>CM057467.1:62330940-63580940 GCA_030035585.1 Dugong dugon | reverse complement strand
GCCTAGATCCCTAGAACACAAGAAGCAGCCTAATCAGGAACAATTATGGTGAACTGTTATATGAACAAGAAATAAACTTGGTTTCTGTCAGGCCTCCAAAATTTGGGGGTTGTTAATTACTGCTCTAATGCCTTTTGGTTTGAGATGTCCTTGGGGCCTAGCTTTACCCATCTTTCCCATGGTTACATGACATATCTCAGTATCCTTCCCATAAATTCCCTCTTTTGCCCCAGCTTGTTTGAGTTAGGTTTCTTTCATTTGAAAGCGTTCTGACTAACACCAGCCAGGAAGAACGAACAGCAATCATTTGAAGTGGCAAGAAAATGGGAGCAAACAACAATCCTCAAGAGCATAGGGAACACCTACAACATTTCTCAGAACAAGGTAATAATTCCAACAATATACAAAAGACCGTTTTCAATTCTGAGGGCCTCTAGCCTTAAACTCATAAACTACTTACAATAAGAAACACTCTCCCATTCTCATTTCATTCCCAGAAGCATTTATGAAATTATAACAGCCTTGCCTTAGGATTTACCTATTAAGATACTCTTGGTAGTTCTCAACCATCCAGAATTCTAGAAAGCAAGATTAACCTCATTTATCATATGTAGCAGAAACCTTGGTGGCATAGTGATTAAGAGTTACGGCTGCTAACCAAACGGGCAGTAGTTCAAATCCACCAGGCACCCCATGGAAACTCTATGGGGCGGTTCTACTCTGTCTTATAGGGTCACTATGAGTCAGAATCGACTCAATGGCACTGGGTTTGGGTATTTTGGTTTTTATCATATGTAGCCAGCTCTGATGTCCTGGAATTTACTGAGAAATAGGTCCACATGCATCTCCAAGAATTCAAGTAGTTTCTCTGGGGTAAATAGTTCTGGACACAAATGTACAACGCGGACCAGAGATTTCCAAAGATGAATATTCAAGAATCCCCAAAGCTTCTGGGAGGATTTACAAGACTATAAATGAGAAGATTACAACAATAAACAGGAGAATGCCAGGAATGCCTCCTTGGTCGATCAACAAGTTTGCCGGTAACTGTAGGCCAGTGATGACAGCATCCTGCTCATTTTCCAGAAATGTCTCTCATTGAGCAAAATTTGGCCTACAACAACAAGCACTGCCATCTGTAATACTGTCTACAAACTTGTTATAAAGCACTTTTATACTATACATTGAATTATTTGACCTTCAGAACAACAATATGAAGCTGATGTTATCATCATTCCTCCATTCATAGCTAAGAAAACAGGCTCAGAGAGGTCAAGTGCTCACAGGCCCAGGATTTGTGAGAGCCAAGGCTTGAGCTCCAATTTCCTGATCCCAATTCCTCTGTCCATTTCACTGTCACCCCAACTATGGAATACAAGCTAAGAAAAAAAGGCCCAGCTGAAGGAAACTTTTCCCCACTGCCATAATTCATCAACCCATGTTGGAGGTTAGTTTTCTACATTTCATGCAGCCATATGTGGGAACTTTCTGGGGGGTTAAAGGGCATGGGACAGATGCCTGGACTGCCTCCAAAGTCAGCTGGGAAAACACTCCCTGACCAAACACCATAGCTCATGCCCACAGGGAGGTCTTGAGAGAGAAGGAGCCCAAGCCAGGGGATTTGGAATGCTGATACTGCCATGGGGAAAGAGCTCTTATAGTCAGTTCTAGGCCACTGAGAATGAGGCAGAAGGTCTCGCAGGGCTCCAAAGACAAAATCTGGGGCAAATGAGCTGGAAGTTATCCTTTGTTGGGGAGGAAGGGGTGAGAGTCAACCAAATAAACTTAGCTGGCCTCTATCAGCACCTTCTCAGGTGATTTTTATGAGCCACTATCAAGAGATGAATTGCCAAAATCAAACACTCACACACTTGGTAAAGATGAAAAAGGGAATGTGTGTGTGCGTGCATGTGTGTGTGTGTGTGTGTGCATGCGTGCACAGTGTTTCAGTAAAAGCAATTATCCCTAGGAGCTGGTGATCCACCACCTCAAAAGGAATACAGAGGAAATTAGAGAAGCTGTCCTTCAGGGTGTTAGAAAACTTGAAGGGCTGGCCTCTCCTGCCTATCATTACTTTCCAGGACTACAGGAATGAAAGGGAGGCCTTGGAGTCCAGTGCAGTTCTTCCAGATATAAAAAGTCTAGGATTCTGGAGTAGCATGGGATAGTGGAAGGCGCAAAGGCTTTGATGATAAGCTTGGGCTTGAACCCCTGCTCAATCTCTTATAAACTGTGACCTTTAGCAAGCCACAACCTCTTGGAGCCTGTTTCTATATCTGTAAGACCACCTACCTTACAGGAATGTGGGGAGGATAAAATAAGATTATGAACGTAAAGGGCATAGCATAGTGCCTGACACGTAGTAGGTGCTCAAAAGATACTAGTTCCTAACTTCTCCCTCTCCATTCCCACCTGAATTCCTTCATCAGCCCTTAGTAATCCTGAGAGAATCTGAGAGAATCACTGTCTTACCCAGTATCTTAGACAGTTCACTTGCCTCTTTGAAACATAACCATTGTTGCCGTATTTGTAAACATCTCAAATAACTCTGGGACCTTAGTCCTCTTACTAGTCTACTCCATGGTTCTCAAGTCTCCTTTCCCCCTTTCTTAAAAATTTTAAGCCCCGGTTTCTCTTTAACCTTACAATCTTTCTCCAGTCTGAAAGATAATTCAAACCTTATAGATGTTTGACATATAACTGCGATTAATTATTGAATTTGACTAAATTTTCCACAAGGCTTAAAATAAAAAGGAGTTATAAGCTGGCCACAGCTTTACTAAATTTAATAAATATATAGTGTACTTATGACCATAGGGACAATAGGAAGGATGAGGTTCTTGTGGTCTTCTTCATTATCTTCCTGGTCTTTGGGGTCATTTCCTCTTGACATCCTCTCATCCAAGACTAGGTCATGTGCCCCTCCCTCCTCTATGCTTCAAGAGTCCCCTGTATATACCATTACCAGAATTATGACCATGCTGTACTGTAACTGACTCTTTTATGGCTCCTTTACTAGCCTACAATCTCCCTAGAGGCAAAAATAAGTGTTCTGACAAGGCTCTATTGCCAGTACCCAACCAGCACAGTACCTAGAATATAAGAGACACTAAATTAATGTTTGATGAATGAATGAATGAACGAATAGTGTTTTCAGATCTGGGAGAAACTTTAGAAATAATCTGGTCTAATACAAGGCCTTCATTTCACAGATAAGGAAGCTGAGCCTCAGAGATGTAAGATAGCTCAACTAAGGTACCTTTAAACGCAGCAGGAAGATGACAAGGTGGTAGTAGTCACATGCCATCTCTGACTATAGTTCAATGGCAGACAGTGTAGCTTAGTGGACACAGCATGGGATGTGCAGGTGAAGTCCTGCTTCTAACACTTACCAGTCATATGACTTTGGGCAAGTTATTTCATGTCTCTGAGTCACAATTTCTGCATCCGTTAATTGAGGCTATTAATAACTCCAGAGTTGTTAGGGATATTAACTCTGCCAACATACATAAAGTACTCAGGATAGCACAATGTGCTAAATAAATGTTTACTTGAGTGAATCATGAATGAGTCCCTGTCCAACATACCATGGCTCTATGGAACCTGGTTTAGACTTTGCATTTTAGTCTCTACTACGTGGAAGGTGACTGGGGGACACCCACAATTACAGAACCAAGTACTTATTGAGAGATTTGTTCCGTGTTAGGGTTAGACCTTAAAGCTGCACCAAGTAGACTTTATAACTTTGTTCACTGTTCCCTTCACCTGGATTGCCCTTCCTACCTTCTACATTGCCACACAAATCTTACCCATCTTCCATGGTCCAGCCAGATCCACTCTATTTAGGAAGCCATCTCTAATCCCTATGACTTGAAGCAATCTCCATCCATCATACTTCATCAGCCTTTCCTTGTCTGATTATTTTCTACCACGTAGTAGAGGGGCATATCTGTTTTACCTCTCCTACTCAAGTGAACTCCTTAATGACAAAGACTGGGTCTCAATCATCTCTATAGTTCTTAAGGTACCTGACCCATGATGGGCACTCAATAAATACCTATAAAATAAATAGGACAAGCTCCAAAGATAAAGTGAAAAATTAACCTTCCACACAAAATTGCAAAATGGCAGTATTCCACAGAAGAAAAAGCACAGGCTTTGCAGTAAAACAGTTCTGAATTCTGGGCCTGCATCTGCCCTTTACTAGTCATACGATCTTAGACACGTTACTTAAGCTCTCAGAGCTTCAGTTTCCTTATATGATTATTGCAACAATTAAATGATATAACATATGGAAAACAGCACAGTTAATTGGCACATCATAAGTGCTCAAAAGATGTTTGCCAATATTATTATTATAAAGTTATATAATAAAAACAACTGATTGCACATACAAACATGCCCTTCAGTTTCCTGGCCATGATAACTTTAAAAACAAAGAGTATGCGGGACCCTGAGACCAAATAATCTAGGACAGGTATTAGTCAAAACAGAACAGCCCCACAGCAAAAACAATTAATCTAGACTGGTATCAGTGAATTTGGAATCCTGAGCAATACAGTTGCAGCTCCAGGAGCTAGAAATTTTGTCACGTCACAGGGGCAAACTTCAATGTTTAATACTAAAGATCTTCTCACTCAGCAAAGCAGCCTCCAAAATCTCATAAATGAGGATTACTTGAGAGTTTTTTTGTTTGTTTTGGTGCCTGAGCTAAATCCATTTTGAATTTAATCATTGATGTTTTGGAGCTTTTAGCAAAAAGATGAAAGAAATAAACAGATCTTTATTACTATTTCAGACAGAAGTATTTATTTCAATCTTCTCTCAAAGTAAATTTAGCTCCCCACCTCCAGTTTCTACAGGACATGAATTCCCTTTGAGGTTGCTGCCTGAATTTTCCAGCCCAGAAACATTCTTTCCGAAGTTAGCTCTTAGAAAGTAGAGTTTTTGGAGGAATGCCCAGTCAAGTTTCTCTTTTCTGTCAAAACAATTAACATTTGACATGGCTAATTAAAATGGCTCTCTGACAATAAATTGGAGACCTGGGTATGTGGGTTGGGGAGAGGGAAGAGAAAAAAGAAGGCATATGAGGAAGATGCCCACACCCTAGTACTGGCCCAAATATTGTCCAAAGGAAAAGTGACCATAACCCCTAGCTTTGTTAGGACAACCATGCCTTCATGTAAATTTAATACTGCACTGTAAATTTAACACTGCAGATGATTTATGTCGTAGTCATCTAGTGCTGCTATAACAGAAATGCCACAAATGGACGGCTTTAACAAACAGAAGTTTATTCTCTAACAGACTAGTAGGCTAGAAGTCTGAATTCAGGGTGCCAGCTCCAGGGTAAGGCTTTCTTTCCCTGTTGGCTCTAGTTGAAGATCCTTGTCATCAATCTTCCCTGGGTGAGGAGCTTTTCCTCGAAGGAACCCTGGATCCAAAGGACGTGCTCTGCTCCCGGTGCTGCTTTCTTGGGGTATGAGGTCACCATGTTTCTCTGCTTGTTTCTCTCTTTTATATTGACTCAAGACACAATCCCATCTTGTAAATTGAATCCTGCCTCATTAACATGACTGCCGCTAACCCCATCTCATCAACATCATAGAGGATTTACAACACATAGGAAAATCACATCAGATGACAAAATGGTGGACAATCGCACAATACTGGGAATCATGGCCTCACCAAATTGATATACATATTTTCGGGGGACATAATTCAATCCATGACAATTTGTTAAATGGATAACTAAATGTGACTTGATGTGCATACCTTTGTAAGACTTCGCAATTAAATGAATTTATAAATTAGGTGGGAAATTCCTTGTCAGACCATGTGCCCCAGTTTTGGGCTCAGAACAATATGGTCACCATATGCCATGTGTTGATTTTAATTTGGATCCCAAATGTTGGCTAAGAGCCTACTGTCTCGCCCAACCCAGAATGCTCACACGTACTTCAAGGCGAACCACATGACGCGCATCATGCTAAGCACTTCTCGTCTTTTTATCACACACACACACACACACACACACACACACACGGTCTCATCTAATCCTCATAACAGCCCTATGCTATAAGTATTGCCATCTCCCCTCCCGCCTTCTTTTTGCCTTTTTATTTTGAATTAACTTCAAAGCTACAAGAGATGCAAAGATATTACTAAGAATTTACATATAGCCTTCACCCAAATTCCCCGAATGTTATTATTTTACCACATTTGCTTTATCATCCTCTGTATGTAGATACCACTTTACTTCTAAATACTCAGTATTTCTTAAAAACAAGGACATGTGCTTACATTTCCACATTACAATTGCCAAAGTCAGGAAATTAATATTGATATGATACTACTATCTAATCTCAATTCTTATTCAAATTTCACGAGTTGACCAAATAATGTCCTTTATGGCAAAAGAAAAAAATTTTCTCTCGTCCAAGGTCCAATTTAGGATCACACATTGCATTTAGTTTTTGTCTTAGTTGGTGTTACTATCTGCTGTCAAGTGAGCGCTCGACTTGGGGAGACCCCTTGCACAACAGAATGAAACACTGCCCAGCCCTGCACTATTAAGATCCATAGGGTTTTCACTGGCTAGTTTTCAGAAGTAGATTGCCAGGTCTTTCTTCCTAATCAGTCTTAGTTTGGATGCCCTGTTGAAACCTGTTCAGCATCATAGCAACACACAACACACAAGCCAACACTGACAGATGGGTAGTGGGTGCACATGAGGTGCATTGGCCAGGAATCAAACCCAGTCTCCCACATGGAAGGCAAGAATTCCACCACTTAACCACCTCATTTACTTGTCCTTAGTATCCTTTAGTTTAGAACAGTTTCTCAGTTTTTGTCTTTCATGGCCTTGACATTTTTGAAGACTACAATTCATTTATTTTGTGGAATGTTCTTCAGTTTGGGTTTCTCTGATGTTTCCTCATGATTACATTCAAGTTGTGCATTTTTGGCAGGAATACCACAGAAGTGATGCTGTGTCTTTCTCAGAAGATCCAAAACCAAAAAGCCAAACCTGTTGCCATCGAGTCGATTCCAACTCACAGCAACCCTATAGACCCTATAGAGACTGATACATGATGTCAATGTGACCTATCACTGCTGATGTTAACTTTGATCCCTTAAAGTGGCATCTGCCACATCCTCAACTGTAAAGTTACTATTTTCCCTGTTGTAATTAATAAGTATCTTGTGAAGAGATACTTTGAGACTAGGCATTCCCTATTATAAATGAGAAATCTGAGGCTCAGAAAAATTGTGACTTGCCTAAGATCACAGAGTCTGAAAATGCCAGAACACACATTCAAACCCCAGTTTGTAGGCTCCCATAACCCGGATCCTTCAAAAGCACCTGACTGCCTCCTACACCAGCCACCAAAAGCTAAAGCAGCCTTGTTTAAATGTCCTCACCAGCCCTATTTGGGATACCAACGTGTGAACATCATGGCCACGTAGCCCTAAAGACTAACATGGTCCTAGCCATTCTGTCTCCAGAGCTGCTTCTAAAGTGCAAGAAATCCTGAACCCAACAGTCTACATCCAAGACTCCAATCCTCTGGGCAATGAAACTGGGAGACAGCTGGAAAGAAAATGTCAGCTGATACTAAAAAGCAGAAGATGAAAAACGTATATGCATCAGGACACAAGACTGAGCAAGGAAAATCTGAAGCTTGCCTCTACTCCAAGATCACCTATCCATGGCCTGACTGAGGCTGGCCTTTTGAAACTTTTGTCTTTCTAGGCTGCCATCTCTTTTTAACTTTTTGTCATTTAAATTTAATTTAATTTTTGGAATAAATATTACATTGGTAATACATTCACATGGTTCAAAAACCAATGTGAATCCCAATCCCATGTATATACCCAAAAGAAGTGACAGGAGGAATGCAAACAGAAACCTGTAAACCAATGTTCACTGAAGTACTTTTCATAATAGCAAAAAGGTGGAAACACCTTAAATCTTCATCAACAAATGAATGGATAAACAAAATGCGGTATATGTACACAATGGAATACTACTCAGCCGCAAAGAGAAATGAAGTCCTGATACATGCCACAACATGGATGAACCTTGAAACATCATGCTGAACAAAACAGTCACAGAAGGACAAATACTGTATTAATTCACTTACATGAAATAAGAAAATATATAGAAACAAAAGGTTATTAAGGGCTACCAGGGATGAGAGGCAGGAGGAAAGAGAGAGTTTTTGCTTAGAGAGACCTGAGTTTATGTTAATGGTGGCAGAATGATTTGGAAAAGGATAGCAAGAATGGTTGCACAACTGGAAGAATGTAATCAATATCACTGAACTGTACTTATAGAAATTGTCAAGATTGCATATGTTTTGTTATGTATATTTTCACCACAATTAAATTTTTTAAAAAAAGTCAATGTGAACAACCTACATATCCATCAACAGATGAATGAATAAACAAAATGGAGTGTATTCATGCAACAGAATATTATTAAGCCATAAACAGAAATGAAATTCTGATACATGCTAAGACATGGATGAACCTTGAAAACATTATGCTAAGTGAAATAACCCAGAGAGAAAAAGACAAATACTGTATGACTTCACTTACATGAAATATCTAGAATAGGCAAATACACATAGACAAAAGTTTATTAGTGGTTACCAGGGCTAGGGGGAGGAGGAAATGAGTTACTACTTAAGGGGTACTGAAATTCTGTTTAGGGGAATGAAAAACGTTTGAAAATGCATACTGGTGATGGTTACACAACACGGTGAATGTAATTAATGTCACTGAATTGTACACTTAAAAATGCTTAAAACGGCAAATGTTTTGTCATATATACTTTACCACAATAATTTTAAAGTTAAAAATACATACACTCTCTCATCATGAAAAAACAAAACAATGTGTTCCACCCACTAGAATGATTATAACATAAAAGACAGAGAATAAGTGTTGAAGAGAAGGTGTGAAATTGGAACCCTCAAACATTGCTGGTGGGAACATAAAATGGTATGGCTGCTTCAGGAAACATTTTAGCAGTTTTTCAAATGGTTAAGCACAGAGTTGCCAGTTTACCAAGCAATTCCACTCCTAGGTATATACCAAAATAAATGAAAACATATGCCCACACAAAACTTGTATGCTAATGTTCATAGCAGCATTATTCACAATGGCCGAAAAGTGGAAACAACTCAAATGTCCATCAACTGATGAATGGATAAATAAAATGTGGTATATATATATATACAGTGGCGTACCTGGATAGCGCAAATGGTTAACGCACTCGGCAGCTAATTGAAAGGTTGGAAGTTCAAGTCCACTCAGAGGCACTTCAGAAGAAAGGCCTGGTGATCTACTTCCAAAAAATCAGCCATTGAAAACCCTATGGAGCACAGTGCTACTCTGACACACAGGTGTTAATAACTCCATGGCAACTACTGGTTTTATATATATACTGTGGAATATTATTTGGCAATAAAAAAGGAATGAAGTACTGACACATGTTACAACATGGATGAGCCTTGAAACCATTATGCTAAGTGAAAGAAGTCAATCACAGAAGACCACATATTGTACGATTCTATTTATGTGAAATCTCCGGAATAGGCAAATCTAGAGACAGAAAGTAGGTTAGCGGCTGCCTAGGGCTGAGTTGTAAGGATCCCTAGTGGTGCAGTGGTTATGTGCTCAGCTGTTAATTGAAAGGTCAGCAGTTGGAACTCACCAGCTGCTCCTCCGCAGGAGGCAGATGTGGCAGCCTGCTTTCGTAAATATTTATAGCCTTGGAAACCCTGTGGAGCAGTTCTTTGCTGTCCTACAGGGTCACTGCGAACTGACTCAATGTCAGTGGGTTTGTTTTTTGGGTTTTAGGGCTGGTTTAGGGGCAGGGCTTCGAACCAGTTTGTTCTGGTTCAAACCTCTGCTGAGAATTGGCATTTCTAACAAGTTCCCAGGTGATGCTAATACTGCTGGTTAGGGACCAATTCTGAAAACAACTAGTAGGGCAGTGGGTCTCAAAATCTATAGTATTCATAAAAATCACCTGGGGATTTTGTTAAACTGTAGACTGATTCAATATATCTGGGGTGGAAATGCAAATTCTCAGCAGGGGCTCGAACCAGAAAGAACTGGTTTGAAGCCCTAGTTGGAGGAGGGGTGAAGGGAGTAGGCTAAGAGGGATGAAGAGAGGAATGGGTACAAAGTTTCTTCTGGGAGTGATGAAATGTTTTAAAATTGGTTGTGGTGATGGCTGCTCAATCTGTGTACATACTACAAACAATTGAATGTATATTTTAAATAGGTAAATCATGTGGTATGTGAATTATATCTCAATACAGCTGTTAAAAAAAAGTAATGTGATATAAAAAAGTAAACTCTAAGAAATCTCACTCCACCCACATGCACACGCTACCTACTCTCACCTCCCTCTACCAGTAGCCACTTTTATTAATTGATTTTATATCCTTCCAGGATTTCTTTGTGCCAATTCAAATATATTTCCTTATCCTCCTCACAACCCCCTCCCACCACACTGCCCACTTCTTTCACAAAATACACATTTCTGCACCTTCCTTCCTTCACTTACTATATCCTGGAGATCTTTCCATAGAAATACTTCGAGAACTTCCTCATTCTTGTTTGTAGTTTCATGGTTTTCTGTTGTGTAAACATACCCAGTTATTTAACTAGTCTTTACTGATGCAAACTTAAGGTTGCTTCTAATCATTTGCTATTAGCAACAATGATGCAGTGATTGTGCTCTTTTTAAATTGGTTTCAGCAGGAGAAATTCTGTCCCTGGACAGCCAGGAGGCAATGTGGAGTACCAGGAACCGCTCAGAGTTGGTCAGAACTGGGTTTGCATCCTGGTACCTCTAAAAAAAACCCAAACCAAACCCACTGCCATCAAGTCGATTCCAGCTCATAGTAACCCTACAGAACAGAGTAGAAACTGCCCCCATACATTTCCAAGGCTGTAATCTTTACACAAGCAGACTGCCACATCTTTCTCCAGTGGAAGAGGTTCAAACCGTAGATCTTTAGGTTAGCAGCTGAGAATTTAACCACTGCGTCATCAGGGCTCCCTCCCTGGCACCTCTGCTAACTAGCAATGTGACCCCGGGAAAGTTACTTGTATTTTCTGAGCCTTAGTTTCCTCACTAAAATGGGCAAAATCCCACTTACTTTATAGGTTTGCTTTTAGCGTTAAACAAAATAAGACAGGTGCCCACTTACCAAATTTTGGACAACTGGAGTATCAAAAGGCGTCAGGGTGGTAATGGATTATAATACATTAGGAGGAAAGAAGAATCCATGAGTCCAAGTAATACTAAAAAAAGGGGAAGAGGGAAATAAGCAAAAGCTAACCTATCAGAAAATCACTATTAATAAATACAGAAGGGAAGAGAGAATTAGAAAATCATCTTTTCACAACCACGAATTGACATAGGCCAGGATTATCAAGAGATGGTAAAAACCACTGGATGAAAGTTGTTGAGGAACAGGATATTCAAACAATCTCGGAGTATCAATCCACAGGTAATTTTATTAATTACAAAGGGAAAAAGGTGCTTTACAACAAAGAAATCTGGCAAATGCCACCTCAACCAAATGACCAAGCCTCACATCACCAGTGATGTTACAAACTGACAGTGCACGTCTCCTCGTGTGATGCAAGAGAAGGGGTGCGATATCGCCTATGACGAGTTCTTTGTTTTTAAGTTTAAAATTTTTGTTTTATTTATTTTTACTGGGATAAGTATACATACATATATATAACAAAACATTTGCCATTGCTACATTTTTTACAAGTTCAATTTAGTTATATCAATTACGTTCATCATGTTGTGCAACCATCACTACTGCCTATGGGGAATTCTTACCACAAATGTTTAACCTGAATCTAATAATGAGAAAACAATCAGGGAAATCTAATTTACAGTCTACAAGACAACTGACTTGGAATCTTCAAAAATTTCAATGACATAAAAGACCAAAAAAGGCAGGGGTACTATGCTACATTAAAGGAAACTAAAGAGACACAACGACCTTGATTGGATACTGGCTCCAAAAAAATTTTATTCTTTAACGGTTATAAAGGATATTGGAAACTGGGGAAATGTGAAAAATATTGTTTCAGTGTAATGGTGTTGTGGTTACATGGGAGAATGTCCTTGTTCCTAGGTGATACATGCTTGAGTACTTAGAGATAAAGTGTTATGATGTCTACAACTCATTTTCAAATGGTTTAGAAAAAAAAAAAAGTCAACAAGTGTACAGAAAACTCAGCTCCCTATTTCTGGATTTATAGTAGGTAGCATGAACTATATAAAAGTAGATCCCACCAGCCCTGCATTCATGAAGCTTATACTTTCACTCAAAAGGCAAGGCAAAGGACTAGAAGCAACTGGAGAAGCAGTGTGGTTTTGGTTTCAGAAAATCTACTTGAGTCTAAATCTGACTCTAGGACTTTTTTTAGTTAAGTAACTTAAAAAAAAAAGTTACTTGACCTACTAAGAACCGTCTCTTCATATGTATGTAAAAATGGAGCTAATACCTATCACCTAAAATTGAGATGGGAGTGCTGGTGGTGCAGCAGTTAAAGCGCTCAGCTGCCAACGGAAAGGTCGGCGGTTCAAACCCACCAGCCACTCCGAGGGAAAAAGATGTGGCAGTCTGCTTCTGTAAAGATTTACAACCCTGGAAACCCTGTGAGGCAGGTCTACTCTTTCCTACAGTGTCGCTATCAGTCAGAATTGATTCAACAGAGTAGGTTTGGTTGTTTTTTGGAAAATTGAGATAAGACAACATACTCAACACACGTTGTAGAACATCTTTTATTGAAGAAGGTCACTAGAAGACATTAAACTCCTGGAATAAAGGTAGGAAGAAGGAAAGATCCTGTATGGCTCCACCTTTGTTTCCCTATCGGGATACCCAGTACAGGACTGCATCTAGCTTATGCTCACAAAGCATTGGTTGAAGAAGTAACAAGAAGACATTATGAGACAGAATGCCTAAAAAAAATCTTTTGGGCTACAAAGGAAAGATGAATATGAACTGGCTCAGTCAGGGACAGCAGTACTTTAACAATAGTCCCTTATATGTGTATGGAAGTTGTGATCCTCACAATAATCCCTATTTTATAGATGAAGAAACTGAGGCTTGAAAAGATAAGTTGCCCATGGTAGCACACATCTCAAATTTGGGTTTACTCCACCCAGGCACAATGATTAAAAGAGCAAAAAACTCATGGCTTCTAAGCTTCATAATCTCTTCCCCAGGGTCCCTGGCAACTCCTAAATTTATACCTGCTCTTCCACAGAAAAATGACAAAAATTTGCCCTAGGAACATTGCATCTATTGAAATTCAGGAAGATGGTCAGGCTTTTTACCCCCAGCTTCAGATATTTAAAAATTAGAGATAAGTCAGATATTTAAATTCCCCTTTCCAAAAAGGAAGTGAGTAGAAGTTATTTTCTTCTCAAGGTTGATAATGTCCACATTTTAGTGAAGTTAACCGTAACTCAAAAATAAAACTTTTCTGCAGAATTTTCTGGGGAAAACTCTTGGCTGCTTCATTGTTTCAGTTCACTTTTTAAACATTATACAGTGTTGCAGGCAAGAAAAATGTATTTTATTTCTTTTTTCCAGAGGTTTCCTAGTTATTTACACATCAACCCATGTAATAGCTACCACAAAAACCAGCAGAAGCTCTGTGATTCCATTTTTGCCCACTTTCTGTCCACGCTCCGTGTCATGGATTGAATTATGTCCCCCAAAAATGTGTGTCTATCATTTTGGCTGGGCCATGATTCCCAGTATTGTGAGGTTGTCCTCCATTTTGTGATTGTAATTTTATGTTAAAGAAGATTAGGGTGAGATTGTAACACCCTTACTAAAGTCACAGCCAATGTAAAGGGAGTTTCCCTGGGGCGTGGCCTGTACCATCTTTTATCTTACAAGACACAAAAGGAAAGAGAAGCAAGCAGAGGGTTGGGGATCTCCTACCATCAAGAAAGCAGCACCAGGAGCAGAGCCTGTCCTTTGGACCTGATGTTCCTGCGCTGAGATGCTCCCAGACCAAGGGAAGACTGATGACAAGGACCTTCCTCCAGAGCCAACAGAATGAGAGAGACTTCCTCTGGAGCCACCGCCCTGAATTTGGACTTGTAGCCTACTGGACTGTTAGAGAATAAATTTCTCTTTGTTAAAGCCATCCACTCGTGGTATTTCTGTTACAGCAGCACTAGACGACTAAGACACTCCATATCTTCCCTATCTTAGAGGGAGGGTTTAACCAACTGGACTAATGGTGTTGCCAAGGTATGTAGAAATGGCACTCTCACACACTGTTGATAAGAATATAAATTAGGGGGTAATTAAAGAGAAATTATTTATGCCCTTTGGTCCAGCATTTCCACTCCTAGAAATGTATCCTACAGAAACATTCCCACATGTTCCTCACAAAAGAATGCATGCACAAATGCTCACTGCAGGACAGTTTCCAACAGCCATTAAAATGGATAAGTTAGAGCAATATGAAAAGACATGGAGGAAATGGTCAAAATATATTAAGTAAAAGACAGCAAGCTGCAGAATAATGTTAGAATACGTATGGGAAAAAATGATAGAGGAATACACATCAAACTCTCGTCGGTCAATTATCTTTGTGGGGTGGAATTAAGGGGGACTTTCACTATGTAGTTCATTGTGTATTTCTGTAATGAATTTTGATTAATCTTATTCTATTTCTAGAATCAAAAATAAAATTTAAGACATATATTGATGTGCTACTAGAAAGAGAAGATACCTGCGGTAGGAGAGTCCCCCCCAGGGTCTGTTGTACACTGATCAGTACTTTCCCCTTCATTTTGCAAAGAGCTAATGCTCCACTTGTATTACCATCTCTAGTCATATCAAGGATAGATTTGCTCCACTTGTATTACCACCTCTAGTCATATCAAGGATAGAGTGCCAGCTGTAGAAGTTTGCATTCTCATAGGACGATAGAATTGTTTTTAGGAAGAGTATACAAGGTCATTTACAATATACCTCACAAATGGTATTGCAGCCAATAAACTGTTTAAATACTTGCAGTGACCGAGAAAATCACTGCTTTCTGAAACAGCCCTTGATGTCTTCTAGCTTTTCAGCAACATTTTCTTTTGTTTATTGTTGTAGTTTAAGTGAAAGTTTACATTTCAAGTTAGTTTCTTATACAAAAATTTATACACACATTGTTATGTGACCGTAATTGCTCTCCCTATACTGTGACAGCACACTCCTCCGTTCTGCCCCTAATTCCCCATGTCCCCATGTCCATTCAGCCAGCTCCTAACCCTGCCTTCTCATCTCACCTGCCCCTTTAGTCTCATGCATCTACTTGATCAGCAACATTTCTTAAGATCACATTCAGGAACAGCAACTGATCTATATACACCAATATCCGCAACATGCCAGGCTAAACGGATGGAATCATTGTCACATTCAAGAAACTTAACATTGTTACTTATTATCTAATATGCAGCTCCCATGAAAATTTTCCCAACTGTCCCCAAAATGTCCTTTATAGCTCTCTCTCTCTCTTTTTTTTTTAAGTCCAGGATTTGATCAATGATCACATGCTGCATTTGGTTGTCATTATCTCTTCAGTCACCTTTAATCTAGATCAGTCCCCCCTACTTTTTGCTTTGTTTTGTTTCTCTTTCATAACATTGAAATTTTAAACATCCCAGGCCAGCTGTTTTTCATTATGTACCACAGTCTGGATTTGTGTGATTGTTTCTTCATGATTAGACTCAGGTTAACTATTTCAGGCAAGAATGTATATTGGTGATGTTGCCTACTTTCCATTATATCAGATTGTCTTGTTACACTAAGTTATCTCTTTCCTCATTTTGTCAGTATGCATACTAAGCAAGCATTACTTAGTAAATACAATGTTAACACAATAAATAAATATAACCTTAAAAATATCTATCATCAGCTGATCTTTGACAAGGATGCTCAGTCCATTCGATGGGGAAAGAAGAGTCTCCTCAATAAACAGTGCTGAGAAAATTAGATTTTGACATGCAGAAAAATGAAACAGGATCCATGCCTCACACCACATACAAAACAAATTCAAAATGGATTAAGGACCTAAATATGCAAACTAAAACCATAAAATTCTTAGAAGAGAAAGCAGGGAAGACGCTGTCAGACCTAGCTTTTAACAATAGGTTATCTAATATAATAACAAAAGCACAAACAGCAAAGGACAAAATAAATAACTGGGACCTCAAGAAATTCAAAACTTTTGTTCATCAAAAGACTTTACTAAAAAAGCGTAACCTGATAAGGGTGGGTCCTGCTGGGCATGACCCCTCAAGTCAGTTGAGAGACACCAGGCCTTTGAGAAAGAGAAAGTGGACTCTATTGCAAGCCAGTCAAGCAAAGAGCTTGGAGAAAACCAAACCTGTTGCCGTCGAATCAACTCGATTCCAACTCATAGCAACCCTGTAGGACAGAGCAGAACTGCCCCTAGGATTTCCAAGGAGTGGCTGGTGAATTTGAACTGCTGACCTTTTGGTTAGCCGTCTGAGCTCTTAACCACTTCTCCACCAGGGCTCCATAAAGAGCTTGCAGACTAAGTTTCAAATCAAGCTCCCTGAGGTTGGGGATTTTAGGGCATAGGGTTTGGGATAGGGAACTTATGCATAATTTATGAAGTTTCTGGGAATAGGTGGGCAATTTCAGGAACTAATTAACATGTATGGGGGTGTAGTGGGGGATGCAATATGGCGGCTGGGGGCACGTGTTTTTTAGGGGGTTTATGACGCATGAAATTTATCTGAGTACAGCTTTGTGGCTTATTGTTCACGTCTGAATGGGGGGTGGCAGTGGGTGAAGCGGCCTTGAGCAGAGGAGCAGTAAGATGACCTTGGGTTGTTAACACAGACTGCCTTATCAGGAACTCACAGAGCCTGGGTGTGATGGGAGGAGGGGGAACAGTTCAACCCTGTCCGTCACAAAAGTGAAAAGACAAGCTACCAACTGGGAGAATATCTTCAGAAACTATTTATCTGATGAGAATCTAATAACCAAAATATATATAAAACTTTGGCAACTTAACAACAAAAAGACAAATAACCCAATCATAAAATGGGCAAAGGACTTGAATAAACATTTCACCAAAAAGGACATTCAAATGGCCACCAAACACATGAAAAGATGCTCAGTGTCATCAGCCATCATAGAAATGCAAATTAAAACCACAATGGGATACCACTTCACTCCCACTAGTATATGAAGATTTAAAAAAAAAAAACAGAAAAAACAAATGCTGGCTAGGCTGTGGGAAAATCAGAACACTTACCTACTGCTGGTGGGAATGCAAAATGTTACAGCCGTCATGGAAAATAGTGTAGCAGTTCCTCAAAAACTAAAACAGAACTAACATATGGCCCAGCACTTCCACTTCTAGGTGTATTTCCACTCCAAAAGACTTGAAAGCAGAAACTGAAACAGAAACTTGTACACCAATGTTCACTGCAGCACTATGCGCAATACCCAAAAGGTGGAAACAACCTAAATGCCTATCAACAGATAAATGGATAAACAAAATGTGGTACATACATACAACGGAATGCTACTCAGCCAGTAGGAGAAATGAAGTCTTGATACATGCTTCAATATGGATGGGGAGGAGGAAACGGGGGAGAGGGGTTAACAGTGATGGAAATACTGCATTGATTAAGGGTAGGATTGCACAGCTGATTATTATAATTGCTACCAATAAGTTGTACACCTGTAAAAAGTTAAATAGGCAAAAGTTCTGCAAAAGATATATTTATAACCATTGACAAAAAAAAGAAAGAATAGCTGCTTAGGCTGATTATGTACAACCAAAAACCTCATGGGATTTGGTTTCTTGGTTTGGAGGGTTAGGGTCATGGTTTTGTGGGATATCCCAGTTAACTGACCTAATAACATATTTAGTGCCTCTGTTCTGCCTCCTAGTTCAATGCATAGTGCCTGGGGTCTTAAGAGCTTGCAAGCAGCCATTCAAGGCACAACAATTGGTTTCTATACACCTGGAAAAACAGAGAAAGAAGGAGAGTCAGGAATAGAGGAGGAAATGAAATGTGTGGCTAGTTGCCTCCATGAACAACTGCCTCCTTTGCCATGAGACCAGAAGAACTGGATGGTGCCTGGCTACCATTACTGAACATTTTGATCAAGGATTCCATAGAACAATACTGATCAAAAGGGAGAAAATGTAGAACAGAATTTCAAATACTCACGGACTCTAGACTTACTGGAGCCATGAAGGTTGGATGAGCCCCTGAAATTATTGCCCTGAGATAGTCTTTAAACCTTAAACCAAAAATATCCCCCGAAGTCTTCTTAAAATCAAACAATAGTTTAGCCTAACTAGTAAAAAAAAGTCTGCCTTGAGCATTACGCTTTTTTAAGAACTATCTATATGGTATCAAATTGACAACAGCAATTTGAAAGATTAGACAGAAAACTTAGGAGGCAGTGAATTTATGTTAATAGGGAAGGGACAACTCAGAAAAGGAGGGTAAGAAGGGTTACACAATTCAAAGAACGTAATCAGTGTCATTAAACGGTACACGTAGAAACTGTTGAACTGGCGTATGTTTTGCTGTGTATATTCTCAACAACAAAATAAATAAAATTATATATATATACATACATACATATATATATATAAATGGCTATCATGAGCACCAGCTATACCAGGCATAGCGCTGGGCATTTAAAATACACTATCTTATTTAAATCTCACAACAATCTTACAAGGAAACAGACGTTCAAAGAGGTTAAGTAAATTGCCCAAGGATACACAGTTTGTGATAGAAGATATATACCCTTTTCTGAGAAAAATGTGTGTGTGCACGTGTGTGAACTCCATCTCTCTCTCTCTCTCTCTCTCTCTCTCTCACACACACACACACACACACACACACACACACACTTTAGTGTATTATCTCAGAGGTGCATCAGTCTCCCTGAGTACCCTCCAAGAACAAGTTAAGAACCCCTACCTTAGGCTAATGTTGAGGAGGCCTACCCAGTTTTCAAGGGATTCCTATGGAAAGAAATATGAAGATAAATGATCTGTGATCCATGTAGAATTCCTCCATATTTGGAAATGTTCTCATTTAGAGATGTGCCAATTTAGGGCAATAGTTCTCTAAATTATTACAACATTCTGGTATTTTCTTTTTTTTAACTACTTGCAACAAAATAAAAAATAAAAATGTAAAGAATTTTTTATAAAGCTAAATATATTCTTTTAATTCTAAAATTATACTCCTCCTATGGTTTTTGGTGTTAAATGTCCTTCATTTTATGAGTTGAAAGTAAGAAGAGACATTTTAAAAATACCCTTACTTTAGAAAAATAGCGATTGTCAACAGCTGCCCCTATTTTATCTTACTTTTTGTAATTCTACTCCTCTGTAAAATTCAAAAGTCTGACAACTATTGATTTAGGGAACTCTACAGAATTAGAATTATTTTTGAGAAACTAACTTGAATAAAGGAAGCTTAACCCAAAAAGAAACCAGATCTGAAATATTTCTGAATTTCCCTAACCTAAAAGTCAAAGTCATCCACAAGATATATCAAAGGCTGCAGGTCTCAGAAATGCATTTTAATGGATTTGTTAAAAGTAGTTGACATTTGCATTATTAATTGCCCTCTTCCACTGTGTTAATATTACCTGCTTTTGAATCGGCCCTTGGTAACTTAGGTTAGCTCACTCAGACAACAAACATTCACAGAGTCCCTCACTTGTGCAAGGTATTCTATAAGGTGCCTGGGAACATGGTCTAGGGAGCTCTTTTCGGCTTTCATATCTCAGGTCAGAGGTCTCTTTCCACTTTGCAGACCCCAACCCCTACCCCAGGAAGAATGAATGTTTCCTGGGACTGTGCTCTCCTAGCAATGTGCATATATCTCTCTGTATATGATTTTGTTTATGTTTGTCGCCTAAATGAATGATTTATTTTATAAGGATCAGCACAAAGCTGGTTCCTATGAGGTGGAGGTTAAAGATGCCCCAAATGTCCAACTTTTCCAAATTGCTATACCACTCCATCATCTCTAACATCAATTACTTCTCCTCCCCTCAGTACTCTCCCTCCCATCCTTGGGTTCCGTAATTCACTGCAACATCTCACAGAAGTCACGAACCGTATCAAGTAAGTGGCTCACATGGCTGTGGAAGCTGGCAGGTCCCAAAACCATGGGTCAAGCATAGGCTTCTCCCAACCCATGTGGCTGCAGGGACTGATGAACGAAAACCGGCAGGTCAGACCACAGGATGCTGGCTCACAAGGCTGAGGAAGCTGGTAAATCAAGTCAGACAGTGGGCTGCCGGCTCACAGGGCTGCAGAGGTCAGCAAATCCAAGAATCAGCAAGTCAGATGGCAGGCCGCTGGTTCAAGTCCCAAGAACCAGAGGTAGATGATCGTGAACCAGACAGGGGATCCAAATGCAGAGAGAGAGAGTCTCGCCAGGGCGCCCACCTATATACCTTGGATGCAAGCCATACCCCAGGAAAGGGTGTAACTTCAGTAAGCGTGGGACTTGAGTCACACCCTCCTGCAAGGCTGTGGCTAAGATACACCCCGCACAAATCCTGACTCATTAATATGTACAGGTTAAGATTCACAACACATAAAATGGAGGGTAACCATATAATACGGGGAATCCTGGCCTAGACAAGTTGACGCATAACCCCAACCATCACAGGTTCCATATAACTTATTTGCACGTTGTTGTTGTTGTGTGCCATTGAGTTAATTCCAACTCATAGCGACCCTATAGGACAGAAATAGAACTGCCCCATAGGGTTTCCAAGGAGCAGCTGGTGGATTTGAACTGCTGACCTTTTCGTCAGCAGCCGAGCTCTTAACCACTATGCCACCAAGGCTCCATCTGCAGAGTTCCATTCAATCATTGTGTGTGAGTCTCAAAGACCATGGCTAGAAGGGCCATATTAAGTAATTCATTGCACCGCATCTCCCTTACCTGAACAAATTCCTCCAAAGCAGACACTACCTTATTTACTGTTGTATCTTTAGCACAGCCTACCATATAGCTGGGGGGGTCAGTATAAATTTGTGTAATAAATACGTTGTATAGATGAGGAACCGAAGCTCAGAGAGAACGTGACAAGTCCAATATCATACAGCTAGTAAATAAGCAGTATGGGTCTTATAAAGCCTTATCTAGAGCACTTTTCTACTCTACCATGCTGCATCAATGCCAGTTCCCTTCCCATGTTCTTATTTTCTGTAAATGGCATCACCAGCTGCTCAAGCCAAAAGCTTAAGTCATTATTGACTCCCTTTTCTCCCTATTTCCACATCCAATCAATCAACAAATCTTATCAACTTTAATTTTCAAATTTAACATCTCTCTAATCTCTTCGCTTCTCTCCAAGCCCTCTACCACCACCCTAGATCCAAGCCACCTTCATCCCTCACGTCAACTACAGTAACGACTTGCTACTTGGTCTCCACACATTCATTTTGGCCAATTCGGTCCTCCAGTATCTTCTCCACTTAACAGCCAGAATGATGTTATGTTTGTTTATTGTGGGTAAAAAGATACATATATACATGTATATATATATATATATATATATATATATGTATATACACATACACACACACACACACACACACAACTGTGAAAGCCAGAACTTGTATAAGGTGGAAACCTGTCAGAGAAGGAAAACGCAAATATTTTCCACTAATAGAGAGCAACAGAAAAGTGGCAAGACTGCACCCTGTCGAAGGTGGAAAACTTGTGAGACCTGGAAAACAACGCAGTCCTGTCAAGTTCCAGCTCTCACAGGTTTCACTGCATATACAAAATAAAACATTTGCCAATTCAACAATTTTTACATGTACAGTTCAGTGACATTATGTTCATCATGTTGTGCAACCACAGAGTGATGTTTTTATCTATCCAAATATGCCATTCATCTAGCTAATTAAAGTCCCACTGCTCTTAGGATAAAGACGAAAATTCACCTGTGACTTAGAAAGCTGTCCACTCTCCAGCCTATCCCCACCTCTCTAGCTCCGTTCTTACTTACTCTGGTCTCCCTCCCCTTGCTCTGACCCCATATACTGACTGACCTCTTTTCAAATCTTCATACTAACATGCTTTGTACCTTTGAACATGCAGTTCCCTTTGCCTAAAACCCTTCTTCTCCCCACTGTAAACACCTCCCACTACATGTTGAATTACTCCCACCCACTCTTCAAGTTTCCATTGAAATGTCACTTCCTACAGAACTTCCCTGAGTCCTCCAGACAAGGGGAGAGCCCCATGTTAGTACTCCCATTCCACCTTGTAGTACATCTCCTTTTGTGAGTAACATCCATCTAACTTTTAATTGATCAGTTGTTCAATGATTATCTTCCCTACTAGAATATAAGCTCCCTGAGGGCAGGGAAAGTGTCTTTTCACTGATGCATCCACAGTGCTTATCATATAGTAACCAGTTGCTGTGGAGTCCATTCTGACTCATGGCAACTCCATGTGTCAGAAAAGAAATATGCTCCATAGGGTTTTCAAAGGCTGATTTTTCAGAAGTAGATTGTCATGCCTTTCTTCTGCGGTGCCTTTGGGTATATTCAAACCTGCAACCTTTCAGTTAGCAAGCAAGCACATTAACTGTTTGTACGACCCAGAGACTCCTAGCACACAGTAGTTGCTCAGTTAATATTTGTTGTGAGAATGATAGGTTGGAGACAGAATATAGACGGCTATAACATCAGGCATATATGTAAACTGAGGCAGAAAGAAATGCATGGTTATTCAAGGTCACAGAGACGGCAATGACAGGGCCAAATCTAGCCCTCTATTCAGCTCCTAAAACATTAAAAACCCTGAGTGGGCAAGAGAACATTTCAGAAGAAGAAAACAGAAGTCAGAAGGTGTTGAGAAAGAGGTCTAGGAGGACAGCATCTGAATCTGCCTGTCACACCAGTTGTCTCCAGATGAATAGCCATTAGACTTCCCATGCCTAGAGAAGCACTGCTGTTAAACAAATATAACCACCACCAAGGCCTTCTCTTTAAGAGATGGGGGTATAAGATGGCAAAGTTTTTCCTTCACAAAGAAAGAGAAATGCCAGGTGGGAAAATTGTCCCTCCAAGTATCTTCAAAAAGCAAACGGGCAGTTTGGACACCTGGATTACTCCTCAGCAATCAACATGGAATTGGGGAGGGGGGGGAGAGGTGTGTGGGTGCAGGATGGAAAGAGCCTTCCCACCAAACACTGAAGCATGGATAAGAAAAAAAAATGTATTAAATGAGGCAGAAGCCATTTGAAGACAGCTTATTGTTTGGGAATTATGAGAACAATTCATGGAAAGGATTTAAAAATCTTGACAACCCATTGGCAGTTCTTAATTCAGGTGTCAGTGAGAGAAAAAGTGGCATGAGCTCAATTGCAACATTTTATTGTTCACTTGCTGCTGGAGCCAAATTATGTTCATCACAGAAACCACAAACCAGGCCAAGGGGTCAGGCCTATTGCCACTAATCCTGCCAAGCACCGACTGCAAGAAAAAGAAAAGGCAAAGCGTCTTCAGAGCAGACTGTGTAGAATAAATATTCTCATAGTCTACACCCACCCTGAGTTCCTGGGTGAGGTGGGGAAGAGGTGGGTAGGGTGTTCAGAAATTGGAAAGAAACTCAGAGAAGGGCACGTGATACACTGATGATAAGGGGGAGATGAACTAGAGAGGAAAAATGAGAATTGCAAATGGAGTGACAGGAAAAGAAACAAAACTTCAAGAGTCATAGAGGTGTGGGGAAAGAAAGGAGAAGGGAAGGGAAGGGCACTCAAACAGCAGGGAGTGAGCAGAAGAGAGAAGTAGGAAGAGGCAAAGGCAGAGACAGTTCTTTATCAAATCCAAAAGCTGCTCACTCCATCCCAATAAATTGTCCTACTACAAAGCCCATACAATGGACTGTCCTTTGCATTCTGTCAAACCAAGAAATAAACCCACTGCTGTCCAGTCGAATTCCAACTCATAGCGACACTATAGGACAGAGAAGAATTGCCCCCATAGAGTTTCCAAGGCTATAAATCTTTCCAGAAGCAGACTGCCACATCTTTCTCCCACTTGCATTCTGTAGCAAGGAGCATTAAACAAAGTATCGCTCAGCTGCAACTCTGGAATCCTAAGGGTCTGAATTAAAAATGAACAAAATTGCTTCAGCAGCAGAAGACAGTCCACAATGACTTTCTCCTAATACCTGACAAGGCTCTGAAAAGGCTTAGCATTTTAGAGTTAAGCATAAAATTCTCTGGCATTTCTTCTTCTTTTGACATTCCAGGAGGGGGTGTGATTGACCCCAGGTCCATTCATTTCCAAGGCTGTAGATCTCTCAGCTGAGACTGGCCCCATCTGTTCTGGAGCCAGCCAGCTGTTTATCTTAAGCTAACATATTTATTGCACTAATCATCCCTACAACTCTTACAAGAAGAGAGTCAACATCATACAATTCAGAATGCTTTCTGTCCTGTTAAATGTGTCAGTTTGGTTAAAAGACAAACAAAAAAAACGAAACAACAAAAACTCACTACTATGCCCTTTGGTTTCCCTGACCACGGTCACTCCTCCATAAGTACCTTTCAGTACTGACAAACGAAGGTTAACGGTGCTTCTAACTTTCTTTATCTCTAACCTGTTAAAATGAACCTGGGCTTCCCTAATTGAGATCCTTTCTCCACACCGTTACTTGTGACTGGGACTGTGCCTCAGAAAACGGCAGCTCATTACTGTACCATTGTCAGTGGCAAGGCGCCTATTGCAATGTAATTTAAAACACTCACACAAGCACCAATCTGTGGGCTTCACTTCCAAACAATCCCGAAATCCTGCAGTCAGGAGAAGGGAAAACACTTAACAAAAATGCTGCCTCTAGCAGCCTTAAAGAACCTTCATCAGACATGTGAAATGTTTCTGACTGGCGCGGAGTGCACCATTAAAGGACACTGTCACCTCAAATCAGTAGAAAAAGCTAGACAAACGACATAGACTCACAGTCATTAAAAAAAAAAAAAGCCCCACAAAACTTAGCACACTCAGAAGAAGCACACTCATCTTAAAAACACGGTGTGGTCGCCCAGGCGACATAGAAATATTCTAAAGTAGTGCGACCACATTAAATCACTGTCTCCATTTCTCCCCACGCATCTCCCCTTCCCACTCAAACCTCAGCACTCTGACCGTATGTGACAGGACTGCAGCCCCCTAGCTCAGCCTTCCTCTGATTTTCCAAGAGCACTTCCCAACATCCTGCTCAGCCCAGCCCCCGTCTCCAAGCCTCAAAAAGGTTGAGGGGAGTTGCGACTAGGGGAATTGGCAGGCACTCGTCCTCCGGCGGGGGAAGGTTGCTGGAGTTGTTCTTTGCAGTGACCCAAATTGCACAGAGCTTTTCCCTCAGCAGCGCCAAGGAGCAAAACCACCTCCAATCCCTCCCGCTCCCACCTTACCAAAAGAAAGCCTTGAGAACTAAACGGGAGGAATAACTTGGTAGAACCATTTGAATAAATCACTTCAACTCACCTGGTTTGGGATTTTTCTCCCCACCCCAGGCATAAACAGAAGTGATGTGCGAATGAGTCACACACGCAAGGGAAGGTGCTGCGATGTCCTAAATCCAAGGGCTGGAGCCAATTCCTACCCTGGTGCTGCTGCTACTCTTAGCTCAGATGGAGCAATCGGCAATCTCAAGCCCAGCAGCAACAGCAGCAGCAGCAGCACCAGCAGAGCAGCACGGGGGGTGGACAGATCTTAGCACAATGAATGCAGTGGGGTTTTTGCAATGACATCATCCCTCTGTCCAAAAGGCCCCAATAGCCATGCTCAGGAGCGGTGCATTCTGGGAATTGTAGTCTTCTTAGGGTCTGGTGGGACACAGAGACTATCACCGGAACTACAATGCCCAAAATACGCCAATATCGGAAGCGCCCTGAGCTAGCAGGGGACTCGGCCGCCATATTAGAAGTGCTGGGAAGATTCTTCGTAGCCCGACTGAGGGGTTAGGAAGCGCGGGAACAAGGTGATGGTATGGTGAGGACGGTGAGATGGAAGATGAGGCGGTGGGGGAGCTTCGGCCACGAACCTACTAACCTAGGAGCTGGGGGTGGCGGCCGCTCTGGGGGTTGATGTAGGGCGGGTCCGAAGTCAGCGTCGCGGCCTCTTGGGCCAAACGGGCATCGGCCTCACGGTCTGGGTGGGGTTGCATACATCCCTGGGCGTCTTTCTCTGTTTGAGGGAGTTGGTTTACTTCTAGGATTGGAGCATCATTTCAGCCGGCTAACAGGACCGTCGAGGCGGTTAGTATCTCTGGCGGGATGCGAGGACCTCCGGCGGCGACCTTCGCTTTTCGTCCGAGAAGGAGGCATCCTACCACGAGATGGGGATACCCTTCCTAAATGTGTTTTTCTCTTCGTGTCATTTATTCTCCCCCTCCCCAAGGTTCCGAACCCTCCCTGTGATTTTTTCATACAAGAATGATTTGCAAACGGGTCCGAAGAAGTCGATGCTGGAAAACACATACGGTTTAAAACGGCGTCTTCATACCGCCAGCGAAAGCAAGGAGGTGTAGAAAGGGGATGTGATATTCTTCATGATAGGTAGACCGATGACTGGGGATCGGTTCTTGAGTAACGCTGATTCTTGGATAAACCTAGAGTGTGTGCTAAATTACTGCTGAGACCAGATGGATGGGCAGTTCATTGCGATGCTTCTCCAGTTTACTTAAAAATATATATAGTGTTCAATTTGTGGTACTTCGAATATACGATTGCCACAAGGACTGATTTTTTTTTTTTTAACTAAGTAACTAAAACCAAAGTTCCTGATCCTTAAACTGTTTTGCCGGGTATGTGAAACTTTTTTTTTCCAGTTGTGTTATTAATAGTGTGTTTGTGTTCTTTTTCAGAGTCTGTCTACACTGTGGAAGGATGGGAAATTTTTCCTCCTGGGTGTGTCTGAAGGGTTAAAAATGCTGATATTCTTTCCTCCCTTCCTTTTGCACTTTATTCTGAAAACAAAATTACTAACCGCTTATTTTTCATCAGTGAAGGTATGCACTTCAACTCTCTGTTAGGAGTTAATAAAATTCCACTGATTAATAGATCCTGATTCTCCTATCAAAGAAAGACTAGACAGTGATGGGGGAAAAAAAGTCTTAAATGTCTCTCAGATATATGCAGATGATAACTTCAAAAACAACTTTATGAAGAATTATTATGTGTCATGTTTCTGCAAACAGTTTATGAGATGAGTGGCTTTGTTTCGTTTTAAAGCAAAGGCAATATGTGTTCGTGTCATTTATCAATGAATACAACAATGGAAAAGGCTCATATTTCTTATCAAAGAGAACCTTGCAAGTAATGGTGGTAAGTATAGGAAAAGGAACAAAATGTTTTCTGTTTGCTTCCTGATCCTTGATTTAAAATTAAATTTCAAGCATAAGAGATAAAATAGACTCCACAGATTTACGTTTCAGCTTAGTTTCAAACTCTTAAATTATTTTTTTGAGGGGTAGTGTTTCAGGAGTGTTCTTTCATCTTACGTTACGTAAACTTATGAATCTTGTTCATTTTATAAGCTATTTCTTTATAGAAGCCATAATCGCAGAGTTACAATGGAAGACAAATTTGTGGCGGCTAGAGGAGCAAAAGATTGCTTGGAAATCTTCTGTGTAAGAAATGAGATCTATATAATACAGTAATTTCCATAGTTTGTCATGTGTTTAGGCAACTTGAAGTTTTTTCAGCTTTAAATCCAATGGACATCTAACCATAATGAAAAGAAACAGATCTGTTTAATATCTTAAGACTCCATGAGTTATTCCTTATGTTTTAGAAAAATTAATTTCATTTACAAAATTAATATTTGAGGAGTTGGTAATGCCAGCTTCTGAGAGAATAAACTTACTGTCCTGGAGAGAGATTAGGAAAACTTTGTAAAAGTGGAACTGAAGAGTGTCTTATATTTCAAAATACAAAAATAACTTGTATTATAAGTAGCTCATTAAAGAGTATGGAGTCAATTGCTTTTAGAGCAAGAGGTTTTTTCAACAGGAGTAATCGTCAGGATCACCTGTAGAACTCTAAAAGTAGATAGCTATTACCGACCCCAATCCCATTGAATTACTGGTTGGAATTGGGTACTGTATATTTTTAAGATTACAGGTAAGCCTGTAAGGTTTGGGCGGAATGGTCCATTACATCTTATGTGTGTGATTTCGTAGTGTGTCATACTAGTAATAACAAAAGCTTTGGCAGAGATTTTAGATTTCTGTTACGTGCTGCTTGTTTAGTACTTTTTCTTCTACCATACTCATGCATACATGCTTTCGATTCTCCATGAGGGAACTGATAATGAGTAGATAGGTTCACCTGGAAATCAATTTATACTTAAACACTTGACAGTTGAGGAATGGAGGCTGGGGAATCCATCCTAGCCCTAAAAGTATCATGATATCTTGGATATTTCTTAGCATGAGGGTTTAGTCTGATACTCAGAAAACCTAATGATAGCAACATTTAATCAGTGAGAAGTCTCTGGGTGGTACAGACACTGGGCTGCTAACTCAAAGGTTGGAGGTTCGAGTCTACTCAGAGGCACTTCGGAAAAAAGACCTGGCGATCTACTTCTGAAAAATCAGCCATTGAAAACCCCGTGGAACACTGTTCTATTCTGACACATGGGGTTTCATGAGCCAGAATCAACTTGATGCAACCTTTTTTTTTTTTTGAAAATATACACAACAGAACATAAACCAATTCAGCAGTTTCTACATGTACAGTTCAGTGATATTGATTACATTCTTCAAGTTGTATGACCATTCTCATCCTTTTCTGAGTTGTTCTCCCCCATTAACAAACTCACTGTCCCCTAAGGTTCCTATCTGATCTTTTGAGTTGCTGTTGTCAGTTTGATCCCATATTAAAAAAAATAAAAACCTGTTGCCATCAAGTCAGTTCCGACCATAGCAACCCTATAGGACAGAGTAGAACTGCCCTGTAGGGTTTCTGGGGAGTGACTGGTAGATTTTGAACTGCCAACTTTTTAGTTAAAGCCAAACAACCACTGCAGCACCAGGGCTCCTGATCCCATATAGATAGATCTCAAAAGAACATAATAAGGCAGATATTTTTTTCACTAGTTAAGCTTAACTGTTATTTGGTTTTAAGAAGACTTCAGGGGATATTTTTGGTTTAAGGTTTAACGAGTTCCAGGGGTTCATCCAGCCTCCAGAAGATGTAGCTTTTAACCAGTAAGAGCTCCATGCTATGATAAAATTATAATAAAGCTATTCAGATATTTAAAAGAAAGAAGCAACAAAGTATTATATTTTCTTAGACTTCTCTGGAAATAGTTTGTCTTTAATTTACTGTGTTTCCATGAAAGAATTTTCCTCAAGACCTCTTTGTTGGTGAATCTGATCTTTAAACTCCTTTCCTTGCTCTGAATCCTGTATTTTTTAAATTAATTGATGTTAGCTTAGTATTCTTGGTATTTGGGTATAATAGACTACCTTTTAACTCACATAGATCTCATTTTTAGAGCTGAGAATTTTAAAAAATATTTAATCTATGTTTTATAGGTGACGAAATGGGCAAAGTCAAATTAAGAACTTTTCCAGTGGTCACATCACATGCTAGTTGGCCAGAGATAGCTGGGACTAGAAACTAACTCTGTTGCCTGTTCAGTGTCTTTAATGCTATGACAAGCTTTCCATTGTTTCTCTTTATTTAAGCCTTAGATTTCTTTTTTTCCCCTCATGATACTTCGGGATTTTATGTTCTTGTATAATAAATTTAGCTCAGTATGTAGTTGATTTTAATGGTGGAATCTCTGGCAATTTTTAAAATAATGGCACACATAAAAACATGCCTTATATTTTACTTACGTTTCTACCAGGAAATTCACATTTCTCTTTAACAGAGGAGTTTAAAGTCTTTAAACAATTGCCCCTTGAATTTGGTCTTCACATATTTTAAAGTAGTACTAGTAAACTGCTTTTCAAAATGGTTTCATACAAGTATTTAATATTCAGAGCTTCGTCTTTACAGGTAAGGAAATGGACTGGCTAAGTGACTTGATATCACACAGGTAATATCTCACATATTCCTTTTTCCTGTCAGTTACACCGTCACTCAATCTTAGTAACAGATTACCCCTTCCAAAGTAAAACTAAAGCTGTATAAAGTATTTTTCAGGCATATCAGTAGTTTCTGAGCTGAATCTAAAGTAGAAAACCATAGCTGCGTTCTGTTGTTTTCCCATTATAAATGTAGGTAAGTATTTTCTAGGCAGCCATAATAAAATTGTTAATTGAGGTTTTCTTTATTATAAGATGGGTTAGTAGCACTATAGAGAAAGGAGTATAATTTAGTGGTTTGAGGGCCGTGGGGATTAGTCTGTTAATAATTACACACCTTGGCTTTCTCCATAGGTCGTTACTGCCAGACTATCTCAAGTCTTTGACCAAGTTAAAGTCCTAGATGTAAATGCAGACCAGTAGAGTCTAGGTCTTTCCAATGATGAAGTTCATGCTAAGGATTAGTGTTGGAGAACTTTCCTTGAAGACAGGCCTCACTAGAGATTATTAACTCAGTTTAGACTTTAAAAGGATTCTTGTTTGGTGTTTCTGCTACTAACTGGCTCTGCCATCATAGTCAAATCATTTTTGCTGCTCTGTATCAGTGTTATTTAGAAAGGAATGATGTGCTAGGGTTCCTTTTAGCTCCAAATTCTTTGACTTTAAATTACTAAATTTGTGTGAGGTTTTTATGTTCAGTATATGCTATAACATTCTTTTGACCGTACCTGCTGAAGAGTACTGATAGGACCCAAGAGAACAAGCATTTGAAATTAAAACAGTGCCAGGATTCAGACACATAATAGGCTTATCTCACTTCCTTGGAGGAGTGAGGCCCCCTTGGAGATAGAATGTGAAGACTGAGTTTCAGTGTTTTGGAGAGTGTAATTCGTATCGGTGACTTGGATTCCTGTTATTTCAGTTTGAACTCCATCTTGAATGTCTTGCTCAGTATCAGAAGTGAATTAACCAGTAGGCAAGATACTCATGGGCTTCGCTTGTGTTTACTTACTAACTTGTAGTGCGCAATTTCACATGGGTTTCACCACATCTGAAAAACAGGTGAAATTGTGCACTATGGATTAGTAAGTAAACACAAGCATGTGCATACCTTGATTACTGGGTAATCTGTCCCTATTCAGTATCAGGAAAATTCACAGCATTCTGTGCCTCAGTAGTAGTAGCAGCCTCACTAGGGGTATTGTGAGCATTAAATACAATCCATGTAAAAGCATTTAGTAGAGGACTTACTATGTGTTAAGTGTATCTTAGTTATCTAGTTCTGCTGTAACAGAAATACCAAAAGTGGATGGCTTTAATAAATTTATTCTCTCACAGTTTAGGAGGCTAGAAGTCCAAAATCAGGGTGCTGGCTCTAGGGGAAGGCTTCCTGTCAGTGTCTGCTGTGGAGTAAGATCCTCATCAGTCTTCCCCCTGGTTTAGGAGGTTCTCAGTGCAGGGAGTCCAGGTCTAAAGGACATGCTCCGCTCCCAGCGCTTCTTTCTTGATGGTAGTAGGTTTAATCTCTTTTATGTATCTCTGTTTAATCTGTTGTATATCTCAAAAGAGATTGACTCAAAATACAGTCATCCTGTAGATTGTATCCTGCCGTATTAACATCATAAAGGTTAGGGTTTCTAACACATAGGATAATTACATCAGCTCACACAGTGGGGGATAATTAGATAATACCGAGACTCATGGCCTAGCCACATTGACACATTTTGGAGGAACACAATTCAATCCATAATAGTGTCTGCATTTTTAAAAGTGCCAGAGTAATTGTAGGCCCCAAGGGCAGTGATTACCTCACAGGTACTGTTTCAACAGAAAATTTGTAAATCAAACTTGTATGACAAGTTCCCGTCAAAATAACAACTGCATTTCTTTTTTTTTTTTTTATATAAAGGGTAACAGTCTTTCACACCATACCACATAAAGGTAGTGCCTGAGGTTTCTGAAGTCCCTTCCCCCAAAGTTAGCGTATCAATGAGGAATTTTGCCCTTGTAGCTTCAGAAACCCCACAATTGATTATGAAAATCAGGCCCTCTCTTCATCGAGAATCACTGTCATTGATATTGTAGAAGAAAATGTTAATGATTTTATGGGAGGAATAATACAGAAGTGTTTCATACCTCAGAGTTCAAATACCAATATTTCGAGCTGTAAAGTTTGAGAGAACAGTTTTCTCTGCCTTTTAGTATCACTCTCCCAAAACAGAATCAGTTTTCTTACCTGTCTCAGAAATGAAATGCCACCAAGGTTGAGACAGATGAGCATATTATATATACAGAGTTAAGCGGTTGGGCGTTTCTCTCGGGAAGTTTTTTCATTTCAAACAGTAAGGAGACTTCAACCCTTCATATTTTAAACATTTTTACTTTGAGTTGGCAGTACAGGAAACTAAAAGTCCCAACTGTTGTTGTTTATAACAAATTGTTACAATTTTAGGCATTGGATTTAATATGTCAGTAAAGATGATTACAGTAATCAGGACTTGAAAATCTAACTGTCCCATGTTAATAATGGATACTTAACTAGAAAAGTGAGTCTTTACCCTGTGGTTTTATTTCTCAGTTTTTAACAGGATTGGATAATTACAGTGGCACTAGAAAACTTTGCAAGACTAAGTATATGAAGGTGAACTTAATCTAATATACTCTTCAAACTGCAGAGATGCTCATTTGTAAGCAGTTATGTAGCAATTATTATTAATTTGATGTAGAATTTTTGAGAGTTCAGTCTGTACATGAAATTGCTATGCAGGTTAATTCTTAGTGAGTTGTATCTTAAGACATTTTAGGGAACATTCATCAAAGTTCTCTTGACACCCTGACCCCTGATTTGATGAATTTAGCACACGGGTACTTATCAGATAAGGGGCTTTTTTGAGCTGCTCTACCACTAGAGGGTAAAATTCAGTAACTATAATCCTTGATGTAGTCTAGTGGTTATGTGTTTTAAGACTTTGAGCCAAAATAAAGCTTCGCTTTCCTCTACTCTTCCCCACGAGACTTTTAGCCATTAGTGTAGTATTGATTAAATGGGATTTTTTAAAATAGTTTCTTCAGTTGTCCCCATCAAACTGGAAAGTGTTACATTTTCTTGGCTGAGTATCAGCAGATGTGGATCTATTTCCTTGTGAATATTTTGACTGCTTTATATGCAAGACAAAAACAAGTTTTTAAATATGCTGAAGTAAATTGCTTTTTGTTTTTGCCTTAAAGTGATGTATTGAAATATAGTATTTCAAATAACGTTGATGTAGTAGAACGATTTGCAGCTGCAATACTGTAACATGTAAGTGTAATATAAGTGACCTTTGCTGGTCTCATGCTGTAGGGTCACTGTGAGTCAGAATCGATTTGAAGGCAGTGGGTTTATGCTATTTCGATGGAATACTAACAGCTAGTATGGTACAATGCTTACTCTGTCGTAAAAAAAAAAAAATTGCCGATGAGTCAATTCCGACTCATAGTGACCCAATCGGACAGACTAGAACTGCCCCGTAGAGTTTCCAAGCAGTGCCTGGTGAATTCACCCTGCTGACCTTTTGGTTAGCTGTAGTACTTAACCACTGTGCCACCAGCGTTTCCTGTTCTGTCTTAGCAGTTGAGAAATATAGTAAACGTTAAGTGTTAACTTTTAATAGTTAACTATTTTTGTTACTTTTGCATTTATTTGACAATCAATGCAAAAAAAAAAAATCTCCATTTCAACCTTTTTCTTTGTTTACTGTGTATGTCTTTAATGTTGGGCTTTATGCTTCTGCTTGAGTTTCAGTCCCTGACTCTACCTTGTGCAGTATTCATGTTTGTCTTTCTGAAATTGTTTGCTGCTCTATTTCTTATTGCTCCTGAGACAATTTATGAGCAATTTCCTATTGCTTTTCAACTGGTAGTGTGTTTCCTTGAGATGGGTTGTTGGATTTTCCCATTTTCCAGATAAACATTCTCTGCTTTTTCATCTTTCTCATTCTTAGATTCTGATTGGCATTGTTGGATTTCTGGGTTGCTAGGTGGAAAATCTAAGAATTAATGAAGTGGTGATAAGAACTTATATTTCAGGGGTTTGAGGAGTGAATGAATGAGAGGTGGGGAAAGATGTTGGAATTGAGAGTGGATAACTTTTAAGAAGTTTGTCTGTGAAGGAGGCAAGAAATGAGTTAGTAAAGAGCATGTAGGATTGAAAACGTTTATTTAAAATGGTGGAGAGGGGTAAGTATATTTAAATCTCCCTACTTAGAAGCCAAAATCACATTCTACCTTAGGGCATAAGGTAATCTAGATACTAAGTCTGATCATTTCCCAGAGGAATCTAAGAACACTTAAACTTCAACCCTGCCCTGAAATCAGGCAAGTGGGGAGAACAGGAATATCTCTAAAGTTCTTTTGTACTTTTTCCTACATAATACTCAATGCTTTTCATTTGGTTATTTTTCTTTCCCATATTTCTGATTTTTCAGTTCTTTTCCTGTCTTGTGGCTTCCTAATTAACCTGTTTCAGTGGTATAATTCTCACCTTCCATGCAGGAGACCAGAGTTTGATTTCCAGCCAACGCACCTCGTGCACAACCACCGCCTGTCTGTCAGTGGAGGCTGACGTTGCTATGATGCTGAACAGGTTTCAGCGGAGCTTCCAGACTAAGACTAGGAAGAAAGGCCTGGCAACCTACTTCTGAAAATCAGCCAATGAAAAACCCTATGGATCACAGCAGTCTGATCCTAGCATTCCAGAAGTATAGCATAGCAGTGACCATGAGTCTCAGCTTTTTAGGAAATAACTTGGTTCTAAAAGGTGAAGTTTGCTCTTTATACCCATGTCATTAATAGTTCCTAGCCAAACCTCTGTGGGATCTTCACAACCATTACTAGAGAAAACAGTTCTTACTCAGTTGAACCAGAAAGTTAGACCTGAACAGAACTTGTCTTTTCTTGCCCGGCTATGTTTATCAGTAAGTGGAGAAGATATGAGAGAGTTGAATTCACCAGATTACTTATGTGAGGATGATATGCTTAAGTGATTAAGTGTAGAAATATAGAAATAAACACAAGGAGACTAACAACTTAGGGCAACAAAGTCCTTCAAAAACCCAGTTTTGACACAGGAGCTAGATTTTCTATTGCACGTCATTCTCATCCCATAACCCAATAATTTAAATGAGCTGCTCTCTCCCGCTAGAGATTTAAGTGGCAGAATAAATGGAAAGAAGGGAGCAGCTAAGAAGAGTTCATTTTAATAATAAAATGTATCAAAGGAAGTTGGTTATTACTAGATCCTGGCACTGTAATCCAAATGTGATTTAATATGCTCTCATGAGCTATACGCCAGAAGGAATAACCAGAGGTATTCCCAAGAAAACAGAATATGGCTGCCAGTCAAATTGTTCTTTGCTGTAAGTTAACACATTTTGACCCATAATGCACAGTGCAAGCCCCCATGCAGGCAGACAGTCCTCAAATCTGAAAAATTGAGGCTAAAACTTGATTCTACATGTACTAACTCTTGGAAAATATAAGACTTCCCAGCAATCTCCTAACATTTAAGCCATTTTTGGGGAGGGAGAGGCATGAAAATAATAAAAGTTAACAGGGTAGTTGTTTATTGCCATGAGCTCAGATTTATACTAGATTAAAAAAGCTATTTGACACCTTGTTTATTGCTAAATTAAAGTTAATTGTTAACTATTAATGCTTGCTCAATAGTCTTGAGATAAGGGATAAACTGTTTTAAACAAGGTAAGTAGAAACTCAAAAGCTTTGTATGGCCCATAGTACCTTTGAATAACCTTAAATTTCTAGAGTATATCTTGGTACTGTGGTAGAGCCCACTTAAAATACAGTTAACAATTCACAGTTAACTGGAAGTTAATTCCTCTGATAACACTAGCAGGGATATGCTGTTAAATATTTGTGTACTAGTTAAGGTCAAAATAGAACTACACCTCCTCATTTATCAGCATGGTTAGAATCTAAAGACCAGGTTGTTAATATGAAAATGGAGAATGATCACATCATTGCATAATGGCCAAACAACTGAGAATCATGGCGCAGCCAAGCTGACACTATCTTAGCCGTCATAGTCACCATTACTCCCGCCTTGCACCTCTGCATTCGTTACTGCCAGACGTAAGTCACTAATGCACAAAACAGTATATTTTCTGCTATTGTCATAAAAGTGAAATGTCAGATAATGAGATAGTTGATTAGTAGGTGTGCAGTCTCTGCCACACTATTTCTACTATTTTACATTACAGTGTAAATTACTGTTTATAATGCATTTATGATCGTAACCACATGCCCATGGGAAGTTGGTTTAGTCGTTAAGATTACAAGCTGTAGCAATAGGTCTGGGTTTCAGTTGCAACACTGCACGTCTTTGGGCATGTCCATCATTCTGAGACTAAAAAAATAATACGCCTACTGTAAGTTGTCCTAAGAATTAAGAAAATACATAGAAAATGCTTAACTACTCAAAAGGCGATAGTGCCATGGCTTAGAGCATAGACCCTGGAGCCAGATAACCTGGGTTGAAATAATTTACTTCTACCAGTTACTGTGTTGACTTACAGCAAATTATTTATGACTCGGTTTCATCCGTGGAGATAAGCCCTTCCTCATAGGGTTGCTATGAAGATTAAAAGAACAGCTGTGTTAAGTACTGTCAGGTGTGAGATCCCTTTTTTTTTGAGGCAAAAAACAACTTTCTGCACTAACCATAGATTAGGACTTGATGGGAATAAATACATTTGTAATTTTTTGTATCATGAAGAGTATCATTTTCTCTGCTTTTAGTATGATAATTGTTTCATCAGTTTTAACTTTATAAAAAACCTAGCTTAGTAAATGATGCTTTATACACTAAGTATATATACAGTAAAACCTGTGCAAGCTGGAACCTGTGTAAGGCAGAAACCTGTCAGAGAAGGAAAACAAGTATTTTCCACTAAAACGAGCGATGGAAAAATGTTAAGACTGCATCCTGTCAAAGGTGGGAAACTTGGCAACACCTGGAAAAACCTGTCGAGTTCCAGCTCTCAGGTTTCTGTGTGTGTGTATAATGTATAACAACATGATTTAAAATTAACTGCAAGACTTCATCACTGACAGTTTAAAGATAGAGATAAGGATTTTCTAAGTAATATAAAACCGTTTGCACGGTTTTGTTGGCAAAGACCTGAAGCAAGTTCAAGCTGTATAGCTCACTTGAATAAAGTTATGAATTGTAAGAACTCCACAAAGGCATAGCTAAATGGAAAAAACTGCTTTGGAGTCACGCCTGGGTCCTGGATTCCTGCTTTCCTAATAACTGTTACCAGTTCAGGCAAGTTGATTTTTTTGGATCAGTTTTTTCATCTGTATAATGAGGTTCATTTAAATAGAGCCCTAAATACATAGTTGGTTTTCTGTAATGTTAGCTCTATAGTGTTGTCTACAGGCTTTCAGCATCCAAATCCCTTAGGATACAAATTTGGTAATCCCAACCTAGATACACTGCTTAAAAATCTGAGGGTAAAGTATGGGAATTTGGATTTTTAATAAGATCAGGTAATTTGTCTCCACCAAATCCAAGCACTAATTTTACTTGAAAGCACGAAAGTAAAAGAACGGAAAAAAGTTACTCTAATATAGGCCCCCCCTCTTGTTTTTATATGCTCCTAGTCAGTCTTTTTTCTATGTACTCCAGTATTTTTTTATTTTTGCTACAGTTCCAAGACACCCCAATTTTTTTTAAATGTTTCCAGTCTACCCAGATGTTCAGTGAAAACTACAATTGTATGAACTTGTAATAAACTTATTTTAGGGAAATGAATTTCAAATTATATAATCTGTTCCATATCTTCATCTAAAGCATTTGGTAAAAAAATTTTTGACAACCCTATAATAGACATCCAAGGCAGCGATATTTTGGAGACACAGTTTCAACTAACTGTAAATCTGCTGCTTTCATTCCACAGTACATATTGAGTAATTACCAAGTACAAGGCACTGGAAGTACAAACATGACTATGGCTCACTTAAATAGATTTTTTGTGTGTGTGTTGTGGGCTCCTCTGTTAAGCTAGTGAAGTCTGTGACGTCTTTAAGGAGCCCTGGTGGTGCAGAGGCTAAGTAAGTGCTTGGCTGCCTACCCAAAGGTCAACGCCTGGAACCCACCAGCCACTCTGAGAGAAAGATGTGGCAGTCTCCTTTTGTAAAGATTGTTTTAAAAATCCAGACCCATTGCCGAGTCAAGTCTGATTCAGTGACCCTATAGGACAGGGTAGAACCCCATAGGGTTTCCAAGGCAGATTTGAACTGCTGACTTTTGAGTTAGCGTCTGACCACTTAACCACTGTGCCGTGAGGGCTTCTCCGTTTAAAGGTTACAACCTTGGGAACCCTATGGGACAGTTTTCTGTCCTATAGGGTTGCTATGAGTTGGAATTGACTGGACAGCACACAACATGGGCCTGTACAGAAAATTTTTTTGGATTACAAAGGAAACTTGGAATAGTTACCAAAAAAAATTTAAACTTTTGATAAAGTAGGGTGTGCTTTATTAAAACAAGATTTAGCAATGGCTGTAATGACTAATTTCAATATGAGTAAAAATATTTCGAGCTATCTGCAACAATCATAATGTGGTACGAAAATATCAGAGTTCAGTCGTAACAAAAGTTAACTGCTAACAGTACTGTGATAGCTTTTCTCCAAATTTTACTAGAGCTTACTGAAAATGAATATGTAATTTTCTCCCATCGAAGGACCTTCTGAATTCTATCCATGAATCTGGGATTAACTTTAATGATAGAAACTTTTTCACCACTGATAAGCTGTTTACAGAACTAGACACTGACTGACTCTCATAAAATCAGAATATTTACAACATAAAATAAGGAAGTTCTCATTTTTCTAATGACAAACATTAAGATAATTTTTAGAAAATACTAAATTCCCTCCCTTTGTTTCATTCAGAATGGGGAGTCCTGTGTTGCTGATGTCTAGAGAGAGAGTTTAGTATCCACACTTAATCTATATTTACTACGTGACGCATGGTGAGAACTCAGTGACACTTAGTAGAAAGAATGAATGAACATTTCCCATGAGGAGTTAACAGTTTTAAAGAACATTAAATTCATCAAAGTGCAACATGAAACATGGAGTACTGTAATAGGACTAAATGCGCTATAACAAAAGATTGGCGGGATTTGTAACCTAAGTAATGCACATTGTAAATAGAATTAAGGATTAGGGCTAGCATCTTCAAATGGTCCCGCTAGAATATGAACTCCATAAGGAAAGATTTTTGTGTATTTCTGATGTATTCCAAAAGCTTAAGAATGTGCCTGCCACACACAACTAATTTAACCTTACCTGATCAGCTTCAAACCTATGACACTTCCATTTCCTTATACACTGCTCAGACATAGTAACATTAACCTACCTCCCCTTGTGGAAATTAAAAGTACATCTTCTTCCCTACTATTCAATAGATGAATGAAGAGTTATTTGCTCAACAGAAAACAAGTTAGTATTGTCATAAGTGTGTGTTTAGCTACCATTTTCATTGAACAATACTTCAGAATAGGAATTAACCTCCATTTCAAAGTTAAGGCGCAAATCTGCTTAGATTCACACATTTGACAAGTAGAGGAATTGGGAATAAAATCCAGTGCTGGTAGACAGTTAACCACTACAGAAGACGCTGCTGCTTGTATCTTCTAGGGGAAAGGAAAAAGAAAAAGGAATGGGGAATATCCCAGACCTAAGTATCTTGATTCTCTGTATGCACAAAAGCAAACTACCATACGGCCAAGATTACAAATGCAGTCTTTTTTACCAAAGAGAAGAACCATGTAAAAGTAAGACTAGGTGACAGAAGTTCTACAACTATTTAAAACATTTTAAAACTTTTTATTTAAATTGTATAACATTTTTAAGTCTTTAGCTTGTAGCTGTAGTTTATGCTACAATAATTTTCTGTGTTTTGCTTTCACAGCATAATTAGCATTTTTGCATCTTTTCTACTTTGTTACTGTTAGTTGCCATCAATTCCAACTCATGGCAACCCATGTGTACAAAGTAGAACTCCTTTTCTCTCCCAAGAAAAACATTTCAAGATTTCTGGGTTTGTGTTGGTAATTTACAGCTAAATGTGTGATACAAATTCAGTTCTGACTCAGAAGCACTTAAGTTGGTCAATAACTTGAAGAATGATAGCTAGTATTTACTATGGCTGTGTCTTTGGGTAGAGTATATGTACTCAAAGAGTGATCCTTTAACGAAAGGTGAAATACACAGTTCTAAATTTACTTTTAGCTCAACGCTTGCCTAGATTATTGAAATAACCTTAGTAACTGGAACCTGTGCCTCCACTCTGTTCTACAAGTTTCTATCTCTGGAGAACAGCACTGATCGTGTTGCTTGTTGAGAAGAGAATGGCTTTCCAGTGCAAACTTCTTATAGCTTTCAGTGTTCCTATAATCTGGGCCAAATCTACTTTTTTAAAAAAATTGCTATTTAGGTGAAAGTGTACAAAACAAATTAGTTTCTCATTAAACAGTTAATACACAAATTGTTCTGTGACATTGGTTGCCAACCCTGCAATATGTCAACACTCTCCCTTTCTCCATCCCAGTTTCCCTGTTTCCATTCCTCCAGTTTTCCTGTCCCTTCCTGACTCCTGGTCTTTGCTTTTGGGCTGGTGTGCACATTAGTTTTGTGTACGTGATTGAACTGTGAAGCACGTTCCTCGTGTGTGATTGTTGGCCCTATAAACCAAAAAACCCAACCCATTGTCAAGTCGATTCTAACTCACTGTGACCACTATAACAAAAATAAAACCCAACCCCCTTGCCCTCAAGGTGATTCCAGCTCCTAGCGACCCTGTAGGACAGTAGAACTGCCCCCATGGAGTTTCCAAGGAGCACCTGGTGGATTCTAACTGCCAAGTTTTTGGTTAGCAGCCGTAGCACCTAACCACTACACCACAGGGGTTTCCAGTGACCCCTATAGATCTGTCTAATCTTTGACTGAATGATGAACTTCAGAAGTGACTTCAGTACTGAGTTAAAAGGATGTCTCAGGGTCATACTCTCGGGGTTTCTACAGTCTCTGTCATACCAGCAAGGCTGGCCTTTGTGTGTGTAGATTTGAATTTTGTTCTACATTTTTATCCCACTGTGCCTGGCATCCTCTATTGTGATTTCCTGCCAGTGCAGTCAGTGATGGTAACCAGGCACCATCTAGTTGTTCTGGGCTCAGTCTGCTGGAGGCTGTGGTAATTGTGGTCCATTAGTTCTTTGGACTAATCTTTCCCTTATGTCTTTGGTCTGTCTTCTCCTTTGCTCCAGCTGAGATAGGACCAGTAGATGTATCTTAGATGGCTGCTAGCAGGTTTTTAAGACCCCAGTTGCTCCTCACCACTGTAGAACATTTTCTTTATTGACTATGTTAAAAAATGCCAATTGAGCTAGATACCCTGAAGACCATGGTCCCCAGCCCTCAGCCCAGTAGTTTGGTCCCTCAGGGCATTTAGATGTGTCTGTGAAGCTTCTATGACTTTGCCCTGGTCGAGTTATGCTGACTTCCCAAACTTACTTTTTTTTTTTCTTTATAATACATTTAAAATTTTATTAAAGCCATACAAAGTAGATCTAAATGAATGGAGAACTAGTCTATGCTCTTAGATTTAAAACAAACAAACAAAAAACTTTGCAAATATGCCATTTATCCCCAAATTTTTTATAAATTCAAGTTAAACCAATGAAAAAAAACTACCTGAATTACTTGAAGACTCAACAAATCTCATTCTCAAATTTTAATGGAAGACTGTGTATCCACAAATAGCTAATTTACTTTTTTTTCTTTAAAGCTCAAACCTATTTTTTCAACTAATCTTAAATTACTTTTGACAAATTCTAGACTCTAGTCAAACTAAACTGCCCGTTCTTCCTCCTAAATAACAGGATTCCCCATCTCCAAGCTTTTACTCTGTTTCCTCTGTATGAAATGTTTTTATCTCCTTATTTTAATTTTAAACCTTCAAACCCAGTGCATATAAAATCTCCAGAAATTTTTCCTGAGCCTCTTCCCGCACCCCAAATTTGAAGTAATCTCTCCTTTCTCAGAATTCCCCTGTCACTTTATACTCTTACGGCAGTTAGCACATTCAACTCTGAATAGCTGTTTCCTCTACTGGACCTTGATGGTTCATCTTTGGATAGCACTACACTCAGTTCTTTGCACATACTAGGAGCTTTCAAAGTGATAGCAAAATAAAGATGTTTCATTGCTGAAATTCATTGTTCTGTTGGAGAAATAGCCCTAGTCTGGAGAGCTAGGCCTTTATCTAGTGAAATCTGTCTCAAATAGTACTGCTTCAAAAATGCTTCTTTTAAGGATGAATTAAAAAAGTCAACAGGCACTCCAGAGTCCAGAGACATGAAACACCACCACCGCCGCCTGCAGCTGTCAAGTCCATTCTGACTCGTAGCAACTCTATAGGACAGAGTAGAACTGCCCCCATAGAGTTTCCAAGGAGCGGCTGGTGAATTTGAACTACTGCCCTTTTGATTAACAGCCAAGCTCTTAACCACTGCACCACTAGGCCTCCAGAGACATGATACTGTCTCTGAATACTTCAGAAATCTGCTAAGTAGTTACCAAACCCTTGGAGCCATTTAATGTTTGCAAGAAGACAAATTATTTTTTTTTGGCTAGTTATCCTTTGTACAAGCCATATTGGCCATCTGTTTTAGAGTTTGCTGCATGTTTGCTTTTCAGTGATAGTTAAGATTTATTTTTTATATTATTCCTTTAATTGATTAATATTTACTGATTAGATGGGGACTTTTTATGTGTCCAGATTTATAGTGATTGGCATATTTCTCACCTGCCCCAAAAGAATGAGTTAAAATTTGAACCAAAACAGAAGAATTTTGTTTTAAGACACAGCTTATTTCGATGCCCGTATCTTCTGAGTTTTCTAGCGCAAACCCCATTTTAGGTATCCTGACCTAATATCACGCATTGTATCAGATGATGTGTCCTGATTTGAGGCTCAGAAAATATGGTCTTCATAAACAGACTGGAAAGGGAAAGACCACCGGATTAGGAACCCCATTTTATAGATGAGGTATAGAGATGTTAAGTGATTAGCCTGGAATTACATAGGTAGGTGGTTAATGTTCAATCTATAAACAAGGTATCTAGAATTACAGCCCAAGTTCTATTATGCCTTATTTCCTGTAATGTATTATAAGCTGTAATTCTGAAACTTGGTTCTCTTGTTTCTATTCCTGTCACATCTCCTTAAAAGGGATGGAGGAAGAGAGTAGGGTCATCCCACTGTGATATAATGGACTTATGGAATAATATTTATGATCAAAACTCATTCTTTAAAAAAAAATGACATTTCCAAATCAATGTGGATATTATCTTCTTGCTGCTTTGGTGCAACCCAAATACTTGAAAAAATTATAAACAATATATTTACCATCCTGCAGGAAGTATGTTTGATTTTAAGAATCAACTATATTTAAAGAATATAGTTAACTTTGCTTTTTAAAATAATGAAGTATTGCTTTATATTCACATAGTTCCTTCCAACTGAACATCTCCCCCCACCGAAAAAAAGAAAAAGTCACTATCAAATTGACTCCAACTCATGGAGACCCCATGTGTGTCAGAGTAGAACTGTGTTCCATAGGGTTTTCAATGGCTGCTTTTTGGAAGTCAATCTCCAATCCTTTCTTCTGAGACAACTTTGGATGGACTCCTACCTTCAACTTGTTGGTTAGCTGCCAAGTGCATTAACAATTTGCACCACCCAAGGACTCAATATCCCTAAAACCTTAGTAAATACATATAAATGAAGCCCTTCTTCCAAAGAGAAGTTGTTAGGTGCCATCAAGTTTGTTCCAACTCACAGTGGCCTTACGTCCATCAGAATGAAACACTGCCTGGTCTTCAGCATCCTCACAATCGTTGCTATGTTTAAGCCGATTGTTGAAGGCACTGTGTCAGTCCATCTTGTTGATGGTCTTCATCTTTTTCACTGACGCTCTACCAAGCATAATGTCATTCTCCAGGGACTGGTCCCTCTTGATAACATGTCCAAAGTGTGTGAGACAAAGTCTCGCCATCCTCACTTCTTCCAAGACTTGTTTGTTCTTCTGGCAGTCCATGGAATATTCGGTATTCTTTGCTCCGAAGAGAGTGGGTAGGGGAATTAATCCAAACTTGCTGTAAAATCTACCTCCATCCAAGCATAAGTATTGGCTAATTGCTTGGATGCTCTTCCTTCAAGGAGAGGAAGATAATACTGGCCAGCTACTGTTAAAGAATACTCAAGGCTTAGTCATCGAGTGCTGTTGTAACAAATACCAGAAGTAGATGGCATTAACAAGGAGAAATTTATTCTCTCACAGTCTAGTAGGCTACAAGTTCAAATTCAGGGCATCAACTCCAGGGGAAGGCTTTCTCGAAGATCTTTGTCCTCGATCTTACCCTGGACTAGAAGCTTCTCTGCGCAGGAACCCCGGGTCCAAAGGATGCACTCTGTTCCCAGCACTACTTTCTTGGTGGTATGAGATTCCAATGTCTCTCTGCTTGCTTCTCTTATAACTCAAAAGTGTCTGACACTATCTAATCTTGTAGATTTCATCAATATAAATGCCACTAATCCATTTTATTACATCATAGTGATAAGATTTACGACACACAGGGAAATCACGTCAGATTATGAAGTGGTAGACAATCATACAATACTGGGAATCATGACCTAGTACACAGATTTTTCGTGGGATACAGTTCAGTCCATAAAATTCCACCCTTTGGTCCCCAAAAATCACATCCTTGCAACATCCAAAACACATTCATCCCATCATATCATAGCAAAAGTCTTAACTCCCAAGTCTACAATTCAAAAATTCCTCTTCATCTGTGAAATCTAGAAGACGAGTTAACCTTCCAAAGGTACAGTAGTACAACAGGCAGGCACAAGCTAGACATTTCCATTACAAATGGAAGAAATTGGAGGGAAAGGAGGCATAACAGGCACCAAGCAAGTTAGCAGAACACATTATATTAGCCATCAAGTCTTTGAAAATAATTCTCTGTTTTCTGAGGCAATTTATGCAATGGCCTGCCCTCCAAACTCTACATGTTGGCCACGCTGTCCAGATTCTGAGTGGAGGTCCCTTGGCACTGGGCTTCAGCTCTGTCTTGCAGGCCCACTGGGACGGCAACTGTTCCCTTGGCTTTAGGTGGCTCCATTCTTCCAGTTCATCTGAGTGGCGACTCCACCTTTAGAAACACCAGAGGCCATGGCTTCACCCTTTGAAACCCCAGAGGTCATGGCCATACCTTTTGAGACTGAGGGAGCTTAGCTTCTTGTGTTACTTGTTTCTTCAGCTTCTGCTTCCTATGGCCTCTCGGGCCTTACTCCTGCATCTGTGCTGATGGGGCAAGTGTTCCAAAGCTCTGCAGCTCCACCAATAAGTGCCTGGAGGAACCCCACTCTGCCAGGAAGCCTGCGCACAGGCACTCAGTTCTCTCATTCCATAGTTTGGCTCCAGCGCCGACCTGTGCTGTTCTGGTTCTGCTGCTGCTGGTTCTCTGCTGCTGCTGCTCCTGTATCCACTCACAGTTTCAACTGCTTCCACATTTTAGGTATCTGTTAGAGCAACACCCCACTCCTGGTACCAAATTCTGTCTTGGTGATCTAGTGCCACTATAACAGAAGTACTACAAGTGGGTGGCTTTAACAAGGAGGAGTTTGTTCTCTCACAGTCTAGTAGGCTACAAATCCAAATTCAGGGCATCAGCTCCAGGGGAAGGCTTTCTGTCAGCTGTGGAGGAAGGTCCTTGTGATGCATCAGTCTTCCCCTGGTCTGGGAGTGTCTCAGTGCAGGAACCTCAGGTCCAAAGGATGCTCTCTGCTCCTGGCACTGCTTTCATGATGGTATAAGGTCCCCATGTCTCTCTGCTCACTTCTCTCTTTTATATCTCAAAAAAGATTGGGTTAAGACACTAATTTTGTAGATTCCATCAATACAACTGCCAGTAATCGATCTTATTACATCACAGTGATAGGATTTACAACACACAGGGAAATCACATCAGTTTACGAAGTGGTAGACAATCATATAGTAAGGGGAATCATGACCTAGACAAACTGATACACAGATTTCTGGGGGGGGACACAATTTAATGCATGATAGCTAGAAAGAGCACAGAGGCAGCCTATAAGACACCTACATATCCATTACCAAAATAACACACTTAAGCTCTTTGGCACACAAAATCGGAAATAGTAAGTTGAATAGAACTTCATTTTACAGATGAGGAAACTGGATACTAGGGAAGCAAAACCTGGCCTGACCTGTACTGATGTGAAGCCGTTTTTAGGCTTTCCCTATCCTACTTACTGTGAGCATCTATTCATTTCATTGCAGAAATATTGTTTGATCATAGTGTGCGGCCCTAGTCTCTGCTAGCCATTTTATCTAATACATAGTATATGCACCTTACTGCCACTCTAAACTCGAAAAAATTCTCAATTCTGGATCATATCTAATCCCAAGGGTTTAGGGTAAGGGACTGTGGACTTGTAGTTATTTCCCTTCCAGGACAGTCATCTAGGTGATTTGGGGCTTAGAAGCATAAACACAGTGACCATATATCCCAGATTTTGCAGATAATTTCAAATATTCTTTTTAACTTAAAGACCATATACCAACTACATTACCTAATTTAATGGGTTTTGAAAATAATTTTCAAGTTCTTTTCATGAATATAGTCCCTAAAATTTGTAACTTGGCCTTGAAAAGGTTGAACCAGTAACTAATTATAGGCCCATAGAGAGAGATGGAAAACTACCTCTAAAATTCATGATGCTCCCAAAAATTGATTACAATGTCTAAGAAACAACTTGATTCTACGTTTAAACTCTCCTTCCCTCTTAGCACAAAGCTGGAAATCACTAATTCATAAATCAGTAAAATGCCTTTGGCAGCCAAATGTTCTTACCAGTAGTAAGTATGCTAACTGACTTACGATTTATTCTGCCTGAAACACGGAATTGTTTAATGGATAAATAAGTTGTCAGATTATAAAACTTTGAGAGATTGCTTAGTACTTTAAGTAATAATTGACTTGCATTACTCATTATTACCTGATCCTTTTGTGATAGATTTTACGTCTGTTAAATGGACTCTTTTAAACAGTCAAGATAATAGAACATATCTTGGTGAAATCCTACCCTGCCCCTAAAGGAGATTGAATTGGATTCCCAATGCACCAGAACTAACTGTTCAGACCAGTCCGTGAATGGGACAGAGAGGGCCATGATATTTGAGCTTTAGAACCTGATTCTTTAAGATAAAAGATTCCAAGAAGATACAGTTTTGTGAAAGGCAATTCCAACTCCCGATTTCTTTTTTTTTTTTTTATCAAGTCCTTTTATTTTTTTTATTGCTGTAATTAAATGAAGTTTACATTTCAAGTTAGTCTCCCATACAGAAATTTTTTTTTTTTTACATAGATTGTTATGAGGCCCCAACTGTTCACCCTATTCTGCGACAGCACACTCCTCCCCTCTGCCCCTGATTCCCCATGAACATTCAACCAGCTCCTGACTCTCTCTGCCTTCCCGTCTCACCTCTGGACAGAAGCTGCCCCTGTGGTCCCTTGTATCTACTTAACTAAGAAGCACATTCCTCACAAGTATCACTTCATGTCCCACAGTCCAGTCCAATCCCTGTCTGAAGAGTTGGCCTCGGAAATTGTTTTAGTTCTGGAGTGATAGAGAGTCCAAGGGCCTTGCTTTCCGGGGTTCCTCCAGTCTCAGACCATTAAGTCTGGTCTTCTTAGTAGAATTTGAGTTCTGCATCCCATCGTTCTACTGCTCCATCAGGGACTGTCTGTTGTGTTCCCTGTCAGGACATTCATTGGTGGTAGCCAGGCACCATCTAGTTCTTTTGGTCTCAGGCTGATGAAGTCTCTGGTTTATGTGGCCCATTCTGTCTCCTGGGCCAGTGCTTTCCTTGTGTCTTTGGTGTTCTTCATTCTCCAAGTGGTTGGGACCAATTGATGCATCTTAGATGGCTGCTTGCAAACTTTTAAGACCCTAGATGCCACTCACCATAGTAGGATGCAGAACATTTTCTTAATAAGCTTTGTTATGCCAATTGACATAGCTGTCCCCTGAAAGCATGGTCCCCAGACCCCCGCATCCCTGCTACTCTGTCTCTCAAAGTATTTGATTGTATTGTGGAAACTTCTTAGCTTTGGTTTCATCCAGTTGTGCTGGCTTCCCCTGTAGTGTGTGCTGTTCTTCACTTCACCTAAGATGATTCTTATCTACTATCTAGTTAGTGAATGACCCTCACCCTCCCTCCCCACCCCCGTAACCATCAAAGAATGTTTTCTTCTGTGTTTAAACCTTTTTTTGAGATCGTATAAGAGTGGTCTTATACGGTATTTGTCCTTCTGTGACTAAGTAAATTAACTCAGCATAATAAGTACCAGCTTCCACCATGTTATACGATGTTTCACAGCTTCATCATTGTTTTTTATGGTTGCATTATATTCCATTGTGTGGATATCCCATAGTTTGTTTATCCATTCGTCCCTTGATGGGCATCTGGGTTGCTTCCATCTTTCGGCTATTGTGAACAGTGCTGCGATGAACATGGGTGTGCATATATCTATTCGTGTGACGGCTCTTGTTTCTCTAGAATATATTCTAAGGAGTGGGATAGCTGGATCGTTGGTGCTTCTAGCTTTTTAAGGAAGCGCCAAATCGATTTCCAAAGTGGTTGTACCATTTTACATTCCCACCAACAGTGTATAAGTGTTCCAGTCTCTCCACAACCTCTCCAGCATTTGTTATTTTGTGTTTTTGGATTAACGCTAGCCTTGTTGGGGTGAGATGATATCTCATTGTAGTTTTGATCTGCATTTCTCTAATGGCTAATGAGCGTGAGCATTTCTTCATGTGTCTGTTAGCTGCCTGAATATCTTCTTTGGTGAAGTACCTCTTCATATCCTTTGCCCATTTTTTAATTGGGTTATTTGTCTTTTTGTTGTTGCCAACTCCAGTTTCTTAAAAAAAAAATCCTCTACAATTAGTGAGGTAGAGCATTTTTAGGTAGGCTACATCCACTTTGTCTCTCTTCTTGTCATCGGATAATGTTTTCTTTCACTAGTCACATCTCTATGAAAAGGCATAAAAGGGTTCCCTATTAAACACCATAACACTAATGCTCATAATAAACACTAAGATAGGGTGCTTCCATACTTGGCCTACACTCAATTTTTCCCCATCCTTTCCCCTCTTTCATCTACCCACTTAAGTTTGTGGAACCCATTTCCATAGAGTCAATTCTGACATATAGTGACCCTGTAGCACAAAGTACAACTGCCCCATAGGGTTTCCAAGGCTGTAAATCTTTACAGAAGCAGACTACCACATCTTTCTCCTGTGGAGTGGCTGAGGGTTTGAACCACCGGCCTTTTGGTTAAGAGCCAAACACTTTAACCATTTAGCCACCAAGACTCCTTTAAATTTGTGTACAAAGAACTATATTGAGAGTACACAACCACTAAGTTTTAAGTTCCTTTGAGATCAGGAGCTATACCATATTTTCACATTTCCTTCTGTGCCTAAAACAAAGTTTTTGTTTCTTCAGCAAATATTTATTGAGTGTCCACTAGATGTCAGATAATATACTAGGTAAATTCTGGTGATAAAAAGATAAACAGATACTTCCTTGGGACAGTCTTATAGAGGAGAGGTGGGAAGGTAATCTACGAATCAGAAAAGCTGCAGTATAGTATGGTAAATATTTAATGGCAATAAAATGCCAGAATGATTAATTTTGTACTTAGTAATCATTCAGTATCAATTAAATAGGTTGAATGGGTATATCAGTATCAATGACATAACTGAGATAACACTGTGAGCTATATAGAAATTGGATAAGACATGCCAGTAATATGAGTAGAAAAGGGGGAATACTTGATTCTGGGTAAGCTATCAAACAAGATGCTTTTGCATCTCCACTGAGGTTAAACTTGTAACCCTCAAAACTGATCACCCTTTTGCAACTGATCACCTGTCTTTATGCAGTCCAGTTTCTTTGGCTGTAGCCCCACTAGCATGTTAACATTTTAGTGTCTTAATTCTCACCCATCTTCCCCAGCCCTCACTTCCAATTTTCCCTTTTTTCATTTGCCCCAATCAATGCCAAACTTAACCTTGAATAGATTTCCTGGGTTAAGGGGACTAAAAAGTCTTCATTTCCAAAACTGTCTCCTCAATAAGCCTGCCTCAGTGGCTAAAGTTCCACCATTAAAATGCATTCTTTTTAAGACTAGTATTGAGGTTACCTCTAAGCGAGAAAACTGAGAACAGCAATGGGCTGTAGAATTACTTTTTTCCCCTTAAAAAAAATTTTTTTTTTCTGTTATCCCTCAACATTTCCTCCTGCTGCCCCTTTTATAATTTTTTGTGGTTGAAACAATTATTTTTCAAAAAGGTTGTGTTTGGATGTTTGATGTACATTTATTCCTTATTCAAAGATTATGTCTTTTGGGGTTAAAATAGTACCTTTTCTAATAAACCTCTGTAAAAATATAGGTAGCCAAGAAGCGACTAAATCATTATACCATTATTAGTCACTGGCATCTTAGTTTGTAGTTTAAACTGTCTGTTGAAAAGAATTAGTGAGAAGAAAAGGTAAAGGGTGTGTGTGGTGTATTTAGTATATGTGTTGGTTTAGATAGAGGATGGGGGACGATTAGGTTCTGATAATGGAGCAGTGTAAATGGAAGGATAGATATGGGTGTAGTGTGTTCTGAATATTATAAGAACTGCTCATGGTAGGGGCACACACACAGAAAAGAAAAAAAAAAAAAAAAAAAAAAGATGGGCCCTGAAGAGAGGTGGCCTTCATGTAAAGATTGAGCTATCTGTATTCAGAACTCCAGTCCAGGCCTGGATTTTAGTGCTGATTCTGCCAGTAACTTATTTTTGAAAAGCCACTCTCCTTGCTGGGCCTCCATGAGATCATCTGTAAAATAATAAAGTTGGACTAAGTGTATTTTAAGGTCCATTTCAGCATCATTGTTCTCCCACATGTGGCAAACCCCCCTTCCCTTTTTTTTTTCCCCTATCTGTAGATAGAAATAATCAAATTCTAGCAAGCATTATTGTCCCTTAAAATCTCTTAAAATTTCACTTAGTTTGATGTCAAAAGATGCAGAGTAAAGTTAAGGCTGATCTGAATTGGGATATAGCTCTCTGATCCTCAGCCTTCTCATTTGTAGAATGACTGTATGTACTCTGAGGTTGGTTGTAATTGTCACATTTTATGAGTCCATGAAACCTATTAAAACTCACCAGTGTTCCAGAGTTCCTTCTCTTCTCACTGCCTCTGAGTCTTCAGCTATTGTTCTTCCGATTCAATTTTTTTGTTTATTCTTAGTATCCACCATTCATTCATTACCTTTTATATGCTATAACTTTTAATGTTCATTATCTTTATTCTTGACATCAACTTTTAAAGTAGATAATTATTTCCCTTTATAAATGGAAAATAAATTAAGTTTTAGGGAAGTTGAGTGTTTTGCCCAAGGTCCATAGTAAGTGGTAGGTTGGGGGAAAGATTTGACCTTGCTTTCATCTGATTCAAAAAAAGAACCTTGTGCTCTTATCCTGGATTTCCAGATTGTGTTTTCTGTTGTTGCTGCTGTTGTTATTGTTGTTTTTTAAATAGAGTATTTGGCCTGTATTATCTGAGGAAATTTATAGTTCTGCCATCTTATATAGATGGATAGATCTAGGAAGATCACACCATGCCTCCTGCCCCCATCCTAGATAATACACTTCTACAAGATCTCATTTCAATGAATGTTAAAAGTAGCACTAGAGAGGGGAAAAAGAAGGAAGTAAAAGTGGCTTTAAATTGATAAGTGAAAGGGAGGGAACTAACATTTGATTGCCTACTTTGTGCTAGGAACTTTATACTTGGCATTTTCTTTAAGTCATTGAAATAAGCAGGTAGAGAGGCTCACAATGGGAGCCTACTTGTCTTGCTAACAAAAATGAAAAAAGTTATCTTGTGCCATAAACCATTGGAATTAGAGTATTTGTTTTACATGTCATTCTCACCTAGGGCAAGAACAGCATAGTGCTTCTGTACAGTAAGTGTTCAGCGGATGTTTGTTGAATAAATAAGGATTTTTCTCATGCCCTAGTGTAGTGGTTCTTAATGTTTTGGGCACATGGACATATAAGAATGTTATGAAAGCTATGGACCCATTCCCTAGAAGAATGTTGTAACTGTATCTGTTCAAAACCCAAAACTTCACAGTTTACAGCCCCTCTAAAATCCATTCATGTACCCTAGGTTAAGAAATCAGCCCTGGAAACATCTGTGACTATTAAGGTAGCCTAAAAGCATAGAGATATCTCTTCCATTAACTTACATTGCTGCCGTCCTTTATAGGTCCTTTCTAGTTTTGGGAAAATCACACCGTGACTCCTGGACCATTAACTAATGATCATATTCAGTTTTCCTTTTATGGACAAAAATTATATCCAACTTACTTTTAGGTTCATTGATATGTGTTTCCAACAAAATATCAACATCCTTTGCTGTTTCTGTGTCATCCTTTTTTCATTTTCTTTTACCTCTTAAATGAAAATATTGACTGTAGACTTCAAAGTCTTCCCCTAACTTACAGCTCATTTTCCTCCCTCAGATTCTCATCAACCAAGCAAGCCCTCCTCCAGTTCCCAGCACTGTGCTGCAGTCTGGCTGCCTCCCACCTCAAAATTGTTTTACCTGTTTTATTTTGCCACCTCACCCTGAAACCAAACTCCAGTGACTTCACCATCAAAATGTGGCCTAATTTGAACATACACTACCTTATAATGAAAATAAAAACATTATAATGTTAAAAACAAAGAATCTTCCCAAGATACACCAACTTTATGAAACTACCAGCCTATTTTCTCTGCCTAATGACCACCCCCCACCCCTGCCGCCGCCATGCCCATCTCAAATATCAACAAATACTTTCCCTAGCCTTGTTCATTAGTATGTACTTCTGCACAGAAATAACCACCCTAGGGGTCCCGGACAGAGCTGGAGAAAAATGTAGAACAAAATTCTAACTCAAAAAAAGACCGGACTTATTGGCCTGACAAACTGGAGAAACCCCAAGAGTATGACCCCCGGACACCCTTTTAGCTCAGTAATGAAGTTACTTCCGAAATTCACCACTCAGCCAAAAAGAAGACAGGCCCATAAAACAAAGCGAGACTAGTAGGGCACGACAGTCCAGGGACAAGGACTACAAGGCAGGAGGGGACAGGAAAGGTGGTAATAGGGAACCCAGGATTGAGAAGGAACGGTGTTGACATGTCATGGGATTGTTAACCATTGTCATAAAACAGTATGTGTACTGACTTTAATGAGAAACTGTTCTGCAAACCTTTCATCTAAAGTACAATAAAAACAAAACACAAAAACAAAAGAAATAACCACCCTATGCATAGTTATTTTTTGGAGCATCCAATAGTGGGCCTGTTACTTTCACTGTAAAGTTTTAAGAACCACTTGAAAAGGCAAATGCTCTAGGAAGCCTCCCTCTCCTCCAAGATATGCTTTCCCTCATCTCTACACGGAGTATTTTGGATTATCTTTGATTTAGTATTGTTAGGATCCACAGTACCTTAAAGTAGAAACCATGAGGTCTGTTGTGTTCCAGAATTGAGAGTTTTTCAGATTCTAAGAAGATACTAAGTGCCTTGGTTTGGAGGTTTAGGATCATGGTTTCATGGGACATCCTAGTTAACTGGCCTAATACTATGTTTAGTGCTTCTGTTCTACCTCCTAGTTTGTTGCATTGTACCCGGGGTCTTAAAACCTTGTAAACAACCATCCAAGGTACAATTGGTCTGTCTTTTCCTGGAGCAACAGAGGAGGAAAGAAAGTCAGGAATAGGAGGAGGAAATGGAATGTGTAGCTAATTGCCTCCATAAAAAAACTACCTACTTTGCCATGACAGGACACTTTATTGTTTTTTTTAGTTTTTGAAGTAGGGATTATGGGATAACAGGAGAAGAAATTAAGGTTTGTCCCAAAGTTTATCTCAAATGAGTAATTGGCTTATCTCTGGCTTTCTAGATGAAGTGATACCTCACCCCATTCAGGAACCCCCTTACAATGCTGTTAAGCCAGTGGCATCTGTGAAATTCTATCTGGGTAGAGAAAGATGATGAAAAATGAAAGATATGAATGATACTTAAAACAGATATTCTAAATAATTCCAAATATGGCTTGAGAAGTGCCCTGTTAAGTTGTGAGGCTCAAATGAGTTAAAGGAATACAAAGTGCCATATAAACTACACAGTTTTCTAAATACCCATTAGTCCCTTCCCTTGCTATAGAATCTTCACCGCCTAGTACAGTCTAATCAGAGAAGCAATAGTGCTTTCCCTTTCATACATGAATAGCAAGGCTGCACCTCAGACTTGTGATGGAAGAAACTCAAGCTTCTTATTGTTATTAAAGTGGGAAACAGAGTTTGTTGATCAAATGGATTCAGATTTTGAACACTTACTTTGTGCCAAGAGCTTTTTAGTTCTCACATAAGCTTCCTGGATGGAAAGTGATAGAATCTCCATTGTTCACTTGCCCCAGGCTACACATTTGCAGCTAACATATGAGTGCTTACTGTAAGCAAAGGCACTCTTCAAAGTGTATTATATGCATTTCCTTCACATGTTTATCATTTCATCATTATAACAACTCAGTAAAATGCTGCTGTTTTTTTTTGGGGGGGGGGGGGTCTTCCCTAATTTATCAATAGGGCCCTGGTGGTGCAGTGGTTAAGAACTCAGGCTACTAACCAAAAGGTCAGCAGTTCTAATCCACTAGCTGCTCCTTGGAAACTGTGGGCAGTTCTACTCTGTCCTGTAGGGCCGCTGTGAGTCAGAATCAACTCAATGGCAATGGATTTATTTATCAATAAGAAAAATAAGTCTAAAGAGATTAGACAATTTGCCCAACAATATTGCAAAGCTGGGACTACAAACCCTAGCTAATTCAGCTCTAAAATCTGTGCTCCATTTCAATACACTACCAAAACTTCGGCATCAATTATCATTGATCATCGTTGTTTATGAAGTAGGTGTGGCTGTGGGGGGCAAGAGTGGGTTGGAGGTGTCGGTGAGGGAAGGAGTTAGGAAAAATCATTGGATCATTTCTGGTGCCTTCACTGAAAACAGGTTTCTTGTGGTGAAATCGGGTTGGAAGGACAAGAGAGGTTGAGGAAGGTGGAGGTGGAGTGGTTGGGCCTGCTCAGGAACTGATTACAGCTGAGCCTCTGGCCCTTGCCTGCCAGCTGACTCAGAGCTGGCGGATGGGCCAAAGCCCAGGCAGGTTAATTTCATGGGCTGTGTACTTCAAAGGATCTGATTCCTGGCACTGATATGCACATTTCTTTTCAGAGGGCACAGTCTCATGGGGGAGGGAACAGGATGGTCTCCATAAGGTCTTTGTGAAAGGCCCAGGCAGTGTTTACTCTAAATCCAAATATACACAACTTGTTATGGGTTTGGCAATAAAAACCATAGCCGTTGTTGGGGCTGAGACTGAGTTTTATTCCTTAAGTATTCTACAATAAAACACAGTAGTTAAGAACATGGGTTGTAGAAACAGACCTGGTTCCAATCGTGGCCTCACCACTCACCTGTAGATAAGTTACTAGAACTCAGTTTCCTCATGTGCAAAATGAGGATTACAGTAATACCTATGATCATTGTGGGATATACTCAAGGTCATACTTTGGCTCTTACAGACTTGTTTTAATTTTCTTCAGATTCAACTTGAAATTACATGTGAGCAATTGATAGTCTGTTCCACCGTTGGCCCCTGGCTTTGTTCTGACTGATGATATTAACCTTTTCTATTGTCTTTTTCCACAGATGTAATCAATCTGATTACTGTGCATTCCATCTGGTGAGGTCCACATGGGTAGTCACCATTTATGTTGATCAAAAAGGTATTGCAATAAGGACGTCATTGGTCTTGCAAAATTCTATCCAGCACTCTCCACTATCGTTTCTATCCCAAGGCTATATTTTCCAACTACTACTCCTTCTTTGTTTCCATCTTTTGCATTCCAATCACCAGTAATTATCAATGCATCTTGATTGCATGTTTGATCAATTTCAGACTGCAGATGTTGGTAAAAATCTTCAATTTCCTCATCTTTGGCATTAGTGGTCGGTGCATAAATTTGAATAATAGTCATATTAACTGGTCTTCCTTGTAAGCGTATGGATATTATCCTATCACTTACAGCATCGTACTTCAGGATAGATCTTGATATGTTCTTTTTGATGATGAATGCAAGGCAGCTCCTCTTCAATTTGTCATTCCCAGCATAGTATACCATGTGATTGTCTGATACAAAATGGCCAATACCAGTCCATTTCAGCTCACTAATGCATAGGAAATCAGTGTTTATACATTCCATTTCATTTTTGATGACTTCTAAATTTTCCTAGATTCAGTTCGTACATTCCACGTTCCGATTATTAATAGATGTTTGCTGCTCATTTTGAGTCATGCCACATCAGCAAATGAATGTCCCAAAAGCTTGACTCCCTCCATATCATTAAGGTCAACTCTACTTTGAGAAGACAGCTCTTCCCAAGTTGTATTTTGAGTGCCTTCCAACCTGAGGGGCTCATCTTCTGACACTATATCAGATTATGTTCTGCTGCTATTCATAAGATTCCCTCTAGCTAATTTTTTCAGAAGTAGACTGGCAGGTCTTTCTTCCTAGTCTGTCTTAGTCTGGAATCTCAGCTGAAACCTGTCCACCATGGGTGACCCTGATGGTATTTGAAATACCAGTGGCATAGCTTCCAGCATTATAGCAACACACAAGCCCCCACAATAGGACGAACTGACAGATGTGTGGAGAAAGAATGGAGATACCACTCCTAAGTACCTCATGCTCTGTGGCCTGCTAAATCATTTCAAGACGGTCTTCTAATCTTTATACAGGTAACAAATATAAATATATTTTTTACACTGCACTGGAAATCTTTCTTCCATGTTGATGAGGTTTTCTCTTGAATATTTACATCCAAGAGCTCAAGTGTGTGTTTTAGATTTTTCTTTCAAATTAACCTATATGTAATCAATTTCCTTTACTCTAAAAAAATTTCTGGACATTATATTACTTAGCTAGAGCCGTATTTTTAACTGGAGTAATTCTTGTCGTTTGAATTACCCTTGGTCACTGGATGATCTTATGTAAATTTTAAACTAGAAAATATCACTGTTTTCCTTTTTCATGCTTCTTTACAAAATTGATCCCTATGGAATTGCATGGACAGCTAATTAGGCCTTGGCTTCACATTTTCTCTTCAAATGCAGATGAATTATTTCTTGATGACTTTGCTGAATGAGAATATCAGCACAGCCTCTCAAGACTGATTGCTATTATCACCTTTAGCATGCCCCTCCCCTAAATCCTATGTTTTAGAAACATTCAGAAGCTGAGGGATTGGTTTTGAAGCCTGGATAAATGTTGACAGAAGCTCTGTGGCTTAAGGAAGCAAACAGGCTTTGTGTTCAGGTAAACCTGACTTCCAGCTATATGTGACCTTGGTCAGTTATTCAACCTCTTAGGAGTCACAAGTAAAATGGAGATGGTAAAACCCACTCCACATGGTTGATGAGAATGTCAAATGAATATACAGGCTGATTTAACTTTTGAACATGAATATAAAAATCTTAAAATATCAGCAAACCAAATTCACCAATGTATGAAAATTATATATCCTAACAAAGTTGTTTTTCTACCAGAAATACAAGCTTGTTTTAACATTAAAAAAATTTTTTTTTTTACTGTAATCTACACCTTAACTGATTCATGAGATGAACACGTATTGTCGTTTCAATAGATGCAGAAAAATTTTAAATAAAATCCAGCATCCATTCATAAGAACAAAACTCTTGGCAGATTGGAAATAGAAGAGAACTTTTTCATTTTTTAATTGCTTTTTAGATGACACTTTACAGAGCAGTTAGTTTCTCATTAAGCAAGTAATGCACACATTGTTTTGTGACATTGATTGCCAAATCCACAACATGTTAACACTCTCCCGTTCTCGACCTTGGGTTCCCCTTACCAGATTTCCTGTCCCCTCCTACCTTCTCATCCTTGCTCCTGAGATGGTGTGCCCATTTATCTTGTTTTCTTTTACGAGCCTATCTAATCTTTGGCTGAAGGGTGAACCTCAGGAGTGACTTCAGTACTGAGTTAAAAGGGTGTCCAGGGGCCATACTCTTGGGGTTTCACCAGTCTATGTCAGGCCAGTAAGCCTGGTGTTTTTTTGGGTGTTTTTTTTTTGTTTGTTTTTTGTTTTTTGTGAGTTTGAATTTTGTTCTACCTTTTTCTCCAGCTCTGTAGAGGACCTTGCATTGTGATCCTTGTCAGAGCAGTCAGTGGTTGTAGCAGGCACATCTAGTTATGCTGGACTCAGTCTGGTGGAGACTGTGGTAGTTGTAGTCCATTAGTCCTTTGGACTAATCTTTCCCCTGTGTCTTTGGTTTTCTTCACTCTCCCTTGCTCCAGAGGGGGTGAGACCAGTGGAGTATCTTAGATGGCCACTCACTAGCTTTTAAGACTCCAGACGCTACTTACCAAAGTAGGATGTAAAACATTTTCCTTATACTGTGTTATGCCAATTGAGCTAGATGTCCCCTGAGACCATGATCCCTAGCCCTCAGTCCAGTAATTTGGTCCCTCAGGGAGTCTAGATGTGTCTATGAAGCTTCCATGACTTTTCTTTGGTCAAGTTGTACTGACTCCCCAGTATTGTGTACTATCTTACCCTTCACCAAATTTACCAATTATCTATCTTCGAGTTAGTGTTTTTCCCTCCCCACACGTCCCCTCCCTAGTAACCATCAAAGGTTGTTTCTTTCTGTGTGTAAACCTTTTCATGAGTTTTTATAATAGTGGTTTCATATAGTATTTGTCCTTTTGTGATTGACTTATCACTCAGCTTAATGCCCTCCAAATTCATTCATGTTGTGAGATGTTTCACAGTTTCATCATTGTTCTTCATTGTTGCATAGTATTCCAGTGTGTGTTTGTACCATAGTTTGTTTATCCGTTCATCGGCATTTAGGTTGTTTACATTCTTTTGCTATTGTGAATAATGCTGCAGTGAACATGGGTGTACATATGTCTATTCGTGTGACAGCTCTTATTTCTCTAGGATGTATTCCTAGGAGAAGAGAACTTTTTAAACTAATAAAGGGTATCTATACAAAACAAATAACCTATAGCTTAGTAAGCAAAGAGATACATAGTTGTGCTCATTCCAAAGAAAGGTAATTCAACAGAATGTGGAAATAATCGAACAATATCATTAATGTCAGAAACAAGTAAATTTTGCTGAAGATAATTCAAAAACAGGTGCAGAGTACATTGACAGGGAACGGCCAGAAATTCAAGTTAGATTCAGAAGAGGATGTGGAACAAGGGATATCATTGCTGATGTCAGATGGATCTTGGCTGAAAGCAGAGAATACCAGAAAGATGTTTTCTTGTGTTTTATTGAATATACAAAGACATTCAGCGGTGTGAATCATAACAAATTATGCATAACATTGTGAAGAATGGGAATTCCAGAACACTTAATTGTGCTCATGAGGAACCTGTACATAAATCATGAGGCAGTCATTCAAACAAAACAAGGGGATACGGTATGGTTTAAAATCAGGAAAGGTGTGTGTCAGGGTTGTATCCTTTCACCATAAATATTCAAACTGTATACTGAGCAAATAATCTGAGAAGCTGGACTATATGAAGAAGAACAGGGCATTAGGATTGGAGGAAGACTCGTTAACAATCTGCAATATGCAGATGCACAACCTTGCTTGCTGAAAGTGAAGAGGACTTGAAGCACTTACTGATGAAAATCAAAGACTACAGCCTTCACTATGGATTACACCTCAACGTTAAGAAAACAAAAATCCTCACAAATGGACCAATAAGCAACATCATGACAAACAGGGAAAGACTCACAATGTTAAGGATTTCATTTTACTTATCCACAATGAACACCCGTGAAGGCATCAGTCAAGAAATCAACTCATTGCATTGGGTGAATTTGCTGCAAAAGACCTCTTTAAAGTGTTAAAAAACAAAGATGTCACCTTGAGAACTCAGGTACACCTGACCCGAGCCGTGGTATTTCCAGTCACCTTATATGCACACAAAAGCCGGACAATGAATAGGGAAGACCAAGGAAGAACTGATGCCTTTGAATTATGGTGTTGGTGAAGGATGTCAAAAATATACCATGGACTTCCAGAAGAACGAATAAATGTGTCTTGGAAGAAGTACAACCAAAATGCTCCTTAGAAGCGAGGATGGCAAGACCACGTCCTTCACAGTTCAAGCATGTTATCAGGAGGGACCAATCCTTGGAGAAGGACATTATGCTTGGTGGAGAGTCAGAGAAAAAGAGGAAGACCATCAATGAGATGGACTGACATGTGGCGGCAACAATGGGCTCAATCATAGCAAAGATTGTGAGGATCACCCAGCATTACTGGCACGAATCAAAAAAACTGGAAATAACAAATGTTGGAGAGGCTGTGGGGAGATGGGAGCTCTTATGCATTGCTGGTGGGAATGCAAAATGATACATCAATTTTGGAAAATTGTTACCGCAGTAACACAGATTGGAGACACCTGCCGCAATAGCCAATTCTGAGACAGGGTGAGGTGAGCAGCAAGAGTTTTATTATATATTGATATATAGGAGACGGAGGGGAATAGGTGCCTCCAAAAAAAAAAAAAAAAAACCTCGTGTCTCCAACAGGAGATCGGCTGAAGGCTTCTATAGGGACAGGATTATGAGTCTTAGAAGTTTGTGTTAGCTCCGCCTTGAGGTGGTCACATCCCAGATGAGTTAATCTTTTCTTAGGGGTTATCTGGCAACATCCTGGTTTTCTTGTCCCAAGATGGGTGCTTTGTTCAGTTTGTCATTCCTAGATCATTATCACTTGTTTTTTCACCCTCTGAGGAGGAACATCGTTAAATCTTAAACTTTTTATAGAGACTGGAACGGGAGGGGAAAACAAGATCATGAGATAATGCGGGGATTAGCAATGGGGAGTAATAATAGTGAGCCAGACCTATGTGACCTCTTCCAAAATGATATGGTGCCTCCTTAGAAAGCTAGAAAATAGAAATACCATGTGATCCAACAATCCCATTCCTTGGAATATATCCTAGAGAAGTAAGAGCCGTCACATGAATAGACATGTGCACATCCATGTTCATTGCAGCATTGTTCACAATAGCAAAAAGATGGAAACAATCTAGATGCCCATCAATAGATGAATGGATAAACAAACTATGGTATATACACACAATGGCGTTCTTACACAAAGAGAACAATTATGAATCTGCAAAGCATCTTATAACATGGATGAATCTGGAGGGCATTATGCTGACTGAAATAAGTCAATCACAAAAAGACAAATATTGTATTAGACCACTACTGTAAAAACTCATGAAAAGGTTTACACACCAAAAGAAACAATCTTTGATGGTTATGAGGGAGGGGAAGGGTGGGGGAGGAAACACTAAATAGACAATAGATATGTGGTAACTTTGGTGAAGGGTAAGACAGGATACAATACTGTGGAAACCAGCACAACTTATAGAAGACAAGGTCATGAAAGCTCCATGGACACTTCCAAACTCCCTGAGGGACCGAATTGCTGGGCTGAGGGCTATGGGGACCATGGTCTCAGGGAACATCTAGCTCAATTGGCATAACATAGTTTATAAAGAAAATGTTCTACATTCTACCCTGGTGAGTAGCGTCTGGGGTCTTAAAAGCCTGTGAGCAGCCATCTAAGATACTCCACTGGTCTCACCCCTTCAGGAGCAAGGGAGAATGAAGAAAACAAGATGCAAGGGAAAGATTAGTCCAAAGGACTAACGGACCACAACTACCATGGCCTCCACCAGACTGAGTCCAGTACAACTAGATGGTGCCCGGCTACCACCACTGACTGCTCTGACAGGGATCACAACAGAGAGTCTCGGACAGAGCTGGAGAAAAATGTAGAACAAAATTCTAACTCACAAAAAGAGACTGGACTTAACTGGCCTGGCAGAAACTGGAAAAACCCTGAGAGTATGGCCCCCAGACACCGTTTTAGCTCAGTAGTGAAGTCACTCCCGAGGTTCACCATTCAGCCAAAGATTAGACAGGCCCATAAAACAAAACGAGGCTAATGGGGCACAACAGCCCAGGGACAAGGACTAGAAGGAGGAGGGGACAGGAAAGCTGGTAATAGGGAGCCGAAGTTCGAGAAGGGAGGGCATTGACATGTCGTGGGGTGTTAACCAATGTCATAAAACAATATGTGTGCTAACTGTTTAATGAGAAACTGTTTGTTTGTAAACCTTCATCTAAAGTACAACAAAAAAAAATTTTTAAGAAAAGATTGTGGGGATGGTGCAGGGTCAGGCAGTGTTTCATTCTGTTCTACATACAGTCGCTGTGAGTCAGAATCCCCTTGATGACACCTAACAACACTACTGTGGTTATCGTGGGAGTCCCTGGGTAGTGTGAACAGCTGACACACTCAGCTGCTAACTGAGAGTTTGGTGGTTAAAGTTCACCCAGAGGCACCTTGGAAGAAAGCCCTGGCAGTCTACTTCGAAAAAATCAGCCGTTGAAAACCTTATAGAGTACAGATTCACTCTCTGATACACATGGGGTGGTCATGCATTGGAATCGACTTGACAATGGCCACTGGTTTTTATGGTTATTATGAGGATTAAGCTACAATGAGTATAAAACATATACCACAGTACTTGAAACATAGTAAACACTCTTCAAATATTAGTCATTATTACTTAATAAACCATATTTTTTTAAAGAGGATCTCAGGGCTAAAGCCAAAGACCAGAGAAAATTAATGGATTTATCATTCTTAACAGACATTCAGAAGACATTTATTGCTGTGTTGGGTGGGAGGACCGGAGAAAGCAGCAGTAACTTTTATTAAACACTTAAAATGAGCCAAATTTTTTTTTGAAAAATGTTTTCTCATTTAATGTTTACAACAACCCTAGAAATATTTTCCTACTTCATAGATGAGATCCCAGACTGAGAATTATAGTCACATGCCAAAAATTATATAGCCAGCCCTATATGATTCCAGGGGCCGTGATGGCCATGTGGTTAGGCGTTTGGCTGCTATCCAAAAGTTCTCAGTTTGAATTCACCAGCTGCTGCTTGGAAACCGTATGGGACGGTTCTACTCTGTCCTGTAGGGTCGCTATGGGAATTGACTCTATGGCAATGGGTTTGTTTTTTGCTTTTTTTATTTATCTGATGCCAAATCCTGTGAATAAGATAACCTTTATCACCCCCACCTGGAGCATGTTATTCATCAGGCAGGCAGACACATAAACAAGTATCTAAATTCAAAGTGCTGTAATCGAGGTTTGTACCAGGTGCTTGAAAGCACATAGCAGGGAAGGATGAACTCTGGGGAGTGAGAGTGAGGGTAATCCCTTTCACAGGAAAAAATGCTAATAGCGGGGCTTCAGGCAGGAATAAGGCAAGGCACTTGTACTGGTAGAGGGGGATTAAGAGAGGCCTTTATGGGCTTCTTCAAGTCACACTAAAAGAGAGAGGTTAGCGGGAGACCTTTCTGGGATTCCTTGAGTCCATATGAGTGAGTGCCTTTTAGATCTAGCATTACAGATGCAGCAAGTTTTATAGTTGCAGACAAAGAAACTGTCTCCAGAGAGACCAGATTATGTTCTTTATGGAGGTAAAATGGTGGAGATAATATTTAAATGACATCTGTCTGCCTCAGAATCATCTATACCTTCTTGGGCTTTGGAACCAAACCTAGTATTAACAGCAACTGCATGTTCTTTAGGTACTAGTCACTGCTGTGTGCACAGGCCAGAACTCGTAACTGGAGAAAGGTAGCAAGTCTTTGTTTAAGTCAGTAATCTTAAATAAACCTAATTTGAGCCTGTACCCCCAATACATGTGTCTTATTTTATAAGTTATACACTACTGTACTAGTACAAGGTATCCATTATAAATTATAGACAAAATTTTTAAAACATTAAGGAATAAAATGAAGTTGAAATAAACTATTATATTTCAGGGCAAAATATATACTTAGGATTCTATACCTTGTTATTAATGTTGTTGTTAGTTGCCGTCAAGTTGATTCCAACTCATGATGACCCCATGTGTGCAGAGTAGAACTGCACTCCACAGGGTTTTCAAGGCTGTGACCTTTTGGAAGCAGATCTCCAGGCCTTACTTCCAAGGTGCCTCTGGGTGAGTCTGAACTGCCAATCTTTTGGTTAGTAGTCCAGTGCTTAATAATTTTGGGTTTTTGTCAACTTGTCAGATTTGATTAGGTCATCATTGTGTTTGACCTCATAAAGACTGATGAAGTGCTCATACTAAATCAAAGTGTCGATTCTCCCATTTTCTTGTCCTCCTATGTCGTGTCCAATTCACAGGTTTGTTATTTTTTTCCCCAGCAATATTTTTAAATCAATTATTCATTTTGTGAGGGTTAGTTTAGTGAAAATTAAATTAAAAAAATCCATAAATGCCTTTTCTAAATGCTGGAAGTGAAATAATTCTGAATATACTTTGTATGACTTGTGACCATCAAATGGAGGGACAGTGTGGGGATGTCAGGCTCAATTCATATTAACAGAGGTTAACTTTTTTCTTTTGATGAAGAATAGACTATGTAGAAGTTACAGAATTCTTACCACATCTCAGTAGATTGACTTCTTACCCCTAGAGTGAGTATACTCCACTTTGGAGATGAGTTGCCTAAACTTCATGACCGGAGGCTGTGGATTGAGAATAACCAATCCCGTCTTCAGCAATGATTGGCCCAAATTCATTTATGAATGACAAATGGGAAAGGCACAACATATTTTTCCAGAAAATTGGAAAGATCTGAGTGTGGCTGAACCTTTGAGATGGTGGCCTGTGCATAAAAAGTGCCTCAAAGAAATACTCTGGTTTTTAAGAAAATGGACCTTGTGAGACGACTTAGATTTAATCCCAGCTCTGCCATTTACTAGCCAGGCAGCTCTAGGAATGCAGCAACCTCTTAGAACTTATTTTGAATCTCTGACATGAAGATGATTGATACTAGTACCTACTTTTCTGAGAAGAAGAGTTAAGGTGATGATATTGAACCCTCACTATGTGGACAGAGATACTGAGAAACTCTTCACAAGCATTCATTTAATACTTGCAATGTACCAGTGCAGTAGAGTCTAGGCTAGTTGTTCACCAAACCGTTTTCCTTTTCCTCCTGGGCACACAGAAGGACTGTTTCCTGGCCTCCCTTGCATTTAGGTGCAGCTACATTGCTGAGTTCTGGCCAATGAAATGTGGTCAGAAGTGATGGACACCACCTTCAGGCCTGACCCATGAAACTTTCCCTATAACTCTCCATTCTGTCTTTCTTTTCTCATCTCTCAGAGGATCCAGCAGAACCATTAGGTGTAAGGAGTTCTCTCTTCCTCCCTACCACCACCAACCTGAATTAGACTGTGATGTGCCTTGGACTGCACATCCAATCCAATGTGTGTGTACGTTGGACTGTGGGCTTACTGTGTTAAGTCATTGAGATGTCGGGGTTGTTTACAGCTAGCTTACCTTAACGCATGGTTTGATCAGAACCCAGAGAAGGGAGAGAGAAATTTTTTACAGTGTCTGGCACATAATGTGGAGCCCTAGTGGTGCAGTGGTAAGAACTTGGCTGCTAACCAAAATGTCGGCAGTTTGAACCCACCAGCCACTCCTTGGAAACCCTGTGGGGCAGTTCTCCTCTGTCCTTTAGAGTTGCTGTGAGTCAGAATCAACTCACCTGCAATGAGTTTGGTTTGGTTGGCATAACGTGCAATAAAAGTGAGATTAACCTCATTAACTTAAGAAATATAAAGATTACTTTTATGTGATAATTTGTAAGCAAATATCTATAAAATTCCTTTGGGCAAAGAATGAGAAAATGTCAGGTATCATTGACTTACACTGTTTTCCAGAAATTTCACAGACACCACCAGCAGTCCTCAAAGAATGGAGATGTTGTTGTTAGGTACTATTGAATCTTTCAGACTCACAGCAATCTTGTGTACAACAGAACAGAACACTGCCCGATCCTGTGCCATCCTCACAATTGTTGTTATGCTTCAGCCATTGTTGCAGCCACTGTGTCAGTCCATCTCTTGAGGATCTTCCTCTTTTTCACTGACCTTTTACTTTACCAAACATGGTGTCCTTCACCAGGGACTGGTCCCTCCTAATAACATGTCCAATGTATGTGAGACGTAGTCTTGCCATTCTTGCTTCTAAGGAGCATTCTGGCTGTACTTCTTAAACATGACAGACTTGGTCATTCTTCTGGAAGTCCATGGTATGTATATTCAGTATCCTTAGCCAATACCATAATTCAAAGTCATCAATTCTTCTTTGGTCTTCTTTATTCATTGTCGAGCTTTTGCATGCATATGATGTAATTGAAAACACCATGGTTTGGGTCAGGCACACCTTAGTCCTTAAAGTGACTTATTTGCTTTTTAACACTTTAAAGCGGTCTTTTGCAGCAGATTTGCCCAGTGCAATGTGTCGTTCAATTGCTTGACTGCTGCTTCCATTGGCTTTGATTGTGGATCCAAGTAAGATGAAATCCTTGACAGCTTCAATCTTTTCTCTATTTATCATAATGTTGCTTATTGGTCCAGTTGTGAGGACTTTTTATTCTTTATGTTGAGATGTAATCCATACTGAAGACTGTAGTCTTTGATCTTCATTAGTAAGTGCTTGAAGTCCTCTTCACTTTCAGCAAGCAAGGTTGTGCACCTGCATATTGTAGGTTGTTAACGAGTCTTCCTCCAATCTTAATGCCATGTTCTTCTTCATATAGTCCAGTTTCTTGGATTATTTGCTCAGTGTACAGACTGAATAAGTATGATGAAAGGATACAACCATGGCATATGCCTTTCCTGATTTTATACCACTCGGTATCCCCTTGTTCTTTTCAAATGAGTGCCTCTTAGTCTATGTACAGGTTCTGCATGAACACAATTAAGTGTTCTTGAATTCCCATTCTTCACAATGTTACCCTTAATTTGTTACAATCCACACAGTCAAATGCCTTTGCACAGTTAGTAAAACACAGGTAAACATCTTTCTGGTATTCTCTGCTTTCAGCCAAGATCCATCTGACGTCAGCAATGATATCCCTCATTCCACATCCTCTTCTGAATCCAACGTGAATTTCTGGCAGTTCCCTGTAGATGTATTGCTGCAACCATTTTTGAATGATCTTCAGCAAAATTTCACTTGCATGTGATATTAATGACATTGTTCGATAATTTCCACATTCTGTTGGATCACGTTTCTTTGGAATGAGCATAAATATGGATCTCTTCCAGTCAGTTGGCCAGGTAGCTGTCTTTCAAATTTCTTGGCCTAGGTGAGTGAGTGCTTCCAGAGCTGCATCCGTTTGTTGAAACATCTCAGTTGGTATTCTGTCAATTCCTGGAGCATTGTTTTTTGCCAACATGTTCAGTGCAGCTGGGACTTCTTTCTTCAGTATCATCGGTTCATGACCATATGCTACGTCCTAAAATGGTTGAATGTCAATCAGTTCTTTTTGGTACAGTGACTCTGTGTATTCCTTCCATCTTGTTTTGATGCTTCCTGCGTCGTTTGACATTTTTCCCCATAGGATCCTTCAGTATTGCAACTTGAGGCTTGAGTTTTCTTTTCAGTTCTTTCAGCTTGAGAAATGCTGAGCGTGTTCTTCCGTTTTTGATTTTCTAACTCCAGGTCTTTGCACATTTCATTTTAATAGTTTACTTTGTCTTCTCGAGCCGCCTTTTGAAATCTTTTGTTCAGCCCTTTTATTTCATCATTTCTTCCTTTTGCTTTAGCTACTGTATGTTCAAAGGCAAGTTTTAGAGTCTCTTCTGACATCCATTTTGATCTTTGACGTTCTTTCCTGTCTTTTTAATGACCTCTTGCTTTCTTCAGGTATAATATCCTTGATGTCATTCCATAACTCATCTGGTCTTCCGCCATTAGTGTTTAATGAATCAAATCTATTCTTGAGATGGTTCCTAAATTCAGGTAGAATGTACTCAAGGTCATACCTTGGTTCTTGTGGGCTTGTTCTAATTTTCTTCAGCTTCAACTTAAAATTGCCTATGAGCAATTGACGGTCTTTTCCACTGGCCTTGTTGTGACTCATGATACTGAGCTTTTCCATCATCTCCTTCGACAGATGTAGTCAGTTTGATTTCTGCGTATACCATATGGTGAGGTCCATGTGTGCATTCGCCATTTATGTTGGTAAAAAAACGTATTTGCAATAAAGAAGTCATTGGTCTTGCAAAATTCTGTCCAGCACTCTCCACCATCATTTCTATCCCAAGGCCATATTTTCCAACTACTGTTCCTTCTTCTTTGTTTTCAACTTTTGCATTCCAATCACCAGTAATTATCAATGCATCTTGACTGCATATTTGATCAATTTCAGACTGCAGAAATTGGTAAAAATCTTCAATTTCCTCATCTTTGTCATTAGTAGTTGGTGGGTAAATTTGAATAATAATCATATTAACTGGTCTTCCTTGTAAGCGTATGGATATTATCCTATCATTTACAGCATTGTACTTCAGAATAGATCTTGATATGTTCTTTTTGATGATGAATGCAAGGCAGTTCCTCTTCAATTTGTCACTCCCAGCATAGTATACCATGTGATTGTCTGATTCAAAATGGTCAATACCAGTCCATTTCAGCTTAGTCATGCATAGGATATCGATGTTTAGGCATTCCATTTCATTTTTGATGACTTCTAATTTTCCTAGATTCATAGTTCGTACATTCCACATTCCAATTATAATGGATGTTTGCAGCTGTTTCTTCCCATTTTGAGTCAGCAGATGAAGGTCCTGAAAGCTTGACTCCCTTCACATCATTAAGGTTAAGGTTATATTTTGGGTTCCTTCCAACTTGAGGGGCTCATCTTCTGACACTATATCAGATAATGTTCTACTGCTTTTCATAAGGTTTCCTCTAGCTAATTTTTTCAGAAGTAGACCGGCAGGTCCTTCTTCCTAGTGTGTCTTAGTCTGGAGGCTCAGCTGAAACCTGTCCACCATGGGTGACCCTGCTGGCATTTGAAATACCAGTGGCATAGCTTCCAGCATCACAGCAACACCCAAGCCCTCACAGTAGGACAAAGTGACAGATGTGTGGGGAAAGAATGGAGATACTGCTCCTTAAGTACCTCATGCTCTGTGGCCTGCTAAATCATTTCAAGGCATCCCTCTAAATTTATAAAAACCAGTAACAAATATGAATACATTTTTTATACCGTACTGGAAATCCTTCTTCCATGTTGATGAGGTTTTCTCTTGAATATTTAAATCCAAGAGCTTAAGTGTGTGTTTTAGATTTTCTGTCAAATTAACCTATATGTAATCAATTGTTTACTATAAAAAAAATTTCTGGACATTATATTACTTAGCTACAGTCATATTTTTAGGTTGAGTAATTGAATTCTTGTCATTTGGATTACCTTGGTCACTGAATGATCTTATGTAAATTTTTATACTAGAAAATATCGCTGTGTTTTCTCCTTTTCTCTTCCATGCTTACTTACAAAATTGATCTCTATGGAATTGCATGGACAGCTAATTAGGCCTTGGCTTCACATTTTCTCTTCAAATGCAGATGAATTATTTCTTGATGACTTTGCTGAATGAGAATATCAGCACAACCTCCCAAGACTGATTGCTACTATGATCCTTAGCATGCCCCTTCCCTAAATCCTATGGTTTTGAAACATTCAGGAGCTGAGAGATTGGTTTTGAAGCCTTGATAAATGTTGATAGAAGCTCTGTGGCTTAAGGAAGCAAACAGGCTTTGTGTTCAGATAAACCTGACTTCCAGTCTTGGCATACCCACCAACTAGCTATATGTGACCTCGGTCAGTTATTCAACTTCTTAGGAGTCACAAGTAAAATGGAAATGGTAAAACTCACTTCACGAGGTTGATGAGAAATCAAATGAATATACAGGCTGATTTTACTTTTGAACATGGATATGAAAATCTTAAAATATTAGCAAATCAAATCCACCAATGTATGAGAATTATATATCCTAACAAAGTTGTTTTTCTACCAGAAATACAAATTTATTGTAACATTTTTTAAAAATTAAAAAAATGTAATGTATTCCTTAACTGATTCATGGATTGGACACGTGGTCATTTCAATAGACGTGGAAACTTTTAAAATAGAATTCAACATCCATTCATAAAAACAAAACCCTTGGCTGACTGGGGATAGAAGAGAACTTTTTAAACTGATCAAGATATATATATAAAAAACAAACAAACAACTTATAACTTAGGAAGCAAAGCTTTATTAAATTGATAAACCAAAAACCTGTTGCCTTTGAGTCAATTCTGACTCATACTGACCTCATAGGATAGAGTAGAACTGCCCCATAGGGTTTCCAAGGAGCAGCTGGTAGATTTGAACTGCTGACCTTTTGGTTAAGAGCCGAGCTCTTAACCACTATTAAGTTGATAAGGGGTGTATTAAAAAAGGTGTATCATTATACTTAATTGTTAAAAAAAGATGAAAAATTTCCCTGTGACATCAATAGTAAGACACTTCTTTTATTCATCATTGTCCTGGAGGTTCTAGCCAGATCAGTAAAGCAAGAGAAAAGAAACAAAGGTAAATAAAAGGTATTCATGATAGGAAAGGAAGAAACAAAATTTTAAAAAACTATGTATAAATTATTAGACTTATTAAGAGTTGGGCATGCTTGCTAGATAAGAAAAAAAATCAACTGCATTTTTATATACCAGCCACAAATAGTTTTAAAAAAGTTTTTAAAAAAATATGCAACTTCTAATATCATAAAAAAACAAGTAGTTATGAATAAATCTTACAACAGGTATATAATATCTGTAGGGATAAGACTAAACCTTTATTCAGAGACATTAAAGAAGACATAATTAAAAGGAGATATATACCATGTTCAGACTCACTGTCTTCTTCATTCCACTTATTGCTTTGGATAGCGTGCTCTACTTGGAACCCAAGTCCTCGTGCCTCAGAAATCTTCCTATTTCCATTCTTCCCATGAGGGGGATCAGTCAACTGGAAACAAATGACTGCACGAGAAGGAAGAACTAAAACTGTACAGAAACATTTCCTGATGGTGTTAATCACTGTTGTGTCCAATCCTGAACACAGCCTCACTCTCACTACTTCCGATGGCAAGCACTCTGTTGGGACTGCATGGTGAGCCCTGATGTTTGAGAGGTCTGTGGATGCTCAGCTCCTCTCCAAATAGAAGAAGAGTAGTCAACGTTTGTAGACAGCTTCACTCTATCCAAATCACATTCTCTCTTTTGGCCCTTAGTACAACCCCATGGGAAAAGAATTTGTATTATCCTCATTTCATATCTGAGGAACCTGAGGCTCTTCAAAGCTAATAGCGACCAAACACCCACAGTCAGTCACGGAGCTGGGACTCAAAGCTAGTCTTTTGACACCAAATTTAATATATTTTCTTCAATAAAAACAATATACTTTTGAGAGCAGCCCCATGCTACTACACTCATCTGGGCAAATGCAATTCCTATGGATTCTTAAGTCTTTGATGTGACTGGGCAAATCCTTTCCTGCTGTCTCTATTCTCAAACAATTGAGTTTCTGTACAGATTATATTTTTACATTCTAAGAAGGGAAGGAGAGATTAAAGAAGGGACTTTACTGTGTTTGCCTTACAAATTGGCAGTTGATTTTTTTAAGCAAGTGAAAACCTCCCTTTCCTTACTTGAGAAACATGAGATAATAGACGTATCCCCCGCTCAGACTTTTGAGGATTAAATTAGATAAAACATGCAGTATGTGCTCAATTAATGCTCGTTATTGTTATTGACACAGTGGCTGCAACAATGGGCTGAAGCATAACAATGACTGTGAGGTTATTGCAGGACTGGGCAGTGTTCTGTTGTACATAGGGTTGCTATGGGTGGGAACAGAGTCGAAGGCACCTAACAACAACAACAGCATTGTTATTGGCAGCAACTGCACCACCAGAAGAGAATCCTGCAAGCTTTATAAACAGAGCATTCCCCAGATCTGGACAGAGGAGGCAGAATACCAGCATGACTGCAGCTTCTTTCAGCTAGGTCTTTTGTGCTATTCATGAAGAAACATCCCATTCCTGGAGAATTGCAGTGGGGAGGAAGAGCCCAAGGAACTAAGAGTTTTTGGTTCTTAACATGTGATTCACAAGGAGAGCCAAAATGGCTGCATATTCCACATTGTTTAAGACATCTCCTTTGTTGATTTGTTCATTCTTTTACTTTTTATTCAGTAGACCCTTACTGAAGAGTCAGCTACCAAACACTATGCTAGTCAACTGAGAATAGAGAGAAATATGTCATAAGATAGCATTGCAGAGGAAACTGTTTGGCTATTACCTCAGACGTCACAGCTGTGTGTATGTGGATACCGTTCGTTTAAAGGAAGGGGGGATGGCTGCTAGGTAATGGTGGAAAAAGTATGACCTTTGGCATCAGAGGGATTGGGGCATGAATCAAGGTGCTGCTGTCTGTGTGAACTCAAACAAATCCTTCACATCTCTAAACCTCCATTTTTTTATGTGTTAAATAGGAATGATAAACTTACCAGGAAGGGTTATTGTGAAGATTTAATGAGGTCATTTGAGTTGAGTGCCTGATTTTTAGTGGCTCCTCCTTTTCTTGAAAACTATCTGGTCCTCTGCCCCTCCAACTTCTCCACTCCAAGTTTCATTTTTCTCTTTTGTGGTCCTTTTTCTCTTTAAACCTGACTTTAATTTGCTGTAACACCTGCTCTGGTGCACATAACAGAAAAATAAAAATGGAGAAGTGGAGTGGGACACACAGTGTACTTTGCCTCCAACCAGGAAGCCACCCTCCCACTCCTCTCCCCACACAGCCATCATTGTTTCAAACACAAACTACTGGACCTCAAAGACCAGTTGTCTTTAATTGTCCATAACCAAGCATTTCAGGCCATCTCTGATTAGTATATCAAAAAGAGCCTGTTTGGTGTAGGTGAACTGTTCCCACATTTGTTCTTTATCCCTCAGTAACTCGTCAGACTATTCAGAGACAAAAAGGAAGCATTCTAAAGGAATGCTGGTGTGTCGTTCTTAGGCTCTTGGTGCATCAGGACAAATGCCCTTTGTCCTCCCCTGGATGGTGATGGCATTGGTTCTTTGTGTATATTTGAACCTTGCTGTAAGCACTGAGAAAGTGGAGCTGATCCTTTAGTAACTGGGAGAATTTTTTTCTTTGTTTTTGAGGATCATTGTGATTGTCGAGTGCGACATGCCTAAATCTGCTATGTCCCATTCTCTGATCAGGATTTCTGAACTCTGTTATGATCTTATGGGACTACATACTGCGAATATGCAGTCGGGCATTACCTGCAACGATGTTGTGCTGTGCATGACTGTATAAACATGATCCTAAAAACCTATTGGCAAATGATTGTTTTGGTCAACTAGTAAAATAAAATACAAATTTGAGAGTACTTTTAAGGATCATAGTTTGTTCTCTCTTTCTAATGTCTGTGATAGAACAAACATGTAGGAAAGGTATTAAAATTTTTAAATGATAGCATGTTTGAGTGTCATTTGCATTTCAAAGATAGGAAAGCTAGTCTAGGAAGAAGAAAGTGAAAGTATATTATAGTTACTTTAAAATTAGACAGTATTAGGCTAGAATGCTAGAACTTTGACCTAGTCAATTACTAATATATGAGGTTGAACAATTTATATGTGTGTATGCATGTGTAAGTCTATATGTGTGTTTATTACACACACGCACACACACACTAACATATATGCCCATATGTCTATATCTATGGAGGAGCCCTGGTGGCATAGTGGTTAAATGCTTGCATGCTAACCCAAAAGTTGGCAGTTCGAACCCACCAGCTGGTCTGTGGGAGAAAGATGTGGCAGTCTGCTTCTGTAAAGATTACAGCCTTGGAAACCCCATGGGGCAGTTCTACTCTGTTTTAGGGTCACTATGAGTCGGAATCAACAGGACAGCAGTGGGTTTGGTTTTGGGTTTTTCGAGCTATGTTTGTATACACACCTCTACCACCTATCTGTCAATTTGTCATACTGTGGTGGCTTGCTTGTTACTATGATGCTGGAAGCTATTCCACTGGTATTTCATATACGAATAGGGTCCCCCTTGGTAGACAGGTTTCAGCAGAGCTTCCAGAGTAAGACAGACTAGGAGAAAGACCTAGTGATCTGTTTGTGATAATTAGCCAATGAAAACCCTATGGATCACAACAGAATATTATCTGATATAGGACAGGGCAGTGTTTCCTTCTGTTTGTTGTACATGAGATCACTATGAGTCAGAGCCAATTCAATGGCAGGTAACAACAACAATGTATATATCCATATGTGTGTATATTAAAGGATTGGCTCCACATGGTGCAAATGGTTAAATGTTCAATTACTAGCTGAAAAGTTGACAATTTGAACCCATCCAGAGGCACCTCAGAATACAGGCCTGGCAATTTGTTTATGAAAGGTCACACCGTTGAAAAGTATATGGAGCGGTTCTACTCTGCACACATGCAGTTGCTATGAGTCAGAATCAACTGGACAGCAACTAACAATTATATATGTATAATATAAGGAGTCCTGGTGACACAGTGGTTAAGAGCTATGGCTGCTAACTAAAAGGTTGGCAGTTCAAATCCACCAGCTGCTCTTTGGAAACCCTATGGGATAGTTCTACTCTGTCCTATAGCATTGCTATAGTCGGAGTCAACTCAACAGCTATAGGTGTTTTATATAAATAAATAAGCATACATATATATGTATGCTTATTTATATATGCACATATATATTGGAGCCCTCATGGTGTAGTGATTAAGAGCTCACTGCTAACCAAAAGGTTGGCAGTTCAAAACCAACAGCCAACCCTTGGAAATCCTGTGGGGCAGTTCTACTCTGTCCTACAGTGTTGCCATGAGTCAGAATCTACTTGACAGCAGTGGGTTTGGTTTTTGTTTTATATATATAAAATCTACAAACACTAACCCAAAACCAAACCCATTGCCGTTGGGTCGATTCTGACTCATAGTGATCCTATAGGACAGAGTAACACTGCCCCATAGGGCTTCCAAGGAGTGGCTAGTGGATTCGAACTGCAAACTTTTTGGTTAGCAGCGAGCTCTTAATCACTACACCACCAGGGCTCCTACTCTTTGTCTCTGGCCCTGTAACAGTCATATCCTAAGTAAGGAGATAACGACTTTCTAAGATGAGGTGCCAGGTTTCCCACCTGATGGACTGCAGGGGTCTCATGACTTCACAGCCACGTTTATATTAGATACCAAGCCATTGACATTGGAGGGTACAAGGGGACATTAAAAAAATGAGCTCTAAAACAAGGCAGTTCTAAGTCAGCTATCTGTCAAGCAAGGAATTTTTCACCATCTCTCAACCTGATCAGGAAAATTCATCTGCACTCTCACATTTCTCAATAATCCTTTAGGAACTTGGAGGATAAAGGAGGCTAGAGGAAGAATGCTCTTGTTCAGCACTTTCTTTTCAGAGGATTTTCCCAAAGTGAGATCAGATTTTCTCATCCATGTCAAAGCAAATAATTGGCATGATGCAGGAGATCTTTCTTACAGCAGCAGTGTAGTGTCATGAAAAGAGCTTTGGAGTGACTCCGGGCTTGGCTCAAAGCCCCGATCCTTTAATGTGTGACCCTCAACTGATCACTAGTTCTTTGAACTACAGCTGCTGCTTAAAGCTAAGCAAACCCATAAACATAGAGGAGACATCTCTTCTTAGATCATCTTTTTGCTCTTAGAAGCCACAGTTTAGTTCTCAATTAGATTCCATCTTGAATTGGTCTAATTTTTTTTCCCTCTGAGTTAGTCTGGTTTCCCCTATTGTTGTGAGCTCCAATACCTTCTTATTCATCTGAGAATTTAGTGCTAAGGCCTGAACCCAGCACATAGTAGGTTCTCAATACATGAGTGTTGAATGACTGACTATAAGAATTAACTTAAAACTCACTGTAAGTTCCTTGAGTGAAGACCCCAAAATGCCCAGGACAGTGCAAAGCAGGTGCTCAAGAAATACAAATCGATTAATTCACATATGCTGCATTTATCCTCTCTTCCTCCTGCTTGATTTGCATCTTCTTTGGGAAGTAGCAGTTTCCTGTTCTGTTTTCCATTTTTCAGCTGCCACCAACTGCTAGTACAAATTGTCACTCTTGGAGTTTTCTGGAATCATCTCGAAGGTGCTATTATAACCCCAAGTTTAGGATGAGAAAACTGATATCCCTACAAGTCCCACAGATTTACTAATCACAATCCAAATGAATTTATCAAACATATAGCACTTACTATGGGCCAGGCAATCACTAAAAGCACTTTGCAAACATTACTTCATGTAGTCCTCATAACAATCCTCCCAGGTACTATTATAACCCCAATGATAAATGATAAAACTGACATCCCTATAAATCCCATAGATTTATTGGCCTGATTTAGCAAATAAAAATACAGGACACCCAGTTAAATTTGAATTTTGGAGGAACAACGGATAATTTTTTAGTATAAGTGTGTCCCAGGCAACCTTTGGGTCATACTTATTTTTAAAAAACTATTCACTGTTTAGCTGAAATTCAAATTTAACTGTGTGTCCTGTATTTCATCTGGTAACCCCACTTAAAAGGTTTCATTCTAAGCACTGATAAGCCAACATGGAATTTGTTGTGTCTCAAATTACACCTTTTAGGCTCTGTGTTAAGTAATTAGCTCCCACAACATCCCAAAGGAGACAACAAGCTTCTCTAACTTCCTTCAAGCACAGGCCTTGCTCAGAGTCGTGTCGGCAGAGGGGGAATCAAGCCTTTGCTTCCCTGTTCCATCAACACCCAGCTTAGAGCAAATACTAAGCTTAGGTCTCCCCTTTTGCACTGCTCCTAAAGCCAGTTTATTTTTCCAAATCTCCCTGCTGCTGTCGTTGAAACACAGAAACCTCCTTCCCCAAACATCAGAGACATTTTAACCTCTTGTTTGTATACCTCCTAGTGTACTAAGTTACAAAGTCCTGGCGTAGTTCTTGTTGTTGTTATTTTGTTTTCGGCAAAACAAAATTTCTTGGACCTGCCTCTTCCATTGCATTTCTTCAGCCAGCCCTGCCAATTTAGTATGTCATCATCTGGAGCCTGGATTGCAGCAACAGCGTCCTTGCTCTTCTGACTCCCTGCATTTGCGCAACTTCTAGCAAAATATCCTTGTATAGTGTCATTTTCCCACCTTCTCCCTTTGGGAGAAGCTAGCATGAGTCTCTATTCCCAGTCTTAATAAATCAATACCAGGCTCCACAGCCCAGGCTGCAAGGTCCCCAAGTCTGTCTAGTTGTCCTGCCCTGTCTGCTTTCCATAGACTGATGCAATCCAATTCCTGTTTATCAGTCTCTGGGCCTCATCCCTGCTTCTGGCTACATGAGCCGTATCATCCCATCTGCCTTGAATACCTAAATCCTTTCCCTCCTCCTCAGGCAACCCATGTCCCTTCCAAACCAAAACCAAACCTGTTGCTATTGAGTCAATTCCAATTCACGTTGAGTTGATTTCAACTCATGGCAACCCTGTGTGTTACAGCATACAACTGCTCCATAAGGTTTTCTTGGCTGTAATATTTACAGAAGCAGATCTCCAGGCCTTTCTTCCACAGAGCTGCTGGGTGGATTTGAACCACCAACCTTTCAATTAGCAATTGAATGCAAACCGTTTGAGCTACCCAGGGACCTTCCAGGTCCCTTACCGCCTTCAAAATCCAGCCCATTTGAAGATAACATAGTAAATTTTGAGGTGGAGAAGATAGCAAAAAAGGAAAACATAAAGGAAAAGTTCAATCGATTTGGTTACATAAGAATGAAAAGCTCCATGTTAAAAAGTATTATAAACAAAACAATAGAAACTAGAAGAAATGTTTTCTATGAATAATGAAGTTAGTATTCTTAGTATAGTTGTACAAATCAGTAAGAAACAGGCATTCCAATGGAAAACGAGGAAAAGATAATAATAGTGTGTGACATGCACAAAGTAGAAGAGGCCAAAAAATGTTTAAAATCATAAAACCTTACTAGTAATTGAAGATACTGGTAAAAAGAAATTTAAAATAACAGAGCTTCATTTTTCCTTTATCAAAATTCCTTCAGCGATTTTTAAAAGGATGATACTCAATGTTGAAAGTCCAAGAAGAACAGAATCTTTCATAATTGCTTTAGCAATCAATTTTAGAATGTACTTTCTCATACCACTTTAAAATAATAGACTTGAAAAATATTAATAACTTCTTACCTTATTAATAATGTTTTCCAGTCTTTCTGCAATGAACATCATTTTTATAATCAACAATATTCACATGTGCATTTTTTTTTTTTAAATCCTGTAAAAATTGAAGGAAAGATGAGGGGGAGGAGAAGGAAAGTGTATTTTCTTAACCCAGATGGACCTGGCTTAAGAATTCCTGATTGCCACTGTCTGGTTTCCTTAACCTCTCAAACCTATGATCCTCACCTAAGAGAGTGTTATTAAAATTAAAATAGTGTATAACGTGCTAGCACAGTAGCTGGCACTTTGTAAACGTTGAAAAAGTGATGGCATCTTTTATTATTCTGTTGTACCCTCAGAGAGAGAGAGTTTCAGTGCTCAGCATACACTAGTAGGTACTCAATTAAAATATCTGCCTACCCCGAGAGTATGGCCCCCAGACACCCCTTTAGCTCAGTAGTGAAGTTATCCCTGAGGTTCACCGTTCAGCCTGGGAGTGGACAGCCCCGTAAAACCAAATGAGACTAATGAGGTACAGGAGTCCAGTGACAAGGGCCAGAAGGCAGAAGGGGACAAGGAAGCTGGTGATAGGGAACCCAAGGTTGAGTAAGGATATTGTTGACGTGTTGTGAGATTGTTAACCATTGTCATAGGGCAACATGTGTAGTAACTGTTAAGTGAGAAACTATTTTGTTCTATAAGCCTTCATCTTAAGTGAGAATAACAGCACAATTGGAAGAGCGTAGTCAATGTCACTGAACTGTGCGTGTAGAAATTTTTGAAATGGTGTATCTTTGGCTATGTGTATTTTCACCAAAAAGAAAGGTTGAGAAGTTAGAGGGTTGACATGTTGTGGGATTGTTAAACAATATGTGTACTACTGTTTCATAAGAAACTATTTGTTCTGTAAGCCTTTACCTGAAGTACAATAAAAAAAAAAAAAATCTGCCTGACGGTCTGATTTTCTTTTTTTTTATCTGTACGTTTAATATTCTACTCCACTGACCCAATTCTCTCCTTCTCCTCTTTCCTTTCCTCCCACCTGTTCCACATCTGTCCTATTTATCCCTATTCTCCTTCTCGTTATACTCCTTGTCTATGCAACAATCTTTCACCAGTACTCTGAGCAGCGTCTTTCAAAACCCTACTCCAGAAGTCACTGGTTCATCAGCCTCACCTGAAGATCATCAGCAATGACAATGGGTCTCAGTCTTCTCCTCACTCTTGCTCCTGATTTCATTGATATCTGGCTCAAAACTCATCTCTTCTCGGGATGCCTCCTATGCTTGACTGCACTTGATTCTATGCTTCCTGGTGGCCTGTGGCCTGTTTGTCTGCTGATCTTTTTCTTTCCTTCAGGCTGAAGCTAATTCTGTGTTTCTTATGATGCTTCCTGCATGTTTGTGTTCATCTTCTAAATTAAGTTTATGGCATTTATTAGTCAGCAAAATATCTTCTCTTCCTCTTCTTCCTCCCTTTCTTTTCTTCCACCCCTTTTCCCCTCACCCCACTCTGGAAAATAATTATTATTCTTTTCTTTTTCTGTAGCATAAATTTGTACTTGCATTTGGAAAGTAGAATGAATGATTTTAAGACTGCCCTATAATCTATAGACACAATATTTAACATACGTTCTTTTTTTTAATTGCAGTAAAATAAAACATTTGCCATTTCAACCATTTTTGCATGCACAATTAAGTGTGAACATGTGACCTACTATTTGAGAAACACATATTAAATGATTTAGGGCAATTGATAAGAGATAATAAGAACAGCAGAATATGTTCACACAATAAGCACTGGATTCTGTTCTCCATTTCCTCATAACTATTAAGGCATGTGAACACAGGATTTGACGTTAGACCAGATTTGAATTCCATCTCCGGTATTCTATGACTTTAGGCAATTCACCTGTCCTGTCTGAGCTTTAGCTTCTTTGTCTGTAAAAAGAAGATGATAGCATCTACCTAAAAAGGTGGGAATTAAATGAGACAACGTGTGTAAAACATAAATGAAGTAAACACCTATCACAATCAAAATGAATTTATCAAACATATAGCACTGACTATGTGCCAGGCACTCAATAAAAGCACTCTGCAAACATTATCTCATTTAATCCTCATAACAATTCTCCCAGATACTATTATAACCCAAATTTTAAGATAAGAAAATTGACATCCGTGTAAGTCCCACAGTAAGAGGCGGAGCCCAGGCAACCTGGTTCCGGTGTCTGTGGTCATAACTACTGCATTATATTCCTCTCACTGTCTTGTGCATAGTAGAAACTCAGTAAATATCTTCAAGTCTCTCCTTCTAACTCCCTTTGACCAAAGCAAAGATTAACCACCACACATTCACCTATTCTTTGGTCAGAACAGTTGGCTGCTTTGCACATAGGCTAAAACTCTGATCCAGTTTGATGCAAAGGGGCTAGGGGAAAACTGGGGCACATTTACTGTCAGGTGTCTGGTTCCCCTAGGGCTAGTGACTCTGTACTAATAAATACTCTAGGGTGTGAAGAGGATGACTTTTTTTTTTAAAGATCCCTTTGGACATGGACTCCACAGTCTCTTTCCAAGAGACTTCATTTGGCAAGCCCCCTTTATATTTGTTTTCTCATTTAATTCTCATAACCACCTTTTGAATTAAGTACCATTTAGAGGACTAATCTATACTGATAAAGAAACTGAGGCTCAGAGATGTTCAGTTCCCCACGGTCAGCCCAGAAAGGAAGTGACATGTAGGATTTGGACTTTAGATTGTCCAAAGCCACTGATGTTTCCATTACCTTACTCTTAAAGATGGTGATATGTGTAAGGCTGGGATGGCAATCTCCAGTCACCTCACCTGTAGACTCAGAGTTCCAACTACTTGTACAAGAACCCAGGTGTGCTGTGAAGGAGTGTGAATCTGCCTTTAGAAAAATTTGGAAGCATTCTTGTGTTATCAGTCAATCTGAAGGGGTAGCTCTGGCACATACATTTTCTCTTAAAACAGAACACTTGGAGTAAGTCTTCAGGACACCAAATTACTAGCTCTGATTTGAGGCTGTGATAGGGGCAGAGAGCATTTTGTTCTAGCCAGTATGTGCCTAAATTAATGACACCAAGATACTTGGAAGATTCAGTTCAGGCCTGCCTTCCTCAGTTAATGTTTTTAGGTTAAAAATGAAATGACCATTGGCCTGAGTTTTAATCTTGGTTTACAACTTTCAGAAAATAATGTCAAACTTGTCCATTGATGGGGAGTAATCTTAAAGGCAGTAGGCCAAGAGTATACCCCAAGACAGGACTACAGATTCTGTTCAAGAAGTAAATCTATGCTCGCTGCAAAATCCAGAGGAATGAGCCAGTGAAACCTCCAAACTCGATCCTGGGACATAATCAGAATGATTTTAGCCTAGATTTATTATTAATAAAAATAAAGTATTTGATTCTTTTCCTTTTTAAAGAAGTAATGCATGATCAATGTCAACAAATTGGAAAACAAAACAAAACTGTAAAGCAAAATAAGATTTTCTTCATGTTTGGGATACTTTTTAAAAATATAGACTCCAGATTTTCACCCTCAACTGACTAAATGAGAATAGCTGGGCTGGGGCTCAGAAAGCTGCCATTTTTAAACAGCACGCCAGGTGAACCACTGCCCTAGAGAGGGCCCTCATTAACATGTAATCCACCTTGGCTAAAGCACCTATGGAATGCTGAAGCTTGAGTAACATTAATGTATCACTCAAGATAAACTGGTTGCAAAATGGACACCCAGGTTCTTGATGTCTTGCTGTATAGCTTTATACTATTTCTTTCTTCCTTTTTGTCATTTGGATTTATTAACCCGTTTTTAGATATTTTGGCCCAATATACCTGTGAAAGCCATCTGAATAACAAATTGAGACACAAATTGATTCAGGATTCTATTATTATTACTTTGATTTTGATTTGAGAATGTATGTGAAAAGTTTTAGAGTAGAAAAATAAGTTACGTTCCTTTTGTGGAAAAGAATGAAATTGAAACTGTCTTAGAGGATTTTGGACACTTGGTTTCTAACACCATGTAATAAGTTGAAATATCTTTGGGTGGAGGAGGTCATAGGGTGAACCTAATAGTTAGGATAAGGCAAGCACACAAATACCATAAGATGTAAAACAGTACAAGCATCAAAAGAGAAACACAAATAACATGATACAGGGCTTCAAAAAGGGGATTATGTTAATTACACATTCATTCATTCAACATAAATTTATTGATCACCTATTATCTTTAAGGTAGTACACTAGTAAAGAGGAAAGAAAACTGGAGGAAATTTTTAAATTACTGTTCTTGTGTTTGCCAAGAATTTCTTCCATGACCTCAACGTCTGTCTATCCAGACCTGATAGGAAATGGATGTGTTTTAATTACAGATACTAACATTAAATGATAGTTTCATGAAGGATGGAGGAAACAAAACAGACATTTCCTGAGTGCCTACGAAATGCTGAGCATTATGATATCAGCTTTCCAAACTTTGTCTCATTTAATCCTTACAACCTCCAGTGAGGTAGCTCTTTTATCCCTAATTTACAGAGGAGGAAATTGACGCACAAAGTGACTAGGACTGTACTGAAACTTATTCTATTTGGTTGCAGATTCTGCTCTGAGTACATAAATACTGAAGTAATGATAGTTTCTCTATAGAAACAGAATAATTATGATCTCAAAATTTGTTAAATTTTTAAAAAATTATTTAGTTGTTTTTAGGAAAATAAACAATTTTAGTGGCGGAAACTGTGGCTGCTAACTGAATAGACTGTCCACAAAAACCAGTCACAAAAGAGGAAGCTTTCATACACGCTTCTTCCTTATTTAACATCCAGTATTTTTTTCTTCTAGGATACATTGACTGCTCATCTGATAATCAAATATTGTGCCTGGGTTGACTGCTCTGCTCCCAGGATTTATTTATTGACTCGATCATCAGTATCTTCATTAAGAACATCAAGCCAATGATTGTTAAGCCTGACAAAGTATTTATGTTTTCTATTATTAGCTGACCCCTGGAATTAAGCTAGCTCCAAGAAGGAGACCAACAGGACACTCCAGTTAATGGCAGATAAGAAATAAAACAATAGGTACAAAACAAATAACTTATTTTCTGAAACTACCCATGTTTGAAAAGTAGCGAACCTTAAAGTGAATTTGCATCATTATTCATGAACTCTCTCTATTTCAGATTTTATGAATTTCCATGAACCTTAAACTATCCTGTTTTCAAGATAGAAAAAGACTGAAGTGGGAGCACATCCCATGAGGATAGTTTCTGACTAAGAGAGTGTTTAGTGGTAGATCAAGGGTTTGGAAGTGATCTAAACAAGTATTGTCTGATGTAAAGATAGAACCTTATTCAGGAAGAGCCAAAATTGAACAATTAGGAGAAGGCTTCAAAGTGTCATGGGAGAAGGGTGAGAGAGGAAGAAGACTTGTGAGAGAGAAATAGGACTAGATGAAAAACAGAGTGCAGGAGGGAAGTCTAGTGTTTCTAGACCTGCCTCTGTGGCCAGGATTGCTTGTTGTGTCTTGAGCTTAATATTTGCTGTTTTCCCTCCAGATCCACTCTCCACTCTTCTTCCACACTCCTTGCACAGAACTCTGTTAGCCTCCAGTTTCCGGTTAGATTAGGAAAGCCCTGGCCAGAGAGTGAAAGAAGGGCACAGAGAGATGTCAAGGTATTTATTCCCTTGGCTCCCTCCCTGTGGGGCCACTTTGGCTGGCTGAGTCCTTCCACCAAAATCACAGCTCCTCTCGAGGCAACCATATCTACCCATTCCTTTCTTTTAGGTTCTGGAAATTCCTCCCTCTACTTATCCCTTTGGACCTTGGGATGGTAACAACTCAGGCACTACTAGCCTCAGATTACTGTACCTTGTGATACCCTGACCTACACCTGTAGAATAGTCCCTCTGTGAATAAGCCCTTTCCAGTTTTGAGTGTAACAACTGTATCTTGGGATCTTGACTATCATACTTCCGAATATTCTTTTTACCCTTGTTTGGAAACAGAGGAAACCCTGGTGGCATAGTGGTTAAGAGCTACAGCTGCTAACCAAAAGGTCGGCAGTTTGATCCACCAGGCGCTCCTTGGAAACTCTGTGGGGCAGTTCTACTCTGTCCTATAGGGTCGCTATGAGTCGGAATCTACTCCATGGCAATGGGTTTGGTTTTTTTTTTTGGAAACAGAATGCTGGTATTTAGCTGTGCCCATTGCTACCAAGCTAAAAAACTACTTTTCCAAGTTTTCGTTGTAGCTAGGTAGGACCACAAGTAAGTAGAAATAATACGTGGTTCTCCTTATATCTCTTTAAAAGGAAGAAGGCCCGTTTTTCTCTGTTTTCTTGTCCTGCTGTCTAGATAATAACATGATGACTGGATCTTAAGCATCTATATTGGAAAATGAGAATTAGAAGAGGTTAGGTCACTGACAATGAACGACTTTGTGGAGCTGCCATAACAGCATCAGTTGCTTATCCCAAGGTTTTTTTTACATGAGAAATAAACTCTATTTTGTGTTAGTCTTTGTTATATTAGATTTTTCTGTTGTATGCAGCCAAATTAATACTAAATAATACATTTCTGGAACTGAGAGTCTGTGCTATGGTGGCTACCTGTTCCATAGTCCTTACCATACCCTAATGTATTGGTTTTTTTGTTGCCTATTCCCCGCCCCAACCCCCAACCCCCAACCCCCGCCACCACCCCGCCTGCACTAGAATGTAGACTCCTTAAGGGCAGGGACTTTGCCGGCTTTGTTGTATCCCCAGCACCTATAACAGAGTTTACCATATAGTAGGAGCTCAATAAATATTTGTTAAATGAATGAAAAAAATGAAGGAATGATATCTGATGCAAACTGCAGAGGTAGGCACTGCTGACTGAAGGAGCCACACCAGTCTGTGTGCTCTTGTATACATTAGTGTATAATGATAACAATTTCCTGAAGTCATCATGCTATTTCACACATCCTTGCATTTGCATGAGCTCTTCATTCTACCAGGAATGCCTTTCCCCCCTTGTCCACCAGTCCCACTGTAACTTATAGCTGAATGTTTAACTTAATTATTGCCTTCTCTGGGACACCCTCCCCACGTCACCACAAGTACAGTTGATCTTCCTTTATTCAACTCTATATCCAACTCTTAGTTAAATTATAGCATTTATCACACTTGTTGCAATTAATTGTTTACATGTCTGCCTCATCGACTAGACTCTGGGACATTAAGGGCAAAGTCTATGACTTATTTATCTCTGTATTCCCAGGACCTAGCCTAATGTCTCGTTCATAGTCCAGGTTTAGTATGTTTGCTGAGTGACTGGCAAGTTGACAGATCTGAGGCCGTGATTTGAATCTGCTAGTGGGTAATAAAAACCACAAATACACCTACAGATTACTTGTTTAGTGGGGAAAAAAATACTGTACTGTACCAGGAGAAGAACAACCTGGATTCTGGTTCCAATCTTGGAACTTCCTACCTCGGGACCTTAGTCTCTTTGAACATCTTAATCCTCATCTATAAACTGAGCTATAATGAGCTCACAGGACTGTTGTGACGATCGAGTCAACAACTGTGGGTGAAAGCTCTTTATAAACTGAACTGTTAAGCTTCAGGAAAGAACAAACTTAAAAGTGCCCAAATAGAGTTTGTCCTTTTTAAGAAGGAAAGATGATTCTACCGTCTTCTACTGCTTAATAACAGTATTTCCCAGAGAATTCTCCTCCCAGTCCCCAAGGCGCAAAGATAACTATGCAGTTTAGCTTTCTTCTCCTAATTCTAAGACTCTGAAAGGTTAGGGCAGCTTTCAAATTTTGAGATCCCTTGGTTTGAATCAGTCTTCTACCATCTGACGTAGCTAGTACAGGGATACATAGATTTCATTTAGAGTTAATATTTATAACAAGGCCCTTTCATGCAAATTCAAAACCAAATAGCACAAAAAATCTGAGGCCTCCTTGTGCTTGAAGCTTGGACTAAATGGCTTCAGCATGTAGAGTATTCTTCCCCCTCCGCCTCAAAACTGGTACCTTGAGAACCAGCGAAACGCTCATTTTTGTTTTTCTCTTGTTTTTTGAGTCTCACCTCAGTTTGCTCTCATAGGCTAAAGAAATTATCAACTCAGTCAATGATGAAGAGTGGTTATGATTTACAGGGAAGGGTGGAAGAAGGGGCTGTGGTGGTGGGCGATTGCAATGAAAGAATTGTCTTCTAATTGGCTACCCTTAGTGCTTAGGGATATTTTCACAGGCCTCACCTAAGAGCTATACTTAGGATCAAATGGAAAGATGGGATCATTAACTTAGCCCCAGAATGCAATCTAGCAGCACTGAGGAGGCGATTCCAAAACCAAACCAAACCTACTGACAAGGAGTCCATTCCAGAACACGATGAGGTCACTGCCACGGCCTAATTCCTCTGGGCAGGCTGCTCAAAGAGGGTCTGAATTGTTGTTGGGAGTTCACAAGCATTTTGCAAGTTTCTCCAGTGCTGCTCCTGCTTCCGTTTTCATGATGACCTGACTACATTTCCACCAAATCAGCTCCAACTTGTGGCAACCCCATGTACAACAGAACAAAACATTTCCAGGTCCTGCACCATCTTCATGATTGTTGATATGCTTGAGTCCATTGATGTGGCCACTGTATATTTTGAGTGCCTTCCAAGCGAGGGGGCTCCTCTTCTAGCATTATATTGGTACAATATTCTGTTGTGATCCATAGGGTTTTCATTGGCTAATTTTTGGAAGTAGATCCCCAGGCCTTTCTTTTCTAGTCTGTCTTAATCTGGAAGCTCTGCTGGAACATGAATGACCCTGTTGGTATTTGAAATACCAGTGGCATAGTTTTCAGCATCATAGCAACATGCAGGCTGCCACAGTACAACAAACTGACAGGTGGTGGTGCTTTCTGTTACAGGGCCTATAATTACAGATTAGCTTTCTGAACTGGGAAGGCCTCTTTTCCAGCTTTCTGACATAGAACAGTGATATTACCTGGAACACCAATGACATTCAGTTTTTCAGACTTCTCCCTCTGTTCCACTCAGGCTACTTGTACCACACATACTATATTCAATCTTAGTTCCTCACCTTTGTCCTCACAATTGCTCCCACCCAAAATACTTTTCTTGTTAGTCTTACATCATGCTTTGATACCAGTTGTCAAGAGCCATCTTAATTTATTCAACATTTCTCAAACTCCTATTATGCAGTAAGCATTGTGTTTGATTGCGGGGACACAAAAGTGAATGAAATCGGGCTCCTGATCTCATGGAGCTCATACTCTTGGAGCAAAGAAAGGCAGGAAAATTAATTGAATATGATGTAATATGAGGTATGTGAAATACAGATGCCTGGGAGAGTTTAGAGTAGCAAATATTTTCCATGAAACTGTCTTGAACCACTTAAGCCCACATTTATGTGTATTTTCTGGGAACTCTTATTATGCTTGGAGTCATTTAGCTTAATTCATGCTATTTTTGTGTCATAGCCAATATTTAAGCCCTTTGATTTACTTTAACAACTGTGTTCTTTTCTACCCCATCCATAGCACATAGCATTAAATACTACTTGCTTGGCCTAATCGTTGATTGCTTGATTTGGAGTAGAACGAGGTTGGAGGGAAGAGCTTGGATTCAGTATCAAGAAGTACTGGGTTCTAATTTTAGTAATGACATTTGTTAGTGGTAGAATTTGGCAAGGCATTAAGCCTCTCTGAGTCTCAGTTCTTCTTAAAATGGAGATAAGAACATCTTCCTTACAAGTTGTTATGATTTAATTAGATAACATTAAGTGCCTGCTTTTAAAGTAAAATTCTTTCTTCCTCCTTCTCCTCTTAATGAGAGGACTATTGGGAAAGTTACGCTCCTTTGCACCTCCCCACAGCTAAAATGACCACATTTTGAAAAATCAGGCACAAGCTTTGAAAAAACTTTTTTTCCAGTTTGTGAATTTATTCATATTAATGTTCTTTCAGAAGCATAAAAATTAAATTGCATCAAATGATTTACATAATTACAAGATTGTAAGCACCATGAGTGCAAGGATGCTGTCTGTCTTGTTCATAATTGTAACCTCAGTGCCAGGCACAGTGCTTATCTCATAATAGGCACTCAATAAAAATCTATGCATGGAATGAAAGAATTGAAAATAATAAATTTACATATAAAAGCAATAGAACAATTCACAAAAATCCATTTAAAATATACGAATATTTGGAATGTAAGCTATCTCGGAAAATCCAGATCAAAACTCTGTCCCTCTGGCCCCAGTCAGACTGCCTGTAGCACAAACTCACAGTTCACACTGGTCTAATGCAGCGCTACTGAGGATGACAGGCAATAGAATTCCATACAGAAGCTGTTGCTCCTGCTAGCTAAGTGAGGCAGCTGCAAGTAGAATGGGCAGAGAAAAAGACAGTTTCACACAGAGTGAAGTTTACAAATGTCTCAAAATGTTGATTGTTAAAGAACAGGAAGTGTGATACCCATTCAGCCAACCATTCTCTGAAAAAAAGTAAGGCTTTTGACCAGTCAAAGGTTAGGTAGGGGACAGGTAACATCATGTTTCTGTAGTAGCTTATAGTTTTCAAAAGTCTTTTATTCACATTCTGTCATTTGATCTTTACCACAACTATATAGATTAGGTAATTCAATTCAATAAACACTTGAGTACCTTCTAGTGTCCAGCACTGTTCTTAGTACTTTATTACTGGCCTACAGCAGCTGTAACAAAGTACCACAAACTGGGTGACTTGAAACAGCAGAAATTTATTCTCTCACAGTTCTGGAGGGTAGAAGTCTCAATCAAGTTGTCAGCAGGGCCATGGTCTCTCTGAAAGACCTAAGGGAGGATCCTTTTCTGCCTCTTCCTACCTTTTGCTGTTTGCTGGCAATCCTTGGCATTTCTTGGCTTAGAGATGTATGGTTCCAATCTCTCTGCCCCCTGTGTCACATAGCATTCTCCCTGTGTATGTCTTTGTCTAAATTTTCTTCATTTTATAAAGACACCAGTCATTGGATTAGGGCACAATCTAATCCAGTATGACGTCGTCTTAATTACATCAACAAAGACCCTATTTTCAAATAAGGTCACATTCACAGGTACTGGACGATAAAACTCAAGTGTTTATTGAATTGAATTACCTAATCTATACAGTGTAGTAAAGATCAAATGACAGAATGTGAATAAAAGAGTTCTGGAAGCTATAAGCTACTACAGAAACATGATCTACCTGTCCTCTGCCCAACCCTTGACTGGTCAAAGCCTTACTTTTTTCAGATATATCCTTTTGGGGGACACCATTTAACACATAACAGTACAAAAGGATAAAAATATGAATAAATCATTGTTTTTTCTAGCTAGAGGTAATAATAAGTACCATTTATTGGGCTCTCTATGTTTGCCAGGCACTATACTATTTTTGTAACCCTGTTGGCATTGGCACAGTGGTTAAGAGCTCAGCTGCTAATCAAAAGACTGGTAGTTCAAATCCACCAGCCGCTCCTTGGAAACTCTGTGGGGCAGTTATACCCTGTCCTATAGCGTCACTGTGAGTCGGAATCCATTCGATGGCAACGGGCTTGGTTTTTTTTTTTTTAATGCTGTTTTTGACATTTAATGCTCAAATGACCTACGAAATTGATATTGCTTGTCTGAGGCATATGGAAAATGATGCTTAGAGATGTTAATAACATAGTTACAAGTAAGATTAATAAGTAAGTTAATAAAGTAAAATTTGGGACTCTAACTCAGTTTACCTAACTTCAAAGCCCTTGTTACCTTAACCAACTACCAAAAGATCCTAGTAAATAATTTGGCTAATAGTTGTTCACTGCTAGAAACGCACTTCAAATCCCATATGAAACAAAATAGGATATATGTTTTAAAATTAAAATTTTAAATGCTCCTTATAAAATAGGCATTCCTTACACCAAGTTTTTGGACACCAATCTTGCATTGGATGTAAACCTGAAATGCTCAACCTTTGAGCCAGCGATTCTATTGTAGTTATCATCAAATGACTCTAAGTAAATAAATATGTTACAATTATTTTATTGTTGTGCTTTAAGTAAAACTTTACAGTTCAAGTTACTCTTTCATACAAAAATTTATACATACATTGCTTTGTGACCCTACTTGCTCTCCCTATACTGTGACAGCACACTCCTCCTTTCTACCCCTGATTCCCCATGTCCACTCAACCAGCTCCCAACCCTCTCCGCTTTCTCACCTCACCTCTAAACGGAAGCTGCTCGTTTAGTCTCTTGTATCTCCTTGAGCTAAGAGGCACACTCCTCACGAGTATCACTGTATGTCCCACAGTCCAGTCCATTCCCCATCTGAAGAGTTGGCCTCGGAAATTGTTTTAGTTTTGGGTTAACAGCCCGGGGGCCACATCTTCCAGGGTCCCTCCAGTCTCAATCAAATCATTAAGTCTGGTCTTTTTACTAGAATTTGAGTTCTGCACCCCACTTTTGTCCTGCTCCATCAGGGACTCTGTTGCGTTTCCTGTCAGGGCAGTCATTGTGGTAGCTGGGCACCAACTAGTTCTTCTGGTCTCAGGCTAATGAAATTTCTGGTTTATGTGGCCCTTTCTGTCTCTTGGGCTAATAGTTTCCTTGCCTCCATGGTGTTCTTCAAAATATGTTACAATTTTTTAAGTTGAATTCTTTCAGAAACAATCCCTGAGACAAAGATTTGAGTGTAAGTGATTTATTTGTAGGGTGACCCCAGAGTCACTGGTCCAGGAGTGGGGAAATGAGATAGGCAAGGAAGGAAGCCAATATAGGGTGCAAGGTTAATGAACAGGCTACTACTTTCGGCAACCGGGGCTCAAGCCCACTCAAGGAGATGCTATAGAATTTGCTTTAAAGGTATTTTGCCCAAGGAAGTTGGAGTGTTGTTGTGTGCCATGGAGTTGATTCCGACTCATAGGTATCCCATAGGACAGAGTAGAACTGCCCCATAGGGTTTCCAAGGCTATAACCTTTATAGGAGCAGAGGGCTACATCTTTCTCCCATGGAACGGCTGGTGGGTTCCAGCTGCTGACCTTCTGGTTAGCAGCTGAGTGCTTAACCACTGCATCACTAGGGCTCCTTTATACCAAACTAGCTCATATCTAATCAAGGTGACTAGGAAATTATGGCCACTTACTGAATTACATTTTTAATTTCAGATTTTTCTTTTAGTTCTGTAATTTCCATTTGGTTCTTTTAAAAGAGATTCATATTGCCACTAAAATTAATCTTTTCATCCATCTTTTTCATTTTTTCCTTCTAATTTCTTTAACATATTTATAATAGCTATATTAAAGTCCTTTTGTGTTAATTCCACCATCTGGGCCATTTGTGGATCTGCTTGTATTGATTTTTTCTCTTGATTTTGGGTCACATTGTTCTGCTGCTTCTTGTCTTTTTTGACTGATGCCTGCCAGATACTGTTTTCAAAAGTCGTAGACTGGAGTACATATTATGCCTCACCCTCAAAGGACAGGTTTTTCTGTCAGGTCTCTAGGATGAGAAAGTGATCAGTTTGGTCCAATCAATAGTTGAGTTGGTCAGAATAGGGTTGCATCTTTAATTCCTTTCATTTCATCTCTGGTTTCAAATGCCTTGAGGGCAAGACAGATTCTGTGTGTATTATAGAACCTTCTCTCTTGCAACATGTTGTGACTGAAGCACCACAAGACCCTGTCTTTGCTATCCAGCTCAGTCTTCAGCTTTATGCCACACACTCAGCAAAACCATATTGCTGGGTCTTCCTGTCTTCCGTATCAACCCAGAGTGTGGTGGCAAAGCCACATCAACCTGCCATACTCAGCAAGGCTTACAGGCTGAGAAGCCAGCCTGTGACAGAGCAAGGTGGCTGCTTACAAGGACTGCAAGCTTCTACTGCTGTTACTGTCTTGCTCCTTTCCCCAATAGTAGTTTAAATACCAAAGATACACATATTATTCCTGTAAAAGTTTGATTTACTTCATTGTTTCTATATTTACCAACCCAAGGGAACTGAGTTACTCTGCTTAGCGTAATGAGGTTATTTTAGGACTAGAGATTTTGTATCTGGGGCTGTATATGCCCAGAGTCATTATTCCTGAGCCATTAAGCAGTACATTGAGCTCTTTTAAAATGTAGTGGTAGGTTGAATCACTGTTCCCAATGCTTCATGACCTTTCCATATTAGAATTATACATCTATATCCTTGTCATATGACCTTAGGACTCTTTAGTGTCTCCCACTAGAGTTGACAGAGTATATCTCCCCCTGTTCCCAACTGATGTTGTGCTTGACTATGTGACTTATTTTGGTCAATGAGATGTGGGCCAATGTGACAATGTGCCAGTTCCAGGACAAGATCTCAAGTGGCTTCTTATGTTTCTGCTTGCTCTCTTGGACTCCAGTGACCCTCCATGAAAAGAACATGTCCAGGCAGCCACTGACCCAAGGGGAATGATGAAATATGTAGACCAGGCTTCAACCCACCCAACAATCTAGACTCAAGCCCAACTGATTTCAGCCAAGCCCAACAGAACCACAGCCAACCTGTAGACCCATGAGAGAGAAAATAAATATTTGTTGTTAATAAGCCCCTGAGAGTTTAAAGTTTGTTGATATGCAGCAAAAACTGTTTAAACCTAATAGTTAATATTAAACATTAAAAAAATTATGCTGATTTTGCTCTATGAATTTGTATAATTCACTTCGAAGTTTCTTCACTTGCTTGATTAGCTTAATGCCTGATTGAATTGGACATTATTTTCATATTCTTGTCTGGGTATCTTCACAACTGTTATGCTCATTCTAAAATTGGATTTAAAATTACTGTCATAATCAAGGTGTTTACATTTTGTCTATTTAATTCTGAGGCAGTTTAATAAGAGTATATGCATTCAGCATAAAAGATTTTCAATTGTTTTATATTTTTTCCTATAGTTAAAAAAGCTTTTAGAATATGGTTTTATTTAAGAATAGATAGAACTTATTGAGCATCTATCAAGCACCATGGAAAATAAACACATCATCTCTTTCTTTAAAAACAAATTTAATTTTTTGATTAGTTAATACATTCACAAGATAAAAAGTCCAAAATGCAAAAGAGAGAATGGAGTGAAAAGGTTTATTCTTACCCCTATTTCCTAGGTTTCCCTGTCCAGAGGTCATTAAGGTTACCAGATTTCTGTGTGTTATTTCAGTGATATTATATGCACATACAAACAAACAGACACACATATTCTTTTCCCCTGATTAAAAAAAAGTGTTAATGCAGTGCTAGAATACTACATACAGGGCTCTGCACCTTGCTTTTTTTTTTCATTTAAAAAATGTATCTTACAGATTGTTCTACAGTAGCACATAAAGAGCGTCCTCATTCTTTTAAAAAGTCACATAGTGTTCTATTGCAGTGGTTCTCAAAGTGACAGGAGGATCTGTGAGGTCAAAATTATTTTTACAATAACACCAATATGTTATTTTTTTTTTTCACTCTCTTCCACTCACCAGTGGACAATGGAGTTTTCCAAAGCCTACATGTTATTGCTTGTGTTATTGCAACCGAGCGAATGCAGAATCAGATCTGAAAATCCAGCTGTCTTCTATTAAGCCAGACATTAAAGAGATTTGCAAAAATGTAAACCATACCACTTTTCTCACTGATTTTGTGTGTGTGTGTGTGTTTTGGAAAATATAGTTTTGTTTTTTTTATTTCAATAAAATGTGTTATTTATATTAACATGTGGAAGCTTTATTATTTGCAAATATATAAATATTATAAAATTTTCTAAGTTTTCACTTCTGTATAGGTAAACATTGATAGATCATAATCCATATAAACTAAAGCTATTTGGGGCCTTCTTTAATTTCTGAGAGTACAAAGAGGTCCTAAAACAAAAATGTTTGAGAACTGCTGTTCTATTGCACAAATGTACCATCTTGTGTTCCCTACTGATGGACTTTTGTTTCTAGTCTGTTGCTGTTACAAACAATGCTTAAATGAATAACTTTTTATGCAGTTTATTTCCCACACGTGTGTAAATCTGTTAGCTGTGTTCTTAAAGGTGGAATTTCTGGGTCAAATATAGTAAAGTCCCACAGTAGTATATATAAGCTTTTTATATACTTGTAATAACTTTATCAGTGAGAGATGTCATTATTTTATTACATATGAGAAAACGGAAATTTAAAGAAATTAAATAGCAGGCAGGGCCAAGATGGCGGAGTAGTCGGATGCTTCCAGTGGACCCTCTTACAAGAAAGACCTGAAAAAATAAGTGATTCCACTATATATGGCAATCTGGGAGCCCTGAACATCAAAGGCAGAGTTGAGGAACCAGGTTGAGTGGGAGAGATGGTACTGAAGCAGTGAGGAGTTGCGAGTCTGACCCTGCGAGAGCCTGAGCCCTTCATGCCTGAGCAGCTCACGGATGAGCAGTGAGGCAGGCAAGCAGCCAAGCTCAGGAGGTGCGTTTTCCCTACCAGCAGAGACCCAGCACCAGACAGTCTACACGGCCACCCAGAACCAGTGAGAAGCAGCCCTCAATCCAGCAAAAGATAAGTAATTGTGTAGGGCCTAATGTGTGGATCAAAAACACCTCCCTCAGGGAAAGAACTCTCCCATTTACATCCCTGCTCCCTGCTCTGCACTGGGTCCCAGACTGGCTTCAGCAATTGCTGAGTTCCCTGGACCAGAAGTGGGACCGGCCACATGCCCGGAGCCATTCTCCCTGCCTTGGACATTGAACAAATTAACAAGCGGGAAAAAATAAACTGCTGGCTCGACTAAGCCAGGAACCCAGGGTAGGCACAGCTCGTTTGCCTAGGCATGGGCATAAGGGATCCACAGACTCTGAGTGCCTTTCATCCTGAATAGACTTGTGAGGGCCTATCTCAACAGCAGTACAACAGGGTATATACCAGAACTCTAACTTCATCTGTTTCAGCTGTGAAGTGGCAGGTTCTTGACATTTGACACTGCTCCTCCCATTAAGCAGGGTCTTCACATACCCACATCAGGGGCCAGAGGACTGGTGGCTCCACCCATGCCATCTAGCCACCTATGATAGGGGCCCATGAATAAGAGGTGTCCCCCAGTCCTTACAGCCAACAGCATTAGGTTCTCATAGTTTGGCTGCAAAACCTACCCACCTATGCTCTCTAGGGAACAGGGACACGCCTTCTTCCTAGACGCTCAGGGGTGGCCGTCAGCCCCCTGCCTTGCTCAGAGTGTGTCCCCCTGCTGCAGCCAGATGCCTGTGCCTACACCAATCACCCATGCCTGTCTAAACTGCAAGTGAGAGCCTACACCACACACTTGGCGGCTGTCTACATGGGCACCTGAGCTGAATCCATGCAGGAGGAGTGGGCAGACTTCTGAGCTCACGTACCTAGTAACAGATCTAACCACCTGGTGACAGGACATTAGAGCTTCAAAGGTGCCAATAATCAAACTAGCTCATACGAGCAGCCTATTTGGGCATATCAAAGCAAAACAAGAAGCTAGGACACAGTAAGCAAAAGTAAAATAAATATAACAACTTATCGATGGCTCTGAGACAAACAGTCAAATTACATAAAGAGGCAATCCATGATGGCTTCAACAAGCTCCCAAAATAAAGAATCTAGAAATTTTCCAGAGGAGGAAAATTTCTTGGAATTACTGGAGGCAGAATACAAAAGATTAATATACAGAACTCATAAAGAAACTCGGAAGGAAATAAAGCAAAATGCAGAACACGCAATAGAGGAAATTAAAAAGATTAGAGAAGAGCCTAATGACAAATTTAGCAGGCTGCAAGAATCCATAGAGAGACAGCAATCAGAAATCCAGAAGATTAACAATAAAATGTCAGAATTAGACAGCTCAATAGAAAGTCATAGGAGCAGAATTGAGGCAATGGAAGTCAGAACTAGTGAGACTGAAGATAAAGCACTTGAAACCATCTTCTTTGAGGAAAAATCAGATAAAAGGATTTAAAAAAAATGAAGAAACCCGAAGAATTCTGTGGGACTCTATCAAGAGGAATAAAGTACGAGTGATTGGAGTACCCGAACAGGGGGGCATAACAGAAACTATAGACAGAATTGTTGAAGATTTGTTGGCAGAAAACTTCCCTGATACCATGAAAGATGACAAGTTATCTATCCAAGATGTTCATCGAACCCCACATAAGGTAGATCCCAAAAGAAAGTCACCATGACATATTACAATCAAAGTTGCTAAAACCAAAGATAAAGAGAGAATTTTAAGAGCAGCTAGGTATAAACGAAAAATCATCTACAAAAGAGAGTCAATAAGAATGAATTCAGACTACGCAGCAGAAACCATGCAGGCAAGAAGGCAATGGAATGACATATATAAGGCCTTGAAGGAAAAAAACTGCCAGCCAAGAATTATATATCCAGCAAAATGTCTCCCAAATACGATGGTGAAATTAGGGCATTTCCAGATAAACAGAAGTTTAGGGAATTTGTAAAACCCAAACCAAAATTACAAGAAATACTAAAGGGAGTCCTCCAGTTAGAAAATCACTATCATCAGATAACAATCCAAGACTAGAACACAGGACAGAACATCCAGATATCAGCACAGATACGGAAGTCACAAAAGTAAATTAAAGCTAAAACACTGAAAATAAGGAAACAGATATCAATATGTAAAAGATGACAACATTAAAATAAAAAAGAGGGATGTCATGGATTGACTTCTGTCCTCCAAAAATTATCTGTCAACTTGGCTTGGTCATGATTCCTAGTATTGTATGATCGTGTAATCTGATGTAACTTCCTTGTGTGTTGTAAACTCTATCACTATGATGAGGTTATGTGATCTCCTTATGTGCTGTAAATTCTATCACTGTGCTGAGGTTATACTGATGAGGTTTACAAGATTAGATAGTGTCTTAGCCCAATCTCTTTTGAGATATAAAAGAGAGAAGTGAACAGAGACACACAGGAGCCTCATACCACCAAGAAAGTAGTGCCGGGGGCAGAGTGCGTCCTTTGGACCTTAGGTTCCTGGGCAAAGAAGCTCCCAGACCAAAGGAAGATTGATGATACTGACCTTCCTCCAGAGCCGATGGAGAAAGCATTCCCCTGGAGCTGACACCCTGAATTTGGACTTGTAGCCTACGGGATTGTGAGAGAATAAACTTCCCTTCGTTAAAGCCATCCACCTGTGGTATTTCTGTTAGAGCGGCACTAAGACAAGGAACTTAAAAAATGCAAACATAGATTTTTCATATGGAGAGGATGCCAAGGTGATATAAAGAAATAAAAGACTGGTAGAATCTTAAAAAAAATAGGGGTAAATATTAAGGTAATCACAAAGGAAACTAACAATCCTACAAGTCAAAATAAAAAACTAGAAAAATATAAACACTCAGCAAACACAAAATCAACAACAATGAAAAAGATGAAAAGAAAATACATAAGGAAAAACGACTCAGCACAGAAAATTAAGTGGAACAAAGAAACTGTGAACAACACACAAAAAAAGACATCAAAATGACAGCACTAAACTCATACCTATCAATAATTACACCGAATGTAAATGGACTAAATGCACCAATAAAGAGAGAGTGGCAGATTGGATAAAAAAAAAAACGATCTGTCTATATGCTGCCTTCAAGAGACACACCTTAGACTTAAAGACACAAACAAACTAAAACTCAAAAGATGGAAAAAATATATCAAGCAAACAGCACTCAAAAAAGAGCAGGAGTGGTGATATTAATCTCTGATGAAATAGACTTTAAAGTAAAATCCACCACAAAGGATAAGGAAGGACACTATATAATTATTAAAGGGTCAGTACACCAGGAGGACATAACTATAATAAATATTTATGCACACAATGACAGGGCTCCAAAATATATAAAATAAACTCTAACAGCTCTGAAAAGAGAGAGAGACAACTCCACAATAAGTAGTAGGAGACTTCAGCACACCACTTTCAGTGAAGGACAGAACATCCAGAAAGAAGCTCAACAAACACATGGAAGAGCTAAATTCTACAATCAACCAACTTGATCTCATAGACATATATCAAACACTCCACCCAGCAGCAGCCTAGTAGACTTTCTTTTCCAACGCACATGGAACATTCTGTAGAATAGACCACATATTAGGCCATAAAGCAAGCCTTAACAAAATCCAAAGCACTGAAATACTATAAAGCATCTTCTCTGACCATAAAGCCATAAAGTAGAAATCAACAACAGAAAAAGCAAGGAAAAAAATCAAACACATGGAAACAGAACAACACCTTGCTCAAAAACTACTGGGTTATAGAAGAAACTAAGGACGGAATAAAGAAATTCATAGAATCAAATGAGATAGAAAACATATCCTACCAGAACCTTTGGGACACAGCAAAAGCAGTGCTCAGAGGTCAGTTTGCAGCAATAAATGCACACATCCAAAAAGAAGAAAGGGCCATAATCAAAACATTAACCCTAAACTGGAACAAGTAAAAAGAGAGCAACAAAAGAAGCCCTCAGGCACCAGAAGAAAGGAAATAATAAGAATTAGAGCAGAATTAAATAAAATAGAGAATAGAAAAACAATTGAAAGAGTTAACAAGACCAAAAGCTGGTTCTCTGAAATGATCAACAAAATTGATAAACCACTGGCCAAACTGACAAAAGAAAAACAAGAGAGGAAACAGATAACCTGTATAAGAAATGAGATGGGTTGTATCACAACAGACCCAACTGAAATTAAAAGAATCATAACAGATCACTATGAAAAACTGTATTCTGACAAATTTGAAAACCTAGAGGAAATGGACAAATTTCTAGAAACTCACAACATGCCTAAACTGACACAGAGGTTGAACACCTAAATAAATCCATAACAAAAGAAGAGATTGAAAAGGTAATTAAAAATTCCCACCAAAAAAAAAAAAAAAAAAAAAAAACACCCTGGCCCAGATTGCTTCACTGGAGAATTCTACCAAACTTTCAGAGAAGCATTAACACCACTGCTACTAAAATTCTAGCCAATAGAATTCAGCAACATATCAAAAATATAATTCACTGTGATCAAGTGGGATTTATACCAGGTATGCAGGGATGGTTCAACATTAGAAAAACAATCAATATAATCCATCACATAAATAAAACAAAAGACAAGAACCACATGATCTTATCAATCAATGCATAAAATGCATTTGACAAAGTCCAACACCCATTAATGATAAAAACTCCCAACCAAATAGGAATAGAAGGGAAATTCCTCAATATAGTTAAGGGCATTTTTACAAAGCCAACAGCCAGCATCATTCTAAATGCAGAGACTTTGAAAGCATTACCCTTGAGAAAGGGAACCAGACAAGGATGCCCTTTATTACCACTCTTTTTCAACATTGTGCTGTAAGTTCTAGCCAGAGCAATTAGGCTAGAAAAGGAAATAAAGGGCATCCAAACTGGTAGGGAAGAATTCAGAGTATCTCTGTTTGCAGATGATATTATCTTATACACAGAAAACCCCAAAGAATCCACAAGAAAACTACTGGAACTAATAGAAGATTTCTGCAAAGTTTCGGGATACAACATAAACATACAAAAATCAGTTGGATTCCTTTACACCAACAAAGAGAACCTTGAAGAGGAAATCACCAAATCAATACCATTTACAATAGCCCTCAAGAAGATAAAATACCTAGGAATAGATCTGACCAGAGATGTAAAAGACCTATACAATGAAACCTACAAGACACTAGTGCAAGAAACCAAAAGAGACCTGCATAAATGGAAGAATATACCTTGCTCATGGATAGGAAGACTCAACATGGTAAAAATGTCAGTTCTACCCAAAGCAATCTACATATACAGTGCAATCCCGATCCAAATTCCACCGGCATTTGTTAATGAGATGGAGAAATAAATCACTAACTTTCTATGGAAAAGGAAGAGGCCCTGAACAAGTAAAGCATTACTCAAGAAGAGGAGCAAAGTGGGAGGCCTCACACTACCAGATTTTAGGACCTATTATACCACCACAGTAGTCCAAACAGCCTGGTACTGGTACAACAACAGATATATAGACCAATGGAATAGCATTGAGAATCCAGACATAAATTCATACACCTGTGAGTAGCTGATACTTGACAAAGACCCAAACTCCATTAATTGTGGAAAAGACGATCTGTTTGACAAATGGTGCTGGCATAACTGGATATCCATCTGCAAAAAACTGAAACAAGTCCCATACCTCACACCATGCACAAAAACTAACTCAAAATGGATCAAAGACTTAGACATAAACTTGAAAATGATAAAGATCATGGAAGAAAAAATAGGGACAACACAAGGAGCCCTAATACATGGCATAAACACAGTACAAACCATTTAAGTAATAATGCACAAGCACCAGAAAAGAGAACAGATAAATGGGAGCTCCTAAAAATCAAACACTTACGTTCATCAAAAGAGTTCACCAAAAGAGTCAAAAGACAGCCTACTGACTGGGAAAAAATTTTGGCTACGACCAATCTGATCAGCGTCTAATCTCTAAAATCTATAAGATACGCAAAACCTGAACAATAAAAAGACAAATAACCCAATTAAAAAATAGGCAAAGGATATGAACAGGCACTTTGCCAAAGAAGACATTCAGGCAGCTAACAGACGCATGAAGAAATGCTCACGATCATTAGCAGCTAGAGAAATGCAGATCAAAACTACAATGAGATACCATCTCACCCATCAAGGCTAGCATTAATCCAAAAAACACAAAATAATAAATGCTGGAGAGGTTGCGGAGAGACTGGAATACTTATACACTGTTGGTGGGAATGTAAAATGGTACAACCACTTTGGAAATCGATTTGGCGCTTCCTTAAAAAGCTAGAAATAGAAGTACCATATGATCCAGCAATCCCGCTCCTTGGACTATATCCTAGAGAAATAAGAGCTGTCACACGAATAGATATTTGCACACCCATGTTCATTGGACCACTGTTCACAATAGCAAAAAGATGGAAACCACCTAGGTGCCCATCAATGAAATGGATAAAAAAATTATGGTATATCCACACAATGGGATACTATGCAATGATAAAGAACAACAATGAAGCTGTGAATTATAACATGGAGGAATCTGGAGGGCATTATGCTGAGTGAATTTAGTCAGTCACAGAAGAAAAAATATTGTATAAGACCACTATTAAAGAACTCAAGAAAAGGTTTAAACACAGAAGAAAACATTCTTTGATGGTTATGAGGGTGGGGAGGGAGGGTGAGGGTTATATACTAACTAGATAGTAGATAAGAATTATCTTAGGTGAAGGGAAGGACAGCACACACTACAGGGAAAGTCAGCACAACTGGACTAAACCAAAGCTAAGAAGTTTCCTGAATACGATCAAACACTTTGAGGGACAGAGTAGCAGAGGTGGGGGTCTGGGGACCATGCTTTCAGGGGACCTCTAAGTCAATTGGCATAACAAAGCTTATTAAGAAAATGTTCTGCATCCTACTTTGGTGAGTGGCCTCTGGGGTTTTATAAACTTGCAAGCGGCCATCTAAAATGCATCAGCTGATCTCAACCACCTGGAGTAAAGGAGAATGAAGAACACCAAAGACACAATGAAAATATTAGTCCGAGACAGAGAGGGCCACATAAGCCAGAGAGTGCATCAGCCTGAGACCCTAAAAAGTTCCCTTGTGAAAGGTCATGGAAACTCCATAGACACATCCAAACTTCCTGAGGGACTGAATTGCTGGGTGGAGGCCTGTAAGGACTGTGGTCTCAGGGACATCTAGCTCAATTGGCATAACACAGTTTATAAAGACCATGTTCTACATTCTACCTTGGTGAGTAACGTCTGGGGTCTTAAAAGTCTGTGAGCAGCCATCTAAGATACTTCACTGGTCTCACCCCTTCAGGAGCAAGGAAGAATGAAGAGAACAGGATACAAGGAAAAGATTAGTCCAAAGGACTAACGGACCGCAACTACCAAGGCTTCCACCAGACTGAGTCCAGTACAGCTAGATGGTGCCTGGCTACCACCACTGACTGCTCTGACTGGGATCACAACAGAGGGTTCTGGACAGAGCTGGAGAAGGATGTAGAACAAAATTCTAACACACACAAAAAGACCAGATTTACTGGCCTGAAAGAGACTGGAGAAACCCCGAGAGTATGGCCCCCGGACACCCTTTTAGCTCAGTGGTGAAGTCACTCCTGAGGTTCACCGTTCAGCTGGGGATTGGACAGCCCCATAAAACAAAACGGGACGAATGAGGCACAGCAGTCCAGGGATAATTACTAGAAGGCAGAAGGGGATGGGAAAGCTGGTGATAGGAAACCCAAGGTTGAGTAAGGACAGTGTCAACATGTAGTGGGGTTGTTAACCATTGTCATAGGGCAATATGAATACTGTTTAATGAGAAACTATTTTGTTCTGTAAACCTTCATGTAAAGTGAGAATAGCAGCACCAACTGGAAGAAGGTAATCAATGTCACTGAATTGTACATGTAGAAATTTTTGAAATGGTGTATCTCTGGCTATGTATATTTTCATCAAAAAAAAAAAAAAAACTTCCTCCAAGGTCAAGAAGGGAGAGTGTTGACATGTTGTGAGGTTGTTAACCAATGTCATAAAACAATATGTGTATTGACTGTTTAATGAGAAACTGTTTGTTCTGTAAACCTTCACCTAAAGTACAATAAAAAAAATTAAAAAAAAAAAAAAAAAAGCTTGCAAGCGCCATCTAAGATACATCAATTGGTCCCAACTACCTGGAGTAAAAGAGAATGAAGAACACCAAAGACACAAGGAAAGTATTAGCCCAAGAGACAGAATGGGCCACATAAACCAGAGACTTCATTGGCCTGAGACCAGAAGATATAGATGGTGTTTGGCTACCACCAATGACCGCCCTGACAGGGAACACAACAGAGAGTCCCAGATGGAGCAGGAGAAAGGTGGGCTGCAGAACTCAAATTCTAGTCAGAAGACCAGACTTAATGGTCTGACTGAGACTGGAGGAACCCTGGAAAGCATGGTCCCTGGATTCTCTATTAGCCCAGAACTAAAACAATTTCCGAGGCCAACTCTTCAGACAGGGATTGGACTGGACTGTGGTACATAAAGTGATACTCGTGAGGAGTGTGCCTCTTAGCTCAAGTAGATACAAGAGACTAAAGAGGCAGCTTCTGTCCGGAGGTGAGAGGGGAAGGTAAAGAGGGTTAGGAGGTGGTTGAATGGACATGGGGAATGAGGGGTGGAAAGGAGGAGTGTGCTGTCACAGTATGGGGAGAGCAATTAAAGTCATGTAACAATGTATGTATAAATTTTTGTAAGGGAAAAAATTAAAAAATTTAAATTAAAAAAAAAAAAGAAACTAGATAATTTCCCCAGAGTCACAGGGTTAAGAAGGCTGCCACAAAGTCCGGAAGCCAAATTATTTGATCAGAGTATACGCTTTGGACCACTATTCCGAGTTACGGTTTCTCTCTGCAGTACATGTACATCCCTTCAGTTTAATTCACTTATCTGATAACAGGCTCTTTTCTTGCCTTGGACAAAGTTATTTCCTGGTGCAGTACAGTCCAGGAATAAGGTAGATGAACTGGGCTCCCAAAGCAAATGTCAGTACCAGAGAATGATGTAAATGATAAGAAGAGAATCTTTCATTTGACTCACAAGAATTTCGTCTACCAAACAATCTGGGAAATGAATTTCAGAATCTGATGCAATTAAAACTAGTTCACATACTTTTCAGAGCAAACTTTATAACCAGATCCTACGTCAAAATAACATATTATGATGTATATCCCCTTTTCCCCCATGAAATTTATACTGTACTGCTACTGTTGATCAGTAACATTATTTTCTGCTTAAAGACACAAAACATAAAACCCTAACGTATTTTTATATAAAGGCAGTATAATTTCTACCAAACCAGGTGTTGTCAGAATTATCTTTTTGTTACAAAAATCTGGCCACTTCCCATACAAATCCTTCAGTGGATCTCCATTTCTTTTACCATATGATCTGATTCTTACCTTGTCCATTTTCCTACACACGTCTTTTGATCTGTTTTGAAGTAGTTTCAGTTCTCTGAACCTTATAAAGATCTATTTCCTTTTTATAAGTTGCTCTCTTTGAATAGGCGTATATACAGTAAAACTAATGAAACCTCACTTACATGGGTCACGTAATTTAATGTTCATAATTTTGTATTCTTTTTCTCAAAGGTGTTCAAATAGGTTTCAGGCCCTAGAAAACTTGGATCCACCTGTGTTTTTGCCTGGAATGCCCTTTTCTCCTTTTTATCTAGTTACTCTTATTTACTCCTTTGAAACCTGCCAGCTGTCAATTCCTCAGAAAAGCCTTCCCTTACCAGTCCCAGTTTCATTTAGATCCCTCTCCCACACTGACTACCATATACTGCCTGACTCATGTTGGTTTAATTACTTATCTCACTCACCAGATTCTGAGCTCCTTGAGAGCAAGGGCCACGGTGAATGATTTTGTTGAGTGAATGAACAACTGAATAACCTTTTAGCCAAGAAAATGATAATATTATATGTATACAATCTCAGCCTCTCTCCCTCTCTCTGTGTGTATATATAAACACACACACATAAGCTTTTATGAAATCATGTGTCTTAGTCATCTAGTGCTGCTCTAACAGAAATATCACAAGTGGATGGCTTTAACCAAGAGCAGTTTACTCTCTCAGTCCAGTAGTCTACAAGTCCAAATTCAGGGTGTCAGCGCCAAGGGAATGCTTTCTCTGTCGGCTCTGGTGGAAGGTCTGTATCGTCAATCTTCTCTTGGTCTGGAAGGTCCTTGTGATGCATCAGTCTTCCCTTGGTCCGGCAGCATCTCAGCGCAGGAACCTCAGGTTGAAAGGATACACTCTGCTCCCGGCACTGCTTTCTTGGTGGTATGAGGTTCCCATGTGTCTCTGCTCGCTTCTCTATTTTATATCTCAAGAGAGATTGGATTAAGGTACTATCTAATCTTGTAAACCTCATCAGTATAACCTCAGCACAGTGATAGAATTTACAACACCTCCCTGATAATCTCTGTCTCTAAACTTCATAACTTCAAGGCCAACCTCTGTCCTGGATTCTAAACTAACCCTGTATTTGCTTATTTGAGCTAGTGGAATACAACATGGATAAGCAGGGTGAAATTGATATCAGAGGGTTTGGATCAGTCAACAAATAGTCACTGGATATTAATGACAAATAGTCGTTGGTTATCTACTACATGCCAAATACTTTGCCTCCTTTAGAGCCAACACTAGAATAATTTGATTCTTATTTTAGCTATCTTTCTAAGCCACAAACTTGAAAAGCAAATGCTTTGAATTATCATTAGGACTACTTATGAAAGGATGTCCATAATATCTTGGGTTTAAAAAGCAAGTTATGAACAATATACATAGGATGATCTCATTTTGTAAAGTCAAAAATAAAAAAGAAATGCAAACTGTGTGTGTGTATGTGTGTGTCCGTAGTATAAGATGAAAGGATACACACTGAACTGTGAAGGACGGTTACCTGGTGGGCAAGGGTAGAGAGAATTCTCATTTTTTATTTATGTACTTATATATGAATTCTAAAAGAAGCTTGGTGGTACACTGGTTAAGCATTTGGCTATTAACTGAAAGGTTGCCAGTCTGAATCCTCCAGCTGCTCCGTGGGAGAAAAATGTGGCAGTCTGCCTCTGTAAAGATTACAGCCTTGGAAACCCTATGGGCAGTTCTACTCAGTCCTATAGTGTCACTACGAGTGGGAATCGACTGTAACAGGTTAGGTTTATCATTATTATTTGAATTCTTTAGAATTAGTATGCATTAACAACCTGTGATATGCAGGTGACATAACCTTGCTTGCAGAAAGCGAAGAGGACTTGAAGCGCTTACTGATGAAGATCATAGGCTACAGCCTTCAGTATGAATTATATCTTAACATTAAGAAAACAAAAATCCTCACAACTGGACCAATAAGCAACATCATGATAAACAGAGGAAAGATTGAAGTTGTCAAGGATTTCATTTTACTTGGATCCACAATCAACATCCATGGAAGCAGCAGTCAAGAAATCAAACAATGTATTGTGTTGGGCAAATGTACTGCAAAAGATCTCTTTAATGTGTTAAAAAGCAAAGATGTCACTTTGAGGACTAAGGTGCGCCTTACTCAAGCCATGGTATTTTAAATCGCCTCGTATACATTCAAAAGCTGGACAATGAATAAGAAGACCAAAGAACTGATGCCTTTGAACTATGGTGTTGGCGAAGAATATTGAATATACCATGAACTGCTAGAAGAATGAACAAATCTGTCTTGGATAAAGTACAGCCAGAACGCTCCTTAGAAGCAAGGATGGCAAGACTTTGTCTCACGTACTTTGGACATGTTATTAGGAGGGACTAGTTCCTGGAGAAGGACATCATGCTTGGTAAAGTAGAGGGTCAGTGAAAAAGAGGAAAAGCCTGGACGAGATAGATTGATACAGTGGCTGCAACAATGGGCTCAAACATGGCAACGATTGTGAGGATTGTGCAGGACCGGGCACTGTTTTGTTCTGTTGTACACAGGGTCACTGTGAGTCGGAACTGACTCCACAGCACCTAACAACAACCACTACCACTTTTGTAATTATAAAAATATATAAACAATAAAGAATGTTTTAATGGGTCAAAGAATTGTTTATGTGTTCTGCAAGAAGATAATGCACGTATATATATCATGTAAATATTATTCCTATTCCTGCATATTATTTACACACATAGAATTTACATGTTAAAGGAGAAATTTCACCCGCTGGCAATACTAGACAAGTATTTGTGTTTCAAAAAGGAATTGCTTTCTAATTCTGACTTCCTTATTTCCTTTCAGCGTTTAGTATATACATTTTAATCTTTCTGAGGACATCAATAATTTACATTGGAAGAGGACTTGATTTGCCTAGAACAGAGGGTTTTTAGGAAGAAGTAACTCCTTTTGTAAACACTGTGAACCAAGGGAGAAATGTAGTTATCTTCCTCAAAAAAATTGGAAAGGCTTCATACTCTGCAGAAACACAATGATCAGTGGATTTGATTATTGAAAATAGCTCTGGGATACCCATTTTTTTCTGACCAGAAGATGTAGTTCATTTTCAAATTACTCCATAAGATTATGATTTAGCTCTGAATTTTATGAAGGCAGGGCCAAGGGACTATCATGTTCATCACTGCACCTAGCATAGAGATAGGCAGATACCTAGGGCTTAATATTGGTGGTAGGAGTGAATTAGTAGCATATTCTTATGAAAGAGCTGCCACTGAAAAGATTATGGGAGAAGTTTCATTCATTCATTTGTACATTTAAAAATGCTGATTATTTAGTTTGTATTCTGTGTTGAGGATTTAAAGAAAAAATATTTTCATAGTATAGTACATGATTTGAGTAAGATTGCTGTCACTCTGAATTTTCCACATACTTTGTGAGTACATAATTTTCTAGATTTATACGGTAAGCATGTATTAATTGTTTATTCTGTGTATACCCTGCGTGCGATGCAATAGAAGCCAAATCAGAGCTTTGAAAACTCTTATTTTTTAAAAGTTCACTTTGTGGTTAAAAGGATATAAAGAAATGAAGGGCAGACATTTTTTATAACTTAAAACTTTAATGAGTAAATTCACCTTTAAAATTAGAAGGACTACTATCAGAAGAGTATTTTACCCTAGACATTTCACTCCAGAAAATAGGAACTTCAAAATTTTCTTAATTTTAACTGTTCCTATTATAGTTAAATATCACCACTAATAATGATATGAAATTATTGAGATCAATAAATACCTATCCAATAATATTTCTTAGTTTCGAGTGAGAATACAAGGTTTCCTCCCCAGGTTTTACTTCTCATTCATGTGGTATATCATGCTAAGAAGAAATGAAAAACAATTTATCAAAACTTAATCTTGTACACTTAAAATATGTTCAGTTTATTATATATAGTAACTAGACCTCAATAAAGTTGCTAAAAACAAAACAAAGAAATAAACTGTTACTTTACATAGGACAAATAAAGGTATTGCACTAGATACTTCTTAAGAGCAGTTTCTTCTGAGGAACAACAAAGTATCTCTACAAAACCTAGTAGCCTAAGGAGGGCAATGGTGAAGCGAATTGTATGTAATTAATACCATCATTTTCGTTGACCTAATTTAGGTTAATATTTCTACTTAATGGGGGAAAATAGCCTTTTAGTTTACTGTGTTATGCTGTAACTCCGAGGCAGAACTATTTGAACGCTTTGTGTGTTTTGAGAGCCTCATTTCCAAGATTTTAAGATCCCCGGGAAAAGATCCTCACAAGTAAAATATTTTTTCTACGTGCTCCAATAGTCTATTCTAAGACTGTTTTGAAACGCAAAAGATTGAGGATGGAGCTATTCGGCTAGGTGCTGGGCGTGGCTATTGTGAGAAACCTTTCCAAGAGCCCAGAGAGAGCTCTCCAAAGATCTCCTCCCAACCCCTGGGGGAAAGCCTTTCACACACAAACTCTAAATAAAGGCATGTCCCTGGGGATTCAACTCAAGCTAGTCGGCCTAGGTGTTTTTGTTTGTGGGTGTGTGAAGCAGCATGCTAGAGCAGACTCTCTAGCGACTCTTCCCGAGGTTCCAGGTAAATTCAGCGCCTCCTTCTCCCGTCTTAGCTCCCGGAGGGACTGTGGAACCCAGCGCCTGAATCCGTCCAGGCTTCGGGAAGCACCTGAGACTACAGCAACCGGCGGTAAAAGCCAGGCCGAAAGCCTTCACTCCCCCCAGCCCCACCCCCAGCGCCTGCCGGCGGAGGCGGGAGGGAGGATGATTGACGGAACCGCTCAGTGGCCAAGGGACTGCAGAGGGTGGGACGAAAAGGGGATGGCTGAGCTTTTCCTTAAACCGGTTGGGTTGGGCCTCGGGAACGGCCTTCCTTAGGCCGATTGGCCTCCCTGAATGGGTTGTTATGGTAACAAATGACCGAACAGTCTTATATGAATTGGCCAATGAGAGAGGCCGTCTTTTCCACCACACTTCTAAGCAGTAGGTGTTGCGAAACCCCCGGTAGGGGCCCGGGAAGAAGGCGGTGCTCAGACGTCCTGCGGAAGGGACGGGGCGGGGCTTGTGACGTTGCTGGGCGAACCAATCAAGCCTTGTTTTATCAACGGCCCCGCCCTTTACCGCACATTTCCCCTCCCCTAGCTCATTTCGCACGACGCAGCGGTTGGGAACACAGACATTTTCGGAGCTGGAGCTGCCACTGCCTCCGCCATTTTGTGTCTGTGGAGAAAGAAGCTTCTGTGGCGGCTGGAAGTGGACGGAGATCACCCGTGAGACGGCGGCGTTTCATACCCGAGGTTCCCCCTGTGTCGTCCCCCAACCCCCCTCCGCGGTCAGCATGTGGTGAAGCCGGAGCCGCGAGAGACCCGGGGAAAGGAAGAGGAGTCGGAAGGGAGGCGGGGTATCGAGAGCGGCTTCAGCTTCAACTGCGGCGGACCTCGGAGGGGGGCCGCGGCGCAATGTCAGAGCAGACGCCGGCGGAGGCCGGTGCTGCGGGGGCCCGGGAGGACGCCTGTCGGGATTATCAATCATCGCTCGAAGACCTGACCTTCAATAGCAAACCGCACATCAATATGCTGACCATTCTAGCCGAGGAGAACCTGCCCTTCGCCAAGGAGATCGTCTCTCTCATCGAGGCCCAAACCGCCAAGGTTTTTATACACCCCGCAGCCTCCTATTCTTCTAATACTCCCTGATTTTAGTGTCAGCCTCATCCCAGGTCTCGCTTCCATCCAAAGGGGGACAGCGTTCCGCCTCTCCAACCCTCCCCCTTCCACTCAGGCTCGGTCTTTGGCCCAGGCTTCGAGCATGGGCCTCTCTTTCGGGGAGGGAGTGGGGAGGATAAAGGGTGGAGTCCCACTTCCGCTTAGCAGCTCCCTATTTAGACACCGCATTGTATACCCGATACACGCACGCTTTGAATAGAGCCCTTTGGGTTGGGGGAGACTTAAAGGTAGTTTGTGGTTTCGGGAAGTAAGAGTTAAAAGAAACCATTTGAATCTCCTGGGAGGGTTGGGAGTGGTTCTTATCCCATTTTCCCCCAGTGCCCTTTTGGATAATTGTGCTCTGTGGGTTGGAAGGAGGTGAAGGGGGACCTGGGAGCGAGCTGCTGGTGGGTGGGAGTAGGGAATTGGCCCCGAGTGGAGCAGCCGCCTGTTAGGAGCCCAACATGGCGCCTGAAAAGCACATGATGCGAAAGGGAAGAGAGGAGAATCCATTCCCTGCCAGCCAGGCAGCTGCTCACACCCGTCAGCCCCATTTTGGGGTGGGGGCGGCTAGATTATAACTTCTATTCTCCTATTAGAGGGTCTAACTTGCCCAAAAATATTGGGAAATTGGGGTTGAGGGTGGGGTTTGGGTGGTGGGGAAGAGATCTTATCCAACCTGTAGGTGGAGAACTGGCCCAGTGGGTAACAAGTACTTCTAGCTTTTTGAAAAGTTCAGTCCCTCTTCCTCTTCCTTTTCTCTTTTTCTCCCTTCCCTGATAGTGAAGGCGTGCATTTCTTCACCCCTTTATAAACGTGGTCTTCTGCCACCCTATATTTCCCTGTAGTCCTCCTTTTCTCTGTGGATTCATTGTGGGAGTGATATGTCATTTAAGTAAAGTTATTGTTAAATTTAGTTATAATTTTTAATAGCTTCCCATTACTAAGTTTTAAGTTATTTTTCAAGCTTGTACTTATGGTTTAGTTTTTCCTAGTTAGTGATTGCAAATATTAGGATGAGCCTCCTTTTAGCAGAGTGAACCCCTTTTAAAAGGCCACTTTAACAACAACCACCAATATATTGTTTAGAGGCGGTTTCTGTCTAGTGTAAAACTGAGTGGTCTGATTCTTTAATAAATGGTTTTGAAATGTGTGACTGGTATTATAAAATTTGTGAATAAAACATATAAAATATGTATTTGTCTTTTTTATTTACCCTTGTAAGGTGTAGAATCTGTTTCCAAGATTTATTTTTATCTACGTGGTTGTGTGTTTTAAACAAAAGTCTTTAAGTGACTTGGGTTCATTCTTCTTTAGGTTCCAGCCACTCTTTTGGGTAAATCTGTTCACAAGATACACGGTTTCAGGTAGTCCTTTCTATATCTTAATTTAAAGAGGACAAAAAGTGAGGTTATTTTTTTTTTTTTAAGTGCCCAACAAGTTTATCATGCTCAGTCTGAATATTGAAAATACAAGTCTTCACCTTTTCCTCTGAATGTCCATGTGAAACAGCTATTGTTCTTTTTTAAAAGTATGAGATTTTAAGAAGGAAGCATTCCTCATACTCAACATCCTTTTAAGTGATGTCACAAACATGTTGGACATGAAGACTTAAATAATTTTTGCTTTGTTGAAGGCTTTAACTTTACATTAAATTACTTTTTTTCTGGAACAAAACCATTTGTTTTAAAGTAATATTGATTAAAAAAAATCTAATTAAACCTTTTATTTTGGGGGATGATTAATATTCCACAGAACCTGGTATTTTATGGCTCAGGTTGTCCCTCAGAACAGTTTCCTTGCTGGTTTTTAATGGATCCAGAAGACCTTCGAGAACTGAAAACTAAATGCTGAATATAATGACCACATTAAAACTTGTATTTGTGTATTGCTACACAGTGGTGAAAATAGGTGGATATTTGCCGATAAAAGCTGAAATTTATTGGCACACTTTTCTTGGTTATTTTTGTAAAGCCAGATTGAGGAAAAGATGTAAACGTCACTTTTGGGAAATTAATCGGGATTGGGGTTGAGGGTGAGGGGTGGGATTTTCCCGCATTTGGTAGCAAACTGGCTTGGTTTTGTGCTTCTGGAGGCGAATGTTTGTGTCCTTACCCTAGCATCTCAGCATTACTAAACTTAAGGATTCACACCTAATTTTACTCCTCCCATGAGGCAGCTGTAGCAAAAAAAGAATATTGTATATAAGGACATCACTTGTACAATAAAAGATCAGCCTACTGAACAGATTTCTAGTTTTAAAAAAACCCTGTTTATATTCATAAGTACAACAATGACTAAAATGGTGTAAAACATGACATGGTGAGGGTAAATACACAGTAATAAAGCATTTGACATGTTGGTACTTAATAGTTTACCCACATGCAGTGGCCTCGTAAGCCCTTTTATTAGATAGTAGGATAAAATTTTTCATACAAAGTGATTCAAAGGTTCCTATAGCCAGCTTTCGTTGTAAAGGTGCTATTAGAAGCAAGAGCACTTCCACACACTTGTATGGGCAATTGGTTTTGTGAAATATGGCATTGTGTACTCCAGAACTGTGAGCCTACCCTAGCTAAAGGTAGCTATGGGTAAGTGTTGTTTGGGGTTAAAATTCCTATACACATGGGGTGGGTAAATAGGGATAACTTAAATTTCTTTGTTTTTGTTTTTTTAAATCATGATTGCTCCTGTGGAGTGAGAGTTGACACTTAAGTTTATATGGTGTGTCTTAATGCTCCTGAACAAGTCTGTGAACCTGCTGATGCTTTCTGGAAGCTTGCTGTGCCTTCTAAAAGCCAGTGTTGGGTAGACATTTTAGTTGAACTGGGGCAACATTTTTATGCTTTGGAAAGGGCTACCTGTATCAGCATCACCACACTGGCTCTGCACAAGTTTAGAATCCCTGGTTTGTGCATGTCAGAGGAAAAATATTTCGACGGAGAGTCCCTGCTGTGAAGAAACTCTTCAGGACAAATCCTGGTTTCCAGAGTCAAGTTCAACCTGGTTTACACGACGCAGCTGCTGTTCCATCCAGTTTTTCTTGTATCAGTAACCAGCTTGCACCTTCCTGCATGTTCATGTGCAAGTTTAAAGTGTTTTGCCATTAACTTCAGATGTGAAGTGTACTTAATTTCTTTGTTCATTTGAATTATAGGGAAGTAATCCTAATGATTTTACAGGTAACAAAAGCTTCATAGACTGCAACATATAAAAAATGCCTATAGAAATTAGGTTTCTGTTAGAGTTTGAAAACTTCATGGAGTCTAGGCACACCATTTTAAGTTAATATGGGTCACAAAGCTTACACTTGGGTTACAGAAAATAATTGTTCTTTCCCCCATACCCCTTCTGCTTTGGTCACTTTAAAACACAGACCTTTTTACCAGGTAAACCTGAAATTCCATTAAGTGTTAAATGAGTGTACTAGAGGTTATAGTTTTTCTTCTGGTAATTCTGAGTTTATTTTATATGCTCTACAAAAAACATTTTAAGAGATGAGAATTTGAACACTTAAGTTTCATAAAGCGTATTATCAATTCAAGAGTGTTTAGTATCAACCAAAGATAGAGGTCTGTATTATAGGTTTTAAAACTCACTTTTGAAAGTAATTTTTTGGTGGCAATTCGTTATACTAAACTTCTCAGTTTCTTTTTATTACTTCAGGCTCCTTCCTCAGAGAAGCTTCCTGTTATGTACCTCATGGATTCTATCGTGAAAAACGTTGGAAGAGAGTATCTCACTGCCTTTACTAAAAATCTAGTTGCAACATTTATTTGTGTGTTTGAAAAGGTATATATACATTTAGAAATACTTGCCTTTTTAAAAAAGTGTGTTCCTGATTAAATAAATATTTGCCTTTGTGTTGGGTTTTCTTGGGTGGTGAAATGTTTGATTCTTTTGGACATTTATTGTCTCTCAAGTACCATTTCAAAGAAAGTGACTAAAGTTAGTGGTTTATGTTAGATTTTTTTAAAACAGATTCTATAGGTTTTATACATTCAATAATAGGTGTTCTGTTAGAATTATTTGTGCTTTTTTAGTTTCAATTCAGTTTTTTCATTTGATTGACGATCTGTTCCATCACTAGAATGTGAGCAAAAAGATCTCAAACTATCAAGATTACTGAAATTTCATTATTTAAATTTCTGGTGTTAGAATGTTGAATATTCCTGTGGGCGGTAGGGAGCATAATACTCCAGTGTGTCTCAACCTGTGATTGATACCTGAAACTTCTGTTTTTTTTTCCAGAAATGTTTCCCTTTTTGTTACTTTGTTCAAATATGTTACATGTGCATGGTGGGCCAGTTAATTGCTTTAGGTGGTTATTAGAAATACCACCCCCCCTTTAGTGTTTAGAAGAAAGATTTGTTAGTTTCTATACCTAGAGGTTGTAAGTTTCTTCCGTAACATTGTATGTGGTTGTGCGGTTAATACAGTATTAAGTAGAGGAAGGCAAGGGGTCTGCTGAGGCAATTCTCTGCCTGTCAGGCTTTATCTTTCACACTGAGCAAAAGTATTTATGAGGTATTTACATTTAAAGAGTCCTTTGTAGCCTAATGTAAATAATTGGTGGTAGTTCTTATATTTTAGTAGATGCAACTGTTGTGTCTGGAGAACTCTTACAGTTGTCAAACTTGCAGAATTGGGATTCTTTTCAAAGAAATAATTCAGTATCAGATTTTCTTAGTAGAACAGAAAATTTCTAGTTGCTACTTGAGTGATTTTTTCCCTCAAGTTCTTAAATATGCAGAAGAAATTTGGGAAACTATTTCAGATAGCATAAAGGAACTTGCTAATAGTGTATAAACCCTGTTTTCCTCAGGCTGTATTCTAGGGAGAAGCCAACTTGGCCTTATAGAAGTTGGGGGAGCTTAAGCAACTTCTTGGTTTCATTTTCAGTATATTCAAATTCATTTGAATGTTTGGTAGAACCTCTTACTGGACCATAACACTGCAGCTGATGAAAATGACCTTGTAGTAAATAATTAAGGAATCGAATACAGTCAAGGCTTAATCTAAATTTAGTTTTTCCAAGTGCCAGGTTTCTCTGATGGCTAATTATTTTTAACAGATCTTATTGTGCCCATTACAAGAGTAAGTGGGTGAATTATATAAAACTAAAGTTCATGAGTGGCTAAGATTTTGGGAATTACAATAATTAAAGTGTCTTCCACACTACAAATTGCTTATTCGTTGGTACCAACCATACTGTGTTGCAGAAGATTGGTTAGTGAGATGATTTTGTCTTAATTATAACTTTGTGCTACCATGTACATAATAAAAATTTAAGCCATCAGGTAAACCATTTTCTAGTGTGTTTGGTATTTTTGTCCAGAGTAAGAGAATATTAGGATTATTACACCAAGCCCTAAAATGTGGAAACATTTTGTATTTTTAAAAATACAAAGATTTGCCTATTTGCTTATTTGCATGAAAGCTAGGTGATAATGACTCAAATATTCTAATTTATCTTTTTTCTTTTTTTGGAGAAATTTCTTTATTAACTTCAAATTTGCAAACTGAATATACCTGTATTAAATCATGACTATTGTATATATTTATGAATGGTTAGTATAGTTCTGTATGTGAAGTCGAGCGGTGATCTATGTACTTTATACTTAATATACAAAACATTCTATAGTAACTTAACAAGCCATAGAATTGTTCTGTTGTTCTAGGTGGATGAAAATACTAGAAAAAGTTTATTTAAATTACGTTCCACATGGGATGAGATATTCCCTTTGAAGAAACTTTATGCCCTGGATGTGAGAGTCAATTCATTAGATCCTGCTTGGCCTATTAAACCTCTGCCCCCCAATGTGAATACATCTAGCATCCATGTGAATCCTAAATTTTTAAATAAATCGGTAAGTTTTAATGTGAATGGTATATAATAGTTTTAACTATCAAATTTTGGCTTCTCTAAAATTTCCTGCCAGAAGGGAAAAATATAAGAATACTCAGTTAAATCAGTTAAATTTTAAAATATTTATATTTGTTTTTCTCAGATTCACAGTACATTAAAAATAAATATTCAGCTTGTTTAGTTATTATGTAATATTCTTATCTGAGTTTTAAGTTCCAGAATGACGTTTTCAGCATGCTTTAAATATGATTGGCCATTTATGGATAGTATTTAATAGTTAAGCTAATAAATTTTAGTTAGCCCTTAGCTTTCTTTTAAGCTATGATACATTTTTCTTAAAAAAATTACTCTTTTCTTATAGCCTGAGGAGCCTTCAACTCCTGGCACAGTGGTCAGTTCCCCTAGCATCTCCACTCCTCCAATTATTCCTGATATACAAAAGAATCTTACCCAAGAACAACTAATAAGGCAACAGTTACTGGCAAAGCAAAAACAGTTGTTAGAACTTCAGCAGAAAAAGCTGGAGCTGGAGCTGGAACAAGCTAAGGCACAACTGGTAAGTAGAAGAGATTTGGTATTTTATTTATTTTCAACCTTTTTTCAAATAGGGAAGTAATTTTTGTGTTTGAGTTGTGTTAAAATAATATTTTAATTTTCAAGAGTATATTCTTTATCCACTCATTTCTTTTGCAAATTATGGTGTACTTATTAGACTAACCCTGGTGGCATAGTGGTTAAGAGCTATGGCTGCTAACCAGAAGGTTGGCGGTTCGAATCCACCAGACCCTCCTTGGAAACTGTATGGGGCAGTTCTACTCTGTCCTGTAGGGTCGCTATGAGTCGGAATTGACTCGACGGCAACGGGTTTGGGTTTTTTTGGGTATTAGACTAAATTTTTATATCCTTATTGTTCAGCTCATGAGCATAAACTGTACAATATTCTCTGTCACACACTTTTCTATTAGATTAATGTGTTAGAGCACATTAGTTTGTATGACAATTATACCATGTGGACTTATATTTCAGTCCCAAGATGGTGTGTTGTGGTGAATGTTTTTGCATAGTTTTTAATGTGTTAGGAGCTTATGCTTCATGAGCAGAAGTCAGGCTTTTAGAATTAAATGGAAGAAAAGCCATTACAAAATTAAAGAGGCTGGGAAGATTATGTATTTCCGTACATGGGTGGTGTTATACTAAGTTATTTTACTTAGCACCTCAGTTTTTTTGGGAGCAAGAAGGCACAGGAAGGCATACTCATAAGGGGTCAGGAAGATTATGTATTTCCATACATGGGTGGTGTTATACTAAGTTATTTTACTTAGCACCTGAGTTTTTTTGGGAGTGAGAAAGCACAGGAAGGCACACTCTTACAATTTCATTGTCAGTGCCGCTTTTGGGGGAACTGAATTTCATGACTTAGAATTTAACTAAATGACTCTTTGACTTGTGCAGCTGGAATGTAGTGACTTAGCAGTATTTTAGGAGCAAAAGTCCTAAGTAATCAGGAAGAGGGAAGATTTTTTTTTCATTCTGTCTAAGAATTACATTGTAAAACCCCAAAGTACTAATAAGTACTGGTTAGAAATAATGGGCCATGTAAGTACATGTACTTTATGTTCTTTTCATTGCATTCTTCACTTATACATTAGAAATATACAATGTAAATAAAGTAGTGAGTAAATGGATTTATCGAATAAATAAAGCATTATATTTTTGTTTTCAATTTCTTGACAATGTGTGTTTTTTACAGTATTAACATGAACATTTATTTTGTATTTCAGGCTGTTTCTCTTAGTGTTCAGCAGGAGACATCCAGCTTAGGTCCTGGATCAGCATCATCCAAATTACATGTTCCACAAATTCCTGCTATGGCAGTTAAAGCTGCCCATCAGGTTCCTGTGCAATCTGAGAAAAGCCGTCCATGCCCATCCTTACAAATTCAGGATTTGAAAGGAACTAACCGGGATCCCCGCCTTAATAGGATGAGCCAACATTCTTCTCATGGAAAAGATCAAAGTCACAGGAAAGAATTCCTAATGAACACATTGAACCAATCTGATGTTAAGACAAGTAAAACTATACCCTCTGAAAAAATAAATTCATCCAAGCAAGAAAAAAGTAAATCAGGTGAAAAAATAACCAAGAAAGAACTTGATCAATCAGATTCTAAATCTAAATCTAAATCTAAATCACCGTCACCTTTGAAAAACAAATTATCCCATACAAAAGACTTGAAAAATCAAGAATCTGAAAATGTGAGGGTGTCTGATATGAGCAAAAGAGATCCAAGATTGAAAAAACATCTTCAGGATAAGACCGATAGCAAAGATGATGATGTAAAAGAGAAGAGAAAAGCTACGGAAAAAAAGGATAAAGATGAGCACATGAAATCTTCTGAACATAGACTGATCGGGAGTAGAAATAAAATCATAAATGGCATTGTACAAAAACAGGATACAGTAACAGAAGAATCAGAAAAACAGGGGACAAAACCAGGAAGATCAAGTACTAGGAAGCGATCAAGATCGCGATCACCCAAGTCTCGGTCACCAATTATACATTCCCCAAAGAGAAGAGATAGGCGGTCACCCAAACGAAGGCAAAGGAGTATGTCTCCATCTTCGATGCCCAAAGCTGGAAAGATTCGCCAGTCAGGAGTTAAGCAGTCACATATGGAAGAGTTTACACCACCTTCCAGGGAAGAAAGAAATGCCAAGAGAAGTACTAAACAGGATGTTAGAGATCCAAGGCGAGTAAAAAAGACTGAAGAGGAACGACCACAAGAAACTACAAATCAGCATTCTACAAAATCAGGCACTGAACCAAAGGAGAATGTAGAAAACTGGCAAAGTTCTAAGTCTACCAAAAGATGGAAATCTGGTTGGGAAGAAAATAAAAGGTATGATGTTACATTTTTAATCAAGTAGAACAATACATACATTTGAAAAGATAAGTATTAATTTAAAAATTGGATAATGTTTATTGGGTGCTATGATTAGTACTTTATTTTAACATTTAATTCTTACAACTCTGTGGGTTGAATACTGTATTCCTATTTTATAGATAAGGAAACTGAAGTTTAGAAAGGGTAACTAGTCTACTTAAGGCTGTACATCCAGGGCATTCAAGAACCAAGAGTTCATATCTGGTTTTCCTGACTTCAGATCTTGTGTCTTACTTGTTTAATTACCTTTCATGGTTACATATAGCTATTTTAACCAGATCTTTTGAAAAGGATTCCTAAATATGGTTCTGAGTATTTTTAAAAAACATTTTGAAGTTTAACGTACTGCTTTTATGGTTTCAGCTTACAACAGGGTGATGAACATAGTAAGTCTCCTCACCTAAGGCATAGGGAAAGCTGGTCAAGCACTAAAGGAATCTTGTCACCTCGAGCCCCAAAGCAACAGCATCGATTAAGTGTAGATGCCAATCTTCAGATTCCTAAAGAGTTAACTCTTGCGAGCAAAAGAGAATTACTTCAAAAGGTAGTTACTATGATTAATTCCGTATAATCATTATCTGATTTTTGTTTCTCTTTTGTCTCATTTTTTTAGAAGTACTTTTTATATATTAAAATATTTAATTTTCTTTATCACCCCTATGCAGACGAGTGAACGCTTAGCATCTGGTGAAATTACACAGGATGAGTTCCTTGTTGTTGTTCATCAAATTCGACAACTATTTCAGTATCAAGAAGGTAAACATAGATGCAATGTACGGGATAGTCCTACAGAAGAAAATAAAGGTGGATTAAAAAAGAAACCTCTCTTATCTGATGCTGAATTAACCTACTATGAACATAAAGCAAAACTGAAAAGGACACAGGTTCAGCATTCATTTCCAAGACTTGATCTCTTAGATCCTGATATTTTTGACTACCCTTTGACTGATGCCTTGTTGTCTGGAATAGAATGTGAGCCATCCAAAAGTAAACATGCAAGTAGGAATAGTGGAGCACAGTTTGACAGAAAAGAACAATTTAGTGAAAGAGCAAGACGTCTTTCTCCTATATCTGGGAGTCGTACTTATGCTGAGAATCTTGCACCCCATGAGGGCCGGAGAAGACATGACGAGCAAGTCTCTGCTAAAGGTAGAAAAAGTTAAATCAGATTATGCCTATTGAATCACACAGCAGTGAAGGGAAAATGGACAAGCTAAGTGGGGATGGATTTTTGTGACTGTTCAGACTTTGTTTTTTGTTTTGTTTTTCTCTCTAAGGAAAGGGAAGGGAAGGGAACTAATATTTATGAGGCCAACTGTGGATCAGGAACTTTATTAGGTTCTTTATATATGTAATCTGATTTAATCCTCACAACAACCAAATGAGATATATATTATCCCCATTTTACAGATAGGAGGCAAGACTAGAGAGATTAAATAACTTGCTCAGAGTTACAAAATTAATAAGTTGATAGGATGGGGATTTTTACCCAGGTGTGTCTGACTCTAGAGGGCATCCTTTTATCTACTGCTATCTGTCTTTTCCTCCCCCTCTAATAAAGTGAGATAGTTATATGTTTGATTTTTGATAAACATTTACATGAATATAGAAAAAAATTGAAGATCATTTGATATAAATTCAGATTTAGGGAAAATAATTTTTTTTTCTTTTTATAAGGTGTACGAGAAGAGCAGAGATCTCCATTCAACGATCGTTTTCCACTTAAACGACCTAGATATGAAGATTCAGATAAACCATTTGTAGATAGCCCAGCATCAAGATTTGCCAGCCTGGATACAAATCAGCGACTTACGGCTTTAGCTGAAGACAGACCATTATTTGATGGACCTAGTAGGCCGTCGGTAACGAGAGATGGCCCAACCAAGATGATTTTTGAAGGACCTAATAAATTAAGCCCTAGAATTGATGGACCTCCTACACCAGGTTCTCTTCGGTTTGATGGGTCATCAGGACAAATTGGGGGAGGAGGCCCTTTGAGATTTGAAGGACCGCAAGGTCAGCTAGGAGGGGGGTGTCCTTTGAGATTTGATGGTCCTCCAGGACCAGTAGGGACACCTCTGCGGTTCGAAGGGCCAATTGGTCAAGCAGGAGGAGGTGGTTTTCGGTTTGAAGGTTCCCCTGGTCTGAGGTTTGAGGGTGCTGCAGGTGGTTTGCGATTTGAAGGACAAGGGGGCCAGCCTGTGGGTGGTCTCAGATTTGAGGGACATCGTGGTCAACCTGTGGGTGGTCTAAGGTTTGAGGGACCGCATGGGCAGCCTGTAGGTACTCTTAGATTTGACAGTCCCCGAGGTCAACCTGTAGGTGGACTTAGATTTGAGGGGGGTCATGGTCCATCAGGGACTGCAATTAGGTTTGATGGACCTCACGGTCAGCCGGGAGGTGGGATCAGGTTTGAGGGCCCTTTGCTACAGCAGGGGGTTGGAATGAGGTTTGAGGGTCCCCATGGTCAGTCAGTAGGTGGTCTGAGATTTGAAGGCCAACATAATCAGCTTGGTGGGAACCTTAGGTTTGAGGGTCCACATGGTCAGCCAGGGGTTGGGATCAGATTTGAAGGACCTTTAGTCCAACAAGGAGGTGGAATGAGGTTTGAAGGTCCTTCTGTACCAGGAGGTGGCCTGAGAATTGAAGGGCCTTTGGGTCAAGGTGGTCCAAGATTTGAAGGTTGTCATGCTTTAAGGTTCGATGGACAGCCAGGTCAGCCATCACTTTTGCCAAGATTTGATGGATTACATGGACAGCCAGGGCCTAGATTTGAAAGAACTCCTGGTCAGCCAGGCCCACAGAGGTTTGATGGACCACCTGGACAGCAGGTTCAACCAAGATTTGATGGTGTGCCTCAAAGATTTGATGGTCCACAACACCAGCAAGCATCAAGGTTTGATATTCCTCTTGGTCTTCAAGGAACACGATTTGACAATCATCCTTCACAAAGACTTGAATCAGTATCATTCAATCAGACTGGTCCGTATAGTGATCCACCTGGCACTACTTTTAATGCCCCATCCCAAGGACTACAGTTCCAAAGACATGAACACATATTTGATTCACCTCAAGGACCAAATTTTAATGGACCACATGGCCCTGGAAACCAGAGTTTCTCAAATCCCCTTAACAGAGGTTCTGGACACTTTTTTGATGAAAAGAATCTTCAGAATTCTCAATTTGGAAACTTTGGCAATTTACCTGCTCCATTAACGGTAGGAAGTATCCAGGCATCTCAACAGGTAAATTTGTTATTCTGAAATTATGTTGTATTTTTAATGTTTTGAAGGTTTGAGGAAGGTTTTCACGAGATTATTGTATAGATTGGAAAGACACTTTTAATCTACTCCAAAACCCCACATTGTAAGGGAGTGTGATTTGCAACCTCAACCCAAAGCTGATCTTTGCCTTTCCAGGTTCCAGGGAAGTCAATCTTATCTGTCTCCCTCCCTCTCTCTGTTTTGTTTCAGCTTTGAGATACTAAAGGATTACCTAGTTGTGAGAGTGTTTCATTGACTTCTGCTGCATTGTAAAAGTGTTGAGCTCCAATAAGCTTTAAAGTAACCAGAGCTCGTTTTCAGACTCTGTTCTTTGACCAAGAACTTTTTAAACCTGAGTTAAACAAACAGGAATACCAAATTGCCCATGCTTTTACTGTCTATAATTCTTTTTCTTCCTCTCATCCTATTTTCATAACTTTTACCATCATTCTGGTCAAGTACAGTTGTTTGATATTAATATCAACACAGCAAACTTGCTACTTGCCTCCCAGATATACTCAAGTTAACTTAAACATCCAGTCACTTTTTTGTATTATTTCACACTTGTGATACATACATCTAAGAATGCATATTGAAATTATTTTAAATCAATGTGTTTACAATTGGTGATTAAGTGGTATTTGAATGCCTGCTTTTGCCTGCTGAAATTCTCCTGGGCTTAATTTAATTTTTTTCCTGGTGCTCACGCTTTCTTCATGGGGCAAATTCATTTGATAATAGTAACATTGTGTGGAAGAAAGGAGCCCTGGTGGTGCAGTGGTTAAATGCTGGGTTGCGAACCAAGCGGTCGGCAGGTGGAATCCACCAGCCACTCTGAGAGAAAGATGTGGCAGTCTGCTTCTGTAAAGATTTACAGCTTTGGAAACCAAATATTTTAAAAGCATGTTACAAACATTATTGCTAGAAAGCAGTCTTCTGTTCATATCCAGTAGTTTGGAAAAAACAATTGACCTGCCTGTTGTTTTCTGGAAAATAATGAGACAGTTATTGACAGATACTCTAGAGTGGAACTTGACTTACTTAGTTTCATTCTTACATTATACAGAAATGATGAGGGGCTTATTATGCATACATATCACAGAATTCACATTGATACTAACAAGGCTTATAAATGGATATTTATATAGTAGCAACTGTGAAAGTCATACTTCCTTATGGGCTATAAATATGCTATTTGTATGCCAGTATAGTACTTGTTAAGGAGCCCTGATGGCACAATGGTTAAGTGCTCGGCTGCAAACTGAAAGATTGGTTGATTCAAACCCGCTCAGCAGCTCCATGGGAGAAAGACCTGAGAATCTGCTTCCAAAAAGTTTATGGCCTAGAAAACCTTATGGGGCAGTTCTGCTGTGTCACATGGGGTTGCTATGAATCAAAATCAACTTGAGGCACCTAACAACAACACATCACTTGTTTCTTGGCTTTTATTTTTAACATTCCCTTGATGTCTTTTACAATCTACTTTGTTCCCCAATTTTAACGACTTCCAAAGATGATGGCCAAGCAGGATAATCACCTGAAATTCAGATTGCTAATTAAAGCAGGCTTTTGACACCTGGAAAGGATTCAGGTATTTATGCTTTAGCTTTGCTCCTAAGTATCCCCTGTGATTGTGCATAGGTCACATTTCTGGATGTCACTTCCAGTTGTGAAATAAGGCAAAGCATCAGCAAGGTAAAGTGATTTTGTAAGGTCACACAGCCAGTTGATGGCTACCTTATATTTGCATGATACCTTAAACTTTTCAGATAATTTTCATATCCATTCTCAGTTCCTTATAACTTTCTCAAACAGGTAAGAGGGAAGGAGGTATTACTGTCTCTCTTTTAGAAGGCCTAGAAGTGTAGTGAACCAGTTAAGTTCACTTTCTACATCTTTATTAGCATAGAAGCTAGGCGTTATGACATCTGTGAATATATTTATATGACTAGAATGTTAATTTTACTTAAAATATGGAAGCGTTTTTAAAACGAAGATTTTTCTTAAAGGTTCTTACTGGTGTTGCTCAGCCAGTAGCATTTGGCCAAGGACAACAATTTTTACCAGGTCATCCACAAAACCCTGGAGCATTTGTTCAGAATCCGTCAGGTATGTGTTTTATGAACTTTGTGATTTTTAAAAGACAAATAATTACTGCTTTGTTGAGTAGCTAACTTTGTCAGTTTTAGAAAATGACAGTTTTGATAGGGTGTGTTCACTTTAGAGAATTTTAATCTGGTTCTTTTCTGAGTGTGTTTACGTTGTTGACATGTATTCACGCTGACCCTGTTTACAACCAGAGATGGTTAGCCAGAACTTGTAGCTCATAAGGAGGAAGGATACCTATTGGGTAGAAGCTAGAGATGGAGAGGGCGTGACATTTGTGTTGAGGTAAAATGAAATAAATGACAAAACTAAAAAATCTCAATTACTTGATACTGTGAGTTTGTGTGTGTGTGTGTGTGTCTGTCTGTCTGTGTTATGATCCAATAAATATTAAGTGAATGCTGGAGACACTGTACAAAGCAGGTTAAAAGAGATGTAGAAGAAAACTTTTCTGGTTTCCCAGCCAGGTCCCCTGATAAGCATCTTTGTTGCTATAGGGTCGGGCGTAACTAATGATTGGATACCAGCTGGCTTTAAAAATGAATTTAAGTTTTAATATGTGGTAAATGGGAGGTATATAAATTATGGCGATTTATAAAATAACTGCAAATTAATGTATTAAGAGCTAGCCTGACTAAATAGTAGTTGTATTTGCTTTAGTTTTGAATCATCAAAAAGCCGTCTTTAGAAACACGAGCTAGTGTAGTGCTGAGTTATTTGGTTTACAAATTTAGGAAGTTTTCTAAGGCTTCTGAAATAACAAGGGATGTCCCAGCCAACCTCTGTTTTATGCGTTTGATCTTAAATTGTATCATCTCAAGAAATTCAATTAATTCGAAAGCTTTTTGTTTTCATTTCTAGATGGACAATTATGATTAATACTTTTTGATTTTTGTTGTTACTATAACGAAAAGGAAGGAAAGAATTTGAGATCTTTATAAAGTCAGAAGACCAGACTTATAGATGGGCAGAGTATGAGCAAGTATCCTCCCTGAAGTTCAGTTTCTTTCTCTGTTAATAGGATATGACAGTGTCAGTATTTGCCTGAGACTTTATAATGTATCATATTTTCCTTTAGAACCCCATTTTTCTTGTTGAGTAGAGAAATTGTCATATTTATATTGATTGGCATGAGATAGTGTTTAAAAACTACAAATTCTTTTCTTTTTGCTTTTACAGTCTTGGGTTGCACGTGTGTATATATAGGCATAGCAGTGTTAGAGAAGAAATCACTTCTTATTCCCCTGAACACAGTGTGTGCTATATTCAGCTTCTCTCAAGGTTTCTTCTCTAATTTGAATGTAAAACACCTCTTTCTTAGTAGTAAATATACCCATGTTCATTTATTCATTCAAATATATATTGATCATTAGCTGTATGCTAGGCATTGTGCTATGATGAATTTAATAAGGTTTATGGATTCAAACATACCGGTGATCATGATGGCACAGGACCAGGCAACATTTCATTCTGCTTTATACGTGATGTCACCATGAGTCAGAGCCGACTCGATGGCAACTAACACCACCCTTCAAAGAGCTTTTTAGTGTAGCAGGATCTATTAGTTTGTATGTTTAACAAATACTATATATGGTCCTAAATACCTCAGCACCTTACAAATATTAATTCATATAATCCTCATAACCACCTTATGTGGGAACTGCGGTTATCATCCTTTTACAGATAAAAGAAACTGAGACACAGATAAATAACTTAATCATGCCATAGAGCTAGAAAGTGGCATTTCCAGGTGGGAATCTGGTTCCAGAATTCATGCTCTTGACCACTAACTAAACTTGACTGCCTGCAGACATGAAAATAGCGAATTATGTCTCTTACACATGTGAATAGCTAATTCTAATGAAATTTAAGTGTTAAACTAGTATGTGAAATGCTATTGTATTTAATTATTGAAGTTGATTTAATCATTCATGTATACATTCATTCTACAGACTAATAACCTGTGCACAAGGCACATGCTAAGAGCGCAGAGTATTCCGTGGTTAATGGCAGGGATTATGTGTATTATAGATGTAAATTGAATTTCTGGACAGAGGAATTAAGAGGAATTTTTAGCGACTTACAACTTTTTTCTGAAGATGTAGTGAGATGCATAATACTAGTACATTAAAATATTGTTTTTATAGTTGGGTTGAAGAATCACAATTATTTAATGTTATGATGCTTAACAAAATGTGGAATTGGATTGATTCATGACCAATGAACTTAAGGAGAAAATTGTTATCCTTGCTTCATTTATTGAAATTGTTGAAGCTTTAGTAAGCCTGACACCTGTTCAGCAATAGCCTGAGCTGCTTTGGAAGGGCAGCAATTCAGGAAAGGCCATAGGGGAGGTATACTCTGAGCAATGTGGCTTATCTCCCTGCATCAGTTCCCCTGGATAGTCAGGTCAGGGAGCAGGGGGATTAGGGTACTTAGTTTTTTTTTCTTTTCCCGAGAATTCTGTGCTACGACGTGGTACTCCATTTGTACAAAATTACCTTTTCTAATGTGGTCAGAAGATGGGATTAGAAAGTTAGAAAGGTAGAAAATTAGACATAAGAGTTGGTGTTGCATTGCATAGAAGAAGGGAGCATGAGGCTTTCTGCCATCTATATTGTTTTTCTTTGGCATGAATTTAATTAAGTAAAAGTGGGAAACACCTTTTTTAGTAATGTATATGGCTTTTTAAAGTGTCAGTGTTTTCAGTGTTAGTTTTCAGCATTTGTCATAGAATATATTTCCAAGTGGTGGTGATTTACTGACCTAAATGAAAAAAGTACATTTTAGGAAGTTTTGAGAAAATTAAACTCATCTATATTTTGTCAAATTTATTGGTGATAGGACATCTTGAGGAAAAGTTTGAAAAATGCTTAGTATAATTTATACCTTTAAGTTCTACTTTCATTTTAAAAGCGTTTTTTTTTTTTTAAAGGAGCACTTCCTAAGGCATATCCTGATAATCATCTTAGTCAGGTGGATGTAAATGAATTGTTCTCAAAACTGCTAAAAACAGGAATTCTTAAATTGTCCCAGCCTGATTCAGCTACAGCACGTAAGTATGGTTTTATACTTAATCTACTCATTGAGTTATAAAGATGTATATGATACGATATAAACATGTAAGTTATGATAAAGGTTTTTACTTACAATAATCGGTTCTTAGGTATATTTTTTATTTTTGTTTTTTGAAAATAAAATATAATTGGTTTATAATGAAATTGTTTTAAATTTTCTAAGATTGAACTATTACCTTTATAGTGAATATTTGTTTCAGTTACTAACATTCCTGTAAATACAATGTGCAGACTTTTTAGTAGTTATCCTACATTAGTTTAGCTCTTTAAAATAATTTGAATATTGGTGAAATAAAGATATCAGGCCTAACATCACTTATCAAAACAGAATTGTATTAGGTTCCTTGGCCGTTAAACTTAAGGTCGGAGGCACTGAATAGACAAGGTGGGTTTCTCTGTATGCTTATAACACTATAGTGTTCCCCTATAAAAAATACATATTTGTATGTCTCTTCCCATTTGAAGAAGTAAATGAAGTTGCTCCTCAGCCTCCCCCTGAAGAGGAGGAAGATCAAAATGAAGATCAAGATGTTCCAGATCTAACCAATTTTACAATTGAAGAATTGAAACAGTATGTAATCTTTTTTTCAAGATAAAAGGGACAATGATTTTAATACCAGCAGACATTCTTAGTGCTCTTTCATTTTACCCTTCTTATTGCTTTAACATTTAGGAAGGCTGTTTTTAAATCCTCTTTTAAAGAACGCCTACTGCACAAGTTTTTAGGCCAAAAGACCACTTCAAAATTTCTCTTTTTTAATCTGTCATTGGCTCCACGGCAAATACAGGAAGTTTAAATACTAGATATTGATACTTATGTTTTGCTTGTTATTTTCATTTTCTCTTAATTAGCCAAGTCAAGAAAATGAGATTTTTATAGTCCAGTATTAAAAAAAGATTTTTTTAAATTTTCATTTTACCAGTAATGCATGTTCATTGTATAAAATTAGAAAATACAAATAAATAAAATCAAGAAGATAAAACTTATTTTGGGGGGATAAATTCCATTAATATTTGGTACGTATCTTTTAATAATTTTGTTAGCTATATTGCTTATGGGGCCCTGTTGGTGCAGTGGTTAAAGAGCTCGGCTGCTAACCAAAAGGGCAGCAGTTCGAATCCACCAGGTGCTTCTTGGAATCCCCATGGTGTGGTTCTACTCTGTCCTGTAGGGTTGCTATGAGCCAGAGTCGACTCGACAGCAACAGGTTTTTTTTAATATTGTTTATATAAAAGACATCTAAAACTACTTTCCAGTACAGGATTCATTATATTCTTATGACTATGCTTATACAGATAGAATAGCAATTGTATCTGACCTTTTTAAAATCAGTATTTTTTCCTAAGGAGTACTTGCACATAGTTAAAGTTTAATAATAAAATCCTTATAATGAAAGATTTATAATAAAAGATGGCATCATCCCCTTTTCCTGCTGCAACTCTTCACCTAGCATTGTCTCTTGGAGGCATCTGTTTTTTAACTCTTAATTATTTTTTCCTGACATTTACCTCTGTATTTCATATAGTACATATATTTTCCTGTTTCTTGATTTATTACATTTAGATATATGCTCTTGACTTCCTGATACTGAAAGTGAAGACAATTAGGTCTGTTACTGTCCTACCAACTCCCCCATATAGTTATAAAACTATTTTTTTATTAAATTGTTATTCAGTGTTAATATTACTATAAATATTTGTTCCTGGGTGGTACAAATGTTTAATGCTTTTGGCTGCTAACCAAAAGTTTGGAGGTTTGAGTCCACCTAGAAAAGCCTCAGAAGCAGCCTGGCGATCTACTTCTGAACAACCAGCCATTGAAAACCCTGTGAAGCACAGTTCTACTCTGGCACACATGGGGTCGCCATGAGTTGGAATTGACTTGATGGCAACCATTTTGGTTTTGTAAGTATTTGTTTGCTGGTATGCGAAGTACCAGTGTACTGTGCTTTGCTGTATACTAAACCCAGAAACCAAACCCATTGCCATTGAGTTGATTCCGGCTCATAGTGACGCCATAGGATAGAGTAGAGCCTCCAGATAGGGTTTCCAAGGAGTGGCTGGTGGATTCGAACTGCTGACCTTTTGGTTATCAGCCAAGCTCTTAACCACTGCGCCACCAAGTCTCCTTGTATGCTATTTCAAAATTTTTCTTGTAGTTAATAATTGTCCTGTTTGTTCACTTAATTTTATCTGTATACCTGATTGTTCCCAAATACTGAGTCCAAGTTTAAAAAAACTGATTATTGACCTCAGTTTTCCACTGGTCTTCTAAGTTTTCTTTTTTGTTATCCTTACTATTTTCTATTCCTCTTTCACTGTTATTTAGGTCTTAGTGGGGCAGCTGAGTTATTCAGAACTCCAAAGATCTAGAGAGGTGGGATCTAACTGCTTTGTTTTGTTCAGCTTGACATTGCCCCTAAGCTAAGACTAAACCAGCTGTTGCCATATTGGCTGGCAGATGATCATTCTATTTTTAGCTAAAAGGAAATAAGTAAGTGGGCCAGGCCTATGGATAAGAGGATAGGTTCTATGTTCCAAAATCACCTGATTACCCCCCCCCCCCCCCCCCAAAATTAAGGTAAGGAGGGTCGATGACACACTATTAGAGAAGAACATTTATTTTTGGGAATTAACTATTTAAGCCAGAGCTTCACCATTATTAAAATACGGAAAATTGGTTTTTTTTTTTAAGGACTTTAAGCCATGTTATTAAAACTGAAGAGTATTTCTGTGTTTTTCAAAACAGACGTTATGATAGTGTTATAAATCGACTGTACACTGGTATTCAGTGTTACTCCTGTGGAATGAGGTTTACAACGTCGCAGACTGATGTATACGCCGATCACTTGGACTGGCATTATCGACAAAATAGAACTGAGAAAGATGTTAGCAGAAAAGTCACTCACAGACGTTGGTACTATAGTTTAACAGTAAGTAATTCATATTGCCTCCCAACTGTCTTTTAGGCTTTAATAATATCATTCTAAAGTATATTAGTTTAAATGATCGTGATAATTGTGATAACACAAATTTTCTTTATAAAATTTGACCCCTAGAATGTAAAAAGCTCTTGAAGGAACTTTCTAGAGTATTTGCTTTTTGTTAGGACTAAAGTAGGCCACAAGATTCTAGCTATAAAATTCCAAGGTTCTGTGATTGAATTTTTTTTTGTAAAAAACCGTACATGAAATTTACCTGGTTTATATTAGTACTTGTAATTCTAGAGGTAGTGGAAAATTAACATTAAGATGTTAATTGTTCATTAGTTGCTATGATGCTATTAGTTATGAGGCTCGAAGATAAGGTATAATTTTCAAATCAACTTCTGTTAAGGACTGGATAGAATTTGAGGAAATAGCGGATCTTGAAGAACGTGCAAAGAGCCAGTTTTTTGAAAAGGTGCATGAAGAGGTCGTGCTCAAAACTCAGGAGGCTGCTAAAGAAAAGGAGTTCCAAAGTGTACCTGCTGGACCAGCTGGAGCAGTTGAGGTAAGAGAATGTTTAGATTTTCTACCTGTGGGAGTTCCCCTCACTTCCTTCAAGTAATAATTATAAACGTTATCACTTTATTTACATTCCTTTTTTAATGATTTTATAATTTTTTATAAGGTTTACTCTTTAATTTTACTTATGATCTGGCTTTGAGTTTCATAACCACTGTAGTTACATAATAATATCAGTGGCCAACACCAGTGGAATGTTAACTATTTTTGCCTGGAAGATTGCAGAATCCTTGTTTTGTATCTATGTTGTATATCAGACATTGTTTGAAACTTTCAGAAAACTCTTAAATTCCTTTATCCTCTTAACAAAATGTTTATATATTTTTACTTCATGGGATTAAGTATGTTCTATTACATAAATTTCGTTTTATATGCTTCTATTGCAGAGTTGTGAAATCTGTCAGGAACAATTTGAGCAGTACTGGGATGAAGAGGAGGAGGAGTGGCATTTGAAAAATGCTATTAGAGTAGATGGAAAGGTAATTTTATTTTATTAGGAAGTGTTAACTTTAGCATTTATAGGGATAGTTCACCACTTTGAAACAAAAAGGTTTATCATTGTGTGTGTTGGTTTTTGGTTTTAGTAAGAAAAGGTATTTCCCAGGTATTGGAATTTACAGTCATAGATGTTTGAGTTGGAAGGGATCTTGGTAATTATTAGGGTTTATACTCATTTTATAGAATTTACGTAATTAGATAATAACAGACCCAGGTCTCGGTCTTCTGAATGTAGTTAGTCTTCTGTTTAACCAGATTATTTTGATTCTGAATTTATATTTCATCATCAAAACGGTTATGTCTTGAAAACATTCCATTTTAGCCTGGTACTTAAATGTACAAAAGTTTAAAAAGAAATCAGTTTTTCAAACTCTTTTAAGTATATAAGGATGAAAAATGTTTTTTCCATTTTTGCAGTCCAAAAGACTTTTGTGAATATCTATTTTCTTTTTTGCTTCAGATTTATCATCCATCATGTTATGAAGATTATCAAAATGTAAGTTTCTTTTTGGTTACTGTGCTCTCGTTTACATTAATCAGTTTTTTCAGTTACTTATTTTTTGAGTCAGCAATATTGTTATTTTAATTTTATTAATATATTTAGTCTTTGTGTTTTCATGTAGCATTTAGGCTCATTAAATATTGGTGCTAGATTGTTAAGATCTGATATGTATCTTTTGCATGTTAGTCATTGAGATATATAAATGGAACACATTGACTGTCAATGAATATTTGTTTCATGGATTTAAGAGGCAGTTTGGAAGATATATTTAGGTCATTAAGAGACTAGACTTTCCAGGATGTTTTGATGGTTTGTGGGGATATAAAAAATCCTGAGTCTTTGAAATGATGACAGTCACAAAAGCCAAGGATATATGTAGGGTCACCATGGATGTGGTGGTTAAATAGTAGATGTCGTCTAATCAGCTTCTTTTGCCTTCATTATTTGTTACTGTTTTTCTCAGATGTGCTCATTGCTGAGTTTGTATTAAACGTTCAGTATACATTTTATTAGTTGCCTTTATGGTTTTCTTTGTGGGGAAGTGGGCCAGGCATTTAACTTGCAGTAGGTGTACATATGTTCTTTTGCCCTCAAACAAGGTTCTTTTAAAACTAGATGTCATTTAATGTGATAATTTTGAACTTTCATGAGTACTTATAGGGCTTTTCGTTTTGTAGACATCTTCATTTGATTGTACACCATCTCCCAGCAAGACACCAGTTGAAAACCCCTTGAACATTATGTTGAACATTGTCAAAAATGAACTGCAGGAACCCTGTGAAAGTCCTAAAGTTAAGGAAGAACAAATTGATACCCTGCCAGCTTGTACAGAAGAAAGCATAGCCACACCCACTGAAATTAAAACAGAAAATGATACAGTCGAGTCAGTTTAAATAAAATGAGAAAGGTATGTTTTTCTTTTTTACAAAAGCTGCTGTTGGATCTAGAAAGTGAAGAATTTTTGTATGTATATATAGACTATATCTATATAAATTGTCTAGCTGAGGCAGGGCCTTCAGCTATCATTTGGTTAATAAATACATTTTAGTATTTGCATTTCCTACTGCCTGCACAGTTTCAGGTGCTTGTTGTGTGAAAGTTCTGTAGATGTGTGCAAATTTAACAAAATGAAATTGTATGTGTAAAAAATGTACGATTTTCACTTGTGAAACTGTAAATTATAAATAAAAAAATATTTTTGCTATCCATGGAGTGTAATATTTATGCACACCATCAAATAAAGACAGTGTTTCTGTACTTTTTATTGGGTGAAAATGGAATTAAACAGCAATCTCAACATTTTTTTTTCTAGACGCTTCCCATGATTAAAAAAAAGCAAATCTGAAGTTAGTTTTATCCTTCAAGAGGGTTGTGAGATAGCACTGTAGACCTTTCTCAAACAGAAAAGCCAGTTTTAAAAAAAAATTTTAAAACTAAATAGGACATATTTGCATATATATATATATATATATATATATACACACACACATCCACCTATGAAGAATCATCCAGATGTCCAATTCGAAAAGTAGCTAATGAAGCAACTTTTATGCTTGAACATGGACACTGATGCCATCAAACGATTAACAAATATACTTAAGTACTAAAGGTGATTTTTTTTTTTTTTTTAATGATTTTTTCAAATTGTCGAACACTTTAATGCAGATGAATGCATTTAAGTTACGGGGCATCTGTAAGAATGTTCATTTGAAACATGGTTAACCTTTTTTCCTTTGTTTGGTTTTAATTGAATTAGATGGATACCATGAGATGTTAATACTCATACATGTAATAAATAGAATGATGAAGAAACTTCCTGTTTGTATCTCTTTATTTCTTGTATGGCTTTAGGATGTGACTTTTTTCTTATGCCTGTCTTTCATCTCTTGATTCTTTAAAACGTGAATTTGGCACCTGCCATGAGCTAAACACTCTGAGATAAAAGATTAACCTTTCCTGTCATCTATTGCAGGAAATAGGCATATAAAACAATAAAATTCATAGTTTATTGAGCACTTACTATGTGGTAGGCACTGGTAGACTTTTTACAGATACTTTCTTTGGTATTTAACAACTAATCATACATGGTAGCTGGTATCCCCATTTAACATGAAGAGATTGATTCACCCGTACACTTTAAAAGTGGTAGAACAAGAATTTGAACCTGACTTTGCTCATCTTATTCAACACTATTTCTGCAATAATAGGAAGAAAAAAAAAAAGATATTCTAAGATGAATGCTAGGACAGAAACAGGTATACCAGACTACCTGGAGATGGGTTAATTTTAGAGGTGGTGATATCTGATTTTGGAGGGTAACTATAGGAGTGGTGTCTATATTTGCAGGACAGATATCTAGGGAGAATGAACAGCAAATACAAAGGCTTGAAAACACATTTTCAAAAATTAATTTTTATATGGACAAAACCCAGTGATTTTGAGTAAAATATTATGAAGAGCCTTCTTGGTCATGCTAAGTTTGCATTTCCCTGATGACCATGGCAGTCACTAGAAATTTTAAACAGAAGTGACTGACATCTGCATCTAAGAGGTTTTTTGTAGGGATCAAGTGGATAAAATTTTAAAGAGATTATCAGATGCTACAGAGAGGCCCAGTAAGAAAACTGGTAAATGTCCATGGGATTTGGGAGTAAAAAATATACTATGTCACAGCTGAACTTAGGAATACAGATGAACACTGTCTATGGAAAAGTACTGGGGTCTGTGAATCCAAAAATGTAGGCAAAATTTCCTGTCATGCATTTTTCTGGGAAGATAATCCACACCTCTTAACAAATGCTTAAAAGTATGTGACATTCAAAAAAAGGTGATATTCAAACCTAAAAATGTGCCAAGAGTATGTGTACATAGGGAGAAGATGGCTAAAGACAAGTTCCTAGGGAACAAAGAAAGATCAGTGGGTGGGAAGGAGAGAAAGAAGCATTATCTAAGCATGAAAAACACTACTGGAAAACCAGTAAAGGGAAAAAAAAATTCAAATTATGAGTAGTAAACAAAATATGGTACTGAATGATTCCCTTAAGCATGTAATAGAAAATAACCAACTCCCTTAAAGAAAAAAAAAAGGACTGAGAAAATACCACTGTTGGCCTGAGAAGTTTTAAGCTGAGTGGGTGCCAATGCCAGTTGCAATGACTTATGTGGGTGAGATAATGAAATATAATAAGCTGCTCTTTTATGACATTCACCTGCAGAGATTAAATTGTAGACAGAATGAGACAAATAGAAATGGCATTAGCATATATGTTAAAAGGAGCTCAGTGTAGAGAAAGGAGGCCTCAGAGCTGGAAAAAGATGGCATCAAAAGCACAAGAGGAATTAACCTTGGAATGGAGGAGAGTTTGCTTTTTCTGAGATGGTTACAGGTATTTACAGTTGGAATGGGAGGGGGATTGAGAGTTCTATTTCGATTTTCTCTTTGAGATGGGATGCTAGATGTGGGTAGTGATCTAGATTTCTGGTTCCCAAATTTGGCTACACATTAGAATCATTTATAGTGAATGTTAAGAACAGAGATTCCTCACCTAGTAGATTTTTATTCAGGTGTTTTCAGGTCTGAAGTGAACCTCTAACATTTTAAGAAGCTCCACAATTTATTCTGAAGAATACTAAGCCTTGGTAACTAATTCAGGAATCAGAAACACTGGGTTTTAGCCTAAGGAGGATGAAAAAGTAGTAGTCAACACATAGCACTGGGGAGCTAGAACTAGTAATCTGTGCTGGAAAGGGCAGCAAGAAAAGGTGGAGTCTCAGGGAAGGTTGAACGCTGTCTTTTGAATTAAGACTTGAAGTTTGTGATGCATTTCCTGAAATCTAAAGATTTGAGTTTTTACTTTTTTTAGAATGCTGATGTTAACCCAATATTCTTACTTAAAACTTCAAACTGTTTTAGAAAATACTACAAAGCAATTACACTGTAATTCAGCTAAAATTTTTTTTAAAAAAAGCTTTGAGAAAAGGACCTAATTATGTATTTAAAATTCTCATTCTAACAGCCTTATCTAAAACAGAAAATTCTATATTCTAGGTAGGTCCCTGGGTGGTGCAAACATTTTGCACTCAACTGCTAACCTAAAGGTTGGTGGTTCAATCCCACCCAGTGATACTGTGGAAGTAAGGCCCCGGTAAAGATTACAGCCAAGAAAACCCTATGGAGCAGTTCTACTCTGTAACACCTGGGGTCTCCATGAGTTGGAATCAATTCGACAGCAACTAACAACAATATTCTAGTTATCTGTTTTCCTGCCTGGCTTTCTCTATAGCCTATTCAGCACTTAATAAGTGCTCTAAGAGAGATTTATAAAAAACATTCAAGGAGATCTAAAGGGGCATGTAACCATGCCTGCAAGTGGAAAGTAAGGTTTACAGAATAAAGGCTAAGATTAAAAGGAAGGTGGAGACTCCCACGTGTATCAGAGTACAACTGTGCTCCATAAGGTTTTCAATGGCTGGTTTTTTTTTGGAAGGAGAATGCCAGGCTTTTCTTCCAAGGTGCCTTGGGTAGACTCAACCTCCAACCACCCAGGGTTGCCCTGAGTTGGAATTGACTCTACAACAGAAAAAGGGGAGGTAAACTGGAGACAGAAATGGCAATACCAGGCTATTGTGAAGACAAGAAAGGCCTGAACTTCAACCATAGGAGTGGGAAGTTTCTCATAATCGTATATGGAGTCAGCAACATGAGATAACAGGCACTTCGTTGGACAGGTAGGGAAAAGTGAGCTGAGTCAAGAAGCACCCATGGGGATGGACACCCAAGGGACAGTAAGAATGTTTGGGAAGCAAGAGGATACATGGGCAGAAAAGAGTAAAGATGGTTACCAAAACTCAATTCCATTTTTGGCCTGCAGTTAGTCCTGCTCTCTCCTCTGGAACTAGATTCCAAGAGCTGACTACAGGGACAGCCTGCTTTATCAATCAACTTTGGAAAAACTGAGATAGAGGTGGACTTTAGCTACTTTTACTAACTGGAACCTTAAGACTTCTACTTACAAAGGGTTCTGATTCTCAGGAATGCTGAAATGTCCACTTCAGCGTGAAGAATGCCACCAATGTGTTCTGAACCTTGTTTCAAGTGGGAAACTTCCTTCATAGTCAGTCATTCGCTTACCCTGAAATCCTGTGCAAGTGGTTTTTGCCTCTTGATTGATTACTTCATTATTTCCTATTCTCCAAAAGCAATGTGCTTTCCTTAGCCTCTTAATCTCTCCTGGCCCAGATACTCCTAAAAACTATCTTCTTTTACTTTATGTGACAGTGCACACTTTACTTTTTCTTACAAAGAATTAAAAAATTTAAAAATTAAAAAAAAGTGACCACCTACGTATTGTTTGGCATTTTTTTCATTTACTCTATTTTACTACTATTTCCATGTTAATTAGTGCATTTTTACCACTGTGTAATATTTCATATTATGAATGTAGCATAACTTAGCCATTCTTTTATGATGGATATTCAAGTTTTTTTCCAAAGTGCTGTAATGACTAAGTACAAACATCTGAGCAAGTGATTTGGAAGATTTTGGAAGTGGGTAGTTGCTCCCTCAAGGGTAATATAAACTTAAAATTTGACACCGTCAAATTGCCCTTCACGGGTCACACTAGTTCTTTCACCAGCAGCGTCATCAAAGTGACTTGTTTATTCCCTTCTGACAGTCATTAGCCATAATCTTTTAGTTTTGACCACGGTGATGGGTAAACAGCAGTCTTTCACTGCTGTAGATTTCTCTAAATACTTGTGGCGCACTGGTTAAGAGCTACGGTTGCTAACCAAAAGGTTGGCAGTTCAGATCCTTCAGGAGCTCCTTGGAAACTCTATGGGGGCAGTTCTAATCTGTCCTATTGGGTCACTATGAGTCAGAATTGATTCAACAGCAATGGGTTTAGTTTTTTTTTTTTTTAAATACTCGTGAGATTGTGCATCCTTTCCTTTGTTAATTTGTTCTTGATGTATTCATATTCTTTGCTCACTTTTTTCCTATTGTTACCCTTTTATCATAATTTTTTTCTACATACTATATATATGAATCATTTATACCATACACATTGTATTTATTCTCTTCCAGTATACTTCTTGTCTCAACTTTTCAGTGATGTATCCTGTAGTCTTTTAAATATTTATATAGTTTTACATAAATTTCTCTCTCTGGCCTCTGGTACTTCTCTTGCTTAGGAAGGCTTTCCTAAGATTATGAAACAAATTTTTTGAATTTTTTTTCCTAGTACTTTATACTTATGTTAATCTTTCTCTTGAAATGAATTTTTGTATACGAAAATATCGAAGAGCCTATCTATCACTTTCTTTCCCACCTATTTGAAATGCCACCTCTATCATAAACATATACATGAGGCTATTCTGGATTCTAGTCTGTTCCACTAATCTATTTTGTCTAATCTCGCTCCTATACCACCCTGTTTTAAATACGCTAGCTTTACAGTTCTGATACTTACTCGAGTAAGTTCACCCTCATTAATTCTTTCCAAAAACATTTTGGTTAATCCTGTACACTTACTATTTAGAACTTTAAAATCATCTTGCAATTTCCACTAAAAATTCATTTGAAATTTTCATTAGAAATGCAACAAATTTATACTTTGAGAATCATTATCTTTAAAATAGAGTGTACTCCTGTAGGGACATACCATCTTTCCATTTATTCAGCTCTTCTGTAATGTCTACCAATAAAGTTTTATCTTTCATTTGGGTTTTCATCATTTCTTGATAGGTTTATTCCTAGAATATTTCATTCTATTTGCTGCTAATGTGAATAAGATCTTTCATGAGATCTTTCCTCCTTTACATTTGATGATTATTTCTAGTTTATAGGAAATCTTAATTCTGGATGTTGCTCTGAAAGCTTACCATCTTACCAAACTATTAGTTAAAAATTTTAACATTTTATAGTTGTTAGGCTTATCCAGGTAAACAATGCTGTCATTTGTCTAATTTCTTCCTTTCCAATTTCATACCTCATTTACCTTATTACATTGGGTCCATAATTCTGAATTGTAGGAATGAAGGAATACCTTGGATTATGACATTAAGCACACTGTTCATTTCTAGTTGATATTCTTCATCCAGTTAAGAAAGTTTCCGTTCATTACTTGCTTAATATGAGCTTTTTTCCTTCTTTTTGAATCAGTAATAGATGCTAATTTTTCAGCATCAGCTAAGATCATATAGTTTTTCTCCTTTATTTGTTAATGTAGCAAATTTTCATTACTGTATTGTCTAATGTTGATCTATCCTGTATTGGTAAGTAAACCCAACTTAGCATGACATATTATTATCTTAATGCACTGCTGGCTTCATTCACATTTTACCTTAAGATATTTACATGTATAATCATGAGACAGCTATAGGCTTTTTGTCTTTTTCACTATCCTTGTTTCGATTCAGTTAGGTTATGCTGGCTTCATGGTTGGGAAGTACTCCATTCTTATCTATGCTTTGTTCCTGGTGACTTTTGCGGGGGACAGATTCTTTTATGATTATTAGCTTGTTAAGGTTTTCTAACTTTTGTGCCAATTTTTTGAAATTTATATTTTCTTAGAAAATTGTCTAAGTCAATTTTCAAAATTATCTGCTTAAGGCTATACATAATTATTTTATTCTCATTTTCAAAGTCTCCATCATATCTGTAACAAGTTCCCTTTGTTTCCAATATTTTCTCCTCAGATTTTGAGTGTCTGTATTTTATCGTTCTTTTCAAACATCAGCTATTATTTTGATCAATTTTATTTTCTATTTCATTAATTTCTGCTTTTACTTTAATTTTACTTAGGAGATTTTAGCTTTTCTGCTTCTCTGCTACCCATTTATGTCTCCTTTCCCGGTCCTTCCTGCCATGTGTATATTCTTTAAGGACCTGTCATGCACTGCCTTAGTACCTTGGTGAGTTTATCCACTCCATACAGCAAAGTAAGAAATAAAGCTTTTATCATTATTATATAAGTGGCTACAAGTGCTGTATTAATTTAGTCAGCTGTAAGTGGGTTCCAATTTCCTACTTTGAGATCTTGACCAAATCTGAGCTGTTTCTTCATCTGTAAAAATAGAAACAATGACACATTAAGTTTGACACTAATTGCAAATCACTTAGCATAGAAACTGGCCCACATCAATCACTCAACAGATGTCTGGTGAGACAAAAGGCCTCAACTGCCCATCTCTAAAAATGAGATCAGGATGACTAATTCCAAGTTCCCTTTCAATTCTGAAAAAATTTTACTTTTAGTCTACCTATCAGCTCATCCACCTGACCATCAACCAATCAATACCCCACTCCCGTGATGTCAGGAATGTCAAGAATACAAGCTACCTTCCAGAAGCTCAGAGTGCATGCGGTGAGGAACAGGAGGATCAGCTGTTAAGTAACTACAATGTTATTAGAGGCCTAGTAAAGGCTTTGGGAATTCAGAGACTGTGACGAGCACATGAAGCAAAATCAATGCCTAGGGTGGAATCCTAATTCAAGTACTTACTATTGTAAGTAAACAATTAACTTCTGTGCCTTACTTATCTGTAAAAAACAAATAAACAAAAAACATAATACCGATCCTGGCAAGTTATAAGGATTACATAAGAAAACTAATATAAAGCACTCAGCACAGTACCAGACCAATCATATGAACTCTATAAATGCCAGTTAATACTATTAATATTACAAAAGGCTATTCAAGTTAAAGGGCCACTTACTGTACCTCGGGGAGGAAAGACAGGATCAGGGGAACTTCCCCAAAAGTGTTTACAGAACAATACCAAGGGAAAGCAGTTTCCTGGTAAAACAACATTTACAAAAGCACAGAGATGTGAAAAAGTGCTGTATGTTTTCAGCGGGAGAAGGTATGTCTGGCAAGGCAGTAAGGATAGAAAAAACAGGTTGAGAAGGGGAACCAAGGCAGGGATCCCCCTGGGGGGCAGACAATTCTGATTAATTTATGTGTTCTCACCTGCTGACACTAAGCCTGAACTCTATGTTTACAATAAATAGTGAATGCAGGAATATATGTTAAGCAAGAGGGTTGGAGAAAAAGATCTGGGCTAAACTGATGAAAGTAAACAAACATGCTGCAGTAAAGAAACTTTGGATCTGGAGTCAAGAGACCTTAGCAGTCTTTGGACTAAAGACACGTGTTTTTACACTGGTTCTACCACTTACCTGCTGTTTGGCCTTGGGCAAATACTGATACCTTGAGTCTCTCCTCACCTGTAAAATGAGGATAACACCTACCTTGCAAAATTATTAAGAATTAAATAACAAGCCTGGCACTAGTAAGCACTCAATAATGACAGCGGCTGCAGCTGCTAACTTCTTCTTTTGGTCTGTGTCCATATTTGTGAAATGACAGGGTAAGAATAGATATTCTCCAGTGTTTCATCCAGCACTGAAAAATTATACTCGGTCAGCCAAGGACGAAAAGGGGAAAAGCCCCGCCCGGCCCGCGCCACAGGTCACCTACGCAGAGTGCAGTCCTGAGGCCTTCACCTGGGTCGCTGAGCGGTGGAGGGCGAGATCGATGCCAGGCGGTTACGGAGGCCGGGCCTAGCTAAGTTGGGTGTGAAACCGATTAGAATTTCGCCGAAAACCGGCCGATAACACCACCGGACTTCTCCAGAGCTGAAGGCTTAAGAAAGGGTCAGACACGGAAGCCGGAAGTGACGCGAGCCGTAAGGAACTGGAAATGACCGCAGCACGCCGCTAGTTTACTGGTTTCCAAGGCGACGGCTCCTTCACCGCGGGAGTCCGGACGCTGAAAAGCAACTTGGAGGAGACCGTTTCAACGCACGGCGGCCGCCGCCACGACGACTCGCGGGGAATATCAAAAGAAGACGGCGGCCGCCGCCCTAGCCACCACGTGGGGAGGACAAACGACCCGCAAGGCCATTGCGGTGGCGAGTCAAGAGTAAGTGTTAGCGGCGACCGGCAAAGAATCAGTAAAAACGGCAACCACCGCTGCAGGGCCTGCACGAGAAGAGCAAGTGAAGACCTGGGCCACTGCCGCAGTGTCTCTCGGGAGAGAATTAGGAGAGGTAGTGGCCACCGCCACAGCAGCTCTTGGGAGAGAGGAAGAGAAGATCCCGGCTTCCGCAGCAGCGACGTGAATTTAAGAGTAAGTGAAGTCGGCAGCTATCAAACTAGCGACTCTTTGGGAACAGTCAGAGAAGACCGCGGCCACCACCTCAGCGGTACTTGGAAGGAAGTCATTGAAGTCCAGAGCCCCCGAACCAGCGACTCCGGGGAGTCAGTCAGCGACGACCGCAGCCGCCACCTCAGTGGGTCTTGGGAGGGAGGGAGTGTTGATGCCGGCCACAGCCTCGGTAGCTCTTGGGAGGGAGTAAGTGAAGACCGCAGCTACGCGGCCAGCGACTCAGTGGTGACCGTCGGCGAAGACTCCGGTCGCCGCCTCATTGGTTTCTGGGAGAGAGAAAGTGAAGACGAAGGTTCCCACCACAGGGGCTCCTGGCAGAGAGCTAGAGAGGACTGCGGCCCCGGTGCAAGCGACGACGACCGAGATGGCCGCTGCCACTGCAGTGGCTCGTGGGTAAGAGCAAGTGAAGACCGCTGCCGCAGCAGGGGCCTAGATTCAACTCCTCCCCAGAGTCCAGGGGGTTGCACCATGCCCGGGGTGTCCAATTCAGGCCCCTCCACCTCCTCTCCGATGACTGCAAACCCAGGTGAGTAAGCCTATTTCGTGGGCCCTTCTTCACACTCCTTTTCTTACTTCAGCATTTCTCTTTCTCAGCTGTCCCTCCTCATTTCTCCTCCTTGACTTACTCTCAGTGGACGGACTCCCAAAGCTCTTCACCCATCCCGCTATCCTCCTTCATTTCAGCTTTCCTCTCTTTCTTTCCATCTCACCACTCCTGAGTCTTCTTGCCCAGATTGACGTCAGTTCTTTGTTAACTCTTGTGGACCCTTTCAAGTTCTTACTTGGCTTCTCTGCAGCGTTTGAGCCTGTGGACATCACATTAGGCTTTCTTCTTTCCGCTCTATTGGGTCTCTGTTTCCTTTGCTTGACTTCTTTTATTCCATCTATGAGTCAGAATCGACTCCTTGGCAGTGGACTTGGTGTTTTTCTTTTTCTCCGTAAATTGTTGGTTTTTACCTCAACAGTGCCATCACTAACTTAGTCCTCTTTTTCTTGTCATGTGCTATGGCTTCAACCCTACTGATGACCCCTAAATCTATATTATTCATTCAAACATCCAATATATGTTTAATGAGTGCCTACTATGAGCTATGTCTTAAGGATGTATCCGTAAAGAAGACAGACAAATTCCTTATCTTCGAGTGGAGAAAACAAATACTGAGCAAATAATGGCTAGTGTAATGAGTATTACAGAGAAGAGTACAGTGCCCTTGGTTCCAGTACAGAGTGAGAATGGGGCTCTGAAAAAGCTTACAAACACTGAGACCTGAACTCCAAATGTGTCCTCGGAGCTGTGGTTTCACATCTACAACTTGCAACATGTCCAAAATGTGGTTTTGTATCCATATATCCTTTTTGTTCTTCAGCGTTCTCTATGTCAATTAATGGCACTGGGATCCACTCAGATGACCAAGCCAGAAACCTTGGAGTCATCCCATTATCACGCTGTTATCATAGTGCCTGGCACATGGTAGATGTTCAGAAAGGATTATTGAGTAAATGTATAGTATTTTGCTAAGGGTTGGAGTAAGATAGGATTCCAGTGTAAGATATGATTCTAGCGCTTGAGAAATTAACACTCTAGTTGTAGAGAGAGGACATATACATAGATAAACAGAAGTACAAGGTTGCATAGATTATGGACCAGAAGTGTCAGAGAGTTGTTTTCAAAATAGAATTATGGGATCCTTGAGGTCAGGAATCATGGCTTTTTAATTTTGTTTTTGTTTGCTTGTTTGTTTAGGAAATACTTCAATTGAACTTATTCCTTCCTGCCTCCAATAGTTGTCAGTTCATGGTTACAAACCTTTATTGCCTTCTGGTTCACAGTGCACATTAAAATATGTCACAGTACAGTAAGCCTGATAATGCACTCTTGATGTTTGAAACATTAAATTATAAGATGTAAAACACTAGAGTGGATGAACTAAAAATTGTGATCTATCATTCCTTTCTTAGTGTAGGACATATGAGTTAGAAAAATAAAAAATATATATATTGATACATTATAAACATCAGCTATAGCTGTAAGCCAATTTGATACTGCTAGAATTGTATGCTTGCTGAGTATAGGGACTGTATATCCTCAAGGCCTGGTAAAGTGCCTGGCATATAGTATCTACTTAGTAAATTCATCGAATAAATTAAATAACAGGTTTCACTAACTTTGACTTTATGATAGGTTCTTTTTTTCATGCATTCAGCCAGTATTTATAGATCACCTACTGTGTTAGTTTTCCAGGGCTGCCATAACAAATTACCCAAAGTGGATGTGATGGTTAAGATTGTGTGCCAAGTTGGCTGGGCCATGATGCTCAGTGTTTTGGCAGTCATGTGATATTGTGGTCACTTCCCTGTTGGGATTTGATGTGTGATCGCCCACATGATGGGATCTACTGTGAGTAGCAAATCAGTTGAGAGGGAATTTCCTTGGACATGTGGCCTGCATCTAGTGTGGGTGGGTGTTCTGGCAGGGCTCAGGGACTTTTGCTCATTCTGGATCCTGCAGCTGGCTCCTGTTTGTCTGACCTCCGATTCTTGGGACTTGAGCTAGCAGCTTACCTGCAATCTTGCCTGCCGATCTTGGGATTCCTCGATCTTCACAGTCTGTGAGCAACAGCCCTGCTCTCCAACCTGCTGATCTTGGGTTCACCAGCCCCTGTGGCTATGTGAATCAGGAGAAGCCTCTATCCTGACTCATGGACTTGGGACGTTACAGCCTCTACAACTGTGTGAGCCATTTCCTTGATATAAATCTCTCTCTATATATATATTTATATGTTTTACTGGTTTTGCTTCTCTAGAGAACCCAGCCTAAGACAGTGGATGACTTATAACAACAGAAATTTATTCTTTCACTGTTCTGGAGGTTAGAAGTTCAAATTCAGGGTGTTGGCAGAGCCATGCTCTCTGAAGACTCTAGAGGAAGATTCTTCCTTGCCTTTTCCAGCTTCTGGTAGCCCCAGGCATTCCTTGGTTTGTGGCCACATAACTCCAGTCTCTCCCTCCATCTTCACATGCTTATCTTCCCTCTGTTTGTCTTCTCTTCTCATAAGGACAGTAGGAGCCCTGGAGACGCAGTGGCTAAAGCGCTTGGCTGCTAACTGAAAGGTTGATGGTTGGAACTCACCAGCAACTCTGTGGGAGAAAGATGTTGCAGTCTGCTTCCCTAAAGATCACAGCCTTAGAAACCCTATGCGGCAGTTCTCCTCTGTCCTGTAGGGTCACTATGAGTCAGAATCAATGGCAACAGGTTTTGGTACTCCAAGATGACTTCACATTAACTTAACTAATTATATCTGCAAAGACCCTCTTTCCAAATAAGGTCACATTCACAGGTACTGGGAGTTAGAACTTGTACATATCTTTTTTGGGGACACAATTCATCTCATAACACCTACTATGTACCGAATATTCTAGGCAGTAGAGTTTTAGCAGTGAACAAAAGCGCCAAAAAAAAAAAAAAAAATCCCTTCCCTCATAGATATTTAATTCTAGTGGAGAGATACAGATAATAATAACAATAAATAAGTAAAATATAGCTTCTTTTAGAAGGTAATATGATAAGTGCTGTGGAAGAAAAATAAAGCAGAGAAAGGGGATAAGAGAGTGTTGGGGCATGAGGGGATTCTCGTTTTAAAGGGGTCAGGGAATTCCTAACTGAAAAGTTGACATATGAGTAAAGATACAAAGGAGGGACGGAATGAGCCTTACACATATCTGGGGGAAGAGCATTCCAGACAGAGGTAATAGCAAGTACAGTACCCTGAAGTGGGAATATACCTCTTCAATTTCAATAATAGCAAGGAGGCCACTATGGATGGAGCAGAGTCAGTGACAGAGGTGTGGGAGATGAGTTGAAAGAGTTTGAGAGGAAGGTGACCAGATCCTTTTTTGGCCATTGTAATGACTTTGACTTTGACTCTGAATGAGATGGGAACAGTGGCGTCACTAAGAGGGTGTGGGGTGTGAACTGCATCAGGTGACACTATCAGAGGGAGTGACACAAAATGACTGTCTATAAAATTTTTGTGTAGTGTTTCAGCAGAAATTTATTATTTTTTTACAAAAATGCCCCTGTAGTTAGTTATAACAATAAAAACACTTTTTAGGCCCAGCTTACATGTGTAACTCCAAGGCTAAAACTCTATGCTAATTTACTTTTGAACCTTCTAATGCACTCTGGTCAGAGCTCTCATTATTACCCAATTACGGTGATGCCTCGAATCATGAGGTTTCATCTGCACCCACTACAAGCATGCACTGTTGTTTTCATTCCTGCTAGTGTTTTTAAGTTGCTGATTTTGTCAAAATTTCTAGTGTTTTAGCTACAATATTGTGGTAATTAGTGTAAGTTAATATGTTAAAAGTTATATCAGTAACTTTTGAGAATGAAATAGTAATTAAAGGAAAAGAAGTTACTAATAATGTGCCTAATAATGTAATTCAATGTAGAAAGATTTTACAAAACAATTTTTTTAGTATTCATATAATCTGAGAAATACTACATTTAAGCAATTTATAACTATATCACATATTATTCTATGATTAAAATTGAAAATAAACATTACTAAGGATTCTGTATGTTCTGGTATGGGAAGAGGTCCATGCGGGGATGACACCATGAGTTACCACACTGGGTGACACCAACCCTAGTGGTGCCACTGGATGGGAAGTTATTAGAGGGTTTTGAGCAGAGGGATGGCATGTTCTGATTAAAATATTGTATCCCACAAGTTTTGATAAGTTTTGTTTTCATTTTCATTTAGTCAGAAATATTTTTAAATTTCTCTTGAGACTTCTTATTTATCCCACGTGCTATTTAAAAATGTGTTGTTTAATCTCCAAATATTTTGGAATTTTTCCAGCTATCTTTCTGTTACTGATTTCTAGTTTAATTCCATTGTGGTCTCAGAACACAATTTGCATGATTTCTATTCTTTTAAAATTGTAACGTTATGTTTCATGGCCCAGAATTTTCCATGTAAGCTTGAGAAGAACGTGTATTCTGCTGTTGTTGAATGAACAATTCTATAAATGTCAATTAGATCAAGTTGATTGATAGTGCTATTTAGTTACAGATGTTCTTCCTGCTTGATCTGTCAGTTACTGATAGAAGAGTGTTGAAATTTCCAGCTCTGATAGTGGATTTGTCTAATTTTCCTTGTAGTTCTTTCAGTCATTGCCTCACCTATTTTTGTACTCCATTGTTAGGTGCAAGTCTTCTTGAAGAATTGATCCCTTTATCATTAAGTCTGCTTTGTCTGAAATTAATACAGCTGCTCCAGCTTTTTATTAGTGTCAACATGGTATTTCTTTCTCCACCCTTATACTTTTTTTTTCCTATCTTTATACTTTTAACCTATTTGTGTCTTTATATTTAAAATGAGTTTCTTTAGACAGCATATGGCTTGATCTCTCTTTTTTTTAATCCACTGTTACAGTCTCTGTCTTTTAATTGGTGTAGTTAGACCATTCACATTTAAAGCAATTATTAATATAGTTGAATAATTATCTATCATGTTTGTAACTGTTTTCTATTTCTGTTCTTTGTTTCTTTTCTTTTTAACTGATTTTTTCTTTTTTTATTGTTGTAAAAATATACGTAACAACAGTTTTTTAAAAAAATTTTTTTACTGTACTTTAGGTGAAGGTTTACAGAACAAATAGTTTCTCGTTAAACAGTCAGTACACATATTGTTTTATGACATTGGTTAACAACCCCATGACATGTCAACACTCTCCCTTCTCAACCTCGGAGGACCTTTTTTTTTTTTTTAGTGTAAATTTACATAGCCAAAGATACACCACTTCAAAAATTTTTACATGTACAATTCAGTGACATCGATTACGTTCTTCCAGTTGTGCTGCTATTCTCACTTTAGATGAAGGCTTATAGAACAAAATAGTTTCTCATCAAACAGTTAGTACATGTACTGCCCTATGACAATGGTTAACAACCCTGCTACCTGTCAACCCTGTCCTTACTCAATCTTGGGTTCCCTATCACCAGCTTTCCTGTCCCCTTCTGCCCTCTAGTTGTTGTCCCTGGACTGCTGTGCCTCATTAGTCTTGTTTTGTTTTATGTGGCTGTCCAATCCCCGGCTGAATGGTGAACCTCGGGAGTGACTTCACCACTGAGCTAACAATTAAACATTTTTCACATGTACAATTCAGTGATACCATGTATCTTCTCTGTTTTTATTTGAGTATTTTATGATTCTGTTTTCTCTCTTCTCAGCATATTAATTATACTTCTTTAAATTTTTTTTTTTAGTGATTGCCATAGAGTTTGCAATATACATTTATAACTAATTTAAGGTTACTTTTCAATAACACTATACCACTTCATGGATAGTGCAAGTACCTTCTAGCAGAGTATTCCCAATTCCTCCCTATTCCAATTCCTCCCTTCTGTCTCTTGTAAAATTGCTGTCATTTATTTCATTTATGTATGTGCTGTAATCACACAATACATTCTTACTATTACATTATTACTTGGAACAAACATATATCTATTAGGTCAATTAAGAAAAAGATTTTATTTTACCTTCATTTATTCCTTCTCCAGTGCTTTTCTTCTTCTTTTTGATGTAGATTTGTGTTTTTGACTTATATCAGTTTCCTTCTCCCTGAAGAATTTCTTTTAACATTTTTGCAGGTAGGTCTGCCAGTGATGAATTCCCTATTTTGTGTGTGTGTGTGTGTGTCTATGAAAGTTGTCATTTCTTTTTCACTTTTAAAGGATAATTTTGCTGGAAATAGAATTATAGGTTGGTGGTTTTAGTCTTTCAGCACTTTAAATACTTCACTGCATTTGTTTCTTGCTTGCCTGGTTTCTGAGAAGAATTAATAGTGAGAAATCTACTGTAATTTGTATCCTTTTTCTCTCTATATAAGGTAGTTTGTTTCCTTTGGCTTCTTTCAAGATTTTCTCTTTGTCTTTGGTTTTCTGCAGTTTGAATGTGGTATTACTAAGTATATATTGTTTATTTATCCTGCTTGGTGTTCTCTGAGCTTCCTGGATCTCTGGTTTGGTGTCTGTCATTAATTTTGGAAAGTTCTTGGCTGTTATTGTTTCAGATATTTCTTTTGCTCCATTCTCTCTCCCTTCTCCTTCTGACATTCTAATTACGCATATGTTATACTTTACGGAACTATCCCAAGTTCTTGGATGCTCTGTTTTGTTTTTTTCGTTCTTTTTTTCTTTGTATTTCAGTTTGGTAAGTTTCTGTTGACATATCTTCAAGCTCACTGATTCTTTTTTCATCCATGTTCATTCTTGATGCACTCATCAAAGGCATTCTTCATTTCTTTTATAATGTTTTTTATTTACAGCATTTCCTTTTGATTCTTTCAGTTTCTGTCTGTTCACTTACATCATTGCCTGTTCTTACATGTTGTTTACCTTTTCCATTTGAGCCCTTAACGTATTAATCATAGTTATTTTAAATTCTGTCTGATTATTCCAAAATCTGTGTCATATCTAAGTCTGATTTTGATGCTTGCTTTGTCTTTTCAGACTGTATTTTTACCTGCCTTGTAATTTTTTTTTTGAAACTTGAACAGGATATATTGAGTAATAGGGATTGGGGTTTTATATTAATCTAGGTTGGACTGTGTTTAATATTTATTGTAGCCATAGATGCCAAGGGTTTCAAAATCCTCTGTCTTTGTTTTCATCTCCCCTATTGTCTTCAGGTTTACCTCTGAACACCTTCTTGAAAAGAGTCTGAGGATTGCAGCTCTTTTAGTTGTAATCCAATGTTATTATTCTTAGAGCTCTGTTGATGAAGTGGTAAAGTTTAAGGGAGGGGAAGCAATCTATAATCTTATGATTAAATCTCAAACTTTTACTGGGCATTTTTCCCGGGGCTGTGACCTTCACAAATATAACCTTTCTTTCTTTTTTTTTTTTGTTTTGTTTTGTTTTCCCCTCCCTTACATGAGACAGAAATGGTAGGGGGAGCTGTAGTTGGGTAACTGCCCTTCTGCCTATGTGAGATAAGTTTCTGATAAAGTCTTCACTGGAGAATAAGTTTTTGAGAACGCACTGGGTGTATTTCAGCATGATTATTTTCCCCCTCTGTCTGTCAGACATGAGGTGATTTTTCCTGGCTCTTCACAGTGATGACCTGGTAGGGATTCTGGAGGTAGAGTCTATGATAGTGTGGGGGCCCCCTAAGATTGTGGCCCCCAGGAATTTCTCTTTTTTGTTGTTGTTGTAGTTTAAATGAAGTTTACATTTCAAGTTAGTCTCCCATACAAAATTTTATATATAAATTGTTATGTGACCCTAATTGCTCACCCCTTTCTGCGACAGCACATTCCTCCTTTCTGCCCCGGATTCCCCATGTCCATTCAACCAGCTCCTAACCCTCTCTGCCTTCCCATCTCACCTCTGGACAGAAGCTACCCCTTTGTCTCTTGTATCTACTTGAGCTAAGAGGCACCCTCCTCACGGGTATCACTTTATGTCCCACAGTCCAGTCCAATCCCTGTCTGAAGAGTTGGCCTCAGAAATTGTTTTGGTTCTGGGCTGATAGAGAATCCAGTGGCCATGCTTTCTGGGGTACATCCAGTCTCAGTCAGACCATTAAGTCTGGTCTTCTTACTAGAATTTGAGTTCTGCACCCCATCTTTCTGCTACTCCATCAGGGACTGTTTGTTGTGTTCCCTGTCAGGGTGGTCATTGGTGGTAGCCAGGCACCATCTAGTTGTTCTGGTCTCAGGCTGATGAAGTCTCTGGTTTATGTGGCCCTTTCTGTCTCCTGGGCTACTACTTTCCTTGTGTCTTTGGTGTTCTTCATTTTCCTTTACTCCAGGTGGTTGGGACCAGTTGATGCATCTTGGATGGCTACTTGCAAGCTTTTAAGACCCCAGATGCCACTCACCAAAGTACCCCAGGAATTTCTTACTCTCAGACTAGTACAACTCAGGCCTCAGCAGTACATCAAAGCTACTGTTAAAGTGTTCCTGTGAATTTATGGCTTCAGCAGCTTCTGCTCCAGCTAAGCTGAACTCAGCTGTGTTTCTTTGTACTCTCCTGTTTCTCTTGATTTTGGGGTAGCAGTTTGCCCTGTGACCTCAGTTCTCTGATGAATCCAAGAAAAGTTGTTGATTTTTGCATTGTTCAGCTTTTTTCTTGTAAGGAGTGACAACTTCCATGCTCTTTCCATGTTGGAGCTCAAACTGGAGGTCTGATTAAGATGTTAATCGCAGACATTTTTGTAGTAAATTACTTGGAAAGCTAAAGTGATTTTGTGCTTCTGTCGAATCATTGCTTTAGCCTTTCTTTCATAGTTCTGTAATATATTTTAAGCAACTTGATTTTTCAACAGGTGTCAGGAAGAAGGCGCATTTTGGTAGCATACATGATGCAGTACGAACTGGAGATGTACAGCAGCTTTCAGAAATAGTGGAACATGGAGCCAGCATTAATGAAGTTGATGCCATCCATAAATTTACCCCTTTACATTGGGCAGCACATTCTGGAAGCTTGGAGGTAAGAAGCTATATGAATTATTAAACTCAGGTAAGTTTACAGTTGTAGAAGTTTTGTAAATTCAGCAAACAGGGCTGAGACTTTATGTTAGGCACTGCAAATAGTCTTCATTTTAATCAGTCTACTATTTGGATGTTCTGGTTACTTTGGCTTCATTAACAAATTACCTCAAAACTTAGTGGCATAAAACAATCGTTTGTTTATGTTCATCAGTGGACCAGGAATTTGGACCATGGGGACAACTTGTCTCTGCTTTACAATGTCTGGGGTTTGAGCTGGAAGATTGAAAAGCTGGGGTTGGAATCTTCTGAAGGCTTGTTCACTCAGATGTCTGGTGGTTGACACAGTAGGCTGGGTACTGTAATTCCTCTCCATGTGGGTCTGTTCATGTGGTCACTCCACATAGGTAGTTTGTGCTTCCTCAAAACATGGTGGCTAGGTTCCAAAGGCAAGAATCCCAAGAGATTGAGGTGGAAGCTGTATCATCTTATATGTCCTTCCCTCAGAAGTCATGTAGTGTCACTTTTACCACAGTCATAGTACCATCTAGGTTCAATAGAGAACACATCTCATTTATCTCATTTAAAATTAGTAGAAGTAGATAAATGAGTTAAAAATAAGACACACATAAATGTGCCCATGTACAGAGTTTTGTTTTTAAACAGAACCGAGATCACATTATATGTACAGTTCTGTAACTTCCTTTTGTAAACACGAAAACACAACGACAACTAATTTCTTAGATATTTTCCATTTCCATATATGTAAAATCCCCTCATTCTTTTAAATGGCTGCGTAGTAATCCATAGTGGTGATGGACATTTAGTTCATTTTGGTCTTTTTACTCTTATTAACAAAGTGCCATTGGAGCGTCCTTGTGACATATACCTTTGTGTACTTGAATATTTTTTAGAATAGATATTGGAGTAGAATTACTGGATCAAAGATGATAGGTACACGTATATGTTAAATTTTGATGGATTCCTTTGAGTTGCAAAAATATTGTACATGTTTACATTACCACCTACAGTGTGTAAGAATGACGATTCCCCCTCAACCTGGCCATCACTGGATATTGTCAGCCTTTTAAATTTTTGTTATTTTTATAGGTAAAAAATTCTGCTTTTCAGCGGTAGCGCCATCCCCCACCACATAGTCACCTGTATCCTTTTACTCTGCTTCCTTTTTCATCATAGCTTTTGATATAGTTTATATTTTTATTTGTCCATTGCCTGTCTTGCCCTACTAATACATGATCTACAGGAGAGCAGAAACTTTGTTTACTCTGTACCTCCCACACCTAGAACAATTGTTAGCACATAATAGGATCACTATAAATATTTGTTGAATATTTTTTTCATATTTACTTGGCCATTAATCTCCATGACAGAAAAAGGATATCTAAACTACAAACCTTTTCTATAAATGATATGGTTATGACTGATAATGACACTGTATCCCAATCAAGTGATCATCTCTTTTAAAGGCAAAGAAAGTTCTTGAATGTAGAATATACAGACTTCAACATATAACATAAAGATGGTAATACCATATGTAACACAGACTTCTAAGTACTGTATTAGTTGAAACTTAGTTGGAGTTTTAAAGTTCTTAAATTTAGATGTATCTGACTTCTCTCCTTTTTTTTAATCACTTACTTTTTAGAGAGTATCTTTTAAATAATAATTTCTTCTCTGATGTGGAAGCTTCTGGCCCCATTTTAAGATCTGTATCAGAGGTTTCAAACTGGTGGCCCTTGAGTGAATTTGGCTTACAGATGTGTTTTGCTTGGCTTGAGTAATATTGGTCAAACAGAGATTTTCCAACATGGGATCTACATTTCCCTCACGGCAACAACTGGCTGGAATTGAGTAGCATCTGCACCTTGTAGACAAGGTGGTCTCCTGTTTTCTACAGATCTTGCTACTGCTTGTTTACCTAACAGTGAGGCCACCTATTGGCTACCATTTTTCATTGTGCTTTTGTTTTTCTTACACCTGGTCTGCCTCGTTTACTTATGATGCCTTTCAGGCTGCACTGGGAATTTCATAATAATAAACTAAATTTAAAAAATTTAAAAACATTAAAAAAAATCTGCCTAATGACTTGTTAACGTGGTTATTTTCTTAATTTAGTGTCTTCATTGGCTGCTCTGGCATGAAGCTGATATCACACAAGTAACTATGAGAGGCTGGACAGCAGCTCACATAGCTGCAATCAGGGGTCAGGATGCTTGTATGCAGGTAATAATAACTAACTTTGGTTACATGTTTTTAATTCATTAAGTTTAATTACTTTAGCGTAGGCCATCCCTTAGTTTAAGTTGTATGTTCTAAACAAGAACTTACTGGACTCTGATACTGTGGTGCCAATTATCCATTTAAGCAAATAGTATGAGATCAGATCCTTTTATATGATGAAGTAGTTTCTGTTTGTTTGTGTTGTTTTGAAGAATGCCACATTCCTTATTTGTTGTTGTTGTGTTGTAGTGACCCTACATACAACAGAACCAAACACTGCCTGGTCCTGTGCCATGCTCACAGTTCTTGTTATGCTTAAGCCTATTGTTGCAGCCACTGTGTCAGTCCATCTCGTTGAGGGTCTTCCTCTTTTTCACTGACCCTCTACTTTACCAAACATGATGTCCTTCTCCAGGGATTGATCCCTCCTGACAACATGCCCAAAGCCATCCTAGCTTCCAAGAAGCATTTTGGTTGCACTTCTTCCAAGACAGATTTGTTCATTCTTTTGGTAGTACATGGTGTGTTCAGTATTCTTCTCCAACACCACAATTCAAAGGCATCCGTTCTTTGGTCTTCCTTATTCATCATCCAGCTTTACACATGCATATGAGGTGATTGAGAACACCAAGGCTTGGGTCAGGCATACCTTAGTCTTCAAGGTGACATCTTTGCTTTTGAACAAGAGGTCTTTTGCAGCAGATTTGCCCAGTGCAATGCGTCTTTTGATTTCCTGACTGCTGCTTCCATGAGTGTTGATTGTAGATCCAAGTAAAATGAGATCCTTGACAACTTCAATCTTTTCTCCATTTATCATGATGTTTCTTATTGGTCCAGTCATGAGGATTATTGTTTTCTTTATATTGAGGTGTAATCCATACTGAAGGCTGTGGTCTTTGATCTTTATCAGTAAGTGCTTCAAGTCCTCTTTACTTTCAGCAAGCAGGGTTGTGTCATCTGCATATTGCAGGTTGTTAATGAGTCTTCCTCCAATCCTGATGACCTGTTCTTTTTCATATAGTTCAGCTTCTTGGATTATTTGCTCAGCATACAGATTGAATAGGTATGGTGAAAGGATACAACCCTGATGCACATTCCTTATTTAGGAATGAGGAAAATCCCCTAATTTTGTTCTTTATAGCTTGCCATGCCTGAAATTTCTTATTTAATGTATTTCCTGTATAGGGTAACACATTAATATGTGGCAGAGTCTGGTTTACTAAAGTAACTAGATTTAATTAATATACTGAAATAGACTGGAAAGTCTATTTATGTACAAAGTCATATAAGCAAACAGTCCCTGCCTGTAAGAAGCTGAGGTTCTGTTTGGAATGATAGGACCTCTACTCAGTAAGCTAAAAAACAATACAAATCATAGTCTAGGATTAAGGTTCTAATGAAAAGTATAGATGAGAACAACTGTACAACTTAGGAGAAAGTAGAGGAATCATTAATGGAGGATATAAAACTTCAGCTAAGCCTATAAGAATGGGTTGATTTAAAGAGAGAAGTAGTGAGAAAGCATTCTAGGGGGAGGATATGTTAGGAGCAAATATAAATAATGGTTGTCATTTATTGAACATATGTGTCAGTCACAGTCTTCCATGCATCATCTCTTTTAATACAACAATCCTATGAGTTCACTTTTTTACAGATGAGGAAACAGATTCAGAGAGTTTAAGTACCTTGCCTAAGTAAATGACAGAGCCAGGATTTGAACCTAGACTTTGTTCTGTTAACCTCTACTTCTCTGTGAAGGCCCAAAATTGGAAAAATGAGGTATGTTTAGGGGATATCCCATTATATGAGTCTGACTGAGTTTAGATGGTTTGGGTTGTGGACTATTATTTTATTTTATTTTTTGTATGTTTATTAACCTTTTTTTTTTTTTTTAAATATTTTATTGTACTTCAGGTGAAGGCTTACAGAACAAATAGTTTCTCATGAAACAGTAGTACACATGTTGTTTTATGACATTGGTTAACAACCCCACAACATATTAACCCTCTAACTTCTCAACCTTTTTTTTTGATGAAAATACACATAGCCAAAGATACACCGTTTCCAAAATTTCTACATGCACAGTTCAGTGACATTGACTGCGCTCTTCCAATTGTGCTGTTATTCTCACTTAAGATGAAGGCTTACAGAACAAAATAGTTTCTCATTTAAAAGTTACTACAAGTGTTGCCCTATGACAATGGTTAACAATCTCACAACCCATCAACAATATCCTTACTCAACCTTGTGTTCCCTATCAGCAGCTTCCTTGTCCCCTTCTGCCTTCTGGCCCTTGTCACTGGACTCCTGTACCTCGTTAGTCTCATTTGGTTTTATGGGGCTGTCCACTCCCAGGCTGAACAGTGAACCTCGGAGGTAGCTTCACCACTGAGCTAAAAGGGTGTCTGTGGGCCATACTCTCGAGGTTTCTCCAGTCTCCTTTAGGCCAGTAAATCTGGTCTTTTTGTTGTGAGTTAGAATTATGCTCTGCATCCTTCTCCAGCTCTGTCCAGAACCCTCTGTTGTGATCCTGGTCAGAGCAGTCAGTGATGGTAGCTGGGCACCATCTAGCTGTACTGGACTCAGTCCGGTGGAGGCCTTGGTAGCTGTGGACAATTAGTCCTTTGGACTAATCTTTTCCTTGTATCCGGTTCTCTTCATTCTCCCTTGCTCCTGAAGGGATGAGACCAGTGGAGTATCTTAGATGGGCGCTCACAGGCTTTTAAGACCCCAGACACTACTCACCAAGGTAGAATGTAGAGCATTGTCTTTATAAACTGTGTCATGCCAGTTGAGCTAGATGTTCCCCGAGACCATGGTTGGTTTGTGGACTATTATGAACTAAGTTTGGATAGGCCAGATTTGTAAAATGTCTTAGAAGGGAATAAAGAGTTTTGATTAAATCATATAGTAAAGAGAGTTTTTATGCATATTCCTTATGGTGCAAATGGTTAATGCACTTGACTGCTAACCAAAAGGTTGGAGGTTCGAGTCCCCCTGGAGGTGCCTAGGGAGAAAGGCCTGGATCTACTTCTGAAAAATCAGTCTGTGGAGCACAATTCTACTCTGACATATATGGGGTCACCATGAGTTGAAGTCAAGTGGATGGCAACTGGTTTACTGGTCCCCAGATATACACATACATGTGTGAAATCAGTATTTCAGGAAATTATTTTAGCACCGTGTATCCAGGATTAACCGAGATGAAGAGAGAGTTTGGAGGCAAGAAGACCAGTTAGGAGACTTCCTGTAGTCACTAGGGTGAAATTAGGTAGTGTAGTGGGAAAGTGTAAAAACGGCTTGAGGGTAGTGTCTAACCTCCTCTTACTTCACAAGGGGAAAGGAGAGTCAAGATCAGCAGCTCAAGTTTGACTCCCATGACATGCCTCCTCTCTCTGCCATCTTAACTAATTCTGACACCAACCATCCCTCCCACAGCACTCTACTATGTTCGATAATTCATTGCAATGGCCACACACAACTTACAGACCATACTTACAATTATGGGGTTTATTAGGGAAGTAACAGTTACATTTCAGGCTCAAGAACACTCAGGATACAGTTCTTCCATCAGGATAGCATCTCCTCAGCTGTGCTTGCAGGCATGCCTCTCCCTGGCCTTCAGTCTTTGCCCAAAGGCACTCAGCTTTCTCTCTTCATGGGCCAGGAAGCTCACCATGATGCCTCCTGCTGCCAGATTTCTGCTGCTGGGTCTCTCTTGCTGGTCTCTCCTTTCTTGTTGGTGGTAGGTTCCTCCTCTCTGCTATGGAATTGGCTCTCTTTCAAGGCAAAACTGACCAATCCCATTGGTAGGCCACAATGACCCTATTACACAGTCACTTGGGTGGGAGTTACAAGACCATGGATAGAAAGGCCACGCATAAAAGTAATTAATCTACCGCAGAAAGGAAATGATTCCAGACATTTGCAACATGGGCATTGACAGAGTATAATGAGTATAATGAAAATTTAAAGTTTGAGTCAGAATAACAGATCATTATATACCGTGGATATAAATGAGAAATTAAAAAGGCAAGGGAGATTTGAAGAAAAATATGTTGAGTTCAATTTGACACATGTTGAGTTTAAGGAGCCTGTACGTCATCCAGGTAGAGAAAGTCCAGGCAGTTGAAAAAGGGGGCTGAAGACAAAGATTTCAGGAAGTTACAAGTAAGGAAGTATAGAGGAGAGTGTAAAGTCTTGAGGATTTAATGTTGAAGAATGTTAATAATAGAGATGGGAGGAAGCAGAGAAATGAGTAAAGAATTCAGAGAAGGAAGGTCAGAGAGATAGGAGAGCCAGGATCAATGCGGGCTATGGAGGTAAAGAAAGAAGTTAAAGAAGATAGGCAGAGCATCAGTGCAGGATAAATCTAAGGCAAATCATCTTAAGGAAAGGCATTGAACTTGGTGAATGAGAGCTCACGATAGGGAGAGAGGTTAGGTATATTTCTGTGCCCTGGGAGGGATGGCAACCAGTTTGCAGGTGGATTTGAAGTTGCGGTATTGAGGTACTAATTTGTGAAGCTAGACAATGAAAGGAAGGAGAGAATACAGTAGTAACTTTAGGGGTCATCAGGGTCAAATGAAACTACCTGATACTTTCCTTCCTCCAATTAATTCAGACCACTTCTGCCTTGATTGTCCTCCCTTCCTCAAAGTGATCTCTTCCTTCTCAGACTTCTTGTGGTGCTTTTTTTGTACTGACGGAAACCCTGGTGGCGTAGTAGTTAAGAGCTATGGCTGCTAACCAAAAGGTCGGCAGTTTGAATCCGCTAGGTGCTCCTTGGAAACCCTGTGGGGCAGTTCTACTCTGTCCTATAGGGTCACTATGAGTCAGAGTCGACTCAACGGCAATGGGTTTGTTTTGTTTTTTTGTACTATTCTATGTAGTTGTTGCTTATCAAGGACTGCTTTGTATGCTTGATTATCTCTGCCTCTACTTATGTCCTAATTCCCTAATTGGATGATACGTTGTCATATTCTTCATAGTGACTTATTACATAATAAACACTCAATGTATGGTCTATGATGATTATTGAGTAATTATGGGAGTCAGACACAATCACGGAGACTGTTCTTCCTACAACTCTTGATAGGAATTATGACCGAGTAAACGGCATAGTAGTTAAGAGCTATCACTGCTAACCAGAAGGTCTGCAGTTTGAATTTACCAGGTGCTCCTTGGAAACCCTATGGGGCAGTTCTACGCTGTCCTATAGGGTTGCTAGGAGTCGGAATCGAGTCGATGGCAACGGGTTTTTTTTATTTTTTTAAACTTTTGTTGTTATACTGGTAAATGTTGACTGGTTAATAAAAAAGGGCTGAGGTAGAAAAAACTGAAAAATATTAATTCTTTTAAACCAGTTACTCCATGTATTATATAGAGGGGTGTGCTACATATATATGACATAACCCATATACAGAAACTGGGCCAATTGTAAATTTAGATGGAGTTTCAGAAGCTTGATTTGGAGCTTGTTATGAGTTGATTTTTGACCCATAGTAACCCCATGTGACAGAGTAGAACTTCCCCATAAGGTTTTCTAGGCTGTAATCTTTAAGGGAACATATTATCAGGTGTTTCTCCTTCAGAGCTGCTGATGTTTTGAATTTCAGTTAGCAGCTGGGTGCTTAACTGTTGTGCCACCAGGGCTCCTTGATTTGGAACTTAGAGCTAGTTAATTTAATAATGAAATCCTTTTATTATGTTCAAAACCCAGCTGATAAAAGTTTCTGCTTTTGAAATAGTGCAAGTTAAATTTCAGTTTTAACTTAGCATTAATAAATACTTAACTTGGTAATTATTAATCTGTACTTATGAAAAGTGTGCCTTATAAATTATATGTATATACTCAGATCAGAGTGTGAAATCAGGTGTTATATTATAAATGACTCCTAGGCAATGTTCAGAAAGCCCTCAAGCATTTTCGTAGGATAAGCTAAGAATTTCTCACATTTTTCCTGTAGCACATATATAAATACATATGTAATAATTTAGCTATAGATTAATAAATTGTTTGCCTTAAAGAAATCCACATCTGAGATTATATTTAGCAACTATACTCATGTAAACACAAATTGTCTTTTCTCTATTTTTAGGCTCTTATAATCAATGGAGCAAATCTGTCAGCTCAGGATGATCGTGGATGCAATCCTTTACATCTTGCTGCGACCCATGGACATTCTTTCACTTTACAAATAATGCTCCGAAGTGGTGTGGTGAGGGGTTCCTGTTAATGTGTGAGAATGTGTAATTGTATAGATGGAATAGCATTTGGTAGTCTGGTTATCTCTTCCTGATTTTTTAAATCCCTACGTCACTTTGGGGAGGTAATTTAATCTTTCTCTTTAACTTTTTCATCTTTAAATATGGGAGCAGTAACTCAGATGAACTTCAAAACAATTAGATTAATCTCCCAAGACAGCAGTTTAGTAGTACAAAACATTTCAGGGACTTTGGGTTCTTTATGTCACTTCAGAGTTTTTAAGTGGGAAGATTCTGAAGCTTCCAAATAAATTTTAACAAGGTGATTGCAAATCTTTATAATTTTCAGTTTCTACTTATGTGTTTCTTTTGTAAGTCTTCTCTCTCATGCACTAGTAATTTAGAAAGTGATTTATATCTCTACAAACTTCATTTATTCATCACAATTTTATTTTTAATATTACCTAAAACCCGTTGCCGTTTAGTCGATTCCGACTCATAGTGACTCTACCTAGTGGTTGTAAAAAAACAGATTCTTTTAAGAAAGGAATTGTGAATTTTGAGGATATTATACTAAGAATTGATGCTTCTATAGTTATAAAATCAGTGAAAAACCTATTAAATAGTTTTTCATTAACTCTTTGTTTATATTCTCAAGGATATGATCACTTAATCCGTCTCTCTCATTTTACGGGTCAAGAAACTGCAACCAGCAAAATGACTAGTTAAGTTTCTTTTTTGCAAACTATTTTATGTGACTAGTTATGTCCTTTTAAAAAAGGCTATTTTATAAAATTTCACTAGTATCTTATTAATGCATATGTTCAAACTAACGGTTGCAGTTTAAATTTTTGTTAGGTCCACTTTTTCTGTTATATTTAGTGCTTGCCTTTTAGTTTTAAGAACAGCCTTAGATTCTCATTTGTAGAATTAAGATGCTAGGCTTAGTGTTTCCTTACAAAGTGGAAAGAAACTGAATCTTTGTGATGTTACCTCTAGGATCCCAGTGTGACTGATAAGAGAGAATGGACACCTGTACATTATGCATCTTTTCACGGGAGGCTTGGCTGTTTGCAACTTCTTGTTAAATGGGGATGTGGCATAGAAGATGTGGACTGCAATGGAAACCTTCCAGGTAAGTAACAAAAGCACATATTTTGGATTTTCATTAATGTAAACTTCTTAATGTTTGCACATATTTAAGGAATTTAAACTATCGTCATTCTATCAGTCCCTCACAAAACTAAAGTGGTAAATATGTTAACATGCACATTTTTTAATCTTAAATCTTGCCATGTTCTATAAAAAAAATCCATTGCCACTGAGTCGATTCCAACTCATAGTGACACTATAGGACAGAGTAGAACTGCCCTATAGGGTTTCCAAGGCTGTGCACGTGTTTTGCCACATCTTTATCCCATGGAGTGACTAGCGGGTTCGAACAGCTGAGCTTTTGGTTAGCAGCTGAGTACTCAACAATTGCACCACCAGGGCTCCTTTCCCATGCTGTATACTCATCTCAAACGTTTCTGGTTGTCTTTTAATGTGATTAATTTCTTTTCTTTTTTCTTCTTCTGGAACTATATCAGCAAAAGAAGAATTGGCAAAATTAAACTTGGAATCTTTCTTTCTACCAGCTGTTTCCTTCATCTGCTGTCTAGTGTTATTTTCTAACTTCGTATCTGTCTGCCCCACACACTACTGTTTTTTTTTTTTAACAGTATGAATAGAGGACACAAATGTATTTGCGTTAATTTGATAACTTCATTGTCTAGTCTGCAGTCAACTGGCTAGTTGAGGCCTAGCCTCTAAACACCCTTTCTTTCTTTAAGAAGTAGCAATACAAGGCAGCATAAGCTAAGGCCTGAGGAAGTGATGCAGAAAGTAAGTGCTATAGAAATTCAGATCACAGTGAGGTTAGAGTGAGGGTTATTGAAAATACTTGAATTGTATCTTAAAGAAATATTAAGAATCAAAAAAATGAAGGAGAAGGCCAGGCAGAATGGTATGAGCAGGTCTGATCAAGTTATTTTGCTACTGAAAACTCCATGGATCCCTTTGAAGCTCTAATTCCTTAGCTTGGCATCCTGGACCCTTCGTAATTTGGTTCTTACTTACCTTCCTGGCTTCATCTCTTAATTCCTTCACACTTCCTTCAGGGTCCTTTTGCTTCTTTCTGAAGTACATCCTTTAGTGATCCTTTAGTGAGGGTCTGTTGGTATAAACTCTCAATTTTTATTTACCTGAAAAATAACTCTATTTCGCCCTAGTTCATTTTTTAAAAGTTTTTTTAAAAAGTAAGAATTTAAATTGAAATGTAACATGCATACAGAGAAGTACCCAATTCAAGTGTACAGCTCGTTGAATTTTCACAGGTGAACATTTCTTTGTAACCACCCCCAGATTAAGAAATAGGCTATTACCAGCACTCAGTTCTCATGTCCTTTCCCCAGTTACTCCCACCCTCCAAAGTTAATCACTACCTTGACTTATAACACCATAAATTAGTTTTTTCTCTTTTTGTACTTTATAGAATAAAATCATACATTAGTATTCTTTTGTGTCTGGTTTCTTTTGCTTTTCCTACCAATTTACATACCCACTAGCAGTGTGTAAGAGTTTCAGTTGCTCTACTTTCTTATTAACATTTGTTATTATTAGTCTTGTTTATTTTAATCATTCTTCGGGGTATGTAGTTACATAGATATCTAACTGAAGTTCTAATGTACATTTCTTGATGACTAATGTTGAACAGCTTTTCATATGCTTATTGGCCATTTGATTTCTTCTTTTGTGAAATACTGGTTCAAATCTTTTGCCAGTTTTTCTATTGGTTTGTCTGTCTTTTAAGAAAAAAGTTTTCTCTGCTCTTTGGTCATGAAGACATTCTTCTGTATTATCTTGTAGAAATTTTATTGTTTTACTTTCACATTTAGATCCTAACCCACATGGAACTGACTTTTTTGTGTATAATGCAACGTAGGGGTAAAGTTTCATTTTTGGTTTTCATGTGACTACCCAGTTGACACAACTCTATATATTGATATTGACAAGACTGTACTTTCGCTTAGTGCTTTGCAGTTGGCACCTTTGTCATATACTGGCACCATATATGTGTGGATTTGTTTTTGGACTCTCTGTTTTGTTCTTTGGGTCTGTTTGTCCTTATGGTAGTACTACACTGTCTTAATTACTGTAGCTTTATAAGTCTTGTATTTTAGGAAGGGAAGCTCTCCTACTTTGCTATTCTTCTTTAAGGTTGTTTTGGTTCTTCTTGACCCTTTGCAATTTTCATGTAGAATCAGCTTGTAAATTTTTACCAAAAAACTGCCAGGAGTTTGGTTGGGATTTTATTAAATCTACAGATCGATTTGAGGATAACTGACATTATTATTTTGAATCTTCCAATTCATAATCATAGTATATCCCTCTACTTACTTTGATCTTGTTTAATTTATCTCAGTAACGCTTTGTAGCTTTCTGTGTAGAGGTATTACATCTCTTTTGTTGGGTGTTTTAATTGTTATTTAATTTTTGTGGCATTTGTAAATGATATTTAAAAATATTTTCAAAGTCTTATGTAAAAATACAATTGATTGATTGTTATTGTTGTTAGATGCCGTTGAGTCAGTTCTGACTCATAGTGACCCTGTGTATTGCAGAACGAAACACTGCCCAGTCCTGCGCCATCCTCGTAGTCATTGTTATGCTTGAGCCCATTGTTGCAGCCACTGTGTCACTCCATCTTGTTGAGGGTCCTCCTCTTTTTTGCTGACCCTGTACTTTACCAAATGTGATGTCCTTCTCCAGAGATTGATCCCTCCTGACAACATGTCCGAAGTATGCAAGACGTAGTCTCACCATCCTTGCTTCTAAGGAGCATTCTGGTGATACTTCTTCCAAGACAGATTTCTTTGTTCTTTTGGTGGTTCCTGGTATATTCAATATTCTTTATCAACACCACAATTCAAAGGCATCAATTCTTCTTGGGTCTTCCTTGTTCGTGGTCCAGCTTTCGCATGCGTATGAGGCGTTTGAAAACACCATGGTTTGGGTCAGGTGCACCTTAGTCTTCCAGGTGACATCTTTGCTATTTACCACTTTAAAGAGGTCTTTTGCGGCAGATTTGCCCAGTGTGATGTGTCTTTTGATTTCTTGACTGCTGCTTCCGTGGGTGTTGATTGTGGATCCAAGTAAAATGGAATCCTTGACAACTTCAGTCTTTTCCCTGTTTATCATGATGTTGCTTATTGGTCCAGTTGTGAGGATTTTTGTTTTCTTTATATTGAGGTGTAATCCATACTGAAGGCTGTGTTCTTTGATCTTCATTAGTAAGTGCTTCAAGTCCTCTTCACTTTCAGCAAGCAAGTTGTGTCATCTTCGTAACGCAGGTTGTTAATGAGTCTTCCTCCAATCCTGGTGCCCCATTCTTCTTCATACAGTCCAGCTTCTTGGATTATTTGCTCAACATACGTAGCTGACCTCATGGTAACCCTGTAAGATGGAGTGGAACTGCCCCATAGGGTTTCAAGGAGTGGCTGATGGATACAAACTGCCGACCTTTTGGTTAGCAGCCAGTCTCTTAAGCACTGCGCCACCAGGGCTCCTCTTGTCATATAGTAAGTAATAAATTATTATAGAGAATTTACAAATCTATTAATGATAAAAACAACATCATTCATATCTGTATAGTGACTATTTTGGTTTCTCTCTACCTGTATTCCCAAAATATTAAATTTTATTTATTTTTTACTTATATAACAAGCATTTGATGTTATAAACTGTATAATTGGGATTTCAGTTTCTAAGATAATTTTCTTGGGCTTACTCTTTAGTGATCTTCAGCTGGTCTCTCTATACCTACAGTAAGTGTAACTATTCAGTGATTTAGTCCTCTGCTTTGGCATGACAGGAAGGTTGAATGAGTAAGAAGAAGCAGGCTGAAAGAAAGGTCTGTTCTCCTTGATAAGGGTAAGACCTTGTTGTATGGGGCAGCAATAGTCATCTCCCTATAAGAATTAGAGCCAGTGTGTTATTTCTTTTTTCAAGTTAATTTCTATTTTAAAATTCTTTTTCCCTCCACTTACCTGTAGTTCATTTAGCAGCCATGGAAGGCCACCTTCACTGTTTTAAATTCCTACTCAGTAGAATGAGCAGTGTAACACAAGCATTAAAAGCCTTCAATGATAATGGAGAAAATGTACTGGACCTGGCACAGAGGTTCTTTAAACAGAGCATCTTACAGTTTATCCAGCGCGCTGAATATGAAGGAAATGATCCAGAAGATCAGGAAAGTAAGTAATAAACCTGAAATGTTTTAGCATATATAAGGTAAATGTTATATTAAAATTTATTACATACCATTGTCCACACATTCATCCAGATTCTTTTCTTTGTTATGAAATATTTTAGCCACTAATATAGAGAAATCAACATAATAAGCACTGTTAATACCACTGATTTGAAGAATATAATATTGTAGATATAGTTGAAGTTCCTTGAATCTCCTTTTCTAATATCATTACCTTTTATTCTCTCTCAGAGGTAACTATTATTTTGGATTTATCATTTCATTCTTTGGTTTTATATATTAGTTGATAATGCATATACTCACAAAAATATACAGAAAATGTATAGTTTTTTTTGTGTGTGTGTCTGCTATAACAAAGAAATCCTAAAATTCAGTGGCTTAAATGACATGAAAGTTTATTTCTCTTATGTGACAACCAAGGTTGGAGAGTGAATCTCTTCTACGTAGTCATTCAGGTACCTACTGTCTTCCAGGCTCTTTCTAGTTGTTGATAATTCAGGTAGGAGTGGAGAGGAGGGAGCAGAGGTATATGTCTAGGACCAGAGATTCCCAAGGTGGAAGTTGCACTCATCACTTCTGCTAACATTCCATTGGCAAGAGTTTAGCCATATGGCCATACCTAGCTGCAAGAAACCCTAGCTGGAGAATTCAGTACCTAGCTGGAAAGTTTCAGCAGCAACTCTATTATAGAGTGCCAGACCTAGAGGGATTCTTGGAAGTCATTATGTTTACATTTCTTATTTTACTGGAGGGGAAGCTGAGGCTTAGAGAGAAGTTAGTTACCCCAGTGCACATGTTGTTAGGTGCCATTCAGTTGGTTCTGACTCCTAGCAGCCTCATTTAAAACAGAACGAAACACTGCCCAATCCTGTGCCATCCTCAGAATCGTTGCTGTGGTTGAACCCATCTTTGTGGCCACTGTGTCAGTCCATCTCATTGAGGGTCTTCCTCTTTTTTGCTGACCCTTACTTTACCAAGCATGATGTCTTTCTCTCGGGACTGGTCCCTCCTGATAACGTGTCCAAAGTATGTAAGACAAAGTCTCACCATCCTTGCTTTAAGGAGCATTCTGGTTGTACTTCTTCCAAGACAGATTTGTTTGTGCTGGTAACCCATGGTATATTCAGTATTCTTCTCCACAATTCAGAGGCGTCAGTTCTTCTTCAGTCTTCCTTATTCGTGGTCTAGCTTTCCCATACGTATGAGGCAAAGGGCAATACCATGATTTGGGTCAGGAGCACCTTAGTCCTCAGAATGAAATCTTGGCTTTTTAACACTTTAAAGAGGTCTTTTGCAACAGACTTGGCCAATGCAATACGTCCTTTGATTTGTTTTTTCTAATTGTACTTTAGATGAAGGTTTACAGAACAAACTAGCTTCTAATTAAACAGTTAGTACATATATTGTTTTATGACATTGGTTAACAACCCCATGACATGTCAAACACTCTACCTTCTTGACCTTGGGTTCCCTATTACCAGCTTTCCTGTCCCCTACTGCCTTCTAGTCCTTGCCCCTGGGCTGGTGTGCCTCTTTAGTCTTGTTTTGTTTTATGGGCCCGTCTAATCTTTGGATGAAGGGTGAACCTCAGGAGTGACTTCATTACTGAGCTAAAAGGGCGTTTGGGGGCCATACTTATGTCCTTTGATTTCTTGACTGCTGCTTTCATGGGCGTTGATTGTGGATGCAAGTAAAATGAAATCCTGGACAACTTCAATCTTTTCTCTGTTTATCATGATATTGCTTATTGGTCTGGTTATGAGGATTTTTGTTTTCTTTATGTTGAGGTGTAATCCATACTGAAGGCTGTATGTAGTCTTTGATCTTCATCAGTAAGTGCTTCAAATCGTCTTTGCTTTCAGCAAGCAAGGTAGTGAGTGTAATCCGCATATCACAGGTTGTTAATGAGTCTTCGTCCAATCCTGAGGACCCATTCTTCATACAGCCCAGCTTCTTGGACTGTTTGCTCAGCACAGAGATTGAATAAGTATGGTGAAAGAATTCAACCCTGATGCACACCTTTCCTGACTTTAAACCACACAGTATCCCCTTGTTCTGTTTGAACGACTGCCTCTTGGTCTATGTACAGGTCCACATGAACTCAATTAAATGCTCTGGAATTCCCGTTCTTCACAATGTTATCCGTAATTTGCTATGATCCATACAGTCGATCGCCTTTGCATAGTCGATAAAACACAGTTAAACATCTTTCTGGTATTTCCTGCTTTCAGCCAAGATCCGTCTCACATCAGCAGTGATATCCCTTGTTCCACGTCTTCTTTTGAATCTGGCTTGAATTTTGGACAGTTCCCAATTAATGTACTGCTGTAGCCATTTTTGAATTATCTTCAGCAACATTTTACTTGTATATGATATTAATGATATTTTGTTTATAATTTTTGCATTCCATTGAATCACCTTTCTTTGAAATTGGCGTAAATATGTATCTCTTCCAGTCAGTTGACCAGGTAGGTGTCTTCCAAATTTCTTGGCATAGATGAGTGAGCTCTTGCAGCATTGCATCCATTTGTTGAAACATCTCAATTGATATTCCATCAATTCCTAGAGACTTGTTTTTCACCTTTAGTGCAGCTTGGTCTTTTTCCTTCCATACCATTCGTTCTTGATGATAAGCTGCCTCCTAAAATGATTGAATGTTGACCAGTTCTTTTTGGTACAGTGACTGTATATTCCTGCCATATTCTTTTGATGCTTCCGGTGTCATTCAATATTTTGCTCATAGAGTCCTTCAATTTTGCAGTTTGAGGCTTGAATTTTTTCTTCAGTTCTTTCAGCTTGAGAAATGCCAAACACGTTCTCCCCTTTTGGTTTTCTAACTCACATCTTTGCACGTTTCATTATAATACTTTACTTTGTCTTCTCGAGCTGCCCTTTGAAATCTTCTGTTCAGCTCTTTTACTTCATCATTTCTTCCATTCGCTTTAGGACTCAATGCTCAAGAGCATGTTTTAGATTTTCTTCTGACATCTGCTATGGTCTTTTCCTTCCTATCTTTTTAATTACCTTTTGCTTTCTTCATATATCATGTCCTTGATGTCATCCCACAGCTCGTGTGGTCTTTGGTCATTAGTGTTCAATGTGTCAAATCTTTTCTTTCCTTTTTTTTTAATTGTACTTCAGGTGAAGGCTTACAGAACAAATAGTTTCTCATGAAACAGTAGTACACATATTGTTTTATGACACTGGTTAACAACCCCTCAACATGTCAACCCTCTCCCTTCTTGACATTTTTTCTTTGGTGAAAATATACATAGCCAAAATACACCATTTCAAAAATTTCTACATGCACACTTCAGTGACATCGACTATGCTCGTCCAATTGTGCTGCTATTCTCACTTTAGATGAAGGCTTACAGAACGAAATAGTTTCTTGTTTAACAGTTACTACAAATGTTGCCCTATGACGATCGTTAACAACCGCACAACACATCAACACTGTCCTTACTCAACCTTGGGTTCCCTATCACCAGCTTTCCTGTCCCTTTCTGCCTTCTGGCCCTTGTCCCTGGACCGCTGTACCTCATTAGTCCCATTTGGTTTTATGGGGCTGTCCACTCCCTGGCTGAACGGTGAACCTTGGAAATGACTTCACCACTGAGATAAGGGGGTGTTTGGGGACCATAACTCTCGGGGTTTCTCCAATCTCCTTTAGGCCAGTAAATCTGGTCTTTTTTTTTTGTGAGTTAGAATTTTGTTCTACATCCTTCTCCAGCTCTGTCCAGAACCCTCTGTTGTGATACTGGTCAGAACAGTCGGTGGTAGTAGCCAGGCACCATCTAGCTGTACTGGACTCAGTCTGATGGAGGCCTTGGTAGCTGTGGTCCATTAGTCCTTTGGACTAATCTTTTCCTTGTATCCTGTTCTCTTCATTCTCCCTTGCTCCCAAAGGGATGAGACCAGTGGAGTATCTTAGATGGCTGCTCACAGGCTTTTAAGACTCCAGACGCTACTCACCAAGGTAGGATGTAGAACATCGTCTTTATAAACGTGTTATGCCAGTTGAGCTAGATGTTCCTCGAGACCATGGTCCCCACAGCCCTCCACCCAGCAGTTCAGTCCCTCAGGGAGTTTGGATGTGTCTATGGGGCTTCCATGACCTTTCCTTGTACAAGTTGTGCTGGTTTCCCCTGTATTGTGTCCTGTCTCACCCTTCACCCAAGATACCACTTATCTATTGCCTATTTAGTATTTCCCCCCCACCCCTCCCATCCCTGGTAACCAACAAAGATTGTTACATTTTGTGTGTAAACTTTTTCATGGGTTTTTACAGTAGAGGTCTCATACAATATTTGTCCTTTTGTGATTGACGTATTTCACTCAGCATGATGTCCTCCAGTTTCATCCATGTTATGAGATGCTTCACAGATTCATTGTTGTTCTTTCTCGTTGCATAGCACTCCACTGTGTGTATGTACCATAGTTTGTTTATCCATTCATCTGTTCATGGGCATCTAGGTTGTTTCCATCGTTTTGCTATTGTGAACAATGCTGCCGTGAACATAGGTGTGCATATGTCTATTTGAGTGACGACTCTTATTTCTCTAGGATATATTCCTAGGAGTGAGATTGCTGGATTGAATGGTATGTCTATTTCTAGCTTTCTGAGGAAGTGCCATATCATTTTCCAAAATGGTTGTATCATTTTGCATTCCCACCAGCAGTGCATAAGAGTTCTGATCTCCCCACAGTCCCTCCAACATTTGTTATTTCCAGTGTTTTTGATTCGTGCCAGTAATGCTGGGGTGAGATGGTATCTCATTGTGGTTTTAATTTGCATTTCTCTAATGGCTAGTGATCTCGAGCATTTCCTCATGTGTCTGTTGGCCATTTGAATGTCTTCTTTGGTGAAGTGGCTGTTCATTTCCTTTGCCCTTTTTTTAATAGGATTATTGTCTTTTTGTTGTAGAGGTGTTGGATTTTCTTGTAGATTATGGAGATTAGACCTTTGTCTGACTTGTACTGTCCAAAAATTTTTTCCCAGTCTGTTGGTTCTCTTTTGACTCTTTTGGTGAAGTCTTTTGAAGAGCATAGGTGTTTGATTTTTAGAAGATCCCAGTTATCTAGCTTATCTGTTGGGTTTTGTGTGTTGATGGTTATGGTTTGTATCCTGTTAATGCCATGTATTAAGGCCTGAAGTGTTGGTCCTGTTTTTTCTTCTATGAACTTCATAGTTTTAGGCTTTATATTCATGTCTTTGATCCATTTTGAAGTAGTTTTTGTATACGGTGTGAGGTATGGGTCCTGTTTCATTTTTTTGCAGATGGAAATCCAGTTTTGCCCCCACCATTTGTTAAAAAGACTGTCTTTTCCCCATTTGATGGACTTTGGGCCCTTGTCGAAGATCAGGTGACTGTAGGTGGATGGATTGACATCTGGGTTCTCAATTCTGTTCCATTGGTCAACGTATCTGTCGTTGTACCAGTAGCAGGCTGTTTTGACTACTGTAGCTGTGTAGTAGGTTCTGAAGTCAGGTAGTGTGAGTCCTCCAACTTTATTCTTCTTCTTCAGTAGTGCTTTACTTATTCGGGGCTTCTTCCCTTTCCATATAAAGTTAATGATTAGTGTTTCCATCTCTTTGAAGAATGTTGTTGGTATTTGGATCGGGCTTGCGTTGTATTTGTAAATTGCTTTGGGTAGAATTGTCATCTTCACAATGTTGAGTCTACCTATCCATGAGCATGGTATGTTTTTCCATTTATGTAGATCTGTTTGGGTTTCTTGCAGTAGTGTTTTGTAGTTTTCTTTGTATAGGTCTTTTACATCCCTGGTTAGATTTATTCCTAAGTATTTTATCTTCTTAGGGGCTATTACAAATGGTATTGTTTTCCTGATCAAATCTTTTCTTGAGATGGTCTCTAAATTCAGGTGGCATATACTGAAAGTTGTACTTTGGTTGTCATTGACTTGTTTTAATTTTCTTCAGCTTCGACTCAGACTTGCCTATGAGCAATTGATGATGGTCTGTTCAAAGCCCCTGGCCTTGTTCTGACAGATGATGTTGACCTTTTCCATCGTATCTTTCCACAGATGTAGTCAATTTGATTCCAGTATATCCCATCTGGTGAGGCCCGTATGTATAGTCACTGATTATGATGTTGAAAAAAGATATTTCCACTGAATAGGTTGTTGCTCTTGCCACATTCTATTATGTGATATCCAGTGTTGTTTCTATCACCAAGGCCATATTTTTCAACTACTTATCCTTCTTTGTTTCCAACTTTTGCATTCCAATCACCAGTAATTATGAATGCATCTTGATTGCATGTTTGATCAATTTCAGCTGTAGAAGTTGGTAAAAATCCTCCATTTCTCTATCTTTGGCCTTAGTGGGTGGTATATAAATTTGAATAGAAGTTGTGTTAACTCGTCTTTCTATCACTGACAGCATTGTATGTAAGAGTAGATTGAAATGTTCTTTTTGACAGTGAATGCAATGCTATTCCTCTATATTAGACAGTGTTCTGCTGGTATTCATAAGGTTTTCTCTGGCCAGTCTTTTTAGAAGTAGATTGACAGGTCCTTCTTCCTAGTTTGTCTTAGTTTGGAAGCTCCACTGAAACCTGTCCTCCATGAGTGACCCTGCTAGTATTTGAAATATCAGTGGCATAGCTGCCAGCATCACAGCAACACGCCATCCACCACAGTGCGACAAATTGTCAGACGAGTGGTGGCCGGTTCACACAGGAGCAAATAAAGGACTAGAATCTGATTTGGGTCAGGGGCTGTAAGGTGTGTCTGCTAACTTGCGTTACACAAAAGAATAGAGAAAGTGGTTGTATTCATTCTATGTGCCAGGCAATGTGCTAGGTGCTTAAATACACATTATCTCATTTAATTCTTCCATCAATTTTTTTAAAGGTTTTGGTTACCAGAAGCCTAAACCCGTTGCCGTTGAGTCAGTTCCAGCTCAGTGACACTATAGGACAGACAGCTGCTCCACTGGGTTTCCAAGGAGTAACTGGGTGCTTTTGAACTGCAGATCTTTTGGTTAGCAGCCGAGCTCTTAACCAGTGCTCTTAACCATGAGGGCTTGTAAGATTAGATACTTGTAAATGCTTTTCAAAAAATATTTTATTCCTTCTTAGCTTTTTGCTGTTAGAGTTAATTTGCCATTTGACCAGTTCATTCAAATCTTCTCTATTTCTCAATTCCTTCTGGAGCTTCTAGTGACTCCCTTTATGGTATAAGTACCTATTGCTACTTTCCTCAAAATCAGACCTTTCATTCATTTTTACGAGGCAGTATAAAGTAATGATGAAAAGCAGAAGTGAAGTCAGATCAGCCTTGGCTTTTCCGCTTATTATGTGACACAGAGCAAGTCTCTTAATCTTGCTGAACTTCAATATCCTCACCTATAAAAATGGGAATAACTATGTCTCAAAGGTGGCTAAATGAGGCAAACCTTACAGTGCTTGACATTCAGTTAGGGCTCAATATATGTGGCTATAATCATTAAGCATTTTATAAAGTGCCTACTATGTGCTAGTCACCAGGTTTCTTTCTCTTTCTTGCGTGCGTGCGCATGCACGCACACAGACACACACACTTACCTGTTTCCTGTTTATTTGACTTTCTTCGTTTCGTTGCAAACTGAGAAGAAGTGGTCTGTGGAAATGTAGGCTTGAGAACTAGTGTGTCTTTATACAATAAGTTGAAAATTACTATCTGTCTTAGTTATTTAGTGCTGCTATAACAGAAATACCACAAGTAGGTGGCTTTAACACACAGAAATTTATTCTCTCACAGTTCAGGAGGATAGAAATCTGAATTCAGGGTGCCACCTCCAGGGGAAGGCTTTCTCTGTTTGTTGGCTCTGGGGGAAGGCCCCTGTCATCAGTTGTCCCCTGGTCTAGGAGCTTCTTGGCACAGGGCCCCAGGCCCAAAGGACAGGTTGCTCCTGGCTCTTCTTGCTTGGTGGTAATGAGGTCCTTGTGCTGAGAAGGTCCTAGACCAAAGGAAGATTAATGACAAGGACTTTCCCCTAGAACCGACAGAGAAAAGTCTTCCTCTGTAGCTGGTGCCCTGAATTCAGACTTCTAGCCTCCTAAACCATGAGAGAATAAATTTCTGTCTGTTAAAGCCATCCACTTATGGTATTTGTTATAGCAGCACTAGATACCTAAGACAGAATTTGGTACCAGGAGTGAGCTGCTGCTCTAACAGATACCTAAAATGTGGAAGCGGTTTTGAAACTGTTAATGGGTAGAGGCTGGAAGAGTTTTAAAGTGCCTAATAGTAAAAGTCTAGATTGTCTTGAAGAGACTGTTGGTGGAGTTATGGACATCAAAGACAGTTCTGGTGAGGACTCGAATGAAGTGAGCAGAACTATTACATAGGAGATGGTACAGATGGTGAGAAGCAGCAGCAGAGAAGTGGCAGCAACAGAACCAGGAGACTAGCACCAGATAGTGCTGGAGCTGACCCACGGAGGGAGAGAGCTGAGTGCCTTTGCACAGGAGGCTTCCTGGTGGAGTGGGATGTCTTCAGACACTTGTCAGTGAAACTAGGCTTGCTCACTCACGGAGCAAGAGAGCTGAGTGCCTTCCAGCTGAAGTTTTCTGGCGGAGTAGGGTATCTCCGGGTGCCTATCGGTAGAGCCAAAGAGCTATGGAACACATGCCCCAGCAGGGCAGACACAGGTGGCGAGGCCCAAGGGGCAGAGAGGTCAAGGAATCAGGAAGCAGAAGGTGAAGAGACAAGGAACACAGCAAGCAGAGCTGTCTCAATCTCCAAGCATGTAAAAGAGAGATGTGAATGACCTCCTACCACCAAGAAAGCACAGCTGGGAGTGGAGCGCGTCCTTTGGACCAGGGTCCCTGCGTTGAGATGCTCCTAGACCAGGGGAAGATTGATGACAAGGACCTTCCACCAGAACCAACAGAGAGAGAAAGCGTTCCCTGTGCACTGGTGCTTTGAGTTTGGACTTCTAGCCTCCTAAACTGTGAGAGAATAAACTAACGTTTGTTAAAGCCAGTCACTTGTCCTATTTCTGTTACAGCAGCACTAGATAACTAAGACACCATCTGCTGTGTTTTGTAGTGGTATGAGGAAAAAATGGAATATGAGTAAGAGTAGTTCTGGTATAATACTTCTGGCATGTTTGAAGTCATGAGGGAAGGAAGGGCTACATAATTAGTACGAATCTTATTTTATGATTCTCTTTTTATTGTCATTGTATCAACTGAATTGATTCTAATATAACAGCCTCATTCTTGACGTAATATTAAAACCTGAAATATGTGACTGCTTAAAGGCAGGGGAAAGAATGAATTCATATGTTTACTGAAATGTTGAATTTTTTTAAATTCAAAGCTTTAGCATTTCCAGGTCATGTGGCTGCCTTTAAGGGTGATTTGGAAATACTGAAGAAATTAATAGAAGATGGAGTAATCAATATTAATGAACGTGACAATAATGGATCTACTCCTATGCATAAAGGTGAGTTATTATGATTCCTTCTTCATTTTCAGTTCTGACACTATTGTTGCTGACTTATTTACCTTTTAAAGCAACTATCCATCGGAAACATACGAAAATGGAAATTTTTTTTTGATGCCTTAGGGGATATAAGTCTGTTATATTGTATACAGAGTGCTTGATTTTTGATTCAAGTGTGCTGTTCCTTTTATGATGCCAGATATTCACACATTATCAAATCTGAGGGTAATTCTAATGGAAATTATACTGTGACAGTGTTACATTAGTTAAGATGTGAAATTTACTGCTAAAGAAGTTTCTTAGGACTAACATTTTCTTTGGACTAAAAATGACCTATTAATTCATGCTAAAATAGAAATCATATCTCCTGAAAAAAAAGGTAAGCAGGATTTTCTTTTTTTAGGCCTCTTACTCTGTAAAAATGTTTCTACTTCCAAGAAATTTCGGTGAACATTAGATTTCAACAAATTTTCAAGCTGTTTGCCTCTCTGCACTTACCTTCCTTCCATGTGGAATTCTATAATGATCAGTTTATTGTTTTTTAACTTGACTTTGTCAGATCATTGACTCAGTGTTGGGAGTATGTACTCTAAGAATTAATCTTGCCAGTTTTCCTTTTATTTATAAAACCAAACCAAGTCTTTAACCTACTACATATGAAATTTACATTATGATTCATTTGTGATATTATGTTAAAGGTCTCTTCATGATCTGGTGGTAGGTAATTCTTCTAAAACTCTTACTCAGAGGAAAATACAGTGGGTTTATTAATATAATTACATATTTGAATTGGACTCTTTCATAAATAACTTCTGGAAGTCCTGAAATCACAGATTATGTTCCTGTTGGTGAGGGTCTTAGTTTAATCATTAAACTTTTTGTAATCCCTAATGTATCTGAAGTATAGAATCTAAACACCATGCACACCAATAGTTTTATAAAGCAGAGAGGGTGGGCAGAGCGGAAAGAAGGGGAATGTGAAGGGGATTTTCTCCTGTACATAGGTAGGTTCCCAGATTGATGATTCTGCCTAGATTCGGAGATCTCGCTGCATCTTCGTTGCTCACTGTCCAGGGGTTAAGCTCTCTGCTGTGGAATTTGTGAATGGGAAGAGACTAAAAATAAGCATAAAACTAAAAAAAGCATAAAACTTTGTTTTTTAAAAAATGTGGTGCCCTAGAGCAAGGCCCCTGTTGCACATATTAGATAAAATTGTTATTTTTGCTAGTATATGTGTGTGTGTGAGTTGGGTATTATTTAGATACAGTAGCAGAAGATAGGCTCACTCATGGTGCTAATCACAGTGAATCTTTGGGAGAACGGTAAGGTAAGTTTCACGGATGACTGGTTTTTTCTTTACCACTTGAACTGAGATGGAAATGAGGAATCTGGAAAAAGATTGTAAAGAGACTGATATACAATAACAGGGTGTTTGGGATGCACCCATTGTTAGTGGGTGGGAGGCAGTGCAAGTGAGGAGGAACCAAAGTTTTGCCCTTCACCCTTCTCTTGTAAGTTTGTCCATCCAGGACTCATGGGGCCAGGGATGGATCAGATGGTGTGGTGGAGGGGTGGTTAGTGACTGCAGCGAGGGAAAGGGATATTTGTGTGGGCATTAGCCTTTTCTAGGGGACCATCTGTATGTTTAGATCATACCCAATTGGGCAAATAAGAGTCGATGTCTCCTTATAGTGTAATTCATGTTTCCCACATTTTGTCAGTTTGCTTCTTTTCCTTTTTATTTTATTATTATGTGTTATTTATTTTCATTTTGATTCAGTAAACAAACTGCAGTATCTATTAATAAGGCAGTCTTCCTAGTCACTTAATAATTATTTAAAGCCAGTATGACTTCCCCTTTTTTTCACTTGCTCTTTATAATTATTAAGCTGTCTTAAACATTTCTAACCACTGCATAAAATTTTATATTGTTCTCTTATAAAACATTGATCAAATTAATCAACATAGCCTTATCAATCTACAATAAAAATCTTGAGTAAACATCATTTTACTGTATTTCATTGTGCAGTCACGTACTGCATAACATCCATTCGGGCAATGTCCAACCACATATACATCTGTGGTCCCATAAGGTTATAATAGAGTTCAGAAATCCCAACTGGAGAATGGGACATAGACATAACTGGACTTAGCAAACGCAAGAGCTTCTCGCATGCAACACACGTGTCTCATGTCTCTTGTATACAAAGCCATTGCGCTGTCAGGTGTATAATGGTACAGTACATACATAACCTATACTACGTATGTCTTGATAGTCATAATAAATGTGTTACTGGCTTATGTTTATACTGTACTGTACTTTCTATTGTTATTTTAATGTGAACTTTCCCTACTCACAAATAAAAAGTTTACCATATAACAGTGTATGCTTTGACTTATAGGCAGCAGCATCCAGTGTCAGGTATTGCACGTCTTTTGAGTGTTGTAGCACTATCTGTTTAATTTTTTTCAAAAATATTACCGTGAAGTGCGTCATGGCTCCCAAATGCAGCAAAACTGGTGCTAGTGATGGCAGCAGCAAGAGGCAAAGGAGAAGTATTGATTTGGAAATGAAACAAAAGGTTATTAAACAACGTGAAGGTGGAAAATCAGCGAATGCTGTTGCTCGTAATTTAGGCATGTTCGCACGGCATCCAAATCACATAATGTCCTGTTTCACAGAAGTATCGTGAACATTAAGTGGTACATGACTGTAGATAAATTACTTAGCACCCTTTCTCCCCCCTTTTTAAAACATTACCTGTGTGATAAAATGCAAATGTTAGGCTAAACTCATTCCAGCTTATATAACTCACTGTTATGATTGATTCATAAATAGGACTTTGTAACTCTTTAAAGAGAAAAGACAGAATATGTTGCTGTTTTTGTTCAAAGGGGCGTTATTTCCAGAAGTCTGGGAATTCCTGTAGTATTCTTTGTTAGTTTTGGATTGCCTGAAGGGAAGAGAGAAGCCCCAGACTCTTCAGGAGACAAATCTGAGTTTGGCAGATGGCTCCAAGTCAGGCAGAGAAGGGCAAGACGATTCTTATAGACCTTTTGACAGCTGGGCTGTAGGACTGTAGTGATAGGATTGCTTCATCGCTGGATCCAGCTCTTTGTCCTGTTCTCTCTGTTGCCAGTATTGGAGGTAGGTTTACTTTTTAAGTGACAAATTCATACCAACAGTTTCCACTCTTTAATTGATTTTGCAGAGGCAGGTATATATTTAGCATTAACCATGTGCCTGCACTGTGGAGACACACGAGATTCAGACCGAGCTACATATTTATACCATGAAAGAACTAGAGATCATTGTAAAACAGAATATAATTAATGGCAAGCAATATTTGGTTGTTAAAATACATGCAATAAGAATTCAGGAATAAGAATGGTGGAATGGAAGAAGTTTCTAAGGTCAAAATATTGAGAAACATTCATAGGGATTTAATAATAATACCTTATGTTTGTATGACCCTTTAACAGAGTGCAACTCTTACTTAATCCTGATTGCAATTTTATGAAGCAGCAGTGTGTTTTTCTTGTAAATACGGAATTATTTCTGTAAAAGATGAGAAAATTGAGGTCTAGAGAGATCAGATGACTTGCCCGAGGCTATGCAGCCAGTAATCCTAGATAATTATAGCAGAGCTGAGATTTCATTTATTTTTTTATTCTTCCGTTAATCCATTAACTCTGTAGATGTTTATTGAGGGTCTGTATGTGCCAAGCCACTTGTTAAATTCTGGGGATATGAAGATCACAGTTCTGTCCTCAAGTCTCATTGGTTAGTAGACTTCAACTCAGGTGTTTTAAATCTTTTAAGTTTTATTCCCCCGCAGCTTCCCTGAGTCATGAGATGAATCTAGAAGAATGGGTAGATGTTAGATGCCTATATAGTTCAGTGATTGGTATTAGGTAGGAAGACACGTAATCTGAATTGTGGAGGTGAAAATTACTAGTGAGTACATGTACAGTATTTTGAGGACAAGATTTAGAAAAAGGTGGTAAACAGTTTAGATAATGAAGTATGATTTGAGGGACATGTAAATTTTGAGTTGTGATAGAAGAGTATATAAGATGGAGCAAGATTTTCAAAGTCTACGTAGGTCCCTATGGCTGAGATGTGCTCACATTCTAGTCTTATACAAGTTTGGTCAGGGGCTGTATATATAGCAGCAAGTGAGAAAAGTGTAAATTCTAATTTTAAGTCCCTTACTAGCTGCAAGATGTTAACCTCTTTGAGCTTCAACTTTTCTGTTTGTATGTAAAGTCCAAGGTATAGGGCCTGCGCACAGTAGATATTTGATAAATGTTTGTCTAATGAATGAATAAATGAAATAGAGAAGGTAACATTTTCCCAGCCTACTTTTGTTAGTTATTGTAAGGATCAGAAAAGACATTGTATGAAAGTACAGGCAGTCCTTGGGTTATGAACGTCTGATTTATGTGACAATTCGTACTTGCCCTTTAATGTTATGTAAATTTGCCCTCACTTTGAAATTTTTGAACTAACCCCTACTGGCAACAGATTCTTCATCATAATCACCTTCACTTGCTGCACGTGCAGCTTTTAAATCATTAATACAAGAAAGGGTCGAGGCCTTTTCAAAGTAAGGCTAAATAAGAACGGTATGCACCTGTTCCAACTTTCTACAAATTCTTAAAGACAGAGTTAGGAACCTATCTCTCGTTACCAGCGACTGCCTGTACTTTGTAAATGGTACTGTCCAAAATTTTAGAAAGTTTAGTAGTCGTAACTTTTTTTCTTTGTATTTCCTGTTTTTTTTCAGCTGCTGGACAAGGACATATAGAGTGTTTGCAGTGGTTAATTAAAATGGGAGCAGACAGTAATATTACCGACAAAGTGGGAGAGAAACCCAGTGATGTGGCTAAGAGGTATAGGTCCCTATCTGCTGCTTTGTTCCTCTATTTTGTTTTTAAAGTTTTGTATGTTTTCTTGTACTCAGAAATCTCTGAGAATTTACATCTACAAATTGCTGATGGAATGAAGATTTTCAAGCTGAATTGCCGTTTACCAGTATATCAGCTCTTCTCTCTAAAGCAGTGATTCTCGATTGGGAAATATTATTGCCCCCTTCTCTGTGAGGGTGGTGAGGTACATTTAGAAGAGTGTGTATTGGGTTGTGTCTTAGTCATCTAGTGCTGCTCTAACAGAAATACCACAAGTGGATGGATTTAGCAAAGAGAAGTTTATTCTCTCACAGTCCAGTAGGCTACAAGTCCAAATTCAGGGTGTCAGCTCCAGGGAAACGCTTTCTCCATCGGCTCTGGAGGAAGGTCCTTGTCATCAATCCTCCTTTGGTCTGGGAGTTCTGCACAGGAACCTCAGGTCCAAAGGACATGGCTCTGCTCCAGGCACTGCTTTCTTGGTGGTTTGAGGTTCCCATGTGTCTCTGCTTGCTTCTCTCTTTTATATCTCAAAAGAGATTGGATTAAGACACTATCTAATCTTGTAAACCTCATCAGCATAACCTCATCACAGTGATAGAATTTACAACACATAAGGAGATCACGTATAACCTTATCACAGTGATAGAGTTTGCAACACATAAGGAAATCACATCAGATTACACAATCATACAATACTGGGAATCATGACCTAGCCAAGTTGCTATACACATTTTTGGGGGGACACAATTCAATCCATGACAGGCTGTTACAATGACTGGATACCATCACAAACATTTAGTGAGGTCGGGTCCAGGAATGCTAAACGTTCTGCAGTGCTTAGAATAGTGCTGCACATTGAAGAATTGTCCCACCCAAATACCTGTAGCATCCCTGTTGAGAAGCATTGTGTGATGAAAGGAGTAATCAACATGGATTTAAAAAAAAAAAGTCATAAGGGTTTTGAAACATATTTTGTTATTTGCATTTGAATTAAATTTAATACCTATTATTGAATACTATCAGCTCATTCAAGTCATTTTGGTACATTTTTTTGTTAGGGTTAAAAAGATGAAAAAGCATAGTTCATGCACTCAAGGAGCTTACAATCTTGTGGAGAGACAAATATGTAAACATAATTTTTATACCATGTTACATAGTAGGTATAATGTACAACCAGAACATAGGATAAGCCTAAGCCTTCCTATTTGAAAGTTAGGGGGAGAATAGTTACTATAGATGATAGTAAGGGTTATGAAGAAAAACTACAGGAGGACAGAATTTAGATAAAGTTCAGGGAAGACTATTTTTATGGAAGCAGTATTTATGCTGACACTTGAAGAAGAAGGGGATGTAAGATAACACCTTGTGTGTTTGAGGAACTACATGTGATTCGGAACTGCTTGAGGCTACATTAAGAGTGTGGGCTAAAAGTGGCAGGTGAAGCTTGATAGGATGTAGGAGCCAGATCATTAAAGTGCAGTGCAATTTTTGTGAGCTCCTGTTCCTTAAAATTTGTCTGTGGGATTTCTTTGAAGACTTGGGGTGTGGTTTTCCTGTATCAAGTATCTGAAATCTTGTCAACTCAGGACCACTTTATTTTCATCTTTTTACACAGCTTTATTGAGATGTAATTGACAAACAATAAACTGCCCATATTTGTACATTACAAATTGATGAGTTTTGACATATGTATACACCTGTGAAAACCATCACCACGATCAGGATAGTGAACATATTCATTACCCCCGAAGTCTCCTTGTGCATCTTTGTAATCTCTCTCCCTCTTTTCCCTCCACGCTTGCCCTTCTCCAAGCAACCACTGATCTGCTTTCTGTCACTATAGCTTAGTCTGAATTTTCTAGAGTATTAGATAAATGAAATTATAGAGTATGTTATCTTCCACTCAGCATAATTATTTTGAGATTCATCCATGTATGTGTATTATTAATTGATTCCTTTTTATTGCTGGATAGTATTCCATTGTATGGATATGCCACAGTTTGATTTATACTCACCTGTTGAAGGATATCTTGATTGTTTCCATTTTTTTGGTAATTATGAATAAAACTGTCAATATTCTGGTACAGGTTTTTGTGCAAACAAGTTTTCAGTTCACTTGGGTAAAGACCTAGGAGTGGGATTGCTGGGTCACATGCTAAGTATATGATTAACTTTATATGAAACTGCCAAAATGCCTTCTACAGTGGCTGTACCATTTTGTATTCCCTCCAGCAATGAATGAGAGTTACTTTTGCTCCATATCCTCATCAGCATTTGGTAGTGTTAGTTTTTAAAATGTTAGTGATTCAGATAAGTGTGTACTGGTATCTCATTGTGGTTTTTATTTGCATTTTTCTAATGGAAAGTAATTTTAAGCATGTTTTCATATAGTTATATGCCACATATATGTTTTTTTTCAGTGAAGTGACAGTTCAGATCTTTTGCCTATCAAAAAAAAATTATTTACTTTCTTATTATTGAGTTTTAAGAGCTCTTTATATGGTCTGGATGCTAGTTTTTTCTTAGATTTATGCTTTGCAAAGATTTTCTCCCAGTTGTGGGGTTTTTTTTTTTTTTTTTTAATTTTGTCTTTGAAGAACAAAAGCTTTACAATTGTTGATAATCTATAAAGTTCGGTTTATCAGTTTGTTCTTTTATGGATTATGCTTTTGGTACCATATCTAAGAAATTTGACTAACGCAAGGTCACAGAGATTTTCTCCTATATTTTCTTTTTGAAGTTGTATAGTTTTAAGTCTTATATTTAGGTCTATAATCCATGTGAATTAATTTTTGTATGAGGTATAGAGCCAAGTTCTTTTGTTTTTTCTTTTTCCATATGGCTATCCAATTGTTCTAGGACCATTTGTTGAAAAAATTATCCTTTCTCCACTAAACTGTCTTTGCACCTTTGTCAAAAATCAGTTGTCCGTTTATGTATGGACTTATTTCTGGACTCTGTATTTTTGTCTATTGATGTGTTTGTTTATCCTTACAGCAATGTCACATGGGTGATTTAGTACCATGGATGTATATCTATAATTATCTATAATTCTGTATTGAAATAATAATCTAAATAATTCTGTATTTCTTTCTCATTCCTGCACCAAAATGCTGTGTATGAGTGTAGTGTTGTTAAAGAGATATCCTTAAATCTGGCATAAAGCAAGTACTCAGGAAATCATAACTTATATTATAACGTAGTAGTAGAGATAATGAATTCTATTAGCCTTACAACTTTCTATGTATGTTTATTACAATGTCTTTAATGATTTGCTGTAGCTGGTGAAAGGTAAGGATGTATGTGTGTATATGAGTGTAGTTATGTATGTATGTGAAAGAAGTAGGATTTAAGGTTTTCATATTTAGCGAGTAATTCTCCATGTCTTAAGAGAAAGTATTAAACATTTCTATTAGCAATACTGTGGGGAAAATTTGCAAATTAACATGCAGTGACAACAACTTCAAAACCAAGAGTATATTACTGGAAGCTTTGTAAATATGGGAAAGAGCAAAGATAGGATAGAAAATATGGATGGAAAGGTCATAATTTTCCATTAAGTTTCAAAACCTTGCTAAGTTCTTTGGGTTGAAGAAGGATGAAGCTATAGTTAGCCCTAAAACTGGAACCGGAGGTAGCTCTGTAATCTAAATTATGTCAACAAAAGGTAAGAAATACAGGTAACCAAGTAGCAGTTCTGGGTTTTCTGTTCAGTTGAGCGACTCTGTTTGGCGGTGAACCTATATTAAATATTCTTCTGGTATTAGGTCTCCTGTTTTAGTTGGATTTTTGCCAATGAAAATTATGGGATCAGTTTTTAATATGATTACTTGTCATTAATGTCCAGTAACTGCTTGAGCTTCCCATATAGCTGTATATATATATCAAATTATCTCTGACTTTCAGATAGTTTTGCTCCTTGCCTGGTGGGTGGGTTGGTAGCATAGTGGTGTTCTTGTTCTGTGCCGTCGAGGCAATTCTGACTTATGTGACCCTACAGGATGCAGTAGAACTGCCCAATAGGGTTTCTAAGGCTGTAATCTTTACAGAAACAAATTGCCACTTCTTTCTCCCATGGACTAGCTGGTGAGTTCGAACCACTGACCTTTTGGTTAGCAGCCGAGCATTTAACCACTTGCCAGCAGTGTGTAATGTACAGAGTGTAATTCCCTAAGTAAAGTGCAAACTGTAGTTTCAATTAGAAGATGATTGTGGATTGCATTAATTATTGGTTCTTTTCTACAGGTTTGCCCATTTGGCAGCAGTAAAGCTACTAGAGGGACTACAGAAATACGATATAGATGATGAGAGTGACATCAATGAAAATAATACGAAGTTTTTTATAAGACATGGTGTTGAGGGAAGCACTGATGCCGAGGATGATTTATGTCAGAGTGAGTCAGATAAAGCAGATGCCCGAAGTAAGTGTGCCTCTTCTGTTGTGATTTATCCTTTAAGAGATACCATGGCCAGTTGTTACTAAAAACTTGGAAACTATTCTAATGAAAATTACATCTGCAAAGTAAAATATTTTGATATTTTTTGGGAAACTACCTGCCTTAGGCTGGGTTCTCCATAGAAGCAAAACCTGTAAAGTGTATAAATATATATATATAGAGAGATTTATATCAAGGAAATGGTTCATGTGGTTGTAGAGGCTGAAACATCCCAAGTCTGTAGGTCAGGATAGAGGCTTCTCGTGATTCATGTAGCCGCAGGGGCTGACGAACCCGAGATCGGCAGGCCAGACAGCAGGGCTCTTGCTCACAGCCTGCAAAGATTAACGAATCCCAAGATTGGCAAGCAAGACGGCAGGTAAGCTGCTAGTTCAAGTCTCAAGAACTGGAGGTCAGATGAACAGGAGCCAGCTGCTGGATTCAGAGTGAGCAAAAGCCCATGAGTCTTGCCAGAAAGTCCACTTATATATTCGATGCAGGCTATACCCCCAAGGAAACTCCCTTTCAACTGATTGACTACTCCTAGCAGATCCCATCATGGAGGTGATCACATTATATCAAAGCTCATCATGGAAGTGATCACATCATCATATGACTGCCAAGCTACATCATAACTGCCAAACCACTGAGAATCATGACCCAGCCAAGCTGACACATAACCTTAACAATCACACTACCATATAAAAATTGTTTGTACCAGGGGCTGTTGAACATATAAAGAATTGTAAGACATGGTCTCTGTTTCTGAAGGGGGGACCGTTAAATAAGAGAAAAAAAAATTAAGCGAATCATAGGAAGCAGGGAAAGAGACATCTTAAGGATATTCTTGGTTTAGCTGGCAAATGATTTTTATGGATAATAATAGCAACAAATATTTATTGATTGCCTACTATGTGCCAGACACTGTTGTAGAAACAGTGAGCAAGACTAAATCCCTGCCCTGCTCTCAAGGAACATACATTCCGGTGGTGGTGGTGGTCAGGGAGAAGGTGACAAGTAATTAATAAGAAAATAGACATGTATCCCAAAGAGTCCACAAGAAAACTTCTAGAGCTAATAGAGGAATTTAGCAAAGTTTCAGGGTACAAGGTCAACAAACAGAAATCAGTTGGGCTTCTATACACAAGCAATGAGAAATCTGAAAGGGAAATTAGGGAAACACTTCCATTTATAACAGTACCTAAGAGAATAAAATACCTAGGTCTAACCAGAGACGGGAAGGATTTATACAATGAAAACTAAAACACTGTTGAAAGAGATTAAAGAAGACTTAAATAAATGGAAAGATGTTCCATGTTCAGACTTAATATTGTTAAGATGTATATACTACCCAAAGTGATCTATAGATTCAGTGCAATCCCGATCAAGATTCCAATAGCCTTCTTTACAGAAATAGAAAAAACAATCCTCATCTTTATAAGAAATGGCAAGAGGCCCTGAATAGCTAAAACAGTGTTGAAAGAGAAGAACAAAGTAGGGGGGCTCACACTTCATGATTTTAAAACATGCTATACAGCTACAGTAGTCAGAACAGCCTGGTACTGGTATATCAGTAGACATATAGACCAATGGAATAGAATTGAGAGTCCATAAACAAACCCATACATCTGTGATGAACTGATTTTTGACAAGGGTGCCAAATCCATTTGATGGGGAAAGAAGAGTCTTCCATAATGGTGCTGGGAAAATTGTGTTTCCACATGCAGAAAAATGAAACAGGATCCATGCCTCACAGTATACACAAAAACAAATCAAAATGGATTAAGGACCTAAACGTGCAAACTAAAACCATAAAATTCTTAGAAGAACAAGCAGGGGCAATGGTGTCAGGCCAAGCTTTTAACAATGGATTATCTAATTTAATAACAAAAGCACAGATAGCAAAAGACAAAATGAATAAATGTGACCTCATAAAAATTGAAACTTTTGTTCATCAAAAGACTTTACCAAAAATGTGAAAATATCTAATAACCAAAATATATACAAAAATTAGAAAACTTAAGAACAAAAAGATAAATAACCCAGTCATAATATGGGCAAAGTATTTGAATGACATTTCATGAAAGAGGGCATTCAAATGGCCACCAAAGACATGAAGAGATGCTCAGTGTCATTAGCCATCAAATTAGAGAGCTACAAATCAAAACCACAATGAGATACCATTTCACTACCACTAGGTTGGCTAAGATAAAAAAAAAAAAAACAGAAAATAACAGATGTTGACAAGGATATGGGGAAACTGGAGCCCTTATCCATTGCTGGTCAGAATGTAAATGTTACAGCCATTGTGGAAAACAGTTTGGTGGTTCCTCAAAAAACTAAAAATAAAAGTACCATATGACCCAGCAATTCCACTCCTAGGTATATCAGAGACTCAGAAAGAGACTTACACACCAACGTTCACTGCAGCACTATTCACAATACCCGGAAAGTGGAAGAAACCTAAAAGCCCATGAACAGATGAATGGATAAACAAAATGTGGTACATACATGCAATGGACTATTACTCAGCCAGTAGGAGAAATGAAGTCTAGATACATGCTACAGTATGGATGGAGCTTGAAGACATCATGCTGAGCAAAATAAGCCAATCACAAAAGGATAAATATTGTATGACCTCAGTTATATTAAAAGACAAGAAAAGGCAAATATGTAGAGACCAAAGTTTATTAGTGGTTACCAGGGGTGGGAGGGAGGGGGAAAAGGGGGATTAGCAGTGATGGAAAAATTGCATTGATGAAGGGTAAGATTGCACAGCTAATTATTGTAATTGCTGTCAATAAGTTGTACATCTGTAAAAAGTTGAACTGGTAAAAATCGCGTGATAGATATATTTACAACAACGGTAAAAAAAAGAGCTGCTGAGGTTGCTTATGTACAGCCAAACACCTCGTGGGATTTGGTTCCTTGGTTTGGAGGTTTAGGGTCATAATTTCATGGGACATTCCAGTTAATTGGCCTAAAAATGTGTTTAGTACCTCTGTTCTATTTCCTAGTTCATTGTGCAATTCCTTGGATCTTAAAAGCTTGCAGGTGGCCATCTAAGGTACAACAATTGGTCTCTATTCACTTGGAGCAACAGAGGCAGAAGGAGAGTCAGGAATATGAGGAGGATATGGAATGTGTGGCTAATTGCCTCCATGAACAACTGCCTCCTTGGCCATGAGACCAAAAGAACTGGATGGTGCCCAGCTACCATTACTGAACATTTTGATCAAAGATTCTGTAGAAGAATTCTGATCAAAAGGGGGGAAATGTAGAACAGAATTGAAAATTCTCATGGAATCTAGGTTTTCTGGAGCCACGGAAGCTGGATGAACCCCTGAAACTATTGCCCTGAGTTAATCTTTAAACCTTAAACCAAAAATATCTCCTGAAGTCTTCTTAAAACCAAACAATAGCTTAACTAGTGAAAAAGGTCTGCCTTGAGCGTTGTGCTCTTTTAAGATCTGTCTTTATGGGATCAAATTGACAACAGCAATTTGAAAGATTAGATAGGAAACTTAGGGGGCAGTGAGTTTATGTTAAGAGGGGCGGGACAGTTTAGAGAAGGAGGGTGAGGATAGTTGCACAGCTTGAGGAATGTAATCAATGTCACTGAGTTGTACATGTAGAAATTGTTGAATTAGTGTATGTTCTGCTGTTGTATATTTTCAACAGTAACAACAAAAATAAAATAAATTATAAAACAAAAACAAACACAATATTATTCTAGCTGCTGGGTGGAGAATGGACTAGGAATGGGATAGGGAAAAGTATAGCATTTCAGGTGGGTTATGAAAGGGTGGGAAGAGAATATACTTACCTACCAGCATAAGGTTAGGTGAAGTTCCTGGTATAATTTAAATTTGTCAAAGATACTGAATTAGAATTGTAGAAGAACAGATGTGAAATGTCTCTGCACAGATTCCTGGGCTGCTAGGCTTGGACTAGGGTAGAGATGATGGAGGTGGTGAGAAATAGTTAGCTTTAGGACATATTTAGAAGGTAGAGGTGATAAGGTTTGCTGATAGATTTGAATATGAGTGTTGGAGAATGAAAACAATTAAGGATGATTCGTAGATTCTTGGCCTCTGAAAGTAAGTGAATGGTTAAAAAAAAAATGGTGGTGCCTTAAAAGGACTATTCACTCAGGATAGAATAGTAGGAAAGGCTTTTCATAAGTGGAGTGTGGGTTTTGCCTTGAAGAAGAGCCAGAATTTAGACAGGCAAACGGAGAAGGAGGGCATTCCATTCATCAAACACATATATGAGTATAAAGTATGTGCAAAGTCTTAGGCTAAGAGCCACAGCAGTGTATCAGAAACAGTTCTACTTTCTGGAATTTGGAAAACATTTTGTATCTACCCAGTATGATACTAGAAGAAGTTACTGAAATTGTGTTTTATCAGTTCTTCTCTCTCTCTGCTTATTTAAAGTGAATTTATTGAGTACCTGTTATGTGTCAGACACTGTTCTAGGTGCTAAGGTTACGTTGTTGAACTAAGAGACAAATCATTTCTCTGTATTTGCTTGTTTCCTAAACAGGCATATCTTTTTATTTTTTAAAGCTATGACATATTGATTGTCTACTTTTATTTAATAATATCTACCCTATTTGTTAGTGTATTTCCTAAAATAATTTTTTGGTTTTGTACATTTTATTTTTCTTCTTTCATACTAATAGTGTTATGGAGACATATATGCTAGTGATTTAATTTTTATCATAATCAACTGAGGACAAACTTATTTCATCAAATGGTTAAAGTAGTCCTAATTAGTCTGTGAGTAAAAGTAGGAGTACTTCTTTCCTCTCAAAGGAACACCTGATTAAATGGATGCAGGACAGTGGCAAATCTCAGTGTTGTATTTATTATTAAACTAAATTGAAGGCTACCTATTGGAGTAACTTTTAATCTTCATTGTATTTCTGCTAGTGGTTCAGTTACTGGTATATAACTCTCCTGCCAGAGTTTTTTATTTTCCAAAATCCTAATAATGGTGGTTTACAATTCTGTAGTGGTTTACAGTTTACAGAACACTTCTACATACATGATCACTCCTACTGTCTTAGGCTGGGTTCTCTGGAGAAGCAAAACCAGTAAAGTGTATAAATATATATATATATATATATATGAATATATATATATATATATATATATATATAGAGAGAGAGAGAGAGAGAGAGAGATTTATGTCAAGGAAACAGCTTACATGATTGTAGAGGCTAGAATGGCCCAAGTCCGTGAATCAGGGTAGAGGCCTCTCCCAATTCATGCAGCTGTAGAAGTGGGCAAGCCCAAGATCGGCAGGTCAAAGAGCAGGGCTCCCGCTTACAGGCTGTGAAGGTTGATGAATTCCTTGATTGGCAGGTAAGACCACCACAAGGTTTCTCCTGATTCATGTAGCTGCAGGGGCTGGCGAACCCAAGATCAGCAAGTCAGAGAGCAGGGCTTCACTCATAGGCTGTGAAGATCGGCGAATCCCAAGTTCGGCAGATAAGCTTGACAACTCAAGTCCCAAGAACAGGAGGTGAGACGACAGGAGGCAGCTGCAGGATCCAAAGTGAGCAAAGAGCCAGAACGTCTGCTTATATTCAGATGCAGGCCACATCCCGAAGGAAACTCCATTTCATCTGATTGGGTACTCATAGCATATTCAGTCATGGGAGTGATCGTATACAAACACTGAGAACCATGGCCCAGCCAAGTTGACACATAGTCTTAACCATCACACCTACATACAGTAAACCTATGAGGTAGATAAAATCTCTGTTGTTTTAATCTCATCTAGTAGTATATCGTTATTTGACAGATGAAGAACCTGAGGTCCAGAGAATCTAAGTTACTTATCCAGAGTCATATAGTGACTGGAAGCAAGGCCTTCAAACTTCTGTATAGTCTCTTTGTCACCACACACGCTGCCTTCGGAAAAGAATATTTTTGTGCCACACAACCCTAATTTTATATCTCATGATATTTGGTCGGAGAACCATGGATGAGAACTGTTTCAAGGAGCTGTTTTATAGAAGAAAGGGAAGGGGAGGATCTGTTTGAACTGAGTCTAACCAAAGTCAGCTGTAGTAAAATGAGTAGGATTTGGGCACTGAATTCAGACATCAGAGCTTCAGTTTCCTTATCTGTAAAATGAGAATGTCATTAAATCAATAAACTAGAGAATGGGAAGTACCTGGCCCATAGTAGAGGCTTAAGTAAATATCAGTTCCCTTCCTCTATCTCTGGACAGTGTTTTCAGTTATTCCAGCAGGAAGAACTGGTTGTGCCAAAACTGTATTCTCTAAGGAAAATTTCTAATTCATGTCTAGATTTTTAAAAAGTATACTTTTTAAAATAGCTCCCAAAACACTGTCAGGCAGAACCTCGCTGTTGAGGGGTGCGTGGAAGCCTCCTCACTGCTGAATGCAACTAAGGGAAAACATGAAGATGCTGGCATAAGGCGCTCCCAACAAACAGCCCGCCCGGATCACCCTATAGTGAGGCTCAGAGTTAATGATCGCTTCACATTCAGAGTTTCCTAAAAGCTTTATTTTACACAGCTTTATTGAGATATAATTCATATAAAACCCAAAACCAAATCCATTGCTGTTGAGTCATTTCCAACTCATAGCAACCTTATAGGCCAGAGTGGTACTTCCCCATAGGGTTTCTGGAGAGGGTCTGGTGAATTTGAACTGCCCATCTTTTGGTTAGCAGCCAAACACTTAACCACTGCACCACCAAAAAAAAAAAAAAAAAAAAAAAGTTGCCATCGAGTCGATTCCAACTCACAGCGACCCTATAAGACAGAGTAGAACTGCCCCATAGGGTTTCCAAAGAGCAGCTGATGTATTCAAACTGCCAACCTTTTGGTTAGCAGCCAAACCTTTAACTACTACGCCACCAGGGCTCCAAAATTCATATAGCATACAGTAATGTACCCCTTTAAAGTGAATTCATTGGTTTTTAGTATAGTCACAGACTTGTGCAACCATCACCATAAATCATTTTAGAACATTTCTACCACCCCAAAAAGAGAACACACAATCGATTAGCAGTCACTCCCCATTGCCCCATTTTTCCCCATCCCCAGCCCTAAGCAGCCATTAATCTACTTTCTGTCTTTATGAGTCGGAATAGACTCTGTAGCAGTGAGTCTGGCTGCCTCTATAGATTTGCCTATTCTGGATATTTTATATAAAAGAAATCATGCAATATGTGGCCTTTTGCGTCTGTCTGCTTTCACATAATGTTTTCAAGGTTCATCCATGTTGTAGCATAGATCAGTATTTCTTTCCTTTTTGGCCTTTTATGTCTGCCTTCTTTCACATGTTTTCAAGATTCATCCATGTAGCATAGATCAGTACTTCATTCCTTTTTTTTTTTTTTTAGTTTTGGAAGCAGGTTTATGATTAGGGTTAATTTTAGTGTTAAGGTGAGGTTTATGGTTAGGGTTAGGATAATTTTTAAGGTTAGGGTATGGTTTAGGTTTAGGGGTAGGTTTAGGTTTAGGGTTAGCTTCAGGTTTAGGGGTAGGGTTAGGCTTAGGGTAAGGATTAGGTTTAGGGTTAGAATTAGGTTTAGTGTTAAGTTATTTTAGGGTTAGCGGAGCCTTGGTGGCACAGCTGCTAATCAAAAGGTCAGCAGTTGGAATCCACTAGCCACTCCTTGGAGGCACTATGAGGCAGTTCTCCTCTGTCCTTTAGGGTTGCAGTGAGTTGGAATCGACTTGATTGCAATGAGTTTGGTTTTTGGTTTTAGGGCTAGGGTTAGGTTTGCTTTTAGGGTTAATGTTAGATTTTGGTTTAGGATTAGGCTTAGGTTTATATATAGGCTTTACCTTTAAGTTTGGGGTTAGGGTTAGGTTTAGGTTTTATATTTAGTTCTAGGGTTAATGTGGAATTAGGGTTTGGTTAAAGTATAGAGTTAGTTTTAGCTTTAGGCTTTGAGATAGGTTTTAGGGTTAGGTGTAGTGTTAACGTTAATGTTTGGGGTTACGTTTAGGATTAGGGTTTCTGTTAATGTTATGGTTTAGATATTGTTTAATAATATTTTATTGTTTTTTTTGTGAAAGTTTACACAGCAAATTAGCTTCCGTTTTGATAGTTTTGCCACAAATTGTTCAGTGACATTATTTACATTTTTCATAATGTGTCAGCATTCTTTTTAATTGTGGTCTGGTTGTTCCATTTCCAGTGCTCTAGTTTTCCTGTCCCCTTATCTTCTCATCTTTGCTTTAGAGTAATTGTTGACCTTTTTGTCTCATACATTTTTTTTTTTATTCTACTTTAGGTTAAGGTTTACAGAACAAATATTTTCTCATTAAACAGTCAGTACACATATTGTTTTATGACATTGGTTAACAACCCCACAACATGTCAACATGCTCCCTTCTCAGCCTTGGAGGACCTTTTTTTTTTTGGTGAAAATATACGTAGCCAAAGATACACCATTTCAAAAATTTCTACAGGTACAATTCAGTTATGTCGATTACATTCTTCCAGTTGTGCTGCTGTTCTCACTTTAGATGAAGGTTTACAGAACAAAATAGTTTCTCATTAAACAGTATACATATTACCCTCTGACCAGTGGTTAAGAACCCCACTACATGTCAACACTGTCCTTACTCAAACTTGGGTTCCTATCACCAGCTTTCCTGTCCCCTTCTGCCTTTAGATTTTTTTTCTAAATTTTATTTATTTTGCTGTTGTTGTTGAGAATATACATATTAAAATATACACCGTTTAACAGTTTCTACTTTATTGGACTGAAATATGTATAGTGAAATATTTGCCAGTCCAACCATTTTTATGTGTATAGTTTAGTGACATTAATTATGCTCACCTTGTCATGCAACCATCACCTCTTGTCCGCTTCCAAATTTTTTCATTACTCTTAACAGAAACTCAGTTCCCCTTAAAGTGTAAAAGTTTTAAATTTGGATTCTCAATTTATCTATTTTTTATTTTGTCACTTGTGCTTAGATTTCTTTTTGTTGGTTGCACTGAGAATTAGGAAGGACTTAGAACTGTAAAAAATCAGCAGTTGTCCTTGTAGGATTTCAGTTACTTCTGAAATTATTTGAGTAAGAGATATTTGTGAGGGAATTAAGAAATTTTTAAAAGATGTTTCAGGAAAGACCAAAAATATCATGAGAACAGTTTTCCTACTGTGGTATGCTTGATAGAAATGAGCTGTCAGTGCCCTTGCCTTGCAACGAAGTTCATTCACTGGTGGCCAGCTGGGATGTTTGCAGCTGGTGGTTGGGACTGTAGATGAAGTCATATGATATTTTCTTGTCTTATTTAATGTCATTACAAGGAAAACCTCAAAAGACTAGAGGCCCCTTCTTGGAACATTAGATTTTGCCAGAGCACCTACAGGGGACTGATTGGGTTTCTTGTCATCCCTGATCTCCTGGAACTGAAGCTCTGTTCAGAAAATTCTTTAGTGAATCATGCCTAGGACCATGGCATCATAGACCCTTATTAACTACTTGAGGTCTGACTGCTGGCTCAGCAGTCCTGTCACAGGTCACCCAGCCTCTGCTCAATCACCTTCAGTGCCCAGGCGGCCCATTTCCATCTTTGACAGGCTTCTCGTGAGGATTAAAATGTATAAGGTAGTTAGTGTAGTGTCTTGCACAAAATAGGCACTCAGTAAATACATGGTAGCTTTTATTGTTTTGTTGGATAATGTTTCTTTTGTTGCACTGAAATCTGTCTTCCTAATCCCAATTAATCCCAGTTCTTATTTCTGAGAACCCGGTAGAACAGGTCTTTCAAAACGTAGCCTTTCAAATATTAAAGAAATAATACAAGTTAAATGGCCACAGTTCTTTCAGTCTTTCCTCGTGAGACATGTTTTTTTACTCCCTGCACCATCTTGCTCAGTAGTTATGGTGGTTTCTCAACCTGTCTGCCTTTCAGAATTGTCTGAGGAGCTTTTACTCGGTACACATGCCTGAATTTGTAGGTCTGGGATGGGGCCCAAGCATCTACCTTTTTAAAAAGCACCCTGGTTGATTCTGTTGCATAGCCTGTGTCGTAGTCACCTAGTGCTGCTATAACAGTAATACCACAAGTGGATGGCTTTAACAAAGAGAAATTTATTCTCTCACAGTAAAGTAGGCTAGAAGTCCAAATTCAGGGCATCAGCTCTCTCTGTCGGCCTTCTCATCAGGGTTCCCCCGAACTAGGAGCTTCTCCGCATAGGAACCCCAGGTCCAAAGGACGCGCTCTGCTCCTGGCACTGCTTTCTTGGTGCTTTGAGGTCCCCCTGTCTCTCTGCTCGCTTCTCTCTTTTATACTCAAGAGATTGCCTCAGGATACAATCCAATCTTATAGGTTGAGTCCGGCCTCACTAACAACTGCTACCCATACTCCCTCATTAACATCATAGAGGCAGGATTTACAACCTATAGAAAAATCACACAATACCAGGAATCGTGGCCCAGACAAATTGATACACACATTTTTGGGTGGACGTAATTCAGTCCATGACAGCCTGGTTTGGAAACTGCAGCTCTAACCTATTGACAGATAAATTAGAGTGGTAAGTGTTAGGGAGAAGAGGCTGTGATTTGCTAAGCTGGTCCTGTAAGGCAGTGTTTCTCAACCTCTGAACTATTGTCATGTTGGGCCAGATAATTCTTTGTTGTGGGGTCTGTCCTGTGCATTGTAGGATGTTTAGTAGAATCACTAATCTCTACCCACTAGACGCCAGTAGCAGTCCCCCTTCTCTGCCCTTGTGACAAGCAAAAATGTCCCCAGATATTGCAAAATGTATGCTGGAGGAGAAAATCACTGCCATAAAGATGAAAAACTCTGTTTTCGTAGTTGGAGAATAGCTAAAAGCAGCTCTTTACACACTTCCTTCTCACAGTATCCATCTGCATAGTTACTACAAGTGACTAATCACAAAATTTGGTGCCTGGCTTAGTTCTGATTTATTTTAAATAGCTCAAGCGTATTTCAGTTTTTCTGATTTCCTGACATACAGTAGATTATGCATGGTCCTATATGAAATACTTATTTATAGTGTTTATAGTCATGGCACTCGGACATATACTTTAATAGCAGGGAAAGAATCCTCTATTAGGTATTGCATTACTTGTTCATTCTAATATTCTGTTACTGGTATTTCTCTTTTTGTGCATATGGCAGCACTGCCCCCACCCAAACCTTCCTCTGGCTCTAGGGGAAGAATATACTCCAGCACGTGGGCTGACATTTGTCTAAACCAGGTTCCTATTCAACTCTGTCTTGCAGTGAGAGCTTATAAGAAAATTGTAGAATTGAGACACCTCCTGGAAATTGCCGAGAGCAACTATAAACACTTGGGAGGAATAACAGAAGAAGATCTAAAGCAGAGGAAAGAACAGCTCGAGTCTGAAAAGTAATGTTCTCAAAACTTTAATGGTTTGTTTTTAGTTACTTTTCTCAATACCATATAAGAGTTTGTTAACTAGCAGCAGCTTGTTCTTTCACCCTCACCAAAGGGTGTTCGAGGGAACCCTGGTGCTGCCATGGTTAAGCTCTTGGCTGGTAACCAAAAGATTGGTGGTTTGAACCCACCAGTCACTTCGTTGGAGAAAGATGTAGCAGTCTGCTTCTGCAAAGATTTGGAAACCCTGTGGGGAAATTGTAGCTATAGGATAGCTATGAGTTAGAATCGGCTCTATGGCAATGGGTAAAGGGTGTTAAATCCATCCTGTTTTCTTCCTAAGCCTCCAGGTGGAGAAGTTAAGATTTTTTTTTAGACAACAGCTACTTTGAGCTCTTCTGCAACACAGGTGACACAATCTCTAAACATCCCCATCAGGTTGAACTGCCTACTCATGAATCTGAGACCCAATCCTGTGTTCATTGACCATAGTACCCTCAATAGAGAGTGCTCTGGTATCCAGGGGAAGTGAGCAGTTGTACATCTGCCTTCACCTTTCACCTCTGCACCTTTAGCACCTCTTCTTAATTAATGGCTGCTAGAATAGAGAATCACTAGTATTTCCTTCCTCCCACTGCCTGTCTACCTGTCTGTCTGCTTTGAGAGTAGACAGGTGACAGAGGAAGGCAGGAGAGGATACCTGTAGTTTAATCAAAACATGGATCTGTAAATAGCCCTGTACGTGGATTCTCTTCCCCATTCTCTGCTTTCCCTGCCCTTTTCTTTGGTCGTGTCTTTGCCTCATGCTTTTAGAACTTCTTATTTCCCCTCCCTCTACCACCTTCTCAGTCTACCCTCAATAAGAGGTCTGATAAATGTATTCAGACTAAGTCTACATCCTTGATAAGGACTAATGTGTTATCCTTCCATGGGTACTTGAAAATTTGAAAGAGACAAAGCCTTAAGCTGAAATACTGTATCTCTTAATTAGATTCTAGACACTAGGAAGCTGAGGCAGATCAATTATTATTATTATTATTATTTTGAATCAGGAGACCTTCTTGGTATCTCACAAAGCACATTGTGTAGGTAACTCCCCAATGCCTATCTACTGCTTAAGGTGTTTTGAAATGTAGACTATTTTCAGCATTGGCCTTTGCCTAAAGAGTCGAGCCGAAAGTTCTTAGATCCCTTGTAGTATAGAAAAGTACTTCATAGTGGAGCAATTATTTCCTAGATAAACCCCTTACATATACAGTAAAACCTGCAAAAGCCAGAACCTGTGAAAGTTGGAAGGTGGAAACCTGTCAGAGAAGGAAAACTAAAATATTTTCCACTAAACTGAGTGATAGAAAAGTGGTAAGACTGCTCCCTGTCAAAGGCAGAAAACTTAGAAGACCTGGAAAAACAAGACAGTCCCATTGAGTTCCAGGTCTCACAGGCTTCACTGTATTGTCTCATGCAATCTTTTTCTTTTTTTTTGAATTATTATTATTTGTTATTGTTGTAGTTTAAGTGACAGTTTACATTTCAAGTTTGTCTCTTATACAAAAATTTATAAATACATTGTTATGTGACCCTAATTGCTCTCCTTGTACTGTGACAGCACACTCCTTTCCACCCCTGATTTCCCACGTCCATTCAACCAGCTCCTAACCCTCTCTGCCTTCCCATCTCACCTCCAAACAGAAGCTGCCTGTTTAGTCCTTATATCTACTTGAGCTAAGAGGCACACTCTTCATGAGTATCACTTTATGTCACACAGTCCAGTCCAATTCCTGTCTGAAGAGTTGGCCTCGGAAACTGTTTGAGTTCTGGGCTGACAGAGAGTCTGGGGGCCATGCTTTCTGTGGTTCCTCCAGTCTCAGACCATTAAGTCTGGTCTTCTTACTAGAATTTGAGTTCTGCACCCCTTTCTCTTGGTCCATCCGGGACTCTCTGTTGTGTTTCCTGTCAGGGCGGTCATTGATGGTAGCTGGGCACCATTCCGTTCTTCTGGTCTCAGGCTGATGAAGTCTCTGGTTTATGTGGCCCTTCCTGTCTGTTGGGCTAATACTTTCCTTGTGTCTTTGATGTTAATTCTCCTTTACTTCAGGTGGTTGGGACCAATTGATGCATCTTAGATGGCCACTTGCAAGCTTTTAAGACCCCAGATGCCACTCACCAAAGTAGGATGCAGAACATTTTCTTAATAAACTTTGTTATGCCAGTTGACCTAGGTGTCCCCTGAAAGCATAGCCCCCAGACCACCACCTCTGCTACTCTGTCCCTTGAAGTGTTTGATTGTATTCAGGAAACTTAGCTTTGGTTTAGTCTGGTTGTACTGACTTTCCCTGTAGTGTGTGCTTTCCTTTCCTTCACTAAGATAATTCTTGTCTACTATCTAGTTAGTGAATAACCCTTACCTTCCCTCCCCACCCTCGTAACCATCAAAGAATGTTTTCTTCTGTGTTTAAACCTTTTCTAGAATTCTTATAATAGTGGTCTTATATAGTATTTATCCTTCTCTGACTAAATTCACTCAGCGTAGTGCCCTCCGGATTCCTCCATGTTATCTTTCATGGCTTCATCATTGTTCTTTATTATTGCATAGTATTCCATTGTGTGGATATACCATAATTTGTTTATCCATTCATCTGTTGATGGGCACTTAGGTTGTTTCCATCTTTTTGCTATCATGAACAGTGCTACAGTGAACATGGGTGTGCATGTATCTATTCGTGTGATGGCTCTTATTCCTCTAGGATATATTCCAAGGGGTGGGATTGCTGGATCCTATGGTACTTCTATTTCTAGCTTTTTAAGGAGGTGCCAAATTGATTTCTAAAGTGGTTGTACTATTTTACATTCCCACCAACAGTGTATAAGTGTTCCAGACTCTCCACAACCTCTCCAGCATTTATTATTTTGTGTTTTTTTGGATTAATGCTAGCCGTGTTGGGGTGAGGTGGTATCTCATTGTAGTTTTGATTTGCATTTCTCTAATGGCTAAGGATCGTGAGCATTTCTTCATGTGTCTGTTAGCCACCTGAATGTCTTCTTTGGTGAAGTGTCTGTTCATATCCTTTGCCCATTTTTTAATTGGGTTATTTGTCTTTTTGTTGTTGAGGTTTTCCAGTATCTTGTAGATTTTAGAGATTAGATGCTGATCGGATTTGTTGTAGCCAAAATTTTTTTCCCAGTCTGTCGGTTGTCTTTTGGTGAAGTCTTTTGATGAGCATAACGGTTTGGTTTCTAGGAGCTCCCAGTTATTCTAGTCTCTCTTCTGGTGCTTGTGCTTGGTTACTTATGGTTCATATTCTGTTTATGCCACGTATTAGGGCTCCTAGCATTGTCCCTGTATTTATCTCATGCAGTCTTGACAGCTCTTCTTCCACATTCCCAGTCTTAAAACTCGCTCACTTCCTTACCAGAACTACTACTGTATTACTCTTGGATTGTCCTACCTGGGACCTGACCCTCAACTCAGCATGACCTGGGGATTCTGTTCCCTTCATCATCCAGCTATAAGGAAAAAAAAACAAAAAACCTGGTTTAAGCTACAGCATTTTTGTCTGGATTATTTTCACAACCTCCTGATAGGTTTCCCAGCTTACTCTTGCCACCTTACTCTTTGCCCCTATGCCCTATAGTCTGTTCTCAACACAACAGCCAGAGTGATCTTGTTAAAATTTAAGTAAAATCATACCATTTTCTTTGCTCAAACCCTCCAGTGGCTTCCTGTTTCACTCAGAGGAAAAGCCAAAGTCCCAGCTATGATTTATAAGGCCCTACTTGTTCTGGCTCCCTGTTCTCTCTCTAACCTACTACTCTTCTAAACTACTCCAGCCACGTTGGCTTGTGGTTTTCTTCCAATTCACCTGACCTATTTCTGTTTTAGGGCCTCTTTATGCTTGCTGCTCTCACTGTCTGGAACGCTTTTCCTTAGCTGTCTGCATAGTGATCACCCTAATTTCCTTCAGGACTTTGCTCAGAAGCCCCCTTCTTAGTAAGACCTTTCCTGACCACTGTAGATGAAATGCTAACCCCCTCCTCCACAACATTAATATCCCTCTTTCCTGCTTTATTTTTTTCTCCCTTAGCACTTACCACCTTCTAATACACCGTATATTTTATTCATTTATTTATTTTGTTTATTGTCTGTCTTCCTCCACTACTAAGTTAAACTCCATGAGGGGAGATTCTGGCCTGTTTTGTTCACTGCTGCATCCCTAGTGCCTGGATCATTGTTGGCTCAGAGTAGCACTCAGTCCATATTTGTTGAATAAATTAATTCTTTGTTTTATGTGCCTTAAAGACAATGTATGGATGCTTTCCACTATTACCAAAAGTAATTTTTAGTTGACATTGGAGACTGACTGAAAACACATGTTTTTGACAGGACCATCAAAGAGCTGCAGGACCAGCTGGACTATGAACGACTTCGTAGAGAAAAATTAGAATGTCAGCTGGATGAGTATCGCGTGGAGGTAGATCAACTCAGGGAGACGCTGGAGAAAAATCAGGTCCCCAACTTCGTGGCTGCGGTTGGTGTCTTTCTTAACACGTTCATCTTTCTCGAGAAACAGTATAGAAGAGTGGCTAAGAGTACAAGCTTTGGACTGGGGCGTTTGAGTTTGAATCTTGGCTACAACTCTTTTTGGACTGGGCAAGTCATTTAACCTGTCTGTGCCTTAGTTGTAAACTGGAAACAAATGGCCCCCAAGCATAGTGCTGAAGTGCTGTCTAATGTTCCCAAGTATAAGAAGGCTGTGATGTGCCTTAATGGAGAGAATATGTGTGTTAGATAAGCTTTGTTCAGGGTGAGTTATAATGCTGTTGCCCATGAGTTAAATGTTAATGAATCAATAATATATATTAGGCATTTTTAAACAGAAACACACATAAAACAAGGTTATATATTGATTAGTTCATGAAAATGATTTCACAGTGGCTAACAGGAGCCTAACTCTGTATTTTCCCTAGGTGCAATGGTTCAATTTCACTAATTCAGTGTTCACGCCATCTTTAGATGAGCTGTATATGTATATAGATATATATCTACATACAAATATGTATATGCACACATATATGTTAGAACATATATTAAAGAAATATATTTATATGTAAATATATATATATAAAATAATGGTTTGAACAGTCATGGTTTATTATAAGTGTGCACTAAGTGTTATTATTACTCCATATAAGGATAAAATATGTTTTATAAGCAGAATAATCAGTAAGAATTTCAAAACAGCTAGGGAGTATGTACTGAAAAGCAGGTGGAGTCTAGAAAACAGTGAAAATGAAGGCAAGAAACCTCAAATGGTGCTTGTATTTCAGGCCATCTAGTCTCTGGTGCAAACGGTTAACATGCTCATCTGCTAACTGAAAGGCTGGAGATTCAAGTCCTTCCAGGGGTGACTCAGAAGAAAGACCTGGTGGTCTACTTCTGAAAAAACCAGCCATTGAAAAGCCTATGGAGCACAGTTCTACTCTGACACACATGAGGTTGTCATGAGTTGGAATCAACTTGATGGCAACTGTTTTTTTTGTTGTTGTTGTTTAATCTCAGCAGAGCAGGCAGAAAGTGCACTGGGGACTTTGACTTTCTCTTTCTTCTGTGAGTGAGGATGACCATGATGTGGCCTTTGTGTGCAGCTCATCTTCACATATTGTAGGGATTCAAGTAAGTTTTGTTTGGCTCCCTTGTATAGGGAATTCTTCTCTTCAGGCATCATAGATGAATTAAGTCTGTTCCAGGCCTTATCACCTGAATCTGATCTGTAATAAAAACTCCCTGGCTGCCCCAAGACTCCAGGTTCTCATCATCTCTGCATCTTGACACCAGACCAGTCTTCCTAAAATTGTTTCATCTTTTGCTGAAAACATTCACTGGCTCCTTGTTATATGTTTTGTCGAATGCAAACTTCTTTATCCTGCCTTTTTATTTTTGCACAAACCATTTTTTAATCTCCTAAAAAACACTTAAAAATATTGTGTGCTTGTTGTAAAATGTTAAAAACAGAACAGACATTCCTCCTTCCACCAAGTTCCACTATCCAGAGCAGGCTACTATTAATAGTTTGGTATGTATCATGTTGTTGCGTGCAGTGAAGTTGATTCTGACTCATAGCGACCCTATATGACTGAGTAGAACTGCCCCATAGGGTCTCCTAGGCTGTAATCTTTATGCGAGCACATCACCAGGTGTTTTCTCCCATGGAGCTGATGGGTGGTTTTGAATCCCCGTTTGGTTAGCAGCTGAGTGCTTAAGTGTTGCGCCACAAGGACTCCTTTGTATGTATTTTATTAAGAGAAAATTCTATTCACATAAAAACACTTGTGTATCTCTATGCATATACAAATACAAACACTTTCTCAGCTTTTCTGGGTTATAGTATTTCACCAGTGCTTGATTATCTAAGGGATATAATTATAATAATCCATTCTCTTCATTTTTGCAATGCTCTTCTGTGCTACCTTTAGCCCACTGGGGAAACTTTAGCATCAGAGACGCCAGCCTGTGCAGTCACATGATGTTGACTAGCAGAGACAAGTCATTCATTCTTAAACTACAGCTTTGCACTCAACATCTTTTACCTCCTGACCTTGTGGCAGGGACTCTGCTGACTCCCATAGTCTTCTCGGAGGTAGGAACATATGTTGTTCTTATCCAGCTACCTAGCTGGGACTGTCATTTGGCGGTCATGTAAGCTGCATACCTTCCCATTCCAAATTGATTGTCTCCCTATAAATTTTTTTTTCCCCTAAGCTATTCAAAAATTCTTTTTTCTTGCTTAGATTCCATACTCCACAGCCCAGCCTCCCTAAAGTCTCTCTCTTTACCAACAATGTGTGGGAGCTGACTCAAGGTTCCTATACTCTGGACCCATCACTCTTCGCAGTTCTGGTTTAGATTATATTCAATTTTTGCAAATAAGCAAATGCCACCAACCTTTCATGGAAGTTGCAACCCTGGATACGACTTATTTTCTCCTCTGCGCAAGTTTCTCAGAGTCTCAGCTTCATCTTCTTTAAAAATAGTGGGTAATACCTAGTAGGAGCCCTGGTGGCCAAGCAGCGCTTGGCTGCTAACCGAAAGGTTGGTGAGTTGAACCCACCAGCTGCTCCGCAGGAGAAAGATGTGGCAGTTTGCTTCTGTAAAGATTACAGCCTTGGAAACCCTATGAGGTAATTCTACTCTCTCCTATAGAGTTGCTATGAGTTGAAATCAACTTGATGGCACAGAACAACAACAATAGCACCTACCTTACGGGATCAACTTGATGGTAAATTAAATGTTTTGTAGAAGTCTTGAGCTCAGTTACAGATGTACTTGACAAATACTAGTATTCGTAGTATTATTTCCTTGTATTATTTCCTCCCTTCCTCGTAACTTTTTCTCCTTTTTCCTTCCCCTTGTTTATTAGAGACAAATAGACATAGTCAGTGAATAAATAAATGTGTAGATTCCTATGCCGTTTGAGGGTAGGAGGACTTAGTTTATTTTGGACTCTTAGCATATATAAGGTATAAATAAAATGAACTTTTCGTTCACTACTTATTTATACGAATGAAGTTTTTAAGAAGCTCTGACTAAATCTTTGTCCTGCCACCTTGTGGTCAGAACCTATGACTGCATACACTTGTACCTTTAGGACTTTTTTCTGCCCAAAAGAATCTGCAATAGTATAATTTTTATCCATAAAAAAAAAAAATTGGGATAATTTCTGAGGATAGTTTGAATATATAAAGCACTTAAGTAGTTTTTGATCATAATACCAGTTGTTGTTGTTAGGTGCTGTCAAGTTGGTTCTGACTCATAGCAACCCTGTGTACAACAGAACGAAACACTGCCCGATCCTGCACCATCCTCAGAATGGTTATGTTTGAGCTAATTGTGCAGTCATTGTGTCAGTTCATCTTGTTGAGAGTCTTCCTCTTTTTTGCTGACCCTCTACTTTAACAGGCATGATGTCCTTCTCCAGGTACTGGTCCATCCTGATAATACATCCAAAGTATGTATGATGAAGTCTTGCCATCCTTGAGTCTAAGGAGCATTCTGGCTGTACTTTTTCCAAGACAGATTTGTTTGTTCTTTTGGCAGTCCATGGTATATTCAGTGTTCTTTGCCAACACCATAATTCAAATGCATCAGTTCTTCTTTGTTCTGTTGTACATAGGGTCACTTTGAGTTAGAAGCGACTCAATGACACTTAACAACAATAACAGTGTATGATTCTATGCAGTGCCAAATAGAGGTAAAATTAACCATTGGTGCCTGTAGGAGGCAAAGAGAGGCCTCTAGGATACTGGCAGTGTTCAATTTATTGATCTGAATTGTGGTCATATGAATTTGTAAAAATTCATTAAGCTTTATATTTATGTACATTTCTTATACTTAAAAACATTCACTTAAAAATTATAAACTATATTGGAACTATAATAGCTTTGGCAGAGATGTCTGTCCATAAGGAGATTTGTGAGCACTGAATTCTTTATAGCTTCTGTCCCCAGAACAAGTATCATTCTGGAGGTCACTGATCTAAAGTTTTGGGCCATGTTTACTAGGCAGAAGGCCAACTTGGACCTGGTAATATTCCATGATTACCTTCCATGTTTAACTTACCCTTGTTTTCTACTTACAAGAGCTTGGAACTGGGTTGAACTTTGATATGCTCTCTTTTGGGCTTCTTTCTGTCCTCTGACTTCCAAGCCTATGGACCTGTAACAGTCCTTGGAGCAATCAATCTCTCTCTATTAGTTATGCTGTTTTGACACTCTGTTAAGAAGAGTTTGTTCTCGTAAGCAATTGCAGATATTCCAGAAGATGAATTTATATCTTTTTAGTTTTGCATACTGTCCAGAACTTCTCAGACTGCATAGAAATGTTCAAAAACAAGAATTCCATGTACCCAAGTAATAATTTGTAGATATAAAACCTCTGTCAGCAGTTTCATGTGTAGAATCATTAATCTCTTCAACAAGGTTATAAATTATTTCAGAGCAAAAAATACTGGTTATGTTTAAAATATATTTTCACACAGGGGTTGTTATCTAATTTTGTTGTAGTAATATGCTGCATTTGTATTTAAAATTGCTTTTGGTAGCTAAGCACCATGATTCAATATATAGTTGGTTTTTTTTTTTTTTTTTATCCCCCTGGGTTTTGGAGAAAACTCCTGGTAGAGAGAAATGTACTTCTGGCTAGACTTTATGATAAGAGGCTTAGCAAAATTAGTAATGTTGGTGAAAAATATTCCCTAAATGCATAAACTTCTGGGATTTGAAACTCTGGAACTTTTAATCAGTACTTACCAGAAGCCTGTTGAGTACCAAGCACGTATTTTCTTTCAAATTAGTTGTACAGTAGGGTTTGGTCTGATAGATCAAGGTACGTACTTGGTCTTTGTAGTAGAGGCTTTGAATATTTATTTTCTATTTTCAGGATACTTGGAATCCATAAAAAATCCTCAAGGAGTTAGTACATGTGAAATTAACAATAAATATTACAGTTTCTGGATGTTTTGCAAGTCTATTAAAACACTAGAAAATTGGCTACATTTGACAAGTAGCTACCTCTCTTTCCCTACATTTTGTATTATCTTTCTATAATTCCATGTTATCATGCTAATTGGATGAGGTTAAAAGCCTACCTCACCTCAGTGTTTTTTTTTCTCCCATGGACATCTTTGCATCCATCCCTTAATGATCTTGAGGAGCTTCTGAAACGCAGGGGTTTCTTTCTTTTTTATCTACTACTCCACTGCAAACTGCTGAGTGGGAACCAGACAATATTTCTTTCTTTAGCTATAAAGATATATAGTACAGTATACTGTACTGTACTTTGTCAAGAAGACAAAGTAAAATATTATAATGACATGTGCAAAGACCTGGAGATAGAAAACCAAAAGGGGAGAACACACTTGGCATTTCTCAAGCTGAAAAAACTGAAGAAAAAATTCAAGCCTTGAGTTGCAATATTGAAGGATTCTATACAGGGAAAATATTAAACGACACAAGAAGCATCAAAAGAAGATGGAAGGAGTACACAGAGTCACTATACCAAAAAGCATTGGTCGACGTTCAGTCATTTCAAGAGGAAGCATATGATCAGGAACTGATGGTACTGAGGGAAGAAGTCCAAGCTGCCCTGAAGGCATTGGTAGAAACAAGGCTCCAGGAACTGACGGAATACCAGCTGTTTTAGCAAACGGATACAGTGCTGCAAGTGCTCACTTGTCTATGTCAAGAAATTTGGAAGAGAGCTACCTGGCCAACCAACTGGAAGAGATCTATATTTTTGCCTTTTCCCAAGAAAGGTGATCCAACTGAATATGGAAATTATTGAACAATATCATTAATATTCACACTCAGGTAAAATTTTGCTGAAGATCATTCAAAAGTGGCTGTAGCAGTATATCAACAGGGAACTGCCAGAAATTCAGGCTGGATTCAGAAGAGGATGTGGAACCAGCGATATCATAGCTGATGTCACATGGATCCTGGCTGAAAGCAGAGAATAACAGAAAGATGTTTACTTGTGTTTTATTGACTATGCAAAGGCATTTGACTGTATGGAGCATAACAAATTATGGATGTGAAGAATGGGCATTCCTGAACAATTAATTTTTCTCCTGAGGAACCTGTACATAGATCAAGAGGCAGTTGTTGGAACAGAAAAAGGGGATACCGTGTGGTTTAAAGTCAGGAAAGGTGTGCATCAGAGTTGTATCCTTTCACCATACTTATTCAATCTGTATGCTGAGCAAATAACCCAAGAAGCTGCGCTATATGAAGAAGAACGGGGCATCAGGATTGGAGGAAGACTCATTAACAATCTGCATTATGCAGACGACACAACCTTCCTTGCTCAAAGTGAAGAGGATTTGAAGCACTTACTGATGGAGATCAAAGACCACAGCCTTCACCTTTCACTTCAGTATAAAGAAAACAAAAATCTTCACAACTGGACCAGTAAGCAACATCATGATAAATGGAGAAAAGATTGAAGTTGTCAAGGATTTCATTTTACTTGGATCCACAATCATGGCCCATGGAAGCAACAGTCAAGGAATCAAAAGACGCATTGCATTGGGCAAATCTGCTGCAAAAGGCCTCTTTAAAATGTAAAAGAGCAAAGATGTCACCTTGAAGACTAAGGTGCACCTGACCCAAGCTGTGATGTTTTCAGTCACCTCATATGCATGTGAAGGCTGGACGATGAATAAGGAAAACCGAAGAACTGACGCCTTTGAATTGGGGTGTTGGTGAAGAATACTGAATATACCATGGACTGCCAAGAGAACGGACAAATCTGTCTTGGAAGAAGTACAACCAGAATTCTCCTTAGAAGCAAGGATGGGGAGATTATGTCTCACATACTTTGGACATGTTATCAGCAGGGATCAGTCCCTGGAGAAGGACAACATGCTTGGTAAAGTAGAGGGTCAGTGAAAAAGAGGAAGACCTTCAACGAGATGGACTGACACAGTGGCTGCAACAGTGGGCTCAAGAATAACAACGATTGTGAGGATGGCACAGGATCGGGCAGTGTTTTGTTCTGTTGTACGTAGGGTCGCTATGAGTCGGAAATGATTTGACAGCAGCTAACCATAAAAACAACATTATTGGTCTTCAGACTAGCTAAGAAACTTTTTCAAGGGAAAAGACCATTGGTCTCAGCCTATGCCCACCAGTACCTGGCCACTATAAGGAAAGTAGCAATTTTGTCATCTGTTCCTTTCTCAAGTTTGTAACTGAGAGTGTGGGAGGAGGCAGATGTGTGGTTCTATATTTCCAGGGGGTATTGGGTTGATGGCAGCTTATTCCCATGTTCTCACACTGCTGTGTGAGTTACACTAAGTTCACGAGTGAAGGTGTGGACAAGAACACCTTGGGGAATACTAACTCTAGCTATGGGCGCTCTCCATGGACATGTGCCTTGCGCTGTTCTTGGAGGACCCGAGTTCAGATCCATCTTGTGTAACTGGGGACAGGACATTTTTGACTGGAAGAAGTCATTAATATTAATATCTAGTGAGCATCCATTGTGTTCCTAGCACTCCCTTGCTCCCTTCTGTAGCATTTATTAAGTGATTATTTTGTGCTGGGTCCTGAGAATACCACCATGGATGAGAAATACTCAGAGACAGTGGTTGGTGGAGCAAAGTGGAAAATGAGGCAAGAGCAGTAGAGGGATGGTCAGAGTTGTGGCAACACAGAAGAGGGAATGGAGGAGCCAGGAAATGTGATTCCCACACTATAGGGCTTGCGAAAAATCCAGAGAATGATATACTAGCATTTTCTGCATTTCATTTAGCAATATGTTGTTAAATGTTAGTCTAAGACAGAAGCAGAAACAACAATCTGTTGTCTTTTGGAACTATATTAGGTAGAGATAGGACTGACTGATTTCTCAAGGTGCCTCTCAGTCTTATGTTTCAGCACAGTATGATGCACTGGTAGTTTAGATTTGGAAATTTATTTACACAGAATTCTAAAAGTTAATTCACAGTTGAAAATATTAGCATGATTAGTTTTTTTCTTTTGAAATAGGTAATAATTGAAAGATGAAACTGTGTGCTAGCAGAGAAATTTTATTTGACCCTCTTCTTTTGTTTGTAGGATGATGACTCTTCTTGTGAATCAAGCAAAGAGAAGGGGAGAGTGAAGAAAAAGGTGTCTTCTAGGGCAGTGTTTGTGAGAGGGTACTAATCAGTGAAATAACTTCAAATAAATTTCCTTGATTTTTCTCTTCCATTTTTAAAATTGATGTAAATGTAAATCTATATAAATTTTTCTCAGAATTATGCTGATATGTTGTTATTCCAACTCTGAAGGCAGAAATAGGTTATGTAATCTCATAGGGATTTTAAAAATTCTGTGGACTCAGTTGTACTCCCCTTCCCAATACACTTTTTATATATCTATGTAGGCCAGTCAAGACTCTAAAGCAGATTTATGTGAATAATTAATTTTGCAAGTATTCACATAAGCTTTATAAGATACTATAGTTTAGAAATCAAAAGAAATCTAGTTCTAGGTATTAAAAAAAGGATTGTTCCATTTTAGAAAATTCCTGTTACTTTCTAGAGAATACCCTTTACTGCTATTAATGTGAACATTTTTTTTTATTTAAAAAATTTTTTAAAATGCCCTAACTTTTAAAAAGTGTCAGGACTTGGGAGAAAATGGAACACAAGAACACCAATAAGTTTTAGAAAAGAACAACTTTACAGTGACAACCAAATCTCTCATACTCAGAAAAATTTTACATAAAATGAAAATTAGCTCTTACTATAAGAGAAAAACATAATGTGTGCTTGCTGAGAATACCCACTTAAAAAAACCTGCTTCAGAATACAGACATTGTTCTGTCTTGCAAGCTTTATTATAAGAAAGGAAAACAGAGAAGAGAAAGATGGGACAGGATAAGAAACACATGGCTTTATTATTTTCCCAGGTTTCTCCCTTGAAATTAAAAACCAATTGTATTTTGCTGACCTAGAAACAACCATGACATTTCAATTCTGTTCTGACTTCAGTTCTCTCATTTTTCCTATCCCTCCCCCGATCTCCACTTCTTTTTACCTCCTTGGGCTAGCAAAGATCTATTTTGAGGCAGTTGTCTAGATCCTGCCTCCCCCTGAAGATGTAATGGCTAGCCTTGGGCTTTACTGGCGGCAGGCTTCTTACCATACACCAAACTGGCCACCCTCAGGACCCTGGCATGCACTTTACATGCTACAGGCCACCTTGACCCAGTGTCATCAAGACCAGTTTCCCCTGGCAGGAGTGCATTTGATTGCTAAGTCTAGTTGAAGCTGGTCAAGGCCTGTAAGCAAGAGTTAAAAAATGGCTTATCTATCCTTTTGATAACCTTTATATACACTATTGTTAGTTTTTCTGTAGTTTTCAATAGGCTTTCAATCTAGAGTGATAATAATAGTTAATGTTTATTGGGAGTTACTATGTAGATCTATGCCAAGTCCTTTACACATATTGTCCTGTTTTAAAAAATTTCACTGTGGCAAAATATATACAATAAAAATTTCCCATTTCATGTATTTTTTTATTGTTGTAAAAATATATGTAACACATTTGCCAATGTAACATTTTTTACATGTCACATTCAGTGACACCAATTACCAGGTTGTTCAACCATCAGTATTGTTTGTGGCCAAGTTTTCCATCTCCATAAACAGATACTCAATGCTTCCTAAACAACAACTACCCTTTTCTCCCTACCTCCTGCCCCCGGTACCACTAACAATCTTTGGTCTCTATACATTTGCCTATTCTACATATTTCATATAAGTGGGATCATACAGTGTTTGTCCTTCTGTGACTTACTTCACTCATCATAATGTTTTCTAGGTTCATTCATGTTGTAGCATGTATTAGGACTTTCTCTTTATGGCTGAGTAATATTCCATTGTATGTATACACTACATTTTATTTATCCATTCTTCTGTTGATGGACGTTTCGCTTGTTTCCACCTTTTGGCTATTCTGAATAGTGCTGCAGTGAACACTGGTATACAGGTATCTGTTCGTGTCATTGCTTTCAAGTCTCCTGGGTATATACCTAGGAGTGGAATTACTGGGTCCTGCAGTAGTTTTATGATCAACTTTTTTAGGAATCACCAAACTGTTTTCCACAGCAGCTACACCATTTTGCATTACCATCAGCAATGGATGAGGGTTCCAGTTTCTCCACATGTTCGCCAATGTTTGTTGTTTTCCTTTTTTTTTTTTTTTTTTTTTTAAATCTTAGCCATTCTGGTGAGGGTGAAGTGGTATCTCATTGTGGTTTTGATTTGTCATTGTTAGTTGCTGTCAAGTTGATTCCGACTCATAGCGACCCCATGTGTACAGAGTAGAACTCTTTTGGAAGCAGATTGCCAGGGCTGTCTTCTGAGGCACCTCTGGTTGGTTTTGAACTGCCAACCTTTCGGGTAGTAGTCAAGCACTTAACTGTTTGTGCCACTTAGGGACTCATGATTTTGTATCTCCCTATGGATGGGAGAAGAAGCCCTGGTGGCACAGTGGTTAAGTGCTTGGCTGCTAACTGAAAGGCTGGCAGTTCTAACCCACCAGCTGCTCCGCGGGAGAAAGATGTGGCAGTCTGCTTCCGGAAAGATTACAGCCTTGGAAGCCCTATGGGGCAGTTCTCCTGTGTCTCCTGTAGGGTTGTTATGAGTTAGAATCAACTTGATGGCAACTGGTTTTTTTTTTTTTTTTTTTTAAATGGATGGGAGCCTTGAAAAATCTATGGAGCTGTTCTACTCTGCACACATGGAGTCACCATGAATTGGAATCGACTTGATGGCAACCAACAACAATGGCTAATGTCCCTGGGTGGTGCAAATGGTTAAGCACTGGGGTACTAATAAAAAGTTGGCTGTTGGAACCTACCCAGAGGCACCTTCGAAGAAAGGCCTGATGATCTGCTTCTGAAAGGTCACAATCTTGAAAACCCTATGGAGTGCAGTCTACTCTTACATACATGGTGTCACCATGAATCGGAATCAACTTGATGGCAACTAGTTTATTTTTTTTTGGGGGGGAGGTAGTTTAATGGTTAATGATGTTGAGTATCTTTTCATGCGCTTATTGGCCATTTGTATATCTTCTTTAGTAAATGTCTATTCAAATCCTTTGCCCATTTTTTTGATTAGGTTGTCTTTTTGCTGTTAGGTTGTAGGAGTTCTTTGTATATTTTGGATAGTAAACCCTTATCTGATATATGGTTCCCGAAATTTTTCTCCCAATCTGTAGGATGTCTCTTTACTGTGTTGTTAAAGACCTTTGTTGAACAGAAGCTTTTAATTTTGCATTTTATTCATTTTTGAGTGTACAGTTCAGTGACATTAATTACATTCCCCATGTTGTGCAACCGTCACCACTGTCTGTTTCTACAAGATTTTCATCACCCCAAACAGAAACTCAGTACCCCTTAAGCAATAACTCCCCATTACCTTCTCTCCCCAGCCCCTGGTAACTGCCAATAAACTTTTGTTTCTATACATTTTCCTATTCTAGATATTTCATGTAAGTGGCATCATAAAATATTTGTGCTTTGTAGGATGTATTTACACACATTATCTCTTAATTCTCACAGCAGCTGTATGAGGTAGGTATATTGTATAGATGAGAGATTTAATAATTTGCCCAGGATCACAGAGCAAGGCAGAGCCAGGATTCTAACCTTGGCAGGAAAAATTCAGCATCTACATTCTTAACCACTACTGGAATTTCCAAATTCAACATACTCCTCACTTTCTGGGGCTAGAAACAGCCTTACTGTTTCCTGCCAACCTGGTGACTCTAAAATTAATCCCAACCCTGGAAATAGTTCTTTATACTTGCTCCACCTGGAATTTCCAAATTCAACATACTCCTCACTTTCTGGGGCTAGAAACAGCCTTACTGTTTCCTGCCAACCTGGTGACTCTAAAATTAATCCCAACCCTGGAAATAGTTCTTTATACTTGCTCCACCTTTCTCAAGACCATGGCTCTAGTCTCTCACTGTACCAGTGTTGTAACAGAAGCTCAAAGAGTCTCATAAAGAGGAGGAAAAAGTCAAAGTTGTAATGCAGTGGTCTCTAAAATGATTACACATCCCTAATCATAAAAAAAAAAAATTTAAGCATGCACCCCTGTGGCAGAGATTGCTTAGTGTCCACCAATATCTGTTCTTCCCTTCGTCTCTAGTAATAGGATTTTACCAGCACTTGTAAAGGATAAAAGAGTAAGACTAACTTCCCAACCTTCCTTGCAGCTAAGATACCCAGTTGTGGCCAACAGGATGTGAGCAAAAATGGTGTGTATAACTTTAGGGTCATGCCTCTGAAGGGAAAGGGCTTGCCCACTTTTTACCCCTTTCCTCTACTGGCAGTGAGTCACTGGACCTTGTGAATGAGGGCAACACCAGGGATGGTAGCACAATATGATAAAAAGGAGCTTGGGTCCTGACACCATGGAGCTGACATATTAGCCCTGGAATGCTTATGATTGGACTGTAGGTAAGAGAGAAATAAACCTCTGTCTTATTTAAGCCACCATTCTGGGTCTTGTTAAAGCAGCTAAATTTAAATCCTAATACAATCCCCAAATTACGTGTAAAATTTATAAATCTCATACATGTATTACTGTCATGTTGGTGAAACAAAAATACAAATGAAAAAGAGGTAAAGAGATAGAATTCTAGTATTTTGTTTCCATGCCTAAGTAGTAGAATGTCTGTCTACCTCCTGAGATGGAGTACCTCAACTTGGAGACTACTAGTATATGTAGAAAGAACATGAGATTTGGAATTAAAGTGTGTGACTTATTTGTTGTATGACCTCTATCAAGCTGGTTAACTTCACTAAGCTCGTTTCTTTAGCTGTGAAATGAGGATAAAACTACCTACCTAAGAGGACTGCTGTGAGAAAAAGGTAAGTTAGTATGCATTATTTGGCATATTTGCTGTTATGCAGTCAGTGGTACCCAGTATTCCACAAAATGGCAATCACTAGTTTCAGCGTTGGTGACCATAACCTTTTCCATTCTGATTTTCTTCTTTATATTAAATTATTCTTTAAAACTGAAAGTGTTACATGTCTAAATTCTTCAATTTTGACAAAAAGGCATCATAAGCTTTGAATTGCTTTTCAAATATGGTGAAGGGTTTTTACTGAGTCTTGCCTCGTCCACTTTGTCATCGAACAGTATGAAAGGGCAGGTTAGCATCTAGTCTATGGCCACAGAACAAGGTGAAGGTAGCTAATCCTCTTGGAGGCTTTTCACCACCCACAGAAAATGCCAAAAAGGTTTAGTGTTCTCAGAAACTCAGTTTAAATGAAAATGTTCTCAGTGTACCCATAATCAAATATTTAAAATACTGAAAAGGTTGGGTTAAGGCAATCAAGATTTATTCGTATCATTTACTCTACGAGCATTTAATAAGTACCTTATGTGAGTTAGCCCTGTGCCTAGAGGTTCAGAAATGAGTAAGATATACCCTTCTGAGAGCTTATAGTTTAGGACAGGAAAGAGACATATACAATAGCTGTTTTATAGTAAGGTGCAGGTGCTGGAACAGAGATGTAGTTTTGAGGTACACAGGGGCACAATCCTCTCATCCTCCTTCATTTTGGATATTTCCATCCCCTTAACAAAAATCTATCTGAACTAGAAAAGTACCATCAAAATGAAGTCTCAGTGGAAAAGATACAGGATCTAGAAGTCATGAGGATAAGGTATGTTGTGTATGATACTTCTGTTGTTGTCAGGTGCCGTCGACTTGGTTCGACTCATAGTGACCCTACATACAACAAAACAAAACACTGCCCAGTCTTGCACCAACCTCACAGTCGTTGCTGTTTGAGCTCGTTGTTGCAGCCACTCTGTCAGTCGATCTCACTGAGGGTCTTCCTCTTTTTTGCTGACCCTGTACTAAGCATGATGTCCTCCAGGGACTGATCCCTCCTGATAACGTGTCCAAAGTACATAAGACGAAGTCTCGCCATCCTTGCTTCTAAGGAGTATTCTGGTTGTACTTCTTCCAAGACAGATTTGTTTGTTCTTTTGGCAGTCCATGGTATATTCAATATTATTCTCCAATACCATAATTCAAAGGCCATTAATTCTTCGGTCTTCCTTATTCTTTTAAGCTTTTGCATGCATTTATGAGGCAACTGAAAATACCATGGCTTGGATCTAGCACACGTTAGTTCTCCAAGTAACATCTTTGTTTTTAATACTTCAAAGAGGTCTTTTGCAGCAGATTTGCCCAATGCAGTGTGTCATTTGATTTCTTGACTGCTGCCCGCATGGGCGTTGATTATGGATCCAGGTAAAATAAAATCTTTGACAACTTCAGTCTTTCTCTGTTTATCATGATGTCGCTCATTGGTTCTGTTGTGAAGATTTTTGTTTTACATTGAGGTGTAATCCATACTGAAGGCTGTAGTCTTTGATCTTCATCAGTTAAGTGCTTCAGGTCCTCTTCGCTTTCTGCAAGCAAGGTTGTGTCATCTGCATATGGCAGGATGTTAATGAGTCTTCCTGAATTGTACCTGTATTGACTGATAAAACTGATATTGGAGAATACGGTTTATATCTGCAGGCCAGTAAGCTTCCTATCACTGAACCCCAGAATCAGACACTTGCCCTGTTCCAAACATCATTACTGGGACAGGCTTCACCCTGCAGAGGCAAAGCCTGACTCTGTAGAAGCAGAACAGAATGAATGCTCTCTGCAGACAGGATGGTCCCACAGAGGAGGGGGAAAGAAGGGGCTGGATTACTTGAGCCTTGTTTTGTCTTCAAACTTACAATTAGGTAAGTTACTTTACTTCACCATGGGGAGAGTGGATGAGGGGACCAAGAGTGACAGGAATGCTATGTTGCTGGCGTTACCTTCACATAATATTCCTTCAGTGTTTTAACCAAAATAATTTATTGTCTGTGTTCTCCTCTAAGACTGTCAACTCCGTAAGAATGAAACCTCTGTACACACAGGGACTAGCATGTTCCCTGGCACACAGTAGGCATATTTGACTGAAGAATGCACTGTAGAGTTTGCTACAAATGGACTTTAGTCTTTATGGTCTTTATTTACTAATCCAATAAAAATTAATCAACAGTGTGCTAGTAATAATATAATCTATCAGTTATTCAGAATAACCTTGTCATTTGTTTAGTTATAAATAGTGATAAATATCTGAAGCATAGAACAGTCAAGAGAGTGGTGCAGACTCAGAGCCTTTCCAACTAAGTTTGCTTCAGAAGTAGGACTGCTAAGTTGTTTTCGAAACAAAAATCTTCTATTTATATTTTAACATTATCCTGTCATTTTTATCTTAGAATCCCCTTGTCAGGGCATTTGAAATCTTTTGAAATGTTTAGCCCTTCCTGGCCTTGGCTTCTTGATCTGGGTAAAACTAAACAGACTGAGATGAAAATGATATTTTATAATTTCCCTGAAATTATATATGTATTATTAATTGATACTGTTAAACAAAAAACAGTAGACCCAATAACAACAAAATATTTGAATTTCCCCTTGAGCTTCTTGAGAGTCAGGATCCATGGATCCATGGATGTTTGCTGAATTTAAGTGAATCATTAATAAAAAAAATAAAAGCTTTGTTTAATAAATTTACAATGGGTTCCTGAAGTAGGGATAAAATGTTTTTTGTAAATCAAAAATTTGAAAAATTCATGCAATAATCAGAGCTCAGTATTTAGCAACTCTACAGATGTAACATTAACTGTTATGCACTTGTATCAAGGCATACATTATTTTAAAATATATAGTTTCAATTAAAAAAATCATCTCCAGCTCTATGATGTAACTTTTAAAATCCAAACAAACAACTTTGTTATAATAATCTTTTATTTCATATAAAAGTGTAATTGTACAACAGTTATCAGGAAAGTTGAATACAATATGAAGTGTAGGCTTGGAAGTAGTTTTCAAATCTGTAGCACATATCAAAGAAATCCTATATGATTTACACAGTTGTTCAAGCAAACACAAGAAAACTTTGGTTCAGTTCTATAAACTATCAAAAGGAAAATAAAATACCCTTCTTAAGTCAGTCAAGGTTTGAACAGCAGCTTTTCAACATCACAAAATAAAGATAAATAAAACTTCTATCGTAAAACAGTTTTTAGTCCATAAGTGCTTTGAATACTCTTATTATAGTTAGTTGTTGCTGCAACTAATAATGGTCACTGACAGTTCAACAGACCTTTGGTGTAGTGTTCTAAGAAGTCAACAGTAGCAGCAGCAGGAGCATAATATAATAGTTTGGTTATTTCCAGAATCTATAAAATCCCAAGGCTATTGCAAGGCAGGTAAACACTGAGGCTGTGAAAAGAAGAAGCTATGTTACAGGTCATGTATTTGTGATAATTCTGCAGAATAAACAGAATAATGTCATTCTCAACCTAAATAAAGAGCAAAAACCAGAAAATCTAATGAATTGTCTATACTAGGTTTTTCATTCCCTACAAAATTAAACTACAGATAAAGAATATCCTTATGGGTAGGATTAATACTAATTCTTAAAAGCTTCTTATATTTTAAATTAGAATAAGGATGGCAGTAACTTAAAAAATGTAGATTATATGTCTGTTAGAAGCTATAAACAGTATTTAGTCATTAATATTATCATTACTCACAAGACTTCCTTAAATAATTATAAACTCTAATCTTATAATAAATAAGACTATCTTTCTTACCTATGTTAAAAATACTACATATTTAGGGTAGTAAATAGACATCCATAGACGAAAACTTTAATCGCCTTTTTGGTACATTTAAAGATAATTTATCTCATATTTATGATCTCTAAATTATTAAAAACATAAAAAATGAAGTTTTAATGAAAACTTTTGAAAAAAATTTCAATGAGGTAGAAGTTAAAAGGCAGAAAAAGCATCAGGTTTTAATAGTTAATACATCACCTGCTCTTTATGGTACATCATCTTGGATAGAACACCTTTCTGTTCTCCCAGCTTTAAGAAGCTGAGCCTTAGTGAGGCTTTTAGGGACTCTCTAGTTCCTAGTTTGTTCAAACAGCCATGAAAGGATTTTTTTAAATGGAGAATCTGTGAGATGATGGGCAAATTTCTTATGATTAAAGACACTAGAAATTAGCCTTTCAAAGTAAAGCTATCCTAATTATCTCATTTGATCCCACTACTTACTGAAGCTTGGTTAATGACAAGGTAATTTCCTTAATTTTAGGAAATGGGATTAGGTCTTTATAAGATATAGAGAGCAGGTGGGCATTTGAGGAGAAAAATAACATTAACAGAGTTTGTCGTCTTGTTGCCAATAGGCAATTATACATCATTCCAACTGATTTCACTTCACTGAGTATTTACTACATGCTAAGCAGTGTGCAGGCTTATTTAACCATTATTAATACCCTATGAGATCAGTGGAATTATCCCCATTGTATACCTGAGGAGACAAGCTCAAACTTAGATTGTTAGCAAGTGTTGGAGCCAGGATTCAAGCCTAGATGTACCTGACTCCAAAGCTTTTTTTAAAAAACCATTGTTATCTTCATTTGTACTGTGTCACCTGAAGGACTCATCTAATCTGTCAATTCTTGAGCCACATAGTGCTATCTAGGTGGTTATATCTTTTGTTAACTCATATAACTGGTAAATTAAGCTGTATACTACCAAATGAACACTTATTGTGAGGAAGGAAGTATTTAATTCCTTTATTAGAGGACCACCACCAAAGTTGTTCTGCATTTAAGTTTTTCTCTCTCATTTCTGTTGTCAGCTGTTCTCTGCTGTTGTGCTTACTCTGAAAGCATCAAAAAACTTTTAAATTTGCTATTTAGCTTCTATGGCCTGTCTAGGGAACATCCTACATATATGTAAAATGCTTAAGTGAGCATGTGCCTGGTAAATCCGAAACACTCTGTAAATGTTAGCTTTTATTATTATTTATCTGTCTAGAACAGAATTTGCCATGTTAACTATATAGATTAAATGGGAACTGCCATTATCTTATCTTTTTGCCTCCTTGGCAACAGTGATCTGGGCCAGAGTGTGGTGCTTGACCCAAAATGGGCCATTCAGACTCTGGGATTTTTCAAATTGGAACTAAGGAAGGGGTAATCTCTCTTGGCTGGTGAAACTGGAATGATAGGAGTCTGGGAGCTACTTACTGGTGGCCATTTTTCCAACTCATGGAGGAAGCTGGTATGAGAAAATGAGGCAGACGTTCAGAGACAAGATGTAAATTCCAATTCCAACTATCTCTGCCCTTCCATAATTCAATGTGCAAGCCAATAAATTCCCTTCTATGCCTAAGCTAGTTCTAATTGGATATATACTGTTAACTAAGAGAGTCCTGATTGATATATGTTGGAAAACCATATAACCTAATCAAGATTTATGATTTGATAAAGATGTCTTCTCCAAGGGAAATACAAGGTATTTAATTCTGGGTTTTGAAAGCTAAATTGGGATTTTTTTCCCACTTTTTTTTTTCCTGGTGCTCATGACTGAATTCAGTATTCTAGGACCTTATGGATCCACCTATGACATTAACTCTGCAGCTGTTGGGAGTGTGGAATTCAGGCTTCCTAAAAGACAACCAGTAACAGAGCAGTAACATGTATTTGGAAACAGGGTAGAAAAGGAGAAAGAAAATGCCTTCAGTACTGTTAGCTGCGGAAACCCTGGTGGCGTAGCGGTTAAGCGCTACGGCTGCTAACCAAAAGGTCGGCAGTTTGAATCCACCAGGCACTCCATGGAATCTCTATGGGGCAGTTCTATTTTGTCCTGTAGGGACACAATGAGTCGGGATCGACTCGATGGCAACAGGTTTGGTTTTTTGGTTACTGTTGGTTGTAAATCCTCTGTGAAAAAAGGAAGTGATGATTTAGGAAAGGTCTTTTTCCAGACTTCTAGAGTTTGCTTTGTACATAATCTAGTACTGAATGAAAGCTTTCTGAAGACTATCACCATCTTCAAACTGAGGGTAACAAGGATTTTGTTTTTAATTAAGTATTTATTCTTTAGGTGAATGCTCTGGAGGAAGCTGAGTGGAATTTAAAGCCTTCCCTAACCTGGGTTGCTTTGGGATCTATTCTGAAAGTGGGAATGAACATTGCAAACTGGGCTATTTTGGAATTTTTCCTGAGTAGTGACTAAAGGTCTCTGCTCCTGGATACTTTGCTAGAGTAGTGGTTTTCCAAACTTGTTTTAGCCTTAGAACCCTTACTTCAAATGAATCTTAAGCAGAAGCCCAATATTTAAAAGACAAAAGCTGAGCCACTCCAGTTGAAGAAGGGAAGAGGGAACGTATCAGATGAGGGCTCCATCTACATCTCTGCTGCCGCTCCAACATCACTGGTGGCTGCCCAGAAAATTACTGATAGTATAGGCTGGAACATCCTTTTTGGAAAGCCATTTGTTAATATTTATCAAATTTTTAAATGTGCGTTATCTTTTTGACCCAAAATACTAGCATAAGGGCACCAAGATAATAAATGTCTCTGTCTGTATGGTCTGAATTTATCCAAACACACACATATATATGGCTGTTCAGTGCAGCAATGTTTTTATGAATGAAAAGTTAGAAGTAGAATGTCTACTAATAGAGGATTAGATAAATAAATTATGGAATTTTCATAAAATGAAATGCTATGCTTTCTAATAAAAAGATGTATTGATGTGGAATGATAAGTCAAGACATTTGGTTAAAGATGTAGACTGTACAATATGATCCAATTATTTTTTAAAATGCATACATAATGTTATATACAGGAGAAAAAACACATATATACTAATAGTAAATATATATTGGGGGGGTTGTGGAAGGCTTTCACTTTTACTATATTGCTTTTGAGTTATCTGCACAATCTATAATGCAAATATATTACTTTTTATAAAAAGAAAGAAAAAAACAAAAACACTACTTGAATAGGGCATTCTTCCTAAGTTTTTGGAACCCTGTAATTGGGTCATGTCATATGGTACCTGACAAGCTCAGTATGTGATAAATAATCTAGTTTTTAGGTAGTATCTGTGGCTCAGTGAGTTGCATTCAAGGTAGGAGGTTATTATTATTTTTTCCTTGCTTGTTATGGTTTTTAATTGCCTGTATCTACTTTAAGGATCTTTGTTGATGTTGTTAGTTGCCATCTAGTTGATTCTGACTCATGGTGACCCCATGTGTGCAGAATAGCACTGCTTCACAGGGTTTTCAAGGCTGTGACCTCTTGGAAGTAGATCGCCAGGCCTGTCCTCTGAGGTGCCTCTGGGTGAGTTCTAACTACCAGCCTTTTGACTAGTAGTCAACTGCTTAACGGTTTGCACCACCCAGGCAGTCTCTGTAAGCCTGCTCAAGTCCTTATGGAAAGACTTAAACAATAAAAACAAAATTTTTACTTTTTCAATTGTGGAACACCCAATTTATCCTTCCATTATTTTGTGCTTGTGTTTTTATATTTACTTGATATTCATATGCTGTTTTCTATTACTAAGTTGTAGAGTTGCCTGTTAAACTTGTATCCTAAGACTAGAACCTTCGTTAAGCACTGCAGGAAACCAAGCAAAAAAGCAGCTGTGATAGCCCCTCCTTTTTTCTTCTGTGCTGACATGGTTCCACTGGAAGACAGGAGCTAACAGGTCTGAAAATTAAATGACAGTAATTTCTTTCTCTGACAAACAGCCTTACCTGCAAGATAACGAATTGTCTCAAGTTTGTTAGATTCCATCAGTGTTTTTAAGGAAGCAATTTCAGTGTCAATTTTATTACTGGTCTCTGAAATAACACTTTTGGTTTGATTATCCTGTAATAAATAAGAATAAATAAGACAACTAAATTTTGTCCTTCTGTATTATGAACAAAAAACTTTTACATTAGAAACCCTCACTTATGGGTAAATTATACATTACAAAAGTCTTAATTGGGGAAACAGTAAAAACATGGCAGTATTAAAAAATAACACTAAATGAACACTACAATTAACAAAACACATTCTATTTTGATATTTGGGGACTATTTCTTAGGATTACCATATACTGAGAACATTCTACTAAAAGCCTCATGGTAGATATAAAAGTGGATAAACTGGGAAGCAAAAATTTTAGTCACAGAACCATCACTTTATGTGTGTAAATTCCTTAGGATATCAATGGTTAATACTTCAAATATATTCTGCAAAAGAAAAAAAATCAACAAGGTTTATAATATGAACTGGCATCAATACTAAAGGAACTGGCTGAAATTTGTGATGGGTAATACTGAATGCTATGTGTATAGGAACCAAAGGATAGGATAAATAAGATGGTACCTACAGCTCAAAACTAGCTGTGAGAGAAATTGTTGATCTCCTTGTTTATCTCCTGTATCTGGTCAAGAAGTGAGAGAAGAGAATAAGATCCTTGGAAGGCAAATGGGACCTTCTCTCTTCTATTAAATTACGAGCAAAAAATAGTGATGTCTCTCCTGTTAGATTTTAGACCAAATAGCTTTTAAGAAAAGGATTAGGCTGAGTCAGAAAGCTGGGTTTTATTCAAGCTGTAGAGATTAAGTGATTATTACAATTTAGAATTCCTGAGAAGGTAAGTAATAGTTATGAATATAGGGTTTAGAACCTAGGTTCATATCCCAATTCTACCATTTATTAGTTGTGTGACCTTAACTTACTTCTCTGTGCCTTATTTTGCACACTGGTAAAATGGGAATAACAGTTCCTACCTCATAGAGGCTGATGTGGGGGAGGATTAAATGAGTTAACAGACAGAGGTAAAACTGATAAAACAGCATCTGGCACCTAATAAGCACTCAATAAATATTTACTATTATTTAGAAAAAATTTAAGACAAATACTTGTCATTCAGTTATCATTTAAATGCTAATTGTAGATCACTTTTATAAATATAGTGAACCCTTGTCCTTAAAAAAGTTATTTTCTACATAAAAATAATTTAGTTAAAAAAAGAAAAAAGTACACTATGTAGAAAGCTTGGTTCTGACTCAGAGGTCACAGCTCAGGTACTACCATCCACCATTCACCTGGTGGCAGCTTCCCAGAAGTGCTGACTATAATAGCTATGAGGAAACCATGGATTCTATAGGGCTAGCTTTTAAAGTCCAAGCTTAGAAGATGATATACATAAAAGCAGCTACACAAGGCAAAAGAATGGTTCAAGAGAGAAATTTTTAGAGTAGCTCACCTTTTTGGTAAATTCTGTGGTCGCTTCCATAAGTTTCTTTTCTTGATCTGTAAACTAAAGGATATGAGACAGTGGCAGGTTTGGAAAAAAACACGAAATTTAATTTCAAGAATTAAAAAGGAGTAAGTAACTACGAAAGTAAGTTCAAAAGCACATTACCATATCTGTTACTCTGCTCCTTTCTAGGTTGATGTCCAGTTTATTATCTGCTCTGATTCGACTGGTTTCATTCTTTAAAGAAAATAAGATATTAAAAAATGATTATTTTAATGAATATTCTGAAATTAAAACAAAATGTTGAGGTACAAAAACATTTCACTTACTATCAGTTGCTGTTTAACTTGGTCTAATTCAATTTTCATTTTCTAGGTATAAGAAAGATCATACACAATTAGCATTAAAAGTCTATATTATGATTGATTCAGAAATTCTGAAGATCTAAATTAGCAAAATTTGGATGACTTCTGGATTTCTAAGGCAGAATTTGATCCAAAAAAAAAAAAATACTAAAAAAGAACCAAAAAACCAGCATATTTAGAAAATAATTCTTATGAGCAAAACATCAGAAAATGTTTCAGTATTAAATTCTATTTAAAAAATAATTTTCTAAATTAAAAAAAATTTAAGTGAATAGATTAACATAGCTTGAAATTCTAATTATAAAAACACAATTTTCTCAAGTGATGAAGACAATTAGTACAGGATCAAATAAAATGGAAAATGCCACATTACTTTCAGCTCTGAGAACATTATCAGGTATACTAGAAATTTTGTGTAAAATATAGAACTCAAACATTTTCCTTTTATGTGACTTTCATTTATATGGGTACAGCTCTTATTCAGTATGCAAAAAATCATGATTTACACATAAAAAAGATTAGATACGGTTAAATATACAGTAAACTCACTCCTCACCGACATGGTTTGGTTACAAAGAGGAGGTCATTTACAGGAGTTGGGGCCTCGTGTTTGGTACCAGTGGGGTGCGCTCTCCCCCTCTCCCTGTTATTCACTGACTGTTGGGGCAGCCTCAGAGCATCTCAAGCCCTCCTTCCCTACCACTGCAGAGCCCACGGGGATTGGGGGTGGTGGTGGTGGTGGTGGGGGTTGCCCGCTGCCTCCAGAGCAGCAGGTGACAACCACCACCTGACTACGCTCCAGGCCTCAGCCAGAACCCCCACGCCTCGCCTCTCCACCTTCTGCTCCGCTGGCCCTCGAGACAGGCCTTGGCAGCAGGCGGCAAGTGAGGGCTGGCCACCTAGGTCCTGCGGAGGCTGTGGAGGTGGCAAAGTCCTCCTTAGAATGAGAGACTTCTGAGCCCTCCTCCCTCCCCCGCAAACTCCTGCCTCCTGCACTCCATTGCAGGCTGGCCCGCCCCTCTGCTGGCTCCTCCGCCCGACCCAGGTAAGACCCAGGTAATAACTGCCAGAGGCTCAGGTGGCCTCGCTTCCTCTCACTGACCTGGCATTCCTCCTCCTCCTCCTTCCCCTCTCGCCTTGGCTTCTTGTTTATGTGGAAAATACATTTTTTACTATTATTGTAAATTTATAATATCAGATAATGAGATACTTGCTAAGTGAGGAATGTGTATCTAAAAATTTGTTAATAACCACGTACAGTTGCTATTTGGTCCTATTAACCTATTCACCAAATAGGACACCTGTGAAATCAAGGTAGGTTATTAGTAATTTAACACTTGTATCACCTCGTTCTCTGCTCTCAGATTTGCAAATTCACTTTTCTCTAGGATGACCATATCTTTCCTAATGGAGTCCAAATGAGCCATTAGCTGTTGTACGGTTACTTCCTAGAAAACAAGATAAAAATAACTTAGTGATCTGTAGAATGTCATCCTTTTATGGAATTATTGTTTTCATGAAATTTAATAGTAGTTGTTAACACGCTACAAGGTATAATGTTGCCTAAGTTAAAAACAACAAAACTTATAAAACATGTTTTCATTTGGAATACCAAAATGAAAAGGAGCACAAGATTCAAAGAAGAAAAAGTATTTTCCAGTGAAAAGAAATAAACGTCTAGGTCTTTTTATGAAAAGAATCTCAATAAAATGCTTAGCTTTTGTTGTCTTTCAATGCTTTGATTTGTGGGCTTTTCTACCATCGGAAAATTCCAGGGCATTGGGTAAGATTTAGAAGTCAGGTAGTAAAACAAAATAAGTAGAAGTATGGTTTATATAATTACCCCTTGTCAGTATAATTATTTTTTATTTATTTTAGGTTTTTTTTTGTGCTTTAGGTTAAAGTTTATAGCTCGTTAGTTTCTCATACAAAAATTTATACATTATTATGTGACCCTAGTTGCTGTCCCTATAATGTGACAGCACACTCCTCCTTTCCACCCCGGATTTCTTGTGTCCATTAAACCAGCTCCTATCCCTTTCTGCCTTCTCATCTTGCCTCTGGCCAGGAACTGCCCATTTGGTCTCGTGATATACTTGAACTAAGAAGCACACTCTTCACGAGTATCATTTTATGTCTTATAGTCACTCTAATCTTTGAAGAGTTGGCTTCTGGAATGGTTTTAGTTCTGGGTTAACAGAGTCCAGGGGCCATGTCTTCTGCGGTCCCTTCAGTCTCTGTTACACCATTAAGTCTGGTCTTTTTACTAGAATTTGAGTTCTGTGCCCCACTTTTCTCTTGCTCCATCAGGGACTCTCTGTTGTGTTCCCTGTCAGGGCAGTCATTGGTAGTAGCTGGGCACTATTTAGTTCTTCTGGTCTCAGGCTGTTGGAGTTGCCAGTTTATGTGGCCCTTTCTGTCTCCTGGGCTAATATTTTCCTTGTGTCTTTGGTGTTCTTCATTCTTCTTTGCTCCAGGATGGTTGGGACCAACTGATGCATCTATCTTAGATGGCCACAGGCTAGCTTTTAAGACCCCAGATGCCACTCATCAAAGTGGGATGCAGAACATTTTCTTAAACTTTGTTATGCCAATTGACCTAGATGTCCCTTGAAACCATGGTCCCCAGACCCCCACTCCTGCTACTCTGTCCCTTGAAGTGTTTGGTTGCATTCAGGAAACTTCTTAACTTTTGGTTTGGTCTAGTTGAGCTGACTTTCCCTGTATTGTATATTGTTCTTGTCTACTATCTAGTGAATTCCCCTCTCCCTCCCTCCCCACCCTTGTAAACATTAAAGAATGTTTTCTTCTGTGTTTAAACCTTTTCTTGAGTTCTTGTAATAGTTGTTTCATACAATATTTGTCCTTTTGTGACTAATTTCACTCAGCATAATGCCTTCCAGATTCATCCATGTTATGTTCTGCAGATTCATCATTGTTCTTTATGTTGTGTAGTATTCCATTGTGTGAATATACCATAATTTGTTTATCCATTCATCCGTTGATAGGCACCTAGGTTGTTTCCATCTTTCCATGTGAACAGTACTGCAGTGAACATGGGTGTGCAAATATCTATTCGTGTGACGGTTCTTATTTCTCCAGGATATATTCCAAGGAGGAGGACTGCCAGATTGTAAGGTATTTCTATTTCTAGCTTTCTAAGGAAGCACCAAATCAATTTCCAAAATGGTTGTACCATTTTACATTCCCAGCAGCAGTGTTTAAGTGTCCCAGTCTCTCCACAACCTCTCCAACATTTATTGTTTTTTTGGATTAATGCTAGCCTTGTTGGGGTGAGATGGTATCTCATTATAGTTTTGATTTACATTTCTCTAATGGCTAATGATCGTGAGCATTTCCTCATGTATCTGTTAGCTGTCTGAATGTCTTCTTTGATGAAGTGTCTGTTCATATCCTTTGTCCATTTTTTAATGGGGCTATTTGTCTTTTTGTGGTTGAAGTTTTACAGTATCTTGTCGATTTTAGAGATTAGACCCTCATTAGATAATGTCGTAGCCAAAATTTTTTTCCCAGTCTGTAGGTTGTCTTTTGACTCTTTTGGTGAAGTCTTCTGATGAGCTTAAGTGTTTGATTTTTAGGAGCTCCCAGTTACCTAGTTTCTCTTCTGGTATTTGTGCATTGTTACTTATAGTTTGTATTCTGTTTATGCCATGTATTAGGGCTTCTAGCGTTTTCCCTATTTTTTCTTCCATGATCTTTATCGTTTTAGATTTTATATTTAGGTCTTTGATCCCGTTTGAGTGAGTTTTTGTACATGGTGTGGGGTATGGATCTCGTTTCACTTTTTTGCACATGGATATCCAGTTATGCCAGCACCATTTGTTAAAGAGACTGTCTTTTCCCCGTTTAATTGACTCTGGACCTTTGTCAAATATCAGCTGCTCACAGATGGATGAATTTACGTCTGGATTCTCAATTCTGTTCTATTGGTCTATGTATCTATTTGTTGTACCAGCACCAGGCTGTTCTGACTACCGTGGCAGTATAATAGGTTCTAAAATCTAGCATAATTATTTTGCTTAAATTTCTGGATATTCTTTCTATATTTGGCACTATATAAAGAATAAGTGAAAGAAAATATGGCCTCTACCTGATCGATTTATAAGCTTTCCTTTGCTAGGGAGAGACATTTCTGTAGAAATGATTTAAGGCAGCCTTACAAGGAAAATAAAACTGTTTCCACTAAACTTCTTAAAATTAGGTAGCTAGCTAACCATCATTTATCCTTCTTACCGAAAGAAAAAGCAGATGAGTATATAACCTCAAAAGGGATCTTTAGAATAGGATTTAAAAACATACAAAAAACCCCAAACAAAAGAAGATCATTAGCTGGAACTCCTATTTTTTAAGTCACAATTTGTGGCCAGGGTGCATTGTTGGTTGCAGTCGTCCATTGACTGACTTGATTTTTAGAAAACAGGCTGTAACAGTTCCAGACACATGACCAAAAAAATGACTTAGTCTTCAAAGGGTTTGGTATGCACACATCTTCCCTATTATGAACTGTGTCCCCAGAAAATGTGTGTCAACTTGGCTAGGCCATGATTCCCAGTATTGTGTGGTTGTCCACCATTGTGTGATCTGATGTGATTATCCTATGTGTTGTAAATCCTACCTCTATGATGTTAATGAGGCAGGACTCAATCTACAAGATTAGGCTGTACTTTGAGTCAATCTCTTCTGAGATATAAAAGAGAGAATCAAACAGAGAGAAGAGGGACCTAATACTACCAAGAAAGAGGCACCAGGAGTGGAGCGTGTCCTTTGGATCTGGGGTCCTGCTGAGAAGCTCCTAGATCAGGGGAAGACTGATGACAAAGACCTTTCCCAGAGTTGACAGAGAGAGAAAGCCTTACCCTAGAGCTGGTGTCCTGAACTTCTAGCCTCCTAATCTGTGAGAGAATAAATTTCTGTTTGTTAAAGCCATCCACCTGTGGTATTCCTGTTACAGCAGCACTAGATAACTAAGACATTCCTCAACAATTTTCAGATGATGGCACAGTCACATGAAGCAGAAGTTACAAAGTGTAAGTGAGTTCTGGAGTCAGGCTGTCTAGGTTTGAATTCAAATCCTGTGAGAGGCTTTCATCAAGTTATTTACCTTTTTTGACCTTCTCACCTGTGAAATGAAGATAACAGTACATACACCTTAGAGGGAGTCCCTAGGTGGTGCAAACAGTTAAGCATGCAACTACTAGCTGAAAGGTTGGTGGTTCAAACCTGCCTAGAGGCACATTGGAAGACATGCCTGGAGATCTGCTTCCAAAAGGCCACAGCGTTGAAAATCCTATGGAGCAGTTCTACTTTGCACACATGGGACTGCCATGAGTCAGAATCGATTTGATGGCAACAACAAAACACCTTACAGAGATGTTATGAAGATTAAATAATGCACATAAAATGTTGAAACTTTGTACAAGTTAAATGAACAATCCATTGCTGTCAAGTCGATTCCGACTCACAGTAACCCTACAGGACAGAGTAGAACTGCCCTATAGGGCTTCCAAGGAGCAGCTGGTGGATTCGAATTGCCAACTTTCTGGTTAGCAGCTGAGCTCTTAACCACTGCACCACCAGTTAGCACTCAATATATGTTAGCTACTATTATTACCAATGGGACAGGGCTCTAATGGCTGAAGCAGGACACTCTGATTCCAATGTTTTGATGTGGAGAAATTTTAAATATTAATCCCATCATAATATAATTATTTTTATTTTATGTAACAGACATCTCTGACTCTTATGCATTCTTCCTAACCCTCATCCATTATTAATGGGGAGGGAATTAATTTTCTTTTATTCAGTTCTGCTTGAAATATTCATGAGAATTATTTCAGAAGTCATTTAGGAGTAGCCTCTAGTGGTTGTCAGTCCTTTTCACCCAAATACCATTATAGAGGATTGAATACAATATAAAGTAAAACCCATGAAAGCCAGAACCTGCATAAGGCGGAAACCTGTCAGAGAAGGAAAGTGCGAATATTTCCCACTAAAACAAGTGATAGAGAAGTGGTAAGACTGCAGTCTGTCAAAGGCAGAAAACTTGTCAGACCTGGAAAAAAAAAAGGCAGTCTGTATTGAGTTCCGGCTCTCACAGGTTTCACTGTGAGAACAGTTCAACACAGAGAATGTAGTTCAACATACAGAACAGTTGAAAACGTAATTTTGAGAGTAAGCGTTGTATTGTGGCCCTAACAGACTCTCTTCATCCCCCTGCATGCCTTTAAATATAGTTTGTGACTCAAAAAGTTTACAAAACAGTATAGGTGCCCATCTTTAAAGTAGTCAAATCTATTAAAAGTGTGATCACTATAACTATTGTAAAGCCATGAGACAATATGAATATAGTTCAGATTATTAGTAAATTCAGAATATAATAAAATTCTAAGATTGAAAAGATGTGATTAAGATGTTCCCTACCCCCGTTTTTTTAAGCAATACTTTCAATGTTTTTGGTGAAAGTTCACACAGCAAGTTAGGTTCCCGTTTGACAATTTCCACACGAACTGATCAATGACATTAGTTACATTTTTCATATTGTGCCAACATTCTCTTTAATTGTGTTCTGGTTGTTACATTGCCAGAACTCTAGTTTCCGTGCCCCTTCAACTTCTCATCTTCGCTATGGATTAAATGTTGACCTTTTGAACTCATACAAAGGGTTTTTTAGTAGAGCATCAATCTAACAGGTAATATCTTTTATTTTGTGTGTCACTCTGCTTATTTGCTAAAAGGTGATCTCGGAATAGTTTTGGTTCAAGACTTAAAGAGTGTCTCAGGGCGATAGTTTCAGGGCGTCCTCTGATCTCAGCTGGTCCAGTTAGTCTGGCTTTTTTTTTAAGAGTTTGAGTTTTGTTCTGCATTTTTCTCCTGTTCTATCCAGGATCATCTATTGTGACCCCTGTCAGATCAGTCAGTGGTGGTAGCCAGGCACCATCTAGTTCTTCTGGTCTCAAGGTAGTTGAAGTCGTGGCTTGTGGAGGCTATGAGCCTTGTAGACTTGCTTCTTCTCTGAGATTTTGGTTACCTTCTCATGCTTTTGCTAGGATAGCCTTTTCTGAAGTGATCAAGGATGTGGCTTGATTGTCTGACGGCCCTAAGCCTCAGCCCTGTCCTTCATGCCATCTTTGTGCCTTATTCGACCCTAAAGGTGAGGTCAGCAATGGGGTAGCCTCAGGGATGGGATGAGATTTTAACTTCGCACACTAAATAATTTAAAAAGTCAAGAGTTTAATAATATTCTTATTTCCATTCCTACATTTTGGATGTAAGATTAAACAGGCCTGGCAGCCATAAAAATTCCTCAAAATGAAGTTATAATTCACTAGTTATACTATGTTGTTGTGTGCTGTTGAGTCGATTCCGACTCATAATGACCCTATACAGAGTAGAACTGCCCTATAGGATTTCCTATAATTTTTACAGGAGCAGATCACTAGGTCTTTTCTCCTGTGGAGCGGCTGGTTGGTTCAAACCACTGACCTTGCAGTGAGCAGCTGAGTGCTTAACCACTGTGCCACCAGGGCTCCTTATTATAGGAAACCTTAAAAATGTAAGAGTAAATTACATTACTGCAAATGTCAGTAGCTCCTCATAGTTCTTTCAGGATAGCTCAGAACTTTTGGGGAATTAGATGCTTGGTATTCTCTTTAGTGGAAGTGGTAGTCTGCTATCATCCTGAAGAAATTAAGCTAAAACAATGTATACACAAATTTAGAGTAAATTAAATCTAGGGATTGAATGCTTTTAATTCTAAATGTCTAATTAATCAGAGATTTCAGTAAAAATTTTAAAAATCTTTAGAATCCTCCCTGATCTTTAAAGTAAATAAAATTTATGTGAGAGATTATAATTTTATGTAAGAATTGTAAATTTCTGTTTCTGCTGTTAAATATTTATCTGAGGAAGAAAGCCTAAATTTGGAAAGTTAAAATTTAAAAAGTATAATCATAGGAAGAGGTGAATTAATTCAGGACTGAGACTGAATTTTTATTCCATAGTTAAGCTCCTTATATCCTTATTTAGCTTATTTATCCTTTATATAAACTTAATGCTTTTTGTTCTAATGTGTATGTTAATTGTGAATACTTCAAAATTCATATGGCATAATGAGGAAAATGGAAGGATTTTAAGAGCAGACGCTTAATTAAAAAGCTCTGGAGTTTAAATCCTAGCATACCACAATGACGACTCTTAAAAATTATTCAACCTCTCTGAGCAAATAGTGGCAAAACAGAATAATTCTATCTACTTGTCCAAGTTATTAGGGGGATTAAATGAGGTAATACATGAGAAGTACTCAGCACTGTGCCACTTACATTGTAAGTGCTTAGTAAATGCCATTAAATATGACCTTAAGGATTTGTGTATCCAGTCAAATAAAGCCCCTTGGCCAGGTGATTTACGATATCCCTCCCAGCCATATAGTCTATAAAGCCCCTTTTAGCTTTTTAAGTCTATGAAAATCAACCAGAACAAATATGACTGCAATAAGAGTATTTATTATATACGAAGGTTAGCTCTTCAACTGTGTGGGAAAAGTTACTGCACTAACAATTTACCACCATCTCATGACTCAAACACTATAATCTCACACAGTTAAAGATTCTGCAAAATCCTATTCTCTGTGTTACTACAATGTTTTTATGATTATTTTAACTCCTAAGCTTCTACCTCTACTAAAGGTTTTTAAAAAATCTGGGGCCCTGGTGGTATAGTGGTTAAGCATTTGGCTGCTAACCAAAAGGCTGGCAGTTCAAATCCATCAACCACTCCTTGGAAATCCTATGGTGCAGTTCTACTCTGTCCTGTAGGATCGCTATGAGTCGGAATCGACTTGACAGCAGTGGGTTTGGTTTTTGGTTTAGGGAGCACAGCAAGGAAGATGGGTCAGTGGCTAGAGTTGTGGTTACAAAAAAGATTATCTATTGAAAATGTCAGAATTGAAAAAAATGAATGTATTACCTGTTGAGCTTGAGTGACCATTTCCTTATAGATAGTATCCAGGCTGACATTCGATAAACTGCTTAAGGCTGATACAATTGTTTCTGCTTGTGCTTTGTCAAATCCTGTAAGCAGCAAATAGGTCTTTATATACTTTTTAGAAGTCCACATCCTTATGAGAATAGATGGAAAATTTTTCAACATTTAAATTATACTCTTTTAAAAATGTGTATAATTAAAAATTTGACAGATAATGCTGAATTATTCTCTAAAATTTCAATTCTCACTGGCCTGTTTCCCCACATCTACATCAACACTGGATATTACTTCTTTATTACTGAATATATAACAGGCATTAAAATATCACACTGTTATTTTAATTTTTACTTAAAATCTGCATTTCCTTGGTTGCTAGTGAGGTCAACCATCTTTACATATGTTTATTGGTTATATTTATTTTATGTGAACTGTTTATAGTCTTTGCTCATTTTCCTGTAATACTGTTTAACTTTTTCTTATTGATTCATAAGAACTCTTTATAAAGAAATAGGCTCATTGTCATTTGTGTTGCTAACATTTTAAACTTTATGGATGGCATATTTTGATACACAGATTTAAATGTTTCTGTAATCACATCTGTTAGTCTTTACTTTCACTGCTTTTGACTTTTATGTTTTGTGTCCTCACTTTGAGTATAAAAATAGTCTGTATTCTAGTACTTTTTGTAATTGTGTCTTTCATTTTTACATTTAGCTTTTAATCTGGTGTTTATTTTTTAGGAAAGGAATCTTTTTTTTCCCCTTAGTCATTTATCGTATCTCATTTATTCACTAGCCCCTCTTTTCCCTCATTTGAAATGCCTTCTTTATCACATGCTAAATTCATATATATATGTTTCTAAATTCCATTCTGTTCTATTAATCTACTTTTCTGTTCCTGTAACAATAGACATTATTTAAATTACTGTTTTGATATCTAGTTATATATATATTTAATACTCTTGCACATTTGTACTTCCACATGAACTTTAGTATCAGCCTCCAAGCTCTATAGTTTTTCTTTTTTACGTAATTGGAAGCATGTTGCACGTATAATCTTATATAACTGCTTTTTTGCTTAATGTATCTTGAACATTTCTCCTATTAGTAAATATCTTTAAGCAATACATTTTTAATGACCGCAAAATATTCCACTGTACAAACAACACTACTCATACTCCTCACTTATCGACTATCTCATTATCTGAACTTGCCATTTATGACAACAGTAAAAATTCTACTATCGACTATTCTGCGCATTAATGACATACATCTGGCAGTAACCAAAAGCCAAGGTGTAAGTTGAGAGTAATGCTGGCTATGATGGTTAAGGTTATGTGTCACCTTGGCTGGGCCATGATTCTCACTGGTTTGGCAGTTATGCAGTTTGACAGTTATGTGATGATGTAATTTGGCAATTATGTAACAACACAGTTATCTTCCATTTTGTGATCTAATGTGATCATCTTCCATTTTTGCATAATGCTGATTTTTACATAACGACCTGGTCTTTGGAACCTAACCAGGTCTATGAATGAGGAGTGGGGGTACTATTTAAATAGTCATTCTCAACCGTTCATAATAGTAATATTGTTTTGACTATGTAATTTATTATTATATGAATACTGTTAATTTTCTTCTTTAAAAACAGTCATGTTTCTCACCATGAGTTTCCAAGTCTTGAACCAAAGCATGCGTATCAAAAGTTAATCTCCTTTGCTCTAAAGGAGTTATCTCCACTCGCCTGACATCATATCCTTCCTTGGTTGTTGTGGTTAAGTCTGAAAAGAGAAGATAATGGGCTTTTTCTTATAGTAACTAAGAGAGGTATTACATTTTAGGTTCTAAAGTATTTTCCCCATATACTTAGTTCCTGCTCTTCTTTAACCTCAAGCAAGTTAACTGACTTCTCTGACCCCCTGCCTCTTTTATCTGAGAAGTTTCTATTATTCTGCACATGCCAAACATGAAGTATTTCCTTTTCCACTTTTAGCATTCAGAAATGTCTTGTTAGTCTAAAATCATAATATACATCAAATGCTTTGGGTATCACTGACTCATCTCCAATTACTAGAAAGTAGAAACTGCCCAATTCTCCTTATTGCTCAATACAGCTACAAATTTTTTTTATACTTATAGCCTATCTAAAGTAGCCTTCTCTACTCCCACCCTTACACATCCCAAAATTTATTTCCTACATAATTCTCAGCTTTAATCTGAAATTATCTTATTGTTTCTCTGAACAGAATGTAAGCTCTATGAGGACTTCACTGTCTTTTTCACTACTGTACCTCCAGTACCTAAAACGGTGCTGGAAACATTGTAGGATCACAATATTTTATTGCTGAATCAATGAATTAAATTTTAAATCCTGGAGTATTTACTGGTGTCAACATAGGAGCCCCAGGAACAATTTCTCACTTTCAAAATAACCTTTTGTCCTCTTTCAATAAATTCCCAATTTCTAATCTAGATACAGTAGTCCTTTTCACAGTATATTGCTGATGAATTTTTTCAAAAGGTATTTGCTTTTGGTGAGAATTTTGTCCATATATAACTTCATTAGTATTGCTGTGTATTAAGTGAAATTACTTCTAATTAGTGTAACTACTAATTGAACACAAGTACTGTACTAGATACTTTAATACTACCATAGCGAAGTAGTAGTATTCACATTTTTAGATATGAAAACTGAGCCTAGGTAAAGGTGAACAGATTTGCTTATGGTCAGAGTCACTGGCAGTCAGGATTCAAACTTAGGCTCATCTGACTCCAAAGCTCATGCTTTGTCACCCTATGCTGTGTTTCTTATTTATCCTAAACCACTTAATATGTCCAGGTACTTAAAAGACACAGCTGCAACCTCAGGTATTATTTTTCTGCTAGTATAGCATATAGCAAATGTGATCCCTTCCTATACGTCTTTCCAACCGAGAGGTTGGAGACTTAGGTCTACCAGAGGTACCTCAGAAGTTGCAACTGGTTTTAATATCTTAAAAGTAAATCCATCATAATGTGGACTTATGTTAAACACTCAACTATCTAAACAAAGGCCTTGCAAATGGCATTGGCAGCTAAACAGCTGTTTTACAGATGGGAAGTTAACAACTGCAGTCTTGACTGCAGCTGGTTGGTGTGAGTAAAACGAAACAAAAATTTAAAAACAGCACAGATAAGTGTGGAAGTGGGAAAGGGATGATGTCCTTGGATGCTGTTTACCTGGCAATGAAGATTCAGGAAGGTGAACAAAGAATGCTAAAGCTGATACAAAGTACCTACTTTGCAGTGTTTGAAAAAAGGAAAAAAAAAAAAATCCTCGAAACGTCTTTTAGAATAAAGTCACACATCCTTCAGGACACAATGCAAACACACAGTGTAACAGGTAGGTGGGCACTTGTAGACTAGCACCTAAATAACGGTGTCAAGTTTAACAGGCCATGAAATACACGCATGACTTTACGTTTGCTCCTGACAGACCTGCAAGAGGGCAGGGACTGGCCCCGTTTGACAGAAAAGAAAACAAGAACACCAAGCTTTCAGAGAATCGCTCTCGGCACAGAGGTCCTCGGTCCTCTTTCCAGTCCCCGTCCCTCCAGCCCCCGGGTCCAAAAGCTGGGTCTCCAGCGCTCGGCGCAGGCTGGGGAAGAGGGCGTGGCACTCTCGCTCCCGCTCGTCAGCGAACGCACGATACACAGGAGTCATTTCCCTACGTTGCAGCTTTGGCATCGGTGACACGCTGCCTTTTCTCACCTCTCCGCAGGACAAGCGAGAAACGTCTGTGGTGGGGAGAAATCCGGTAGCCCCCTCTGCCATCACAGCGCAGGAACCGTAAAGCCCAGCCACTCCTCATGGCCCCAGTTCTCCAGTTGGCGGGAGGAGGCGGAAGTCTGGATGGCTCACGCACAGGCTTTTGGGAAAGATAGTTCCGTCACCGTATGGATGCTAGGAAATGTACTTTTTGGCCTATCACATAACCCACCCCGGCACAGGCTCAAACCGCGAGCTGGGCCTCTTTACCGATAGAGCACGGTTCATCAGCATGGTTCAGAGCTGTTCTGGTTTCTCCTACCACCCCTTCCCCACCCGTGCATATCTTTACCGCCCTAAGAAAACGGGACCTTCTCGGAGAACCGTCCCGCCCGTTTCTTAGCGATGAAGTGCAATCCAACAGCAAACTTCCTCCAACGGCCAGCCATTATGTGCTTGGGTCGGTGGAAAGCAATCAGGTGTCGCCGCACAGTAACCTGGGACCTGTAGTCCTCGGCCGCTGAGCGCCCAGGTCCACAAGACCTTCTGGGAAATGTAGGCCAACGAACAGATCGTTCTTCCTGCTGCACCGTCGTGCTGGTTCGCCCACTAGTGCACAGGAGGGCAAACATTATTAGTTGACTTAATTCCTTTCTTCAGAGAAACCGAATTCCTCCATCTCTAAGATAATTTCCACCGTCGGAATCGAACTGGCGGCAATGGGTTCACTCTCTCAGACATGAGTTACTTCAGACTGCTCCAAATGGTAAAATGCAGTAAATAACCGTACACAGTCGTTGTGATGTTCAGATGTGTTCTTTGTAAATCCTAAAATGGTACACAACCGTTAGGCTTTGGTGGCTTAATTATTCTTAAAAGGCTGAAAACAGTTATGGCTAGATTTCCCTACGGTATGTATTCAGAACTTACTTTGTGAGTGTCTGTTATGCAACAAGCAGCATTCTAAGCACTGAGGCACACTAAAACTTGAGTCCCTCCAGCAAGGGCTTGAACAATTCATGGAAAGGAAATATAAATGGCTATTAAAAAACTAGAAAAAAAAAGTTTAACCTCATTAGTAAAAAAAAATAAAAGCAAAACGTAAATATACATCATTTTTACCTATCAGAGATTTTTTTTTTTTTAAATGATAATGTTAGGTGCTGGGAAATAATGTAATTAGGTATGGGCACTCATGCAGCTGACAGGAGTGTAAATTAGTACAATATATTTGAACAAAATTTAATAATATCTATAAATCTTTAAGAAGTAAATAGCCAGAATTCCACTTCTAAGAATTTATCCTAAGAAAATAATCACAGCGGTGGCTAAGATTTGTAAAGTGACTCTTGAAATGCTATTTATAATAGTGAAAGAATTGGAAATAACCTAAATATCCAAAAATAATTCAATAACTTGAAGAAATATAACCAAGTTGGGATATTATGCAATCATTAAGTATTGTATTTTTTAATAATTTTAGAGCCAGGAAAATTCTTATAATATTAACATGTAAGTTGTTGTTGTTAGGTGCCGTCAAGTCGGTTCCAACTCATAGCGACCGTATGTACAACAGAACAAAACACTGCCAGGTCCTGGGCCATCCTCACAATTGTTGCTGTGTTTCAGCCCATTGTTGCAGCCACTGTGTCAATCCATTTCATTGAGGGTCTTCTTTTTTGCTGACCCTCTTTCTTACCAAGCATGATGTCCTCCTCCAGGGACTGGTCTCTCCTAAAAACATGACCAAAGTACGTAAGATGAAGTCTCGCCATTCTCGCTTCCAAGGAACACTCTCGCTGTACTTCTAAGACAGATTTGTTCATTCTTTGGCAGGCTGGTATATTCAGTATTCTTCGCCAACACCATGATTCAAAGGCATCATTCTTCTTTGGTCTTAAACGACTGTAATTCTGTTAAATGGTATGATCTCTGCTCTGGAGGAGCTCATAGCCTCGAGGAGGATACCTGTTGCCGTTGAGTCGATTCTGACTCATAGTATCCCTATGTACAACAGAACAAAACGTTGCCCAGTCTTGTGTCATCCTCATGATCATTGGCATGTTTAAATTCTTCATTTTGCCTGTTGTGTCAATCCGTCTCACTGAGGGTCTTCCTCGCCCTTGTAGGCCCTCTGCTTCACCAAACACGATGACCTTCTCTAGCTGTTGATCCCCCTGATGACATTTCCAAAGAAAGTGAGTTGAACAATTTTCTGTTGTGGTCTGTCTTGGTTATCTAGTGCTGCTATAACAGAAATACCACAAGTGAATGGCTTCAACAAACAGAAGTTTTTTCTCTCACAGTCTAGGAGGCTAGAAGTCCAAATTCAGGGCATCAGCTCCATGGGAAAACTTTCTCTTTCTGTCAACTCTGGAGGAAGGTTCTTGTCACCAATCTTCCCCCGGACTAGGAGCTTCTCAGTGCAGGGACCCTGGGTCCAGAGGACATGCCCTGCTCCTGGAACTACTTTCTTGGTAGTATGAAGTCCCCTGTCTCTCTGCTCACTTCTCTCTTTTATATCTCAAAAGAGATTGACCTCATCTTTTAGATTGAGTCCTGCCTCATTAACATAACTGCTGCTAATCTCACTTTATTAACATCATAGAGGTAGGATTTACAACACATAGGAAAATCACATCAGATGACAAAACGGTGGACAGTCACATAATACTGGGAATCATGGCCTAGCCAAGTTGATACACCTTTTTGGGGGACACAATTGAATCCATAACATGATCCATAGGTTTTCATTGGTTAATTTTTGGAAGTAGATTGCCAGGCCTTTCTTCCTAGTCTGTCTTAATTTGGAAGCTCTGCTGAAACTTGTCCACTGTGGGCAACCCTGCTGGTATTTAAAATACTGATGGCATAGCTTCCAGCATCATGGCAACATGTGAGCCCCCACAGTATGGAAAACTGACAAATGGGTGGTGGAATAATAGATTAAAAAAGAAAAAAACAAATCTGTTGCTGTTAAGTCGATTCTGACTCATGGCAACCCCATGTTTTGCAAAGTAGAACTGCTCCATAAGTTTTTTTTTTTGGCTGTAATCTTTATGGAAGCAGATTGCCAGGCTTTTCTTCCATGGTGTCCCTGGGTGAGTTTGAACTGCCAACTTTTAGGTTAGTAGTTGAGCACAAACTGTGCCACCAGGGACCTACTAGTAGATTAATGCCATGTACATGCTATAAAAAATAAATCTTTTGGTTCAGTTAAGGGTAAGATACTTTTGGCTGTGGTTACCAAGAAGAGATAAGATCTGAACCCTGTTTTTAAGGGCAAGTTTTTGTTAGGTAGAGATTGTTGGATACCAGGAGAGGGGATGGAGCAAGCAAGGCCTCTTTACTAATCTCCATGCTCCTTCCTACCTCAAGACCTTTGCACATGGTGTCCTCTTAACTTGGAACATGTTCTTCTTCTCCTTACCTGGCTAATTCCTTTCTCTCCTTCAGATCTCAGTTTAAATATCACCTCTTTAGGAAGTTTTCTCCCCTTCCCCCCACACACTGAATAGATTTGGTGCTTTTTTATGGACACTTACAACAATCCAACCTTCTATGTCATTGTTCTTATCATTTGTATCCTTGATGATGGTAGAGACCATACCTGTCACTGTGTTTTCAGCACTTAGCATAATGCCTGACCTGTAATGAGCCTTTGGTAAATATGTGTTGAGTGAATGAATGAATGAATGTTCAAAATAAGTCATGTTTTGGTGAGGAGACCTGCAGACTGGAACATAGGACTCATATGGGCATTGGGAGGATTTGGGGGAGATAAAACTGAAAAAGAGTAGAATAAAAAAGGCTAAGGAATTTGGGTTTCATACAGTAGATTCTTAGGAGATTTTGAAAGTATTTGAGCCAAGGAGTAAAATGATAAAAACCAGTTTGAGTTTCTTTGAAGAAAATAACTCTGCCTTTCACTAGTACAGGCTAATGAATCATTTATCCTCCCAGTGTCTATTGAGGTGGCCTGGCCAACAGAAACGTTCCCTCTCAGAAAGCAGCCAGTTTATCCATACCTCAAAAGCCAGTTAGGGTATCAGGGAAGTGGGTCTTTTCATGGTGAAATATTTCAATCATGAAGGACCTCTTTTGTTGTTTATCTTTATGGGCCCCAAATTTAAACATATCTTATCCTTTATCAACCTCAGTTATAAAGCCATTACTTACATTCCTATTTTCAATTAATTCGAAACATAGTTAACTACTATTTAGTCAGTGGGAGATAAGCAGGGCTGACCCAACAGCAAGTTGATGAAATTCCACCTGAAGGCAAAGATACTTGCCAGTTTCTTTAGTGGTTTCCAGTTCCATCTCCAGTGACAGTATAATTTCCTTAGGCATTTTGAAATGCAGAAACCCTCTTGAGGATCCCAATACTGTTCTTCTGTTCCACAAGGGCCTGGGGACTCAGGTTGGGCATGATTTCATGAGATGAGCAGAGGCTACCCAGTACTGTGACTCCAGATCTGGTGACTTCAGGGAGAAAGAGTACAGCCTGAATCACTCACAGTTGCCAGCCCTTTTCTCTCAGAGTAGGTGATGTGAAGGAATTCTAATGCGTTTTCTTAAAAGCAGGTGAATGAGGCCTTGAGAAAGATAACAATGGACTCAGTGGGCTTCATTTTCTTCCCTAGTTTATTTAGAGTTCTTGACACTAGGGGGAGCATGTGGAAGGAGGAGAGGACAATACTTTGCTTTTATTTCTACATTTGATCATTTTGTGTGTGTGTAATTCTTGAGTTAGAGGTGCCCATTGTCACAAAAGCTCTGCGTTTCTTTATGTTCGTATCACATTTTTATGGCTTGACAAATCTGGGGAAGCTTTTTGTTTTGATTGTACTAGTGAGCTAGCAATAATACCCCAATTATGTTTGCTGGTTACAGTGAATCAAAGGAATGAATGATTAAAAAACAAGAAAACAAAGAACTATCAGAACAGTATATATTTTGCAATGTTATGTCATATCCTACACTGTCTCTTGCTGATTATTAATTTATTCCTTCACCTAATCTTTACTGAGTATTTATTATGGTGCCAAGCACTGTGCTAAGCCACAAGCATACAGATACAAGATAGTCCTCTGCTTTCAGGTTGGTCTCAGTGTAATTGTAATAAATATTATGATGAAGGGAAGTACAGGCTGCCAAGGGAACACATAAGAAGCTTATACCTCCCAAACTGGGGAGCCCTGGGAAGACTTTAGTTTGGAAGAATGAACAAAAAAATAGTTCAGTTACATGAATTTGGTAGATGGTGGTATGAGGTATATTGTATGCAAAAGGCAATAAACCAAATCAAACCTATTGCTGTCGAGTTGATTCCAAGTCATAGCGACCCTATAGGACAGAGTAGAACTGCCCCATAGGGTTTCCAAGGAGCACCTGTTGGATTTGAACTGCTGACCTTTTGGTTGATAGCCAAAATCTTAACCACTACGCCACTAAGATTTCTGAAAAAGGCAGTAGCACTTGCAGAAGTTGGGAAATATGTGTGCTAGAGCTCGGTTCTTCACATTAAGAAGCATAATATTAGGATTGTTTTGACTGGCAAGTGCAGAAATTACTTTTAACTACCTTAAGCAAAAAGGGGAATATAAAGAAATATACAGGGGTATCTCAGGAAACCTCAGTGCAGTAGTGCAGCAGGGCTTCAGGAAGGATTGGAATTGGGGCTAGGAGAGCTTCTAGGAATCAGGGATTCTCTGTCTCCATCTCTTGTCCTTGCTTCTCTCTGTGTCTGCTGCCTTATCTCTCTACATAGATTGGTTTTCCTTGATTCTCAGTGCATGGGACAGAAAATGGCCATGCCACAAGACCTGCATTTGCATCTCCACTGTTCATGAGAGCAGCCAGCTGAGTCTGGAATCACTTAGTTCCAATTCCAGATTTCCAGGGAAAAGACTCTGATTGGCTCCACTTGGATTAGGCACTCAACCTTTGACTGATCAACTGTGGCTACATAGGCAGAGCCACCTTATATAACCCTGAGACCATATAGAAGGGAGTGGATTGGGAATTCCATGTGAAAGGGGCGGATGTTTGCTTATGGAAGACCCAGAGATGACAAAGGATATTCTCTACAGATTTAAGAAAACTTGTGTAGACCAGACATGAGTGAACTTGAAATGGAGAAACTGTGTTACTCTAAGCTGCTATAGACAGGAGGGGATGTCTGTGAGACATGGGAAGTAGCCTGGAGTAGAGGACCTCTGGGTGGTGTGAGAGAATCCTGAAGATGGAAGTGAAGACTCCTCATTTGGAAGTGGTGCTCTTCTTCCCCAGAAACCCTTGTGATGCATATACCACTGCTCAACTCCACTGCGGCTGCAGAGAGACCAGCAGGATTGTGAGCCTCATTAAGTTTGAGCCTTTTGTAGATATTTGTAGTGGAAAATTAGGAATAATGACCACTAGAACCAGAAGAATATTGGTATAATGACTCTATCAGCACTTAAGGCATGAAGTTGGAACAACTGAAGATAGACTGAGAAGTCTTCAATACCTTCAGACTAGGAGATGGCCACTAAAGGCAGACTTGTGTGGGTCATGGGTCCAGTAGGGTCTAGAGAAGGGTCATAATGCAGACTCAAGATTACAAATGAAGACATTCTGGACAGAAATAGGGCAGAAATATTTCTTTTAGACATACCTGGCTATGGATCAAAAGGTTTCACCATCCCTTTGCAAGATGAAATGAGAAGATAACCTCCTATCTTCACTGTCAGGTATTTATCATTGGTTTTGTATAAAATGATGCTTAAATAATTTGCATAGTAATCTATATATACCTCAGTCCATGGGTTGGGTTTGATTAATATCAACTTTTGTAGTCATTATAAGGTTCTAAACCTTGAACCGTGTAGATTATCAGATTCTGATGCAGTCTGCCATATAAAATGGGATCTATATATAGCTTTTTCTGTATTCAGGGCCTGGATATAGACACTATTTCTGTTGCCACCCTGGTCAAATGGATGCCAGGATGTCAGTATGGTTTCTGACAAGTCAGCCAGCTCTTAAAATGTATGGGAACATGCAAAGGGTCCAGTCTTCCTGGCTTAAATTATCCAGACAATTGCCTTGGCTTACCCCTAAATTTAGCAGCACAGCACAGCACAAAAGAGAAGTTTCAGAATTATGTCCTTTTGGAAAGGTAGGCACAGGAAGACATTTACATCTGGCTTTGAGATATGAAGCGGGTAGCCTTGGAACATAAGCAGTTTCTTCACAGAAAGTTCCAACAAGGAAGAGAAAATCTTGGAACCAATCTTCCCTTTGCCTACAAAGTGATCAAGCTGTAATTATCACATTTAAAGGGTAATTGTTCCAATTGTAGCAATATGTGTTGCTCCAGCCCTTCTTTCTTTCACTAACACAAATAGAATTGCTATGAAGATGGAATGGTGCTTCCAGAAGAGCTTGCTTCAGCTTGCATTTTATGGTGAATCCAGAGTCAGGGAAAGGTGCTGTGTGGGCAGGCCCTATAGGACCTGCTGGGTTTCAGCCGCCCATCAAGACAAAATCCCTGGCCAATCTAGTGGAGGAGAAGGCAGAATCCCCAGTTTCCCCAAGTGATGGGTGCTGTGATGGAACTAGTAACCAAGTCCAGTATACTTTTCACATTTTAGAAGTACGTCCCAAGGCCTTTGGGAACTATGCGCTCAGGGAATCCTCTATAGCTTCATATTGCTTCACAGAATGCAGAAAAAAATATAATGGAAATATTGTGAGCCCATCAGGCTCAATTGTATGAGAATATGGAGTTAACCTCGTCAGCTCTCTGGCCCTAAGGCCTCTAGCTCCTACCTGACTACTGGTGCCTGAGCCCAGGTGCCTAACTGGCTATGCTTCAGCCCTGCTGCTATGGCACTTGACTGCTCCCCCTACACAGCCTCTTCTTTTCTCTTATTATAGGGTCTGGCCTGCACATTCTGATGTCCCCAGACCCTTTCGCTGGGGTTTGGGGACGAGATTCTAGTCCCTTACTAATGACTTCTTCTCTAACAGGGTGGTGTGATGGTGAGGGTGGCAAATAGAAAGCTCCACCATTCTCTGTCTTGTTTAGCTTTAGGGCCCTGTTTATACCAAATTTCATTACCCTCATTTCTCCCTGATACTTTTATTTATACCTGCCTCACAGCAGCTGTGATTCAAATTCTCTAGACTCATCAAAATTCTAAATTAGTCCTTGTCTTAGACCTTTAGGGTGATTTTAAAATGGTCAAAATGGAGACTTAAAAATATGTAAATGTCAAGGGTCTGTTGAACAGATGTGGAACAAATTAGCTATGTCTCTAGTGATTAGTTTAAGGCTCTTCGGTGCAGGTGGCATTTTTTTTAAAATTTTTATTTTTTATTCTTGTACTTTAGATGAAGATTTAAAGAACAAACTAGCTTCTCATTAAACAGTTGGTACGCATGTTGTTTTGTGACATTGGTTGCCAATCCCACAACATGTCAACACTCTCCTTTCTCAATCTTGGGTTCCCAGTCATCAGCTTTCCTGTCCCCTCCTGCCTTCTAGTCCTTGCCCCTAGGCTGGTGTGCCCCTTTTAGTCTTGTTTTGTTTTATTGGCCTGTCTAATCCTTGACAGAAGAATGAACCTCAGGAGTGACTTCATTACTTAGCTAAAAGGGTGTCCGAGGGCCATAGTCTGGGGCTTTCTCCAGTCTCTGTCAGGCCAGTAACTCTGGTCTTTTTTTGTGAGTTAGAATTTTGTTCTACATTTTTCTCCAGCTCTGTCTGGGACCCTCTGTTGTGATCCCTGTCAGAGCAGTCCGTGGTGGTAGCTGGGCACCATCTAGTTGTGCTGGACTCAGTCTGGTGGAGGCTATGGTAGTTTTGGTCCATTAGTCCCTGGGACTAATCTTTCCCCCGTGTCTTTAGTTTTCTTCATTCGCCCTTGCTCCTGATGGGATGAGACCAGTGGAGTATCTTAGATGACCACTCATAAGCTTTTAGACCCCAGACACTACTCACCAAAGTAGAATGTAGAACTTTTTTTTTATAAACTATGTTATGCCAGTTCAGCTAGATGTTCCCCGAGACCATGGTCACCACAGTCCTCAGCCCAGCAATTCAGTTCCTCAAGGATGGTACAGGCAGCATTTAGCTGAGCCATGGAAGATGGGTAGAATTTTGACAGGGCAGAAGAGCAGTATGTGAGGATCAGAGTGAGGACAGGTACAGGGCGAAAAGTTGAGTCGTTTTTTGGGGATGGTAGAACAGGATGAATGTAGATATTAATGGGAGATAAGGTTGGAACAGTGCAAAACCCTTGGGATCCCAAAGACAAACAGCATTCTTTTCCCCCAGCAGCCTCGTGTGGGTAAGATTTTGAGGATCCCTTGTACTGTTGTAAGCAGTGAGTGGGAATCTTTACTATGAGGAAACAGGATAGAGTTGGTTGAGTGTGTGTTGTCCTTAAGAAAGTCAGCTGACTAGTCAGTGGTGAGAAGTGTTGTTTGTTCATGGTAGATTCAAAAGTCCATCACCTCATACAACATTTACTGGTCCTTGTTTCACTTCCCAAAGAGATGCTCAGAGCCATGCTCAGTGAACATTTGTAGGATGAAGATGAGTGGCTTCCAAGTGATCTTTCCGAAACATAAGTATCTCCTATTTAAAACCAATCTCCTGTTGATAAATTATATTACACAATTAGTTGCCTCACTAGATTATAAACTCTAGGAGGGCAGGAACTGGGTCATATTTATGTTAGTAATTCTAGCATCTAGTTTAGGGCCCCAAAGCAAAATAGGAGTTTAACATATATGCTGTGATAGAAGAGGGTGGGATTTAGAGTTTGAGGAATAACTTGGAAAGAGCAAGACCAGGAGCATTCTGAGAAGGTATGAGGGGGCTGGTCAGGGTTTGTAGTTAGAAATAATAGGATCTGTTCTATTTGGTTAAGTAGAAAATGGTTTATTAAAGCACTTATGGTCCACAGAACTGTTGGGAAGACTAAAGAAACAGAATTTAAATTGAGCATCTAAGAATGGCTCCCCAAAGTCACACTGCAGAATTGCTTCCTCGTCCAGAATCAGAAAGCTGCAGAATCGGAAGCTGCTGCCACAGCTGTTGACTCTAGAACCAAGTCAGGTCAACTCTGATCTACACACAAAAGATGATGCCTCATGCTTTGTCTCTTTCTCCATGCAACTCTGTTCTAAATTTAAATTTCGTACTCGTACATTAGATTAGCGAAACAAAATTACATTCAGAACCTAGAAGAATAGAAGTTTGGGAAGTTTTATTTTTAGTTTTGTAGCCTCTGTAGAAAGGAACAATCCAACCCACAGTGGGACTACTAGGAAGGCTACCACTATGTGAATTAGGCATAAAGAGCCACATTCTTTGATTTATTCAATGAACGTTAACTGAGAACCTACTGTGTTTAGGGACTGAGCCAGAAGAGGTACAGAGACACTGTCTGTGCCCTTGAGGCACTGACAATCCAAAGGAACAATACAGAGATGGTCAGGACAAAGCTATCATACCAACCTCAGACCAGATTAGCTCCAGAGACTGGGTGAGGATGGCATTTCAGGTAGGAGTCAAGTAGCACACCCCACTGGAGGACAAGGGGTACAGATGCTGGCAGTGAATGAGTCTGGGCCAGCCAGCATGAGACTTAACATTCTAGGCCAAGGCACTTGCTTAAAGATTCTCAGAGATGGAAGGGACTTGGAGGTTATCTAGTCCAGCCCCATGGTGGTTGCACAAACTTCCTCCTCTACAGCATCTCTGAAGAATGATTGCAGTTATTTTTAGTTTTATCCAGACTCTTAGTTTATTTTTTAGTTTTCAGGTTCTCATTTTATGGGTCAATACTCTGTGGCGTGTTGCTTCCCAGATAAAATATGCGAACAGGTGTAGGAATAGAAAATTAAGTAACAGCAAGTTTAAAAATGTTAATAAAATCAGGACACCTTGGATTCATGAGAGATGGTTTCTTGCTGCAGCTTAGTTAATGTGTCAGGTATCTGAGGCTGTGAATTTATGGGTATTAGGTCATAAGGTCGTAAAATAATCCTTACTGAAAGAAGAGCCCCAAAGAATACTGCTTAAATCAAAATGGAATGTGTGTGTAAGGGCATTCTTTGTAATAATGTGTCCCAAACTGTGCCTGTTTCAGTTATTTTATCTTACTGATAAATGTACAAGGTCTTTGGGCCCAAATCTGAATCTGTATCCAGGCTCTGATTAGTCCCCTTGTCCTTCTGATGGAGCCAAGCAGTAAGCTAATGGTGGCTAAAGTAGGTAGCCTTTCCCAAATGCTGTGTCAGCTCTATGGTGCCACCAGTAGTGTGTGAGGGTCTGACTTTCAGTCTCCTAGCCATTGAAGGTTGTGTGAGAACAAGAGAAAGACACATTTATTGAAAAGAGACATGTAGTAATAGGGAAAACAGATGTGTCATCCCAGCTGTGGAGTTCAGAAATTATTGAAAGACAGACTTTATCTCATGAGAAGAGTGAGATCCTTAGCACAGTTGGGCAAAATGGATCCTGGAATAGGAGGTACATTCAGACTCCAGGGCCTCAGGAGCAGGACTTTGTAGTTACTCCATTGCTTCTTTGTTTCTCTTTGTAAGTCTTTGGGTCAGTCTAGTTCCCAGCAGGAAATGGATGGCATTCTTAACTGGGATTTTTAAAGCAGCTTTTAATTAAGGGACTATTTGCAAAGGCTTGGGCAGAGACTTGGATCCAAAGAGGGGACCCCAGAAACTGGCAACAGCAGGAAGCTATTATCACTTCTAGGCAGGAGCAAGGAGAAGAGATGGTGGTCTTGAAGCTTGGTTGAAAGTTGGAGCCATGGAGGGGCTGCCTGACAGGAGCTGTGGCCATAGAGGAAGGCAGACATTACCAGAACTGTGGTGTGGGAGGGAGTGGGAAGAATAAATACCATGACCTTTCTCTGCTTCAACCTCCTGCCAGTTACCCTATTGGCTGAACCTGAACCCAACGAAAGCCAGAGGGTAAGAACCCTGGGTAATGCAGTTAGAGGTCAGTCCTGTAGGGACAGAGCAGGGCAGAGAAGAGTGGGGAATGGATCAGGGGCGGGTGTGAGAGCAATCAGAGAATAACCAGCACAATATCCTTGTTTCCTCTTTCTCTACCAGATGTCTGATTCTCTCCTTACTTTTCATGTTCCTGAGAGAGAGATAGCGAGAGAGAGAAACAAAGAGAGAGAGAAACAGAGAGAGAGAGAGAGAATCTGATTGATTCAGTTAATTATCATTGTTTCTGTTTGGCCAGAGCTGTTCTCTGTAGGTTGCTGGCCAGCCTATGGGTTGGCTTCCTTGATTATTTGCCCTCCCTCTTCTAATCAGTTCTGGTCAGACGAGGAAGGACTGGTTTGGGGGGCTCAGAGCATGGGCAGGGCAGTTTCCCTAGAATTGGCTACAGTAAACTGAGCTTGTCCAAATGCTGTGCCAGCTTTACAGAGCCACCAGCAGTAGGTGAGGGCTTGACTTACAGCTACCTAGGCCCCCAAATGGTTTGAAGGTGTGGTCACAACCAGCCTTATTATTGGCTCGTTGAATGTGAGACCATTGGGCCCTCTTGGGAACAGTTTTGGCTGCATCCATCAGAACCTGGGGTACATGGGTTGACTTGGTATCTGACCCAGGGTAGGCAGTCCATGTATTCTTAGATCACAGGAATGTACCTCATCTCAGAACTCCTTTGGAGCTCTTCAGTGGACAACCCAATCTGCAGATTGTTTGGGACTGGTCAATACACGTTTATACTCCTCTAATCATTTCATCATCATTTTTTTCTTTTGTCTCTTTCACAGTGTTTTTCATGGGAGTCCTGGTGGCGCAATGGATAAAGTGTTTGTCTGCTAACCAGAGGGTCAACAGTTCAAATCCACCAGCCATTCCTTGGAAACCCTGTGGAGCAGTTCTACTCCGTCATGTAGGGTCACTATGAGTTGGAATAGACTCGATGACAATGGGTTTGGTCTGGTTTTTTGGGTTTGGCTTATGATACTTTTGGTATCATTTCAGTACAACAGAAATTTTATGACTACTTTCTGTGTTTCATTTATGCTGCTGGACTTGGCAGTTCAAGCACAAGTAAGAATTGGTCTCTGCCCTTGAGGAGCTCCCCAGTCTGATGAGGGAGATAGATCAGAGACAAGTACCCTGGGTTGTGATCAGTGCCATGGTAGAGGTAAACAACAGAAAGGTGCATCCCAGAAAAGGGTCACTCAGCCCGGTCTAGGGATTCAGGGAAGGCTTCTTGGAAAGGCAATGTTTGATAGAATCTTGAGGGATGAGTAGGAGCTGGCTGGCAGAAAAGGGAAGGCAGGTCATTCCAGGCAAAGGGAAAAACATGAACAGGGATATGGAATAGGAATGATAAAGATGATGATGAAGAAGATTATTATTATGATGATAACAATAGCTAAAATATCCTGGGTGCTTCTCATGTGCCAAACACTGTTCTAAGTACTACATATATATTATCTTATTTGATCCTCACAAAAACCCTTTGTGATAAGGACTGTATTATTTTAATTTTACAAATGAGGAAACAAAAATATAAAATAGTTAAGTAACTCAGTGAAGGTCACAGAGTAATGATTGACACAGCATGAAAATCATGGTAGGTAGGAAGTAAAGCATGAGATAAGGCTGACAAGGAAAACAAGAGACTTGAATGCCATGTCAACATGGCCTTTATTCTGTATGCAGCGAGAGACACTGAAGCATTTTAAGCAGGGGAGAGATCTCTTTGGTTGTGTTGTAGAGGATGGATACCAGGGGAGCAAAACTGGAGGGAGAGATCAGCTATAGGGCTGGTGTACTCTCTGGAGCCAGTTCCAGGTGAGAGCTGGTAAGAGCTCACTTCTGGTCCCTTTTCTACTCCTAATTAGCTCTATAGTCCCTTCCATATCAGTAAGGTCAGGAGTGTAGCTGGGGAAAGGAAACAGCATTTGTGAGATTGGTCGTGCACTTGGTTCAGTGTGTAAATCACTAGGGGAAATTTGCCGGTCTTCGCTGCCGCCTCATTCTCTCCACCTGTAGTATGAGCACTGATACAGATCGGTCCTGTCTGAACATATTTTGTTGGACCAGAAAGTGAAACTTCCACTGTATTGAACTGAATAATTAAAGGCCAAATCTTGTATATGGTTGTTTTCTTGGGATTCTCTTCCTTCCAGAAGGATTGGGCAGAACTGCAGACATTTCTCTCCTGTTTTCTTAACATCTTGCTGTACGCTCTGTGAAGATAAGATAGGCCTGAGACAGGCTCCATCTTCCCAGCCTGTGAAAGCCTGGACAGCCCAGCCCAACCAGCTCTACCATGGGCAGGCCCACAGAAGCATTCATGCTCTGGTGCCTATGCATGCATGTTCTTTTCTTTGCTTCTACTCTTTCTGCACTGGTCTGTCCTCCGTATCCTAGTGGTAGGATATGGGATTCCAGCATGAGCTAATAGGGAAGGGGCAAAGAAGACCACTCAGTCTTTGAAACCAGGATCCAGGCTTTCTAGACAGAGGAATACTCCACATGGTCCAGTCTGCATTGGTGTTTGGACCTTGCCTTAGTTATTTAGTACTGCTATAACAGAAATACCACAAGTGGATAGCTTTAACAAATAGAAATTTATTCTCTCGCAGTCTAGAAGGCTAGAAGTCCAAATTCAGGGTACCAGCTCCCGGGAAAGGCTTTCTGTCTCTGTTGGCTCTGGGGGAAGGTTCTTTGTCATCAGTCTTCCCTGGTCTAGGAGCTTCTCTGTGCAGGGACCCCAGGCCTAAAGGATGAATTCTCCTCCTAGCGCTGCTTTCTTGGTAGTGTTAGGTTCCTCTCCTCTCTGCTTGATTCTCAGATTGACTCAAGATATAACCTATTCCTGTAGATTGAGTCCTGCCTCTAATCCTGCCTCATTAACATAATAGAGGTTAGGATTTACAACACATGGGTTAATCACATCAGATCACAAAATGGTGAACAACCGCACAATATTGGGAATCATGGCCCAGCCAAGTTGGCACACATTTTCAGGGGACACAATTCAACCCATAACAGGCCTCATAGTAGTAAAGGGTGTTCTTTTGCCAGGCCTTTTCCTGCACTTAAATTTCCCTCAGGAACTTTATGGGATGATAGAGGGATGCGGTGCTGTGTGCAACCATCTGAATCATAATCTCTTCTATTCCCAATGCTATGATAGGCCCTTGAAAATACACATTGTTTCTCATTTATTTCTCACAGCACCTATGTAACTATTTCCATTCCCATTTTATAGTTGAGAGAATTGAGGCTTAGAGAAGTTATATAATTTGCTCGAGGGCAAGATTTGGGATCAGGATCCAGATCTTTCTGACTCTCTTCCCCATACCCAGTAGCCTTTCAGAAAAGGTCAATTGAAATAAAGGAAAGCAAAATATTCTCAAGGAGCTGTTTGGGAAATTATTTCTAACAGGCAGTCCCAGGTTATGAATGTCTGACTATGTACAACCAACCCCACTAAAACCTTTTACATTAAAAATTCTAGGTACATAACAATGGCTTGTAATAACAAACGTGTGCTACTTTGCGATGTGCATCAGAACGTTATTATTACTATAGTTATGTTAAAGATGTTTTTATGTATCTGGAAGTGTTTCTATAATGTTTTTTATGAATATATACTATATACTAAGATAAACATTTGACTAACTGATGTTATATATGAACCATACCTAACTGTTCCAACTTATGTACAAATTGGATTTAAAGACAGATTTAGGAATGAAACTTATTCGTAGTCTGGGGCTGCGTGTATTACCCTGACTGTCCTTTTAATATTTTTATCTTCTTCTGGTAAAAAACAGCACAGAATTATAATTTCAGCTGCAAGATCTGTTTCCAAATGAAAATAGCCATGATAGGTTTTTATATAAATATATGTGTGCCATTCACAAACTGATATGTTTTACTAGGCTGCAGGTGCTGGAATAAAGTGGTTTTAGGAAAATTGTTTTTGGCACAGTTGCTTTTGAAATAAATACACAATTTTTATTTTTTCTCAAACCCCCTTGATAACATTCGTTAGTCAAAGCGAAGATGCACTTTACTGAATTTTCCTGTGGAGGTGTTAGATATTACTGCAATTGCAGCCTCCCAGAGTACACCAATCACCATGTATTTATTCTTCCAGCTTTGGTGAAAGAAAAGTAATAATTCCACTATCCCTCCCCCCCAAATTAAATATTTACATTTTAGTGTATTTCTTTCCAGTCTTTTTGTTATGAGTCCCTTTCTTTAAACACAGTTGCAATAAAGAACAGTATATATGTAATTTTGTAGCTAATTTTTAAAAAACTTAATATTAACTCATTAATATTAGTTTTTTTACTATTGCTATTTTTCTCACATGGTATCATGGATTGAATTGTGTCCCCCAAAAATATGAGTCAACTTGGTTAGGACATGATTCCCAGTATTGTGTGGTTGTCCTCCATTTTGTGATTGATATAATTTTCCTATATGTTGTAAATCCTAATCTCTGCCTGTAGCTAATGAGGCAAGATTGGATTATGCTGAAGAGGATTAGGATACGATGTAACACCCTTGCTCAGGTCACATCCCTGATCCAACATAAAGGGAGTTTCCCTGGGGTGTGACCTGCACCACCTTTTATAAGAGATAGAAGGAAAGGGACACAAGCAGAGATTTGGGGACCTCATACCACTAAGAAGGAAGCACCAAAATCAGCATGCATCCTTTAGACCTGGGCTCCCTATGCCTGAGAAGCTCCTCTACCAGGGGAGGATTGATGACAAGGACCTTCCTCCAGAGCTAACAGAGAGAAAGCCTTCCCCTGGAGCTGATGCCCTGAATTTGGACTTCTAGCCTATTAGATTGTGAGAAAATAAATTTCTCTTTGTTAAAGCCATCCACTTGTGGTATTTCTGTTATAGCAGCACTAGATGACTAAGACACGTGGCTACTAAGACTTGTAAACCTTAACAATAGAAAATATAGGTTGATTTTTAAAAACCAATCTCTTACTGTTGGCCATTTGACCATTTGAAGCTTTTTACTTTTACAAATAATATAAAATATTTTCATTTTTTTTAGGATTTCACAGATTGGGTTGTGCCCCCCAAAAATATGTGTATCAATTTGGCTATGCCATGATTCCCAGTATTGTGTGATTGTCCACCATTCTTTCATCTGATGTGATTTTCCTTTGTGTTGTAAACCCTATCACTATGATGTTTAGGAGATAGATTAGTGGCAGTTATACTGATGAAACCTACAAGATTAGATTGTGTCTTAAGTGAATATCTTGAGATATAAAGGAGTGAAGCAAGCAGAGAGTCTGGCTGACCTTATACCACCAAGAAAGCAGTGCCGGGAGCAGAGCGCGTCCTTTGGGCCTGGGGTTCCTATGCAGCGAAGCTCCTAGTCCAGGGGAAGACTGATAAGAAGGACCTTTCTCCAGAGCCAACAGAGAGAGAAAGCCTTCCACGGCAGCTGACACCCTGAGTTTGGACTTCTAGCCTACTAGACCGTGAGAAAATAAATTTCTCTTTGTTAAAGCTATACACTTGTGGTATTTCTGTTACAGCAGCACTGGATAACTAAGACAAGGATAAATTCCCAGAATTGACTTTAGTGGATCAAAGAGTATAAACATTTATTATTGCTCTTTATACATATTGCCAAATTGTTTGCAAATAAGTTGCATAAATTCATCCTGGAATTCATACTTTTGAATGTATCCTCACCAGCACTGGATATTATCATGAAGAACATTTTTTTCTTTACTAATTTTATATATAGAATGGTATCTCATAATCATGTTTAGTATTTATTAGTGAGGTTGATTAGTTTTGTACTTTTTTTTTTTACTAGTTGTAAATCATCTATGTGAATTTTGCATTCATATCCTTCATCCAGTTTTTAATTGGGCTCTTCAATTTTTTTCTTTTCAATTATAGTAGTATATGAGTAGGAATTGACTCAATGGCAATAGGTTTGGTTTTAGGTTTTATGGTACAGAAATTTCTTTCTATTTATATACTATAGAGATAGTAATCCTTCTTCCAGTATACACTGTGAATATTTTTTCATGTACTGTCATTTTTCTTTCTGTTTTGGTTATTTTAGTGTGTGTATTTTCTTAAAAGGGACGTTTACAAATGAATTTTTTCAGTGAGGGTTTCTGGGCCCATGAGGTATCAAAAAACCATGCCATACAAATTAGAACTGAAGGGACTGTGTAGTTTAATCTGGATGAGACTTGGGGGACAGGACTGCATTCTTCAATAATGTGAAAAGATGCTGTACTGAAGAGGAATAAAAATTACTCTGCATAGTTTGAGAAGGCATACCAGGGTAAATGATGGGAAGTTATAGTCAGTAAATTGTTGTTGTGTGCTGTCGAGTTGATTCCGACTCACAGCGACCCTATAGGACAAAGTAGAACTGCTCCATAGGGTTTCCAAGGGGCGGCTGGTTAATTTGACCTGCTGACCTTCTGATTAGCAGCCTGAGCTCTTAACCACTTTGCCACCAGGTCTCCCAGTAAATAGTAAGTAACATTTATTGAATATATTCTGTATGCCAGGTTGTATGTCAGGTATTTATTAATCCTCAGCACTTTGAGGAAGGAATTATTATACCCCTTTCCAGCAAGGTTAAGGGACCTACCCAAGGTCACACGAACCTTTCTTTCCAGTGGCATGCCTGGGGCTTGAGCCAGGCCTGGGATGGACCCCATAGTCCGTGCTCTTTCCATGGACTGTGTGAAGGTGCTAATCACTTGCCTCCTTTGGGGCCTCAGTTTTCTGATTACAGCATGAGGGTTGGAACAGAGCTCCTCCAGGATCCATTCCAACTTGCGTGGGTGAAGGAAGAAATGCCTGTGGGGCTGCTTCTCAGAGGCTTTTTCCAATCATTGGTGGACCAAAGAAGTCAGTACTGGAACTAGGTCTTCAGACTCCCTATAAAGTGCTTTTTACTGAAGAAATGCTACTTTTTTTCAAGTTTTCCCATTTAGCCTCTCCCAAACAGTGAGAAGTATGTCATAGAAGAGAAAGCCCTATTTAGTATGTGAAATATACTGAGTGAGGAGTGTTGTTTTCAGGTCATATGAAAAATTAGAATTGTCTTTAAACACAGGGAACCCCATCCCCCAGTCATGGCCTTTCTGGAGTCGTTGGAGTAAATTGAATGCTTCTGGTAGGAAACTCGTGATGTAGTTCTTACGCACATGCTTAATTTAAAACAAAACAGACAGCTCTAAGAGTCGACTGGTGATAGAGAATTAACTGCAAGCTAGAGCATAAAAGAAACTAAGATTAGGGAGAAGTTGCTTAAATCTCTGAATGAGCTTCAGTTTTATCATCTATAACGTCAGGATAATACCATACTTCATTGATTCCAAGACACATTTAAAAAAGAAATTATTAACTCTGAAATTGGGATGTATGGATTAAATGGCAGAGACTTTTATTTCTTGTTGTTATGTGCCATTGAGTCAGTTCTGACTCTTAGCAACCATATGTACAACAGAATGAAACACCGTCCGATTCCGCGCCATCCTCGCAATTGTCGTTATGCTTGAGCGCATTGTTGCAGCTGCTGTGTCAGTCCATCTCACTGAGGGTCTTCCTCTTTTTTGCTGACCCTCTACTTTACCAAGTATGATGTCTTTCTCCAGGGACTGATCCCTCCTGATAACATGTCCAAAGTGTGTGAGTCACAGTCTTGCCATTCTTGCTTCTAAGGAGCATTCTGGCTGTACTTCTTCCAAGACAGAATTCTTTTGGCAGTCTGTATTATATTCAATATTCTTTGCCAGCACTGTAATTCAAAGGTGTCAATTCTTCCTCAGTCTTCCTTATTCATTGTCCAGCTTTTGCATGCGTATGAGGCAACTGAAAACACCATGGCTTGAGTCAGGTGCACCTTAGTCTTCAAGGTGACATCTTTGCTTTTTGACACTTTAAAGAGGCCTTTTGCAGCAGATTTGCCCAATGCAATGCATCTTTTGATTTCTTGACTGTTGCTTCCATGGGTGTTGATTGTGGATCCAAGTAAAACGAAATCCTTAACAACTTCAGTCTTTTCTCTATTTATCATGATGTTGCTTATTGGTCCAGTTGTGAGGATTTTTGTTTTCTTTATGTTGAGGTATAATCCATACTTTGATCTTCATCAGCAAGTGCTTCAAGTCTTCTTCACTTTCAGCAAGCAAGATTGTGTCATCTGCATAATGCAGGTTGTTAATGAGTCTTCCTCCAATCCTGATACCTTGTTCTTCATACAGTCCTGCTTGGATTATTTGTTCAGCATACAGATTGAATAAGTATGGTGAAAGGATACAACCCTGATGCAAACCGTTGCTAACTTTAAACCATGCAGTATCCCCTTGTTCTATCTGAACGACTTTTTATTTCTTAGTGGTACTTAAATTATTGGTCCTTCTCATAACTGAGTGTATTATACAGGGTTGCATTGAGATAATACATACCTTATGTACACACTCAGAGGGTGAGGCATGCAGTAAGTAATACATTTTATTTATGATATATATGTAAGTTTAATTTACTATATTTAAATATATTTAACATACTATGTTACTTTATAAACATAATGAATTTTGTTTCTTTTTCACAAAAAGCAATTGAGAAAAGAAAGCCAGTTGTTATCACTGGTTATTAAATAAAGAGAAAGTAAGAAAGTGATGATTTCTGGCTAGAAAATGGAAGTTTTATAGTGAAAAGTATAAGCAAAGGTGATAATTGTAACATGAGAATTTGAAAAGATCTTTGAGTGTATTCCTCACTCTTTCCAAATTCCTTTTAAAAATCCAGTTGAAAATCTCCTTGGAAATGACTTGAATTTACAGATTAATTTGGTGAGAATCGACACCATAATACTATTAAGTCTTCCAATCCAGTATATGGTATGTCTAGACCTTCTTATATGTCTGACAGTAAGTTTTATTATTGTCTCCATATGAGTTTATATTATTAAGCTTATTTCTAGGCATTTTATAGCTCTTTGTTGTAATTGTTGTATTTTATTCATTCCCTAAAACTTTGGTAGAACTTCCTAGCAAAACTGTCTGGACTTGGTGTCTTTCTGATGGCAATTTTTTTTTAAATTGTACTTTAGATGAAGGTTTACAGAACAAACTAGCTTCTCATTGAACAGTTAGTACACACATTGTTTTGTGACATTGGTTACCAACCCCACAACTTGTCAACACTCTCCTTTCTTGACCTTGGGTTCCCTATTACCAACTTTCCTGTCCCCTCCTACCTTCTAGTCCTTGTCTCTGGGCTAGTGTGCCCCTTTAGACTCATTTTGTTTTATGGGACTGTCTAATCTTTGGAAATGGATTACACCTCAACATAAAGAAAACAGAAATGCTCACAACTGGACCAATAAGCAACATCATAATAAATGGAGAAAAGACTGAAGTTGTCAAGGATTTCATTTTACTTGGATCCACAATCAACACCCATGGAAGCAGCAGTCAAGAAATCAAAAGATGCATTGCACTGGGCAGATTTGCTGCAAAAGACGTCTTTAAAGTGTTGAAAAGCAAAGGTGTCACCTTGAAGACTAAGGTTCGCCTGACCAAAGCCATGGTGTTTTCAGTTGCCTCCTATGCATGCAAAAGCTGGACAATGAAGAAGGAGGACCAGTGAAGAGTTGACACATTTGAACTGTGGTGTTAGCAAAGAATATTGAATATACCATGGACTGCCAAAAGAACAAACAGGTTTGTCTTGGAAGAAGTACAGCCAGAATGCTCCTTAAAAGCAAGGATGGTGAGACTACGTCTTACATACTTCGGACATGTTGTTGGGAGAGATCAGTCCCTGGAGAAGGACATCATACTAGGTAAAGTAGAGGGTCAGCAAAAAAGAGGAAGACCCTCAGTGAGATAGATTGACACAGTGGCTGCAACAATGCGCTCAAGCATAACAACGATTGTGAGGATGGTGCAGGACTAGGCAGTGTTTCGTTCTGTTGTTCGTAGGGTCACTATGAGTCAGAACCGACTCCTCGGCACCTAACAACATAACAACAATCTTTGGAAACTCTGGTGGCATAGCGGTTAAGAGTACAGCTGTTAACCAAAAGGTCGGCAGTTCAAATCCACCAAGTGTGCTTTGGAAACCCTATGGGGCAGTTCTACCCTGTCCTATAGGGTCGCTATGAGTTGGAGTCAACCCTATGGCAATGGGTTTGGTTTTGGTTTTGGAAGCTTTGGCTGAAGGGTGATCCTCAGGAGTGACTTCATTACTGAGCTGAAAGGGTATCTGGGGGCTGTACTCTTGGAGTTTCTTCAGTCTCTGTCAGGCAAGTAAGTCTGGTCTTTGTTTGTAAGTTAGAATTTTGTTCTATGCTTTTCTCCAGCTCTGTCCTGGACCTTCTATTGTGATCCCTGTCAGAGAAGTGGGTGGTGGTAGTCGGGTACCGTCTAGTTGTGCTGGACTCAGTCTGTGGTACTTGTGGTCCATTAGTTCTTTGGACTAATCTTTCCCTTGTGTCTTTGGTTTTCTTCAGTCTTCCTTGCTGCCGATGGGATGAGACCAGTACACTATCTTCGATGGCCGCTCCCAGGCTTTTAAGACCCCAGGCGCTACTCACAAAAGTAGAATGTAGAACATTTTCTTTATATACTATGTTATGCCAGTTGAGCTAGATGTTCCCTGAGACCATGGTCCCCACAGCCCTCAGCCCAGCAATTCGGTCCCTCAGGGAGTTTGGATGTATCTGTGGAGTTTCCATGACCTTGCCTTGTACAAGTTGTGCTGGCTTCTGCAGTATTGTGTTCTGTCTTACCCTTCACCAAAGTTACCACTGATCTATTGTCTATTCAGTGTTTTTCCATCCCCAAGTCTCCCCTCCCTCATAACCATCAAAGATTGTTTCTTTTTGTGTGTAAACCTTTTCATGAATTTTTATAGTAGTGGTCTCATACAATATTTATCCTTTTGTGATTGACTTATTTCACTTGCATAATACTCTCCAGATTCATCCATATTGTGAGATACTTTGAAGATTCATCATTGTTCTTTATTGTTGCATAGTACTCCGTTGTGTGTCTGGACCATAGTTCGTGTAATCGTTCATCTGTTGATGGGCATCGATCTAGGTTGTTTCCATCTTTTTGCTGTTGTGAACAATGCTGCAGTGAACATGGGTGTGTATATGTCTATTCGTGTGATGGCTCCTATTTCTCTAGGATACATTCCTAGGAGTGGGATTGCTGGATCATATGGTATTTCTATTTCTAGCTTTCTAAGGAAGTGCCATATCGTTTTCCAAAATGGTTATACCATTTTGCATTCCCACCAGCAGTGCATAAGAGTTCCAATCTCCCCGCAGCCTCTCCAGCATTTGTTATTTTCGCTTTTTTTGATTATTGCCAGTAATGCAGGGGTGAGATAGTATCTCATTGTGGTTTTGATTTGCATTTCTCTGATGGCTAGTGATCGTGAGCATTTCCTCGTGTCTGTTAGCTGCTTGAAAGTCTTCTTTGGTAAAGTTCATTTCCTTTGCCCATTTTTTAAATGGATTATTTGTCTTTTTGCTGTAGAGATGTTGGATTTTCCTGTAGATTTTAGAGATTAGACTTTTGTCTGATTTGCCATACCCAAATTTTTTTCCCAAGTCTGTACGTTCTCTTTTTACTTTTTTGGTGAAATCTTTTGATGAGCATAAGTGTTTAATTTTTAGAAGATCCCAGTTATCTAGCTTATCTTCCGGAGTTCGTGTGTTGTTAGTTATGGTTTATATCCTGTTAATCCATGTATTATGGCCTCTAGCATTGATCCTGTTTTTTCTTCTATGATCTTTATAGTTTTTGGTTTCATTTAGGTCTTTGATCCATTTTGAATTAGTTTTTGTGTACGAAGGGAATATTTCTGAGACACTTTTAAATATCTTCTCTGGTTGGTTTATTTACATTTTCTACTTTTTCTTGAGTAATTTTTGGTAATTTGTGCTTTCTAACAGAATAATCCCTTTCATCTAGATTTTTAAATTTACTAAAATATGGTATTATTCTTTTATAATCTTAATAACTTCTTCTTTATATTTACACAAATATTTTAATGCTGTATTTTGATGTCTTTTTTTTCTCTTGACCAGACCTGCTAGAGATTTTTAATTTAATTAAATCCTCTCAGGGACTTAACTTTTGATTTTATTAGTTACATTTATATTTTTTCTGTTTTTTTTTTTTTTTACTGTATTAATTTTGTTGTTTTCTACTTTTCTTGGATTTGTTTGTTATTATTTTCCTCCATTTAGCTTCTATTTTGTTTTCTAATAAATGCATTTGAGATTACACGTTTTATTTTCTGATACTGTGTTGACAGTTTCCCACAGATTTTGATATTTAATACTTTTATTCTTGTTTATTTCTAAAATTGTTTGTAATATTAGTTTTTTTTTAACCTAAGAGTAGCTTAAAAGGATGTTTTAAAATTTTCCACTCAACATATGCTTTTGTTTATCCTCATGTTATTAATGTCTAATCTGATTTATTTCAGAACCTTCTGTTGTTTTCTTTTTTAGGATGCAGTATCCTCTCACGTATCTCAGAGGATAGTAGTTAAACTTAATGAAACTTAAAAGTTTTCTTCTACTTGCTCTTTAGATGCTAATGCTCACTAGTTGAATCTTCAGGAAGGACTGCTCACAGCATGTGCTGGTAGCTTGTCTACTGAGTGTTGGGGCTTCCTGTCTGCACCACCTGTCATACCATAGAACTTGTTCTTCCTGGGAAAACCCTGCTGTCGGCCTCTTAGCAGAAGCAGATCAGGGGAAGGACCCACAGATCCAACTACTCCTACTGAAGTCCATTGTTAAGAACTCTGATGAGTTAGCTCCAGGGTCATTTCTGTCCTTATATATTTTGACTCAGAGGTTAGCATTCCCCTGGAACTATCCCAACAGTCTCCTCTTGTCATAATTGGGCTATAGTTGTATTCATCGATACGATTCCACTTTCTGTCTTTAAGGAATTCCCCAAAAGTTCTGATTTGCTTTGGGATAATCTTATTAATAATATACCTATGTATCAAACAATATCATTAATATCACTTGCTAGCAAAATTTTGCTGATGATAATTAAAAGACGGCTGCAGCCATACATTGACAGGGAACTACCAGAAGTTCAAGCCAGATTCAGAAGAGGACATGGAACAAGGGATATCATTGCTGATGTCGGATGGATCTTGGCTGAAAACAGAAAATACCAGAAAGATGTTTACCTGTGTTTAATTTGTTATGATTCACACAGACGTTTAATTCTGTCTATCATAACAAATTATGGATAACATTATGAAGAATGGGAATTCCAGAACACTTAATTGTGCTCTTGAGGAACCTGTATATAGATCAAGAGGCAGAAGTTTGAACAGAACAAGGGGCTACTGCATGGTTTAAAGTGGAATAGGTGTGTGGCAGGGTTGTATCCTTTCACCTTACTTATTCAGTCTGTATGCTGAACAAATAATCTGAGAATCTGGACGATATGAAGAAGAGTGCAACATCAAGATTGGAGAAAGTCTTATTAACATCCTATGATATGTAGATGACACTACCTTGCTTGCTGAAAGTGAAGGCAGCTTTTGATGATTACCTTATTTTTATGCAAATAATGTGTGCCTTTTACAATTGTTTTCCAACCATCCCTCCCACCCCCGCTCACCACCACCCGGCCCCCTGACAAGGTATTTTTGTAAGCATCACTGTGACAATTTTTTTTTTTTTTAAGCACCTGAACATAAAGAAAATGAAAATCCTCACAACTGGTCTGGTAAACAACATCATGATAAGTGGTAAAGAAATTGAAGTTGTCAACGTTTTCATTCTGCTTGGATCAACACTCAATGCCCATGGAAGTAGGAGACAAGAAATCAAATGACGTATTGCATTGGACAAATCTACTGCAAAAGACCTTTTTAAAGTGTTAAAAAGCAAAGATGTCGCTTTGATGAGTAAGGTATACCTGACTGAAGCCATGGTCTTTTTAATCACCCCATATGCATATGAAAGATGGACGATGAAAAAGGGAAATTGAAGAATAATTAACATATTTGAATTGTGGTGTTGGCAAAGAATATTGAATATAGCATGGACTGCCAGAAGAATGAGCAAATCAGTTTTGGAGGAAGTATAGCTAGAATGCTCCTTAGAAGCGAGGATGGTGAGACTTTGTCTTGCTTACTTTAGACATGTCATCAGCAAAGACCAACTGCTGGAAAAGGACATCATGCTTGGTAGAGTGGAGGGTCAGCAAGAACAAGGAAAACCCTCCATGAGATGGTTTGACATGGTAGCTACAACAGTGGGTTCAAACATACCAACAATTGTTAGGATGGCATGGGACCAGACAGCGTTTCATTCTGTTTTGCATAAATAAGGTCGCCGTGTGTTAGAGCCAACTCAATGGCAACTAACAACAACAACAATCTATATCTATATCTAATTGTGGTAGGCTAAATAATGGCCGTCTCGAAGACATCTACCTTCTAATATCTAGAACCCTGTGAATATGTTGCCTTACAAAAAGCACTATGAAGCTGTAATTAAGTTAAGGATTAATCTTGAGATGGGTAGATTATCCTGGATTATCCAGGTGAATCCGATGTAATTGCAAGGGTCCTTACACTTGAAAGAGGGAGACAGGAAAGTCAGAAAGAGGGAAATGTGACAACGAAAGCAGAGGTCAGAGTGATGTGATGCTGGCTTTGAAGATGGAAGGGGCCCATGAGTCAATGAATATTGCAGCCTTTTAGAAGCTGGAGAAGTCAAGAAGATGGATTCTCTCCCATAACTTCCAAAAGGAATGCTGCCCTGGATTGTAGCCCAGTGAGACCCATTTTAGACTTCTGACCTCCAGAACTTAGGATAATAAATTTGTGTTGTTTTAAATCATTAAGCGTGTGGTAATTTGTTACAGTAGCAACAGGGAACTAATACACTTACTATATTAACTCTTTTAGTGCTCAAAATGGCCCATTTATAGATGAGATAACGGAGGTTCAGAGGATGCTGCCCCATAGGTCACCCAGCTGGTAGATGGTGGAGCTGGAATTTGAACTTAGGTCGTTTGGCTGCAGTGTCTGTGTGCTTAACCAATGTACTATATGGCCTCTCACATCTATTGGTTTATTACTATTTTAAAAATATGGGTAATGGTTGCACAACATGATTAATGTAATTGATATCACTAAATTGTACACCTGAAAAATGTTGAATTGGCAAATGTTGTGTTATATGTAGTTTTACAACAATTAAAAATAAATAAAATTAATCCTCCCCCACAAAAAAGAAATTTTAACTGCAGTTTTATAGGCTTTTAAAAGTGGAAGGTAGATATGTGTGCTCAGTCTAATATTTTGATCTCGTCTTAGTGTATCCTTCATGAACGCCAGGAGTCTACTAAATAAACCACTGCAGTATAGTGGTTAAGAATGTGGATTAACCAGTCCTAGTGTTGCTACTTACCAGCTTGGTGATTGTGGAAGTTATTTAATAGAGCTTCAGTGTTACTGTTGGTAAAATGGGAATAATAATAGCACTTACTGTAAGATTGTTTTAAAGTGAGATAATGCATATAAAGCCTGACAAAGAGTAAGAAGGTGATATTTTTTGAGCTACTGTTGTTGTTAGGTGCCATCAAGTCCTTTTTTGACTCATAGTGACTCCACGTGACAGAGTAGAACTGCCCTATAGGGTTTTCTAGGTTGTAATCTTTATGGCAGCAGATCGTCAGGTCTTTCTCCCACAGAACTTCTGGGTGGGTTTGAACCCTCAACCTTTTGCATAGCAGCCGAGCACTTCACCGTTGCATCACCGTATTGTAGCATTATTAGCTTTTATTTACCACATGTGTATATTTCAGGCCCAGCTCAAATTCTAGAGTTTACACAGATCAGGGAGAGGCTTTTTTGGCTAAACGGCTTCTTGAATATTGGTGATGCCGGGCCTGGGTCTTGTCATTTAATGAGAAGAAAGCCAGCAGTAGCTTCACCCCGGTGCCTTTTTCTGTCAGTTACAGCAGAGATAAAGGACACTCAACCAAAGAAGGATTAGATTAGGCTATTTACCAGTTTGTGGAACTTATTCAACTATTTCTGTTTGTTTCCTTTCCCAGGAGCTATGTCCCCATCTGCCTTGGAGAGACGGTGCCTGGGCAGGTCAGCCTGTGTGTCTGCAGAATTCTCTGCTGGAAGGGGAGCCTGCCAGGACCAGGGTTGCCATTGGAAAGTGGAGAGCTGTTTCTGTGTTTAATTAATGTACCTGAAGTTTGTTTCCCTTCCCCTTTTGCAGCCTTGAAGGGGGAAATAGGGAGAAGCAGAGAAAGCTTTTGATATCAGAGTTTTCCCACCTACTTGCCTCCCTCCCATCTTTCTGTCCCCCCTCCCACCTCCAGCATCAGCAGAAGAGGAGAGGGCATGATTGGCAGCTGGGAGGGAGCAGCAGTCAGAGCCGTGCCTTCCTCATGGAGACCTGCAGAAAAGCAGGTTCTAGCTCCCGTAGGAAACCCTGGTGGCGTAATTGTTAAGAGCTATGGCTGCTAACCAAAAGGTTGGCAGTTTGAATCCACTAGGCACTCCTTGGAAACTCTATGGGGCAGTTCTGCTTTGTCCTATAGGGTTGCTATGAGTCAGAGTCTACTCGACAGCAATGGGTTTGGTTTGGTTTTGGTTAGCTCCTGTAAATAGCCTCAGGCTTATCTTCCAGAGCATCCAGAAAGGAAGCTGGGGGGCTTCTGCTTTTTATAAAAATGCATGTATTTTATTATAAATATATTGCTTGTTTGGGAAAAAAAATCAAAACTACAGAAATCTATAGAGTTGAGAATGAAATTATTCCCTAATTCTATGCTCTAAAGATAACCAGAACAATGGTGGCACAGTGGTTAAGTGCTTGGCTGCTAACCAAAGGTGGATGGTTTAAACCCACAGCTGCTCTGAGGGAGAAAAGACCTAGCAATCTGTTCCCATAAAGATTACCCATTGCTGTTGAGTGGCTTCGACTCATAGCGACCCTACAGGACAGAATAGAACTGCCCCATAGGGTTCCTTGGGCTGTAATCTTTATGGAAGCAGACTGTCATATCTTTCTCCCGAGGAGTGGCTGGTGGGTTTGAACCGCATACCTTGATTAACAGCTGAGCACTTAACGACTGCACCACCAAGGCTCCTTCCCATAAAGCCTATAGCTGGAAAACCCTATGGGGGCATTTCTACTCTGTTCTGTAGGGTCACTGTGAGTCAGAATCGACTCGATGGCATGCAACAACAACACACATAACCACTGGCCAACAGTTTGGTGCATTTTATTCACACTGTGCTGCAGCTTCCCTTTCTCACATTATATTGTGGACACCTTTCCACATGCAGGTCTATTGTGCATGCCGGTCTGTTTCATTCTTTTCAGTGATTGAATAGTATTAGATGACGTAGGTATAACTATACATTTAACTGGTGCTCCTATTAATGGATACTTGGGTTGTATCCAATTTTTTTTTTTTTTTTTTTGCTGTTATAAACAAAGCTGCATTGAACATTCTTACAGATACTTCTCAGTGCATGGCTTTGAGAATATCTGTGGGGAAAATTCTAAGAAGTAGAGCAGCTGAGTTGAAGAGTTTGCACATTTAAAATGTTGAAATATATTACTGTATTGTACTCGGTCTTAGGCTGGGTTCTCTAGAGGAGCAAAACCAGTGAAGTATGTATATATATATCTCTATCTGTCTATCTATCTATCTATCTATATAGAGAGATTTATCTCAAGGAAATGGCTCACATAGCTGTGGAGGCTGGCAAGTCCCAAATCTGTGGGTCAGGCATTAGGCTGGGAGGCTTCTCCTGACTCACATGGTTGCAGGGGCTGATAAACCCAAAACTGGCAGGTCAGGCAGAAGGCTGCTGGCTCATGTCCCAAGGACCAGAGGTCAGAAGATGATAAGTTGGATGCAGGATCCAGAGAGAGCTTTGTCAGAACATCCATATGTATTGGACGCAGGCCATACCCCCTAGGTAAACTGATTGGCTTTCAACTGATTAGCTGCTCACATTAGATCACAAAATGGAGGATGATTACATAATCTCTGCCAAACCACTGAGAATCCTGGCCTAGTGAGGTTGATACATAACCTTAACCATCATACACTCAATAAAGTTTTACTAATTTCTGTTCTTTTATGAGGGTGCTTCTTAACTTTCAGTAGGTCTTGTGAGCATATAACATTTGAATTGCCTGAATCAGTAGCTCCTGAGTTTTTCAGAGATTTGGGCACTCTTTAGTACCTCTTTTGGTACAGGTCAGCACACTTTTGTGTCCCTGGTACAGATACTTTGGTAGGCATGGGGTATTCAAGGATGTCTAAAGGTTGAATATGATTCCATACCATCTCAGGGAGTTTAAAGATAAGTAAACAAAAAGAGAAAGAGACAAGTAAACAAAACTAGAAGTTGGTTAGCATGGGCACATAAAGATTTATTCATTCATTCATCACATCTGTATGAGAATTTACTCTGCACCCAGCATAGGGTACTGCCATAGGAGACAAAGTCCCTGTCCCTCAAGAGCATCTGGTCTTGGGCCCGAGCCAAAAAGGGCTTGTAAATGGTTTGGTTTGGCATGTTCAGATCTAGTCTTCAGTAAAATAATGGAGTTAGAGATGTTTGTCCTTGGAACCCTCTTCTCCTCCCCTTTTATCTATCCTGTCCTGTCCTCCTCCTCCTCCCCAGGCTTCCCCACAATAGTGTGGGGAATAGTGGGTTTGTGTACGAATCTTGTTCTCAGCAGACTACCAGCTCACCCCCGTTAAAGCATCAACTGATGATCAGAGCATTTCTAATAATAGCATAAGGCATGATGTATCCTGCACTTTTTTTTCTTTTCCTAATGTATGTTAGAAAAAGCCCGGGAACAATATCTGGTGTAGATTCTGGTCCCAACCTGACTCTAATTAGTTTTGTGATTTTGGGAAAATCATTTAGCCTTTCTGAGCATTATTTTACTCACCTGAAAGTATGAGGTATCCTAATTCCTGCTCTGTCCTCATCATGGGATTGTTGGGCGGCTCAGTAGGATGTGGAAGTGCTTTGAAAATTGTCGAGCATAATACAAAAAGAAAGGGATTATAATTATTCCCTGTGCTGTCTGTTGCTTGGAGACAGAAACCTGGATTATCATTATCACAGGGTGTTCACAATTCATAGGCTACCCCTTTCTTACCCCAACTCTCAGGGAAGTGAATATACTACGCTTGGTTCATCTCCTGCTCTGTCTATCAAAGGCAGTGGGCTCTGGGGCTAATTGGGTTGAACTGATTTTCCACAAAGAAGATATCTGCGTGAAGGGCAGAGTGAGTAAGACTTAGAAAGAAATCATTAAAGGATTTTTATGTAGGCAGCGCAATAGGTAAGCACTTGGCTGCCAACCAAAAGGTTGCCAATTCAAACCCATCCAGTGGCTCCTCAGGAGAAAGACCTGGCAATCTGTTTCCATAAAGATTACAGCCAAAAAAAGCCTATGGGGAAGTTTAACCCTGTCACATGGGGTCGCTGTGAATCAAAAATCAACTTAATGGCAGCTAACAACTACATGTAGGTGGCAGAATAAGAGCAAATGGGCTTGGACTAGAGCAGGGGAAATAAGGTTAAATGTTGGGAAGGATAAATGTGGTTTTATGGGTTGGGAGATACTGGACTGTGCTACTTAGACACTGTATAAGAGCTGGATATCGTACCTTCTGACTGTGTGACCATGAGCAAGTTACCAAGTCACGAAGTTAACATTTACTAAGTTCTTGAGGGTCTCTGTGCTTCAGTTACCTCCTAGGGATTTGATTAAGGTGATATAGTGTATATACCAAAATGTGAGCTGAATCGAATCTCCTTCTCTGGAACTTGATCTGATATGAAACATGGAGGCGGCTATTTTTGTATAATTCATGGGGTGGAAGGATGAGTTAGTGTTGTGTCAGATTTTATCTTAGAAAATTAATAGAAAGATACTCAGGTTTATCATGCATAAACTTGTTTAGTTTGTTGCAGGGTAGTCATGGCAAGGCACACAAGTAAGACCTCACAATATTCTTTTAGAACCGGGGAATCAGAATTAACAATTACAATTACCATGTTAAGGAGCCCGGGTAATACAGTGGTTAAACTGCTAGGCTGCTAACCAAAAGGTCAGGCAGTTTGAAACCACCAGCGGCTCTACAACAGAAAGATGTGGCAGTCTGCTTCTGTAGAGATTTACGGCCTTGGAAACCCTATGGGGTCGCTATGAGTCAGAATTGACTTGATGGCAGTGTTTTTTTTTTTTAATTACAGTGTTAATTTAATGGTTAGAGTCCAGATCTTTAGACTTCAGGCTTTTACCTTTAATGAGAGGTCTCGAGGGAGGCTTAGCCACGGCTCAAACTTCGCAGAGGTCCCTCGTAGCTAGGGTCCAACGTTGGTGGCAGCGGGCAGAGTCTCTAAGAGACTAGAGAAAAGTCCTTTTGTCTCTGCCTTCTCTCAGAGCTGGTGGCACAATGGTTAAGAGATTAGCTGCTAATCAAACGGTTGGTAGTTCGAATCCACCAGCCGCTGCTTGGAAACCCTATGGGCAGTTCTGTTCCTTCCTATAGGGTCGATATGAGCCAGAATCAACTCGACCGCAACAGACTTGGCTTTTTGGCCAGTGAGTGAATGGGAACTCAGAGTTCATATATGAAATTCTCACCTTGGCCTCACACAGTAATGTCCAGCGTGATGTCAAAGACTAGTATGTTATGTCATTTCTCCAAGTTTAGAGATTACCCGAATGTCACCTTTTTTTTCTTCAAGGTTAGAGATTAGGAAGGTTGTTTAGACTTATGTCTCAAGGATAGTTTACAAAGATTAACTATGTTATATCTTCTTTATATAACATGTCAGGTCAAAGTCAACTTAAAGGTTGTTTACACTCCTTATATACTTCACATGCTATGTTTCTATGTCTGAGTTCAGAAATTTTCTGAATAACTTTGTCATGGCTTACAGTTTCTAATGACTTATAGAACCTCAGAAAGGCAGACATATTTCTATTTTTAAGTTCATAGTATGAGTGTTTATACATATGTACTTAAAAGCATCATAGTGACTTATACCTTATGAGATTTGAGATCATCATAGAAACATACAGAACAGTTAGGGAACTAGAATCCTACTATTTCACAGAGCCCTTATGGAGAATTCACACTGAAGATGGTATGAAAACTTGGTGAAAAGCTAGTTAGTAATTCTGAACTGAGTGTAACTGTTCACCTGCTGAAATGCCATCATTTGTGCTCGGTTGGACAAGATAAATAATGCATTTGGCAGGCTGCATGTGACCACGTTGAATTCTTTGCCACAAAATATTTGGCAAAAAGAAAATTTTACTTAATTAGTCAGGACAAAGTGAACTATTAAAGAGTTAGGGAAGTCTGCTTGAAATATGAGAAAGTTGAGTTTACTTGCCACCAAAAAGGGTATCTTCACGGATGAGAAATGAAGGTTTCAATTTTTTACTCGAGTCAAAGAGGGAGAGGCTCCCGTCCTGTCACTCATCGAGAGCCTCCGTGCTGTGATCTTCTCAAGTTGCAGTCAGTGAGTGACATAATGGAGGATGTGAATGACGATGATGAAGAGGGTAGTGATTGTGCAGGAGCTGACCTTCTCTGGGAATGTACCATGTGCCAGGCCTGAGCTAAGTGCTTCACATGGATAATCTCACTGAATTCTTATCACCACACCTTGGCGTCATTATCCTCACTTTACAGATACAGAAATTGAAGCTAATGAAGGGTGAATACTTCACTCAATGTTACTGCTCCAGTAAGTCTGCAAACCCAGGCAATCTCACCCCAGAGCCAACAGCTATATATATATTCTCTCTTAATTTTGAATTATTTTCTAGTTCCTGCTCTAATCATTATGGTAAATTATAAGATATTTGGATTAAATTGAAGCAGAGTATGGCAATTTCCTTTATTTTACTGCTTCCAGATCACTGAGTTTTAACCCTCCTTGAAGAGATTCTCTGAGCTTTCAATCAAGGCATTTTCCTGAGCAATATACTCTTTTGAAAACTATCTAAATGGGATCAAATTGACAACAGCAATTCAAAAGATTAGATAGGAACCTTGGGGGCAGTGAGTTTATGACAGTAGGGGGAAAAACAAGTCAGAAAAGGAGGGTGAGAATGGTTGCACAACTTGAAGAATATAATCAGTGTCACTGAATTGTATATGTAGAAACTGTTGAATTGGTATATTTTGCTCTGTATATTCTCAACAACAACACAAAATAAAATTTTTTAAAAATCAAGACATTTTATGTATCCTATTGCTAATTCTTGGAATAATCTTGCAAAGCAGATATTATTATCCCATTTAACAGATGAAGAAACTGAGGCTCAGGTACTTGAAGTCAATGTTTCTCAAACTTTAATGTGTAAACAAATCATCAGATTTGTTAAAATTAGATTCTGATTCAGTAGGTCTGGTTGGGGCCTGAGATTCTGCACGAGCTCCCAGGTGACGCTGATAACTGCTGGTCTGAGGACAGCACTTCGAGGAACAAGGTACGTAACCTGCCAAGGACCACATAGCCCATAAGAAGGAGGTCCTAGTGTCTTAACAATATCTGGTGTCTTCTAAGGTGTGGTATAGGTGGTATTGAAAATACATACTTGCCCCTTGTGTGGTGGAACAGGCAGCTGGACAGGAATCTAGATTCAAATCTGCTCCTTTCCCATCGCTGAGCCTCAGTTTCTCTCTATTTATAATATTGAGGTTGAATTACATGACTTCTAAGACCTCTTCAATTTCTGTGAGTCTCCAAATTACATGGTATATCATGAGAACTATCCAGAATGCAAGCTGGAGCCCTGGATGGAAAGACATTTCCATGAGACTAGCAGATTGAATACAGATTATTTCTAAGACAGCTTCCTGCCCAGGCTCAGAGAGAAAACATTTTATCTGTGACAAAGAGAAATGATTAATGCCCCTCAGGGTGTTGATTTTCTAAGGGACTATGATTTAGCACCAGCAACCTGGGAAGCTGGAAGGTCAGACTTTCTGGGCTGTCACTTAAACAGTAGGGAGGGAGCAGAGAGGGAACAGCTGTTGGATCTCAGTCAATTACTGTGGCTGGCAGGCTGGATTGTCAGTCCTGGCCATTCAGCTGCTGGCTGGAAAGGAGGGGATTTCCTTCTCACTCACCAGCTGAGGGCAGGGTACCTTATCTTACATCCAAGTACGTAAGGCAGATAGGAATGTTCACTGAGGCATGTGATAAATGCTCAGATTTTCAAAACTTCTCCTGTGGAGGGCAAGATGGTGTTTTTAAGGAAACAGTAATGATGTGAACAGTGAAATTTCCTGTCTGATTTATCCGTCAACTGGACCAATAAGCAACATCATGATAAACGGAGAAAAGACTGAAGTTGTTAAGGACTTCATTTTACTTGGATCCACAATCAACACCCATAAAAGAAGCAGTCAAGAAGTCAAATGATGCATTGCATTGGGCATATCTGCTGCAAAAGACCTCTTTAAAGTGTGAAAAAACAAAGATGTCACCTTGAAGACTAAAGTGCACCTGACCCAAGCCATGGTGTTTTCAGTTGCCTCATATGCATGTGAAAGCTGAATGATGAATAAGGAAGACCGAGGTAGAACTGACACCTTTGAATTGTGGTGTTGGCAAAGAATATTGAATATACCATGGACTTCCAAAAGAACGAACAAATCTATCTTGGAAGAAGTACAACCAGAATGCTCTTTAGAAGCAAGGATGGCAAGACTACATCTCACATACTTTGGACGTGTTATTAGGAGGGATCAGCCCCTGGAGAAGGACATCATGCTTGGTAAAGTAGAGGGTCAGTGAAAAAGAGGAAGACCCTCAATGAGATGTATTGACACAGTGGCTGCAACAATGGGCTCAAGCATAACGATTGTGAGGAGGGCACAGAACCAGACAGTGTTATGTTCTGTTGTACGTAGGGTCACTATGAGTTGGAACCGACTCGATGGTATCTAACAACAACAGCAGTTCTACTCGGTCCTGTAGAGTTGCCATGATTCGGAATCAACTCCACGGCAATGGGTAGGGTTATCTGAAAGAGCCCTTGTGGTTGAAGTGCTCAGCTGCTAACAGAAGGGCTAGCAGAGGTTCAAACCCATAGCCGCTCCATAGGAGAAAGATGTGGCAGTTTGCTTCTGTAAAGATTACAGCCTTGGAAACCTTATGTGGTAGTTCTGCTCTGTCCTATAGGGTCTCTGTGAGTCGGAATCAACTTGACGGCACACAACAACAGGGATACTTGGGAACATAGGGTTGAATCCCTGGGACTGAAGCCAAGTGGAGAATGGTATCTACTTCAGGAGACATGCAGATAGAGAAAGATGGTGAATGATGGTAATAGCTACTCTTGTTTATCTCATTTAATACACAGAAATTTGAACTGCTGACCCTTTGGTTAGCAGCTGTAGCACTTAACCACTACACCAGTAGGGTTTCCCTTATAGGGTAGATATTATTAAATCTGCTTTAACCCATTAAGAAGCAGAGTCTCAGGGGGGTTAAGATGCTTGTTGAAGGTATCCCAGCTTGTGAGTGGGTTTCAAGTCCAGGTCTGATGACTGAAAGCGCCTGCTTTTTCCATTCAGGTATACTGCTTATGCTATAAAATCATCCAAGAGGGAAGATCAGGGCTCACATTGGAGAAGCCGCATTTCTTTTTAGGGAGGGTTGACTTTGGGCCTAAAGACAGAAGATCCAGTCAAAAGAAATAGAGTTGAAGTTAGTAGCAGAGGTGGGAATGAGATGTGGGAGTCCAGGCTTTAGCTGTGAATGGGTCTGGGATGCCCAGAACTCTGATAAAAAAAAAAACACTCCAAATAAAGGGCTTTTTAGCTGCCAGGTGCTTCTTGCCCAAGTGGTACCAATTAGTTTCTTAGCTTAAGAGGAGGCTTGCTTTTAGGCTCTAGATAAAGTCACAACTTCCACAGACTTAATTAACTCCAATTAGCTCTGGCTCCATTTCAGTTTCAAGCTACATACATGGCACTGTCTTCTTCAGCAGTGGCCTTCCTCCCTCTAATTCCTCCTGCCTTCATCCTCCATCTGATCATCAGGATGAAATATAATTCTTTTGGAGAATACGGGTTTGTGCCTTCCTGAGATGTGTATGGGTTAATTACAAGGGACATGCACTCCATCTCTCCCAGGCAGAGTTGACCTAGTTGGATAGATTCATTCAGCCTGATTTCCGCAGCTCATTACAACAGGCTCAGGGATAAGTGCTGACATGAGGAAGCTCTGACTCAGAGAAACAAATGCGTAGCTGTAAAACCTATTCATCATTTAATCAACAAAAAATACAGATTAGTCCACTTAGCTGAAAACTTCAGTACAAGAAAAATTGAGAGGATAATTCAGGTTGAGATGATCAAGTTTAATTGCTAGGGTGTTCACTTATTTGACATATCTTTGTTAGGTGTCTCCTATATGCGAGGCACTGTGCTAGGTACTTTGTAAACCAGACAACATTATTTTCCACAAGGAGCTTAAGTTTAGAAGATGTTTACAAAATAAATAGGCTATTAGGAACACTTACTGGGTGTTTTCTAATTGATAGGCACTCTGCTAGGTTTTGGCTTTTGAACTGAGGCTACAAAGATGAATAAAGACAAAAATATAACCTTTTAAGGAGATCACATACTAATGGTGATGACAGGTACATAAACTGATATATTCTAATGTGCATATGAAATGTGATCTGGTAGAAGTATGGAACAGGTAACATGGAAACTTGGAGAAAGGAGACTGTAACTCTATATTAAAGAAAATGTGGGTGGCAAAGATAGGCGTGATCAAAGAAGAAGGAAAATTTGGGATGCGGTGATGGAGAGTAAGCATTTGTCGGGTGAACAAGACGTTACTAACGGAGGGAGCAGCCCATTAATTGTCACTGCAATATGAAAAAGTCACAGACTGTTTAGCATATGTAAGTAGCTGTCTAGATTTGAGGTAAGGATAAGTGGTGAGAGATGAAGCTAGAGAGGCCAGTAGTGGCCAGATCATGAAGGGCTTTAAGGAGCTTAGGTTTTACCTAGTAAGCAAAGAAGAATCACCAAAGGGTTTAAGATAGGAAATGAGTTTAACGGTTTAATGATTTTGAAATTTGAAGAGGTTGAGACTCAGGAAAGGAGACCTGTTAGGGGCTATTTTAATAATCCAGGTAAGAGATAGTGGTTTGGTAGTAGGCAGGGGAATGAAGAGTTAGGAGCTTATCTAGAAATATTTGGGAATTAGTATTTTCAGTGCTTGGGTATGTTGGGTAGCGGGGAAGAAAGAATCTGGGAGGTTCCCTGTTTCTGACTTAGGCAGGTGGGTACATATTGCTGCCATTTACAGGGATTTGGCATATGGGTGGATTTCCTTTTTATTTGAGTTTGTGATTCAGAAATGCTTTGCTAAGAAATGATTCAGGACTTTTTAAAGAGAAAGGGAAGGCTTGTTTCTGTTGTTTATGCCAGCAGGTATTGTGGCTCAATATCAGTTATTTATTTTTTCTTTTGTGTTGTTGGACATTGTTCCTTCTAGGCTTCTGTTGTTGTATATTAGAGAAAGTGGGGTATACTTGTGTAATTATCACCAGTAATAAAATTCTTCACTACACTATAACTTCTAATCATTTTGTTGAAGCCAGAGTCATTGTCTGGTGGTTTCTTTGGAAATTACAGATGATTTGTAAGGAAGTGTTGGACATGCTTCTCAGAAATGTGGCTCACTTGAGATAAGCGGCCATCTAAAAGACACTAGTTCAGAACTTGTACTCTACTCTCGTTCCATCTTTGGATTCCTCAGTAGGTCGCTGGAGGTGAGGGAATGGTTGAGATTCTCCTGCAAAAATATAGTTGGAGAGATCTGGCGCAGGGAGAATTTTACGTGCTCTCTTAAAGCTCTACTGTTTCTTTATTCATTTCTTTTTCCTCAAGAAAAGCTTTGGGATCAGACTAACCTAGGTCCTCTACCTACTGTCTTTGTAACTTCGGACAAGTAAATTTATTGCTTTGAGCTTCAGTTGCAATATCTGTAAAACATACGATGTAGTGTCTTTGCAAGGATTAATTGAGATGTTATTGATAAAATACCCTGTCTGAGGTCTGGTACTGAGTTGGCACTCATATACTGACAGCTATTTTTTATTATTCTTTAAATGTATTTTTTCCCTCATATGTTTTCAAATTCCAGATTCCCCAGAATAGTTACATGCACTAGGTCTGTTGGACTTTGTGAAACGTCCTCCTGTCCAAAAATGGAGTTTGTGGATTAACAAATCTGAAATTTTATCAAGAATGAAGGGAACTGACAGGAAATAGATAATACATCCTCATGATTAAGTGATCCAAGCTGAAAAATAAACTTATTTTTTCGTGAGGAACAAAACCGTACCTTCATGCATATCTCCCTCCTTCCAACCTTCACGTGGCCAGCTCCTGTTCACCCTTCAAAACCCAGGACAATGCCATCTTCTAAAGGAACCTTTTCTGCCCTCCTCACCTACCTTGTGTTCCAGCAGCACCCTCGGTACTCCTAACACACATCTCCAGGGAGTACTGTTCGCATTTTACTCTATGTGAATAGTGTGCCTTGGGACACACCGTGTGGCTGGTGGCCCTGGGATTGTACATTGAGATGGCCCTCTTGTTTACTGTCACAGCACTTCTTACATTGTTTATAGTCATCTGTTCTCTTGTCTGTATCCCTTTCTAACGAGCTCTTTTAAAGGCCAGGACCATATTCAACTTTCTATCCTCCAACGCCTAGCATGGTGTCTGGGAGATTGTCTAAGGAAAGAATGGGTGGCTGGATGGATAAATGAATGAAAATCTGCAGTGAATTACAAGCAGGACAATGTGATAAGGATTATTTGCCATCACCCACTGCTCTCAGTCATGTCTTTATCTCCCCCAAGTGTGCTGATGGCATTGCCATCTCACTGTAAAACTTCTGACATCTAAGAATTTTGCAATTCCATCCTCATGTTCTGCACATCACAGTCAGATTCAAAAAGGCAGCATCTGTGTGTGAAAGTAGGATGAGGTAGGGGGCAGTGGGCAGAAATTGTGATTAGTTTTTAATGAGCCTAACTGTTCTGAATATCAGGCTGGTTTGCATTCTCATTAGCAATCCTCATAAATTGTTTGAAATGCTCATCAAGTCAGGATTGCAAACTTAGAGATGAATCACTTATACCTTGGCTTCCTGTTGAGTGAAGATTATTAATTGTATCCTTTCTCTTCAGAGCTCCCCATAGGGCTGAAGTCTTTATTTTTAGCCTACCCCCTATTGCCAGCTCCTGTCTGAACCAACTCCACTGTAGTCTAATCAGGCGATGTGAAGTTAAACCTAATGCAAAAAGGAAAAGAAAACTCAGTCAACAGTCCTGAGCTAAGAAGTCATTGTAGGAGGACTATAGCATCCTCCCAATTTGTAGAACCCATAACCCTGCCACACATGGCAAATGGCTCTCTTCCTCTCTTCCTGGTGCCAAGTGGGGCCCTTGTCTCTAAACACTTCAGTAAACATTGTGGCCAATGCACTGTCTACTATCTCACCTTTATTTTTTATTTTATTTTATTTATTTATTTTATTGTTGTAGTTTATAGTCTCCCATGCAAAAATTTATATATACATTGTTATGTGACCCTAATTGCTCTCCCCATACTGTGACAACATACTCCTCCTTTCCACCCCTGATTCCCCATGTCCATTCAACCAGCTCCTAACCCTATCTGCTCTCCCATCTCACCTCCAGACAGAAGCTGTCCGTTTAGTCTCTTGTATCTATTTGAGCTAAGAGGCACACTCCTCATGAGTATCACTTTATGTCCCACAGTCCAGTCCAATCCCTATCTGAAGAGTTGGCGTCGGAAATTGTTTTGTTCTGGGCTGATAGAAAATCCAGGGGCCATGCTTTCCGGGGTACCTACAGTTTCAGTCAGTCCATTAAGTCTGGTCTACTTAATAGAATTTGAGTTCTGCACCCCACCTTTCTCCTTCTCCATCAGGGACTCTCTTTTGTGTTCCCTGTCACAGTGGTCATTGGTGGTAGCCAGGCACCATCTAGTTCTTCTGGTCTTAGGCTGATGAAGTCTCTGGTTTATGTGGCCCTTTCTGTCTCTTGGGCTACTACTTTCCTTGTGTCTTTGGTGTTCTTCATTCTGCTTTACTCCAGGTGGTTGGGACCAATTGATGCATCTTAGGTGGCCGCTTGCAAGCTTTTAAGACCCCAGATGCCACTCACCAAAGTAGGATGCAGAGCATTTTCTTAATAAGCTTTGTTATGCCAGTTGACCTAGGTGTCCCCTGAAAGCGTGGTCCCCAGATCCCTACCCCTGCTACTCTGTCCCTCAAAGTGTTTGATTGTATTCAGGAAACTTCTTAGCTTTGGTTTAGTCCAGTAGTGCTGACTTTCCTGTAGTGTGTGCTGTCCTTCCCTTCACCTAAGATAATACTTGTCCACTATCTAGTTAGTGAATAACCCTCACCCTCCCTTCCCACCCTCGTAACCATCAAAGAATGTTGTCTTCTGTGCTTAACCCTTTTCTTGAATTCTTGTAACAGTGGTCTTTTACAATATTTTTTCTTCTGTGACTGACTAAATTCACTCAGCATAATGCCCTCCAGATTCCTCCATGTTATATTTCACAGCTTCATTGTTGTTCTTTATCATTGTGTAGTATTCCATTGTGTGGATATACCATAATTTGTTTATCCATTCATCTGTTGATGGGCACCTAGGTTGTTTCCATCTTTTTGCTATCGTGAACAGTGCTGCAGTGAACATGGGTGTACATATATCTATTCGTGTGATGGCTCTTATTTATCTAGGCTATATTCCAAGGAGCAGGATAGCTGGATTGTATGGTACTTCTATTTCTAGCTTTTTAAGGAAGCGCCAAATTGATTTCCAAAGTGGCTGTACTGTTTTACATTCCCACCAACAGTGTATAAGTGTTCCAGTCTCTCCACAACCTCTCCAGCATTTATTATTTTGTGTTTCTTGGATTAATGCTAGCCTTGTTGGGGTGAGATGATATCTCATTGTAGTTTAGATCTGCATTTCTCTAATGGCTAATGATCGTGAGCATTTCCTCATTTGTCTGTTAGCTGCCTGAATATCTTCTTTGGCGAAGTGCCTGTTCGTATCCTTTGCCCATTTTTTAATTGAATTATTTCTCTTTTTGTTGTTGAGGTTTTGCATTATCTTGTAGATTTTAGAGATTAGACCCTGATCAGATTTGTTGTAGCCAAAAATTTTTTCCCAGTCTTTAGGTTGTCATTTTACTTTTTTGGTGAAATCTTTTGATGAGCATAAGTGTTTGATTTTTAGAAGCTCCCAGTTATCTAGCCTCTCTTCTGGTGCTTGTGCATTGTTACTTATGGTTTGTATTGTGTTTATGCCATGTATTAGGGCTCCTAGAATTGTCTCTATTTTTTCTTCCATGATCTTTATCGTTTTTGATTTTATATTTAAGCCTTTGATCCATTTTAAGTTAGTTTTTGTGCATGGTGTGAGGTTTGGGTCTTGTTTCATTTTTTTGCAGATGGATATCCAATTATGCCAGCACCATTTGTTAAAGAGACTGTCTTTTCCACAGTTAACGGACTTTGGGCCTTTGTCAAATATCAGCTGCTCATAGGTGGATGAATTTATGTATGGATTCTCAATTCTGTTCCATTGGTCTATGTATCTGTTGTACCAGTACCAGGCTGTTTTGACTACTGTGGTGGTATAATAGGTTCTAAAATCAGGTAGTGTGAGGCCTCCCACTTTGTTCTTCTTCTTGAGTAATGCTTTACTTATTTGGGGCCTCTTCCCTTTCCATATGAAGTTGGTGATTTATTTCTCCATCTCATTAAAAAATGCCATTGGCATTTCAATCAGGATTGTGTTGTATCTGTAGGTCACTTTGGGTAGAATTGACATTTTCACAATGTTGAGTCTACCTATCCATGAGCAAGGTATGTTTTTCCACTTATGCAGGTCTCTTTTGGGTTCTTGACGCAGTGTCTTATAGTTTTCATTGTATAGGTCTTTTACATCTCTGGTTGGATTTATTCCTAAGTATTTTATCTTCTTGGGGGCTATTGTAAATGGTATTGATTTGCTGATTTCTTCTTTGAGGTTCTCTTTGTTGGTGTAAAGGAATCCAACTGATTTTTTGTATGTTTATCTTGTATCGTGAAACTTTGCTGAAATCTTCCATTAGTTCCAGTAGTTTTCTTGTGGATTCTTTGGGGTTTTCTGTGTATAAGATCATATCATCTGCAAATAGAGATACTTTGACTTCTTCCCTACCAATTCGGATGCCCTTTATTTCTTTTTCTAGCCTGACTGCTCTGGCTAGGACCTCCAGCACAATGTTGAATAAGAGTGGTGATAAAGGGCATGCTTGTCTGGTTCCCGTACTCAAGGGGAATGCTTTCAAAGTCCTTCCATTTAGGATGATGTTGACTGTTGGCTTTATAGAAATGCCCTTAATTATATTGAGGAATTTCCCTTCTATTCCTATTTTTTTGAGTGTTTTTATCATGAATGGGTGTTGGACTTTGTCAAATGCCTTTTCTGCATCGATTGATAAGATCATGTGGTTCTTATCTTTTGTTTTATTTATGTGATGGATTACATTGATTGTTTTTCTAATGTTGAACCATCCCTGCATACCTGGTATAATCCCTCTTGATCATGGTGAATTATTTTTTTGATATGTTGCTGAATTTTATTGGCTAGAATTTTGTTGAGGATTTTTGCGTCAATGTTCATGAGGGATATTGGTCTGTAATTTTCTTTTTTTGTGCTGTCTTTACCTGGTTTTGGTATCAGGGTTATGCTGGCTTCATAGCATGAGTTTGGAAGTATTCCATCCTTTTCTATGTTCTGAAATACCTTTAGTAGTAGTGGTGTTAACTTGTCTCTGAAAGTTTGGTAGAATTCTCCAGTGAAGCCATCCGGGCCAGGGCTTTTTTTTTGTTGGGAGTTTTTTAATTACCTTCTCAATCTCTTCTTTTGTTCTGGGTTTATTTAGTTGTTCTACCTCTGTTTGTGTTAGTTTAGGTAGGTAGTGAGTTTCTAGAAGTTTGTCCATTTCCTGTAGGTTTTCAAATTTGTTAGAGTACAGTATTTCATAGTATTCTGTTATGATTCTTTTAATTTCAGTTGAGTTTTTTGTGATATCACCCATCTCATTTCTTATAGGGGTTATCTGCTTCATGTCCTGTTTTACTTTTGTCAGTTTGGCCAACGGTTTATCAATTTTATTGATCTTTTGGTCTTGTTAACTCTTTCAATTTTTTTTCTGTTCTCTATTTCATTTCATTCTGCTCTAATTCTTATTATTTCCTTTCTTCTGGCACCTGAGGGCTTCTTTTGCTGCTCTCTTTCTACTTGTTCCAGTTGTAGGGTTAGTGTTTTGATTATGGCCCTTTCTTCTTTTTGGATGTGTACATTTATTGCTGCAAACTGACCTCTGAGCACTGCTTCTGCTGTGTCCCAAAGGTTCTGGTAGGATGTGTTTTCATTCTCGTTTGATTCTATGAATTTCTTTATTCCATCTGTATTTTCTTCTGTAACCCAGTAGTTTTTGAGCAAGGTGTTGTTCAGTTTCCAAGTGTTTGATTTTTTTCCTTGCTTTTTCTGTTGTTGATTTCTACTTTTATGGCTTTATGGTCAGAAAAGATGCTTTGTAATATTTCATGCTTTGGATTTTGTTAAGGCTTGCTTTATGGCCTAATATGTGGTCTATTCTTGAGAATGTTCCATGTGCGTTGGAAAAGAAAGTATACTTGGCTGCTGTTGGGTGGAGGGTTTGGTATACGTGTATGAGATCAAGTTGGTTGATTGTAGCATTTAGATCTTCTGTGTCTTTGTTGCGCTTCTTTCTGGATGTTCTGTCCTTCGCTGAAAGTCTGTCTCTCTTTTCAGTGCTGTTAGTGTTTGTTTTATGTATTTTGGAGCCCTGTTGTTGTTTACTGTGTAAATATTTATTATAGTTATGTCCTACTGGTGTGTTGACCTGTTAATTGTTATATGGTGTCCTTCCTTATCCTTTGTGGTGGATTTTACTTTAAAGTCTATTTGTCATAGATTAATATTGCCATTCTTGCTCTTTTTTGAGTGTTGTTTGCTTGATATATTTTTTTCCATTCTTTGAGTTTTAGTTTGTTTGTGTCTTTAAGTCTAAGGTGTGTCTCTTGTAGGCAGCATATAGATGGATCGTGTTTTTTTATCCAATCTGCCACTCTCTCTTTATTGGTGCATTTAGTCCATTTACATTCAGTGTGATTATTGATAGGTATGAGCTTAGTGCTGTCATTTTGATGTCTTTTTTTGTGTGTTGTTTGCAGTTTCTTTGTTCCACATAATTTTCTGTGCTGAGTTGTTTTTCTTTATGTATTTTCTTCTCATCTTTTTCATTGTTGTTGATTTGGTGTTTGCTTAGTCTTTGTATTTTTCTAGTTTTTTATTTTGACTTGTAGGATTGTTAGTTTCCTTTGTGGTTACTTAATACTTACCCCTATTTTTCTAAGTTTATACTAGTCTTTTGTTTCTTTATATCGCCTTGACTTCCTCTCCATATGTAAAATCTATGTCTACATTTTTAAGTTCCTGTTTTTTGTTTTAATGTTGTCATCTTTTACACGTTGACATCTGTTTCCCTATTTTCAGTGTTTTAGCTTTGATTTATTTTTGTGACTTCCCTATCTGGGTTGATATCTGGTTGCTCTGTCCTGTGTTCTAGTCTTGAGTTGTTATCTGATGTTACTGATTTTCTATCCAGAGGACTCCCTTTAGTATTTTTTGTAATTTTGGTTTGGTTTTTACAAATTCCTTAAAGTTCTGTTTATCTGGAAATGCCCTAATTTTGCCATCGTATTTGAGAGCCAGTTTTGCTGGATATATAATTCTTGGCTGACAGTTTTTTTCTATATATGCCATCCCATTGCCTTCTTGCCTGCATGGTTTCTGCTGAGTAGTCTGAGCTTATTCTTACTGACTCTCCTTTGTAGATTGCTTTTCGTCCATCCCTAGCCACTCTTCAAATTCTCTCTTTATCTTTGGTTTTGGCAAGTTTGATTATGTCTTGGTGACTTTCTTTTGGGATCTACCTTATGTGTGGGGTTCGATGAGCATCTTGGATAGATATCTTGTCATCTTTCATGATATCAGGGAAGTTTTCTGCCAACAAATCTTCAACAATTCTCTCTGTGTTTTCTGTTATCCCCCCCGTTCTGGTACTCCAGTCACTCGTAGGTTATTCCTCTTGATAGAGTCCCACAGAATTCTTCGGGTTTCTTCATTTTTTTTAAATCCTTTTATCTGATGTTTCCTCAAAGAAGTTGGTGTCAAGTGCTTTATCTTCAATCTCACTAGTTCTGACTTCCATTGCCTCAATTCTGCTCCTATGGCTTTCTATTGAGTTGTCTAATTCTGACATTTTATTGTTAATCTTCTGGATTTCTGATTGCTGTCTCTCTATGGATTCTTGTAGCCTGCTAAATTTGTCATTAGGCTCTTCTCTAATCTTTTTAATTTCCTCTATTGCGTGTTCTGCGTTTTGCTTAATTTCCTTCCTAATTTGTTGATGAGTTCTGTATATTAATCTTTTGTATTCTGCCTCTGGTAATTCCAAGAAATTTTCCTCCTCTGGGAAGTTTCTAGATTCTTTATTTTGGGAGCTTGCTGAAGCCATCATGAATTGCCTCTTTATGTGACTTGATATTGACTGTTGTCTCTGAGCCATCAATACGTTATTAAATTTATTTATTTTCTGTTTGCTTACTGTGTCCTAGCTTCTTGTTTTGTTTTGATATGTCCAGATAGGCTGCTTGTATGTCTTGTCACCAGGTAGTTAGATCTGTTACTAGGTATGTGAGCTCAGAAGTCTGCCTACTCCTCTTGTATGGATTCAGCTCAGGTGCACAGGTAGATAGCCACCAAGTGTGTGGTGTAAGCTCTCACTTACAGTCCTAAATAGGCATTGATGATTGGTGTAGGCACAGGCATCTGGCTGCAGCAGGGAGACACACTCTGAGCAAGGCGGGGGCTGACAGCCACCCCTGAGTGTCCAGGAGGAAGGCGTGTCCCTGTTCCCTAGAGCACGTAGGTGGGTGGGTTTTGTAGCTGGACTATGAGCACCCAGTGTTGTTGGCTGTAAGGACTAGGGGACATCTCTTACTCTTGGGCCCCTATCGCAGGTGGCTAGGTGGCATTGGTGGAGCCACCAGTCCTCCGGCCCCTGATGTGGGTAGGTGAAGACCCTGCTTAATGGGCAGAGCAGCGTCAAATGTCACAAACCTGCCACTTCACAGTTGAAACGGTTGAAGTTAGACTTCTGGTATATACTCTGTTGTACTGCAGTAATGAGGGCCTGTGCTGTTGAAATGGGCTCACACAAGTCTCTGGAGGGGGAAGGGCACTCAAAGTCCGTGGATCTCTTATGCCTGTGCCCAGGCAAAGGACCTGTGCCTACCCTGGGTTCGTTGCTTAGAGGAGCCGGCAGTTTATTTTTTCCCGTTTGTTAATTGGTTCCCTCTCCAAGGCCGGGAGACTGGCTCAGGGCATGCTACAGATCCTACTTCTGGCCCAGGGGACTCAGCAGTTGCTGAAGCTGGTCAGGGACCCAGTGCAGAGCAGGGAGTGGGGAGGTTAATGGGAGAGAGGTTTTTCCCTAAGTGGGGCGTTTCTGATCTGCACGGTAGGCCGGACGCAAGTACTTACCTTTCGCCAATCTTGGGCTGCTTCTCACTGGTCTGGGTGGCCGAGTAGACTCTCTGGCACTGGGTCTCTCCTGGTGCAGAAAACGTGCCTACGGAGCTCCACTGCTTGCCTGCCTCACCGCTCACCCATGAGCTGCTCAGGCCTGAAGGGCTCAGGCTCTCCGGGTCAGGTCTGGCAACTCCTTACTGCTTCTGAACCATCTCTTCCTCTCCCTGCCACTCAGTCTGGTTCCTCAGCTTTGCCTTAGATATTCATGGCCCCTAGATTGTCATATATAATTGATTCACTTTTTTTTCAGGTTTTTGTTATAAGAGGGTCCACCGGAAGCGTCTGACTACTTGGCCATCTTGGCCCTGCCTCCTACTCCCTCACCTTTAAACTGTGAGCCTCTCCTCCCCTAAAGAGGAGCCACTGCTTGGAATCTGTGCTTATGATTCCTTTGTTTTTAGTTGTAATTTTTCTATAAGTGTGTATATTCCTAAGCAATGTAGTATTAAGTTTGATAGAATTTGAACTTTGTGTAACATATATCATGTGGAATATTTCCTTCTGTGATTCACTTTCTTTCATTCAACATGTTTTTGAGACTCAGCCATGTTGATATGTATACCAGTAGCTTATTTATTTTCATTGCTGGTGGAATTCCACTGTATGAGTATGCAGGTCTCCTAAGTCTTTAGCCAGCATAGTTGGGGCCAGATATGTTTCCGAATACAGACTTTTTGGTTGCTCTTATAAAGGTAATAGGATGCATTTTACAGAACATCGCCAATAGAGTCTGAAGAAGTATTTTTAATGAAACACAGGAATATTTCTGGTTAAAATATGGGAAATATTCACACTAAGTGGAATGATGAAGATACCAAGTAGCCTCATGTTAATTCATGTCAGGCTTTACTGCCAAATGAGTTATGGAGACATGTTTAGTTTCTAGAGCTTCGGATTGTGCGCCTACTGCATAATTGTTCAATTCTCTCTTTGATGGAGACATTTGATTGGTTCTAGTTTTTAGTTATCAAAAATAATGCTACTGAGATCATTCATATATGGCTGCCTCTCCCACTAAGCTCTTTGAAAACAGAGGATGGGTTTTTCATATCTGTATCCTCATGGCTTAGCACAGGGCTTCAATAAACGTGTTTTGAATGAATGAGTAAGTTCCCAGACACTTTTCCTTTCTTGAAAACTGTGGAAGCATATCAAAACTACAAAAACGAGTCCCAAGAAAAGTGATGCAATAAATCAAATAAATAAAATCTTCAGGCAACTCCAGGGACATTTTACTATATTGTTGGCTAGATAGAATGTCCTCTTGTGTCTCTCTCTCTTATGATACCATTATAGGTCTTTCAAGGACATTCTATTACTTTTAAGTATAATATTAGTGCCGTTTATAAGTATAATACTAGTACAATTCATAGTGACACCTCCAACTCTCTTCTCCCCCAGCTTCAGGAGCCATATGTAAGGTTGGAAGGGTCAAATATGGATGGGAAAATAGGGCAGTGGTCTTTCTGAATTTATTGAACAAAACCCTATACTACACCAATAACAATCTCTATTTGTGTTTTGTGTGGCGTGGAGTAAGGCAGATAGCAGACAAGGTGCAGGCTGCACCCAGAGATCAGTTTGAAAACCTTTGCTGGCTGCATTTCCATTCCCACTCAAGAGCCCAGTGAAGAACGACCATAAGAGGAAATGTTGTATCATCTCAGCTCCATGACTGGGCATGATATATCCTTCCTTGCCCTGGACACAGGCTTAGTTTTCTCTTCACAAGATTTGTTCCTAATACTTTTGCCTACAAGTGGAGATTATCCATCAGTCTCAAAGTAGAATACTGCTACTATATTAAAGGCTTTTTTTTTTTTTTTTTTGTAATTATATTCATCAGTCAAAAACCTCCAAGCAAATAAACAAAAAACCCTGAAGATGTCTGGGTCGTACTGAACTGAATGTTCCAAGTTTCTGAGAAAGTTTCTTGTCTATTCACTGGGCATCATTCATTCAACAAACAACATCTGAGGGCCTTTGTGTATTAAGCCTGTGCTGGGTGCTGAGCATGTCAAAGACCAGCGAGACAAGGTCTCTGTCCTTAAGCATCTCAGCGTCTCTTGGTACAGACATGCAAAAGAAGCAGTTACAATCCAGTGAGAAGATTGCTCTAACTGTGTGTCATATGTATAAAATCTGATGAGACCACAGACAAAGAAGATTTGCATCCGTCTGGGGGTACTATGGGTTGGAATTGACTTGACAGCAATGGGGTGGGAAGCACCTAGGAAAGGCTTTCCAGGAGACATTTTCTAGGGGGCCAGTGTCTTAGGCAGACAATATACAAAGGTCCAAAGGTGTGGGAAAACAGAATGTGTTCTGAAGACCATCTGTGCAGGAGGAAGTGGTGCAAAATAGAAATTCATGGTGTTGCAATTGAATAAGATGCTTGAAAGTTAAGAAAAAACAATAACGTGCCTGTGCACACCTATGAATAGACACACTCTCCTTGAGGATAGGGACTAGAAAGGGCTCATTTTGAACTAGAATCCAGAGCAGATGACAAGGCAAACAAAAATGAAGGCAGCACTCATGTCAAATCCATATGAAACTGGCTGCTTTACAGAATCTGAGAGCTGGAGGGAGCTCTGAGTACATCTAGTGGCCTCCCAGTAAGCACCTGTGACTAGGATGACTTTCTCTGGTGGCACTACAGGGCAGAATCTCATTGCGAATATTTATTTTAAAACACTGACATTTAATAAACTTTGCTCATTGTTTCAAATCCATTGGTACTTGATTTAGAAAAGCAAGGACTTACACAATATAAGTAAATTACATAATGTAAGTAAATAGGCTTAAAAAAAGAAGAGAGACCCAATAACCTATTAAGACACAGTCAGCTGAGAATTCTGTCCCATTTTCTGAGAGCAGTTGGAGAGGAAGAGCTAAAAATAGATACTGAGAAGGAAATGATATACATGAGAATCAAAAAATCCACACCTCTAGGCTAAAGATTGGTTAAGATCCTAAGAAGATACACTTAACCTAATTGCGTTGAAGTAACCCTAATTGCACTGAAGTAACTGTAATTAGGTTAAGAGGAATTTAGAGTGTTAACATTTCAAGGACACCTAGTCCTCTAAAAGTTTTGCAGCAAAGAGCTTCCTAGGAGGAGGGACAGACACTTCTTCAGGGAAGCCCTCCCAGACTGCCCCTGAGGTCAGGTCCTCCTAATATGTTGGCTCATAGCATCCTGACTTCTTCACGAATTGATGCATTTATCTGTATGATTATTAGATTTTGACTTTCTGTCCACTAATAAGCACCCCAGGATCAAAACTGTCTCTTTTGCTCATCCTTGTATCCCACTGCCTAGCACAGAGCCTGGTATATGTTATTGTTAGGTGCAATCAAGTTAGTTCCGACTCACAGTGACCTTGTGTGCAACAGAACCAAACACTGCCGGGTCCTGCGCCATCCTCACAGTTGTTGCTGTGTTTGAGCCCATTGTTGCAGCCACTGTGTCCTTCCATCTTGTTAAGGGTCTTGCTCTTTTCTGATGACCCTCTACTTTACTAAGGAGCCCTGGTGGCGCAGTAGTTAAGTGTTCAGCTGATAGGCAAAAAGGTCAGCAGTTCGAATCCACCAGCCTCTCCTTGGAAATCCTATGGGGCAGTTCTACTCTGTCCTATACGGTTGGTATGAGTCTGTGGTATATCATCAGCACCATAATTCAAAGGCATCAATTCTTCTTCGGCCTTCTTTATTCATTGTCCAGCTTTTAATGCATATGAGGCAGTTGAAAATACCATGGCTTGGGTCAGGTGCACCTTAGTCTTCAAGGTGACATCTTTGCTTTTCAACAGTTTAAAGAGATCTTTAGCAACAGATTTGCCCAGTGCAATGTGTTGTTTGATTTCTTGACTGCTGCTTCCATGGGCGTTGATTGTGGATTTAAGTAAAATGAAATCCTTGACAACTTCAATCTTTTCTCCATTTATCATAATGTTGCTTATTGGTCCAGTTCTGAGAGTTTTTGTTATCTTTATGTTGAAGTATAATACATACTGAAGGCTTTAGTTTTTGATCTTTACAGTAAGTGCTTCAAGTCCTCTTCACTTTCAGCAAACAAGGTTGTGTCATCTGTGTATCGCAGGTTGTTAATGAATCTTCCTCTAATCCTGATGCCTAGTTCTTCTTCATATAGTCCAGATTCTTGGATTATTTGCTTAGCGTACTGATTGAATAAGTATAGTGAAATGTTAAAACCCTGATGCACACCTTTCCTGATTTTAAACCAGGCAGCTTCCCCTTTTTCTGGGCAAAGGACTGCCTTTTTGTCTATGTACAGGTTCCTCATGAGCACAATTATGTATTCTGGAATTCCCATTCTTTGCAATGCTATCCATAATTTGCTATGATTCACACAATCAAATACCTTTGTACAGTCAATAAAACACAGGTAAACATCTTTCTTGTATTCTTTGCCTTTAGCCAAGATCCATCTGACATCAGCAATGATATCCCTTGTTCCACGTTCTCTTCTGAATCCAGCTTGAATTTCTGGCAGTTCCCTGTTTCTGGACTGCTGCAGCTGTTTTTGATACGTAGCAGGTACTGATACCAATTATACTGAATGAAGCATAATTCCAAATGGAATTTTTTGAATATTCTGTAGAGTTAGCTGAAGACCCAGTCTTTGACAGCTTTAATCTAAGGGGTTTATTTCCATTGTTTAGCCTGTTTTTCTCCCCTTGGGCCTGAGTGAGCTTGCCAACTCTCCTTTTCCCTTTCGTAAGGGCCCTGAAGTATCCACTGCTCTCTTCTCCTTCCACATATGCTGTCCTGAGTCTTCTCCTTTGGATTTTTCTCCTTGAAGCCTGGTTGTGGAGTAGGACATGGTCTCCCCACCTTTCACCATTCTTATTGCCCTGAAGCCAAGTCCATGGGACCTTTTTTTTTTTTTTTTGTGAATTGGTTTTTTTTTCCCCAAACAAAAATTTATACATACGTTGTTATGTGACCGTAATTGCTCTCCCTGACAGCACACTCCTCCTTTCCACCCGATTCCCCATGTCCACTGAACCAGCTCCTAACCCTCTCTGCCTTCCCATCTCACCTCCCGAGAGAAGCTGCCCATTTAGTCTCTTGTATCTACTTGAGCTAAGAGGCACATTCCTCACGTGTATCACTTTATGTCCCACAGTTCAGTCCAATCCCTGTCTGAAGAGTTGGCCTCGGAAATTGTTTTAGTTCTGGGCTGAAAGAGAATCCGGGGGCCATGCTTTCCGGGATACCTACAGTCTCAGTCAGACCATTAAGTATGGTCTTCTTACTAAAATTTGAGTTCTGCCCCACCTTTCTCCTGCTCCATCCAGAACTCTCTGTTATGTTCCCTGTCAGGGTGGTCATTGGTGGTAGCTGGGCACCATCTAGTTCTTCTGGTCTCGGGCTGATGAAGTCTGTCTCTGGTTTATGTGGCCCTTTCTGTCTCTTGGGCTACTACTTTCCTTATATCTTTGGTGTTCTTGGTTCTCCTTTACTTCAGGTGGTTGGGACCAATTGATGCATCTTAGATGGCCGCTTGCAAGCTTTTAAGACCCCAGATGCCACTCACCAAAGTAGGATGCAGAACATTTTCTTAATAAGCTTTGTTATGCCAGTTGACCTCGATGTCCTCTGAAATCATGGTCCCTAGACCCCTACCCCTGCTACTCTATCCCTCAAAGTGTTTGGTTGAATTCAGGAAACTTCTTAGCTTTGGTTTAGTCCAGTTGTGCTGACTTTCCCTGTAGTGTGTGCTGTCCTTCCCTTCACCTAAGATAATTCTTATCTGCTATCTAGTTAGCAAATAACCTTGGGGCCTTTCTTTTTAAGGATTCACAAAAAGGAAATTAATGAGATAACAAAAATAAAAAATGAGAGAAAACCAAATCTCACATTTACTTTTATAGTCCTGGTGCCAGATCTCGAGTTAGTGACTTCAGACATGGCACTTGAAAGCATCAATCAGCCATGCTTCAGGATGGGCTTCACTAGACACCGCTTCCAGTCAGCATTTAATGAAGGCTGGGTGGGCCCCTTCCACCATGATGGCCCTTTGTTCCAAGGCAGAATAATGTGTGCCCTCTTTTCTTATGTGGACAATTTGTATTTTTAAGGCCCTGGAAATCTGGGGACTCTGCACCCATACAATAAATTCTTTGGGGTTGATCTTCCTCCTTTCTTAGACTTGTGTAACTGAGTAGAGGGAGGGGTCTGGGAGTCTCACACCCAAGATTGTATTGTGGGTTGTTCTAGAAGGATGCTGAAGGGTAGTTTGAGAAAGTGAACTTAAAACTGGATGGCCATTCTGAAGGAAAAATGAAGAACTGTTTTGGGTATATTTGAGAGAGGGCTCTTTAGTTTGAGTGGTCAGGAATGGCTTCTCTGAGGAAATAACACTTGAACCATAAGCCGAATTGCAAGGATGAGCCTATTAGGGCCAATGCATACTGTTGTACTGGTTGTGCAGTGCACAGCCTGCCCACTGTATGTGGGTAGCCATGGTTAGCCAGTCATGTGAAGATCTTGAGGCAGAACTTTCCAGACAGCAGGAACAGAAAGTATCAACCCCAAAGTGGGAATAAACTCTTTTTTTTTTTGAGGAACAGCAAGGAGGCCAGTCTGGTGTAGTGAATGGGAGAGCAAGGTAGGATATGAAGTAGGAGAAGGTTAGATCAATCATGCAGGGTCTTGGAAATCATGGTGAGGGGTTTGGATATTCTACTCTTAGTATCAAAGGACAGGAGGGGCATGACATAACAACTTTGGCTGCTGTGTGGAGAATGGACTGCAGGATGGGTAACAAATAGATGCTGTGAGATACTTAGGAAGCTACTGCAGTAGTCCGCATGAAAGATGAAAGCAGCTCACCCCGGTGGTGATGAAGAGAAGTTAGACTCTGGATATCCTTTGGATGTGGAACAGACGGAATTGCTGATAGATTGGCTATGGGCGGTGCGGGGATGGGGAGATGGTTGACCAAAGGGGAGGAATAAAAGGTGTCTCTGATGTTTTTGGCTTGAGCAACATAAATATAGTGACATTTGTGAAGTGGGGAAGACTGCAAGTGAAACAGTGGGGGAGATTCAGAATAACAAATTTCTTGGGACACACTAAATTTAAGTTGTCTTTTAGACATCCAAGTGGAGATGTTGATCAGAGAGTGAGTGTCCCTTTGAGAGTCTTAACCATCACGGTGGGTATTAGGAGTATATAGTGGAGGCTGGGAGGAGTGTTTGTCTTAGCTGGGTCCTTTCCGAGCACCTTACCCACTACTCATGTGCCTGTTAGCTCCCCACACCCTTACATTTATTCCCTGTCCAAAGGCTCTCCCGGAGCTGAGCTTTCTGTACTACCACAGCTTCCATCCATGGCCTACAGCAATGGTTACCTATCAGCTCCAGCAGCACCCCAATGGACCTGTCTCATTTCCAATGCTTCCACTCTAACAGAAGCAATTTTTAATGACATTTCAAAGTAAATTGAATGGAGCTTGTAATAGCAACACTACATGATTGCTCCTTGCATGGTCATATTTTCAGAGCCTGCGGCATGTGGGAAAGGACTTTGGTTGGTAAATTACATCCTGTGGAGATGTTGAGGAGAAAATTCAATTTGCCTTCAAATGTCAGTTGCAGATAGTATCTATCATGCCTACAGTACATGTTTGAGAGTTCAAAGACCTCATGAAGATTTTGTAGTGACCTAGAGAAATTCTGTGCGTGCATGTGTGTGTGTGTTTTGGTGGAGTTGAAAATGACTCTGGTATATGGATACCAACCTATCCTCATCATCACATTATGGGGGAAGATAAAAGTACTGGTTATCACATATATGTTTATATTATCTGTGTCAGGTTCGAGACCTGATGACAGGAGGTTTTGCAACTATCCAGCTATCTGATCATAAGCAAGTTGCTGAATGTCTTAGAACTTTCATGTCCTCATTGGCAAAATGGGGATACAGGAACTGACTACTTAATAGGGATTTTGTGAGGATGAAAAAGGGTGATGTTTGTGAAGGTGTGTAGTCTGGCATTCAAAGTCTATCGTAACCTGGCCATCAGTGCCCTTTTAAACCTTGACTTGCACTGTTCGCCTAAACAAATCCTTCACTCCATCCAAGCTGATGTGCCCAAGACACCTCACACATGTCCTGCCATTGTTCATGTGCTTTTCCTTTCCTGGAATGTTTTTTCTGCTTGTCAGGCATATGAAGTTTTCACAATCCAACTTGAATCCCACCAGCTTCATGCACCCTTCCTAGACTACCTTGGTTTTGATGATTACTTCTGCCTTGAGCTCCTTTGAACACCTATAGCATCGAGTGTCTTCATATCAGATATCAAACACAACCCTGTTGGGCTGTTTAACTTTTTTATGTGTGTAACAGATAATATTTCCCAAATAACTGATGCTATATTTTCAATTCTTGTTAGTTCTATTTCTTTTCCAGTAAGGTTTTCTGTAATAGGACTAGACCAAGGGGTTGAAATGGGAGAGGAGGAGTCTAGGACATAAGGAATGTCCGTTCCTGGAGGGAAGAGGAAGTTGGGAGTCCTTCTGGTACTGAATGGAAGAGGTGAGAGAGAGGAAGGGAGGCCAGGGTCAGATGCAAGTGACCTTCCTCTCTCCCTCTCTGAGGTCAGACATCATGAGTGGTGATGGACTAGTGGACAGGATTTTGAAAGCATAAAGATAGAAAACATAAGCTCTGGTAAGATCTTTGTGTTAATGTGGTCTGCTTTTTCTATATTTTGACTCATCTCATGGACAGAATTCCTAGTTCAAAATCACTCTACTGTGTCAATTCTGCCTTCTTCCATGCAGTTTCTTTTATGGATGGTGGGTTTGTGGGCTTGAGGGGGAGAGAGAGACAGTCTCGTTTCTCTTTTGTTTCCGCAGGATCGTTAACTTTCCCCTCTTGTTTTGTTGGTATTTCTTCACTACCTTGTTTGAAGCGCCACACTTATTCTTTGTATCTGACACTCCCCCCAAAAGCAATGCTTCTTGAGGCTGCCACTTCTGATTTCATACATTTTCAAGCCCCTTCCCTATAACCAGTGTTGTGAACTATCAAGTCCCAACCTGTGTCCCTAGGCATATAAGTTCGGCCTTAAATGATCTCATATAGATAAATATGTTGAGAAAGAAGCTTTAGAACACCCACAAATATCATCCCTTCCTCCCAAAAGGACAAAAGGACTTGGCTGCAATAAAATTACGGCATCCATACTTTCTGTGAACCCAAGAGTAATGTTACAATGGTATTTCATTACCAATTTTCAGGAGGGACACGCAGAGCTGCAGATGGAAAGCAGCTAGGCCCTTCATGAGAAATAAATTCAAGCGTTTCAAGACAGAAACAACTGGAAAAAGCACGTTGCAAATGTCCTCGTCTCATTATGTCCAGTATTTTGGCATTTGATGTTGGACTTTCACTTGTTGGAGGTGCTTTTTTCTATATGTTGTCTAAGTGTTCCACTCCTCACTACTCTTTTTTGTGAAAACTCTTAAGCCTCTCCTCCCTCGTTCTCTACCTTCACAAGCTTGCAATGGTGTATGAAGCAATGATAGCTGTACTGGAATTTTTCTGTCTGTACTTATAGGTCTTTGGCATTCTTTGTCTTCTAGTAATGCTGAAGATGTGGATCTAGTAATGCTAGTATGGTTTTATTTGTTCTCCTTATTGATTTCAGTTTTTTTTCTTGGAGGTGTGTGGGGGAGGGAGTGAGGGAGACCTAAAATCAGGCAGCCATCAGTTGCTTTCCAAACCTGGAAGTTCCTGGGAGGCAGACTGTTCTGACTGAAAGCTAACCCAAGAAGAATTATATGTAAATATTTGCCCTATCCTCTGAGCTCTGAGTGTATGTCTAATTGGCTTTTAGATCTTTCTGGTGGTGGACTGAGTTCACCTGTGTCAGGATGAAATCTTAGGCTTATATCTTCAAGTGCTGCAAACTTCATCTGTGGCATTCCTACCAAGCAAATAGTTCCCCAACTGTCCATTCTACTTTATTTATGTCTTTGTTGAGCTCTCTTCTGATTCTTCCTGACTTTTCTCAAGAAATAATGTAATTGTCAAAAGCAGGCCATGCGCTTAGTGCTTTCAGTTAGCTGGTGCCAACCCTGAGGCATGTCTACCCTATCTCATTACTAAGGACTATTTGATGGCTGGGCTTTCTTAATGAGTTGTCAGATTGGTACAGGGACTTAAACTGAGGGGTCTGCTTTGCATTTAATTAATATAGATGTATTTGTTTTTCTGCCCTGGCAATGAGTTTTAGTGATTTTTGAAATACTCCCAAGGCCAAGACAAGAGAAAAATAAAAATTTAGAATGACCAGCTTCTAATCACCACAGACACAAATGGTGACTCACAGCATTATTATTTGCATTTTAATACAACCATTGCTATGGGATGCTCAGCACAATTAAACCTCTAGGGACACATCCAGCCAGTGCATCCTTTGATTCAGGCAAATTGAATCAGTACACAGCAAGATCCTGTATTAACTTGCAATTTAGGTGGCATTTATGCTGAGCTCAAAAATCTAATTAGTGGTTTCCTGTTTGGGGGACAGCGACTGGTCATTCTATTCTAGTTCGCCCAGGTCTGTAATCAGTTCTCATGCTTGATTTCCATTCAAAATGGTGGCACTTTACCTTTCATCCCCAGCCTTTTCACAGAAGGATCCAGGAGCCAAATGTACCAGAAACACAAATGGCAGAGAGGACTCAAAATGAGGATTTTTAATTAAAGTGCCTAAGCCTCCACAACGTTAATACAAAGGAGCTAATAAAATTTATTATATCAATAGTGAGATGAGGACATTTGCAATGTGCTTTTTCCAGTTGTTTCTGTCTTGAAACACTTGAATTTATTTCTCATGAAGGGCCTAGCTGCTTCCCATCTGCAGCTCTGAGTGTCCCTCCTGAAAATTAGTAATGAAATACTATTGTAACATTACTCTTGGGTTCACAGAAAGTATGGATGCCGTAATTTTACTGCAGCCAAGTCCTTTTGTCCTTTTGGGAGGAAGGGATGATATTTGTGGGTGTTCTAAAGCTTCTTTCTCAACATATTTATCTATATGAGGTCATTTAAGGCCGAACTTACATGCCCAGGGACAGAATAAATGAGAAGAGGAAGTTGTCATCCAAATGGCTCTGAACACCATGTGGTCACCCAATGGGTAGGTGTGAGCTGTTACCTATGAAGAATATAAGGGAAGTGCATTGAGATTCCTGTTGCATCCAAATAATGGGGCCTTGGGAATATAGGATAAGCATTTTTGAATTATGTAGTTATGTGTTACAGGAAAATGGTTCAGTGTCAAGGACTACCTTCTTCTTTTAATACTGACAACTCAGTATAAGGCAAGTTTAATGGTCTATCCATGTGTTTAAATGTTTAAAACCATATTCTCCTATTGAAGACATAAAACTTTGTGGCACTTAAGCATGTGTTTAAGGGCTACAGCAGTTACTGTGGGGTTGTGTATTTCCTTTAGGAGGCACATTTTTGTCTTGCATCTCTCTCTTTTAAAACCATAATTGAGTCTAACCTATAAGTACAGAGAGAGTGAGCACTGAGAGATAAAGACATACCAAATAAAATGGAAATAATAATATACGTGGAAGATAGAAGGTGAAGGTACAATATATGTTTAATAAACAACAACAAAACCAAACCAGTTGCCATTGAGTCAGTTCCGACTCATGGAGACCCCATGTGTGTCAGAGCAGAACTGCTTCATAGGGTTTTCAATAGCTGTGACCTTTCAGAAGTATATTACCAGGACTTTCTTCTGAGGTGCCTCTGAGTGGATTCAGATCTCCAACCTTTTGGTCAGTAGCCAAGCATTCAACCAGTTGCACCACCCAGGGTCTAGGGCTCCAAAAAAAAAAAAAAAAGAAAAGAAGTAATGACTGAAAATTTTCTGAAACTTAATCAAAGATATGATTCCGTTTCAAGAACACTAATGAGTCCCAAGCTAGATTGGAAAAAAAAAATCTGTAGCTAGATACTTTATAGTGAAAATACAAAACACCAAAGATAATGAGAAAAAATTGTTAAACAGAACCAGGTGGAAAAATAGATTATCCACAAATATCTCAATGACAACAATTAAGGCCAGGAAACCTTGGGATAAGTATCTTCAAAATGCTGAGAGAAGGTAATGCCAGCTTAGAATTCTGTACGTAGTTAAATTTTCATTGGTGAGTGAAGGAAGAATAAAGACAATTTCAGATAAAGGCTGAGAAAATGTACTACTCACATACTGTATCTGAAAAAAATCTCTAAAGGAAATACTGAAGTTGGACTCAGAAGGAAAGAATGGGATGCAAGAAACAATAACAAGGAAAGAAACTGCTGTGGAAACCAAACAGACAAACACTATAAAATAGTTTATGGATTAAATAAGAAATCATAATGGAAACAAACATTAAAACAGAAAGACCATAAAAATTTTCAGATAAATCGGTAATCGGAGAGAAATAGATAGCATTAAATTTTACAGAAAGGAGAACACTTAATGAACTAAATATCTAATCTTAGAAAGGCACAACAGAGAAGGGATAATTTATGTGAAAGCACTTTGTAAAATGCAGTGGAATGCCTGAGGAAAGGGTTATTATCATTAGGCGCCAGAACTAAACTACAGAATGTCAAGAAAGTGATGTTCCATCTTTGTGAGTATGGGATAATGGAAATTCAGGGAGGTGGAATGAATATTTCAAGACCCCTACAGTTCTTACAGAGAGATGGAGTCTTGCTTACTTGACCAATGTCCTTGCCAATGTATATGTCTGAGAGCAGAGAACTGGGCAGTCTGCAGTTTTCTAGAAACTTGACAGGACATGGGGTGAGGAGAGCATTGGTAGAGAATTTACTTGGCCAACAGCAGCTACTTTCCCATTTGTTGCATGAAGTTATGGCTGGTTCTCAGGGGCGGATTATCCAATGGTGCTTACCTTGCTTACCAGATCATCTGTAGCGAACAATATCACATTTTTTCACAGCGTCAAAGATTCTACATCTAGGTATGGCTGGCATCTAGCTGTCTCTCAATCCCACAGCACCTTCCTACAGAATCAAAGACTCTTTTCAAATTTACAATCCCTGACTGGGTGGATTACCCAGTATGCAAGGTAAGCACGGGCTTACTTGTACTTACTTACTAATCTATAGTGAACAATTTCACATGGGTTTCACCACATCTTCCCTGCTGGTTCTTGATAAAGGGAAGCTTCAGCTCAGAAGTCAACCTGCAAATGGGAAGAAGCTCCCAGGAGGCTGAGGAGATGAGAAGTGACAGTATGGTTGCAGTAAAGTCGGCTTCAGCCACCTTCATCCAGGGAGCATGAGAGAGTGTGACAAACTGAAAGCCTGAGTGTTGGCGGAAGTGACATGGCTGCTTCTAGAAATAAAACCACTTTAAACACCAGGAGTCACATGGGAGTCCAGCTATCAGAATTCTGCTCATGGCTAATTGCTGGGGCACAACAACTAGTTGTCATTCCTGGCCATGTACCTGAATCAGCCTACGAAGTCTGCCTTTCCCAGGGAGTATGTTAAGTTCATTAATGTTCACAAGACTGAAATGATCAGATTCCAAGTGCTAAAATATTGCTTAGATTGTAAGATTCTGGGAACAATGAACCACAATTGTCTAAATCCAGTTCCACCCTTAGACCTGAGCAGCCAGAGCTGCTACCCTAAGCCCCATGATTTAGAGAGCTACACTTTGGCTGCCCTCCGGTCCGGTCCCTTTCCACAGGATAAACAGCCCACCAGAAGCCTACATCCTCTTCTCTAGACCACCCTATGGATGCCCAGGACCCCAGCATTCCCTGTCCAAATGGTCCTACTCATGCTTTCATGGTCTGCACAGTTGCATTCTCTGGATAATTGCACAGTAGACTCATAGGCCTGAGTAGTAGTTAAGGGATGGCTATTTTCAGGGAGGGGAGAATAGACAGAGCTTGGACATGTAGCAGAGGTGTCTATATGCATGCATCAGAAGCTCCTCAAAGTGCTGAATAGAGCCAGGAGTGGGAAGACAGAGGGGGATGGAGATGCGTGCTTTATTTGTGTTCTTGTCTAAGGGCCCCAAAATGTTTAAATCTATCTAAATAAGATCTTAGCAGAGCAAACAAATACAGCTATGAAATAGCAGTCTATTTTTTGCCCCCAATCCTTCGTCAAAAGGTCAATGCTGATTTAATAGCTTGACAAAGCCAGTGGTCTCTCTACCAGATTTCGCTGAATCGTTCAGTGCTGTTGGCCACACCAAACTCTCCTCCTTTGAGTCATGTGGCATTGCACGAACCTGTACCATTTTATATTCCACCAGCAGTGTGTGAGGGTTCTGATTTCTCCAAATACTTGCCAACACTTATTTCACTTTTTTTCCCTTGATTATAGCCATTCTGTTGTTGTTACTGCTGTCAAGTCCGACTCATGGCGACTCCATGTGTATGAGAGTAGAACTGTGCTCCATAGGGTTTTCAAGACTGTGACCTTTCAAAAGCAAATCATCAGTCATGACTTCCGAGGCACCCCAAGGTGGGTTCAAACCACCAACCTTTTGACTAGTAGCCAAACCCTTAACTGTTTGAACCACCCAGGGACTCCTATAGCCGTCCTAGTGGGTATGAAGTGGTATTTAATTGTGGTTTTGATTTGCATTTCCCTAATGACTAATGACGTTGAACATCTTCTTGTGCCCATTGGACATTTGTATGTCTTCTTCGAAGAAATGTCTATTCGAGTCCTTTGCCCATTTTTTAGTTGGATTGTTTGTCTTTTTGTTGTTCAGTTGTAAGATTTTTTTTTTTTTTTTGAGTCAGGACTTTATAAAGATAAAAAAATACTCAACACACACTAACACACTAAGACACAAACAATATACAACTCACAGTACAATTAACTAAAACATAACTATATGGAAAACCACAGTGTGCAGGTACAACTATTGTTTGGTTCTGGTATAAACAATCAAGTCTTCCACACCAGGATATTGGCGTGGAGTATCTTGGCCAGCGGGCCTGTCTCTTTTGGTAGGGAGGAGGGAATGGCCATGAGGAGATGGATGCATTTAATATAGACTCCTTTGATTGTGAAGACAGTGGACTGGGCATTATACTAGAGAGACATTTAAGCCTGTGTATAAACTGAGGAGGAGCCAGTGGTGTGAAAGTGATTGAACCCTGAAGAAAGAATGACTGAAGGAGCAAGAACCAACAGGGGAATGGTGCATCTGGGATTTTTTTTTCTTCCATATGTGGTACAGATTGCCCAAGGTTGCATGGCTACAAAGTGGCAGAGCCAAGATTTAAACCCAAGGTAGTTTGCATTCAGAGTCCACACTCTTAATCACTATGCCACAGTGCCCCTTGAAGCAGTACATACCCTAGAACCAACTTGGTCATTTATTAATTTTTCCATATACCTGATTCCATTCCATTGACTGTTTTTTGCTAGTAATACACTGTTTCAATAAATACAGTCTGAAATTGGGTAGAGTAAGAATCAGATTAAGTCCCATGAAAAATCCTGTCATGATATTAATTGGAATTGCATTGACTCTGTAGAAAATTTGGTGATATCTGATATTTCTGTAGTATTGAATTTCTCTTTCTATGAATGTGGAATATTTTTCCTGTTAGGTTTCCTTAGTGTCTTTTAACCAAATGTTATAATTTCTCCATCAAGGTCATGCACATCTTTTGTCATATTTATTTCCAGGTACCTGATATGTAATTTTATTGCCATTCTATAACTGATATCTTTAAAAAAATTTTTTTAAATTGTACTTTAGATGAAGGTTTATTTACAGAACAAATAGTTTCTCATTAAACAGTCAGTACACATATTGTTTTATGACATTGGTTAACAACCCCATGACATGTCCTTCTTGACCTTGGAGGACCTTTTTTTGGTGAAAATATGCATAGCCAAAGTTACACCATTTCAAAAGTTTCTACATGTACAATTCAGGGACATCGATTACATTCTTCCAGTTGTGCTGCTATTCTCACTATCATTTTCCAAATTATTTCATCACCATTGTCTTCAACTCACTACCCCCTAGGCTTCCCATCAAACCTTTTGAGTTGTTGTTGTCAATTTGGTCTCACATAGATAATTCTTTTTTTTTTTTTGTACCTTGGATGAAGGTTTGCAGGACAAATAGTTTCTCATTAAACAGTTAGTACACATATTGCCCTGCGACAATGGTTAACAACCCCATGACATGTCAACACTACTCTCCCTTCTCAACCTTGGGTTCCCTATCACCAGCTTTCCTGTCCCCACCTACCTTCTAGTCCTTGTCCCTGGACTGCTGTGCCTCCTTACCCCGTTTTGTTTTATGAGGCTGTCTAGTCCCTGGCTGAACGGTGAACTTTGGGAGTGACTTTACCACTGAGCTAAAAGGTGTCTGAGGGCCATACTCTCGGGGTTTCTCCAGTCTGTCAGGCCAGTAAATCTGGTCTTTTTTTTGTGAGTTAGAATTTTGTTCTACATCCTTTTCCAGCTCAGCCCAGGACCCTCTATTGCGAGCCTGGTCAGAGCAGTCAGTGGTGGTAGCCGGGCACCATCTAGCTGTACAGGACTCAGTCTGGTGGAGGCCGTGGTAGCTGTGGTCCATTAGTCCTTTGGACTAATCTTTTTCTTGTATCTTGTTCTCTTCATTCTCCCTTGCTCCTGAAGGGTTGAGACCAGTGGAGTATCTTAGAAGGGTGATCACAAGCTTTTAAGATCCCAGATGCTACTCACCAAGGTAGAATGTAGAACATTGTCTTTATAAACTGTGTCACGCCAGTTGAGCTAGATGTTCCCTGAAGCCGCGGTCCCCGCAGCCCTCCGCCCAGAAATTCAGTCCCTCAGGGAGTTTGGAAGTGTCTATGGAGCTTCCATGACCTTTCCTTGTACAAGTTGTGCTGGCTTCCCCAGTATTGTGTGCTGTCTTACTCTTCACGAAAGTTACCACCTATCTATTGTCTGTTTAGTTCCCCCACCCCTTCCATCCCTCATAACCAACAAAGATTGTTTCGTTTTGTGTGTAAACTTTTACATGAGTTTTTACAGTAGAGGTCTCTTACAATATTTGTCCTTTTGTGATTGACTTATTTTACTCAGCATAATGTCCTCCAGTTTCATCTATGTTATGAGATGCTTCACAGATTCATCATCGTTCTTTATCTTTGCATAATACTCCTTTGTGTGTATGTACCATAGTTTGTTTATCCATTCTTCTATTGATGGACATATAGGTTGCTTCCATCTTTTTGCTGTTGTGAACAGTGCTGCAATGAATATGGGTGTGTATATGTCTATTTGTGTGATGGCTCTTATTTCTCTAGGATATATCCCTAGGAGTGGGATTGCATTTTGTAGTGCTTTTTTTTTATGGTGCTGACATTTTCTTTGTTCCTCTTAGTCTCCTGTGTTGAGTTCCTTTTGTTTGTGGATTTTTTTTTCATTTCTTTTGTTTTCGTAGGTTTCGTTTTTACTGAGACTTTATGTTTTTCTTCTTTATTTTGATGAATAGGTTTGTTAACTTTCCTTATGGTTACCTTGAAATTTACCCTTATCTTCCTAGATTTGAACCAGTCTATTATTACTTGGTATCGCCTTGACTTCCTCTCCATTAGAAGTTTCTGTACCTATACCGTTTATTCCCTCTTTTATTGTTCTGATGCTGTCATCGTTTACAGATTAACCTCTCTGGTTCCCTGTTGTAATTCTTTTGGTTTTGCACAGTCCTTAAGAGTTCATTTCCTAGGTTGGTATCTGGCTAGTACAATCCTGTGTCCTATATTCAGCCTGTGATCTGATGTTGTTTGTTCTCAGATCGAAAGACTCCCTTTAATAAGTCTTGTAAGTTTGGTTTGGTTTGGTTTTTAAATAGTCCCTTAATTTCTGTTTATCTGGAAATGACCTAATTTCACCATCATATTTGAATGAGAGTTTTGCAGGATATATTATTCTTAGCTGGAAATTTTTTTCTTTCAAGGTTTTATATATGTCATCCCATTGCCTCCTTGCCTGCATGGCTTCTGCTGAATTATCTGAGCTTAGTCTTACTGTTTCTTCTCTGTATGTGACTTTTTGTTTTTCTCAAGCTGCTCTCAGGATTGTTTGTTTGTCTTTGGTTTTAGCGAGTGTGATTATGATATGCCTTGGTGATTTTCTTTTGGGGTGTGTCCTATATGGTGTTCGTTGAGCTTCTTGGATGGTCAGCTTTTCATCTTTCATGATATTGGGGAAGTTCTCTGTCAGCAATTCTTCAATGATCCTCTCCATGTTTTCTGTTTTCTCCCTCTGTTCTGGAACTCCAATCACTCACAGATTTTTGCTTTTGATTGTATCCCACGTAACTCTCAGGGTCTCTTCATTTTTATTCGTTCTTTTTTCTGATTTTTCCTCAGAGTTGTATATAACTGATACCTTTTTAAACATTACATTTTCAACAGCATTTTGTAATTGTTTAGAAATTAAATTGATTTTTCTATACTGAATGTATATCTAGCGACATTCCTATGATTGATTCCTAATGATTTGATTATAGATTATTGGGATTTCTATCTAGACACATACATCATCTGTGAATAATGACAGCTTTGTTTCTTCCTACCTGAATCTTTCTACTTGAGTGATTATTCATGGCCCCAGATTTCCTGTCTCCTTTTCTTTTTTGTCAGTATATAGATTAAACGCATTGCTGTTGAGTGGATTCTGACTCATAGCAACACAACAGGACAGAGTAAAACTGTTCCATAGGGTTTCCAAGGCTGTAAATCTTTACGGAAGCAGACTGCCACATCTTTCTCCCTTGGAGTGTCTGGTGGGTTGGAACTGCTGACCTTCCGGTTAGCAGCTGAGCACTTAAGCACTACACCGCTAGGGCTTCTTCAGTGTGTAGATTACAAAGTCTAATTCTGCTAGTCTAATTGCAACTTTATTGAATCTGGAGTGCTCCTTGCAAACCCAGTGGCTGATTGTCTTTGATAGGAAGGTCCTGCTGGAGTTGTGCTGCTGTGGACAGGTCCCTGCCTGGTCAGGCTCTTCCAGGGTAGAGTTAGCTCACATATCCAGCCTCCTTTCCTTTACCTGCACCTCAAGCTCATGCTAACATACGTGGCTCATTGTTTTATAAACACTTCCTCAGCTTTTCTACCTTTGCTCCATCTATCTCCCTGCCTGGAATCACCTCATCCCATTGCGACCAGTTGAAATCTCACGCATCTTTCTATACCAAAAACTAAACTCTTTGTGGTTGAGTTGATTCCTACTGATGGCAACCCCACGTATTATGGAGTAGAACTGCTCCACAGAGTTTCCTTGGCTGTAATCGTGGAGCTGCTGGGTGGGTTCAAACCATCAACCTTTAGGTTAGTAGTTGAGCGCAAACCCTTTTCACCACCCAGGGACCTCATCTTTCTATGTTGTTGTTTGTTGTTCAGTGCCGTCGAGTCAGTTCTGACTCATAGCGACCCTACATACAGCGGAACGAAACACTACCTGGTCCTGCACCATTCTCATGATCGTTGTTATGCTTGAGCCCGTTGTTGCAGCCACTTTGTCAGTCCATCTCATTGAGGGTCTTCCTATTTTTTGCTGGCCCTCTACTTTACCAAGCATGATGTCCTTCTCCAGGGACTGGTCCCTCCAGATAACATGTCCAAAGTACATGAGACAAGTCTTGCCCTCCTCCCTTCTAAGGGCATTCTGGCTGTACTTCTTCCAAGATAGATTTGTTTGCTCTTCTGGCAGTCCATGGTATTTTCAATATCCTTTGCCAACACCATAATTCAAAGGTGTCAGTTTTTCTTCTATCTTCCTTGTTCATTGTCCAGCTTTCACATGCACATGAGGCAATTGAAGTATCATGGCGTGTGTCAGGTGCATTTTAGTCCTTTCCATAGATCTCTTAAATAACATCCCTTCTCTAAAGATTTTTAAGAGTCCCCTATTGTCTCCCCCAAATCTGATGTGATCTCTCAAAAAATGGCATAAAGGAGCAGCATCAGAATGAGAGAGTGCTGAATTCAAATCCTCCCTGAACCCTTACAAGCTGTGTGACCTGGTCAGTTTTTATGGCTCAGTTTCCTTATCTATAGAATGAGAACACTGATGCTTACCCCAGAGGGTTCTTTTGAGGATTAATTATGCAACACAGTCAAAGGACCTGACACTAAGAAAGTATTCAGCAAATGCTGGCTTTCTTCTCCTGACTCTTTCCACCACCATGACACTTTGTACTGTTCCTGCCCACACTGCTTTGCATATGGCGCCATCTGTTTTGGTGTGATCCTTACTCCAGGTCTGAGTGTTCTCACTTCTGAAGGGAAGAGAGCACAGAATTTAGAGCTGGATAAAACTGGTTCACATCCTGGTGCTCAATTACCAGCTGTGTGACCTCAGTTTACTAGTTTGGAAATAGGGACTATAGTGTGGCTTGAATGACATAAAGCATATAAGGCCCTTGCTCATTGCCCAGCATGTAGTGTTTGGATTATACACACTCAATGACCTGATTTGAAATAAATAAAATTCAATTTTAAACCTGCTCCTTTCAGATTCAAGTCTGTATTTCTCTACATGAGCAATGCTGGACAAGGTATCACATCATCCACCACCTTATCTGCATCACTGCTGTTGTCCTCAGTAATGGCAGCAACATCTGTGGTGGGACTTGTAGAGTCTCCTAATCCCTAGCTTGTCTCTGGCAGCTGAAGAAAGTCAAGCAGTGTGCAAAAGGCAGTCAGTCTCTCTGGGTGGCAAACTATCTCCCCTCCAATAAATCCTGCCAGCCACTTTCCAAATGTGCTTGTTCCATACTGTGTGGAATGCATTGCTGACATTTCTTGGCTCTGGGCCTCTCTCCACAATCATATTTCCAACTGGCACTGCTAGAAGTTTTCAGAGAAGGACAGGGAGATTCTTCTTTGGGGTGTGAGAGGCTGGGCTTGCAGAGTGAAATGGACAGCTGGCCCTCAGGACTTAGAAATCTATTTTGCCACTCATTGACAGCAAGAATTTATTGAATTGTTTCCTCAAGCCATGTAAAGAGAAATACTCAGAAAGCTTGGCTTTTGTCTCCTAGAGATTGGGGGCACAGGGACTGATAGCTGGCTCATTCTAAAAAAATTCAAAAGGTAAGAAGTTGGCTAGAGGGTAGCAGTATGGAGAGAACTGAATTGGGAAGGGCTTGAACCTCCAGCGTTTGGCAGGTCAAGATACACAAGTGTTCCTGGGGGCCGAAGACATAAAGCAAAATTTGACAGAATTACAAGAAGAAATTGATAAACCCACAATTACAGTAAGAGATTTTAACCCACACTATCAGGAACTAGAAGGAGCCCTAGTGGCAGACTGGTTAAGTGCTTGGCTACTGACCGAAAGTTTGGCAGTTCGAACGCACCAGCTGCTTCGAGGGAGAAAGACGTGGCAGTCTGCTTCCGTAAAGATTTATAGCCTTGGAAAATCGACTCCGTGGCAATGGGTTTGGTTTGGTTTGGATCAGGAACTAATAGATTAAACAGATATATAAAATTAGTAAGGGATGAAAATTTTGAACAGCACAGTTAAAGGATTTATCTAATGCAGGAGGTTGGCAAACTTTTTATGTAAAGGGCCACACTGTAAATATTTTCAGCTTTGGGAACCATGCAGTCTGTGTTGCAACTACTCAGCTCTGCAGTTGTAGCACAAAAGCAAACAGAGACAATACATAAAGGAATGATCATGGATGTGTTCAAATTTAAACTTTACAAAAATAAACTGCCAGCTGGAACTGGTCCCAAGGCCATAATTTCTTAATGCCTGACCTAACGGATAGAAAGTCTTACACCCCACGAATAAAGAATGTGCATTTTCATAAAATAGCCATGAACCATTTAAAAATTGCCAATGTAAGAGGAGCAGAGAAAGCCTCATCAAATTTCAGAGTCAATAACCTGTAATAATTTCTCTGATCACAATATAATAAATTAGAAATAAATAATGAGAGTATTAAAAAATATATTTGAAATACACTCCTAAACAGACTATCATACTATTTTGTTTCTAACAGCATCATTTTTTTTTTTTAATATTTTATTGTACTTCAGTTGAAGGCTTACAGAACAAACAGTTTCTCATGTAACAGTAGTACACATGCTGTATTATGACTTTGGTTAACAACCCCACAACATTTTAACCCTCTGAATTCTCAGCTTTTTTTTTGGTGAAAATACACGTAGCCAAAGATACACCATTTCAAAACTTTTTACGTACACATTTAAGTGACATTGACTACGCTCTTCTAATTGTGCTGTTATTCTCACTTAAGATGAAGGCTTACAGGACAAAATAGCCTCCCTTTTAACAGTTACTACAAATGTTGCCCTATAACAATGGTTAACAATCTCAAAACACATCAACAGTATCCTTACTCAACTTTGTGTTTCCTATCATCAGCTTCCTACTCCCCTTCTGCCTTCTGGCCCTTGTCACTGGACTCCTGTACCTCGTTAGTCTCATTTGGTTTTACTGGTCTGTCCACTCCCAGGCTGAACAGTGACCCTCGAAGGTAACTTCACCACTGAGCTGAAAGGGTGTCTGGGGGCCATACTCTTGAGGTTTCTCCAGTCTCCTTTAGGCCAGTAAATCTGGTCTTTTTTGTGTGTATTAGAATTTTGTGTGTGTTAGAATTTTGTTCTACATCCTTCTCCAGCTCTGTCCAGAACCCTCTGTTGTGATCCTGGTCAGAGCAGTCAGTGGTGGTAGCCGGGCACCATCTAGCTGTACTGGACTCAGTCCGGTGGAGGACTTGGTAGCTGTGGACAATTAATCCTTTGGACTAATCTTTTCGTTGTATCCTGTTCTCTTCATTCTCCCTTGCTCCTGAAGGGATGAGACCAGTGTAATATCTTAGATGGCCGCTCACAGGCTTTTAAGACCCCAGACACTACTCACCAAGGTAGAATGTAGAGCATTATCTTTATAAGTAGTGTCATGCCAATTGAGCTAGATGTTCCCCAAGACCATGGTCCCCAGAGCCCTCCGTCCAGCATCTCAGTCCCTCGGGGAGTTTGGATGTGTCCATGGGGCCTCCATGACCTTTCCTTGTGCAGGTTGTGTTAGTTCCCTTCTATTGTGTACTGTCTCACCTCTCACCCAAGATACCACTTATCTATTGCCTATTTAGTATTCCCCCCCCCCCCCATCCCTGGTAACCAACAAGGATTGTTACATTTTGCATGTGAATTTTTTCATGGGTTTTTACAATAGAGGTCTCATACAATATCTGTCCTTTTGTGATTGACTTATTTCACTCGGCATAATGTCCTCCAGTTTCATCCATGTTATGAGATGGTTCACAGATTCATTGTTGTTCTTTCTCGTTGCATAGTACTCCATTGTGTGTATGTACCATAGTTTGTTTATCCATTCATCTGTTGATGGGCACCTACATTGTTTCCATCGTTTTGCTATTGTGAACAATGCTGCCATGAACATAGGTGTGCATATGTCTATTCGACTGACTACTCTTATTTCTCTAGGATATATTCCTAGGAGTGGGATTGCTGGATCGAATGGTATGTCTATTTCTAGCTCTCTGAGGAAACACCATATCGTTTTCCAAAATGGTTGTATCATTTTGCATTCCCACCAGCAGTGTATAAGAGTTCCCGTCTCCCCACAGCCCCTCCAACATTTGTTATTTCCAGTGTTTTTGATTCGTGCCAGTAATGCCGGGGTGAGATGGTATCTCATTGTGGTTTTTAATTTGCATTTCTTTAATGGCTAGTGAACCCGAGCATTTCCTCATGTGTCTGTTGGCCATTTGAATGTCTTCTTTGGTGAAGTGTCTGTTCATTTCCTTTGCCCATTTTTTGATAGGATTGTTTGTCTTTTTGTTGTAGAGGTGTTGGATTTTCTTGTAGATTATGGAGATTAGACCTTTGTCTGACTTGTACTGTCCAAAAATTTTTTCCCAGTCTGTAGGTTCTCTTTTTACTCTTTTGGTGAAGTCTTTTGAAGAGCATAGGTGTTTGATTTTTAGAAGATCCCAGTTATCTAGTTTATCTGTTGGGTTTTGTGTGTTGATGGTTATGGTTTGTATCCTGTTAATGCCATGTATTAAGGCCTGAAGTGTTGGTCCTATTTTTTCTTCTATGAACTTTATAGTTTTAGGCTTTATATTCAGGTCTTTGATCCATTTTGAAGTAGTTTTTGTATATGGTGTGAGGTATGGGTCCTGTTTCATTTTTCTGCAAATGGATATCAAGTTTTGCCAGCACCATTTGTTAAAAAGACTGTCTTTTCCCCACTTGATGGACTTTGGGCCCTTGTCGAAGATCAGGTGACCATAGGTGGATGGATTTACATCTGGGTTCTCAATTCTGTTCCATTCGTCAGTGTATCTGTTGTTGTACCAGTACCAGGGTGTTTTGACTACTGTAGTTGTATAGTAGGTTCTGAAGTCAGGTAGTGTGAGTCCTCCAACTTTATTCTTCTTCTTCAGTAGTGCTTTACTTATTCGGGGCTTCTTCCCTTTCCATATAAAGTTAATAATTAGTTTTTCCATCTCTTTGAAGAATGTTGCTGGTATTTGGATTGGGATTGCATTGTATTTGTAACAGCATCATTTTTTATAGCAAAATATTTGGGGATAACTTAAGTGCCTATCCACAGAAGAATGAATTTTGAAAAAAAGTCTGGTATAGTCATACAAGAATACTATGCAGCAGATAAAATAACTGTTATAAATTTAAGTGGAGCAACAAAATAATGAGAAAAAAAGGCAAGTTGCAGAATGATAAATATAAATGATATCATTTATATAAGTTTTGAAAGCATGCAGATGCTGTTATGGATATTATTGTTTATGGATATATGGAAGAGGATATTAAAATGGATCTTTTCCCATTGATCCAGTTGTAACTGTGGCCTTCAAGACAAAAACATTCTAAAGAAGTCATATGTGTGGCAGATAGCTTTTCCTGGTCTGTGGCTGGTCTTAATGTTTTGTTTTGTTTTTAGGTGCTACCTTTTAAGAAATATTAATTTAAAATTTGTATGTTGTTGAATTTATCAGCCTTTCTTATTTGTGTCTTGTTTAGGAAATCCTTCCCTGAAGATGTTCTCCTATGTTTTATTTTTTAGCTTTTAACATATGTATATTCAAATATATATATATATTTATATGTGTGGAAAAATAAAATATACATTTATTAAAATATATATTTCAACATATATTCTTTTATATTTAGGTCTTTAATCAACCTGGAATTGATTTCTATTTTGATGTGAGTCTATTGTCCTTTAGTTTTATTAAATATAAATATATATATATATATTTTTTTTTTCTCCAGATTTCTAATTGGTTCTTTTTCATAGCCATCTTTTGTTGTTTCATCTCGGCCTATTTCTATGTCTTTTATATTATTTTTATTTTAAATGAAAGTCATTTTGTTCATCTCTTTGAACATTCTAAACACATTTATTTTAAAGTCTTAATTTTCTGTAAAATTTCATTTGGAATTTATGTTTCAATTACTGATTTTTGTTCTCTGTCTTAGCAGTATATTTGACACTTTGATTTATAGGATAATTTTGAATGAGAGTGTTTTGGCTTTTGTTTGCCTTATTCTCCCCTGTGATTACTCTCCCCACCCTATCTAGCAATTTTACATTTTCTTCCATTTGGCACCCTGGGTTCTCAGTCTAGAACCTGGCTTTATGATAGCATTTTGAAACTTCTATTCCAAGTGGCATTTGGATATCACAATCTAGCCACCAGTGGTTCACTTCCTGGATTAGGGCTGGTGTGTGTCCTCCCTTCTTTCTCAACTCACTATTTTCTACAAAGCTTAGCCCTAAGCCAATGGATTGGCACCAGTTTTTTTTTTTTTTCTTTCACAAGCAAGGATGGTGCTCCTGTCTTTAAGCAGTGAGTCTGGCTCTGCTTCTCTTGTTTTACGTGGAACAATTTTAGTCTTCATTTCCCTTCAGGAGCCAGACTCCTGGCCACTGCTACTCACTTCACAGCCTAGAGCCCAGTGGGCCTCTAGTGTTGGTCCCATTTATACGCTTATTTCTGGTCTACTGAGATGTATGCATAGTTTTTGAGACTATCAAGGCCTTTTTTCTTTTATTTTACCTATCACTGCTTTGTGCTTGAAGGAGGGGTGCATCAAAGTATGTATTTCATGAATTTGTGGAGCCAGTCTTTTTTGCTGTATTATTTGACTATTTTCTACCTCTGCAAACATTCCCTTCTGTTTCTGAGACTCTAGCTGATGGAGATGAGAAATTTTTCTTTTTAACTTTTCTTTCTTTTCAAAAAAATCTCTTTGTCTCTTGCACCGTGTTTTCTTGTCCCCATTGTGTTCCCAGTGCATAGCACCATGCTTAGTGCATGGTGGGAACACATCTTTATATCTTTATTTTTACCACCTATTTGATGAATGAATGAATGAACAGATATTTATTGAGTATTTACTGTAAGCCAAGCACTGTGCTAGGCTTTGAGAATTCAGAGAAGAGTCAGCCACTGTCTTAACCCTTGTGAAACTTCAATGGGAGAGGGGTCATGTACAGAGGTAAGTATCTTCAAAAGTTAAGAAAACTATGTCAGTAATCAGTCCTGGGTAGAGGAGAATGTAAAGGGGCATGCTCAGTTCCAGGCTTCTTATGGGAGATGATGCTTGAGCTGAGCCTTGACAGGTAAGCAGTTATTCACCAGGTAGATAACACAGGATAGTAGGGGAGGCTTTCTTAAGCCCTGATTGAATTCAAGTTCTTTATTATATTCTCCCATCATATATGGAGCCCTGGTGGTACAGTAGTTAAGCGTTTGGCTGTTAACCAAAAGGATGGCAGTTTGAAACCCTATGGGGCAGTTCTACTCTGTCCTATAGGGCCACTATCAGTTGCAATAGACTCAATGACAATGGGTTTTGGTTTTTGTCATATATATCGCAATGGTAAATTTTTATATCTTTTTTTTATTGTGGTAAAATATATATAACATAAAATACTCAATTTTAATCATTTTTTAAGTATACAATTTACTGGCATTAATTATATTCATAAAGTTGTACAACTGTCACCACTATCCATTTCCAAAACTTTTTTCATTACCACCAATAGGAACTCTGTACCATTAAGTAATAACTCCTCCCCACCCTTGGTAACCTCTAATCTACTTTCTGTCTCTATGAATTTGCCTAGTCTAGATATATCATATAAATGGAATCATACAATATTTGTTCTTTTGTATCTGTCTTATTTCACTTCACATAATGTTTTCAAGGTTCATCCATGTCATAGCGTGTAACAGAACTTCATTCCTTTTTATGACAGAATAATATCCCAGGGTATGGATATATCACATTTGTTTATCCATTTGTCTGTTGATGAACACTTTAGTTGTTTCCACCTTGGTTCTTGTGAATAATGTTGCAATGAAAATTGGTGTACATGTTATTTGTTTGAGTACCTGTGTTCAATTCTGTTTTGTATATACCTAGGAGTAGAATTGCTGGGTCATATGGTGATTCTATATTTAACTTTCTGAGGAACCACCAGACTGTTTTCCCCAAGGGCTGCACCATTTTACCTTCTACCAGCAATGTACTAGTGTTTTCCTCTCCTTGTAGCTTTGATTCGCATTTTTCTACTGACTACTGTTGAGGATCTATTCGTGTGCTTATTGGACATTTATATATCTTCTTTGGAAAAATGTCTATTTAAGTCATTTGCCCATCTTTTAATTGGGTTATTGTTTTTTATTTTGCTTTTGTTGTTATTGTTGAGTTCTTTATATATTCTGGAAATTAAATGCTTGTCAGATATATAATAAATATTTTCTCTCATTCTGTAGGTTGCCTTTTCACTTTCTTGATAGTGTCCTTTGGTGCACAAAAATTTTCAATGTTGATGGACACATAGTCCCCGACTTACGATGTATTCACAAGTTATGACTGACCGCATCTACAACTGTCCTTTTTTTTTTTTTTTTGAGCTCTAGTGGCACAGCAGTTAAGAGCTCTGCTGCTAAACAGAAGGTTGGCAGTTCAAATCCACCAGCCACTCCTTGGAAACCCTATGGGACAGTTCTTCTCCATCCTGTAGGGTTGCTATGAGTTGGAATAGACTCAATGGCAAAGGGTTTGAGTTTTGGTTATCATTAGTAATATGTACTACGTACAATGTTGCAGCATGTAATTTGCTGATGTTATCATTATCAGATGTTCACTCCCAGATGTTCAGTTTTATGATTTACTGTTCAAAACACTGCCATATAGATTTAGTTTTCTAAACTAAATCAGGGGCTTCAGTTGCTTGAAAACATGGACCCAAACGCTGGTTGCTTTGCTACAGATGATAGGCAGATTCAGGAAGCAGTGAGATGTTACAGCAAAATATATGAAGAAAAAAGAAAAGGACCATACAGACAACTCTCAGTAATTTTCTGACTAGAAACGCACCCTCATTCCCTGGAATAATCCAGATGATCCAGAACCTTCCACAAATGGGGTTATTACTGCAACTGACAAAATGCCAACTTTGTCCAACTTTTCTTCATTGTCAGAGTAAATTTTTATGATTTGTGTATTTTTTATATACGTATTTATGTATTAAAATTTATCTGTAAGTTTATATGTAATGTTTCCAACCCCCAAAGACAAATAAAGATCAAATTTATAAACCAATAATAAAAGGCAGTAATAATGAAAAGAAAAAAAGGTACTTGACTTATTTTCAGAACCGGTTTATGATGGAGTTGTAGGAATGTAACCTGCAATCCTGTTGTAAGTTGGGGACTGCCTGTAGTCCAATTTATTTACTTTTGTTTGTTGCTCATGCTTTTGTTGTTGTATCTAAGAATCTGTTGCCAAATACGTGGTCCTGAAGATTTACCCCTACATTTTCTTCTAAGAGTTTTATGATTTCAGCTTTTACATTTTGGTAGTTGTTCAATTCTGAGTTAAATTTTTTATGTGATGTAAAGTAGGTGTCCAACTTCACTCTTTTACATGTGGAGATCCAGGTGTCACAGCACCGTTTTTGAAGAGACCATTCTTTTTCTTTTTTAGCCCTGGAGAATTACTTTATTCAATATCTCTCCAGTGCATAGAATCAGATTAGTGATCATTCTTGGCTCATGACACATTATCATCTTTGGTTCATGCATGGCCTTTGTTATGGATTGAACTGTATCCCCCCTAAAAGATAAGTTGAAGTCCTAACCCCTGTACCTGTGACTGTGGCCTTGTTTGAAATGGATCTTTGAACATGTTTGGAAATACGGCCTTCAGAGGGAGCATGGCCCAGCTGACACACTGCTTTGGACTTCTAGCCTCCAAAACTGTGAGAAAATAAGATTTCTGTTCCTATAAGTCACCAGTTTGTGTTATTTTGTTATGGCGGTCCCAGGAAACTAAGACAGCCTTGCTACTTATTTGTTCCTGATAAACATCTGTGATGACACTGCTCAACCCTGCAGCTAGAATATTGGCAATAAAATCACAGCAACTTATATTCTCCTCTCTCTCCCACTCCTCCTTCCTTGTATAACCACCCACTTGAATTTTGTGTTTGCTGTTTCTTTTCACAGAAATACTTTGTTGATGGACATGTGCATGTCACTGTACTCCAGCCACATGGGCTGCCTCGCTGCTCTGCAGACTGCCCAACACACTTCCACCCCAGGGCCTTGGTACTAGCCCTTCCACATTCCTGGACGGTCTTCTCCTCCCTAATGGGACTCCCTATTTCATGCCTGTCCAGGCCCAAACGTCACTTCTTCAGAGTTTCTGTCTCTGACCTGCCATCTAAAATAGTCCCCCTCCATCTCTCACACAGTGTTAATTTTTCCTTTTAGCACTTATCACTAGGTGATGCTATATTATACAGTTATGCATTTGACTATTGTCTGATTCTCCTACTATAATATAAGCTTCAGAAGGGCAGGGTTTTTTTTTTCTTCTTCTGTTCTATTCATCTCTGTAGTTCTAGTGCCTAGAAAGTGCTGGGCATGTAGTAGGTGCACAATAATTAGATATCTTTCCTTTTTTTAACTTTCTTAACTAAAGATTTTATTTTTTAATTTTATTTTATTGTACTTTAAGTGAAAGTTTACAATTCAAGTTAGTCTCTCATACAAAAATTTCTACATACATTGTTATGTGACCCTAAATGCTCTCCCTATACTGTGACAGCACACTCCTCCTTTCCACCCCTGATTTCCCGTGTCCATTCAACCAGCTCCTGACCCCCTCTGCCTTCTCATCTCACCTCTGGACAGAAGCTGCCCATTTAGTCTTGTGTATCTACTTGATCTAAGAAGCACACTCTTCACAAGTATCATTTTATGTCCCACAGTCCAGTCTGATCTTTGTCTGAAGAGTTGGCCTCAGGAATGGTTTTAGTTCTGGGTTGACAGAGAGTCTGGGGGCCATGCTTTCTGGGGCTCCACCAGTCTCAATCAGACTATTAAGTCTGGTCTTTTTACTAGAATATTAGTTCTGCACCCCACCTTTCTCCTTCTCCATCAGGGACTCTCTTTTGTGTTCCCTGTCAGAGTGGTCATTGGTGGTAGCCAGGCACCATCTAGTTCTTCTGGTCTCGGGCTGATGCACTGTCTGGTTTATGTGGCCCTTTCTGTCTCTTGGGCTAATACTTTCCTTGTGTCTTTGGTGTTCTTCATTCTCCTTTACTTCAGGTGGCTTGGGACCAATTGATGCATCTTAGATGGCTGCTCGCTAGCTTTTAAGACCCCAGACGCCACTCACCAAAGTAGGATGCAGAACATTTTATTAATAAACTTTGTTATGCCAGTTGACCAAGATGTCCCCTGAAAGCATGGAGACCATTCTTTTTCTATTGAATGGACTTAGCACCCTTATCAGAAATCATTTGGCCATAGATGCGTGGATTTATTTCTGGACTGTCAATTCTATTTCACTTATTTATATGTGTATCCCTATGCCAGCACCACATTGTTTTGATTGTGTAGCAATTGTTGTAAGTTTTGAAATCAGGAAGAGTAAGGCCTCCAATTTTGTTCTTCTTTTCCTAGATTGTTTTGGCTATTTAAGACCTCTTGCAATTCTGTATGAATTTGAGGATTGGTTTTTCCATTTCTGCAAAAGAAGCCATTGGAGTTTTGGTAGGGATTGCACTGAATCTGTAGATTGCTTTGGGTAGTATTGATAATAATACTAAATCATCCAATCCATGAAAACAGGATGTCTTTTCATTTATTTAGGTCTTTTTAAATTTCTTTCAGTAATGTTTTTTAGTTTTCACCTCCTTGGTTAAATTTATTGCTAGGCATTTTATTCTACTGTAATGCTATTATAAGTGGAATTGCTTTCTTAATTTCCTTTTTAGATTGTTCATTGCTGGTTTATAGAAACACAACTGATTTTTGTACCTTGTATCCTGAAAATTTGCTGAATTCGTTAATAAGCTCAAGTAGATTTTTTTGTGTATTTCTTGGGATTTTCTACATATATAGGATTATGCCATTTGTGAATAGAGAGAGTTTTATTTCTTCTTTTCCTATTTGGATGGTGTTATGGATTGAATTGTGTCCTTCAAAAATGTGTGTCAACTTTGCTAGGCCATGATTCCCAGTATTGTGTGATTTCTACCATTTGTCATCTGATGTGATTTTCCTACGTGTAGTAAATCCTACCTCTATGGTATTAATGAGGTAGGATTAGAGGCAGTTATGTTAATGAGGCAGGACTCAGTCAACAACATTAGGTTATATCTTGAGTCAATCTCTTTTGAGTTATAAAAGAGAGAAGCGAGCGGGGAGGGGAAGGGGGAATATTACCACCAAGCAAGAAGAGCCAGGAGCACATTCGTCCTTTGGACCCAGGGTCCCTGCCCTGAGAAGCTCCTACACCATAAGGACCTTCCCCCAGAGCTGACAGAGAGAGAAAGCCTTGCCCTGGAACTGGTGCCCTGAATTCGTAGTTCTAGCTTCCTAGACTGTGAGAAAATAAACTTCTGTTTGTTAAAGCCATCCACTTGTGGTATTTCTGTTATAGCAGCACTAGATAACTAAGACAGGTGGCTTTTATTATTATTATTTTTTTCATGTCTAATTGTTCTGGCTGGAACTTCCAGCGCAATGTTGAATAACAGTGGTGAAGGTGGGGCGCTCCCTAATCTTAGGGGAAAGCTTTTAGTCTTTTGCCACTAAATATGATGTTAGCTGTTTTTCATAAATAGCCTTTATCGTGTTGAGAAATTTCACTTCTATTCCTAGTTTTCTAAGTATTTTTACTATGAAACGGTATTGGATTTTATCAAATGCCTTTTCTGTATCAGTTGAGATAATCATGTGTTTTTTTTCTTCCCTTGTGATGTCTTTATCTGGCTCTAGTATCAGGGTAATGTTGGCCTCATGGAAGTGTTCCTTCCTCTTCTATTTTTTGAAAATGTTTGATAAGAATTGGTGTTAATTCTTCTTTGAATGTTTGGTAGAATTTGCCAGTGAAGCCATCTGGTCCTAGACTTTTCTTTGTTGGTGAGGTTGTGATGATTGATTTCACAATACCCACTAAAACCCACTGCTGTTGAGTCAATTCCAACTCATAGAGACCCGATAGGGTTTCTGAGCTGTAAATCTCTACAGAAGCAGACTGCCACATCTTTCTCCTGTGGAGCTGCTGGTGGTTTCGAACTGACTACCTTTTGAGTAGCAGTCCATTGCTGTAACCACTGCACCACCAGGGCTCCTATAAAACTCATTGCCATTGAGTTGATTCTGACTCATAGTGACTTTGTAGGACAGAGTAGAACTGCCCCGTAGGATTTCCAAGGAGCAGCTGGTGTATTCGAACTGCTGACCTTTTGGTTAGCAGCAGAGCTCTTAACCACTGCGCCACAGGTCTCTGGGGCTCCTATAGTATTTTAATATTTGCATTGGTGATTGTTTAAAGTCTGTCTTTCTTACTGTATAGTCCACAAGGTTAGTAGCTATATAATAAATATCTTTGAACGAATAAAGGAAGACCTTTTAGGCAGAAAAAACAACAATAAGAAGCACAGAGATGTGCAAAAGCCTGGAGAGTTTGGAGAATGGCAAGCTGATTGCTATGACCTGAGTGACTATAGAGGATTAGGGTTTTAATATTTGCATTGGTGATTGTTTAAAGTCTGTCTTTCTTACTGTATAGTCCACAAGGTTAGTAGCTATATAATAAATATCTTTGAACGAATAAAGGAAGACCTTTTAGGCAGAAAAAACAACAATAAGAAGCACAGAGATGTGCAAAAGTCTGGAGAGTTTGGAGAATGGCAAGCTGATTGCTATGACCTGAGTGACTATAGAGGATTAGGGTTGAGGTAACTGCAATTGCTTTGTCAGAAACCACCTAATACAGGGGGTTTTCTGGCCCTCTGGGAACTAACCCTCTTGTACGGGGTTTGAGATGTACCCAACTTATGCCTAAATTGGCTTTAGAGCAAATCATATGGAGTCAGTCAGATTCTGAGGATGTTTTGTTAACTAAATATTATATTTAAAATAGTTTTCTCTGTTATACAACAAAACAAACCCAAACCTGTTGCCGTCGAGTCGATTTTTACTCATAGCAACCCTATAGGACAGAGTAGCACTGCCCCATAGGGTTTCCAAGGAGCACCTGGTGGATTCATATTTCCTACCTTTTGGTTAGCAGCCGTAGCTCTTAACCATTATGCCACCAGGGTTTGCATTTCTCTGTTATATTGACTATTATATTTATAATCATAATTTGGGGACTAAAATTGTAGTTATAATTTGAGGACTACCACTTTATTAAACTTAACAAATATGGATTGAGCATCTACTATGTACCAGGGTTTAGGTCTGGCACTATGGGTGGTACTAGGGATATGGAACAGGGAATGATCCTGCCCTGGAAGGTCCCACTCTCTAGTAGAGGGAAATGTAAATAAGAATGCAGTTATTTGCCAAAAATATCATCCTTCAATATGGCCAAGCTTGTAGATCCAACCACTAATTTCAGGAAATATAGAGACTGGAAGAACATGTTTATGTACACCACGGGGATTCCACCAGCAAAATCTAGACTGTGGAGATCTTATAGAACGAACAACCCAGTTTCTTCAACGAATAAATTGCAAGGAAAAAAAAAAAGATGGAGGTGGACCTCATTACATTCCGGATTCAAACAAAGTTTAAAAAAAAAAAAAAGTTACATTTATGAGACAGTTAGAAATTTGAACATTGACAGGATATTTGATGATTAAGAAATTACCACTAATTTTTTAGGTATGATAATAATTATATTAAATGAGTGCTCTTTTAAACCAGGGCCCCTTAAAGATACAGAATAATATGCTTTTAAGAAATAATATGATAAAATGGTATGACGTTTGGGATTTAGTTAAAAATAATATAGATTTGGGGAAAAGCGATGGAAGTAAAAGTGAAATACAACTGGTCGTGAATTGATAGTTGTTCACTTTGGGTGATGGGTACATAGGAATTCATTACTACCGTGTTCATATTTTTAGATGTTTGAACTTTTCCAAGATAAAAAGCTGCACAAAGACAATTACAACGTACCCTGTGATGGCAGTAAGAGTAAGGTGTTGTAGGAGTACAAAGACTCAGACCAGAGGGGCTCAAAGACTTCTTGAGAGAGGAGTTTTGAAGGGTTACCATGTGCAGTTTTTTTGGGCCTCAGATTCTTTCCTCAGGGTACTGGGAAACAGTTGCCTTGTAATTCTCAAAGGTGTAGCGCTGCAACATCCTCCATAGCTCAAGTGGCCACATGTAGCCTCAGCACCCTTTGCTTTGAGGCGGAGCAGGCGCCTGGGAAGTGCCTTTGATGGCACTTCTTTTTTTTTTTTTAAATAGAGAATTTCACACACCACCATGATTAGCTATACTAAACCTACAGAAACCAAACTCCAAGATGGACTTCAGACCATCCAATTCAGCTCTTATTTCAAGGATAGGAAAACTGAGACCAGGAGACTCGTAGCACTTACCCAAAGAGTTTTCACCTTCCTGGCAGTGGGACTTTGACAAAATGTAATTTTTTAAAAAAAAAATTTTTCTCTGTTGCATTTTTTCTATTTCCCAATAGTCTCTTGAGATACTCTGTGAAAAACATTAAAAAAAAAAAAAAAAAAAAGAGCTCCCAGATTTCACAGTATACACATTCACATGTGAAAAGCTCTGAGAATAGCTTCTATTTAACAGATCATTAAAAAAAACTTATTTGATTAGAGACATGGGCCCCTTTCTTTGTTGAATACCTGCTGTCCCAGAGAATTTGTGCTCCACAGAGCACGCTTTGTGGACTACTGCTCTACACGTTGGTAATTTTCCATTCCTCTGTTCGTCTCGATCCCTGATCATTGTTGTTGGAGCTTGAGCTCTTTCTTTTATCTTTGCATCCCATTTGATACAATTCTTGTCTGATTAGGCCCTTCAGGTCCCTGCATAGATCCCTACCAGGGAATGAGATATTGCATTAGCAAGCAAGGCATTTTAAGACAAGTTTTAAGAGGTAGTGTAAGAGGTGATATAGGGTGGTGGTTAAGATCTGGACTCTGGGAGGCCCGAAAAGAGTGGGAGGAAAGTGTGGAGCAGAACTCAAATTCACGTAAAAAGATCAGACTTACTGGTCTGACAGAGACTGAAGGAACCCCTGAAACTATGGCCCCCAGACTCTCTGTTAACCCAGAACTGAAACCATTCCTGAAGCCCACTCTTCAGACAAAGATTAGACAGGACTATAAAACAAAAAATAATATACTTGAGAAGTGTGCTTCTTAGTTCAGATACATGACACCAAATGGGTGGCTCCTGTCTGGAGGCAGGATGAGAAGGCAGAAAGGGACAGAAAGTGGTTGAATGACGCAGGGAACCCAGGGTGGAAAGGGGGAGTGTGCTGTCACATTGTGGGGACTGCAACTAATGTCATGAAACAATATGTGTATAAATTTTTGTATGAGAAATTAACTTGAGCAGTAAACTTTCACCTAAAGCACAATTAAAAAAAAAAAAAAAAAAGATCTGGACTTTGGAGCTAGACTGCCTGGGCTTGAATCTTAGGTCTGTCCCTTACCAGCTCAGACGAGTTATTAACCTCTTTGTACCTCAGTTTTCCTCACTGGTATATGAAGGTTTGTAAAAAGGGGATTAGTAATTCCTTACAGAATTATTACGTATAATTCCTTATAGGATTCTTGTAAAGAATGCATAAATTAACTTTTCTAAAGGAAATGTTACTCCAACTCAAGTCCAGGCAGGAATGACCTGTTGCTCTCTCTTTCCGTGTTAGGGAGTGCATTAGTTTTCTAAGGCTGCCATAACAAAGTACCACAAACTGAGTGGCTTATAATACCATATATTTATTGTTTCAGGGTTCTGAGGGAACATATATTTATTGCTCAGAGGCTAAAATTCAGAAATCAAAGGCTAAGGCTCTAGAGAGGAAATCCTATTTCAAAATAAGGTCACGTTCTCAGGTTCCAGGAAGATATAAATTTTAGATGGACACTATTCAACCCAGTACAGGGTACCGTAACAAAACAGAATACCCAGACCCTTCCTTCCAGAAAGTTTATGATGATCGTTGTACATTTTGGTTCTTCTTTTTACTTGAGATGGGGTACAGAGGTGAGGAGGGGGCAAATTACAGGAACAAGTAATCGTAGACCATTTCTAGCTGGGAATCAGAAAAGTCTTCAAGGTTTAATAGCAACTCATCTTTGTAGAGGGGTTTGATGGTGGAAAGCACACCCTTGGAAATGTTGTATTGAACCTAAGTTCAATAGTCTTTGAACCTCAGAATAGGAAGGATCCTTAGGCATTGCTAATCAGACTGTATATTTGAAGCTGGACTCCCTACTTCTATTTGAACCTGCCTTTCTCTCTGGAATGCAGTGTGGGAAAGAACACAACCTGGGTCCTAAGAGACGGCATGAGGTAATTGGAAAGAACACAGGCTTCAAAGCCAGGCCAACCCAAGTTTGCATTCTGGTTCGACTGTTTACCAGCTGTAGGACCTAGGCAAGTTAATTTAACTTCTCCAAGCCTTGGTTTTCATATATATATAATATGGGGAATAATAATACTTTTATTATAGGGCCTTTGTGAGACTTAGAGATGAGAATCACAGAACACCTACCAAGTAATAGTAACCATCACTGCAATTACAGTGTTCCCTCAGATAGTCATCAGGCTGCTTAAACCTTCAGGGATGAGAAACCACTTAAATGAGAAATCACTTAAAATGCCTCACATAGTTCCAAGCATCAGGAAGTTGTATATATCCTGCCAGAAGGTGCTTGTTCAATTTAAGTTGCCCATCTTGTTTGATCTCACTTAATGGGCGGGCTCAGGTTTTGTCATCACCATACCACTTTACAAAGAAGGCAAAGAAGGAATTTTGATGGTTTGCTCCTGGGCTCCTTTCCCCAAGGAACCCCTATTTTATCAGCCATTTCTCCATCTGCTCTTCCCTGCAGCAGAAACTCAGTGTAGATGTTTCTCAGCTGGAACAGGAGCACATGGCTTGGGTAAATGTAATTAGTGCATTCCTGAGGAAATATAATGAGCTACTCAGAATCCAAGTGCTTTGCATCTTTAGAGAAACACTGTATAGTATGTGCTCCACTATTTTCCCCTTAATTCAAAAAAAAAAAAAAAAAAGCAGATGGGGATTATGGTAATTAAATGTATAATCATTAAAAAACAAAAACAAACACAAAAGACTAGGAAGAATGGTCACACTTTCTTGTTTTATGTTCAGTTCCAAACATCTGAAACTCCCTTCGTCAGGCACAAATATCTCCAAAGAAATTGCTGATCAGAGGAGCCCAAGTCAGAAATACTACACAGGAAGCCCTTGGTTAGAATCTCTAACACTGCCTTTCCATGTCCTTTGGGAAGAGGCAGCATGAAGATGGAGCTCTTTTCACTGTCTGGTACATGCCCTGCCGGGGTCCCTGCGTGTGCTGTGGCACCTCTCAAAACACCCAGGTGCTCCAGATGGGAGGCAACTTGAAGAGGTGAAAGAGCACATCTGAGAGCCTGTTGACCTTGGCAAGTCATTTTACCTCTTTGACCTTAGTTTCCCACTTGTAAAATTGAACTGAAGAACTTTTAAGCACCTTTATGGTTGGGAGTTAATATGAAACTTAACATTTCTTGAATTGAGAAGAACATCAGAGGCAAAATAATAACTAAGAATTTTACATATGTTGTCTCATTATTTTCTCTTATGGCGACATGGTATGATGAAGGGCTCATCATCCACAGTATCCTGATGAGGACATGAAGGTTCAAACATTAACTGATTTAGCCTTTAGACACTTATTAGGTGGTTAAGTCTGCGTTTGAGCCCCGGTCTGTCTGGGTCACTAAGTCAAGCTTTGTTCACTTAAGGAAATATTTCCTTGAGTCCTCAAGGTTAGAAAAATAGAAATGCTAATGGTAGCCATTAATTCTTTCATTTATCAGATATTACTAAGGACCTACAGTTGCCAGACCCTGTGCTAGAAGGTGGGAACACAGAGGGAGCCCTCATGGAGCTAACAGTCCTGTGAAGCTTGAAGGCATTATTTGTTCTTTATGCTAAAAAAGGGATCCCTGGTGCCATAGTGGTTATGAGCTTGGCTGCTAACCAAAAGGTCAGCAGTTCAAATTCATCAGCCACTCCTTGGAAACCCTATGGGGCGGTTCTACTCTGTCCTGTAGAGTTGCTATGAGTCAGAACCCACTCGACGGCACCTAACAACAACATGCTAAAAAAAATGTAAGAATACTTTTTGATCTTCCCTAAATTTATGCATCCTTTTATAATTTCCAGGCTCTTCATGTTCATGATCTTATTTTGATCTTGACAATAAATGAGAGAGGACTCTTATCTCCATTTTCCAGGTAAGGTAACTGAGGCCCAAAAAAGTCACATAGCTGACATGAATCTTCCCAGGACATGTCTAGTGCTCTTATATTACACAAGGCTGCTTTCTGCATGCAGCAGAAAAGCATAATTATGGTTGAATCCAGACAGTAACTCTGTTGTTTGTTTTTCTGTCTGGTGCCAACTAGCTTTGGTGGCAGTTTTCGTTTTCCTGCCTGAAATGTCCTTGAGCTGAAGCTCACTCTGACTGTTCCCAGGTTGTAGACAGAGCTTGTGGGCTGGCATGTCATAACCCAGGCAACAGTAATGGCCCAGGTGCCCCTGCCTCTCAACAAGGACACACTGTTTTGGATAAGACACATCTCCAGTCCAGCTCAGTCTGCATCCACGCACGGTGTTCAAAATGGTCCCGGGCTGTTAGGACCATAATTTCTAGGCCCTTGATCAATCCATAGCCCTTCTCCAGGGTTGGGTACTGTGTTTGAAGGGTGGCACAAATGAGCAGAAATGGAGAGCAGTGACACATTCCAGAGTCTCTGTTGCCTGAGATGCAGCTGAGGGACCAGACCAGGGAGGTTTTGCCTGGAGAGAACACATGAGTGGATGGGGAGGGGGCGGTGAAGATTAATATTGATTAGTCAGGTACTTCATTATGTGTATTAAGATAAATATTGATTATATGTCATGTACTACACTAGCATATGGAAATAGGATGGCATCCCTCTCCTCATGGTACCCCCTCATTGCTGTCCACTTGATTCCGACTCAGCGATCCTATAGGACAGAGTAAAACTGCCCCATAGGGTTTCCAAGGCTGTAAATCTTTATGGAAGCAGACTGCTACATCTTTCTCCTATAGAGCAGCTGGTGTGTTGAAACCACTGAACTTTCAGTTAGCAGCTGAGTGCTTTAACCACTGTGCAACCAAGCCTCCTTCCTCATGGAACATATGCTAAATAATAATAATAATGGCTGTCTTAGTCATCTAGTGCTACTCCAACAGAAGTACTACAAGTGGATCGCTTTAACAAAGAGAAGTTTATTTCCTCACAGTAAAGTAGGCTAAAAGTCCAAATTCAGGGCATCAGCTCCAGGGAAAGGCCTTCTGCCTCAGTCAGCTTTCTCATCAGCGTTCCCCTGGACTAGGAGCTTCTCTGCGCAGGGACCCTGGGTCCAAAGGACATGCTCTGCTCCTGGCACTGCTTTCTTGGTGGTATGAGGTGCCCAACACTCTGCTTGCTTCCCTTTCCTTTTATCTGGGTTGTGTACATAACCTTCTGTGGCCTCCTTAGGCATTGGAATCAGATGAGTGCTAGGGGATGAGGTTTCCTCTCACCGGAATAGGGACCCGCAGACTCTGGGTGGTGTTTCTTGGGCCAGGACTGCCAACAGCTTGCTCTCCCCATCTCCACAGAGCCTGCCTGATCTTTGAAGCCTGTGAGCAGTTCTGGGTTCGAGCTTACTCACTCACCATTACCAGGCTGTCAGCAGAGCACTTGAGACTGCAGGTTACTTTCCAGCTAAGGTAAGCCCTTCACTGATGATGGCTTCACGTCAAGTGATTATGTCCCATACTGAATTAACAGATATTCATGGTGAAGCCCAGTAGAAAGGATGCAGTCAGAGAACTACTGACCAAAGCACTGGCTATGAACATGGTTTTCCTCTTTTCAGGATAAATATCTGCTAATTTTAATCTTAATGTACCTTATTTATTTTTGCTTCCTAGAAGAATGATGACTAAACTGAGCTATAGAGGGTGAAATAAATAATAGTAAGTTCCAAATTTTTAAATTTGTTTGTTTGTTGTTGTAGCTTAAGTGAAAGTTTACATTTCAAGTTAGTCTGTTATACAAAAATTTATACATACATTGTTATGTGACCCTAATTGCTCTCCCTATGCTGTGATAGCACACTCTTTCTTTCCACCCCTGATTTCCCATGGCCATTCAACCAGCTCCTAATGCTCTCTGCCTTCCCATCTCACCTCCGGACAGAAGCTGCCCATTTAGTCTCTTGTATCTACTTGAGCTAAGAAGCACACTCTCCACGAGTATCATTTTATGTCCCATAGTCCAGTCCAATCTTTGTCTGAAGAGTTGGCCTCAGAAATTGTTTTAGTTCTGGGCTGACAGAGAGTCTAGGGGCCATGCTTTCTGGGGTTCCTCCAGTCTCAATCAGACTATTAAGTCCAAATTTTTCAATTTTTTTAACTCTACATTCCCCTCCTCCCCACCCCATCCCCCAAAGCCTGCGTAACCACTAATCTTTAGTCTTGATGGATTTACCTATTCTAGATATTTCATTTAGGTGGAATAATACAATATTTGGTCTTTTGTTTCAAGGCATAATGTTTTCAGTGTTCATCTATGTGGTGGCGTGTATCAGAAATTAATTTCTCTTTATAGCTGAATAATACTCCTTTGTGTGTATATACCACTTTTGCTTATCTGTTCATCTGTTAATGGACACTTGGGTTGTATCCATGTTTTGGCTGTTGTGAATAATGCTGCAATGAACATTGATGTACATGTGTCTGTTTGAGTTGCTGCTTTCAATTTTTTTCGGGTATATACCCAGAAGTGGAATTGTTGGGGCATATGGTATTTCTATGTTTAACTTTTTTAAGAACTGCCAAACTGTTTTTCACAGCAACTGCACCATTTAACATTCCCATCAGCAATGTATGAGGGTACCAATTTCTCTACACCCTTGCCAACACTTGTTATTTTGCTTTTTTTTTTTTTTTTAAAAAGAGTCATTCTAGTAGTTGTGAAGTGGTGTCTCATTGTGGTTTTGATTTGCATTTCCCTAATGACTAATGGTGTTGAGCAGCTTTTCACGTACTTGTTGGCCATTTGTTTCTCTTCTTCGAATAAATATCTGTTCAAGTCCTTTGCTTAATTTTAAACTGGGTTGCTAGTCTTTTTGTTACTGAGTTTTAAGGGTTCTTTATATATTTTGGATATTAAACCCTTGTTTGATATATGGCTCCCAAATATTTTCTCTTATTCTATAGGTTGTTGTTTTACTTTTTTGATAATACCCCTTGATGCACAAAAGTTTTTAATTTTGATGAATTTTTTTTTTCTCATTCATGCTTTTGGTGTCATATCTAAGCATCCACTGCCTGAAAGGTCCTGAAGCCTTACCCCTATATTTTCTTCTAAGTTTTATGGTTTTTGCTCTTATGTTTAGGTCACTGATCCATTTTGAATTAGTTTTTACATACAGTGTGAGGTATGAGTCTAGCAAAATTCTTTTGCAGGGGGAAATTCAGTTGTCCCAACTTTCTTTTTTATTTTCAAGTGAAGGAAAGGCTGCTAAGACCTCAGAGGAGAAAACTGGAGAACAGAAAAGGTTGCTTTGGGTTTGGTGTATTCCTTAGCTGCCAGGGCCATAACAGTGACTGACACCGCTGCTTGGCCTTCCAGCTCTTGGAACAGTTGCAGCAACCCAGGTGCCTTGCAGCCTACAATCCTGGCCTTTAATCATCATTTCCTTCCCTGTAATAACTTTGTTGGTATCAGCATCCACAGCAGCCGGACCAGTGCCAGGACAGGCAGAGCTACTAAACAGGACAGTGCATCAGGCTGACAAATGGGGACCTGGGCCCAAGCCCTGGTCCTGCCACTAACTGGCTTCCTAGGCCTTGGTGTCCTTATCTACACAGCCAGGGAGTGAGACCAAAGGATCTCTGACCCCTCTTCCACGTCAGGAGGTCATGCTTCTCATTTTGTTATTATTTTTCTTGGGAAGGAAATCTGAGATTGAAGTTCTACTTTTAAGCATGTGGAATCCAATTAGGCCTATGAGAGAAGGCTTTGTCACTTACTCTTAACTATAACTTTGGCATCTCTGAGATTGTTTTCTCGTTTATAAAATGGAGATAGTAAAGCCTGCTCTTCCTAAACCAGGTATTTTTTTTTAGAAGAGCAAGTGAGATAATGACTGTAAAAATATATAAATATATATAAATGATATAACATTTCATTCATTCATGTATGGAGTGATTACAAAGCATTTATGTGTTGATTTCTGAGACTATTAATGTAAGATATAGTTTCTGCCCTTGTGGGGCCTTCACTGTTATGTAGGATATAGGAAAGTAAACACATAATTAAATTGCTGTGACTCATCCTGAAATAGGGGAATTATATGCTACTGGAGCACACAGAAGATTTGGTAGCTCCCTGGGGCAGAGCGATGCACACCTAACAGGAGTGAGATACATGTATGCAGTCAACATTTATAAAATTGTTTCTCAGTACATGTGTATTTGTCTCCTGGTTGAGGCATGAGTCTCCCTGACTCTTATGTGACTGCTTTTTTTCTCCTGTCCCCTGTCACTTGATATTTCTGTTTTTGACATGCTCTTCTTTCCAGGCCACAAAGACAGATCAGGTCTGCTGTCTCGTCTTGGGCAAACGTCCACTGAAGGGAATGGGGCCAGCTTTCTAGGCAGTAAAGGCTGTTCTTGTGTGCACAGCCTCAAGGACAGGGGTCTGCCAAGCGTAATGTGCTTCTTTGCATATATATTATTCTTGAAGTCATGGCGTGCCATGGAAATGGAGTGCAAAGATTGCAAACCCCTCTTCCTCCCACACCTTATGGAATCTAAAGCTCCCTTATATCTGTCAGATATATAGGAGCAGTGTGCTGGCCCAACCCTGTGACCACCATCACCTCCTTACCAGATGGCAGGAAGCAAGCCAGCCAGCGATCAGAGGAACCACCTCTTTAGGACCCCCTTGAGCTTGTGGGAAAGGCCACGTTGGTGGTGACAGGCAATAATACTGCCCACTGATGGCTAGTCCAAGGAGTGGCAACAAAGTGCCCAGAACAGCGGATCACTTGCAAAAAGCATTTCTTTCTCCAGCCATGGTCACTTCTGGCAGTGCTGCTGAATCAACTTACCCTTTCCTCAAAAGTCACCCAGTTCATCCCTCTGCCCTTGGTTTTTACAATAGAAGCTTTCTCTCTGTCTCTCTCTTTTTTTTAATTGTGCTTTAAGTGAACGTTTACAATTCAAGTTAGTCTCTCATACAAAAATTTATACATACATTGTTATGTGACCCTAGTTGCTCTCCCTGTACTGTGACAGCACACTCCTTTTTTCCACCCTGTATTTCCTGTGTCCATTCAACCAGCTCCTGTCCCTTTTTGCCTTCTCATCTCGCCTCTGGACAGGAGCTGCCCATTTAGTCTCATGTATCTAATTCAGCTAAGAAGCTGTGATGGTTAAGATTGTGTGTCAGCTTGGCTGGGCCATGATTCTCAGTGTTTTAATGTAGTCATTCCCGTGATTGAATATACTGTGAGTAGCCAATCAGATGAAAGGGAGTCTCCTTGGTGGTGTGGCCCGCATCTGTATATAAGCAGATGTTCTGGCTTTTTGCTCTCTCCGGATCCTGCGGCTGCTTCCTGTAGTCTCATCTCCCGTTCTTGGGGCTTGAGCTGTCAGCTTGTCTGCCAAACCTGGGATTCATCGATCTGCACAGCCTGTGAGCGGGAGCCCTGCTCTCGGACCTGCCGATCTTGGGCTTGCCAGCTTCTGCAGCTGTGTGACTTGGGAGAGGCCTCTACCCTGATCCACGGACTTGGGATGTTCTAGCCTCTACAATCACGTGAGCTGTTTCCTTGATATAATCTGTCTCTCTATATATTTATACACTTTACTGATTTTGCTTCTCTAGAGAACCCAGCCTAAGACAGAAGCACACTCTTCGTAAGTATCATTTTATGTCCCATAGTCCAGTCTAATCTTTGTCTGAAGAGTTGGCCTCGGGAATGGTTTTAGTTTAGGGCCAACAGAGAGTCTAGGGGCCGTGTCTTCCAGGGTCCCTTCAGCCTCAAACCATTAAGTCTGGTCTTTTTACTAGAATTTGAGTTCTGCACCCTACTTTTCTCCCGCTTCATCAGGGACTCTCTGTTGTGTTCCCTGTCAGGGCAGTCACTGGTGGTAGCTGGGCACCATCTAGTTCTTCTGGTCTCGGGTTGATAAGTCTTTGGTTTATGTGGCCCTTTCTGTCTCTTGGGCTAATACTTCCCTTGTGTCTATGGTGTTCTTCATTTTCCTTTATTCCAGGTGGGTTGGGACCAATTGATGCAACTTAGATGGCCGCTTGCTAGCTTTTAAGATCCCAGACATCACTCACTGAAGTGGGATGCAGAACATTTTCTTAATAAACTTTGTTATGACACTTGACCTAGTTGTCCCTTAAAACCATGGTCTCCAGACCCCTCCCCTACTACTCTGTCCCTTGAAGTGTTTGGCTGTATTCAGAAAACTCCTTAGCTTTGGTTTAGTCCAGTTGTGCTGACTTCCCCTGTAGTGTGTGTTGTCCTTCCCTTCACCTAAGATAATTCTTGTCTATTATCTAGTTAGTGAATACCCTTTTCCCTTCCTCCCCACCCTCGTAACCATCAAAGAATGTTTTATTCTGTGTTTAAACTTTTTTTTGAGTTCATGTAATAGTGGTCTTATACAATATTTGTCCTTTAGCAACCAAATTCACTCAGCATAATGCCTTGCAGATTCCTCCATGTTATAAGATGTTTAGCGGATTCATCGTTGTTCTTTATCATTGTGTAGGATTCCATTGTGTGAATATACCATAATTTGTTATCCATTCATCGATTGATGGGTACCTAGGTTGTTTCCATCTTTTTGCTATCATGAACAATGCTGCAGTGAACGTGGGTGTGTATATATCTATTCGTGTGATGGCTCTTATTTCTCTAGGATATATTCCAAGGAGTGGGATTGCTGGATTGTATGATACTTCTATTTCTAGCTTTTTAAGGAAGCGCCAAATCGATTTCCAAAGTGGTTGTACCATTTTACATTCCCACCAACAGTGTATAAATGAGTAGAAGTTCTCTTAACTAACTTTCACTTTGCCAGCTTGACAGGTAAACTGGAGCTCTCTATTTCCTCTGCACATACTCTGATGGAAACCCATGGAAGGTGAAGTTCTTGCAGCTAAGAGGCCACTCTCTAGTTTGCATGTACTAGACTTTTATTTCCAAAAATTGACTTATGTGCTTCCCAGGAGTCAGTTGTATTTGATCCTAAACCTGTTTGCACCTATTGTAGTTGTTGTTGTTAATATGGAAATGGATGAAATATGAAATAAAACTTGTTGCTGGGTTTCAAAGCAGGTGACTTTGCAACTGTGGTCACAACTAAATACGGGATGTGAGTGAGGCCGAGAGTTTCTGAGGTGGCCTGGCCTGAGATCTCTGCCTTTAGGTAAGTGGAGAGGAGGATGAGTAATAAACGCTTCCTTTTGGGGAATTGGAATGTGAGACACACAGGGAGTCATAATAGATGAGAAGCTCGGGGATAGGCACAGAGAAGACCATGACAGAGGCCAGGAGACAGGAGAAAATGCGGGAGCAAGAAGTTTGTTGGGAGGAATAGAAATAGAAAAGTGAGGGATGCTGTTGGATGTTTAGAGTGACTATGCCTGAGGTGCTTACCTTTGCTTCCTTACTTCTTACATAGCAGTTTAGATAATGCCTGAGCTCTTTACAATGTATTTAACAAACACTTACATAGTGCCAAACACTGTTTTAAGCCCTTTATAATCCTTCTAGAGCCCTGGTGGCACACGGGTTGAGAGCTATGGCTGCTAACCAAAAGGTCAGCAGTTCAAATCCTCCAGCCACTCCTTGGAAATGCTGTGGGGCAGTTCTACTCTGTCCTATAGGGTCACTATGACTTGGAATTGACTCAACAGCAACAGATAGTATAGATACTATTATGAGGAATAGAGGACTTGGTCAAGTGCATCAAACTCTGTCTTGGTTTCCTAGTGCTGCCATAACAAAATACCACAAAGTGGGTGGCTTTAAAGAACAAAAATTTATTGTATCAAACTTCTGGAGGCTAGAAGTCTGAATTCAGGATGTCAACAGGGCTGTTGCTCTCTCTGTTGCTCTAGCGGAAGATCCTTCCTTGTCTCTTTCAGCTTCTGATAGTTCTGGGCATTCCTTGGTGTTCCTTGGTTTATAGACAAATCCTCACATGGTGTCTTCCCCCTGTGTGTGTAAATGGCAGAGCCAGGATTCAAACTCAGGCTGCATGGATCCGTGCACTTAACCCTTATACCACAGTGCTTCTCACAGGCAGCAAACAGTGCTTGAGCATCTGCCATATGCCAAGCCCTATGCTAGATACTTTATTAATTTCATTTAATCTTTATGTATGTTATTTAATTCTTATATCTCTATAGACTCAAATATCAATACAGCTATTTTACAGATAAGAAAACAGAGGCTCAAATAAGTTAAATGCTTTGTCCAAGGTCAAACAGCTGCCAGGTGGCAAAGCCACCCAGGCTTGCCTGGAATAGTAAAGAACTCATAGCCATTCACTCCTGAATGGACAGGCAGTTGAGGCCTCTGTCTTTGGATCTGCCATTCACAGGGACAAGCTGTGCATTATCTATCATTTCAGGAACTGTGAAATATGGGACACAGCCTCAGCATGTTAAGAATTCACAGACACTTCTAGAGGCTGCAGCTGAAGTGTGATTTGGGGGAAGGGAAGAGAATGTGGAAAGACTATAGAGCTCGCTTTACTTTAAAATGAGCTATATTTTTTCTCTCTGCCTCCTGTTTAATTGCTTCATAGAGATAAATAAATCTGGGGAAAAATTACATTTGGCAGCCTTCAGTAGGACTTGGATTCATGGTTTTTTCTTCACTGCTGCCCGAGATGGTGACAACTATTTTGTTAATGGTGGGTTTGTTGACTGAGATTTTCTTCTTTTATACTTGTATTCTTTTTTTAATTGTATAAAAATAATATGCAATATTATTAGCACTAAGCAAAGAAATCTATGCATAAAACATATGTATAAAATATGCAAATAGAATATAAACCTCTGGCTAGCTAGCCTTGCTGTCTGAAACCATTTACTTAACCTGTCTGAGTCTTCCATAAATGGAAAGATAAGAAACCCAGTCAAAAGCATCACGGTTGCTGGAAGGATCCAGTAAGATAATAATACTTCCTTGATTTTATTTAGGCTGTTGTATTTTCATGTTAACTTCTTAAATCCCCTCACTGGCTCTGGGAGGCTGATAGTTTTATCATCATTTTATATATAAAGGAACAAGCTTTAAGGTGTGTTGGGAAGTTGAGCTATCATTACCCAACTAATACATGACAGCATCAGAACTCAAAGTAATCTCCCTGTCCAGGGACAAAGGGTTATTAAAATTATTACAAAACAATACTACCCACAGAGGAAGTCACAGTTATTTTTTCTTCTCTTTTTTATTTTTCTGGTGCAAAATTAATATGCATTAATTGTTTTAAATTCAAACATGATAGAAATGCAAATCTAAGAAAATGTCTCTGAATCCCACATTTCAGTTATAAACACTGTTAAGTTTGCTATACATTCTTCGAGATTTTTTTCTATAGCATCATTGCTATTAACAATATATAGTAAGTCACGTTCTGATAGCATGTTATAGCTGCAAAGTGCTTTCACATAAATGCTTTCAAGGCACACATGCCTACCATAATTTCCTTTTCCTGTGGTTAGAGGAGTGTTGAGCCTCTGCCTTTGGGACACTACAGATCCAGTCGATGAGATTTGTATTTGCCTGAGGTAATCAGAGCCAGCATTGTAACAACTGACTGCTCCCTTCAGACTGGGGAGTTGACTGCCGTCCCTTCAATCAGCACTGATGAGCTGTTTGACAGAGCTCAGTGGTTGTTTTGACATTTCACAGACAGAGCCTCAGCCACTCCAGGCAAGTCATCCATTTTCCAAAATCTCAACAGCTGGGATCCATGGGTTCATAATAAATTAATCTGCAAAAATTTGAATGGCTTAAACTGAACTGAGAAACTGAATATTCTAAAAAAGGCATGGAATGTGGAGTCAGAATGTTAGCGCTAGCAAGGACCTCAGAAATCACCTGGTCTAGTCTATACTCTTTCTTTTAAGCTCCAAACTGAGCTCCAATGCTGGAAAGAGGCGTAAGTTATATATCTTGTTTGGTTTAGTTGGACAGATATTTCCAAGCACCTATTACGTGCTAGATTCTATATGAGGTGTTTGGGTTAGACATGTTTCCAGCCTTCAAAAATTGGTAATCCTTGATTCAGTGTTGAAGATATCGTAAAAACATAAGGGGAAATATTCTGAACATTTTCACAAGGGAAGAGAGGTAAACCCGACCACTTTCCATAGCTCTGAAGTATATACCAGAGTGAAAGAACCAGTTCAATAACTGCCTTTCCATCACAACCATCTGTAGGTCCTGTTACCTGCAAGTCCCCTCCTCCTGGTAATCTCCTCAAGCCTGGACCTCCTCCGTAGCATTTAAACTGCCAACTTCACTTCATAATCACTTCCTTCATCAGGCTGTGACCTCTTCCTGACCGAAGGCTGTGTCATGCAGATATTTTCATTCCTAGTGCCTAGCTCTCATGTTGAGCAAATGTTTGTCAATTGATGAATGAATTTCTGCTTCTTTAAGACAGGTTGCACTTTTCATGATGTTATACATGGCTTCTGAAATATATATTTCTAGGGTCTCAGATAAGTGTACATATTTGGGAATATAAATTCAATATACTTCCTAAAAATACATGCATACTAGTCTCTACATCACAGTCTCCCTTCAAGGTTATAGCCCATCTGTTTATGCTCTGATTTTTGGCAGTGTGCTTGATGCCATCTACCAAGATCAAACCAGGGGCTCTTCTTTCCTTACGGAGTGCCTAGAGAAGCAGTATTTGGCTTATAGTCGGTTGACCATTGCTAAAAATGTGTAAAATAAGTTCTTACTGAAAACCCACTGCCGTTGAGTCAATTTCGACTCATAGCAGCCCTGTAGGACAGAGTTGAACCGCCCCATACAGTTTCCAGGGCTGTAAATTTTTACGGAAGCAGATTGCCACATCTTTCTCCCTGTAGTGGATATTTATGCTTCCCTGCTTCCAAACACTACTCTTATCTTTAATCCTTAGACTGGAAGCTGAGGTGAACAGTTCCCTGACATCCAGGGTATGGGCATGGCTAGCCTGGGCTAACCAGAGGCCTCAGTCTGGGGAGTGGGACTCTAATATCGAAAGACTCGGGGGAGGAGCTGCTCCTAAGTTGTCTCATGTGGCTGTTGGCAGCAATCAATTACTTGTGGGTGGTTGGACTCGAAGGTCCTGTTCCTTACTAGCTAGTGACCAGAGCTTCCTTAAGTTCCTTACCACTGGTGCTCTCCATAGGGAAGTTCACATGACAGCTGGCTTTATCAGAGTGAACAAGAGATAGAGCAAGAAGGAAGCCTAATCTCTGAAGTGACACCCTATCACTTTTTCCATATTATATTGTTTAGAAGCAATTCGTAGGTCCTGCCCAATTCAAGGGAAGGAGGATACACGAGGGCATGAATACCAAGAGGCAGCATCATTGGGGGCCATCTTCAAAGCTGCCAACTAGCTTTGAACTTCAGAGGACGTACTTTTTTGTTATCTCTCAAGGCTACATTTGCAAACATAAAATGTTTCTTTATTTTTTTATATTGCTTTGAGAAGCATACAGCACTTAAAAAAAAAAATAAGACTCTAGACATAAAATAGATGCTAACTACTAACCAAACAGCATGGCAATAATTTTAAAATGAATAAATTCTAGGAATTTATGATGAGTTGGATCAGTCAGGATCTCTCTCTCTTGAGAATTAGAACTAAGAGACACAGAAGTACTCACAATTTGATAGTAAACACTGGAGCTAAAAGAAAAACTAAAGTTGAGGTTGTGACTAATTTGGGCCATGTTCAAGATGAGAAAGCAGAGAAAACCAGAGGAGAGAGGTGATGAGAGACAAATCAGGCTCACAGGGAAAAGCAGAGATGAGAGACAATGGGGTTCCTGACAGACATTATGTATATGTATTTTATATATTATATATGTAATATGTATATTATATATAATTATAAATAATTTTCTATATGCATATATATATATATTTGGATCCCTGGTGGCACAGTGATTAAGAACTATGGCTGCTAATCTAAAGGTCAGTAGTTCATATCCGCCAGCCACTTCCTTGGAAACCCTGTGGGGCAGTTCTACTTTGTCCTATAGGGTCGCTATGAGTCAGAATTGCCTCAATGGCAACAGGTTTGGTTTTTTTGTTTTTGTTTTATATATATATTTGTAGTAGAAAATATTTAATAACACATAAAAATGTTTATAATTTACAATGGTTAAAAGAAGTTTGGCAAAAAATGTGCAGTATATTCTCATTTCTACAGAAACAACTTTAAATGTAAGGTGGAAAGGATAGGTCCTAAAATGTGAATAGTGGCTGGCTGTGAGTGGTGGAATAAAAGACATTTTTATTTTCTTCTTATTTCTCTGTATTTTCTAACTTTTTTGCAACACACGTAGAACTTTTGTAATTTAAAAAAAAATGTTGAAAGAAATATTGAGCAGACACCTAATAGGTCAATGAAATAGATTAGAGACTGCAGAAACAGTTTCAAACATATATGGAAAATTATTACAGCATGTAATAGACAGGTATTACAAGTCAGTGGTGAATATAGGAACTATTCAGAAAATGAGAGAATTAGCTTTTCATGTGGAAAAAATCTAATATCCACCCCATACCATCTGACCCGTTGCCATTGAGTTGATTCCGACTCATAGTGACCCTATAGGACAGAGTAGAACTGCCCCATAAGGTTTTCAAGAAGCAGCAGGTGGATTGGAACTGCCGACTTTTGCTTAGCAGCCAGGCTCTTAACCACTGTGCCACCAGGACTCCTTACACCATATATCAACATAAATTCAAGTAGATTAAATAGTAATGGTCAAAAAAACAAAAAACAAAAACAAAAACAAAAAACAAAAAAACCTAAGAATACTAAGAACAGGAGAGAAGAGTCAGCCCTTCCTTACAAAAGAATTCCAATTTATAAATGTAGAAGGAATGAGGGAAATGGGAAATTACTGCTAGAACACCACAGTAATAATTGCTGTAGGCAAGATTCACTGGTAGTTGCTACATTAGTGGGTAAAAATTTAAGAGGAAACAGGATATTTGCACAGTCTCAAAATATCCCCCCCCCAAATATTTATGTATTATAAAATGAAAAGTAGCAACTTTATAATGGAGAAACCTGACAGACACCACCTTAACCAAGTGACCAAGGTTTACATTACCAGTAATAAAACATTTCAACATCATGTACCCCTGATATAATGCACTGAGAAGAGCACACCACTTCTGTGGTATTCTTCCCAATAATATATAACTTCAGTATAATCATGAGAAAACATTAGACAATTCCAAATTTAAGGACATTCTACAAAAAAACAACAACAACAACAACAAAAACAAACAAACAAACAAACTGACTAGTACTCTGAAGTCTCAAGGTTATGAAAGACATAGAAAAACTGAAGAACTTTGACAGGATGGGGGAGATCAAGGAGACATGACAACTAAATTAAACATGGGATCCTAGAAAAGAAAAGGGGCATAATTAGGAAAACTGGTGCAATCTGAATAAAGTCTGTAGTTTAATAATAGTATTGTACCCATGTTAATTTCTTAGTCTTGATAACTATGCTATGATTATATAAGATGTTAATTTAGGGGAAGCTGGAAAACTCTGTACTATTTTTACAACTCTTCTGTAAGTCTAAAATTACCTCATTATAATGTTAAAAAATACGAGTACATTTCTACTGGTAGTTCTCAATCTGTAGGAGAGTGACTAGTACTGGCTAACCCTCCAACCATAAAGAACCGTAAAACTGAACAAAATATATGAGTCAACTGTTTGAAACACTGGACAATAGGTGTGTAAGTCTGTGATGCCTGAGAGAAAAAAAAAAAAAAAAAAAGAACACCTCATCAGGTGAGCCCTGTGATGATCTGGCTCTCTGACTGGGGATAATTTCCTAATTGTGATACAGTGGCAGAAGGGGGAATTCCAGAAATCTGTATGTGGATTTCCTTCGAGTCATTAGCCTAGACCTGGTCTGAGCCATGTATAGGCTTACCAAACAGTGACTGTTGAAGGATTGAGAGTGGAACAGGGATATTAGAGGTCAAGTAGTGCTGGAGGACATTAAGAAGTCTGGCCCAGCATGAGCAGAGAAACCCTGTTAACATTCTCAGCATCTAGCTGAGACACCAGTAAGGATTATGCCCTAAATCAAGGTGTACTTGCTTCTGTTTACCTTAACAAAGCCTAAAATAAAGCCCTGACAAGATCCACATGGAAGATAGAGTTTGGAGGTTGAGTCTTGCAAAGTAAAAGGGGTTGAGGCAAACCTCGGGTATTGCCATTTCTGCCTACACAAAATCTTGGTAATTATCCAGTAATCATATTGCTTTCTTGAAGAAAAATAACATTATCCAGAGGTAGATAATAGAATTCAGAATCTCTTCAATGTATAAGTCACAAAGTCCTGGATACAAAAATATTACCAGATACGCAAAGAAACAGGAAAATGGAACCCTTAGGAAAAATAAAATTCTGAACAGAAGTTGAATCTTAGAGGACCCTAATGTTGGATTTAGCAGTCAAAGACTTTAAAGCAATATTTTAACCAGTTGCCATCAATTCCAACTCATGGTGACCCCATGTGTGTCAGAGTAGAACTGTGCTCTAATGCTGATTTTTCAGAAGTAGCTCACCAGGCCTTTCTTCTGGGGCTCGTCTGGGTGGGCTTGAACCACCAACCTTTCAGTTAGCAGCAGAGTGCATTAACCATTTGCACCATCTCAGAGACTCCTAAAGCAGTATTATAAATATGTTCAAATAATTATAGGAAAATACAGTCTTAGTGAGTGAACAGAGAAAGATTCTCAGCAAAGAAATGGAAACTAAAAAAGAACTATACAGAACTTCTAGCGCTGAAAAGTACAACAACTGAAACGAAAAAATTCACTGGATGGGCTTTATAGCAGACTAGAGATGGTAGAAGAGTCAATGAACTTGAACTGAGTTGGAAATGTGTGCATCAGGCAACTCAAATGTTTTGCTGCTCGCACATGTCTGTGAATGACTGTAAAAGTGCCATGAGTATTGATTTTGGGATTACAAATAAATTTTATTGAGTAGATGAATTCACAAATATGGAGTCTTTGAAAAATGAGAATCAACTGTACATAAAAACAGAAAAGTTCACTATACGTCTGTAGATTCACATGTAGGTTTTCCCCATTATCCAAAAATAGAATGTTCCTATGAAGCCTTTCATAAGCTTGGATGGTGTAGATCGAAGAAGCAATTACCATTAATTTATATGGGAAAATTTTTGAGTGTTCCTAGACCCAAAAAATAACCTAACAAATCATACCAAATAACACATAAAACCTAAAATAACACTAACATCAGCAAAAGCAGGAATGCTGAATCTATTTCCTGGGGTAGGAGCTTGGCGTTGCCACTCTTGCTGCTTGGGATGTGAACTAACAGCTTGCTGCAAAACAAACGCTGAACACTCTTCTTTCCCCCTTTTTTTCTTAAAAGTGAAAATCCTCTTAGGATTTCTTTTGGTTACTGAAAACAGGTACTAATGTAAGTCTTTTGAAAAGCAAAGTGGTGTAAAGTGAACTTTTGAAAAGCGGGGGATACCTGTACAGGCAATAAGTTGAGCTTTATGAAATTACTGTTTTTTAAGTCAGAAATGGTCAAACATCAGCAATTTCATGTGGTTCTCCCTATTAGTAGAAGTATTAAAAATGAAGGGTAAGGATTAACACCAAATTCATGATAAGGATTTCCGTGGTGAGGGGGAGAATAATCATAGATGGGAACAAATATGATTTTGTTTATCTGTAATATTTTGTTTAGTTTATTTAAAAAAATTAAGACAGTAAAAAATTCATTGATGTTTGTTTTATTGTTAGTTGAATTTTGTTCTGTGTTTTAAAACTTTTATAGACAGAAGATATGCTAAATTTGGAGCATGGTATTTCTGGAGGCGTGAGAGGAGGGTAGGCTGCAGGGGAGCTATAATAAAGCTGGTGTCTGTGGGCAGCAGAATGGTGGATGCTAAAGAGAAGAAAGGGTAGAGCACTAATGCTTACTGCGGGTCTTCTTTGTGCCAGGGATATCACATCATTACCTCATTTAATTTTTTCAGTCACCCTGTGTGGTCTTAATGGATAAAAAATGAAGGTTCATAGAGGTTAATTAAGTAACTTCCTCAAAATGCTTAGCTACTCATTGGTAGCACCTGGCTTTGAATCCATTAGCAACTCCATAGCCCTTTCCTTTGGTCTTTCTTGACTCCCCACTAGCATCCCAGAACCCCGTAATCCCATTATCCTGCTCTGTTTTTCCTCAGTAGCACTTAACCATAGTCTTGTATATTTATTTGTTTCTTTGTTTACTGTCTATCCCCTCCTCTGGAATGTAAACTCTCTGAGAGTGAGAGCTTTGCCAGTTTTGTTCATTGCCATATTCCCAACACATACAACAGTGCAGGGTGCCTAATGGATACTCAGTAAACGTGTTGAATGATTACAGTTTCCAAGTCCTTAAGATACTTTGTAGTTGTCATGTGGACAGAGGCACATTTCCAAACTGTGCCTAAATATGTCATTGTATCTGAAGAAGCCTACTTTTCATTTCCTCTGTAGAAAATGTAGCTCGCACATCTGATTCAGTTGCAAAAGGTCTTCAAATAACCTTAGGATAATTTGCCTTTTCATTAAGGTTTCTCAGGCTCAGTTTTTCAGACGACTGTGTTTTAGGACAGCTGGACCTGGAGTCAGAGAGACCTGGACTGAAGCACCAATTCTGCCTCTTACTAATTCTGTGTCTTCTCATTAGTTCATACATCTTTTCTGAACAACAGTCCTCATTTGCAAAATGGTGATTATAATACATTAGAGAGTTTTTGTGAGGATTAAAATGTATAGTGTCTGTGAAAATGCCTTAAAAGCTGTCAAGTGATTTGTAAACTGTAAGGTGGTATATTCAACAGAAAGCCTTTTGCAGGATGATTTGCAAAGAGCCCAATCTGTTGCAATTTGCATCTGAATGATTTGTCTTTTTCTCCTTTTTGTACTACCTACCAAGAATAGAAATCACCTAATAAAGACTGGCTGAATGACTGACGTGCATTAATAAATCTCAGGAGTTGATAAAGGAACAGTTGAGTATTCTGTGAGAAGATGGCTTCTCATTTGAAATTCTAAGTGAGGCTGAGCTGGGAACACATAATCCTTCAAGGGTTTATGAAGTTTCATTGGTTTGTCTGAGGTGACTGGAGCTGTGAAGAGGAAAATCAAAGAAAAACTGAGAAAGGTTAGGTGTCACCATATGATTCAAATGATTTTAATAAAACATATCACTTAGTGATTTAACAGTTTCCTGCCTGTTTTCCCTCTTCCCCACTTTCCTACTCACAACTTAGGAATTTGACCTTCAGGGACAGACTGAATACTAGTGAGCCTTCCTTTAAGGAATAGGTATGTTCCTGGAAAGTTGTGTGTAAATCAAATTTTTATAGATCGAATGTTCTTAAACTAGGTCATATTTAAATATACTCAGAAAGCTAACTTTTTGGTAAATTAAAATAAAAACATATAGTAATAAACTCATTGCCATCGAATCAATTCTGACTCATAGCAACTCTGTAGGACAGAATAGAACTGCCCCATAGGGTTCCCAAGGCTGAAAATCTTTACAGAAGCAGATCATCACGTCTTTCTCCCAGGGAGTGGCTCATGGGTTCGAAGCACCAACCTTTTGGTTAGCAGCCGAGTGCTTTCACCACTGTGTCACCAGGGCTCCTTTATATCGTAATAGATATCATTTATTGTTTTAACTACGAAACATGAGACCCTTTGTATACACTATCCTAAGTTCACAACTCCATAAGATAGAAAATATTCCCATTTTACAGATGATGAAATTGAGACAGAGAAATTAAGAAATTTGCCCATAGTCACATAGGTATTAAGAGATAAATCCAGAATTTAAACTGGTTTCAGGTCCAGTTTACTAAACCACAGTCTCCTCAAAATAGGAATGCTTTTGAAAAGTGAATAATTTCCCTTGATTTTTTATTTATTTTTTATATTTTATTGTACTTCAGGTGAAGGCTTACAGAACAAATAGTTTCTCATGAAACAGTAGTACCCATGTTGTTTTATGACATTGGTTAACAACCCCACAACATATTAACCCTCTAAATGCTCAACCTTTTTTTTTTGGTGAAAATACACATAGCCAAAGATACACTGTTTCAAAAATTTCTACATAGTTCAGTGACATTGACTACGCTCTTCCAATTGTGCTGTTATTCTCACTTAAGATGAAGGCTTACAGAACAAAATAGTTTCTCGTTTAACAGTTACTACAAATGTTGCCCTATGACAATGGTTAACAATCTCACAACACATCAACAATATCCTTACTCAACCTTGTGTTCCCTATCACTAGCTTCCTTGTCCCCTTCTGCCTGCTGGCCCTTGTCACTGGACTCCTGTACCTCGTTAGTCTCATTTGGTTTTATGGGGCTGTCCACTCCCAGGCTGAACAGTGAACCTCGGAGGTAGCCTCACCACTGAGCTAAAAGGGTGTCTGTGCGCCATACTCTCGAGGTTTCTCCAGTCTCCTTTAGGCCAGTAAATCTGGTCTTTTTTTTGTGAGTTAGAATTATTATGCTCTGCATCCTTCTCCAGCTCTGTCCAGAACCCTCTGTTGTGATCCTGGTCAGAGCAGTCATTGATGGTAGCCGGGGACCATCTAGCTGTACTGGACTCAGTCCGGTGGAGGCCTTGGTAGCTGTGGACAATTAGTCCTTTGGACTGATCTTTTCCTTGTATCCTGTTCTCTTCATTCTCTCTTGCTCCCAAAGGGATGAGACCAGTGGAGTATCTTAGATGGCCGTCACAGGCTTTTAAGACCCCAGACACTACTCACCAAGGTAGAATGTAGAGCATTGTCTTTATAAGCTGTGTCATGCCAATTGAGCTAGATGTTCCCAGAGACCATGGTCCCCACAGCCCTCCGCCCAGCAATTTAGTCCCTCAGGGAGTTTAGATGTGTCTATGGGGCTTCCATGACCTTTCCCTGTACAGGTTGTGCTAGTTTCCCCTGTATTGTGTACTGTCTCACCGTTCACCCAAGATACCACTTATCTATTGCCTATTTAGTATTTCAGCCCCACCCCTCCCATCCCTGGTAACCAACAAAGATTGTTACATTTTGTGTGTGAACTTTTTCATGGGTATTTACAATAGAGGTCTCATACAATATTTGTCCTTTTGTGATTGACTTATTTCACTCAGCATACTGTCCTCCAGTTTCATCCATGTTATGAGATGGCTCACAGATTCATTGTTGTTCTTTCTCGTTGCATAGTACTCCATTGTGCGTATGTACCATAGTTTGTTTATCCATTCATCTGTTGATGGGCATCTAGGTTGTTTCCGTCGTTTTGCTACTGTGAACAATGCTGCCATGAACATAGGTGTGCATATGTCTATTCGAGTGACGACTCTTATTTCTCTAGGATATATTCCTAGGAGTGGGATTGCTGGATCGAATGGTATGTCTATTTCTAGCTTTCTGAGGAAGCGCCATATCATTTTCCAAAATGGTTGTATTATTTTGCATTCCCACCAGCAGTGCATAAGAGTTCCGATCTCCCCACAGCCCCTCCAACATTTCTTATTTCCAGTGTTTTTGATTCGTGCCAGTAATGCCGGGGTGGGATGGTACCTCACTGTGGTTTTAATTTGTATTTCTCTAATGGCTAGTGATTGCAAGCATTTCCTCATGTGTCTGTTGGCCATTTGAATGCCTTCTTTGGTGAAGTGGCTGTTCATTTCCTTTGCCCATTTTTTAATAGGATTATTTGTCTTTTTGTTGTAGAGGTGTTGGATTTTCTTGTAGATTATGGAGATTAGACCTTTGTCTGACTTGTACTGTCCAAAAATTTTTTCCCAGTCTGTAGGTTCTCTTTTTACTCTTTTGGTGAAGTCTTTTGAAGAGCATAGGTGTTTGATTTTTAGAAGATCCCAGTTATCTAGCTTATCTGTTGGGTTTTGTGCATTGATGGTTATGGTTTGTATCCTGTTAATGCCATGTATTAAGGTCTGAAGTGTTGGTCCTATTTTTTCTTCTATGAACTTTACAGTTTTAGGCTTTATATTCATGTCTTTGATCCATTTTGAAGCAGTTTTTGTATACGGTGTGAGGTATGGGTCCTGTTTCATTTTTTTGCAGATGGATATCCAGTTTTGCCAGCACCATTTGTTAAAAAGACTGTCTTTTCCCCACTTGATGGACTTTGGGCCCTTGTCAAAGATCAGGTGACCATAGGTGGATGGATTTACATCTGGGTTCTCAATTCTGTTCCATTGGTCAATGTGTCTGTCGTTGTACCAGTAGCAGGCTGTTTTGACTACTGTAGCTGTATAGTAGGTTCTGAAGTCAGGTAGTGTGAGTCCTCCAACTTTATTCTTCTTCTTCAGTAGTGCTTTACTTATTCGGGGCTTCTTCCCTTTCCATATAAAGTTAATGATTAGTTTTTCCATCTCTTTGAAGAATGTTGTTGGTATTTGGATCAGGATTGCTTTCTATTTGTAAATTGCTTTGGGTAGAATTGCCATTTTCACAATGTTGAGTCTGCCTATCCATGAGCATGGTATGTTTTTCCATTTATGTAGATCCCTTTGGGTTTCATGCAGTAGTGTTTTGTAGTTTTCTTTGTATAGGTCTTTTACATCCCTGGTCAGATTTATTCCTAAGTATTTTATCTTTTTAGGGGCTATTGAAAATGGTATTGTTTTCCTGATTTCCTTTTCATCGTTCTCCAACTGATTTTTGAATGTTTATCTTGTATCCTGCTACTCTGCTGAATCTTTCTATTAGTTCCAGTAGATTTCTCGTGGAGTCTTTAGGGTTTTCTATGTATAGTATCATATCATCTGCAAACAGGGACAGTTTAACTTCTTCATTACCAGTTTGGATGCCGTTTATTTCTTTTTCTTGCCTTATTGCTCTAGCTAGAACTTCTAGCACAATGTTAAATAGGAGTGGTGATAAAGGGCATCTTTGTCTTGTTTCTGTTTTCAAGGGGAATGTTTTCAGCCTCTCTCCATTAAGAATGATGTTGGCCACTGGTTTTGCATAGATGCCCTTTATTATGTTGAGAAATTTCCCTTCTATACCTATTTTATTGAGAGTTTTTATCAGGAATGGGTGTTGGACTTTGTCACATGCCTTTTCTGTGTCAATTGAGATGATCATGTGATTCTTTTCTTTCCTTTTATTTATGTGGTGGATTACGTTGATTGATTTTCTAATGTTGAACCATCCTTGGATACCTGGTATGAATCCTCCCTTGATATTTTTATGGAGAATATCTGATTAAAAAATTTGCACTCACCCACCCAAATCCATCTCTGAGTGGTGATCATCTGTGTGATCTCTCAAAGAGACCAAGTGTCTGTACCATTCCCTCACTTAAAACCTTATTGGCCTTCACTGCCTACAGGATAACATCCTTTCATAGTCTACTCAAAGCCTTTAGAATCTCATCCTGAGCCGTCTCTCTAGTCTTGCCTCTTCTTTTCCCCTAGAACTCCCTAACTATCTGTGGTCCCTAAATGCTCTAGCCTTTGTCTCACCTCTGACTGGAATGGTTTTTTACTTGAATCAGTCTTGTCAACTTCTGTTAAGCTTTGACTTAAAGATTCAGCTCTTCTCTGGGAAGCCTTCAGTGACCTTCCCAGACAGAAACCAAAACCAAAAACCAAACCCCTTGCTGTCGAGTCAATTCTGACTCAGAGAGACCCTATAGGACAGAGTAGAACTGCCCTATAGGGTTTCCAAGGAGCAGCTGGTGGATTCAAACTGCTGACCTTTTGGTTAGAAGCCGAGCTTTTAACCAGTATGACATGAGGTGCTTTCCTTTGTGTGATCCTTCTGTTTGAGCACTCAAATCTTTTCCTGTAGTCATTGCTGTGTCCCCTGTCAACCATAGCAGCTTATGGAGGGTGAGTAATGGTATCTCCAGTACCCAGCATAGTTTCTGAATAAACCAGTGAATTAAGAACCCACCCAAAGCCTACCAACAGCCCCATGGCCTCTATCACCTCAATAAAGTATGGAGAAAAAATCCTGTGCTTTCATGATCTCACTCTAACCCCCAAATGTTCTTTATCCTTGAGGCCTAGTAGTCTTTTTGTAAATAGCATATGCTCAATAAATGTTCCCTTGGATGCCACGATGAATGATTGGATTGCCCTGATGTTCCAGAATTCATCGTTCTGGAATTCATCATTCCAGAATTCCTGAGCTCCCTATGCAGTGGGTCCCTCTGCACTTATTAAATGCACCCATTCATTATCTCTCAAATATAAATATGAGAATAACAATGTATAGTTTTTGTAGATGTCTTAAATTTGATCCACTATTCCTACCTCAACGTTTTGTTTGGTATTACCCTGGGGCAGCTGTTAACATCAGGTGAGGCCCTTGACTTTCCAGCCTCTGAGTTCCCTCCTTTGCTAAAAGGAAAGACCAGCTGTTAGCCTGTGAGGTACTTTACATAAAAACCTCATTTTATTGTTACCATCTTTCGAGTTTTGCAGATAAGCAAACTGAGGGTTCATCATAGTTATGTAACTCTCTCAAATTCTCTTAGCTTGTAAACAGTTGAGCTGGAATTTGGCCTAAGGCTCTTTGACTCCCAAATCCATGCTTTTCTCTCTGCATTCATAATATTGTTCCAGTCTCGGGTTAATTGTGAAGACTGTGTGAGGTAATGATAGGGAAATTGTTTTGAAGTGTGTAAAATGCTATACAGATGTTAGATTTGAAAGATAATATTAATCAGCATGTCAACAACACGCACTATTCTGTACAGTGTGTAAATCCTAGGTAAGATCAAAAGAAAAGGGAAAGGTGTCTTATAAAAATACACAGTTCAACAGACAGAATATGACCTGTAATATTTAATGTTTTACTTAGTCCCTTGCAAATGCACAGAATTAACCCCAGATTTAGAAAATATTGTTACAGCTAGAAGAGGTTTAAATGGTCAGATAGTTTAACTCCCTCTATTATTGATGCCAAAACTGAAGCAGAAAGGGGTAGAGTGGCTTGTGTATATCACACAGCAAAATCTGGAATAAGAACCCAGGAGTTTTGACTCTGAATCCAAGGCTTTTCATATTGCACCACCTTAATGGACCCAGTTTAGAGGATTGCAAAGGGAATCTGATCTGATCTCTATCACAGCTCAACACGTACCATAGGAGATGCCCTGTGCTTGGTTTATCAGTTAAAATGGACTAAGCGTATCTCTTAATTTTTAGAAATTTATGTGGGTGTACATAATCCTTCCTTCCCAAGGGCAATTATCTCTTGAAATTGAGTTATTGCTTATGAAAGTATCTTGGTTCTTGGTTCTTAGTAAGAAAGAAGTTCAAATTGTTTTATACCTGGAGCAAATGAAGTATGCAGCTTGGAATGCTAAGCTTTTATCTCCAAGGGAGAACAGCTCAATGTTGTATTTAGATGCATCTGGTTTTCCTCATTATTCCTCTGCTAGTCAAAACGGCTGCCTTGAGCCAATTTCTTCTAAATAAAATCTTTCTAATCAGATTTTCCACTGAATATGGATTTCATATGAAAATAATCCTTATCCTGAAAATTAAAAATCTTTCTTTCCTGTACTTCAGCGTGCATTTCAGATAATGGCTTAAATCAACAGACAGAATGGCAGCCAATTCATTAGGATTTGTTACAGCAGACAATTATAGAAAGCCTACTATGTGTTAGAGATTGCAGGGGTGAAAAGAGACAGAAGACAGGGGCTTTGAACTAAGAGCTCGAAATTTGAGGTCAGATTTGAGTTTAAGTCTCAGTAGTACCACCACTAAGGAGCCCTGGTGGTGCAGTGGTTAAGGCACTTGACTGCTAACCAAAAGGTTGGTGGTTTGAAACCACCAGCCACTCGGAGGGAGAAAGATATGGTGGACTGCATTTGATACATCTCTCATCTGTCTACTTAACATGGCCAGCATAATATCTGATACATAAATAATACAGGGCTTACTGAATGCAGACTAAAAGTCATGCTGGTAATGTGATAAGAGTTCAGAGAAGAATGAGATCACATTGGGCTTTGGTGATCAGGAAGGCTTCAGGGAAGAGATAAAACCTATGCTGGACTTTGAAGAATGGTGTGGCCAGCACTGTTAGTTGCTAACTCTATCATCCATTCTTCCCTTTCTCCTCAGTAGCAGAGTGCCCTGTTGAAAGACAATGCTTACCAACCTTCCTTGCGGCTTACTGTGGCTGCTAGGTATGACTAAGTTTGGCCAGGGATATCTAAAGGTATATATTATATGGTTCTTCCCAGAAGTCTCTTACTGGAAGGAAGTGTTCTACCCTTCATCCCTTTCTTCCTCTTGTTGCTTGTAACTTGGATATGAGGTTGGAATTCTGGTAACCACTTGGACCCTAAGGATGAGGGCCAAACCATAAAGATGGCAGAGGAGAGAGCTGGTTAGAGCCTGATTCCTGATCCTCCTGAAATCACCATGCCAGCCCTAGGATGCCTACCTCTAGAATTCTCTTATGTGAAAGAAAAATAATGTCCAATCATTAAACTCTTGCTATTTTGGGTCATATGCAGCTAAAAAACTGATAAAAATGTAAGGGCTTAGATTAGACAAGTGAGGGCATACTAAGCTGAGGAATCTATCAGGGTGTGAACATGGTAGAGACAAGCTACATTTTTGCTAATTCTTTACAGTCTGATTTTCTTGTGGAGGAGAGTATAAGCATTAGCTAAAATGACACTGGGGCTTTGGAGTCAGACATATCTAAGCTGAAATTAGTTTCTATCAGTTATTTGCTTGGGTAACTCCCTTCACCTGTCTAACTTCAGTTTTCAAATCTATAAGATGGGAACAGTAATATCTACTCCATGGGGTTGTTGTGCGAATGAGAGAGAATGTTTATCCCTAGAAGAGTCTTTTAACTTTCCAGCCTCTCAGACACAAAGATCTCAATAAATGGTGGCTATTAGCATTATCTTCTGTGCTTGCCATATTTTCTGTGACTAGACATGATGAAAATTTTAGTACTTGGGGCGTTAGAATTAAAATTAGAAGATGTAGCATAAACATTTTTAAGACCACCTACTTGCAACTTAGCTTTAGGCAAGTCACCTGCTTGAACCTCAGTGTCCTCATCTGTAAAATAGGTAAAATAATAACCTCTGCCAATGGGTTTGGTTTTGGGTTTTTTTTGCCCTGCCTCTCCAGAGTCTTTTGTGAGAATTGAATGAACTCAAGGTGAGAATCAGAATCGATTTGATGGCACACAACAACAACAACAAAGGTAAGATGGTAAGGCTTTAGTATGGTGTGGCCAGGGCCTTGGAGCTGGACTGATAACCAGAGTAGAAGGTGCTGGAATTGAGGAGGTATAGAGCTGACTAAGAGGAAAGGAGTAGAGGAGGGAATTCTGAATTGGGCTTTAGCAGACCCAGCTGAGCAATTAGGGAAGCGGTTTTTAATCCTCTGATATCTATTGTAGAGTGGAAGCCTCGGGAGCTGAATATTAGTCTGAAGGCCTTTCTAGGGACCCTATTGAAATGAAGCCCTGCTACTTAGGCTGAGAGAATGTAGGATCCAACTGAAGTTCAGTGATCATTGAGCATCTACTAAGTGCTAAGCCATGCTTCCTCATTAAGCAAACATCTATTGAATGCTTACTGTGTGCCGAATACTCTACCTGTATCATCTGATATAATCCTTACAGTATCCCTTTGAAGTTGGTTTACAGGTAGGGAAACTGAAGCTCAAGAAGAATTAAATAACTCACCCAAAGTCACATAATGAAGTAAATGGTATAGTAGAGATTTAAACCAATTTATATATCATTCCAGAGTCCAGCTTTCTCTGCTTCGTATTCATGTGGAATTTGTTTATTGGGCAAATCAGCTTCTGGAGACTGAGGTCTTGCAGGCATGAGAAACTTGACAGGGAGAAGGCATTGCTGGGGATGGGTAAGAAAAGCCTGAGTAGGGCACTGGAGAAAACACAGGAGCCTTGGGCACCTGAATGGAGAGAGGCTGAGGGTTCCCACAAAAAAAGTGAGAGAATGAGTATTAAGTGCTTGGGAACAGTGCTTGGGACATAGTAAGTACCCAGTAAATGTTAGTTTCAGTGATGTTGGTGATGATAATGGTGAAGGTGACTAGTTAGCCACGCAGAGAGACCTTTCCCCTGTAGAGGCAGCTGCCGTGGGTACTGGGCCAATCCTGACCAACTTGGTGGGAATTATGAGCCACAGCCTCTGCAGTGGGTGGGGCATGGATCTGTGAGAGGTAGTATATGACAATGTTACAGATGTTGATTCCAGAACCAGACTGCCTGAGTGTGTGATCCCAATCTGCCTCTTCCTAACTTGGGCAAATTACTTAACTTCTCTGTGCCTTTGTTTCCTTATCTGTAAATTGGGCCTATGAAGAGTGCCTCGCTCAAGGATTTATTGTGCATATTTAAATGAATTAATACATATAAATCCCTTAAAACAGTCAATGAATGTTAGATATTAATATTACAGGTCTTGCTGCCTGGTAGCTAAGGGTGCTTGGAGGAGGAATTAAGATTAGTTGAAGGCTGGACTGGCTCAGTTCCTTGCTACGTCTGGTTCTTAATCTGGTTGCTGTATCAGGGGCCCTGACAATCTGCCTGGCTCCTGTCCCCAGAGACTAGATTCTGTTCTTCCAGCTACTACTGTAAATGGGAATCAGGATGCCAATTCTGCACGACCTTGAATTCTGCCACTGCCTGGCGTCTTGTGATGCCTGTGGTTCTGTCTTATGCACAAGACTGAGCATTGGCATCAGCTTTAGTCAATCCTAAATTCTCTTTTAGATTTGGGAGGTTGGACTGCTGGTGAGGCCCTTGATGCCTAGTCACTTCCCAGGAGTCCCATTTTCTCCAAGGATATAGCACTTAGGGCTTGCTGGTACCTGTTTGAATTATGAGGCAGTAGCAGCAGTAAGGGAGGCATGGTGGCGCACTGGTTAATAGCTCGACTGTTAAAATGGTCGCCAGTTCAAATTCAGCAATTCAAATCCACCAGCCTCTCCTTGGAAACCCTATGGAGCATTTTACTCTTATAGGGTCACTATGAGTCAGAATCGCCTCTATGGCAATGGGTTTTTTTTTTTTTTTTTTTTTTTTGGTTTAGCAGCAGTAAAGGACACAGGATTTGGAATTAGACTTGGCTTTGGAATTAGACTTGACTTTGAATCACTGCTGTTTCACCCTCTAGAGTTACAACCTTGAGAATGCATCTTCAGTTCTCTGAGCTGAGCTTCAGTTTCCTCATCTAGGAAATAGGGATAAGAACATTCTTTTTTTTTGGTTAACGTGAGACTCAGATGGGCTGGTATAAGTGAATGCTTGCTACCAATGCCAAATGTTACACTTAATAGTATTTCTTGGTTTTTCCCCCTTGAGTCAGCTTTTACTAGGACTCTGTCCCAGGCTCAGCCAGGAGTTAACCTGCACAGTCAGGAGTAGTCACATACAGGAAAAAGGCTTCCAGGAGAGAGACTGTTCTCTATAGCAAGCATTTGTTCAATCTCTGGGAGCCTCAGAAACAGGCCTGGGATGGAGGAATTGGCTAATAGGAGGGGAGGACAGATCGCATAATCTATCTCTGGGTCACCTCTGGGAGAAGAAAGGGCCTTTGGGATCACCTAGTGCCTGGTGCATTCAAGTTGAAATTCTACAGATCAGATCCAATAGGACCTTGTGGTTGCCATAGGAACTGCTTGGCATTTAGCAGCTCTGAAGATTACTCTCTTCTACACTACATGATAGTGGGGCTTAAGGGCTGGAAAGAACCTTAGAGGTCTTCAAATACAAATGGGGAAACTAAGGCATTCAGTTCTTCAGGTTCTAAAATGCCTACCTAGTTTAGTGCCTCTTCATGAATTTATTCTTTCGACAAGTATTTATTGAGCACTTATTACATGAAAAGCCCAGGTTAGGCATGGAGGATGCAGAGATAAATGTAATACAATACTTATCATCCAGGCCAGGTCTTCCCAACCTAATGGTGGAGAGAGAGAGAGACATAATGCCATGTGATAAGAGCTTTGATGGGGTTACTATGGAAGCAGGTGGTGGATGCTCCCAAGCAGCCTGCCTGTGAGTATCTGGAATACTTCCTAGAAGAGGAGACATTTAAGTTAAGAAGCAGAATAGAAATTAGCCAATGAAGGGTGGTAGTGGTGGAGGCAAAAGGAATAGCATGCACAAAGGCCCCGAGGTAGTAAAGAGAAAGCTGGATGGTGATCCTAGAATTTAAAACATCTCAGCCTGGCTGGAGAAGAGTATGTAAGAAGAGCAACAAGAGAGAATCCTCCCTCCCAAAAAAGAAGTTAATCCAGACATTAACTTTTTGAGATCCAGATTGCAAAAGGCTTTGAAAGCCTTTATACGGGGCCTGTTCTTCATGGCAATGGAATGACTTTTAAATGGCTTTGCTTTAGATATTCTCTTTATGAAGACTGCATTTATATTAAACATGGCAGCTATTTAGAAATATCTATATGTCTTCATAATATAGATAAAGCAAATATGGCATGATATTCACAATTTTCAGCATTGTTGGTGGGCATGTAGATATTCATTGTACTATTTTTTGGTAACTTTTCTGTATGTGAATACTTTTATACTAAAAAAAAATAGCAAAAACTGGCTTTGATTGCTCTACTATGTCCTTGAATTGCTTTGGCCAGTTAAATGGTCAATGCATAGGTACTCTGCCTTCTTTCTACAAATTACGTGGCCAGTTCACAGTTATTTTTAACTCATGTTACCTGTGACATCCTCAGAACCTACTCCTTCCAAATCTACTAACTCTGTTCTGTGCCATACAACAGATATTTATTGAACACCTACCCTGTTCTAGTCACAAAGACTAAAACAAGAAATAAGACATAGTACCTGTCCTCAGAGAGCTTTCAGTCTAGAAGGAGAGGTAATTAAGTAAACAAATGATTAAAATACTGTGGAAATAAAATAGAACATGGAAAAATGTTCTAGCTACTATCAGTGTGGAAAGAGTACTAGTTAAGGCTATGTTGATGAAAGCAAGAAATCTTCCCCCTTTTATGATCTTTGAAATAAACATGCTGGGTGATTGGAGGAGAGATACTTGATCTTAAAGTATCATATTAGTGCCTAGAAGTTGAGAGTGGATAGATCTGAAATTTCTGAGCCTTAAGTTAGTGGCATGTAGACCACGAAATGAGAAGATATGCATTTGAATGGTATTCTCCCCCCAAAAATCCAAACAAATAACAAACTAGCTTCTTCTGTCATTCATCTAATGATTCTCCTTGCTATGGGATATAAGTTGTTATGGTGATGGAAGATGGATCTGAACTGAGAAGGAATTGGAGAAGATATTTTAAAATGGACAGAGATTCAATTATAAAAAATTTATGCCGTTTTAGTTTTCTGTAACTGGCCTAAAATGGCACCCTGGCAATTCTAGGGTGGTTTCCTTTTTAGAGGAAAATAAAATTTCCTGACTATCCAACAGTGATGGGAGCAGAGGCTTAGAAGTGGGTGGGGGAAAACAATGACACAATTTTTATTTTTCAGTTCTACTTGCAACTGGCTGTGGTGGCAATGCTAAATTTCTTGGGAAGTTTTCATCAATACTTAAAAGTGAAAGATTTTTTTTTACAAACTAGTAATTTCTTAAATTTCCTTCTTTTTTTGTTAAAATGTAAAACTAGAATTAAATTAAATTCTCAGTGTCTAAATTAGACCAAAGGGAAATCTGTTGTATAATCCACTGAGTGGATTTATGGTTTGACAGTGTTCCTGAAAAGTGCCATCATCTTCCATCTTCTTCCTTTTTTCCAAATTTATTCTGCACCAGTCTTATCGTCACATGTACCTTATTCCATCAAATAGGATTTCTCACGACCAATCTAATAATTTTATAGTTTTCCCAGTCTTAAACTTTGTCATCTTGACTACACTCACAAGGTACTGTTTTTCTCACATTTTTTTGTTAGTACCAGAATGTTCCGTAAAGCAACAGAAGTTACATATTTTTCTAAAAGGAAAGATCAGTATATCCAGTGGCTACTAACCACTTAATGAAAGAACCTCAAAAACTGCTCATTCTTATGTTAATGAAATGAGATTATTACATAATAAATTAAACTACAACTTTTGAAAGTAAAGGATTTTCTAAAATATTTTTTACTTGTAATTTAAGAAATCCCTTTCTGTAATTTATGTAAGAAAAAATGAAACATTGAAAGGCCCTCAAAACTCACATAGGTGCAGTTTATTCTATAGGGACCCTTTGCTGAGAGAAGCACAGAAGAAGTAGAGAAGATTGAGAATGTAGTCAAGGCAAGGTGCAGATAAGATGTGGGGAACGTCAATTAACCAAATTAATGTGAAAGCCCCTTCCAAGAGAGGCATTAAATTGACAGATACCATTTCCAGAAGTATTCAAGTGCTGGAAAAAAAAAAGGAAATAAAAATGGGAAAATAGGTTTCACAAAGTGAGAAAGGACATCTAGTAGGGAGTAAGTCACACGTATCTGGCCTTAGCTTAGCTTCTTAATGTATTTAGTGCTGCTGACGTCTCTGCTGAGGTCAGAAACCTTTACTGAAATCACAGCTGTGTTTACAGGACACAGCCATTATTTAGGAGAGAAAACTACCTTCATAACCACCTCAGCAGATCTCTCTCTATCCTTCATTCTTCAGCAGCTAGCCCAAGGTCAACAAACAAATAGTTCATTGGGGCTAATTGTGCAGCCCATGTACCAAGCAACAGGATGGTTTTTTCCCTGCCCCACTCCTCCAGGGAGCTGCTCGTGACTCAGGAAGTTGGGACTGCTCATTCTGAGATTCCAAGAATTCTAAATGGGTCACAGGTGTCCATAGAAGGGTGACCAGACTAAAGTGGGATAGACCTCAGACTGTCCATCAGATTTCCTGCTGGGTAGCATTAAGAATTGCCGTAATTTACCACCTCCTTTCTGTTGGTCCTGCCCACCCATCCCTGTCCAGATACAAAGAAGATTGAAATTATCTGCAGATTGTGTCATGTTCAGGGCCGGAAACAATCCCAGCCCAGCCCACAATATACTAAAAGCCTCACATAATGGAAGCGCCAAGTTCTAGAATTGGACCTGCTGCCTGAGCCTATTACCTATTCAGGTGACTGGGGTGAGCCATGGACACTTATGTGCTCACCAAGCAGATCTGCCTGTGTGGTGGGCAGGGCCACACCAAGGATCAGATCAGTTACTGCAAAGCACTTAAACTATACAAATACTTCTAGCTCAGAATCCTTGCTTATCAAATATCCAGATTGCTATTCATTTCTCATCTGGGAGCCTACAGGGTGAGCTGACCAGATCCTCTTGTTCTCTAAGTAGCCACCATTTAAATGTTCTAAAAATTCAGATAAAATGTACATAACATAAACTTTCACATAGGATAAAGTTCACCATTTAAAGTGTACAATTCAGTGGTTTTTAGTATATTCAGAAGGTTGTGCAACCATCACGACCATCCAATTCCAGAACATTTCTATCAGCCCAAAAGAAAACCTGATACCTGTTAGTAGTCACTCTCAACTCCCCACTACCTCCCAGTCCCTGGCAACCATTGATCTACTTTCTGTCTCTATGGATTTACTTAGTTTGGACATTTCATATAAATGGGATCTTAAAATATGTGGCTTTTATGTCTGACTTCTTTCACCTAGCATAAAGTTTTCAAGGTTCACTCATAATTGTAGCATGTATCAGTACTTCATTTTTTATTTCCTAATATTCCTTTGTATGGATACACCAAATTTTGTTTATCCATACATCAATTGATAGACATTTGGGTGATTTCCATTTCTTCTATGTTATGAATAATGCCGCTATGAACATTTGTGTACAAGTTTTTGGATGGATGTATGTTTTCATTTCTCTTGGGTATATACCTAGGAGTAGAATTGGTGAGTCACATGTTGAGTATATGTAACATCATTTAAAATTTTTTTTTAATTTCAGGGGTTAGGACTTCACCATATCTTGGGGACACAATTCAATCCATAACATGCTCTTGGAACAGTTTTTTTAGTCCATTTGGCAGGACTCCTTTAGTTGCAAATGTCAGAAACCTAACTTGAATTAGTGTAAAAAAAAAAAAAAAGGAGTAATTTTTGGCTCCCATAATTGAAAGGAGAGTTGAGATGGAAGGGGTAGGATCAAACTATGGGGCGGGCTAAGCCTCTAAAATGTCTGGAACCAGGAAGGTTATGGTGCTCTCTTTGCTTCTCTTGGTTTTGTTTTCTCTGGCTGACTTTGTCCAAATGGCAGCAAACGTGGCCGCTGTTGGCATCATATTTCATAACCACCGCCACTGAAGGCCAGCAACTGACTCTCGGGGCTCTTGGGGCAATTAATAAACACCCCGGAAGAGTTCTGATTGGACCACTTGTGCCATTTTAATTTTAAATCAGGGAATTGGCATTTTCATTTACCTACCAGTCTCTTTAATTAATATCACACGCAAGTAAAATTTTGCTAAAGATCATTCAAAAGCGGCTGCAGCAGTATGTTGACAGGGAACTGCCAGAAATTCAAGCTGGATTCAGAAGAGGCTGTGGAACCAGGGATATCATTGCTTATATCAGATGGATCCTAGCTGAAAGCAGAGAATATGAGAAAGGTATTTACCTGTGTTTTATTGACTATGCAAAGGCATTCAATTGTGTGGATCATAACAACTTATGGATAGCATTGCGAAGAATAGAATTCCAGAACAGTTAATTGTGCTCATGAGGAACCTGTACACAGATCAAGAGGCAGTTATTTGGACAGAACAAGCGGATACTGCGTGGTTTCAAGTCAGGAAGGGTGTGAGTCAGGGTTGCATCCTTTCACCATACCTATTCAATTTGTATGCTGAGCAAATAATCTGAGAAACTGGACTATATGAAGAAGAACAGGGCATCGGGATTGGAGGAAGGCTCATTAACCTGTGTTATGCAGATGGCACAACCTTGCTTGCTGAAAGTGAAGGGGACTTGAAGCGCTTACTGATGAAGATCAAAGACCACAGCCTTCAGTATGGATTACACCTCAACATAAAACAAAAATCCTCACTACTGGACCAATAAGCAACATGATAAACAGGGAAAAGATTGAAGTTGTCAAGGATTTCATTTTACTTGGATCCGCAGTCAACACCCATGAAAGCAGCAGTCAGGAAATCAAAAGACGCATTGCATTGGTCAAATCTGCTGCAAAAGACCTTTTTAAAGTATTGAAAAGCAAAGATGTCACCTTGAAGACTAAGGTGAGCCTGATCCCAGTCATGGTATTTTCAACCGCATCATATGCATGCGAAAGCTAGACAGTGAATAAGGAAGACTGAAGAGTTGATGCTTTGAATTGTGGTGTTGGAGAAGAATATTGAATATACCATGGACTGCCAAAAGAGTGAACAAATCTGTCTTAGAAGAAGTACAAACAGAATGCTCCTTAGAAGGAAGGATGGTGAGACTACATCTTACATACTTTGGACATGTTGTCAGGAGGGATCAGTCCCTGGAGAAGGACATCATGCTTGGTAGAGTAGAGGGTCAGAGAAAAAGAGGAAGACCCTCAACAAGATGGATTGACACAGTGGCTGCAACAATGGGCTCAAGCATAACAACAATTGTGAGCATGGCCAAGGACCTGGACAGTGTTTCATTCTGTCATAGGGTCGCTATGAGTTGGAACTGACTTGACGACACCTAAAAACAACAACAGCCAGTCTCTTATGAACTTATTTGTTTGAGTTTATACCAGAGAGGAGGAACTGTCTGGTAAGGTGACAAAATCAGGCCCTAAAACTGTAAGACTAAAGTCCCAGATGCCAGACTGAGGTGACTTCACTAAGGTCTTTGGACCGCCAGCATTGTTGTATGAAAACTTTGACAGGCATATTGAAGATGATCATGCTGCCCACAGATTGCCCTTCATTAAAAAATAGGCTCTAAGGTAAAGGCTATTTTTGTCCCCATAGAGATGTCACAGCTGAATTTAGCTTTACACAAAGATGTCCTTGAGTTTATGTCAGAGGAGGCTTCTCCAGATGCTCTACCTCCTCACAGAAGCAGATGTGACCTACGATATCTTGCTGCTGTTTTCTACATAAAAGAAGTGCAGTGCCCACTTTTTATCCTCTCCCTTCCCTTGCCCTCTGCATAGTTGCTGCTCATTTCACCCACCCCCATTTTCTACATTTTCCCTGGAAGTACAGGATGTAGGCAGAGTTAGGGCAGTGGGAACCAGGAGGTGGTCAGAGAGGAAGATGGGCATGATGGGGTGAGCTGGGTAAGGACTCCATGGGGAAGCCTAGGGGGCAGCTCAGAACACTGGCAAAACCTCATGGCGATGTCCTTGAGCATCTGTGGGTCACTGGAGAGGTGCTCACTCTGTGGGGTATATTTTACTTAGTTTTTCTTAATTTTTTAACTTTTTGTTTAAAAGCAAAATACATTAGAAAATATAGAAGGAACACATACAAATGAGAAATCATCCAGCTCTGGAGATAAACATGGCTAATATTTTTTTGTCTGGCACATGTTCTTTCTTTATAAACAAGTGGCATTATACTGTAATAGTCTGTGCAATTTTATATCTTATTTATTAATGCTGTGAGCATTTCCCCTTGTGATTCAGTGTTCTTCAAAAAAATAATTTTATGTGGCTGTATATGCAATTTTGTCCCAATTTCTTGCCAATTTGAAGGGCTGCTGTTCAGAAGATTTACTCCCCCATTCCTGACTAGATGTGTTAGCTTCCCATTATGGTTTCAGAAATAAAAATAAAAATCCAACCTCTTTACCCTCAGAGGAAAAAGGACAAATGGTAATTTACTAGGTTTAAACACAATGGGCATGAACGCTAGGTGTAAGTTATGACCAAAGTAATCCTGCCCCTGGCCTGACTTCAGCTTCTGCTGCTACCCATCACTGCCCCCAGTCTTTGTCTGCCATTATAGATTACAGCCAGAGAAGGAAGGGGGAGACTGAGCCTCTGTCTCTCAACTAGACAACTATAAGAAAAACATTAGCATTTCTGTTGAATTAAACAAACAAACAAACACTTTGCTGTTTGCTGTTTCCAACTCAAGTGACCCTATAGGACAGAGTAGACCTGCCCCATAGGGTTTCCAAGGAGCAGCTGATAGACTGGAACTGTTGACCTTTTGGTTAGCAGCCAAACTCTTAACCACTGTACCACCAGCACTCCCTTCTAATTGAATAGTTTCTGCTAAACTAAGAACAGCTGTTCAGGGTGGCTGCTGCTTTTCACCTATTGGCTAAACTGCATAAGCACTCTAGTGACTTCTCAGTTGCTGGTGTAATGAGATCATCTATTAAAGTATGAAAGCCCTCAGTTTATCATCTTCTCCACCTTTGAGGAGGGGTCTACTTGCCCTACCAGTTCTTGGTCTTTGTAATGCAGACTCTGGAGGAAAGGTGATGAGTAGGGGGCTTATGAGAAAGAGAGACAGAGAGAGAGAGAGAGAGAGAGAGAGAGAGAGAGAGAGAGAGAGACACGTGTTGCAAGGAGGGCAAGAATAATTTGGTGAGGGGGAAGGGTTTGTTAGAGGAACATAGAAGGAACCAGCTGCAAGATGGGAAGACAGTGGATAGGAGAGAAAAAGGGATTAAAAAAAATTTATGGGGCCCTGACTTTGTGTTCCCTTCATGGTGCTTGAGATATACAAGTAAGAGACTTGAGTTATTTTGAAATTGCTGTTAGTGGCATGGACTGTGTGTCTTTACCATACATTGTGTTATGAGTGAGCCATGAAATTTTATAAATGCTATACTAACAAATGGAGTCATGGCGGCATAGGGGTTAAAGAGCTCAGCTATTAACCAAAAGGTCAGCAGTTGGAGTCCACCAGCCACACCTTGGAAACTCTATGGGGCAGTTTTACTCTGCCTTATGGGGAATTGACTTGATGGCAATGGGTTTTTTCTTATACTAACAAATAAGGGGGAGGGGCAGTGAAATTCATTACCAGTCAGACAGCAAGCAGAGTCCAAAAGCAGGTGCAGTTTGGGATTGGCTACATTGATACTGGCAGAGGACCCCCAGGAAAGATAATAAAATTGTCAGGGCCAGAGTACCCAACAATTATAGTCCTCCATTGGCTGGATTGCAGGAATAGGTATATTTGAGAGCGAGGGAAACACAGGGAGATAAGACCTTGGACTTCATTATGGCTTGAACTGTGACCCCACTTTCATGATTTTCTTAAGATCCCTTCAGCACACAGTAGCAATCAGAATCTATATTTATAATCTATGAGTATGTCCAGTGCTGACAGTGACGTGGTACTAAAGCAGTTTGGGCTAGGCAATCTAAGAGATGGAGCTAAGGGAATGGAATGTGATGACTGGTAAGGCAGAAAACACTTTTGGTTACGTGATCAGAAAATGAAATATCCTCTGAACTAAGCAGACATATTGCTTCCTAGAAATACTCAAGAACAGGCCTGGTGAAATATCAAAGACATTTTAAGTGTCAGCACAGTATATGGTTTGTTTTTTTTTTTCAAAATATTTTATTGTACTTCAGGTGAAAGCTTACAGAACAAATAGTTGTTTTATGACATTGAACAACACATGTTGTTTTATGACATTGGTTAACAACCCCACAACGTATTAACCCTCTAACTTCTCTACCTTTTTTTTTTTTTGGTGAAAATACACATAGCCAAAGATACACCATTTCAAAAATTTCTACATGCACAGTTCAGTGACATTGACTATGCTCTTCCAATTGTGCTGTTATTCTCACTTAAGATGAAGGCTTACAGAACAATATAGTTTCTCATTTAACAGTTGCTACAAATGTTTCCCTATGGCAATGGTTAACAATCTCACAACACATCAACACTATCCTTACTCAACCTTGGGTTCCCTATCACCAGCTTCCTTGTCCCCTTCCGCCTTCTGGCCCTTGTCACTGGACTCCTGTACCTCGTTAGTCTCATTTGGTTTACCGGGGCTGTCCACTCCCAGGCTGAACAGTGAACCTCGGAGGTAGCCTCACCACCAAGCTAAGAGGGTGTCTGGGGCCATACTTTCGAGGTTTCTCCAGTCTCCTTTAGGTCAGTAAATGTGGTCTTTTTTTTGAGTTAGAATTATGCTCTACATCCTTCTCCAGCTCTGTCCAGAACCCTCTGTTGTGATCCCGGTCAGAGAAGTCAGTGGTGGTAGCCGGGCACCATCTAGCTGTACTGGACTCAGTCCAGTGGAGGCCTTGGTAGCTGTGGACAATTAGTCTTTTGGACTAATCTTTACCTTGTATCCTGTTCTCTTCATTCTCCCTTGCTCCCAAAGGGATGAGACCAGTGGAGTATCATAGATGGACGTTCACAGGCTTTTAAGACCCCAGACACTACTCACCAAGGTAGAATGTAGAGCATTGTCTTTATAAGCTGTGTCATGCCAATTGAGCTAGATGTTCCCAGAGACCATGGTCCCCACAGCCCTCCGCCCAGCAATTCAGTCCCTCAGGGAGTTTGGATGTGTCTATGGGGCTTCCATGACCTTTCCCCGTACAGGTTGTGCTAGTTTCCCCTGTATTGTGTACTGTCTCACCGTTCACCCAAGATACCACTTATCTATTGCCTATTTAGTATTTCAGCCCCACCCCTCCCATCCCTGGTAACCAACAAAGATTGTTACATTTTGTGTGTGAACTTTTTCATGGGTTTTTTACAATAGAGGTCTTATACAATATTTGTCCTTTTGTGATTAACGTATTTCACTCAGCATAATGTGCTCCAGTTTCATCCATGTTATGAGATGGCTCACAGATTCATTGTTGTTCTTTCTCGTTGCATAGCACTCCACTGTGTGTATGTACCATAGTTTGTTTATCCATTCATCTGTTGATGGGCATCTAGGTTGTTTCCATCGTTTCGCTATTGTGAACAATGCTGCCATGAACATAGGTGTGCATATGTCTATTCGAGTGATGACTCTTATTTCTCTAGGATATAGTCCTAGGAGTGGGATTGCTGGATCGAATGGTATGTCTATTTCTAGCTTTCTGAGGAAGCGCCATATCATTTTCCAAAATGGTTGTATCATTTTGCATTCCCACCAGCAGTGCATAAGAGTTCCACTCTCCCCGCAGCCCCTCCAACATTTGTTATTTCCTGTGTTTTTGTTTTGTGCCAGTAATGCCGGGGTGAGATGGTATCTCACTGTGGTTTTAATTTGTATTTCTCTAATGGCTAGTGATCGCGAGCATTTCCTCATGTGTCTGTTGGCCATTTGAACGTCTTCTTTGGTGAAGTGGCTGTTCATTTCCTTTGCCCATTTTTTAATAGCATTATTTGTCTTTTTTGTTGTATAGGTGTTGGATTTTCTTGTAGATTATGGAGATTAGACCTTTGTCTGACTTGTACTGTCCAAAATTTTTTCCCAGTCTGTAGGTTCTCTTTTTACTCTTTTGGTGAAGTCTTTTGAAGATCATAGGTATTTGATTTTTAGAAGATCCCAGTTATCTAGCTTATCTGTTGGGTTTTGTGCATTGATGGTTATGGTTTGTATCCTGTTAATGCCATGTATTAAGGTCTGAAGTGTTGGTCCTATTTTTTCTTCTATGAACTTTACAGTTTTAGGCTTTATATTCATGTCCTTGATCCATTTTGAAGCAGTTTTTGTATACGGTGTGAGGTATGGGTCCTGTTTCATTTTTTTGCAGATGGATATCCAGTTTTGCCAGCACCATTTGTTAAAAAGACTGTCTTTTCCCCACTTGATGGACTTTGGGCCCTTGTCAAAGATCAGGTGACCATAGGTGGATGGATTTACATCTGGGTTCTCAATTCTGTTCCATTGGTCAATGTGTCTGTCGTTGTACCAGTAGCAGGCTGTTTTGACTACTGTAGCTGTATAGTGGGTTCTGAAGTCAGGTAGTGTGAGTCCTCCAACTTTATTCTTCTTCTTCAGTAGTGCTTTACTTATTCGGGGCTTCTTCCCTTTCCATATAAAGTTAATGATTAGTTTTTCCATCTCTTTGAAGAATGTTGTTGGTATTTGGATCGGGATTGCTTTCTATTTGTAAATTGCTTTGGGTAGAATTGCCATTTTCACAATGTTGAGTCTGCCTATCCATGAGCATGGTATGTTTTTCCATTTATGTAGATCCCTTTGGGTTTCATGCAGTAGTGTTTTGTAGTTTTCTTTGTATAGGTCTTTTACATCCCTGGTCAGATTTATTCCTAAGTATTTTATCTTTTTAGGGGCTATTGAAAATGGTATTGTTTTCCTGATTTCCTTTTCATCGTTCTCCAACTGATTTTTGAATGTTTATCTTGTATCCTGCTACTCTGCTGAATCTTTCTATTAGTTCCAGTAGATTTCTCGTGGAGTCTTTAGGGTTTTCTATGTATAGTATCATATCATCTGCAAACAGGGACAGTTTAACTTCTTCATTACCAGTTTGGATGCCGTTTATTTCTTTTTCTTGCCTTATTGCTCTAGCTAGAACTTCTAGCACAATGTTAAATAGGAGTGGTGATAAAGGGCATCTTTGTCTTGTTTCTGTTTTCAAGGGGAATGTTTTCAGCCTCTCTCCATTAAGAATGATGTTGGCCACTGGTTTTGCATAGATGCCCTTTATTATGTTGAGAAATTTCCCTTCTATACCTATTTTATTGAGAGTTTTTATCAGGAATGGGTGTTGGACTTTGTCACATGCCTTTTCTGTGTCAATTGAGATGATCATGTGATTCTTTTCTTTCCTTTTATTTATGTGGTGGATTATGTTGATTGATTTTCTAATGTTGAACCATCCTTGCATACCTGGTATGAATCCTACTTGGTCGTGGTGTATTATTTTTTGATATGATGCTGAATTCTGTTGGCTAGAATTTTGTTCAGAATTTTTGCATGTATATTCATGAGAGATATTGGTCTGTAATTTTCTTTTTTTGTGACGTCTTTGCTTGGTTTTGGTATCAGCGTTATGGTGGCTTCATAGAATGAATTTGGAAGTGTTGCTTCCTCTTCTGTGCTCTGAAATAGCTTGAGTAGTACTGGTACAAGCTCTTCTGTAAATGTTTTGTGGAATTCTTCAGTGAAGCCATCTGGGCCAGGGCTTTTTTTGATTGGGAGTTTCTTTATTACCTTTTCAATCTCTTCTCTTGTTATGGGTCTGTTCAGATTTTCAACATCACTTTGTTGTATTTTGGGTACGCCGTATGGTTCTAGAAATTTGTCCATTTCCTCTAGGTTTTCAAATTTTTTGGAATATAGTTTTTCATAATATTCTGTTATAATTCTTTTTATTTCGGTTGGGTCTGTTGTAATGTCCCCCATTTCATTTCTTATTTGGGTTACTTGTGTCCTCTCCTGTTTTTCTTTTGTCAGTCTGGCCAGTGGTTTGTCGATTTTGTTGATTCTTTCAAAGAACCAACTTTTGTTTTTGTTGATTCTTTCTGTTGTTTTTCTGTTCTCTATTTCATTTATTTCTGTTCTGATCTTTACTATTTCCTTTTTTCCGGTGGTTGTGGGCTTTTTTTTTTTTGCTGTTCTCTTTCTATTTGTTTGAGTTCTGTAGTTAATGTTTTGATTTTGTCCCTTTCTTCTTTTTTGCTATGTGCATCTGTTGCTCTAAATTGTCATCTAAGGACTGCCTTTGCTGTGTCCCAAAGGTTTTGGTATGATGTGTTTTCATTCTCTTTTGATTCTCAGAATTTTTTGATTCCATCTCTGATTTCTTCTATTACCCACTGATGTGTAAGCAGGGTATTATTCAGTTTCCATGTAGTTGATTTTTTTCCCTTGCTCTTTCTGTTGTTAATTTCTACCTTGATGGCATTGTGGTCAGAGAAGATACTTTGAATTATCTCATCGTTTTCGATCTTGTTGAGGATTGCTCTGTGGCCTAAGATGTGGTCTATTCTGGAGAACGTTCCATGTGCATTGGAAAAGAATGTGTACTTTGCAGTGGTTGGATGGAGTGTTCTATATATGTGGGTGAGGTCCAGTTGGCTGATTTTGCCCTTTAGGTCTTCTGTATCTTTGCTGAGTTTCTTCTTAGTTGTTCTGTCCTTTACTGAGAGTGGTGTGTTGAAGTCTCCTACTATTATTGTGGAACTGTCAATTTCTCTTTTCAGTGTTGTTAGAGTTTGTTTTATGTATTTTGGAGCCCTGTCATTGGGTGAGTAGATGTTTATTATGGTTATGTCTTCATGATGGATCCTCCCCTTAATCATTATACAGTGTCCTTCTTTGTCTTTTATGATAGATTTTGTTTTAAAGTCTTTTTTATCTGAGATTAGAATTACCACTCCTGCTCTTTTTTGGTAGTTGTTAGCTTGATATATTTTTTTCCAACCTTTGACTTTTAATAAATTCACATCTTTGTTTCTAAGGTGTGTCTCTTGTAGACAGAATATTGATGGATCCTGTTTTCTTATCCATTCTGTCACTTTCTGTCTCTTTATGTGTGCATTGAGTCCATTTACATTCAGTGTAATTATTGATAGATGTGAGTTTGTTGCTGTTATTTTGTAGTGCTTTTTTTGTGGTGCTGAAGTTTTGTTTGTTCTTCTTACTCTCTTGTGCTGAGTTACTTTTGTTTGTGGATTTTCTTTTCATTTCTTTTGTTTTTGTTTTTGCTGAGACTTTATGTTTTTCCTCTTTTTTTTATGAGTATGTTTGTTAACTTTGTTTGTGGTTACCAGAAATTGTACCCTTATCTTTCTAAGTTTGAAGCAGTCTACCATTACTTGGTATCGCCTTGCCTTCCTCTCCATTAGAAGGTTCTATACCTATGTCATTTATTACCTCTTTTATTGATTTGATGTTTTTGTCATTTATTGATTAACTGCTCTGATTCCCTGTTGTATTTCTTTTGGTTTTGGATAGTCCTCGAGAGTTCATTTCCTAGATTGGTGTCTGGCTGGTACAATCCTGCGTCCTAGGTTCTGCCTGTGAGCTGAAGCTGTTTGTCCTCAGATCGAAAATAATTCTTGTAAGTTTGGTGTGACTTTTACATATTCTGTTAATTTTTGTTTATCTGGAAATGACCTAATTTCACCATCAAATTTGAACAAGAGTTTTGCAGGATATATTATTCTTGGCTGCAATTTTTTTCTTTCAAGATTTTATATATGTCATCCCATTGCCTTCTTGCCTGCAAGGTTTCTGCCGAATAATCTGAGCTTAGTCTTACTGTTTCTCCTCTGTATGTGACTTCTTGTTTTTCATGAGCTGCTCTCAGGATTCTTTGTTTGTCTTTGGTTTTGGCGAGTGTGAATATGACATGCCTTGGTGATTTTCTTTTGGGGTCTCTTCTATATGGGGTTTGTTGAGCTTCTTGGATGGCCAGCTTTTCACCTTTCATGATATTGTGGAAGTCTTCTGTCAGCAGTTCCTCAATGATCCTCTCTGTGTTTTCTGTTTTCTCCCCCTGTTCTGGAATTCCAATCACTTGAAGATTTTTGCTTTTGATTGTGTCGCACATAATTCTCAGGGTCTCTTCATTTTTCTTTGTTCTTTTTTCTGAGTTTTCCTGAAACAGAGTTGTATCCAAGTGTTTGTCTTCAATTCCACTGATCCTGTCTTCCGCCGTTTCAAATCTGCTTCTCAGCCCTTCTATGACATTTTCCATTTCTGAAATCTTGTTGTTTATCTTTTGGATTTCTAATTGTTGTCTTTGTATAATTTCTAGTTGTGAATTTATTTTGGCATTTTGTTCCTGTATCATCCTCCTGAATTCTTCCAAGTGTTTGTCTGTATTTTCCATGAATTTGTCTATTTTTTTGTCATGTTTGTCAGCTTTTTGCCTCAGTTCTTGGAGAATTCCGAGTATTAGAGTTTTGAATTCCCTATCAGGTAGTTCTAGTGCATTTTCTTCCAGAGGAGAGTCATCTGGTGTTTTATTTTGGATGCCTACTGGAACCATCCTATCCTGTTTTTGTAAATGTTTTGATATTGTCTGCTGTTTTCCGGGCATTCATTAGTTATTTTTATCATTTATTGATTGTAGATTTTTTTGTTTTGTCCCTTTTTTTAAAAAAAAATTTGACTATGTCTGAGCAGGCGGACTTTGTGGTCTTTGTTGTTTGCTCGTCTATGCGGTCAATACTTTTCACCTCCTTCTCCAACTGGCAGGGTCAGTCACTCAGATATGGTACAGCAGGGCAGGTCTAGCTGAAGAGGAGTTACTGGGTCAGGTTGTTTGTGGCACTTACTGTAGCCACCAGAGCAGGTCGGTAATCAGTGCAGGGCATGTTCCAGTAGGCCGTGCCTGTGCTGCTTGGTGATGTGATGTCAAGCGCACAGTGCAGGTAGGCAGGATGCAGCGGGGAGATTGTTATGTGTGGAGCGAAGATGGATATGGGAGAGAAGAGAGAGGAACAGTGGCCAAAAACATACAAACAAACAAAAAAGAATGCTAGGGGAGCTTGCTGTTGGAATTGAAAGATGAGAGACTATGAAATGGAGAAAAACAGAAAGGGGAAGAGGAAGAAAAGAAAAGAATGAATAAATAAAAATCATAAAGGTTAAAGAACCACAAAGTTCCCAGGGATCCCACCAATGCAGCTATGAGGTCTGGGGAAGTCGCTCTCAGGTGTTGCAATACAGCCTGGCTAGAAGGCGTAGAGGTATACAACGCCTGGTATTCAGGGATCAGAAAGAGAAGGAAGATATAGAGAGATGAGAAACTGAGCAATGAAGAAAGACAAAAAGGGAAAAAGATGGAAAAGAAAAGAAAATAAATTAAAAAAAAAAAAAGAACAAGAAAGGCCCCCCAATAAAACAGAAAAAAAAAACCCAAGAAAAAAAGAAATGGGCTCAGGGATCCCTGTGCACGTCTGTGTAAGCTGAAGGGGAGTTCCTTGCCACGCAGCTCCGCCTGGCCAGAAAGGGCTCCCAACTCAAGAAAAGGAAAAGAAAACAAACAAACAATTCAAAACGAACAAACGAACAAAAGCCCCAGGATCCCACCAGCATGGTAGCCCAGACTGGGAAGCAGCTCCATATTCGAATGGAGCTCCACAGCCCCTCAGGAAGAAGCAAAGATGGCGCACGGAGCCAGGAACTCGAGCGAAAGGAGGGGGAGGCGGCGAGAGGCAAGCAAGAAATCAAAAGAAGCAGGAAAAAAAAAAAAAAAAGCAACACCAGCAGCCAACAAATGGCACTCAGAGAGCCAGCTAGTGCGGGCTGGTGTTTGTAGACAAGAGACTGTGTCCATGGGAAGCGGAGGGGGCCGAGTATGGGTGAAGAAGGGTAGAGAGTAGGAAAGCGTATATCACAAATTGCCGGTGCTCTGCAGCCCCTCAGGAAGAAGCAAAGATGGTGCACGGAGCTAGGCACTCAAGTGAAAGGAGGATGAGATGGCAAGAGGCAAGGAAGAAATCAAAAGAAGCAGAAAAAAGCAACACCAGTAGCCAACAAATGGCACTCAGAAAGCCGCCTGCTTGGGTGTGTGGAATCCAAGCAGCCGGCGCTTCCCAGTCAAGAGACCGTGGCCGCAGGAGGCAGAGGAGGCCAGGCTGGGGCGAAGAGGGGTGGGGGGTGGGACAGCGCACACTGCAAATTACCGGTTGTTTTGTCTCCCGCTGGATGCTCTGTGAGGCTGCTTTCTCATACCCCCGTTTGCTGGTCTCTGATAGGAGTCCAAGATGGTGGATACGCACTGCGTTCGCTGGTAGGGGACCTCTGCATGAATCTCTCCTCACTCTCCGTTCTCTGTCAGTTTTCTCAGTCCATTTGGTGCTTGGCTGAGTTCCTTATCTCTTCATTTGATGTTTTAGGGTTTCAGGATTGTTGTATTCTCTGTTCGGCTTAGTTTTTTGGATCTTTGCTGTGGAGGGACGGCGTGGTGCTTCTGCCTAGAGCGCTGTTTTGCTGGAACTGACAGTGTATGGTTTTAAGAAGAGAAATAGTTGGCATAAAATTACAATTTGGGACAGTTGCAGGTCCCCAGACTCATGACTTAACTGATTTCTAGACAACAGTAGTAATTTTAGCCATACTAAACAAAAAAACAAACCAAACTTGGTACTGTCAAGTTGATTCTGACTCATAGCACCCCTATAGGACAGAGTAGAACTGTCCTACAGGGTTTCCAAGAAGCAGATGGTGGATTCAAACTGCTGACTTATTGGTTAGCAGCCAAGCTCTTAACGACTGCACCACCAGGGCTCCTTAGCCATACCAAAGGTGTCTAATATAACTCTATTTTGATTTTATACAGCAAGTCTCCCTTGCTGTTTCCTACTCTAAGCAAAATCCACTGGACAAGAGATTTGATTACTGTGCAACAGTATGCTGCCCTTGTTTTCTAAGAAGGAGATTAAGTTACCATCAGGGCTTCGACTCATAATTTTCCTGTTTTGGTTATGGTTCTGGTTCACCCAAATTTTAAAAATTCGAGACTGTTCCAGTGTCGCTTCCTTGGCCATCATTAAACTGGGAAGAACCAGTTCAAAGCCTTCATTACACTGTGAGGAGTAGCATAATGCAGTGATTAAGAGTACAGAATAAGGAATATCAAGCCTATTCAATCTTAATAAGCAATTATACGAGATAAAAAGGGCAATATTTGCCCAAACAGGATACAGCAGAACTACCCCCATAGAGTTTCCAAGGAGCAGCTGGTGGATTCAAACTGCCGACATTTTTGGTTAGCAGCCGTAGCACTTAACCACTATGCAACCAGGGTTTCCGAGAAGGCAGGAAGGGGTAGTAATTCAGGACAAAAGGAAACAAGGAACGTATGATAGAAATGAGGAGAGTGCTGGCACATTGTGAGGAACGAAACCAATGTCGTGGAACACATTATGTACAAACTATTGAATATGAAACTAATTCGCTCTATAAACGTTCACCTAATGCACAGTAAAAAAGAATCCTCTCAATGTTTCTGTGCTTCATTGTTACCATCTGTAAAATGAGAATAATAAAGTACCTACTTCATCCGATTGTTGTGAAGATTAAATGAAAATTTAATTTAAGTATTACTGGGACCCCTGGTGTCACAGTGGTTAAGAGCTACAGCGAGCTATGGCTGCCAACCAAAATATCAGCAGTTCGAATCCACCAGCTGCTCCTTGGAAACCTATGGGGCGGTTCTACTCTGTCCTATAGGGTCTGTAGGGTCTGTATGAGTTGGAATTGACTTGATGGCAGCGGGTTGGGTTGGGTTTGGCTTTTATCATTGACTAAGTGGTTTCTCCTTTTCTAGAGGGTATTTTACTCCAGAAAGAGGACTCAAAGAGTCTAACTGGTGGAATGTGGGTGGGATATGCTCGATAACCAAGAAAGGCTTCTAGGTACTGCTTTTCCTCTGTTACTTTGGATCCTCTGAGAAGCAGATGCCAAGATGGGAATAGACATACAAGATATTTCTTGGGGAATACACTTCTGAGGGAAAAGGGAGAGGGAGCTAGAAATTATGAGAAGAGCTATCAGACCATGATGTAGGTCTGAATCGTGTGCAGTAAAGAAGATTGGATAGAAGAGTCTTGGCCTGCTGTCAGAAGACCTTCATTATTCTATTACTCTATGGGTGACCTTAGTATACTTCTCTGGGCCTCTGTTAAGTGGGAGGAGTTGGATAATATAAACTGCAAAATTCTATGAAATAAATGTGGGGAAGGCTGAAATAATTGGGCTGGTTGTGCTCTAGATGGTAAGCAATACACTCACTTCACTAGGTCAGTCGTTTTATAAACATCTTCTGAATGACTTAGTATATACCTGGCACTGGGTTAGGTGCTGTGCCTATGGAGAGGAATAAGAAATGATTCTGAATATTAGGGAGACTTCTGTCTGGGAAGAGATGCAGACAAGTAAACAAATATTATATGGTTAGTGCTATAAAATGTGGGCTGGCTTAAGTTTGAATGCCATGTACCTTTTAACTTTTGTGTGTGTGTGTGCATGTGCTCACCGATTGCAAGGAATCGGAATAATATTTTTTCTACAGGGTTAGACTGATTTTGGAATACTAAGGGTTAGAGAATAAATTGTCTTAAAAATCAACCTGTAAAATACATAAAGAGAAAAAACTGTACTCTTTTGAGGTTATTTCTTAATTACAATTATTTTTTAAAAATAAATTTATTCATAATTGAATAACTTCTTCCTTCTATCCAATGAGTTCCTATCAAAAGAGATATGAAGAAGGAACTTGAGAAGCTTAAAAGGATCATACTCTCAAAATAATTTATGACTTAATTATTGTGACTAATCTCGAGCCAGTGTTAATTTGTTCATTCACTTAACCAAAATTTATTTAATACCTAGTATGTATTTGACATTTAAAAGATATTATTTTTAATTCTCAATAACTTCCAAGGCAATAACCCTCAAGATAGATATTATTTTCATCTTACCAATGAGAAAACAGAGATTCAGAAAGATGAATTTAGCTCTGAAAGGGCAATCAGCTTGCCAAGATAGATTGTACAAGTACTAAATGTTAGAGCTGAGAGTTTAGGGAGGTAGGCCCAACACCAGAGTCTTTGCTCTTTCTTTTCCTGGATGAAAATTTGGTTATATTTCATAAACTTTATGGTCACTCTTAGGTAATAGAAAGTTTTAAGGTCACTTTTGGAGTCCCTGCATGGTGCAAACTGGTAATGCACTTGACTGCTAACAAAAAGGTTGGAAGTTTGAGTCCCCCCAGAGGTGCCTTAGAAGAAAGTCCTGGTGATCTGCTTCCAAAAGAGCATAGCCATTGAAAACCCTCTAGAGCACAGTTCTATTCTGAAACACTGAAGTCACCATGAGTCAGAGTTGACTGTATGGCATCTGGTGGTTTTAAGGTCACTTTAAATCACAAAACACAGTCTCTTTTGGTAATTGAAAATGTCCAGTCCTAAATAATAATATATTCTACGAACTTAAAGATAAATTTTCTCCCCTACTTGCAACTCAGTCTGGAGGTGAGGTGGCTGCTTGTTCTTTCTTTTTCTGTCCACCATTTCCCCTTTTCTCCAGCATCCGTTTCTGTCCTGTCAAAAGTCAGGTACTAGAAGAAAGGAGGTAAGAAGAAAAGGACACAGTTTTACATGGTGGGGGCAGCTGTTCCTTGGCATCTCTGAGTCACAGAGGTACACGTACTGGTTAATTTTCTTAGGGGGCTCTTCGGTGGATGTCTTTGGAGGCCCTCTTGCTGGACTCTTTCATCTGTAACCCTGTGTGACAGGCCCCAATGCCCAGTCCCTGGTCTGCAGTGGTCAGTATTGTACTCCACATGGACTCACTGATGGGAACTCATCGTACCCCTGAGGCGGTTTTCCTTGACAAGATTTAAAAAATGTCTCCAGAAAAGTTCTTTTGCATGGTGACATTTGATACATGGGAAGTCTTTACTCATCAGAAATCTCAGGAATTCAGCCTGAGCTCAAGAACTGCATCTCTGCCAGTTCTCCTACCAAAGGAGTTTACCAGCCCATTTCTCTTGGCTGCTAGATTCCCTGGTAGGACTTAAACACCAAATCCCTGTGCCCCTAAAATTCAGGGGACATGTCCCAGGATCTGTGAGTAGTTATACTGAAGCATTCTTTATTAGGCTTGAGGTGAGAAAGCAAGAACCCCTCCTCTGTGCCTCTATTTCTTGTTGCTGTCGAGTTGGCTCAGACCCACAGTGACCTTATGTATAACTAAAATGTTGCTCAGTCCTGTGCTGTCTTCATGATCGTTGGTATGTTTGAGTCCATTGCTGCATGAGGGACTCAGCGTACTCCAGTAACTCTGAAAATCTTCTTCACAAAATCCATTCTTCAAAATCCTGTCTCTTCTCCAGCAACCTGACCTTTGGTATGTACAAGTTATCTGACCAGTTTTGGTCATAAGTTTTCAAATTTCTTCCTGGTGGTGGGTCTAGCACTATTTAGTATCTGACATTTATCACCTTGGTTTCTGAGTCAAAACTTCAATTTTAACCTGCTGTTTCACATCCTTTTATTTTGGGGATGAAATGAAATAATATATGTATAGCACCTGGCACATAAAGACAGTCAGAAATTACTAGTTCCCTTCTCTCCTCCTCTTTTTAAGAATATATAATAGACAGTACTGGACTATTCAGTGTGCAGTGTACTATTATTAATGGAAGAGAACATATCCGTCTCTTCCATTAGATGACAAACCTCTAGAGAGCAGAATCTATGAAACATGATCAATAAATATCTGTTGAATGGGTGTTATTTTAACACTGTCGGGAATTAAAATGACATCCATTCAACAGATATTTATCGATCATCTTTAATAAGTTTGGCTCTCTAGGACAGACAGATATGTTCTTCTCCATTAATAATTGTACGCTATACACTGAATGGCATTTATTTATTTACATGCCTCCCCACTAGACTGTGAGCTCCTTGAGAAAAGGCCACGTTTTTCAGTATAATATTCCATAAAGTTTTATTGAATTGAACTAACTGTACTAAAGATAAAAAATCATAATTGAGCTCTTGTTATGTGCCAGGAGCCCTGGTGGTACAGTGGTTAAAGTGCTTAGCTGCTAACTGAACGGTTGGTTGGTGGTTCAAACCCATCAGCTTCTCTGCACAAGAAAGACGTGGCAGTCTGCTCCTGTAAACATTAGAGCCTTGGAAATACTGTGGGGCTGTTCTAGTCTGTCCTATAGGGCTACTATGAGTTGAAATCGACTTAGCAGCAATGGATTTGGTTTTCGGTATTATGTGCCAGGTATGGTACTGACAGTTTTACCAGGCTGGATAGCACCCATGTGTCTAACCTACTCTCTGGTCCTGGAAACTGATTTATATGGGCTCCCTTGTCCTCTGACATCTGGTTGGTTTGGCATGAAAAGGAGTGGGGAGAGTGAAGTACTGGAAGAGAGGAGGAGAGTGAGGACTGAGATTTTACTCCCCTGGCCCTCTTTTGCAGGATACTTCTGGCAAGTGGTGTCCCTTGACTAAATGGTCACCAATCTTGTCAAAGTGACCCTCTTTGCATAACTTTTTCCTTTTAGATTTGGGTAACTGCTCCCTCTCTTCATCCCTTTGGACCTATAACAGCCATGGGTACCGCAAGATCCTTTGTGATTTCCCTAGACCATGCCCCTGCTGGTAAATGTTTTAACAACTGGGTCTCTGGAGCAAAGAAGCTCTCTGATTTGCAGCATTTGAGAATTTCTGTGGTGTAAATACTCCCACATGGCTATTTTCATGGTACCAACATGATGTCATTCAGCAAGGGGTTGGGAAAAGATTCAGAGTAGTTCACCTTTATATAATATTTTTACCATACAGTTACAATAGATGCAACTAACCTCAAGAGCATATATAATAGTAAAATGTAATAAAATAATTAGGAAGTGATGTTTTTTTTGTGTTTAATGTATCTTATTTAATTGTAAGATTATATAATTTTACTCTAAATAATGGTTGTGTTTAACAGCTACCTTACAAAATTCCTGAAAATTTAACAATCAGCTATTATGAGCTGTCTCCAACACACCATTCACTGTGTCTGCACTCATCTTTGTAAACCCTCCCAGAATTATTGCTATATGAGTGTGTAGTCAGGTTCCTGCTGGGACCCTGACTAATATAATCATTTTCTTATTTAATCCATGCAACCTTTGTGAGTTAGGAGCTGTTGTTTTCTAGATGAAGAAACTGAGTTTTAGAGACGTTAAGGGATTGAAATACAAACCTATGCTTATTTGAAAGCGCATGGTCTTTACCATGACACTGATACAAGGCAAAATGTATAAAAGTGCTTAAAAATGTTCACAATCAACTCGGAAGAAGGAAGGGTAGATAAGACTTGTGCAAATGGAGATGAAGGATGGGTGAGAAAGAAATCAGATGATGGGAGGCAGCAGCATGGGCAAAGGGAGTGAGGTGGGAGTTTTCATAGAGATTTAGGCACGGTGAGGTTAGGCTACTTATGGAGTTTTGGGTAATAATAGTAGAAAGTTAAGAATCAAGGCTATGGAAATTATCAGGTTGCTTTCTGTTTAATTTCTAAGTTCAGAAAAAAAAAGAGACAAGCTTAGTCAGAAAAAAACATTTCTTAAACAGGAAATGCAAAGGCCCTGAAAACAAATACCAAACCACAAATGTCAGAGTACTTCACTCTGGCCTTTGAGTCCCAGAGGAAGGAAAAATCTTATTACTTCTTGAAGAATTATAGGCATTTAGATATTGATGGGTGAACTTTCATTTAAAAAGGTTATTCTAAGAGGCTGTGTTTTTTAATGGAATTTTTTTTAACCTGCTCTTGACTAGACAACTTAGCAATCAAGGATTTTGCTCAGCCCACACCTTAAGATGATCGCCTACAAACTCTCTTTACTTAGATGACACTTACCCATTCCTTTAAAGAAAGAGCATTGGATGGACCCAAATGCACATCTTCATATAATAATTAATATATAAATTTATATAATATTCCAGACTGATCATGTGCATTCATGTCTGGGAACTGAGCCATATACCTGCAGGCTACTGTTTACCATCAGTACAGGCTTATCTCACTGGAGAGAGTGCTATATAGTTCATGGAGAGAATGGGGCCCAGAGTTGCCTCTGAGAAGTTGTGGCCCCTTTAACAGGGATTTCTGTGGGAAGGAGGTTGAGTGTCTATGAAATTTCAGAATATCAAAGCTGGGAAAGTTTTTCTTTCAGACCAATGTCTCCCTAGGGGTCACTTTGAATAATGATAGGGAAGCTCAAGCCCTTTCCAGTATGTCTCAAAGGCCAGCCAAAACTGACCATTTACCTACAGAAGTCCAATCAGATGAAGCAACACATCAATCTTCTTGGCTTTAAGCAAGAATGATTTTAGCTCACAGTGGCAACACTGTTTATCTTGTGATGATCAGAAGTCTTGATAAGCAGTTTACCCTTGTTTAACAACGACAAAGAAGATTAGTGATAAAGTAATAATAAAACCAAAAAAGCCAAACCTATTGCTGTCGAGTTGATTCCAACTCATAGCAACCCTATAGTGACCCAATAGGACAAGTAGAACTGCCCTATAGGGTTTCTAAGGCTATAATCTTTATGGAAGCATACTGACACATCTTTCTCTCATGGAGCAGTTAGTAGGTTTGAACCGTTGACTGTTCAGTTAGCAGCCAAACGCTTAACCACTGTGCCACTAGGGCTCCCAAGTAATAATAACATAACAAAATAAAAAAATACTAATAATTAAATAATGGACAGCCACATCTGTAGCTTCATTTTAATCGTGAGGAAATTGAGACTCACAGTGGTGAATGAACTTGCCTAAACCAGTGAGTAGTAAAACTGGGAGTTGAACTCTGGGCAGTTGACACCAGAACTTGAGCTCTTTACTATTATCTATTATGGGGGGAGTAAGGGCTTCTGCAGAAACAATAGGAAAAGTAAACAAAACTACAATTATGAGTCTAGATTGAACTAGATGGTTTCAAGGTTTTGCTGTTGTTGTTAGGTGCCACAGAGTTGATTTCGACTCAAAGCAACTCCATGTGATAGAGTAGAACTGTCTCATAGGGTTTTCTAGGCTGTAATCTTTATAAGAGCAGATTGCCAGGTCTTTCTCTCACAGAGTCTCCGGGTAGGTTTGAACCACCAACCTTTCAGTTAGCAGATGAGTACTTACCATTGTGCCACCAGGGCTCCTTTTCAAGGCTGTAAGAGTCTTTAATGACTTCAAATCCCAATCATTAGATCAAGAACAGTGACTTCAGTAAGTTCTATTGACTGACAGGTAGATCAGTGGCAGCATGTGTGTTGAAAGAGCACTAGGCAGGGAATGAAGAGAGCTGGGTTCTGCCCCAACTAGCTATATGATCTTGGGAAAGTCTTTTCCCAGTTGGGGCTCCCTTGGCCTCATTTTTTCTATTTGTAAAATAAAGGAGTTTTACAAAATATTTCTTAATTAGAATACAAGATCTGTAGTATATTGTGTTGTCCTTTGCTGTGTAACAACCACCCCAAAACCTAGTAGTTTAAAATAGCAACTGTTATCAAGATTTTGTGGCTGCAGAGGTGGAGCCACCATGGCGCTAGAGGCAGAAGCACCATGCCATCCCTCTGCAGCAAAGACCAGAAAAACTAAGTAAAGTAGATACAAACGTCAATCCTGGAATCATAAGCATCAAATGAAGGAATAAAGAACTCAGTCAAGCACTGAACGGAATAAGAAACTGACAGAGAATAGAGAATGAGGAGAGCTATAGAGTGGAGGTCCTATACCAGCTAATGCAGCATGGTCTCGCCATCATGGACTATAGCCACCAAAGAACACAGACAGGGAGTATGGGAAGGCATCTCACGGACCTCACAACAGGAGACGGAGCACCCGGTAACTAGGGATACACGCTTTGCCACCCCCACATGGCCTCCTTCTGTGTACATGGCCTCCTCTGCTTTCCACCAGCCCACAGTTGCTCAGCTGGAGAGACACGAGCTCACTGCTGCCCAAATTCTCCATCTTGGACCTCAGCCACCAAGGACTGCAGCAGGGAGTACAGGAAAGCAACTTCAAGGAGCTCCCAACAGGAGACAGAGCACCTGGTAACCAGGGATACACTCTTTCCAATCCCTGATCCTTCTTACCTCTATGTGCCCTCTGCTGCTTTCTATCAGGCCACAGTCGTTCAGACAGAGAGACAGCAGCTCACTGCCACCTGAGTCCACCCTGCTCCCACCAGCTGGTCCCTTCAGCACCATTTTTTTTTGTTTTCGTTTTTTTGGCTTCTTTTGTTGCTTCTCCTCTCTCTCTCCCTTGCTTTCCTTTCTCTTGACCAGCTAGCACCGTGTGCCATATCCTCCCCTTCTTGATGGGCTGTGCCACACTTCTCTGCTACAGAGCCGCTGGTACATGGCCTCCTCAGGTCTGGGCTGCCTCTGACAGCCGGCTCCTTAGGCACTATATTTTTTTCTTTGTTGTTGTTTTTTTCTCTTTGTTTCTTTTCCTTCTATCCCTTCCTTTCTCCCATCCACTTGGCCCCATGTGCCATCTTCACCCTTTCTCGATGGGCCTTGCTGCACTGCTTGGCTGGGGGGTGGGCACTGGCACACGGCCTCCCCGGGTCTGCGCTACACCCCGCCAACCGACTTGCTCAGCACCATATTTTTTGGTTTGCTTGCTTTGTTCTTTTTCTCTTGTTATTGTTGTTGTTCTGTCTCTCTCTCCCTTCTTTCCCTCCTATCTCTCACCCACCTAACCTTGTGTGCCACCTGCCCCTTCCTGGTGAGCTGTTCTGTACCGCTTGGCTAGAGAGCCTCTGGCACATGGCTTCCCTGGGTCAGTGCCATCCCCACAGGCCAGATCACTTAGCATCATATTTTTTTTCTTTATCTTTCCCATTCTCCCTTTTCCTTCTCTCTCCCACGTAGGCCATGTGCTGCCTCTGCCCCTTCCTGATGGGCCATGCTGTGCTACCTGGTGAGAGAGACATCAGCTTGCCGCCACTCTGATTCTGCCCTGCCCACAATGGCTGGCTCCCTCCCACCATATTTATTTATTTTTGTTGTTTTTATTATTATTATTTATTTTTTATGTTTGTTGGTTTCTTCTCTTTCTCCTCTTTCCTTTTTCCCCATCCACCTAGCCCTGTGTGCCACCCACACCCCTTCTCCACAGGCTGAGCCACACTACTAGGCTACAGAGCCACCAGCACACGGCCTTGCCAATTCTGCCCCACCCACACCTGCCGAATCCTACTGCGCTGCCATTTTATTTACTTAAAAAAATTTTTTCTTTTTTCCTTCATTTTTCTGTTTTGATTTTTTGCTTTTGTTGCTCTCTTCTTTCACTCATTCACTTAGCTCTGTACATCACATCCTCTCCCTTCCCTCCTGCCGAGCTGCACCGTGTGCCCAGTGCTGCACCTCCAAGCGGCCCCAGCACGGTCTCCCAGTCCCCGCCCTGCACTGCCTTCCAACCCTGCCCCGTCAGCCCTGGTTTGTGGCACACTACCCATCCATGCCTGTCCATCCCTGCTGGACCTGCACTGCTGCACCATAGCTGAGTGACTGGCCCTGCCCACCTGGACAAGGTGGTGAGAAGTATCGTGCCCACAGGCAAGCAAGCAATAAACACACCCAGCCCTCCTGCCCATCCATAACCAAATAAAAAAAGCAGGACAAAACAAACAAATCTACAATAATAAATGAAGAAAATAATTCCTGAATGTCCCAGAGACAGTGGACAGTATCAAAATATATATTTAAAAAACAGGACAAGATGGCTCCGGAAAGCAACCAAAATAAAAAACTAGATGACCTTCTGGTAGAAGAAAAGGCATTGGAACTACCTGATAGGGAATTCAAAACTCTTAATAGGGTTCTCCAACATATGAAGGAAAATGCGGACAAAAATAAGGAAAAAAATAGACAAAATCATGGAAAATACAGACAAAATCAGGGAAAATACAAAATAATGGAAGAATTCAGGAAAATAATACAGAAACAAAATGTCAGAATAAATAAACAGCTAGAAATTAGACAAAAACAGCAATTAGAAATCCAAAAGGATAAACAACAAATGGACAGTGTAATAGAAGGCTTTAGGAGCAATTTTGAAACAATGGAAGACAAGATCAGCAGAATTGGAGACAGATTCTGGATGCCACTTTGAGGAAAAATCAGAGAAGGAATGAAGAAAAGTGAAGAAAACCTGAGAATGATGTGGGATACAATCAAAAGCAAAAAATTTGCATGTGATCAGAGTTCCAGAACAGGGGAGAAAATGGAAAACACAGAGTGGATCATTGAAGATTTGTTGACAGAAAACTTCCCTAATATCATGAAAGATGAAAAGCTGACCATCCAAGAAGCTCAGCAAACCCTGTATAGGACAGATCCCAAAAGAAAATCACCAGGACATATCATAATCACACTCACTAAAACCAAAGACAAAGAATCCTGTGGGCAGCCTGAGAAAAATGAAAAGTCACATACAAAAGGGAAACAATGAGAGTAAGCTCTGATTACTTGGCACAAACCATGCAGGCAAGAAGGCAATGGGATAGCATATATAAAATCTTGAAAGAAAAAAACTACCAACCAAGAACAATATATCCTGCAAAACTCTTGCTCAGATATGATGGTGAAATTAGGATATTTCCAGATAAACAGAAATTAAGTGACTATGTAAAAACCAAACAAAACTTACAAGAATTGTTAAAGAGAGTCCTTTGGTTACAGAGCCAGCAACATCAGACAAAAACCTGAATCTAGGACACAAGACAGCATCAGCCAGATAACAACCTAGGTAATGAACTCTCAAGTATAGAACAAGACTAAAAAATTTACAACAGAGAACCAGAGAGGTTAATCTGTAAATCACAAAAATGTCAGAACAACAATAGAGAGAATAAATGGTGTAGGTATAGAACTTTGAAATGGAGAGTAAGTCAAGGGACTATCAAGTAATAAAAGACTGGTTTAAACTTAGGAAGATAGGGGTAAATTTCAAGGTAAGCACAAAGAAAATTAACAAACCTACTCATCAAAATAAAGAAGAAAAACATAAAGTCTCAGTAAACACAAAATCTACAAAAACTAAACAAACAAACAAAATCCACAAATAAAAGGAATTCAACACAGAAGAATAAGAGGAACAAAGAAAGTGTCAGCACCACAAAAAAAATTAAAAATAAAAAACATTACAAAATGACAGCAGTAAACTCACATCTATGAATAATCACACTGAATGTAAATGACTTAAATGCACCCATAAAGAGACGGAGAGTGACAGAATGGATAAAAAACATGACCCATTGATTGATATGCTGTCTAAAAGAGACACACCTTAGAAACAAAGACATAAATATATTAAAAATCAAAGGATGGAAAAAGATATATCAAGCAAACAGCAACCAAAAAAGAGCAGGAGTGGCAGTACTAATCTCAGATAAAATAGACTTTAAAACAAAATCTACCATAAAAGACAAGGAAGGACATTATACAATGATTAAAGGGACAATCCACCATGAGAACATAACCATAATAAATATCTATGCACCCAAAGATAGGGCTCCAAAATACATAAAACAAACTCTAACAGCACTGAGAAGAGAAACTGACAGTTCCACAATAACAACAGGAGAGTTTAACACACCACTCTCAGTAAAGGACACAACATCTAGAAAGAATTTCAGCAAAAGATATGGATGTAAAACAAAGATAAAGGCCACAGTCAACAAACTTGACCTCATAGACATAGACTGCTCCACCCAACAGTAGCAAAATACACACTTTTCCAATGCACATGGAACGTTCTCCAGAATAGACCTCATCTTAACAAAATCCAAAACACAGATAATACAAAGCATTTTCTCTGATGAAAACACCATAAAGGTAGGAAGAGCAAGGAAAAAAAAAACAAACATGGAAATAACACTTTGCTTAAAAATCACTAGGTAATAAAAGAAATCAAAGATGGAATAAAAAAAGTCCTAGAATCAAATGAGAATGAAAACAGATCATACCAAAACATTTGGGACACAGCAAAGGCAGTGCTCAGTGGTCGATTTATAGCAATATAAACACATCAAAAAAGAAGAAAGGGACAAAATCAAAACATTAACTATACAACCCAAACAAATAGAGAATACAAAAGAAGCCCACAGCCACCAGACGAAAGGAAATAATGAAGATCAGAGGAGAAATAAATGAAATAGAGAATAGAAAAACAATAGAAAGAATCAACAAAATCAGAAGTTTGTTCTTTGAAAGAATCAACAAAATTGACAGACTATCAGCCAAATTGACAAAAGAAAAGCAGGAGAGGACAAAAATAACCCAAATAAGAAATGAAATGGGGGACAGTACAACAGACCCAATGGAAATAAAAAGGATCATAACAGAGTACTATGAAAAATTTTAGTCCAACAAATTTGTGAATCTAAAGGAAATGGACAGATTCCTGGAAACACACTACCTACCTAAACTAACACAAACTGAGGTTGACAGTCTGAACAGACGTGTAACAAGAGAAGAGACTGAAAAAATAATAAACTCCTAACAAAAAAAAAAAGCCCTGGCCCAGATAGTTTCACAGGAGAATTCTACCAAATATTCAGAGGAGAGCTTGCACCAGTACTACTCAAAAACTATTTAAGAACACAGACAAGGAAAGGATGCTTCCAAATTCATTCTATGAAGCCAGCATAACCCTGTTACCAAAACCAGGCAAAGACACCACAAAAAAAGAAAATTACAGGCCAATATCTCTCATGAATATAGATGCAAAAATTCTCTACTAAATTCTAGTCAGTAGAATTCAGCATCCTATCAAAAAAATAATACACACCACCAAGTGGGATTCATACCAGGTATGCAAAGATGGTTCAACGCTAGAAAACCAATCACCGTAATCCACCACGTAAATAAAACAAAGGAAAGGAATCACATGATCATCTCAATTGACACAGAAAAGGCATTTGATAAAGTCCAACACCCATTCCTGATAAAAACTCTTGATAAAATAAGTATAGAAGGGAAATTCCTCAACATAATAAAGGGCATCTATACAAAATCAATGGAGCCCTGGTGACGCAGTGGTTAAGAGCTAACCACTAACTAGCTAACTGCTAACCAAAAGGTTGGCAGTTTGAATCCAGCAGAGGCTCTTTGGAAACCCTATGGGGCAGTTCTACTCTGTCAGATAGGTTTGCTATGACTTGGAATCGACTCAATGGCAACAGGTTTGGTTTGGTTTTTTGGTATACAAAACCAACAGCCAACATCATTCTTAACAGAGAGAGGCTGAAAACATTCCCCCTAAGAACAGGAACAAGGCAAGGTTGCCCTTTATCACCACTCCTATTTAATATCGTGCTGGAAGTCCTAGCTAGAGCAATAAGGCAAGAAAAAGAAATAAAGGGCATCCAAATTGGTAATGAAGAAGTTAAACTGTCTCTGTTTGCAGATGATATGATACTATACATAGAGAACCCAAAGGACTCCATGAGAAAACTACTGGAACTGATAGAAAGATTCAGCAAAATAGCAGGATACAAGATAAACATACAAAAATCAGTTGGGTTCCTATACGCCAATAAAGAGAACTACGAAAAGGAAATCAGGAAAGCAATACCATTTATAATAGCCCTTAAAAATAAAATACTTAAGAGTAAATCTAACCAGGGACTTAAAAGACCTGTACAAAGAAAACTACAAAACACTACTGCAAAAAACCAAAAGAGACCTACAGAAATGGAAAAACATACCTTGCTCATGGATAGGTAGACTCACCATTGTGAAAATGTCAATTCTACTCAAAGCAATCTACAAATACAATGCCACCCTGATCCAAATACCAATGACATTCTTTGATGAGATGGAAAAACTAATCATTAACTTTATATGGAGAGGAAAGAGGCCCCAAATAAGTAAAGCAGCATTTAAGAAAAAGTAAAGTAGGAGGACTTGCACTACCTGACCTCAGGACCTGCTATACAGCTACAGTAGTCAAAACAGCCTGGTACTTGTGCAGTGACAGACATGTTGACCAGTGGAAAAGAATCAAGAACCCAGACATAAATCCATCCACCAACGGTCACCTGATCTTTGACAGAGGCTGAAAGCAGTCAGATGGGGAAAAGACAGTCTTTTTAACAAATGGTGCTGGCAAAACTGGATGTCCATCTGTAAAAAAAAGAAACAGGACCCGTACCTCACACCATACACAAAAACTAATTCACAATGGATCAAAGACCTAAATAATAAAACCAAAAAGTATAAAGATCATAGAAGAAAAAATAGGGTCAATGCAAGAGGCCCTAATACAAACCATAACTAATAATACTCAAACACCAGAAAATAAGCTAGATAACTTGGATCTTCTAAAAATTAAATACTTATCAAAAGACTTCACCAAAATGGTAAAAGGAGAGCCTACAGACTGGGAAAAAAATTGGCGCTATGACAAATGTGACAAAGATACAACCATTTTTGGAAATGATATGGTACTTCCTTAAAAAGCCAGAAATAGAAATACCGTATGATCGAGCAATCCCACTGCTAGGAGTATATCCTAGAGGAATAAGAGCCATTACACAAATAGACATGTGCATACCCATGTACACTGCAGCATTGTTCACAATAGCAAAAAGATGGAAACAACCTAGATGCCCATCAACAGATGAATGGATAAACAAAGCATGGTACATACACACAATGGAGTATTACACAACAGTAAAGAACAATGATGAATCTGCAAAGCATCTCATAACATGGATGAATCTGGAGGGCATTATGCTGAGTGAAATAAGTCAATCACAAAAGGACAAATATTGTATGAGACCACTATTATATTGTATGAGACCACTATTATAAAAACTCATGAATAGTTTACATACAGAAAGAAACAATCTTTGGTGGTTACCAGGGAGGGGAGGGATGGGGAGGGAAAAACACTAACTAGGAAATAGATAAGTGGTAACTATGGTGAAGGGTAAGACCGTATATAATACTGGGAATGTCAGGACGACTTGACCAGGGCAAGGTCATAGAAGCTTCAAAGGCACATCCAAACTCCTTGAGGGACCGAATTACTGGGCTGAAGGCCCAAATTACTGGGCTGAGGGCTGGGGACCATGGTCTCGAGGTACATCTAGCTCAGTTGGCATAACATAGTTTATAAAGAAAATGTTCTACATCCTACTTTGGTGAGTAGCATCTGGAGTGTTAAAAGCTTGTGAGCAGCCATCTAAAGTAACTCTGCTGGTCTCACTCTGTCTGGAGCAAGGGAGAATGAAGAAAACAAAAAACACAGGGGAAAAATTAGTCTGAAGAACTAATGGACCACAACTACCATAGCCTCCACCAGACTGAGTCCAGCACAACTAATTGATGCCCTGCTACCACCACTGACTGCTCTTACAGGGATCACAATAGAGGATTCTGGACAGAGCTGGAGAAAAATGTAGAACAAAGTTCTAACTCACGAAAAAGACCAGACTTACTGGCGTGACAGAGACTGGAGAAAACCTGAGAGTATGGTGCCCAGACACCCTTTTACCTCAGTACTGACGTCACTCCTGAAGTTCACCCTTCAGCTAGAGATTAGACAGGCCCATAAAACAAAACCAGACTAAATGGGCACACTAGCTCTGGGCAAGGACCAGAAGGCAGGAGGGGGCAGGAAAGCTGCTAATGACGAACCCCAGGTCGAGAAAGGGAGAGTGTTGACATGTCGTGAAGTTGGCAGCCAGTGTCACAAAACAATATGTGTATTAATTGTTTAATGAGAAACTAATTTGCTCTGTAAACCTTCATCTAAAGTACAATTAACAAAAAGAAAATTTTGTGACTGCTTGGGCTCAGTTGGATCCCTGGTTGTGCAGTGGTTAAGACCTGGGCTGCTAACCAAAAGATCAGTAGTTTGAATCCACCAGCTGCTCCTTGGAAACCCTATGGAGAAGTTCTACTCCGTCCTATACGGTCACTATGAGTTGGAATCAACTTGACAGCGGTGGGTTTTTGGATGGTCTTCTGCACCAGGTGATGTTGGTTGGGCTCTCTCAAGAGGCTGCATTGAGATGGGAAATGAGCTGGGGCTGGAACATGCAAGAAGGCTCCACTCATATGTCTGGCGTCTGAGTTGGGATGGCATGGCTGGCATTGCTAGGGACTAGCTGGATCTCTTTCTCCCCAGAGGGTAGTTGGACTTCTTACCTGGTGACCAGTTTCCAAGAAAACAAAAGAAGAATCTGTTAGGCCTCTTAAGGTCTGGATCTAGAACTGGCTGAGCATCTCTCTTGCCGTGTTCTATTTGACAAAGCAGATCACAAGACCAGCTGAGATTCAAAGGGAGAGGAAAAGGACACTACCTCTTAATGGGAGAAACAGCATGTGTATACAAGGATTGGAGGGATTGTTGGTGGCCATCTTTGGGGACAACCTATTACACATGTTATGAGCAAAGAGTTCCATGGTCAAATAAATTTTGGAAATCTGGATTAAACGCAATCAAGAAGGTGTTTTAATAGCAAAACTTCTCAGAGTTGTTAAATGTTAACTGCAGTTTTGAGAATGATATAAGTAGGCAACAAGTGTAAAAGGAAGTAAAAAGATGAGTGTATCTATTGTCTTCTGGGCTAATTTTGCCCTGCTGACCTTCCTACACAGATCAATACAAGAGAAGAGAATAAAAATGTAATGAGCTTAACAGGAAATATTTATGGTTAAACTGGCTACCACAAACAATTGCAGTCTTTAAGAGAGGCAGAATTTCTCCAGGGAGTTGAAAAAGGACCTGGGCCAACTCCAGTATTTTCTTCATCCTTCGTGGAAACAGCCACTTTTCTTGTTAATTAAATCCTCTTTCAGCATAAATTGAGATTCTGGGCTTGTTGTTGCTGAGGAAAAGCCTATCCCACTGCTAATTAAAATGATTTCTTCCCGCCTTTAGAATCAAGTTTTTAATGAGTTGCAGTTAGTTGTGGCAAAGATAATGAAATCTGGGATGGCTTTTCTTTTTCTCATATTAAGCAACTTTCTTGACTCCTGGTGAGCTCAGAGGCACAAAAAGACCCATTGTGGTGACTGATATCGTGCATAGATGGTGTCTGGGGAGGCAGCCTGGTGTGTACAAGAGCATAGGCTCTGGAACCTGCCTGACCTGGTGTTGCATTTCTGCTTCTCCACTTACTCCTAGGGAGTTCTTGGGGAAGTTAAATACCTTTTCTGATCCTTAGTTTACTCATCGATAAAATGGAAATAAAAATATGTATCATAAATTTTTGAAGAGATTAAGTTTGATATTATATGTTGCCTATTTATTCCAACCACTCATTCAACAAACAGCTAATGAGTGCCTAATGAGTGGCAGTGAATGTACTATGTACTGGGTATTCAGTTTGGAAGAGAAATAAACCACACATAAGTAAACTAACATACTCTTGCAGACTGCCATAGTCAATGCCATGATAGAAATGAGCAGAATTCTGTGATAGACAACAGTATCGGGAAGCAGTGTCTTATCTTAGGTAGGTTATAAGGACATGTCTCTGAGAATTGATATTTAGGTTGAAACATGAAGGATGAAAAGGAACCAGTCAGAATGACCAGAGGGAAGAACATTCCAGGCAGAGGGAACAGCATGTGCCACATGTCTAACATGACAAAGAATTTAGTGCATTTGAGGAGCTGACAGAAGGGCAGTTTGGCTGGAGCATAAAGTCAGGGGAAGGCTGCAGGATTACATAGGATCTAGGTAAGTTTTGATTTTATTTTAAGGGCAGATAGGAAGACATTGTGGTGTTTGGAGTAGAGAAATCATGATCCAATTAATCACGGTAAAAGATCACTCTGGCTCCCTCTGTGTAGATTGGATTGAAGGGGAGCAAGAGTGGAGGAAAAAGAACCAATTAAGATATTATAGTAGTCCAGGAGAAAGATGATTGCTGGGGTAGTGCTGCTGGCGATGAAAATAAATGGACAGTTTTAAGACATATTTTGCAGGATTTGGTGATGGATCAGATGTGGAACATGAGGGAGACAAAGGGGTCCAAAGTGATTTGTCTGACTTTTGGCCTGGGAACTGGGTTGGCAGAGATTCTGTTCATGGAGAAAGAGGAAATTGGAGGAAAAGGCAGTTTTGGGGTGGGGTTGGGGAAACTTAAGTGTTTCAGTTTCACGCGTTAAGTTTGTGGTGTCTGTGAGAGAACTTGTTTGAGATGCCAAGTAGACAACTGAATAAATGATACTGGAGGTCAGAGATTAGGTCTTGGCTCTTGATCTAATTTGGGAGTCATCAGCATGCAGACAATATTTAAAACCACGAGACCGGATGGGATTACTTAGGGGGAAATGGTAGTGAGAGAAGAGAAAAGGAGTGAAAGGGAGCCTTGAGAGGCTTCTGGTCTGGCGTGCAAAGATCTTGGAAGGCACCATTCCCATCCTCACGTGGTCAGTTTACTGTAGAGATGGTCAGATAACGTAATTTAAAGCTACATTAATATTTTTCAAATATTTCCTCATCTCTTTGATCAAACAACCATAACTGATACCAGCATTATGAAATACAACTTACATTTTACCTGAAGGTAATTTAATCTTTCCTTTTGCTGGAGCTTTTCCAGTTTTATCCAAAGGGAGTTGACTTGGAGTGTAAAGAGACGCAGGTGGGATCACCACTTTGGCAGTGAGTGGGAGCAGGAGACTGAGGTCAGGATGGTGAGCAGAAACTGACCCCTCTTCACGATGTGATGCAAACCACCTAGAACCCAGGTGCCGTCAGGGGGACTGTGAGAAGCAGCATGCAAGGGATTTTATAATCTCGAGTCATTGGATAAATCACTGCGTTTAACTGCATTTATCTAAACATGATTAGGATAAATTTTTCTATGAGGCTAGTTGACAGCTCAGAGTTAAATTCAAAACAAGTAATTGATAAACAAAGAAACAATTTTTCACCCTCAAATTTTGACTGTGAAAATTATATTGCTTATATAAGATTTGGTTTCTTGCTCTTTAAATCAGTTACTCACTGTCTTAATTATCCAGTGCTGCTATAACAGAAATACCACAAGTGGGTGGCTTTAACAAACAGAAATTTATTTTCTCACAGTTTAGGAGGCTAAAAGTCTGAATTCAGGGTGCTGGCTCTAGGGGAGGCTTTCTGTCTTTGTTAGCTCAGACGGAGGTTCTTGTCTTCTTCTGAGCTGTTGCTTCTGGGCAATCTTCATGTGGCTTGGCATTTCTCTATCTTCATCTCTACTTCCTTGCTTGCTTGTTTAATCTCTTTTATTATCTCAAAAGAGATTGACTCAGTCTCGGGGAACATCTAGCTCAATTGGCATAGCAGCGTTTATAAAGACAATGTTCTACATTCTATCTTGGTGAGTAGCGTCTGGGGTCTTAAAAGCCTGTGAGTAGCCATCTAAGATACTCTGCTGGTCTCACCACTTGGAGCAAGGGAGAATGAAGAGAACAGGATACAAGGAAAAGATTAGTTCAAAGGACTAAGGGACCACAGCTACCAAGGCCTCCATGAGACTGAGTGCAGTACAGCTAGATGGTGCCCGGCTACCACCACTGACTGTTCTGACCAGGATCACAACAGAGGGTTTTGGACAGAGCTGGAGAAGGATGTAGAACAAAATTCTAACGCACACAAAAAAGACCAGATTTACTGGCCTGACAGAGCCTGGAGAAACCCTGAGAGTATGGCCCTCAGACACCCTTTTAGTTCAGTGGTGAAGTCGCTTCCGAAGTTCACCATTCAGCCGGGGTTTGGACAGCCCCATAAAACACAGTGGGACTAATGAGGCACAGCAGTCCAGGGACAAGGACTAGAGGGCAGAAGGGGACAGGAAAGCTGGTGATAGGGAACCCGAGGTTGAGTGAGGACAATGTTGACATGCAATGGGGTTCTTAACTATTGTCATAGGGCAACTTGTGTACTGTTTAATGAGAAACTATTTTGTTCTGTAAACCTTCATCTAAAGTGAGAGTAGCAGCACAACTGGAAGAATGTAATCGATGTAACTGAATTGTATATGTAGAAATTTTTGAAATGGTGCATCTTTGACTATATATATATTTTGACCAAAAAAAAAAAAAAGTCCTTCAAGGCTGAGAAGGGAGCGTGCTGACTTGTAGTGGGGTTGTTAACCAATGTCGTAAAACAATATGTGTACTGACTGTTTAATGAGAAAATATTTGTTCTGTAAACCTTCACCTAAAGTTCAATTGAAAAAAAAAAAAAAGAGATTGACTGAAGATACATCCTACACTAATCCTGCCTCATTAACGTAACAAAGACAACCCATTCCCAGGCATAGAGGTTAGAGTTTACTTGGGGGACCTAATTCAATCTGTAACACTCACTAATTATTTTTCCATGCCTCTGTTGTGTGAGACACTGGTAAAGTTACAGCAACGTCGGTGATTGACCTCTGACCTCAAGATATTTGCCATCACGTTTGGAAAGGTGTAGCTGAAGCCTGAGATAATCAAGAGACCATTAAATGCCCAAATGTGAGAGATTTAAAGTTTCTGTAGGACTTTCCTGAGCAGAAGTTCCCACTCAAGGTCAGGTAGTCAGAATGGAATAAGGAGATGAAAAATGACTCACATTAGGTTTCTCAATGTTGGAGTGGAAGGTTACAGACAAGCAAGGGGAGAAGGCTAGAATGATCCATGTGGTAATGGATTAGAATAGGAGACATCTGTATAGGTGTATATTTAGCTTAATATAACATAAATGTAGATGGTTACATATAGAAATATTTATAAATATGCATATATACACCAATTAGTATATGTACATATAGTTCCTTGCTCTGTCAGTAGGAAGGGCCTAGAAAAAATAACACTTCAATAGCAATGAACCACCTAAACCCTCATGTCTTGGTTTCTAATACTATTCTCCAAAAAAAGGAACTACGGCCTCTGGGAGAAATGACTGATTCTAGGACCAGATAGGAAGTTTACGAGTATACAAGATGAGCCTGGAGCAAAAAAACCCAACTCTAATGGTAGGAGTATGTTAAAGGGACACAGGAGCCAACTGAAAGAGCTCCAAATGGCCAAAGCTGGAACAGTTTGAGTAACAAAATATAGTAGTATTAGATTATAACCCAAAGTATAAAATAAATATCCATGAGTTCATGCTGCTGTAAGTGAATGAATAAACGGGAGAAGAGACAAATCTTTCACACAGAAGAATTCTAAATAATTTATGTAGGTACTTTGTGCTCAAGGAGGTAAAATATAACTCTATTCCTTAAGTGTGGACTGAGCATCGTGACTTTCTCCCAAAGAGCACAGTATGGAAAGGGGGGGGAAAGAGTAACTTTACAGTGGAGAAACCTGATAACCATTATCTCAGCCAGGTGATCAAAGTTAACATCAAAGGTGATAAGTCATGTTGATTGTATGTACCCTGGATATGATGTGATGAGAATGGCATTTTACCTCTGTGGTCTTCCTCCCTAAAACCCATAACTCCAGTCTAATCATGAAGAAAACAACAACAACAACAACAACAACAACAACAAAACCAGACAAATCCCAATTCAGAACCATAGTGCAAAATGCCTGACTACTAGTACTCAAAACTGTTACGCTCGTCAACAAACAAGGAAAGTCTGAGAAACTGTCCAAACCCCAGAGGAGCCTAAGAAGACGTGACTAAATGTAATGTGGTATCCTGGGTGGAGTCCCAGAAAAGAAAAAGGCATGAACTAAGGAACTTAGAATAAAATATGAGCTTTAGTTAATAAAAAATATATCAACATTGTTCATTATTTGTGACAAACGTACCATTTGGATGTTGACAATAGAGGAGATGGTGTAGAGTATATGGGAATTCTCTGTACTGCCTTTGCTGCAATTTTTCTGTAAATCTAAAAGTATCTTAAAATAAAAAGTTTATTTAAAAAAAGACTGGCATTGTATCATGTGGCGTAGTAGAAAAAATAACTGATAACGTGAAATCATTTTCTGTCTCTGTCATGTGATGATTGGGAATGTTCTTTAATTCTCCTAGTCTGTTTATTTAGTACTCACTTCACAGAATTACGGCAATATGTGAAATGAGATAATGCATCTAAAGGCCTGTGCCCAGCACAGGACCTTTTTGATAGGTTCCTTCCCTTCATTTTTTTCCTCTCTCCCCACCTCCTCCTTTGCCACAATACCGTGATCTGTCACTTCCTTTGGAGAGTAACACCATCCACTCTCATAAGCCTTCCTTTTCTTGCTCTTGGTCCATCAGTTCTGGTTATTTCATTTGACAAGCTAATTCCTGTATTCATGTTCCTTGAGAGATCCTTTCCAGACAATGTCTTCACTTTTTGACAGGGGCCTTAGTCCAGAGGAGTGACTCATTCCTAACGTGGGTTGTCAGAGCAGGTGACCTGTGTATTAGGCAGATGGATGTCTGCTTGTCCATCAGGCCAGCCTTCTGGCCTTTTCCTGGTTATCGTTGCTCTCCACATCAGATCCCCAATTAATATTCACCAAATCTGTCTGGCTTAGCAGTAAAGGGCACTGAGCTAGGGAAGCCATACAGTCTTGTGATGGTCACTGCTTCCCTGAACCTTGATTTCTTTGCCTCGAAAATGGGCAGGCAAATGACCTTGACTCTTTCAAAGGGTTGTGAGGATCAGGTAAGTAACAAAAATAATACTTAAACATAATAACAGCTGAGACTTGCTGGATGCTTTAATACATACCAGGCAATTTGCATGCATTTCTCACAACTTTTTGAGGCAGGTGCTATTATTATTGTCATGTTTTGAGTGAGAAGATTTGTCCTTGGAGAGGTTAAGTCCCTTGTCCAGGGTCATGTGGCTAGTAAAGAGTAGAGCCAGACTTTGGACCCAGGCCTACAGGTCCCAAGTTTGTGCTCTTATCTGTGAGACGTTGTATTGCCACTTTGTCACCCTTCAAGGCTCATGCCAAGAATTACTTCCTCAGTGGATGGCATGGAAAGGGTCAATCCTGGATTTAAACTTCATGAATCAAGTATTTACGTGACTTTTGCAGTCTCCTTTCTGTCCTGTAGCAGTCAAGGACTGGCTGGGTTCTTAGGTTTATAAACATGTCTCCAAGCTATTTGCTTATTCCAGAGGTTATCTCTTTTCCTTCTTTCCTGCTATTTGTTTTTTTATTTCACCGTTGTAGTTAGTAACTTACTTTCTTGAATATAAGGGAAAAATGTTTTCCAGTGCCTTTCTTTTCACTTGATTCAGTTTTGTAAACCAGTGCTTCACAAATTTTAACACACATGGAGTCACCTGGGAATCTTGTTAAAATGCAGATTGATCGAGTAGATCTGGGATGGGGCCTGAAATTCTGCATTTCCAACAAGCTCCAGGGGATGCAAATGGCCTGTGGTCCTAGAACACGTTTTGAAGAGAAGGTGGTAGTCTGCCCATTCATGGATGCACAGGATTGGCTGATATTGCTGGTACTGTAGAGAGTTGTGTGTGCTTTATTTTTTACACAAATGGAATGGAATTGTTGAATATTCACACTTAACAGAGGGGTGGCAGGCCCAGAGCCTGGGCATAGCCATCTGTAGGCTCCCCCACTGGGCTGAGCTGGGACTACGATCATGTGACTCATTGACACTACTCTGTGTTACTCTTTTTCCACTGAATATAATGACAAGACTGAAGTTTTTTGTCTCAGCACATAGAGGACCTGCTTTCTGTGTTTGTTTAACTACAGTGTGATAGGGGCTTGACTTTGGCAGATCAGTGATTGGGGATTGCACTAGAATTCTCTTGCTTCAGATGACTGGGTGGAATACACAAGTTCAGTAAGGGCAAACCAGGCAGTTGTTGCATTAGCCAGTCTCATTTCTTATCACAGTTGGTAATTCATCACTGTGCGTTGGTCTCTCACCTGGGAGAAGTGCTGAGCCACATTTCTGAAAGCTTTGCCTTTTGTCTGAGGTTCTGGCCAAAACTTTGAGGGGGAGGGGGGGTGTGAGGTGATTAACTAAAAAGGGATTTGGCTATCACCTGTGGGTTTCAATAGCAAGGTCATGCCTGACACGAAACAACTGAGACTTTATTTTATAAAACACCACGGTTATTACAGGTATATTACATTAATTTTCTTTTTCAACCACTGTTCTCTAAATCTTTTTAAAATGTCTCCTGGGTAGAAGTTAATAGAAGAACCAGGGACATACTTATCTTGTAGATTTTAGGCTTTACATGTAGTCTTTTTTTAAATGTCAAGTTTCACTTATCCTTTTGTTCTTATTGAATGCTGTTGATGTAAGTCTCCAGCCCAGGAAACCACTATTTCCAGGGGAATAAAACCCTCCATATGGTCGTAAGGAATGTATCTTAATGTCCCAGATCGTCACAGAAAAGCAGGCCTCATTACACCGTCTTCCTGTGAAGCAGATCGTTGCATCACACGTCAGAGTATTGCAAAGAAAATGTAAACTCCACATCTCTCCAGATTCGCTTTTGGGTATACAGATTGTCCAGCACCGTAATCAATTGTTTAAGTAGCTTGTTGCTTCCTGATAATTCTTGCCACCTGTTAGGCATGCCAGTTTTGGAATTCTAACCTCTCCAATACCTCATGCCAAGTCTACCTGCCCCTCTTCTGTTCACCTGGCAAGTTAGTATCTGCAAACCTGTCCTCACCTTTCCCACAGCTGACAAAACTGGATATATGTACGCAAGTCCGGTGGCCAGTGGGATCAGGTGAGGATAGGACATCAGAGGGTTGACGTATTCAGGAATGCCAGAGAAAAGACTCAGTTTTGTCATGAGAGGTTCCTCCCAAGAAATGACCACTGGGATAAACTTTGAGCAGGTATACATTGACTAATAAATGTCAAGGTTATTCTTGCAAAGTTTTATGTGCTCACTGGTCTGTTTTAGTGCTTCTGTGCTTCAATCACCTTCTTTTTGTCTTTTGGTATGTCTCTGCCACTAGGCTTGAATTCTTTGAGAACACAGATGATGCCCTGGTCATTATTTATTTTCTGTCCAAGGATCTAAATAGAGCCTGCTTCCAGCCAGGTGTTTATTATTTGCTGACCAAATGTGTAAGGAATTAATACATAAATAATGAAAGAATGCCAGCTTTTCTGGTGGCATTCAATCCTTGTGGGCATTTTAATTAACCACTAACTTTTCTCTGCAGGAAATATTGGCTGGAATAACTCCAAATTTTAATGTGCTAATTGACCTTGTTTAATATGTGACATACTTTTCTATAACTTTGTACTTTGAAGAATTTCAGATAGCCAAAAGCAAACCACCAGTAGTCAAAGAAAAGGTATATGGTCAGAATTGGTGGCTGTGGCCAATGAAGATGGGTATTAGGAGAAGAAATTGGTTTGGAAAGGTCAAGGAGGGAGATTTCCTTCAGTCCAGGGGTTATCTCTACCAAAACTGCCAGATGAAGGGACACAGCTGCACGCAGAGTTTCTGGGCGAAGATTACTAAGGATACCAAAGATGCAAAGATGAAAATCCTCCAATCCAATTAGGATTCAATCTTTTAGCTTGTTAGTATCTGATTTTTATTAATTAGAAATCAACTGCTCTTTTTGAGCAATGCGAACACTTTCCATTACTAAGGAACTGGTAATGGTAATTTACTGTCTGGAACCATAGGAATTTGAAAATTTTAATATCCCATTGAAAAGAAAGTGCATGTCTTTCTTCTCCTCTCAGATGGAAGTCGAGTCAATTGTATTTTGCAAATGAAGCCCGTTCTATGTGTTTGTATCGCTGTATGGATATAGCTTTCTGCTGTACAGCATTCACACAGGTTGTTCTGTTGAAGCCTTGAAGAGCAGACCTTTCCCAAGTCAATCATCCAGACAACAGGGAACCAAGATTGAAAAGACAGGCCTTAGGAGGATGGGAGATAACTCGTGTCTCTCTCTCTGGCTTTGCTTTTTCGGCTTTGAGTAGCTTAGACCAGTGATGTTCTCCTGGTGCATCAGTATTAGTGGTAAAGCATGATTCAGATCATTTGTTGCTTGAAATTTACAAGAGTAATCAAAGTTAACTATAGAGAGTCACTCCCATTTGTAGTCTGCTAGCATGTGGGAGCAAAGGGGATGAAGACAGCTGGCATCCTTAACCTGCAAGCTGCCTTAGCTGGGGCATCCTGTGCAGAGTCAGTCATGGACATAGCATCTCTCGTGTGAGCTGCAACAGGAAAAAGGTTCTGATATCTGGTCTTGCCTTGTCTGAGGGACCGCTGGGTGGTGGGAAAAATGGCCCCGGTCACATGGCAGTGGGCTAGGAGCTGGGCATTCAGCTTATCTCATAAATGAGATAATTTTTTGTTTATTTTTATTTTGTCACCCCCCAGGATTTAGCACAGTTTCACCAAATATTCTAAAGGGAACTAAGAACAAGGTCCTGACTCAGCATTTTGGCTGTAACATTAGAAGCGGGAGGGGATCAGTTTGATGATAGCAGTGGTGCCTTCTCAGATATCCCTAAGAGAAAGGTGAGTCACGGGTTAAAAAACAAAAAACAAAAAAAAAGGGTTATGAGGCCTAGCTAGTCCTATCCATAAGAAGACACCTTTCTCTGACAAATTTAAACACTGAGTCTGGTTGTATTAAGAAAGCTGGTGGCTCCCTCCTTACCTTAGTGCCCCAGGAGATTTTTCAAATTCTATTATTGGCTGTTTGGTCTCAGAGTATCTATAAAGATCACAGATTCATATCTAGGCCCTCTTAGGTTCAAAGATGTGTGGGCCACTTCTAGCTTTTGGGACTTCTAGAATCATGTTTAAAAAAATAGTTACATAGACATGAAATGGGACTAAAAAGTCAAATGCTTGTCTAGTTTTCTTTTTCCTGAACAAATAAACCCATTATTGAAGTGAATCGTTGTGCAGTGTTACCATTAATAACAAACCTCGGAGACTATGTAAATGTTAAACACTGAATAATCGTCAACACTTGAGGCCTGCACTGGGCTTAAAGCCTCAGTCAGCGCCTTCTTACGCTTCCTCTTTGTTCACCATTAAGTACCAGGGACGGCGTTAGACACCTGGCAGACTCTTGTTGGCCCATCGTGATGACCAAGATGGTTTGACCAACTAGTCTGGCTTCCCAAATGGTTGATCCAATTATTTGATAATTTATCATGAAAGAAAACAGACTTCAAAGTGACTGCTTTGATGGCAAAATTTCACCCCTTCCACAGGGGGAATTTGTTTTGGTTCTCTAGCTGTCAGACCTGTGCTGTCTAAATGTCAATATCATAAGGCATATATCTAACCTAAAATGGAGAATTTAGAACATTATTTGGCGGATTCAGGTTTTCAACCTGACCTTTTTTTGATCTGTTCGGATCTTTGAAGTGATATTTTTTTGTGGCTTCTATGTATACAGATAATGTTACCTCTTCTCCTACTTATGCCTTTGTTTGCATCATAATTTTCAGATAAGAAAAATCATTTTTCTGTATTCTGGAATCTCACAATGCTGACACTTGGATTTTGTTTTTCCCTGCACAGATGTGAGGGTCTTTAAAAACATATCCTTCAATACATTGTTAGCTATATTTACTTTTGACAAAATCCTGATTAAAAGCAGGCAAGATGGTAACCAAATATTTAAAAAATATGCAAAGGCACCATTTTCAGTTCCTTTCAGCAGTGCCAATATTTCTCAGAGAAAACCTACCCTAATTGCATTTTAGCTCTGAACTCAGGCAAAGGTGATAAAAATAGAAATCAGTCTTTCTGTTTTTTATGAAATAAGACAAATTATGCTTTGGGAGAAAAGCACTTGCTATAAAGTATAAAAATGTTTTAATCTTAATATCTGATAATAAAACCATGACATGTTTATAAACACTCTATCCAGCATTTTTACAATGGAGTCACTGCTGACACCTGGAAACGCAATAAATATGCACAGACACACTGAGTATGAAATATACATCTTGATTTTATAATCATGTGCTTTATTTTTTACACAAATGGAATGGAAGTGTTGAATATTTACACTTAACAGGAGTGTAAGCTGTGCAGTGTCTCAGTAAACTCCAGCCCAGACAAGGAGTATATCCCCCTCCCTCCCGTCCTGCACTACAGCTCTGTTGAGAAACATCCTGTCAGAGAGAAGCACAAAATTGTTATATTTAAAGGATCTAACGGGTACAGCCTGGTGCACTCAGAAGTTAAGACACACTTAAGAAACACAAATTCATAAAGGAGAGAAGAAAAGTTTGCCATCCCCTTGGGCGTCAGCCTTGCCATTTTGTTGTCTGTCCTCATGAGTTGCTAGAGAGATACTGTACTCTCACTTTTAGATGATCTAAAACTGTCCACCTGTCTTGGCTTGTCTTCAGCTGCTACAAGAAACTGCACAGCTGTATAAGAGATGCTTTCCTAAACACAGGTTTCATCGAGGAAGGATATTTACAGACTGGAGTGTGTGTGTGGGTTTCCATCCACGTTCATTCATACCTAATGTAATATGTGTATACATGATATACGTGCCATATATACCATACATACACGTGAGTAAAATACATATCCACGGAATTTTTTAGGGAGTTCCATGTCAAATCAGTCGTCACAGGAGGCACTCCACGTGTTTTAAGGGAATTGCCCTTTTTTAAAAAAAATTTCCCCTAGTAGTGACAAATTCATAGGCTAAACATAGTAACTAGCCTGAGTTCTTGGCTCAAATGTTTTTGTAGGAATTTAGGCAGGACCAAGACAGGAAAAAAGAGATGGTATTTCACCAGCGAGTCCATTCAGGCTCACCAGAGCAGTCACCAACTGAAAAGCAGAGGGGGCTTCTTCACATGAAGATGGGAAAAGGAAAGCTAATGAATGGGGGAATTGTCTCTCTCCAAACCAAGGCGATGGCATGGCTTCAATGGAAGGAAGAAGTTTGCTGTCAGGATAATTGTTGGAGCCAGTGTCTGCCTTTATTCAAAGGAAGTGTCCTCAGAGCCACGGGATAGGTTTTGGGAGCGGGCTCACTCTGGACCAGCATTCAGGCAGAGGCACCCAGGTGCCAGCAGGACCCAGAGCAATGCACATCACTGCCAGGGCAGTGGTGCAGGCTGGCTCAGTGAGGGGTGCTGGAGCTGGCTCCAGATCAGACCTCACGCTCAGCTCTGCATTCTGGGCTGAGTAGGTGAAACGGCGACCCAAAGTATTTGTGTCAGTAGTCCAGTTTATGGACTTGCTGTCTGAATCAGCCAGGAGCCCTTACAGGACAGAAAAAATTAACAAGTAGGGTATGGAAAAGATGATCAGAGATCTGAGGTGAAGAGAAAAGGAGAAAGAGGAAGAAAGGGACTGAGAGTAAAGGGGAGAACATCAACGAAGAGATAGAAAGAATAAAGGGAGGAGACTAAAGAAGGACTAGGAGAAAGCAAACCAAAAAAAGAGAGGAAGAACAGATTAAAGGAGAAATATAAGAAAGATGGAATGAATATAGAAAAGATGGATAGAATATAAAAATAGACGGGGGAGAGCAGAGGAAAAGAATGAGAAAAATGACAGTGGCGTGAGCCAGGAGGGTGGAGGGCTTTTCACTGGCTCATCGTCCTGAAGGGCTGGCAGTAGAATCTGAGACAGCTCACAGAGGCACCCGAGTGCGGCTTTGTAAAGATGGGCTCACTAAGCAGTTCTAGCCAACCCACAGACTTGGGGCTGGAGAAAAGACCTGCAAAGCAATGACCAACAAATCCTGCAGGAGGAGAGCAAAAAACAAGTGTCCTTGCCATTAGCTGACATACGGGATTCTGATTTTGGTAAAGCTGAGACCCCCGTGGTGCTACACATTGTACCAGAGCATGAAAAATAGCACCAGTGACACGATCTGGCACTTTTCTGAAAGGGCTCAGCATGTGAAGGTGACATTGCGCCCCCAGCAAGCCTTCAGATTGGAGAGAGCTCCGGACAAAGTTTGCAACGTTAGCACCAGTCTGGCCCCAGGCTCCAAGTGCATTTGCACCAGATGTAATCTGGGTAACTTTCATGCCGTTTCCATACAAGTTGTCAGATTTGTTGCAAAATACACCAATTCATTGGAGCCAAAGAGGCCTCAACATTGGGAAGCGCAAGACAACACAACAAATGGAGGTGTAAATTCTATAGGAAAAAGACCCTCTCACCAATTTGCTTGGTGATTCTTCAAGCAAATATATATGTATATATATATTTATATAAATCTACATAAAAAAATCAGTGCAAATGCCAGTTCTAATCTGGAAGCATCTACACTAGGAAAATAAATAATTATATTACTACAAAACCAAGGGTTGGTGGTTCAATTTGATTGTACTCAGCCACAGCAATACTATTAAATGGAAAGCACATCACACGACCCGCGAAAACATCTACTCATTAATGATAGTCCTTTAAATACATGGTTGCATGCTCAGTTGAGAAACCAAAGACGTTATCATGGTGGCCTCAAAATAAGAGCTGGAATCAAGAATGGCATTCTGGTGGCAGAAAACTTCTGGGAGCAATTTTGATGAAAGTAGGCCTTGACGTGAAACTGGCTAAATTGCAGACATGGAAACATCTTTAACATTTTGAGCGCTCTAAGGAAGTTTCCAGAAACTTAACTTTCATCCGAGGAAAAATGCATTGCTAGCCCTTCCATTGGCAAAGGCAGCCTCAAAACTATAGGTAGATGCATGATTTTGCATTTTGGGGTATGTTTTGGTGACTGCAGCCAGGTAGACAATTAGTATTTAGTGTGAGATGAACAATCCTTGCTTTTGGAAAGAGACCCTCAATCTGAGCTCTGATGGTCTTACTGTGAATAAGCCCCATCACTACTGATGGCTCTATCTCTTGCTTTCCCACCCCAGCCTACATGCTGGTTTGCTGCACAGTGTGGCAGAATCCCTGCCAGGTCTGGATGTACCCCAGAAATAAGGCGATGGGGCTTAGTCTGGGCATGCGTAGAACCCAGAGTTGAGTGGTTACTGAGATCACTGAAGTATCTCTCCCTAAACACCTTGGGCAAAAGCAATGCTGATATCAGCTGTGAAGCATGGAACTAACTATTCTGGTTCAGTTTATAGGCTTTGGGAGATTTCTTTGTTTAGTCATCATTATTGTAATTGTTAAAAAATAAAGTTGGTCCAGGTGCAGCCCCAAGAAAGGCAGTTCGGTTGGTTGAGCTCAAAGTATTTGTTTTTTCTTGTGGTTCTATCTTTTTGCCCTGCACACAGAAACAAAAGTCTGCACCCCTCACCCCCCAACCAGATATGTCTCTTCTCTCTCTTCCTCAAAAAAAAAAGTGTATCTTGGGACAGATCTCCCCAAGGCTGTATACCATCTCTGGCTGTTAACAAAACCCTCAGTTACTCTGTGATACAAAAAAATAGTAATGCTCATTACTCATCGCTGGCCAAAAATACTAAAAGATCCTTTAAGAAATGTAAGTAACTAGGAACAAGTTATCCAGCTATTTGCACAGCAGGCCCAGGTTGTTTAACAAGAGAAAAGCAAAAACTTCCCTTAGTATCATTTGTATGAGTTTGTTTCTGAAAAGCCATCAACTTAAAAATGTATTCATGAAAGGTCGTCCAAAAAATATCCATGAGGGCAACTCATTTAAGAATGTGCTTCATGGGAGTATATCTCTAGTGTGGAAGGGAGGTCATAGGAGGATAGTGAGGGAGGTCTTTGTCAGACTTCGGAAGGAACTCAGGTGCTCTTAATGGATCATTGGCAACAAAAGGGAGAGTACAACTTTCAGGTCTTGAATTTCATGATCTGCTGAGAGTGCATACATTTAGTCTTTGAGTTAATTAGTCTTTATAAAATATTTCACAAAACTTTTTTTAACCTATAGAAATTCATTTCTATACATTTAATATATTTTTATTGTATAAATTATTCTCATCTTTAGTGCCTTCTTTCACTTTATAAATGGCAAAATAGACAATCAACATCATAAAGCTAATCCCAGGTGGAGTCCTCTCCTTTTAGTAAGGTCAGTCCTCCATACTCTTGTGAATTTTGTGAAATGCTTGTCTTTGCAGATAGCAGTCAAAGAAACTACACACTCATCCTTCCCTGATATGCTGTCTCCAAAGGGACTCCTTCCTTTTTTCCTTCTTTCTTTCTTTCTTTTTCTTGGTAAGAAATCAAAGGATGTGCATAGTTATAAAATTGGAAGTGTACCAATTACAGATGTGGGTAATGGGAAGGTTGGTGAGGTTCAAGTGCTGGCAACTTTTCTTTAAAGCAAAAAACACAGAGAGCTCAGCAGCTAAATCAGCTCTGGACATCTGCTGGGGTGAGGAAGGCTGCCCATCTCTTGGGCAGAAAGCCTGTCAGAGGTTCATCCCTACACCTGGCACTTTGAGCAAACCAAAGCCTTCCTGCATACTGCAATGTCTTTTCAGTCCCACCCTTTGGCCCCTCCGTTTCCTTCATGGCTTCACACAGTTTGTGTTGTACATTCATAAAAATTCACATTGACTGCAAAAACATAAAATGCAACAAAAACATAAAAGCCTCCAAGTAGTATATTATATATATTTTGTTCTTCTAAATGCTCTTCTGTTGTTGTCAGAGGTGCAGTAGCTAATTTATAACTTTTCCTTTGAGGGAATCCAGATGAAAGGCCCAGATTGCTCTTCAATAACAAGCTTGCATTGGGTATATATATCTTCTAAGGTGTCTCCTTGGACAATAGCTGTTAAAAAAGGAAACACACTCAGAGTTAGGAATCATTTCCTAAGTGGTGAAGATCAGTTGCCAGTCACACAGTGGAAGCTCAAATCATGACAAACAACTCACCAAGAAGTTTAATATTCCTTATCATTTCTAAGAAAAAGCAGAAAATTCACATAAGCAAGGCCACATGAACAATATTTTAAAAGCATAGCCTGGATCAGTAATAAGTACATCCCAGTTTTTCCACTTTGTACCATGCTTGTCTGTCGTTCTGGATAATGAGTCATTCATTTATTTAACAAATATATGTGCCTGCTCTGAGCTAGGCACTGATTAATTTTCAGATTGAGAATTCCTTGTGTATCAAAGAAAGCTGGCCTTATATTCTCCATAATATAGTTATTTTGGCAGGGGGAGAAATTCAGATATTTTAGGCAGGGGAAATAGTATGGGTTTTGGAGGAAACCTTGGTGGGTTTTTTTCTTTGTAAAAATTTATGTAACAAAACACTTGCCATTTCAACTTTTACATGTATGATTCAGTGACATTAATTACGTTCATCATGCTGTGCAACCATCACCATTATCTGTTTCCAAATTTTTCTGTCACCCTTAATAGAAAGTCAGAGCCCCCTAAACAATAACTCCCCCTTTCTCCCTCCCTCCTGTTCCTGGTAACCACTAATGAAGTTTGGTCTCTCTTTATAATTTGTCTATTCTAGATATTGCATATAGATGGGCTCAAACAATAATTGACTGACTTATTTCACTCAGCATAATGTTTTCAAGGTTCATTCATGTTGTAGCATGTATCTGAACTTTATTTCTCTTTATGGCTGAGTAATATTCCATTGTATGTATATGGCACATTTTGTTTATCCATTCATCTGTTGATAGACATTTAGTTTATTTCCACCTTTTGGTATTGTGAATCATGCTGCAGTGAACATTGGTGTTCAGGTTTCTGTTTGTGTTCCTGCTTTCAATTCTTTTGGGTATATACCTACGGGTGGAATTGCTGGGTTATACGGTAATTCTATGTCTTACTTTTTGAGGAACTGCCAAATTGTTTTCCAAAATGTTTGCACCACTTTACAATCCCACCAGCAATGGAGGAGTCTTCCAATTTCTCAACATGCTTGCTAACACTTGTTGTTTTCCATTTTTCTGATCATAGCCATCCTAGTGGAGGTGAAATGGTATCTCATTGTGATTTTGATTTGCATTTACTTAATGATTGATGACATTAAGCATCTTTCTATGTGTTTGTTGGCTATTGGTATATCTTCTTTGGTGAAATGGCTATTCAAGTCCTTTGACTATTTTTTAATTGGGTTGTTGGTCTTTTTGTTGTTAAGTTGTAGGAGTTCTTCATATATTCTGGATATTAAACCCTTATCCAATATTTGGTTTCCAAAAATTTTCTCCCAATCTGTAGATTCTCTTTACTTTATTAATGAAGTCCTTTGATGCACAAAAATTCTTTAATATTGACCAAGTCCAGTTTATTTATTTTGCATTTTGTTACTTATGCTTTTGCTGTCATATCCAAGAATCCATCATCAAAAACTAGATCCTAAAGTGTTACTGTTATGTTTTCTTTTAAGAGTTTTATGGTTATAGTTCTTACATTTAGGTCCTGGATCCATTTTGAGTTAATTTTTGTATAAGGTATGAGGTATTGGGTCCAGCTTCATTCTTTTGTGTGCGGAAATCCACTTTTCTCAGCAACATTTATTGAAGATATTATTCCTTCTGCATTCTTGTCAAAAATAAATGGACCATAGATGTATGAGTTTATTTCTAGACTCTCAGTTCTGTTCCATTGATCTATCGTTATATCTGTCTATATATCTATCATTATAACAGTACCAGACTGTTTTGATTATTGTAGCTTTATAGTATGTTTTGAAATAAGGAACGTGAGTCCTCCTACTTTGTTATTTTTCAAGATTGCTTTGGCTGTTCAGGGTCCCTTGCAGTTCCACAGAAACTTGAGGATTGGCTTTTCCATTTCTCCAAAAACAGTTGTTGGAATTTTGATAGGGATTGCATTGAATCTATAGATCACTTCGGGTAGTATTGGCATCTTAACAATCTTAAATCTTCCAATCCATGAACTTGGAACGTCCTTCTATTTATTTATGTCTTTTAAAATTTATTCCGGTAAAGTTTTACAGTTTTTGTGTATTAAGTCTTTCACCTCCCGGCACAAATTTATTCTTAGGGATTTTTCTTTTAGATGCTATTGTAGATGGAATCATTTCTCAATTTCCTTTTCAGATTGCTCATTGCTCATGTATAGAAACCCAACCTATTACTGTGTGTTGACCTTGTATCCTGACACTTTGCCGAATTTGTCTTATCAGCTCTAGTAGCTTTCCTCTGGATTCTTTGGGAATTTCTATATGTGAGGTCATGTCATCAGTGAAAAGGGAGCATTTTACTTCTTCCAACCTGATTTGGATACCTTTTATTCCTCTTTCTTGCCTAATTGCTCTTGCTAGGACTTTCAGTAAAATGTTGAATAGAAGCAGAGAAAGTGGGCATCCTTGTCTTGTTCTGATCTTAATGGGGAAGCTTTCAATCTTTCTCCATTGAGTATGACTTAGCTGTGGGTTTTCATAAATGTCCTTTATCATATTGAGGAATTTCCCCTCTATTCCTTGCTTTTTGAGTGTTTTCAATAATGAAAGAGTGTTGCATTTTGTTTAAATGCCTTCTCTGCATTGATTGAGATGATCATGTGGTCGCCTCCCCAACTTTGTTCTGTCAGTGTGGTATTGACATCGATTGATTTTCTAACGTTGAACTACTCTTGGATTCCTGGGATAAATCCTACTTAATCATGGTGTATAATCCTTTCAGTATGCTTTTGAATTTGGTTTGCTGATATTTTGTTGTGGGGTTTTGTATATATAGTCATAAGACATTGGGCTGTAGTTTTCTTGTAGTGTCTTTGTCTAGCTTTGGAATTAGGGTAATGCTAACCTCATAGAATGAATTAGGAAGTGTTCCTTTCTTTTCTGTTTTTTTGGAAAGGTTTAAGAAGGATTTGGGTCACTTCTATAAATGTTTGGTAGAATTCCCCAGTGAAGCCATCTGGTTCAGGACTTTTCTTTATTGGGAGGTTTTTGATTGCTGATTTAATCCCTTCACTCGGCATGGGTCTGTTGAGATTCTGTTTCTTCTTGAGTCATGGTGGGAAGTTTATGTGTTTCTAGTAATTTGTCCATTTCCTGTAAGTTTCTAATTTGTTGGCATACATTCTTCTTAGTAATCTCTTAGGATCTTTTCTATTTCTGTAGAGATGGTTGTAGGGAGCCTTGGTGTTGCAGTGGTTAAGTGCTCGGCTGCTAAGTGAAAGGTCGGTGGTTCAAACCTACCAGCCACTCTGCAAGAGAAAGATGTGGCAGTCTGCTTCCATAAAGATTACAGCCTTGGAAACCCTATAGGGTAGTTCTATTCTGTCTTTTGGATCTCCTCGAGTCGGAATCAACTTTACGTCAACAAGTTTGCTTTATTTATTTATTTATTAGTTTAGGGTTGGTTGTAATGTCCCCACTTTCATTTCTGGTAGTAGAGATTTGCATCTACTCTGTGTTTCTTTGTCAGTCTAACTAACAGTTTGTTAATTTTATTGGTATTTTCAAAAGACCAGCTTCAGGTTTTGTTGATTCTCTCTATTTTTCTAGTCTCTTACTTTTATATCTGCTCTGATTTTATTTCGTTCCTTGTTTGCTCTTCTTTTTATAGTTCTTCTAGTTGTAAAGTTAGGTTAATGACTTGAGATCTTTCTTCTTTAATGTAGACGTTTACCACTGTAAGTTTCTTTCTGAGCCCTGCCTTCACTGCATCCCATAAATTTTGGTGTATTGTGCTTTCATCCACCTCTGTGTATTTTATGATTTGTCTCTTGACCTTGGCTTTTTTTTCTTTTTTTAAATAATATTTTATTGTGTTTTCAGTGGATGTTTACACAGCAAGTTAGGTTCTTAGTTAACAACTTCTGCATAGATCATATTGTTCAGAGACACTGGTTACATTTTTTACTGTTTGGCTTTGTATTGCTGTGTTGTTTAATTTCCACATATTTGTGTGTTTTCCAGTTTTTCTTCTTTATTAGCTTCTAATTTCAGTTCATTGTGGTCACACAGATGCTTTGTATGATTTCAATCTTTTTAAATTTACTGAGACTTACTTTGTGACCAAACATACAGTAGTCTATCATGGAGAATGATACATATGCATGGGAGGAGAATGTATATTGTGCTGTTGTTGGGTGGAGTGTTTTAGATATGTCTGTTAGGTCCGGTTGGTTTATAATGTCAATCAGATCCTCTTTTTCTTTATTAAACTTCTTTATAGATGTTCAGTTGACTATTGAAGTCTTCAACTATTACTGTAGAACAGTCTATTTCTCCCTTCAAGTCTGTCTATGATTGCTTTATATATTTTGGGGCGCTAATGTTAGGTGCATATATACTTACAACTGTTAGATCTTTTTGATGAATTGACCCTTTTTTTCATTATAGAATGTCATTGTTTGTCTCTTATAACTGATTTTGACTTAAAGTTTATTTTGTCTGATATTAAAATCACTACCCTAACTCTCTTCTGGTTACTATTTGCAATGATTATTTTTTTCCATTCTTTCACTTTCAACCTGTTTGTGTCTTTGGGCCTCAGATGTGTGTCTTGGAGACAGCAAATAGTTGGATCTTTTTTTTTTTTTTTTAAATCCATTATGCCTCTGTCTGGCACTCTTGATTGGAGTGTTTAGTCCATTTACATTCACAGTAATTTACTAATAAGGAAGGGCTTACTTTTGCTATTTTGTTGTTATGTGTCTTATAACTTCTTTGGCCTCATTTCCTTAATAATACCAATATATGTGTTTTGTTGATTTTTTTGTAGTGAACCATTTTGATTCCCTTCTCCTTTCCTTTTGTGTATACTTTTTAGTTATTTTCTTTGTGGTTACCATGAAAATTACATTGATAACAAATTAAGTAACATACAAAAACTATTCTTCTACCACTCTTCATTCCCCTCCCCCAATGTATGTTGTTGTTATCACGTATTGCATCTTTATACATCATGTGTCCTGTAACATATTTATACTTACTTTTATGCATTTGCCATTGTAAAGCGTGAAGGACGTAATTACTAGTATTATCAATCAAAATTACCTTAAAACTGGCCCTTATAACCTTAGGAGGCAGTGAGCTTATATTAATGATGGAGGAACAACTCAGAAAAGAAGGGTGAGTATTGCTGCATAACTTGAAGAATGTGATCAATGTCACTAAATCATACATGTAGAAAGTTGAATTGGTGTAGTTTTGCTGTGTATATTCTCAACAACAACAAGATAAATAAAATTTAGGAAAAAAAAAATACTAGGCCTTAAACTTGACCACAAGCTAACCTTTAATGGAGATCTTTTTCTCTGTGTATGACTTTGTGTTACTGTCTAGTGTCTTTTTTTTTTTTTTCTTTTCATCTGAAGGACTTCCTTTAGCATTTCTTGTAGTGCAGGTCTAATGGTAATAAACTCACTCAGCTTTTGTTTATCTGTGAATGTCTTAATTTTGCCCTCCTTCTTGAAGGACGGTTTTGCCATATTCTTGGTTGACAGTTGTCTTCTTTCAGCACTTTAAATATATTAGTTAACTGCCTTCTGGCCTTCAAGGTTTCCGAGGAGAAATTGACACTTAATCTTTTTCCTTTGTTTGTGACAATTTGCTTGTCTCTTGCTGCGCGCAGGATCCTCTCTTTAGTTTTTGAGAGCTTGATTATAATATGTCTTCATGTGGCTATCTTTGGGTTTATCCTACTTAGAATTCACTGAACTTCTTGGATTTGTAGATTCATGTGCTTTGTCAGATTTGGAAAGTTTCTTTTGTCAGTATTTCTTAAGATATTCTTTCTTTCTTCTCCTTCTGGGATTCCCATGATGTGTATGTTAGTTTGCTTGATGGTGTCCCATCTTTCCATTAGGCTATATTCATCAGAAGGAGCCCTGGTGGTGCAGTGGTTAAGTACTTGGCTGCTAACTGAAAGGTCGATGGTTTGAACCCACCAGCTGCTCTGTGGGAGAAAGATGTGGCAGACTGCTTCTGTAAAGATTACAGCCTTGGAAACTCAATGGGTCAGTTCTGTTCTGTCCAGTAAAGTCACTAAGAGTCAGAATCGACTTGATGGCACACAACAAAAATACCAGCCTGCTCAGCAGTCTTGATCCATCCCTCTGTTGCTCTTCAGATTCTATAATTTCGATTGCCTTATTCTTTAGTTTACCAGTTCCTTCTTCTGCTAGCTCAAATCTGCTGTTAAGCTCGTCCAATGAGTTTTTCACTTTAGTTATTGTATCTTTAGTTATAGTATTTCTGTTTCATTTCTTTTTATAGTGTCTAGCTCTTTATTTAGAAGGAGCCCTGGTGGTACAAAGGTTAAGTGCTTAGCTGCTAACCAGAAGGTCGGTGGTTCAAACCCCCTGCTGCTGCTCTGTGGGAGAAAGATATGGCACTCTGTTCCCATAAAGATTACAGCCTTGGAAACTCTATGGGGCAGTTCTACTCTGTCCTACAGGGTCACTATGAGTTGAAATCAACTTGACAGCAGTGGATTTGGTTTTTATTTTATCTCTTTATTTATATCTTTGTTTTGTTCATGCATCATTTTACTGATTTCCTTCAGTTCTTTGTACTTTCCTTTAGTTACTTGAGCATGTTTAATATTGTTGTATTATATTTTTTCTAACCTGTTCATTACCTGGGCTTTCACAGAGATTATTCTTCTCTCTTCATCTTGTTCTTTCGAATAGGCCATCATTTCCAGTTTCTTTGTGAGCCCTGTGATTTTCCTCCTGCATACATGATGCTTTGAAAAGCATTAATTTCTTCAAGAAGCTCTCAGGTGGGCACAGCCTTTAGTCTTTGCTCACTGCTCACTTCACTGTTTGGTGAAAGTTCTGGTTCAGGCCAGAGCAAGGTTTCAGTCTTTCAGGTAGCTCCCAGATAGATCAGAAAAGATACACTGATCCGTTCACCCTCAGGCAGGCATAGCCTCAGTCTTTACTCACTGCTCCTTCTACTCTGTGAGAACTCTGGTTCAGGCCAGACCAAGGTTTCAGTCCTTCAGAAAGCTTTCAGATGAATCAGAAAAGACACACTGATCAGCCTGTCCTCAGGCTGGCACAGCCTTTGGTCTTTGCTCTCCACTCCTTCTGAGGCTCTGTGAGAGCTCCTATTTGGGTGAGACCAAGGACCTAATCCTTCAGGCTGATAAGAACATACACCCTGAACAGTCTGCTAGCAAGATCTGTCCTATTTAGTTCTGGGCCAGATATCTGGCCCTTCTTAGGGCACAGGAGAGCCATGGGTCAGCTGAGGCCACAGCTGCAGCAGGAGGGAGAGGGACAGGGACAGTGAAAGAAATGATTTTCCTGCTGTTTGAAATTCATTCTTGTTTCAGTTTTTAGTTCCTTGCTGGCATCCTTTGCCTACCTTTTCAGAGTTCTTAAACGGTTGATTATAGATTTTTTTGTCGCTTTTCTTGTTGTTCATGTGGGAGGGTCAGGCTACTAGACCTGCTCACGCTGCCATTTTGTCAGCATTCTGAAGAAACCTCAATAGGAAATCTTTAGTAGGAAACCTCATTTATTCTCCAAGAAATTTGGTAAATTGAGATTTTACCATATAGGTTTATGCATATTGAGAATATGATCAGTACTTATATAAAACAAAAACAGGCAGAAATATAAACAAACTGACTAAACTGTATATTGCCTAAAACACCAAGTCACTTGTGATAGGCCTAAATACATTTTATCTCCTTTGAGAAAAAATTTCCTTGTTGATAGATCTGAAAAACAGATTGATACCATATGTATGACTGTAGGGCTTACATATGAGTTGCTACTGAGACCTGGGTTAGATCTTCAAAAATAATCTTCCAAAGATATTGATTATTGTATTTTATTCCTGAATAGAAACCACTGGTCAAAATGTACATTGTTTTTATTTAATTTTCCTATGTGGATATACTTACAGGGTGAAACGCAATTCATATCTTTGTTATTGATAGAAACTTTACTTAACATTGCCTGATTTGACATATTCACAAACTACTAAGCCACTGGCTCTTTCCATATTCTTAATAATATTAAAAAAAATCTAATTTCACGTAATGGTAATTCAGGATGAAAGTTCTTGTTTATAAACTGTGGATATTCAGTTGTAAGGCAAGTTCCTTAAAGTTTGATTACTCTCTGGATTTAATCAGTGTCCAATGAAAATATATAAGACTAAAGAATCCAAGACAGCCACTAGAAGAAAAGCTTCCTCTATTCCCCAAACTTTCTTTCCGAGAAATATCAAAAAAGAAAAAAAAAAAAAAAAGTTTTGCATTGAGACTGGACATGGAATTGAAACATATGGAGATGCTTCAAGCATAGTATTTATGTGCTGCTGATGGGGACAGACCTATAAGTCACTTAAGCAGAGAATGGAGGTCCTAAGACTACTTCTCAAGGGTAGCTGCGTTGGATACTGCCCACTTTCAGCTTCAAATTTTCCTTTTTCAGGTTTTCTGATGATATCATGGAGATAGTTTAATTAGGTATAAATGCCTAAAATGCTCTTTAATAGAGGGAGATAGTTCAATGCCTTCTGTTACTTATGAGTTTTTTTTCCCTTCCGTTTTAAAAAATTTTAGTTTGTTGTTGTTGTTGAGAATATACACAGCAAAACACATCAATTCAACCGTTTCTACACGTACAATTCAGTGACGCTGATTACATTATTTGAGGTGTGCAACCATTTTTACCTTCCTTTTCTGAGTTGTTCCTCACCCATTAACATAAACTCACTGCCCCCTAAGGTTCCCATCTAATCTTTTGAGTAGCTGTTGTCACTTTGATCCCATATAGATAGTTCGTTAAAAGAGCATAATGCTCAAGGTAGACATTTTTTACTAGTTAAGCTAAACTATTGTTTGGTTTTAAGAAGACTTCAGGCAATATTTTTGGTTTAAGGCTATTGTTTGGTTTTAAGAAGACTTCAGGCAATATTTTTGGTTTAAGGTTTAAAGATTATCTCAGGCCAGTAGTTTCAGGGTTTCATCTAGCCCCCTTGGCTCCAGAAAGTCTGGAATCCATGAGAATTTTAAATTCTGTTCTCCATTTTCCCCCTTTTGACCAGGATTCTTCTGTAGAATCTTCGATCAAAATGTTCAGGGATGGTAGTCAGGCACCATCCAGTTCTTCTGGTCTCACGGCAAAAGAGGCAGTTTGATAAAACCACTGGTAAACTGGAAAGCTGGCTGCAGCTGAAGCCAGAGTTCTGAATCAAATGGCTGAAGCAGAGGGAGACTCCCTGCCCATGAAACAGATATTAGGGATTCTCAACAGGGAGATTTTAGCGCCCAGGTCTACCAGGCCCAGAGTCATCTCCTTGTTAAATGTGAGACAATTCATCTGCCTTTTTACAATACAAGGATAAGTGAACTTACCTGTAAAATATTCACCAAATTCTTGTTCTAATTTAATTGCTCGATCATAGGTTTTCTTGGCTTGTTCTTCTGTTAGACGCTTATTCATCTCCCTGGGAAAATGAGGGTTTAGTGTTAGTTAGAACACAAAGGGAATATACCAAATCCTGAAAAATTGAAATGTATAGCAAAAATGGAGCCCTGGTAGTGCAGTGGTTAACAGCTCAGCTGCTAACCGAAAGGTCGGCAGTTCGAATCTGCCAGCCACTCTTTGGAAATCCTGTGGGGCAGTTCTACCCTTACTGGGTCACTATGAGTTGGAATCGACTCGATGGCAATGGGTTTTTGGTTTTATAGCAAGAATGACTCCTCCAGGAAGCACAGGGAAATCTTAGCAGCAGCTTCCTAGTCCTCATTCAGAACTCCTCTTTGCTGGGATGATTTCAGCAATAAGGACTCCCTGCCAGGAAGCTCACGGTCTCAGTTGGCTGACTCTTGGTTCCATGTGTCTTTTTATGGTTTCTAGTCATGGTCCATGTTCTGTCCCCTGTAGTCACAGGGAGTAGAAATAAACTTCCTTCCTCCATGAAAGATCTCAGAGTATTTAAGTAAAGTGCTCATGTGTTCCTTGAGTGTTCCTCAGAATAAACTGTCCTACTTCCTTGCTCTCTCATCGGGTACAATTTCCAAATCCTAACCTTCCTTGGCATTCTTCTTCAGATCTCACTGGAGTCTATCTCAACCTCTTTTAAATGTGGGATATATAATTGAATAAAAATCTTCCAGGGGAGACCAGAAGGAGAAGAGATGGAGAGAAGCAAAGATGTATCCCAGACTATTGAGCCTCATCACATTTGAGAGAACTAGACTTGACTGTTCTCAGGCGTGCAAAATGCTTTTGAGTTTTCAACTTTCACATCCTTCCTAAGGGCTGCTGATCATCTTTAATATGTAGCAGGAGACATGAGGAGTAAAGAAACACACAAAGTGCTTCCAAAAAATTATGGAAAATGGGACAGGCCCCTTAGGCATGTGTATATTCCAGGCTGAAAAGTCATTCTGCAGCTCTCGCTACTCAATTTCTGCAAATAGCAAGGCATGCCTATAGCGCAAGAGCCTGGACTTCCTCTGTTTTTATAATCAAACGATATCCAAAGATCTGCTGAAGAAGGCTTGAATTAAAATGGGCACAGAGAGAATGTAACAATAAAAAGCACTGGGATCAAAATATTTTCAAATAGACTATAAGCAAGTAATTTAGTCAGATAGTGAGCCAGGATACAGGAGCTCCATAGGAAGGAATGTCCGATGCCTACTTTGTTTATTTGTTTTCTCATAGAAGAAGGAGCTGTAAGGGAATTATGTCTGGGACTCTGTCCCTTCCTTTCTGCCAGTCTGTCAAACATTGTGTGTCATTAACTGTACTTGAGTTGCTTATCAAGTGATAAGAATTCCCACAAACAATCCTGAGCACTCACTCTGAGTCAGTCAGTGAGTGGATGGTAACATCCTGTGAATACCTGAACTCAGCTAAGCCTCCTTACAACTTTATTAAAAAAAGGTGGCATCTTTTCCATCTTATAGATGAAAAAGAACTGAAACTCGGGTGGGTTAATAAACTTTCTCTGGTGGCTGGGAGTACTTAGGTCTAGCTGCTTCCAACTCACATGATTTCAATTGTGTTACTGTTAGTATGTGTATGGGGAGACCACAAACCTGCTAAAATTGCCCATGTGCTTATCAGATCATTGTAAGATTATTTAAATACAACTTAGCTATAAGGACTGTGATGGATTAAATTGTGTCCCCCAAAAGATATGTTGAAGTTCTAGCCCCTGTGCCTGTGAATGTGACACTGTTTGGGGAAATCAGGTCTTTCTTTTAAGGCATTATCAGTTAAATCATACTGGAGGAGGGTGGGTCCTAGCCCTAATCCCTTCTGCATGGTATGATATAAAAGGAGAGAGTTCACACACACGCACACACACCTACACAGAGTAAGAAGGCACATGAGGATCCCTCTACAAGCAGCAAAGGAACGCCGAGGTTGCCAGCAGAAACCGGAAGCTCGGAGAGAGACATGGAACAATTCCTCTCTCAGAGCCCTCAAAAGAATCAGTGTGGCTGATATCCTAAATTTGGACCTCGGCCTCTAGAACTGTGAGAAAATCAAATTCTGTTCTTTAAAGCCACCCACGTTGTGGTATTTTGTTATGGAAGCCCTAGGAAACGAAGACAAGGACAAATCAAAATGAGACGGAAATTGAAAGTAACCTAATCAACTGATTCCTAACCGTGCGTGGCAGCTTTCTGCTCCTGTGTCCTCCATGTGTTAACATTCTTGCCTGCCAAACAAATTGCACCTACTAAATAAAATTTCTTTTATCTTCCCATTATTTTCTAATCAAAGACTGACAATCAGGGCCTGCGATCGTCCTAGGAATACCAGTGTGACTGCACTAAGCTGATAGAAGTTCAGCCAAAAGCAAAGACATTTTGGTTGGTCCATTGGGATACATCAGAGGTATATAATAGAATTTCTGAAAGCATTACTGCTTTTGCCTGCTGCTTAGGAAGCCAGAGATAGGGGTCTGGAACCCCTGCTCTAGCCAGTTCTTTTATTTCAGAGCCAGTGATTGAGGACTGAAGTAGTGAAGGGTCTTGCCTAAAACTGTACATTTAATAAAGAGTAAATCGGGGGTTAGAACTAAAGGTTTGTTTGTTCGTTTTTCAACCAGCTCTTAGACAGACTTCCCATTATACCAACACTTAATATCATTCAAAAAAGACTCTTGTTTGGAGAAAACAAAAACTGAAGTTAGACATCAGCATGGTTCTGGGCATGATGCTGAAAGCTGCAATATGAAGAAGAGGGAATTTCCTGAGCTCTGGTTACTGAAACAAACTCATCTTGTCCCGAGGGACAGTGTCTATAATCTTCCTCCTAAACAGAAGTCCTAGTACTAGATAAGCTGTGAACAGATGTCACTTCTGAGTGCAGAAGATGTTGGCTAAACCAAGGGACACTCTTCAGAGAAATACATGTTTTGCTTCAGATCTCAAGAAATCATGTACCTCCTGGGCCTTCTCTGACTTACCTAGCTTATGCTGGCCTCTATCTTACTTGAATTCAATTTACACTTGTTGTAGTAATGGCTTAGTTTAGGGTTTTTTTCCCCTCTAGTATATGAATTTGGTGCCCTGGTAGCCAAGTAGTTAAGAGCGCAGGCTGCTAACCAAAAGGTCACCAGTTGGAATCCACCAGGCGCTCCTTGGAAACCCTATGGGGAAGTGCTACTCTGTCCTATAGGGTCACTAGGAGTCAGAATTGACTCCACAGCCATGGATTTTATATGAATTTTCTTTGCTTCTTTACCTATTCTACAAGTTTCTTGAGGGCAGAGACCATGGCTTGTTCATCAGCATGTCGCATGAAGCCTGACTTGACATATATTTGTTGAATGAATGAATGGGAAGGTAGACAAATAAACATTATAATATAGTTGAAGATAGAGTAACATAGGGTAGCTTGGGAGCAAGAGGGTAGAAGCAGATTGGGTACAGCAAGGTGAAGAAGCATGGAAAGCTCCTTATTGCCAGGGGGAAGTCAGAAGTCATGTGGTGGCACAGTATGAAAAGATCCTGTCTTTCATACACACCCTTGATTTTATGCCTCTCCGAAGAGTTGGCTATGCATGTGCTAATATGCTCTGTGGTTTGATGTGTATGATGCACTTGAGAAGTAATGTGTGCAATGATGTATCAATGCCTACATGTGACAGCTGCCACACTTTTGTTCTGGCTGACCTAACGTTCACTCCTGTCTGGGAACGAGCAATTCATGCCAGCCTTGCTTCTGAAGGAAAACCTTTGGAAAAGTGGACTAGAACGTAAACATCCAGCATTTAATAGTAAGTTCACATTGGTCTGAATGTTACTATTATTGCACTCGAGACCCATGAATACGGCTGCAACAAATTATGTCAGATTCATCATCCTCACTGTGGAATCTGGCCCTCAGGATGTTTAAATTTTCCTCCGCGATAAGTGGCTGGGACAGTGCCCTAGGGCAACACTAAATAAGTCGTCTCATAGTTGTGGAAGGAAGTAGACCTTCTACTGAACTGCCAGATAGGAAGGTCTGCCAATGTCACCCCAGACCAAATGTGCCACTGCTGTTCTCCCTCAGGCCTCACTTCCTTGGGAAGCTATTTATTTCACTGAATGTTTATGACGTGAAAACTCAGTTTTCTGTTTCTAAAATGGGCTTGAAGATGCTGTTCCCAGGGGGTAAAGGCCATTTTTCTATTCTTCTTATTAATGTTAACGTTACTGATAATATGTATGTGGCTTTTTACAGTTCATAAATTAGTTTTATGTAATGAAATTTGTGGTTGCTTAATTTACTTTGTGCAATCCTCAATGCAGTATCCGAGATGTGAAGAAATATAATGCATGCTGTTGAGGATAATGATACGGGTAACTATCATTTTATCATCACGTATTTTTCCGTATGCCAACTATAGGCAAAGCTTCTCACATTATATTTAACTTTTAAATTCATGGTACTGTCAGTGGCCTCCTGGTTCTATTTTTTTCATTCCAGTAAGACCCCTTGTCCATCTTGTATTTATGAATATATTCTGTTTTTAAGGTACATCTCTGGCAATTGCCCCAAAGATCAATTATGTATTTAGCTTTTATTCTCTTAGGCTGTAATTCCAGCTACTGTAGCTCACTTGGCTTTTTCATCCTCAGAGGAGACAGTGTACAGTTAGTCAGTATCCTCTGCAAGGAACAGTTTTCATTTTCTTTGATCTTTCCATAAACATTCTTTACCAGTCCTTTGGGGTTCTTTTCTGAACTCAGTTAAACTCTCTGAGGTCTAGAAGCCAGAAACGGAGGCAGGATTCAAGCAAGGCTCTCGCAGCATAGACACTGGCATGATTGCTTGTGTTCTCTTGGAAAAGGTGTTCTCTTGTTCATAAATATACACAGGTATGAAGCTATTGGTTTGAATTATACATGTTTTACTGTTGTGCCACTAAGAAAACACCCTCAAGGCCAGTGGCCTGTATATGTGGAATTTAATTAAGGGCCATCAGAATTCTTTCACAGAATAAAGCAAAATGCCAGTGTAAAGAGGCTAAAATAACAACACAGCAACAGTGACAAACCCAAACTAACTCAATTCCCCTCCGAAACAAAACAAAACAAAATTGTGAAAATGTAAAAATCTATGTCATGGAATATCGTGAAGACATTTTAAGGAATTATTGACTTTATGTCTCTCTAGGACTTCAAAAAATCTTTAATACAGTATATCTTCTGAAAAAAAAAAGTGCTTAGAAATCAGCAGTGGTATTTCCATTTGTAAGCGTTTGTGACAAAGAGTTGTTAATGATTTACTGTGTAATATGGGACAGAGGGTAGGATGAAGGCCTCCGGTGCCCTCTACTTACATCAGAGGTTCCAGAGACTTGGGCTTAATGAAGATGGCAATGGGATAGAGCTGGGCAACTTGTAACCGCTTGATAGCATTTCCTGATACATCAAGTATACAGTGTTTGCCCTGGTAGAAAGAGAAGAAATCAAAAAAAAAAAAAAAAAAAAAGTTAATCCAGAAGAATGGGTCACAATCTAACCAAAAGATAATTATGTTTTTTAGGGGAAGGTACAGAATGCTGGGTTTCTAAAGATTCAAAAAGAATCATTACAAAGCACAAATAAAAGTTGATACGAAGCATAAATGAAAGTTGATGTCCAGGGTCATCACTGAATGCTTGCAATAACTAATATTTATTACACCCTTACTAAGTGTGTGCCACTGTACTAGGCATTTTATGTGTGTTTTATTAATCAACTTAGTTTTAGTAGTTAATAAATACTTGATGCATTGCACAAAGAAGGCATGTAGCCATGTGTAACTTAACCAAGCTCATTCTCATGAAGCTCATAAAACACAAATGTTGGCTGAGTGCTTGTATGTGCCCTGCCCTCAATACGCTCAGTCTAGTGCAGGACAGACACAAAAGAGATACCTTAAATATTATATGGTTAAATGCTTTGAGAAAGGCATGCACAGAGTATGTAAATTTCTTGTTTGTTAATAAGTAAAGCTCTATTACGTTATAGCACACCTCATTTAACTCGGCTTCCACTGCAGTGAGTGCTCAGAGCAAGAAATACTTAAGTATCTCTGGAAAAGTAGATGCATTTGCCAAATCATATTCTACCTCCTGGAGAGAAATGGCCTCATTACCCTGAGGCTAGAAGAACTTTATGCAAGAAGAGAAAAAGCCTATTATGCAGATGGGAATAGTCCAAAATCAATAACAGGGAATAAAAACTTATGTATAATATTCACATGAAAATGAATAGAGTCCAGTGAATACCTGAACTCTTAAGTTGGGCAGATATTCATGATCTGGCTATAAAGTAACAGACATATTTTCTTAAGTGAGAAACACAGTAAGATGGTTCAAGCCTTTATCACTTAAGTAATACATTCCAAGTTTGCTGTGAGGTCCAACAGGTATATAAAATGTCCAAGTACTGTGATTATTCTCTAGCCAGAACCTTTCAAGTTAACAACGTTTATATTTATATGTTGAAAGAGGAGAGTAGATGCAATTATCCAGGAAGCTCTCACTAGAAACAATATCGATACAGTTGATAGGCCCTAACTTTTAGATGTAACTTCTTTAGTATGTTCTCTGATAGACTTTACAGACCCTGTTTAACTTTTTTATCAGTGTATCAGAAGAGGAGGAGGAGGAGGTCAAGTCAAATCAAATAAACCCAACAAATACTAATTATATAACAAATATGATTGCTAATGACTCTTTTGTTTCTCATATGAAATTGGGTTCTCTGTGTTCCCAGGAGATTAGAATCTCTCTATACCCATCGCTGTTGAGTCAATTCTGACTCATGTCAACCCCACGTGTTACTGAGCAGAACTGCTTCATAGGGTTTTCTTGGCTGTAATCTTAACAGAAGCAGCTCGCCAGGCCTTTCTTCTGTGGTGCTGCTGAATGGATTTGTCCAGTGCAAACCATTTGCACCACCCAGAGACCTAGGATCTCTCTCTACAGGCAGATCTTAAAGCCACACTCAAGTACATTCATATCCTATCCTCTCTTGAACATTGTTCTCTTTGCCACACTCCAGAAATTATCACTAGGAGGGAATTACAGAAGCTACACCTCCTCTGATTTAGAATTTCTGCCAGTAACAGGCTCGGCAGCCCTCCCCATCTATCTGCGTTTCCACCATGAGGCTCTCAAGTCTTTAGAGAGATAAAAAAGTAACTCCTCCTAGTAGAAGGAATTGAGAATCTGGAGCTAAACAACAAAAAGAACAAAGTTTCCTTAATAAATTTAGCGTTGTTTACTGGAGCCTCAGGTAATCAAATCAAGGACAGAGTAAATCTTCATAAACTTCAAGCCGTTAATTGCCTTTAGGTTTATTGCCACCCCCTCTTCCCCTAACTCAGCCAGCATACTTTATTGAACAATGATTAAGAACCTTGCCCTAAGACGATTCTCTGCTTGGATATCTTAAAAGGAATATTTAATCAAAATTTACAACTGCAATTAGGAAAGAATGATGAACAAAAATGCAGTTTTCTACCTCTGAGTCTTCTTTAGGGGAGGTGTAAGAAGATTGGTGAACGTACCCTTTCTGCTACAAATCTCACAGACTGCACGCTGGTTCCATATAAATTGTCATTGTACTGGCCGGCTTCTATAAACTTGTGCTCTTGGATATCTTTCTCCATTTGTTCTCTGGAAATGACAAAGTGATAATCTCTGCCATCCACTTCGTAGTCACGTTTTGGCCTTGTAGTATCTTTATAAAACAAGAAATAATGAAGTTAAGATCCGTTTATGCCCATACATTCTCCCTTCCTTTGCACCTGTTTTTCCACCGCATCCTCAATATAGATGTTTAAAAATAGGTAATATGAAGGAGCTCTGGTCTAACCATGACATAGTAATGAGTACTAGTCTTACCCTCTGAACACAAACAACTACAAAACAGGACAAAGTATATGGAACAACTGTTTTCAGGTATCGGACAATAGGCAGTGCAGGGCTGTGATCCTTGAGAAAAGAGAAACACACTAATAGAGCTCTACATTCACCTCCCCTCTCTGACTAGGGGCCATTTCCAAAGGGAGATTCTGCAAGTTACACAGTGTTAGGACACACTGGAGTTCTCATCAGCCAGAAGCGGGTATTTGGTTGAGATCCTAGAAAGGCCATGATTTAGGAGTGGGGTTACTCTAGACCCACTTTAACAAAGGTAAAAAAACAAGTTACAACTAGAACTAGCATATCTGTCAGTAAATTATTGCCTGCCAGAACAAAAACTCAATATTCTATAAGGGAAAATAACAAAACCCAGACTCCAAGGACATGGCACACAACGAAAGACTATGGAACATGCAAAGAAGCAGAGAAATGTGTCCCATAACCAGGAGGAAAAATAGACATAGCTATTATAAATGTATTCAAGGATTTTAAAATGCATAAAATGAGATCATCATAGTTAAGGTGGGACTAAAAGTCACCAAGTCTAACCATTCTGCCTAAACTTCTTGGTGAGAAGAAAAGGTGAAAACAATCTAAAATAAAGATATTAAAATATTCCCAATCTTTGACTCAGATATTCTCTTTCTAGGAACCTATCATAAAAACTGATAAAAAAAAAAAAATCAGATGACATTCTATCCTCGTTATATCCTTAAAGATGTTTATTATATTAATTTATATATTATAAATGATAACTATAAAATACAGTTTAAATATGTCATAATTACAATTTATAATAGAGAAAACCCAGAATGTCCATAAATGAAAGTTAATTATGGTATAATAATTATTAAAATATCTATGTAAAGTTCTGAATAATGTTGAGCAAAAAAAATTATATACATCTAATATTGTATATATCTAATATATGTGTACAATTCCATGGAAAAAATGTATGCATAGAAAGAAGGAGTAGATGGAAATCCACCAAAATATTAACAGTGATGTTATCTCTTGGTACTCTGTGTGATTTTGGATATTGTTTACTTTCTTACTTAACTTTCATTTTAGCATTTTCAGGCTTTGTACAATAAGCATGTATTGATCATCATAAAATAGTGCTATTAATTTAAAAAAAGAGGAAAGAGTGTGCAAGGGGAAAATGGAAAGGGTATTTAGGAACTGTCTGCTCTCTGTCTCTCAAAAGCGGAGGAATAAACTAGAAGCTGCTACAAATGACCTAGGGTTTGACATGCTTGCTCCTATCTGAAGACCTTCTCACAATCTGTTCTACAGCAGGTATGCTTCCCAGAGCCCACACTGGGAAGTTTCATGAGATACAGCATCCGAGTTTCCTTTTGTTCATGTCCTGCATACTTGTAACTCCTGCTATTCTTATGTATTCCAGGTGGTACTTACAGTACTAATGTGAGTGACATTTGAAAGCATAAAGCTTAAAAAATGTAGACTCTGAGAGACATATTTGTTGGGATCAGATTTAAGAGCTCAAGTATCTAATAAATTAAAATTTCCTAGAAGGCTTGTCGACACACACAGCAAAAGGTCTTCATGCGTTTCTGTGTGACATAGTGGGGGTGAAGATGGGGGTGGCTGGCTGGGGGAAGTACAGTGGAGGAAAGGAGGTAGAGCAGATGAAACCTTAAAGGCCTACCCCCAGGGATACTGGGAAACCAGAGGATTGTCTGTAATGACCAAAAGAGCAGATTAAAATTGGTATTGGTTTAGAGAGCAGATTAAAGTTTTATAAACCTTCTTGTCTTCATCGTTCCAACACCTGGGGCGGCTAAAACGTATGGGAAAGACCACTTGGTTTTGATTGACACAGGGTCCTCAATCATCCTGAGATAATTTTAATATATGGCTTTGTTTTTGATCTCTTACATTCTATGGAAAAGCTGCTTCAGTGGCACTTCAGTTAATCCATCAGAACATGCTGATGCCCATCATCAAGCCTATGCTGTTTTAAATGCTGTGGGGGTCAGAAAGAAAGTGGGTCCATCCATCCCTGCCCTCTAGGGGATCACAGCCGGGTTGGAGACAACAACATACACTCACTAAACACAGAACATAGAGGTAGCATAGATGAAAAGTGTTAGGCAGAGAAAATTAAATAAGGAGCTTAGCTAATAGGTAATGACGGTGTTTGAGTCACTGGAGAGACAACAAGAGAAACAGAATTACATTTTATCATCTCAGAAAGGAGTTAGGTTTTTTCTTCCTCTGACGAAAAGAGAAATAATACTTACGAGGCACACAAGAGCCAAATTTGTCAGGGAATTCAGATATCAAGTCGTCATTGATCCGATCCTTCATGGGGCCCAGGATAATCACAGGCCGGGTGTAGTTTACTGCAGAGAGGAAAAGCAAGATCCAGGTGGGGAGAAAGACTTGGAAACAACTGCAAAACTGTCCTACAAGGGTGATTCTTAAGGTGAACTGCTGAGGGCATTACTTCGTTGGATAAACTATCCATACAACCCTGCATAGGGGAATTGATGTTTAACTCTCAGTATGTCTGGTTGTGTCTACTTTCTTGAAATTATTAACAGGGATAAGCATTTGCAGTGCCTGTCAACAAAAAGAAGCATCTGGAGGGGTTTTGCGTCCTCTTAGGTTATGCCCACACGATGTCAAAACAACTACTGAAATTAGGCAACTGAGTGGGAGTAAAAGAGTTCAAACCAGCTGTCTGGCCATTTTTTAGACAATTACTTTAAAAGTAATTATTACTTTTATTATTAGTAAGTAGCAGCGATTGTGAGGATGGCCCAGGAACAGGCAGTGTTTTGCTCTCTTGTACATAAGAGTCACTATGAGTCAGAACCGACTCAACGGCACCCAGCAAGTAATTCTAATGACATTAGCAGTAATGACACCTTATGTTTTTATAATTCCTTTTTTTCCTCAGCTCAAAATACTCTCCATGCTCTGATGGGTTTTTCCCAATTCCTTTATATCATAGGATTAGAAGAAACTCTAAAGTTCATTAGTTACAACTACTCATCTGACGCTTGAATTCCTTCTGCAATATCCTTGTCAATAGTCATTAGCCTCTCTATAAATGCCCCTCTGTAAAGGGAAAGGCATGCAGGCTCCTGGTACATGGTCTGCATCCTAGGACGGGTCTGCTTGAAATTCCTTCTAAATACTGAGCTGGTGTCAGTCTCCTGGGGGCTTTCATCCATTGGTCCCGTAGCCAGGGCTCTCTAGGTGATTCTAATGGGCTCCTTCTCACTGAGAAGGACTCATCTGGAGGGCTGCTCCATCTTCTTGGGAGCTGTCATTGCCCACTTTCAGCAGGGAAGTTGTTTGTTTGGTGACAGGATCACCAAAGGGAGAGATCAGGGTCTGGCCTGGGGACAAGTGAGTATTAAGCAGGGTTTATTTCTGTTAGACCTTCACTCTTTCCATCTTTCAATGGTGTCACCTTTTCTGATCTGGAAATCAGAGCATGCCAGAAACTTACTTTCCTGCCTTGTGACAGGCTCATAGGAGAGAATGAGGTCTTCTTGCCCTCCTGAGAAGAGAAGGAAGGAAAATTACAATAGACTACCAGTCGTATACCATAGCTACAAGCTCTGTTCTCACACACAGGAAACAGACAATGGTTCAGGGTTAATTTTCCTTGCTCTCTCTTCTTGAACCATTCCAAAACTCCCTTCATCCTCATAAAACTCTTCAGCAGTATTTCAGTAGTCAGGTTGTCTTTCTAGTCACATTCCACAGTCATAACTCTGTGTACTGACTAGCAGCCAGCTATCTGCCATTCGGCAGGGCAATGACCTGTGAGACTACTCTCTTTCTGACACTGGGATGGAGTACAATGGCCTCTACAGCAAGCATTCCAACCTCAAAGGAAACTGTTTAGTTCAAGGGAGGGGTCTGTCCAATAGTTTGTTGTACGTAATCGGAATGTCTGTACCTTTTATTTCATCTTCTATTTCCCAAAGAAGCACATTGTTCAGAAGCAAGTGTCTGCTAGTTTCACGTATGACACAAAAACTTCATCAGCATGTAGTAGAGGACTGCTAGGGATTTTACTCTAATATTATTTCATTGGGAAAATTCTGTGGGTCAATTCAATAGAATCAAAAGTTGAGGAGTGCCTTAAGTCAGTGGTTATAATTACTGCTAAAGCATGCCTCAAAATATGGAAAAGAGAACTAAGAAAGCCAATGTAGTAAAAGTGTCAGCTCCTCCAGTGTGGGCCTCAAGTCAGCAAACAACCATGGAAAGTAAATTGGCTTTAACCTGTTGCCCTCGAGTCAATTCTGACTCATAGTGACTGTATAAGACAGAGTAGAACTGCCCCACTGGATTTCCAGACCTGTAAATCTTTATGACCCCTGGTGGCACAGTGGTTAAGAGCTTGGCTGCTAATCAAAAGACTGGCAGCTCAAATCCACCAGCTGCTCCTTGAAAACCCTATGGGGCAGTTCTACTCTGTCCTATAGGGTCACTAGGAGTCAGAATTGACTCGATGGCACACAACAACAACAAATCTTTGCGGAAGCAGACTACCACATCTTTCTCCCATGGAGTGGCTGGTGGGTTCAAACCACCTGCCTTTTGATAATCAGCTGAGCACTTAACCACTGTGCCACCAGGGCTCCTCAGATTGACTTTAGACAATTATTGTTTCAATCATTTATTTTACCTAGTTGACGAACTGGCCATGGGATCAGCCCTTTCAGCTGTAAACCGAGAAGGTTTTGCTCTTTGTATTAGGCCTCTGGCTGACTACCCTTTGGTGAGGAGGAAGTAGCTTAGGGCTGTCAAAAACGACTTTCTATCTACTAATCTACACTGAAGGTATGTAGCATGAGTCATAAGGTAGTGCCTCCTGAACTCAAAGGGCAATTAACCTCTTTGCTTTATATCCTCACTACCCTTGAAACACATTCACAGTCCATCAGTGCCAAGTACGCCTCTTTCAACGGTCATCGCACCAGGAAAAGGTGTGAACTTTATAGTTGGTTTTGATAATGACAACTGATTTTGGGAAGTTAAGCAATATGTAAGTAAAGCTGTGGAGTACAGATGTCTTCCCTAGAGGCTAGGTAGCTGGGATGGAGAGTGGGGTCTTAGTTTCTCAAGTGTGAGAAATACCCTAGGCCTAAGTCACATCTTACTTCACCCTCAAGCAGGGACAGCTCTCAGAATGGCACTACTAAGCCAAGCTGCTTCCTAAAGGCACAGAGGGCGGGCCATGAGGCTCCTCTTCATAGGCATCTACCCCACGGCTGTCCCAGAAATGTTCAGGGGACCTTCCCACAGTTGGACAGGGGGTTGGGATGTGAGGAGGATTCACAATTTTTTGTACTCAGGGAAGAAATGATCTTCTTTTAATAAACGAAATTACTGAAATTTACAAAAGTCCAGGTTTCAGTCCCTACCTCCCCCACAAAATGAAGGTGATTGATTGCTAAGCCCCAGTTATCCACAAAAACCTGAGACATGTAGAGGTCACAGGAATTCAGAAGTATAGAAATTGTTGGGGAACAAGTATAGTTTTAGGCACAGAAGCATGGCAGAATAACATTACGATGCTGAACTGTAACTTTATAGGGAAATCTTCATAGTATGATTAATAAGTTAGAGGAGAACACTCACCACAGGATAACAAAGGTTTTAAATATCCGGTGATGTTTAAAATCCCCACTATACTGGGAGCTCCATAAAGGCAAGGACTGAGTTTCATTTACCACTCTGTCCCCGGTACCCAGCCAATGCTTAACATAAAGAAAGATGTCAGTGAATTCTCATTCTGATTTCAGTAGTGGGAAACAGGATGAGCAAGAAGCCAAACTTAGGTTCTAGTTTGTGCATTCGTGAATACGGTCATTTCACTTTGGGAAGTGTGGTTTTCTCTAAACAAATATAACATGTCATGCTCCCATAGGCGTCTCTTTCCGGTGGCCTTGCAAATCATTCTGATGGGACATTCTAAAGGCAAACTTCATATAAGATGTTTGATGTCAGTATATATAATTTGTGATTCAGAAAACTAGGGCCAAGTGCATAGCTTTAATTTTGTTAGAGAATTATGTAGTTGTTTGTTTACCTATTGCTGTCTTGTTTATTTTCTAACTTTAAAGGCAGTGTTTCTTGTTCTGAGCAGTCGAATTGGCAGATAGCACTTGCAGCACCCCTATGTCCAGACCCATCCCAGTGCTGAAGAGCCTGTAACAGGTACTATGTAACACCCAGGAAGCCTGCTGGGAAGTTACAGATTCGTGTGAATAATCGCTGTGAATTCAACAACTTCAACTGATTTTCACTTTCATGTTCAAGGATAAAAAGCCCTATGAGTAATGGGAAGGAGACAGTGAGAGGGAGAAAAACAAAATCACAGCAATGAAGGAAAGAGAATTCATGTCGGTAGGGCATTTTACCCATTGGCTTCTGTTTCTCACAGCCACATCTTTTGAGAGGAGCCCTGGTGGTGCAGTGGTTAAGTGCTTGGTTGCTAACCGATAGGTTGGCAATTAAACCCAGCAGCTGCTCCATAGGAGAAAGATGTGGCAGTTGGCTTCTGTGAAGATTTACAGCCTTGGAAAACCCTATGGGGCAGTTCTATTCTGTCCTAAAGGGTTGCTAGTCGTCGAAATCAACTCGACAGCGGTGGGTTGGTGTTGGCTGGATATCTTTTGAGGTAGGTACCCTGATGATCCCCATTTTATAGATGAAGAAGCTGAGGCTCTGAGATGTTAATGGGCCTCTCCATTTTCTCAGCTAGTAAGCCATGGAGTCAAGATTTAAAACCATATATTTCTGACTCTTTGTTGAATATACTGCATTCTCAAAAGGGCAAGAGATACAGAATTCTCTGTAGGGGTTAGGAGGTAGGGGTAGAACATATAAATGAACAAGAATGGGTGGTGGAGATAGGAGCTGAACCTGGGTCAGAGTCACTGAGAGGCCATAAGGTGCTCCATCTGTAAACACCAACTCTTTTTGTAAATGCTGCTGTGTCATCTCTATAAAAGAGTCATCCTTCGTAGTTTTTCTATTCTTTACTCTGGAGGTGTTGGCACTTAGAAATAACAGCTGACGAAAAAGGTACAAACTATTTCTTGGTCTTGTTTTGGCAAATGCATGGCTGAAAGTGGGAGAGCAGCACAGTGCTGTGTGTGGACTTATGCGTTTGTCAGAGACTTAGCAGAGGACTTTGTAGCATCGCTATGAAAACACCGTCTGTTTAATCTAGAAGCAAGTCAATAAAATCCTAATATGTCTTAATGATAGGGAAAAGCAAGTTGTTTTTTAGGAACTCTTGGAAGCTAGAACAGAGAGGAGGGAAGTGAAGGCCCGTGGCAGTACATTCAATATTCTACATTTAGTGCTTAGTGCCTGCATATGACGATTAGTAAGAATAAGGTTTTGGGAGATACAGAATGTTAGTGCTGAGAAAACCTTTGGGGATCATGTGGTTCACAGATGGCAAATATGTAGCACACGTTGTACACTCCCTCATTCCTTGCCGTTGATAGGCATCACAAATTGATCATTGTTCTCGTTACTGATAAGCTGCAACTTGGCCTCAGAATACTTTTCCGTACAACTCTTTAGGCAGCTATGACCAATTGGTCAGAGTTGGAATATCGATTCAAATCCATTTGCCATCTTTGTTCTAGCCCAAGCTACTCATTTTACAGAGGAGAGAACTGAAGCTCAAAAAGGTTGAGTCATTTCTTCAAGGTCACATTATGAATTAGTGGTTCAGTGTCTTCATAGGATGTTTGGAAGACTGATAAATGTTACGCACAGCCCTTAGAATCAAGCTTAGTACATAGGTAATGCTGTGTCAGTGCTGTTGCTTGTATTAATTTGACAGGTAATTCTGGAATGGTTGAAATATATTAGATAGAAAGTCAAAAGGCTCAGATTATAAACTACAGGAAGAGTCAATAATGTATGGGATTCATAATTAAAAGGCCTTGGTTTGACTTTCAGTGCCACCACTCAGTAGTGAGCTAAGTAGCATCTTAGAGCTTCAGTTTCTTCATCTATAAATAGGACTATTAATATAAGATCTATCTCAGAGTTCTGTTGCAGAAATAAAATGGGATAAAAGATGTAATGAAAGACTGCTTTATAAACACTAAAGAACTATTCTCAAGAGCAATAGTTTGAGCAGAGTGGAGAATATGGGCATCATTTGACTGATTCCATTTGAGGTCTTGAGTTCCCTCATCGCAACACCTCAATTTCATTTTCATCATTTCTTCAAAGCCTTGTTTTAAAAATCTTACTTAACTGATGAGCACCAAGGGGTTAGATGGATACTGACCAGCTCCCTCACACCCATAATGACTTAAAGAGCTTTACTGAGCTTTGAGAAAGGCAGATCTTTAGCTGTGGTAGAGATCTGCATGGTCCCCATTATACCTTGGTCTTTATTGCCTCCCAGTATAAAGGCAGTTGAAAGGTATGACACAGAACAACCAAGAATGCAAGTTTGTACTTAACTACTTTGAGGACAGACAGAAATCTGGAGTTAACCCATAATTAAGATAATTTTGAGGTAGTATTTTGCATAATTAGATACTGCACTGTAATTAACTTCATTTTAACTGGTGCTCAGAATAGTTGGACTTTGAAAAAAGAATTATTCTGTAATGCTTGAGAATGTGCAGCAAAGATCAGAGCTACTTATTCTAAATTGAGGTGTGCGTGTGCGCGCGCGCGCACGTGTATGTTTATGTGCATGTCTGTGTATCTCAGGAAAGGTATGAGGCTTTCAAGCAAGGTTGCCACAATGTGCTACTTAAGGATGCAGTGTGAATACTGCCCCATGAAGTTAATGAAACACAGGGGCCTGGGCCTTTCTTTCTAACTGCTGACACTTTGTAGCCATTTTACTCCCACAGTGGACATGGAATGGTTCTAAGAGTAAAAAATAACACCTGGACATCAGTTAGCAGAGGATCTTTTTTGGTATTTGTTTATACAGCTATTCACAAGGCATAAAAATTAGTCAGAATTACAGCAAAAGCCAGGAAGGCAGAAAAATGCAGGCTAGTTTGATTTCAAAGGTGGCACTTTCTGGAAAGCATGTCTGTCCAAGCCTCTGTGACTTTTGTTGTGCCACTGCCCTTTTTGGAAAGGTCCTTCCTTAGCTTGTCTAGCTGGCAAGCACCTATCTTTCCAAAATTCAGCTCAAAGCCAGTTCTTCTCTGACACTGTCTAAATCCCCCACTGTTCTGGGACAGACGTCTATGCTAGCATCTGCCGTTCTTCTATGCACATTTTTATTTAGTGATCTCTCTCTTTCTCTTCTACTATATACATTTCCAACCTGGTGAAAGAAATGACCTTTTTTTCCTCTTCTGAGCTGTGATAAATGTTCCTCTTTACTTTTGTTCATTTGTTAAAAAAGCAAGCTGAGTGGCCGGACTCTGTAACTCAGAGACCCAAACCCATATTGATTATTAGACTCCCCACTTGCCCTAGAAATATCATAGACTCCAGTTCCAAATCTTCTCTCTTCTCATAGATAATTCAAGCCTCTTGCAGGTGTTTCTTTTATTCACTCAGTAAACTCAAACATGTATGTGCAACTACTATTTGGGAGTGAAAAGAATAATTTGTCATATAATAGCATCACTATGAAAAAATCTGTCAAGTAGCTTAAAGCCTTGGCCTAGTAACTCAATGATCTGAGGAAGAACATTCCCACCTTTAAAACAGAGAAGACTGGCTTCTAAAAAGGTGGGACTTCTAAAGGAAAAAATAGTTCTTATATATGTACTTTCCATAGATAGGACAGAAAGAACAAGGCATGATATTTTCTTTCTCTATTTCTGTGCCTAGTGGATGGAAGCACAATACTTAAAAACTGAACATTAGAGACACTTGTGCCGTTGGTCTTCATAAAATCCAGCAAGAAGTCATATCTTTCCTCCTGCTAAATTGAGGGCAGTGCAGATGTTTACTCCTTCTTGGCTTGGATTCTTTGGATTAGAACCAAATGAGAAGAAAGGGGAGACAAATTTTTTCCCAAGTTGGGATAATCATAAAATTATCAGAATAGGAAGAATGTAAAAATTTTAAGCAACATATGTTGAGGGTAGGAACCCTTTGAGTCCTTCTACCAATAAGACGTCATTCTGGTGAGGAAGAAAATTAGGTGGTTCTCATATTATTTACTGTTATAAGTTGATCAAGGGTATCTGATCATAATTTTTTTTCCATTTCATTTTGTAGTTTCTGTCACCTTCCGCCATCTGCCATCTTTTCTTTTCTGTGCTTTTTTCCTACTTGCCACCAATCTGATTCTTCAAAGTCTTTCTCAAAAGCGCATTGGCCATACTCCGAAAACACAATTTAGCTCTCCATCTCAAGCAAAGGGCAGGATTTTGTAAAGTACCATGGTGTTAAGGAAAAAAACAAAAACAAAAACTTTTCTGGTTTTCAATTCACGTAATATTCAGGCAAAGACAATGCCCGTTTCTGTCTTGGTAGTTGTGCGTAACATATATTGGGCCTGCAGTTTTCTAGTATTCTTGGCAATTGCTTCCTGGGTAATCCATTTCACTAAGAAATATAAATTAATATTACTAAATAGTAAGGATCCCAGTAATAATATGCACCTGTTTTAGTCACCCAAAACCAGTAAGTAGGTGGTAAGAAACCGTGAGAACTTATTAAAAGCATGTGCTTGGTGTTTCGCGAATATTTTTATACACTAAGCAAATGGCTTGAGGTGACCAAACCAAGACCAAAAATAATTTTGAAATAGTTACCTACCTTTTCAGTTAAGCTTTTTAATCCAAGATGATTTGTTCACTTTAAAAAAAAGAGTGAGCTCCCTTGGCATGAGAGGGTGAAACTTTTCATCACTTCCCCATCTTCGGAAAATAAAGTTAGATACATCATCATATCTATCTTAAAATAATAACCAGGACAAGAAGTGATAGAAAAGGTTCACCTTGATTTAAAAGGAACAGTGTAATTTATAAAGATTTCTCTTGTACAGGGGAGCCAGGAACAGAAAGACAAAGGCAAAATGAGAAGGAAAATAGAACCATGATGACTTTTCAACCCTCCAGCAGGGAGTTTAAATTGTTTTGGGGGGCAGAATGTCAAAATCTGAGGGGTTGAACTTTTCCCCTACCTTGTCTGAGAGAATTGAATCATTGGGCCACAGCCAAATGAAGTTGAAATTGTTTATTAGCAAGACTGCTACTGCTTGCACAGATCACATAAGGGTCTGCTGATGGTCCTAGTGTCTTTTGTCTCTTTCCACATCAGATGATTTCAGTTCAAGCCATTTGCTTTGGATAAAGATGATAAGGGGCGGCAGTCGAAAAATAACAACAACGGAAGTCTGAAATGATCACCACAGGCAATGGGGCAGTTGCAAAGAAAAGAATCACAAACCAAAGCAATAACTTACGGTAGCTACTCTCGCTATCGCTGGCATTAGAAGAAACATGTTCTGCAAGAACAGCACAGCAAATTAAAGTGATACCCAAGCATTGGAGAGCAGCCAGAACTTAAAGGAGTACACTCATGCAAAGCTACTAGAAATGTGAGCAAAAGGTAAGTGAAAGGCCACAGAGGAGACTTCCTTAAGAAAACCCATAGATAAGATAAAGAAGATGAAAACTTTATCTCTGTTTCAGAAGGACCTACTGACTGACTGCTGCATCTTCTCTTTAGCAAATAAGGAAAATCTCTTCAATTATAACAAAGTATACCAAAGTATAACAAAGACATTTTCTTCATATACATACTTTGACCCATTCATTTAGCTCTGATTTTCCAGGATCACGTAACAAAGGCCAGTATGTCTTGGCTAGATACTTTTTGGCTCTAAATTCAGGAGCTTCTGGTGTGTAGGCACTGTTTTCTTGCAGGCTTTTCTGTTTCACTATTTTAGCCTTTGGGCATTTTGCAGGAACATTGCATTTCAAAGCATCAGTGATTCCTGAAATCCCTTGAATTTTATTTCTATTTAAATACTTCCTAAATTAATCTTCAGAATGAAAAGGGGATTGTTGAAAACTTTACCTGCTTCAGTGAGTGAGTAGAAAGTCTTAGAGGAAGAAATGAGTCACTGAAGACTGTTTTATGAATCAATTCAATATTTTTTTGTTTTAAGGTCCTCACTTGGGTAGCTATTGGGTTCTGGAGCAATGGAACAGGCAGGAGATAAATGGCCTGATACCAAGCATAGGTCCTGGTGCAAAGTATGTTTTTAATTCATTTAATTCATGGTGGATACCTTGATTGTGTGGTGATATTCCAAATTGGCTTTTCATAAAATACAGTTTAGTTAACATAATAGGACCATAGTGGTTATGTGCCAGAGAAAAGAGTTTTTCTTTCCAACCAGCATCATTTCCTTTCATCTGTACTACAAATTTATAGAAGATAAACTCATTAAATTATAGAAGATAAACTCATCAGCTTATCAAACTTTGTATATCAAGGTATAGACCAGGTAACAATTTGATTTCTGAAGCTCATTAGCAGTAATGTCAGTTTTTAAAAAATAGTGACAACTGTTGTACATTTCTAGAAGGAGAAAAATATATAACAAACATTATTCTCTAACCGTTAAAAAAAGAAAAGTGCCTTGAAATGTATTTGATAGTATAGATTCTTGCCAATTGGATCAATTAACGTTACATCATGAAACTAATGAAAACCAAAGCATGGGTTAAATCCACACGAGTCATTTCTCTTTGTGTTGGTGATCTATGACCTGAACTGCATCACTAATTTAGGTAAACATTTTATAAATGCAAAGGGGCACTAGGGAAAGAAGTGGGATGGATCAGTGCAGATTTGTCTTCTGTTATTTATTATCTTAAATACCTTGAATTGGGGATGATAGAATTTTTTTTTTTTTTGATTTTTTACTGTTTAGAATGGCGCTATACTATTTATGGGGAAATAGAAACATGCAGTGCTTGATTTAACAACCAATCTTTTTTAGTGTCTAGATATTGTGTAATAGAATTTTTCCATTCTGTAGGTAGAGAGAAATTTAAACTATAATTTAAAATATGTTCCATCTAAAGTCCAAATTGTGGCTAACAATTGCATTAATTGGCAAGTAACTTTACCTAGCAAAATCTGTTCAGTTTTTAAAGAGCAAACAAACGTGCACATTCTGGATTTAAAAGGGCATCACTCATATTTTTGACACTCCAATAGCAACGGCTTTTTAGTGATGTTCATTTAGTAATAATATATTAAAATGCTTTCGTTTCCCCTCACATTGAAAATTTACAAACTCTCTCTGTGCTTGAGGCTATCCAGATAATGTTAGAATAAGTACTTGAACTTTAGCCACATATTTAAGAAATAGTTCATGACATACATATGTCATGTAAAAAGACTCAAAAGATAAAGTTTTCATCTTTAAGAAGATCAGCAGTTATTCTGGATCTAATTTTGTTCTCTCTCTTACATAAGCAAATACGTGTAATTGAACAATTAGAAGGATGAAGAAGATCATTACACAGCTCTTGCAAATAAAGTTCAGCTCAATGCTATTTTGTTTTACACAAATGAAATGAACAGCTTCTAAAAATACTGCCCATAGCTGTTAAAAAAAAAAGACAAAAAAACCCCAGAAAAACCAATGAACATGTGACACAGTTGCAAAAGACACAAAGCTCTGTTCTTATTTCATTGGTGTCTACACAGTGGAGTTAGTATTAAAGAAAGAAAACATCACAGTATATTCATACATGGGAATATTATTTTGTAATTGCTCGATGCAATGAGACACAAACTAAAGGCATTAACAACTAGGGAATTTAAAGTTTTAATGTATTTTATTTTTCACTACATACTATAAAATTATAAAATAAAAACTTGATTATGCAATGCAGCTAAGAAATCATTGATAGACAAACATGTTAATACATATCTAAAACTGTATCATACAAACGTTTCAAGCAGGATCACTGCAAGTCAGAAAAAAAATCAGTCAAGTTAGAGAATAAAGAATTATTCATGGAAGATCAAATAAGTTAATATTTACTTTTTGAGAATGCATGTTCCTTTTGACTGTACAATAGCTCCTTTCCTAATAGCAAGTACAACCCAATTATGGAATTTGGCAAGGTCCTTAAATATTTCCGTGTGAAAAGGCAGAGGAACATAAACAACATTTCTACTTTCCTGTTCTAGAACGTTTAGCTCACCCTTTCTTTCAACATGGTTTCTTGCTCTCTGGCAGGTATTAGGCGGCAGAGCAAGTGATGCTACAGCTGGCATCTGGACCATGTTGATCATAACACAGGGTCAGAAAGGGAAGGTGTTAACTGCAACAGAAGTTAAGAGTGCCTGACACACTTTGCTTTTAAATGCTGACATGCAGAACAAAACGATTGAAAATTACTTCGTAGGAGCATTCACAGCTAGGTAACAAATAAAACTTGTATCTTGTGCATGCTAGGAGTGAAAGTTCCTCAAGAAAAGGAACAAAAGCCAAACTCAAAAGGAAAAGAAAAGAAAAGTTAACAGTGACCATTCCTGGGAACTTACTCAGAGTCTTTGTTCCATAACCGTCGTCACCTAATCCGGGGATGTCCTGCATGGAAGTCCCCAGAGAGAGCAATGAGAGAGGAAGAACAGCCACGGAAGAGGAAGGAAGAAGTCAGTGGAGTTGAAATGGATACTACCATGACAGACTGTGTTGCCTAAACAATCTGGATCCCACTCTCTCTTCTTTTGAAACAACTTTCACCTCAAATCCCCTGGGCTGAGACTCAAGAAGGAAATTTCTTTTCTGATTTTGTAAAGCAACTCAAAAGGTTTAAACAGATTGTAAAATAAAGATGCAGCAAATGCAATTTTTGCCCACTGTCAGTGTTGCCACGGAAATAAACTGCTTAGAGCAATGAACGGTTGATTCCAAATTTCAGGACACAGTCTTAGATTCAGCATCCACCAATACAAATTCACTGCTCAGCAAGTAGGTATTGAATGTTTGATGGGAGGGAAAAAAGTAGGCAAATATGCTAATAATTAGTGTAGGTAATTTAATCACTTCCAATTAGATAGCATTCCAAAAAAAATATATGTGCCGATGGAATTAAGGATTTCTGCCCAGAAAAGAATTTGTCTCAAGCCTTAGAGAGTTACATGATTGAAAAGGCAAACCAGACTCAGTGCTGGCTGGAAAAGAAGTCCCAGTTCCCACAAGTCCCTCTCCAATGCATTCTGCAAAGAAAAGCTGCATCAAGGGAAGGATCCAGACTGCAGTCAAACACTGGTCACAGTAGTAAGACCTGACCTGCCTGCCTGCAGTGTTTGTTTGCCTAGGTGTGTGGAGTGGGAGAGCCTATATCATGCGTGTTGCCCATGAAGGATTTTTTCTCTTGTGTTGCGTGTGACATTATCTTCGAGAATCTACTTACGTTCAGGATCACTGGTTTCCTGCTCACTCTGCTCCTTGTTCTTGTAGAATGGGAATTTTCGTGAAAAGATGAAGCTCTTTTTACGCTTGTCATTGAATGACTGTGAAGGAGAAAAGGCATGGGGCAAAAACAGGGGACGTCTAATTGTTGTCACACTCATGCTGACAAAACAACTAGTCTGTAAAAGCAGAGAGAGCTGTTGTGACGCAAGTGGACACTCTGAAGAGGTGCCGGGGGCCCCGAATGGTCAGATTTTATTTTCAAGGAGTGTAAATTCTGAATGATGACACCTTAGATAAACTGTCTCCTAAATACACGACTGGTTGTAGATAGATTGCGAGGGAGGGAAAGGGTCTTAAATCGGAGGCAGAAGACCCAGAGTCTCTCCATCCAGGCTCTACAACTTGCTAGCCCATGACCTTAGACGTAAATGAATCTCTCTGAACCTCAGTATCTTCACCTACAAAATGAGGATAATGATAGCAGCTCTTAGATTATGAGTCTCACATAAGACAATATAAACGTAAAGTGCTGTACAAATATCATCCTTATCATTATCATCAGGTAGAAAAGACCTTATCAGGGAAACTAGTTTTCTTCTCAAGATGCCTTTTTTAAATACCTAGAATTCGGTTTACTTCAGCTTAGATTTAGTTAAAATTGCACAGAGCCGTGTGTAGATTTATGATGTATGATAATTATAGTATCACACACAGGTATATGATAATTATAGTGTTATAACATTTTTATTCAAAGGATATTTTAAAGGCAAATTAGCCCCAAGACCTCATTTTGTAGACAGACAGTCAGAGGCACAGAAATGTTGAGCCCCTTGCTAATATCACAGAGCTGGTTGGTGACAGCTGGGTGATAGCCAACCAAAATCAGTTGAGATTGCTCTAAAGGAGTGTTAACTTGGTGTTCACTCAGCAAGGGAGAAACAAGGATCACTCATCTATATTACGACAAGATGAAAATAACATAAGGACTGTCTTTAAAATATAAACCACTCAGTTAATTTAAACTAAATTTTAAAAATGTGTGTGTATAACGTATATATAAAACCTTCTTCATTCAAGTGAGTATCATGTGCTTGTCGAGAAGACCCCTTAAGAAAACCCCATTTGCTCTGCTGCTGTTATCATGCAAATGTTTTGTGGGGTTCTTTTTCTGAGAAATATGTTCACAGCTGTATTACAAGCTATCCGCCATGCAAGTCTTACTCATCTCTTATTCATATGTCATTTTAAAAATAAGTTTCACCAGCTTGATTACAAGACTTAATTTGGTTCTGAAGGTCTTTTAGCCGCTTAACCAAATTAAAATCACTTTCTAAGAAACCAGATTTGCTATCACATAGGTATTAAAATGAATGTGCCAAAGACTCTGAAGGGAGCTTGAAAGGGGGCATTCTAAAACAGTCTTGGCAATGGCACCTGTAGGAATAAATGTAGAGCCAGCAGGGCGACTACTCAGAAGGAAGAGTAATTGTTTGGATGGATGTATTTGGGTCAGTGGTGGAAATCCATGCCTTTTCTTATGGATTTGAAGCTTGACACGATGGTGTTAATGACTTATTTTCTTGGTATACTCATGCACTCCTGTATTATGTATCGCTTTTGGTAATTGTGTTCATTTAAGAAACACTAAAGTACTAACATGTCAGTGCTGTCATTCAGCAACTCCTTGCTTTGTAGATAGGAGGAACTTTGACCAAACTCATTGGAGCGTAATCAAAAAAAATACACCAAATATTTATTAATTTCTGCAATTAGGGGCCAAATTTGATACTTCATATTCGAGGACTGAAAAAAAAATGTTATCAGGGAAAAAAAGAAGTATCACTTGGGAATTTATTATTCTGCTGACAGCCCCTGTGTTCAGTATAACTCGTTGCCATCAAGTCGATTCTGACTCAGAGCAACCCTACGTCATGTTAATCATAATTTGTAATTAAGGATTAGTGTCCAAAGACAAGGCTGGAAACTCCCCCCAAATTTTCTGCGTTAAAAAATGATAGGTCCTTAAAGGAACATTAATTATTCTTGCATCACTCCAGTTTCATGCCACTTTTACATTTCAAGCATATTTAAACCTCAGTAACTGAAAATAAACGAAACAAAAATCATGGAAGAATTAATGACACGTGATATTGCAAGGTATGTTAGACATTTAACTTCAACATTACAGATGACTTGTCATGCAAAAGTAATACCAATTTTCATGCACATACAAAACAGTGTGAAGAGGAGTAAAGCCTGCAGTTAAAATGTACACGCAGACGGACAATGTCAAGGACTCTGGGGGCCCCAAATGAGGCTGCATGCAAACCACATCATTTACATTGTCTCATGGGGTCAAAGGAAAATGAAAATGTGTTGTCTGTGATTAAGTCTTTTTATCTTTTCAAAGCAAGAATGTAATGTGTTAACATTTCCCAAGTATGAAAATGTTGTGTATGATGAATCATCTGATTGGGACATAATAATACTGAACACCACACTTTTTAAAAGAACAGAAAATACATAATAATATCTCAAAAATAAAATGATCTAACATATCAGTCTTATTATCAAAAGTCATTTTCTATTGGAAGAAAAGGCAGTGTAATTGGTGCTTAAACTTCCTTCGATTTACGGACACAAAATAAAATCACGACTTCAGTTTATACTCCACAGAGTTAAAAGCCACATCTTTAAAGGGTCTTAGTTAAACATTTCAGCTATAAGGGGATATATCTGGTTCATAATGCTGTAATACTACTTTTTTTATTGGATATGTATAATACTATTATATAAGCATCTTTGCTGCTGTAATTTTTTCTTTTAATTTAGAAAAGCAAAATCTGTTACACGAGTGTTAGGTGAGAATAATAAATTAGCACTTTTACTATTTATGGAACACATGCTTCTAAAGCAACGGAGGGCTGGCTTACAGCTCTATTCTTAATCATACTTGATCAATCCTATTCCTTCTGTTTCTACATTACAGTATCTTAAATCCCAATCCATTGCTTTCATGGGAGGAATCTTTAGAGAACAGGAACTTCTTTTAATAATGGGAACTTCTTTTTACTAGAGATTCTGAAAATACCAATCATATGTGGTAAGGGGCAAGTTGGCACGTCTAAGAATTTCATTTTGGAATTTGACTTGAATCTTTGAATTTTTATGAATAAAAGCTTTAACACCACCAGTCGAGCACTTCTTGTGTGCCAGGTATGGTTCTAAAAGCTTTCCACGGGCTAATCTTCATGCTAACTCCATGAGGTTGGTATCATCATTATTCTAATGTTGCCAGTGAGGAAATTGAAGTTTACAGATTTTCTGTCACTTGCCCAGAGTCACGCAGTTGGTGATGAGTGGAGTCAGGATTTGAATTTGCAAATATCCCTAGTTGTAAATATTACTGATCTTATGAGTAAGAGCAGTTTCTGCAACCTAAGCTGCTTTAAGCTGTTATTTAACATTAGACTGTCTTAAATGATACCACACTCTGTCATCGTCCCAGTAGCTTATTGCTTGGCAATTATTTAGTTGAGCGCTCAGATGCCATCAGCTTCAGTAACATCTTTGTTGGTTGTCTTGTTGCATTTTTTTTGTTGCTATCCATTCATATTTTTAGGACTCCTTTCTATTTTTCTTGCTCTTATGATAATGTAAAAGAAAGAATTTCAGCGGAATAGTCTATAGATAGCAATTAAAAGACAGTTTTCCAGAAAAGGCAAATTTATAGAGACATAAAGTAGATTAGTGGCTGCTTAGAGATAGGGGCAGGATGTTGGGGGAAAGGAGAATGATGGCTGATGAGTACGGAGTTTCTTCCAGGGGAGACAAAAATGTTCTAAAATTAGATTATGATAAAGATTGCATAATTCTGTGAATATACTTAAAAGACATTGAATTGTACACTTTAAGTGGGTGGACTACAGAGTAGATGACTTATGTATATCTCAATATTGTAGTTTTTTTTTTTTTTTTTTTTTAAAGGGAACTGCTTCTCAGTCGTAAACCATGGGATGAGGGGAAACAGCTACCACATGTTTACAATGTTATTTGGTGTAAACATTTTGTGTCTTTAATTAAATGAATACCTTTCATGTTGTGACAGACATTAGAACACCCAAACATTTCCAGCTTGTTGGTCAAGTGTCATGAAACTGCCCAGCGTAACCTCGAGATATAATGACATTGGTGAACTGGCTTAAGATAAAGTACACACTTAATTTTGAAAGGAAGCAAAACAAAACCTCAAATCATCTTCTCTCCAACTGAAAGTCCATATTCATAAAGACATGTGAGTGAATCTTGGCATTAAATTTTTACCCTTTTTTAACATAGAAAACTTTAAAACCAGGGGCATGTTTTAGTTTTTCTTCTTATCTTCCTGTTTCTAATTTTTCAATTTTCAAATGTTTCAAATTTCTAAAATGTCACCTTGTTGACACTCTGTCCAGAATTCGGATTTAAATTTATAATGAGCTCATATATACTTTTTTTGTGGCTTCCTTATCTTTTACAGACGTTTCTTTCCTCTTAATTCTTACTTATCTCACCTCTGCTAAAATAAGTATGTCCCCCTTGGAAAGTTATTACTATAAACTTGAGTCCCCACTTTGTATTATACATATCTTGTTTTTATACAGAAAAAAATTAAAACGAGAGGTTCAAGAACAAGTAATGAGACAAAGAAGGTGTTAAGGGAAAGACAACAGTTGGCTTAAGATACTATCGGTTCCTAGAAATGTGTCTGTATGAATGTGTGTACACATATATGTGTTTGTTGTGGTTGTTAGGTGCCATCGAGTTGATTTTGATTTCAACTGACAGCGACCCCATGTGACAGAGTAGAACTGTCTCATGAGGGTTTTCGAGGCTGTAATTTTTACGAAGCAGATAGTCAGGTATTTCTCCTGCGGAGCTGCTGGACAGGTTTGAGGCACCAACCTTTCCATTTGTAGCCGAGTGCTTAACCATTGTGCTATCAGGGCTCCTTATGTGTTTTTAACAGTGCCCAATTCAAAAGGAGTTCTTTTGCAATCCTAATGAATGAATGGATCTAGGCATTGAGCATCAACAACTGCTAAACATCACAAAAAAGCGAAAGATGTTATATGCATCCTGACGGAAGAGGAAGAACAAAACAGTACCTACAACTAAACTTGCAAATTCCTACCCCGAAAACAAAACAATGAACCTGAATCTAATCAATCAAGCCTCTAGATCCAACCACTGGCTTACAGGAAATCCAGAAGACAGAGGAACATAGTAAATTATGCAATCAGATGTGGGACCCTCTACAGGACAAACTACCAGGTTTCTTCAATACGCAAATTGCAAGAAAACAAAACAGAAGTGTATTTTATAGTTCAGAATAGACTTTATTTGGATTCTGATTCAAACAAATAAGTTGCAAAACAAAACAACAGCATCCCCCGTCATCCAGAATAAAATCCAAAATCTATAACATGGCCTACAAGGATGTACATAATCTAGCTTCTGGCTACCACTTTGATCCGGTATCTGTCTCTTCTTTTTCACTATACTCCTGCCTCACTGGTCTTGTTGCTTTTCCTTGAATGCTCTGAGCACAGAATTGCTTCAGGGACTTTGCTCTTGCTATTCCTCCTGCTTATAATATTTTTCCCTTACAAGCCTTGATTCCTTACTTCTTTCAGAGTTCCCATCCTTTTCAGTGAGGCTTTTTCTGATCACTGTATCTAAAATAGCATTCCCCTAATACCCTTTTCCCTTTATACTCTTTAGATTTTCTTTTTAATACCACCATCTGCCATAAATGTACTTGTTTATTGTGTTTTCCCCTGTGGGAATGCAAACTCCTTAAAGTAAGGACACTTTCTGCTTTTGTTCACTAATGTTTCCCTGGCACTTAGAACAGTGCTTGGCACAGAGTAGGTGCTTAATAAATATTTGTTGAATTAATAAATGCTCCAAATCTCTTTGTGTTTACCCATTTTCTAGCACATACTGCTCTGTATTTTTATCTTGTACCTGGCTGTCTCCCCCTAAACTACGCAGACCATGAGCTTCTTGAGGACAGAGCTTTTTTGTTATGTTTTTTATTGTGGTAAATATGCATGTAACAAAACATTTGCCATTTGAACATTCCTTACGCGGACAACTTAGTGACATCGATTGTATTTATCATGTTGTCCAGCCATTATCATGATCCCTTTGCAGCTTTTTCTGTCACCCTTAATAGAAGCTCAGTGTCTCCTAAGCAGCGGGTTCCTTTCCCCCCCACCCCCTCCCTCCCATCTGCTCCTCATAACTACTAATAACCTTAGGTCCATATACACTTGCTTTTTCTGGGTATTTCGGATAAGTGGAATCATACAATCTTTGTCCTTTTGTGACTGACTTACTTGACTCAGCATGATGTTTTCAAGGTTCATCCATGCTGTAACATGTATCAGGACTTCATTTCTCTTTATGGCTGATTAACAGTCTATTGTATGTATGTACTACATTTGGTATATTCATTTGTTGATGGGTATTTAGGTTGTTTCCATCTTTCGGCTATTGTGAATAGTACTGCAGTGCACACTGGTGTACATGTATCTGTTGTGTTCCTACTTTCAATTTTTTTGAGTATATACCTAGGAGTGGAATTGATGGATCATACTGTAATTCTATATTTAACTTTTGAGGAACTGCCAGACTGTTTCCCACAGTGGCATATGGTTTTATAATCCCAGTAGCAATGAATGAGGGTACCTATGCTATAAAACCAGCCCCTGTGGTTTTCCTTTTTTAAAATCATGGCCATCTTAGTGGGCATGGTGGTATCTCATTATGGTTTTGATTTGCGTTTCTCTAAAGACTAATGACACTGAGCATCTTTTTATATGTTTGCTGGACATTTGTATAGCTTCTCTGGTAAAATGTCTATTTATGTCCTTTGCCCATTTTTTGATTGTTGTTGTTAGGTGCTGTCAAGTTGATTTTGACTCATAGTGACCCCGTGTGACAGAGTACAACTGCCCCATAGGGTTCTCTAGGCTGTAATCTTTACGGAAGCACAGAGTTGCTGGGTAGGTTCAGACCAGCAACCTTTTGCTTAGCGGCAGAGTACTTAACTGTTGTGCCACCAGGGCTCCTATTTTTTAATTAGATTGTTTTCTTATTGTTGATTTGTAGGAATTCTTTATGTATTCTGGATGTTAAATCCTATCAGATGTATGGAGCCCTGGTGGTGAAGTGGTTAAGAACTCAGGCTGCTAACCAAAAGGGCAGCAGTTTGTATCCACCAGCTGCTCCTTGGAAACCCTATGGGGAAGTTCTACCCTGTACTATAGGTTCGCTATGAGTTGGAATCGACTCGACAGCACACAAGAAGAACAGCAACATCAGATATGTAGTTCCCCCAAATTTTCTCCCAGTCTGTAGGCTGTCTCTTCACTTCGTTGAACCAAAGTATTTGATTTCTATGAGGTCCCATGTATCTATGTTTGTTGGTTGTGCTTTCAGTGTCATATCTAAGAATCCATTGTGGAAAACTAGGTCCCAAAGTATTACCCCTATAGTTTTTTCTAACAGTTGTATGGTTTTAGTTCTGACATTTAGGTCTTTGATCCATTTCAAGTTAGTTTTCAAATATGGTGTGAGGTATGGGTCCAACTTCATTCTTTTGCATGTGGAAATCCACTTGTCCCAGCACCACTTATTAAAGAGACTATTCTTTCTCCACTGGATGGATTTAGCGCAGTAGGACTTATTTTTATGTTATTTACTGATTTATCTCCAGTGTCTCCCTAACCTACTGACTGGTAAACAGTTTCCTGGTAGATGACTGAATCAACAGCCTGCACGGAAACTGTGCCACTTATTTGCAAATAAGCCAGTCTTCACGTGGGTCAATCACTTGTTATCAAATGTGGAGCTGTTCTAAGGCAGGACCATTAAAACTAATAGAACTGTCCGTTAGGACTTAGCTCCCTCCAGTCCAAAGGGAACATGGTTTCTTCCGGTATTATGCAATAATTATGTCAAGTTATCAAAGCAGCATGTCTCTACTAACTCAAACACCCCGTTTGCTATGATTTTATACCATAAAAATTTGTTCGGTTTAATGAATTAAAGAGGCTTCTTTGCTGTACTCACTAGGTTCTGCCTACCGTGGCTCCTGTCACCACCCCAAGAATCCTGGAATTGTCCTTAGCCCTGTTCTTGCATCACTCCCCCCTTAGCCTCCTAGTTATTTACCTGAGGGTAGTCCCTTGGTGGTGTAAAAGGTTAATGCACCTGGCTGCTAACTGAAAGGTTGGAGGTTCGAGTCCACCCAGAAGTGCCTCAGAAGAAAGTCCTGGTGATTTACTTCTGAAAAAATCAGCCACTGAAAACTCTGTGGAGCATAATTCTACTCTGACATACGTTGCTATGAGTCGGAACTGACTCAATGGCTACTGGAAAAAAGCCCAGAAACACTGACTGACTCTGCCTCTGTGAAGATGAAGGAACATGTTGATGGTTTGCTTTTAGACTTAATTATATAGTTCTCATATTCTTCTACATAATATCCTCCAAATTTGCATGAAATTTTCAGCTAAAACAAGAGATCCCTGTTGACCTTGCCCCAGATTGCAGGGACACCAGGTTCACTATCCTTGACCTTTAGTGGTGCCCCGTTAAAAGGTGAGACTTCTTGACTCTGAGGTCCCTACCTACCAATGCTCGCTTCACCATGCTCATCACACTCACTGGCTCCTTCCAAAGTGCTCATTTTCAAATGTTTCTTATTGACTTCCATTTGTTTTCCCACATTTGAAGAAAGTTCAGACAGACAGTCTATAGCTGAAGCAACCAGTTTTTGACAGAGCGTTGTATACAACATGTTCATTTCACTTGACATTAATTCTATTGGTTTATTGCATAGACTGGGAAAATATTTGCAAAGTGAAAACCTCAGAAACATCTCTAAGGTTTTCCTGCTCACTTGATTACTATTCTTACTCCAGGTTACCCCTACCCTGAGTAATCAGAAATGAAATCTAACATACATACCAGAAATGTCAGTGGAGATGAAATTACTAGCATGCCACTGGGACAAATAAATGTGGCAACTATTTCCTGTCAATCTCTGGCTGAAATCTGTTAATGGTCCTCTCATATGCTGCCTATCTTTTTATTTCTGAAAGGCGCCTGTTCATGATTTAGCTCACTGTAGAGAAAATATCATAAGTAGGCCTGGGCATTCCAGTTTTACTGCTTGAGGAGAGAGGGTTAAAGTCCCTAAACTTTTCTGGTATGAGTCAGATAATAAAGGGAGATGAGTTCAGGTGTTCAGAAGTCGAGAGGCCTCCTGTTTCTAGAAGAGGGACTGTAAACAAGGCCTCTGTTGGGGTTTTCTAGTTTTTGTGACTGGGGGTACTGTCTATTTTAGCCAGGACTCCTGTCTGTAAACAGAGCCCCTATACTGTACAACTCCAGAAGGCACCATTCACATTGTGTTCTGTGTGACTAGTGTTTTCTGGAGTTGTGCAGTGCACAGACTGTGTGGCTATATGTGGCAGCCCTGTAGCATCCTTGACAAATGGGGTTTTATTGTAAGGATAATAAAAAAATATCTCCAAATCTGAGGACTGGCTGAACTACGAAACAAGATGGACAGAGTATAGCTATACCACATGAAGAACTAGACTCAAAGATTTCTATGCCACTAGGATCATCATGGAGCCCTGGTGGCGCAGTAGTAAAGAGCTATGGCTGCTAACCGAAAGATCAGTAATTCGAATCCACTGGCTACTCCACAGAAACCCTATGGGGCAGCTCTACTCTGTCCTATAGGGTCGCTATGAGTTAGAATCGACTCAACAGCAACAATGGGTAGGACTCTCACTCTGTCTCCTGACTCTATATCTCTGAGTGTTTGCTTTATTCTCTCTCCCTGCTGATCAGCTTCTTCTACATGGTGGTAAACACAGCACCAATTCTTAAGCTTCTCATCTCATGTCCTAGCAGTCTCTGGGTGCAGTGAAAAAATCAAACTGACAAACCTTTAGCTAGACCGACAAAGAGAAAAAGGGAAGACTCAAATACTAAAATTAGGAATGAAACCGGGAATATAACTAACAACCTTACAGAAATAAAAGTGTTTATTTGGGAATATTATGAACAATTATATTCCAACAAATTAGATAATTTAGGTGAAATGGACACATTCATCGACTACTGAAACTGACTTAAGAAGAAATAGAAAATCTGAACAGGCCTATAACAAATAAAGAGATTGAGCTAGTAATTTAAAAAACTATCCACAAAGACAGGCCTAGGCCCAGATAGCGTCACTGGTAAATTCTACCAAGAATTCAAAGAAAACTTAATGTCAGTTCTTCACAAAAACTTACAACTCCTTCTCTGAGGTCGGTATTACACTGATATCAAAATGAGACAAAGACATCGTAAGAAAAGAAGAGACTACAAACCAATAGCTCTTATACACATGACTGCATATTTCATCAAAGGGTTTAACTACAATGGGTTTACACATTCCTATATTGTTGGACACTTCCATTATTTTCCATTTTCTAAGTACTCTATATTGCAATGAATATAACATTTTCCGTATTTCGGGCTATTCCCTACGAGTAGATTTCCAGAAGTTGAATTATTGAGTTAAAAAGTATGGATAGTTTAAAAATCTTGCTAATTGCTTTCCGAATGATCTATACTGATTGAAATTTCTATCAGCAATTATTTATTCTAAATTTATAACTGGTCTGGGTGATGAATCCTGAGTGTTCGTTTCCCTCCCAACACACCCTACACTCTCCTAATGTCTCCCTTACACTATAATGTAAGGCTTCTGTGAAAACCACATTTTAACTCTCTTAGTCAAAGGCAAGATTTATTCAATTAAGAAATAAGAAAACACTGAAGCACCCTACAAATGGAAAATTAAGTCCTGGTTTTTCACTATCAGATTCCCTGCTTGAAGAGTAACTTTTCTAGGAAAGACTATCTGTTAGAAAAGTATTACTTTGATTATTTTTACTTTAAAATCTGAAGCTATAAGACAATAAAAATTATGAAAATAATGTATTTACAATGCAGGGTGTCATATCCAGACACATGCTGAATGGCCTGGAACCTCTTTCAAAATTGTTCTTGATCTTTTTGGGAAGAGGAGGGAGAGAGACATCCTTCTGGATCTAGGATTTTGGCAGGCTAGTTTTAGTATGACTTTATTTGCTAGCATTCCAGTTATTCCAGCATGTATGTGGACATGACCTCTAATTGGGAGCATGAGAAGAAGCATCAGAGAGTCAAATACTGTAGACAGTGCTGTTGCACTGTATTGCCTATCACAGCTGAGTTCTTCCCACAGGTCATCCTGTCTCGCAAACTCAAAACTTTATTTTTTGAGTGGTCACTGGGTCACAGCTACATCAAAAAAAACAAAAACAAAAACAAAAACAAAAACCAAAAAACATTGCTATGGAGTTGATTCCAACTCATAGTGACCCTTTAAGACAGAGTAGAATTACCCCATAGGGTTTCTAGGGTTTCCAAGGAGTGGCTGGTGGATTTGAACTGCTGACCTTTGGGTTAGCAGCTATAGCTCTTAACCACTGTGCCACCAAGGCTCCCATAGCTACAGTTGTTGGAAAAATGTGAAATAGCTTTAAGTTGATTGATAGAACTTTTATGCTATTGTCAATTCACTTGTTGAATGCCTAATGTGTGCCAAGCCTTCTGCTAAGCAGTTTGGCATTCATTTAAATAGATACTCACATCTGTGACTAGGGCTTGAGATGATAACATTCAGTATCGCATTCTGACGATGTGTAACTTTCTTTGCCAATTTGTGCACCATTTTGTGTAGTAGACCAATGTCAGAAGCTCTGTGGAAAACGAGGAGACCTATGTTTCCAGTGTGACTTAGGCAATGAGGTCCTTAGACCAGTTGATCTCTGAAATTTCTTTCATCTCTATCACTCTCAGATTCTGAAACCACATCCAAGATCAAATTTTTCCTTTCTATTTTAGCACTCTCCAAATGATAACTGAGAGGATTCTTTTATTTCTGATTCCCCACCCCCACCCCCAACATACAGGAGTTTGCCAACATAGTTAGTTGATAAAAACCTAACCTGAATGAAATCCCATCTTAGTTTCCTTAGTTTTCATGGAGCACCCACTAAGTACATATCCGCATGTAGTAGGTAGGCCCTTTCTCTGACTATTCCAGCCCTCTCCCTTCTTAACGTGTGGAGTAATCCAGTTTGGGACTTTAGAGTTCTCTAATTGCTTTATTGATGTTACTTTTATATTTGTTCTCTAGTTTAACTCCGAAAGGACCAAGATCTTGTCTTTGCACTCCCCACGGTGTTTCAAAACAATGCATGGAGTGAAATAGGTAACAGGTACTTGGTAATCGTAATCTCAGCTCTTAAGTGGGCACAGATAGTGCCTGCATTTTACACATAAGGATACTGAAGAGTAAAGAGGTTGAGTCACTTGCTCAGGATTTTACACAGCTAGGAATCATGAGCCAGGATTCTTATCCAAGCAGTCAGCTCTAGAGTCGGGCTATTAACCACAGTACAATACTGCCTTTTCCGTGATGGCTTGCAAAGATTTCAAGCAAGCATTCCACTCGGCTTTCACCACACAGCTACATTAAGCCACATTAACCATTGCAGTATGTCTTAAGCAAATTACTTTCTGTGGAATTTTATACCTTATTTCTCAAACATAGTCTCTGTTGCTTGATCCTTTTCAATTGGTTAAAGCAATGAGATCTCTGTGATTAGTTCCCTGGGGGCCATGATACCTCTGAACACTTTCCACTAGGATGAAGTAATGTGCTTCTCCACAGGGAGCACGCCACTCCTCAATTTCATTTCTTCATTCCCAGGAATGACAGTTCTCCAGCCTCTCTGAGGGCTCCTCTTTTTATAATCTCTTGGCCAGTCTTCACTGGTTGGACCTGCACACCTACCCTGATGGTGATGTGACCCCGTAAGGCCAGGAGGAAGCTGTAAACCTTGCCCATGTGAGGAAGAGACTCACCTGAATCCATACGCTGACGTACACCAATTCAAAGTAATAGGATGCCTGTCTTTTCCTGTTTCCATTGCTGTCTTCCCAAGCACTTCCAAAGTTATTCTGAAACCTTCCATCTGAAGGCTTTCCTAAGTACTCCAGCCCCCTCTTACCTAGGCAGTTACGTCCATTGAGTCATGCAGCAACAATACACTGCACGTGTATGAGCCAGGCACTACGCAAGAGACTAGAGATATACTAAACTGTGATAAAGTGACAGAGATTTCTAAGTTACTAGTACAATGTGACAGACAGTATGTGTAAGGTCCTAAAGGGGCATCAGGAAGGCAGAATAAGTTCTATTGTAGAGAGGAGGATGAAGAAGCAAGAGAGGGAAGCTATTCCACCAGCAAAGGGATTTAGGCAGAGTTCTTAACTATCCTCGGATAACTCCAAATGTGTCTTCTCTCCAATTAGATTGCAACCTTCTTAATAATAATAATAGCAACTTAAATTTATTGAGCTCTTCCTCTGTGCCACTGTTAGTATATGTCTGTTAAACATTTTGCACTAATTATCTCATTGAATCCTCCCCACAACACTATCACACACACGTACACAAACACACATACTTCTGTCCATAATATTCCTTATATACAATTGAGAAAACGGAGGCTTAGAGAGCTGGTAAATGGCAGAACTGATATTCTCTCAGATTCCACAGCCCCAGCTTCACTACTGTATTACTCTGGATTCTTCCAGGACCCAGCAAATGCCGAGTACACGAGGGAAGGATTGGTTGACAGCTGGTTGAACACAGAAGGGTTTCCCAATGGCAGGCGGGCCCGAAGCCTTTGTTTCACAATTTGATTTGCCCTAAGGAGGCGTGTGACGTTACAAGATGAGATGGGTGACACTGTGTACTATCGGGCATGTGTTACGTGACGGGGGGGGGGGGGGGGGGGTGCGTAGGGATAAAGAGCCCGGTCCTGGGGTCAGACAGGCCCTATGGCACACTGCTTCTTTGCTAGATACAGTTTCTTTTTCTAATATGTTTGCTCCATCTCACTGACTGTGTGGGCTAGTTACAACATTTTTAGGATTAGTTTTCCTCACCTTCAACATAAGCTTGATAATGCTAATATTGCCTGCTTCACATTATCGTCATCACCACCATCACTGCTTATAGCACATGAGGCGCAGAGAGGCCACTTGTTCAATGCTGCAAATCTGGTAAGTGGGAGAATCCTAACTGGAACCCATGTCTCTCCACCTTCAAAGCCTATGGTCTTTTCTCTCTTTCATGTTTCTTCCTGAAATGCAGTAGAGGGGAGCCACGCACCCACTCCAGGAGGCAAAGTTCACAGTGCTTTTTTCACTTTGACTACTCCTCATCGTACTACACATCCCACAAACTTAACGAGCCCCTTCTTTTGTCTAAGCTCGCTTACGTTGCTTGCATTTCAAGACTGAATCAAGAACTACACTTTGTGAGTCAATGTTACATGGAAGTGAAGGATTACAAAGAGCTTTCAGGTTCAGTACATTTTTTTTTTTGATATACTTTTGATGTAACCTCCCCTGAATATACTTTTAAAAACTTGTCAGGCGTATCAGAGATGTCCTGGGAGAAAGTGCAAGATGAAAGAGCACCAGAAAGATATGAAATCTGGGTGTGAATTTTGAGCACCTTGGTGGAAGCTCACACTAGGTGCTGGGAATACAGCTGTGAAGCAAAAAAGACAAGATGCTTTGCTTGTGGGGCTTACTGTCTACTGAAGGGCAGCAGGCAAATATGAAGATTATATGTGCTATGGGAACAGAGAAGGGGCCTGTGGCCCTGGATCTACCTATCTATATGCGCTTAGGAAAGTAAGTCTCTTTTCCTCCCTGGGCATTGCCTGCTTCTTCTATGAATTAGCGAGTGAAAAGAGGTGACCTTGAAGATTTTTTATGGTATTCAAAATCTACACTGCCAAGAATTTCCTCTTCCTTCCTCTCTTGTTTCCCTCCCTCTTTAAGATAAGAAAGGCACTCAGCCTTTTGAACGATGACTCAGTTTTAGGAACTGACAGTTGGCTCTTTGCTTCCTACCACCTGATGTCAACTCCAGACCCAGAGCATAAGTGGTCACTTGCAGCATCCAGGAGTGACTGAGGGCAAATCAAGAAGTGCATTAGTAAATACTGTTCTTTGTAATGTTGTGCCAGATTGAATAATTCTCACCTCATGCTTGAATCGAAGAAGGGGTAAGTTACAAATGGAGACAAATCCATTATAGCTCAGATTGCTAGGCTAGTAGCTTCATTTTAGCAAGACGAGTCCTAGGGATTAAGACTGTCACTCAGAGTGAGAGGGGTGGGACAAACACACAGGCCTCTTGGTTTCTGTTCTGGGCTTTTTGTCTAGTTCACACTGTGTCCGTCTACACACGTGTCCTTTGAGACACAGTTCATGTGCTAGATGCAAGTGAACTGTGTTTCTTAACAAGCAAGGCTAATCAGAGGAGCATGTCACATGTCTAATGTGAGAGGATGTGAGTGACCCAAGGGTTTCTCAGTGGTTCTTTTTTTTTTTTTTTTTAGAAGAGAAAACTCAAATACTGCTTTCTAAACTTTGAATAGTAGCTGATAAAAGTACAGGTCCTTACTTGGCCGGTATTTGAATTCCTCTAGTACAGAGACGAAAGCCATTAAAACACACACACTTCAAAGGAATAAAACAGCTTCAAAACCCCTGATACTTCCTTTTGAGAACAACCTCTATCTTTTTCTCACATACACACTCCTTTCCTGTACACATTCACAGCCCTGCCGGCTCATTATTATTTCTGTAGCAGACACCAGTGGGTACATCTGCCACTGCAAACCCATTGTCACTCTAAAGCCAGAGAAAACAAGCTGTTGTATTCCTCGAATGCTGCTTCTGCCTGGGGAGGCTCAACTAGTTATGTCTAAACAAGGCGCAAAGTCATACAGTTGAGCTCCACTTGTGAGAAAATGCACTTGCAGTACTTCCCACAATGTCTAGGAAATAGTAAGCATCCAACATTATTATTACTCTTTACCCATTCCTCAAGGGGCTGAAGAGAGACCACATCCTAGTAGAAGATACTGCATTTGACAGCAATAATCCACTACTTGAAAATTCCAGAGAAATGAGGATAGTAATACTCCCACTATAGGCTATTATACTGCTAACTGTAGAAACAGGCATGTAAGGGCTTAGCCATGGTTAAATGCTCAATAAATGATAACTGTGTATTATTATTCTATAAGCATTTATTGTGTTTGCCAAATACTATCCTCAAGGCTCCAATGGCAAACCAAACCAAAAAAACCCACTGCTGTCGAGTCAATTCTGACGCATAGTGACTCCATAGAGTAGAATTGGTCCATGGGGTTTCCAGTTTCCAAGGAGTGGCTGGTAGATTCAAACTGTCAACCTTTTGGTTAGCGGTCATAGCTCTTAACCACTGCACCACCGGGGCTCCTCAGTGGCAGAAGTGCCTGCATATTAGAAAAAGGCATCCACTTTGGGAACAGGGATTATAAAAGTTCTTACCCTTTCTCAGTCTCCCTCTTGCTGAATGGGATGTAGGTTGGGTTTCAACCCCCCACATGTCTTATATACAACAATATGACTATAATAAATAATGGGAACACAAAATGAGGAGCACACAGTTTAAGCAAGTCATTACCGCACAGTAAATACTTGCTAGGATGGAGGTATAGACAACAAGTTGTAAGGGCAGTGAGGAGGGACCCATTGCCACTAGAGACGCTGGAGAAGGGTCAAAGGTACACTTTTAGCTAGGAATAAGTAGGGAGAGTGTCAGGTAAAGAAGTAGCCAAGCAGAGTTCAGGCAGAGGAAACACCCTGCCCAGTGTGGAGCCACCCTTTCTCCCCTCCACACTTCCCTAATCCTGGGTAAATGGGATGTAGGATTTGGGGAGGGGTGGGTCTCAGAGGAATAGTGGGAAAGACACTGATGAGGCAGCTCTGGTCTAGTCTGTGAAAAACCTTGAAGAACTTACTGATGAAAGTCAAAGACTATAGCCTCAGTACAGATTATACCTGAACATAAAGAAAACACACATCTTCACAATTGGACAAATAAACAACATCATGATAAATGGAAAAAAAATTGAACTTGTTAAGGATTTCATTCTACTTGGATTAACAATCAATGCCCATGAAAGCAGCAGTCAAGAAATCAAATGACTTATTGCATCGGGCAAATCTGCCTGCAAAAGACATCTTTAAAGTGTTTAAAAAACCAAAGATGTCACTTTGAGGATTGAAGTGCACATGACCCAAGCCTTGGTATTTTCAATAGCCTCATATGCATGCGAAAGCTGGACAATGAACAAAGAAGACTGAAGAAGAAGTGATATATTTGAATAGTGGTGTTGGCGAAGAATATAGAATATACCATGGGCTGCCAGAAGAATGAACTAAGCAGTCTTAGAAGAAATAATACAACCAGAATGCTCCTTAGAAGTACGAAAGGTGACACTTTGGCTCACTTTGGATATGGCATTGCTGGAAAAAGACATTATTGGTCAAGTAGAGGTTTGGAGGAAATGAGATGGACTGATACAACAGCCACATGATGGACTCAAACATCCCAGTGATCATGAAGATGGCTCAGGGCCAGGCACCATTTCATTCTGTTCTACATAAGTTTCCTGTGACTTGATGGCAACTAACAACATAAGGTATTACTAAATGTTTTCTTCTGTTCAAGAAATAATAAATAAATGAATGGTAAAAATTTTTCTAAAGAAATGACGTGTAGAGGCCAGAAAACTGTGTTTTATCATTTCACCAGCAATGTCAAGTATTTAGATTAGAAATCCAGAAGAAGCAGAATTATTGTAACTACCAAAGAAGTCCCAGAATCTTATGCACTTTAATCACAGGAAAGATCCTACTTATGATCGTTTGACTTGGCAATTGTAAATAATAAAAATGGTAATTATGGGTAAACAAAACAAAAAGGTTGTTCCTTGGGTTTCTCAGCCCAAGGTAGATTCAAAATAGCAAATTGAGTTTGCATAGGGGCTGGAGGGAGGCGCTGTTTCAGGCAGATATCTGCTAACAGTGCCAAGAGAGTACAGCTGTGCCTCACATTCAGTGACTTCAGGTGACAGGTTCAGTGTTACGCGCTACCTAAACAGTGATGAGGGCGACCCATCCTGTGACCTTTGCAGTGGTTTTGCAGTGGGTTTTTTTGTGGAGAAACGGTGGGTGAATTGATTCCTCATCTAACATCCAGTAAGTACAACTCAGAAGAAACTGTCTTTCACATAACAGCCAAGCCATGTTTACCTTATGGGTGATGATTGAGCTTTACTAAAACATCACCCGTCACAGTAATGTTGTAATTTTGAATTTTGTTGCTATCATATATAAGTAGGAGCCCTGGTAGTGCAGTGGTTAAGAGCTAGGCTGCAAACCAAGAGGTGACCAGTTCAAATCCATGAGCCGCTCCTTGGAAACCCTATGGAGCAGTTCTACTCTGTCTTACAGAGTTCGCTATGAATTGGAATCGAATCGAAGGCAACGGGTTTTGTTTTGTTTTTATATATAAATACTACCAATCTATGATATTTGGTACCCTGGTGGCACATGGGTTAAGAGCTATGGATGCTAACCAAAAGAAGGTTGGCAGTTTGAATCCACCAGCTGCTCCTTGGAAACTCTATGGGGGCAGCTCTACTCTGTCCCATAGGGTCGCTATGAGTAGTCCGGATAAACTTGATGGCAACAGGTTTTTTAAGATATGATATTTACTTTGTACATTTCTTTTAACTTTATAGTTGATAAATTTATAAGCATAAGGTATTATACCTATTCTTATGTTTATATATAGGTAACATCATGATAAAAAGATTTAGTCAACACTGAGTTGGGAGGAGCGGCGTGTCCAGTGTTTAAAAGAGGCCCTTATGTACTACTCACCTCATGGGGTTGTTGTGAGAATTTAATGAGAAAAAGCCATAAAATATATTTAGAAAAATGCCTGCTTATACGTAACCTAATTCCTCAACCTGTCTCCTCATCTGTGAAATGGATAAGATACCAAAGTGCTCTGCAGATAGAAGGACTTATTGCTAGTATCCACAAAGAATTTCTTAATGCCAGAGGAAGAGTGGATTTTCCACAAGCGCCTTTCTGCTTTTAACCTGATAATCATTCTGAAATTGGTCTCTAGGTCTGTTTTTTTTTTTTTTTTTTAAATTAATTTTTAGTGACAATTTTATTTGCTGTACCCTAGATTGGTTTTTCAATTCATTGGTTATTTCAGTGTCATGCATGCAGTTTCTAACAGCACATAGCAATTATCTAATGCTGGAGGCTTCAGCTGGCAGGTAGACAAACTGAGGTGGAGCATTGGGGAGATAACTTGCTTGAGGATAGGTCTGAAAGCATAGGCACAATTTTAATTACTATGTCTCTGCTTAGTGCAATATCCTGTGCATACAGGAAACTCAAAACCTGTTTATTAAAATGAAAGGAAATAGCACTCAGACCAGGAAAACTTCTAAATTGTTCCCTTTTCCATTAACAAGCTATAGCCAAAAATATGTGGACTGCGCCTTCTAATTTACATGATTTTTTCCCAATACATCCTCTTCTTTATTCTCACATTATTTAATAATTACCAGTTGAGTGGCATGAACTATTTTAGGTCTAAATAAACCACATTCCCTGCCTGCTAGGAAATGCAATCTATTCTCATCTTTATAATTGAAAAATCAGAATCTCCGAAAGGGAGGCTACTGCATCCAGATCCGTAGTCAGGGAAGATAAAAGTAGATTCCAAGACTGTCCGGTTTCAGAGCCTATTTTTTTAGAATTATACTGGAATTATTAGAAACATAACTGAAAGCATTGCTGAAGCTCTTTTCAGATGTTACATGATCTGTCATAAAAAAAAAAAAATGACTTTCCACCCACATATAAACATAGTTTACAGTTGAAAAGAAGCAAGAGAAACTATTTTTACTTGCTAAGAGCCTGACAATAATAACTACAATGAGGAAGTCAGCTCACTGGACAGTTACGTCTGCATCTTTATCTTATCTTTTTAGTATTGATGTTTCAGCTTTGAGATAGTTAAAACCTCTTGTACAGTGAAACTTGTGAACTCTAAGGTGCAGCTACGGGCCTTTTACCATAAAGAGTCAGGTTAAAGGAAGCCCTGTAGTTAGTGAATCAGAATTTATTCATGAATAACTCCCAAAGTAAAAACAGGTTTGAGCCAAGTTTTCTGAATAATATTTAACATTCTGAATTAATAGCGGGGGGAAAATTTAACAAAAGCTCAGTGTTCTCATCTGATGAAACTGTGTGTTATTTATATAACCATAAATTATACATCTCCTATTTATATTACTGTATTTGTAGCATCACTAATTGAATGGATAGAATTAAATATGCTAATAGCATCTAGATTTGGTTCGTACAGAAAAATACCTTGAAGAACCAGTTATTCTGTTTTGCTCACACAGTAATCATACAGGGCCCAGTTCTGCCACTTACTACCTCTGCAAGCTTGGGTAAGTTATTTACCCTCTCTAAGCCTCAGTTTCTTCATATGTAAAATGGGGATACTAAAAATACTTACCTCACAGGGTTATTGTAAGGAACAAATGAGCAATGCCTGTAGAATTAGAATTAATCTGTAGAAATAAGGCAGTCTATAAATGTTCAGGATAACTGGCGTACTGAATGAAAAGCAGCGGTTCTGCAATGCAGAAAGCACTCATCAAGTGTGTTCTAGAATTTCCTACAGGTAGTTCTATATTATGGCAGAGACGTCAGAAACAATCAAGATTTGCAGCCAATGGAGGAAAGGGGCTGAGATCATTCCTGCTGCGGTAACCTCTCTGCCCACAAGAGTCAGCAGGTGGCAAGTTGTTCTCTCCCTAACAACGAAGTTAGCAAGCATATGCTCAGCAATTCTTCCCCTGCAAGTGGACGTAGGACCAACTTCTGGCAACTCTACGTTCCTCTCCATCAGGGCAGAAGGTGATTTGCAACCTTAGTACTAGAGTACTTTTAGGAAGTTGCTCATTCTAGCCTTATAAGGGGGAAGAGTTTGAGCTATGTATGGGTGGGGGTGGGAAAGAGATGAACTAATATAGGTACTTTATAGCTCTAAGACTCCCATTTTTACATATGAGGTCACTGAGGCTTACATATGGTAACTCTGACAGAAGTAAGTTGGTCCCACTGAGATAACAAACCTTTCCTCTATGTCTGTGTGTCTCAAGTCGTAGCATGCATCGAAGACATTTCTGGGGAGCTTAAGAAAAATACAGATTCCCCATCCCCAAGGATATGGAATCCAACCCCAGTCTTAGACTGGGGTTGAGTCTAGGCATCTGCATTTTTAGTAAGGGTCTCAGTTAATTCTGATGTAGACGTTCTAGTCTACACATTTTTTGTTTTTCCCTGCTAAGTATTTTTCCGGTCTCTCCTCTCCTCTCTACAGCTACTTTATGGCCCTTCTCCATGTCTTACTTGCATTATTGAATATGTCTCCTACAATTCAAATCTGACCGCTACTAAAAATTCTCCAAAGGCTCTCCACTGCCCTCAGGAGCAAGACCCCTCATGATCTGGCTCTCGAATTCCCCTCTGCCTTATCCCCTGACACCTATTAACCTTCTCTGGCTTCCCTGTACATACTGGGCTGTTTCCCGTTCTTATGTGCTGGTTCCCTTACCTACAACATTCTTGCCATCGTTTTATACCTGGTTAGATTTTATTTATCTTTCACGGCTCATTTGGGACATCATCTCTTCCAGGAATTTTCATATGAACTCCAAGAGAGGTTTCAGTATTCTAGAGCTGAGTTCAAATAGCATCCTGGGCTCACCTCTTGCCTCAGAATATTCTGATTCCTAAAGGTAGGAAGTATGTCATAATTCATAATGCACTTCCATTGCTTAAATAAGTGTCTGACACATAGTATGGCCTCAAAAAATGTTAAAAACTTAAAAAACTGAAAAAGAAAGGAGGAGAGCCAAGTGAATAAGAGAAAGTATTATGTTTCAGTGTATCACACTGCCTCCACCACGAACTAAATGAACGCTTTAGCTACATTCAGCAATGAAAATGACATTGGATTCGAAAAGTTTTGTAAATAATTTTACAACTTTTGCATTTTTTTTTTCTCCTGAGGATGAGGCTGACCAAACACAGTCAAGTGTCAACATATATACGATAAGAAAAAAAGGTGCCTTAAAAATATAATTACGTCGGAGATGGGTAAAGAATTGTACAAACTAAAAAAATATTGTGAGACTTGGAGATTTTTATACACACACAGTGGTCAGGTTTTTATCAGAGATAAATTATACGAAATTTGGCATGTAGGGTTACAGATTAATAGTTTCTACAGCAGTACTTTCTTAGGTCTAGGAGGAAGATGATTACTGAGAAATGCAAATGCATAAAAATATATAAGGAACATAATTTAATTTCCATGAATCTTCCATTCCACAAATCAGCAGTCTCCTCATTAGTAACTTGACAAATACATTATACTGTGAGATAATGCATATGTACTTAGTCATTCAAAAAATGTTCACTGAGTTCAGCTGGCTTTCAGGGTTCAGACGGGGACCCTCCTTACATGTATCAGAGAAGGAAAGAAACTTGATTGAGGGTCCTGCTGAGAACCATTCACAGAGAAGCCACTAGCACTCTTTATCAGACAATTATCTGTGTGCTGTTCAGGTGGTTGGCAGTGGATAGCTTGGACTAATGTGAGTATTGCATTCAAGAGAAAATGTAATGAGTCAGCAGCTCTCCTTAGGCAGGGCTAATGACGTTGCAGAATTCCCTGGACACACACCCCTATCTTTGTTCTTTACAATGTCAGTCTGGCTAAAACCACACTGGATGTGGTACGGAAAAAGAATTGGAAGGTGAAAGATCAGTTAGGGAAGTGATGATAAAAAAAACGAGGAGGTGCTTTTTCTGAGTTTGTGAACTTTGAGGAGAAAGCTTTTCTTCCTGATGGCCCAGTGGAGTGAGGCATATGGCTTTCCCTCCATCTTTCCTCCTTCCTCCCTGGACCTGAATGTCACTTTGAAGCTGTTACACAAGCAGTCCTCATAACTCATCCTGCTGAAGCAAACATGATTCTTATCTTGCTGACAAAACACTGGATGCCAAATAGCTTTTCTGATAAATGACACCGTGGCAGACTCTGCTACGAACTCTCTCTGTGTCCCTGAGAAATGATGCTCAGTTTCTTCATTTGTAAATGACAGTCGGAGTTATTGGCCACATGGAAATTTCCAAGACTCTATGAAGTAGCACTCTAGTTTGGTTCAGGCTGATAAGAGGTCCAGCCAGTAGCTGCCGGCTATCACCATAACTTCATCTCTTCTCTGCCCTCTTTTTCACAGGCAGCATCTCCTCATAAAGGGAGCTCAAGGCTTTGGAAAAGGACACAGAATACTGCAATAGCCTCTTGATACATCTCTCACTATCAGTCTCTCCCTCTTTCAGTCCACCCTTCACACGGTTACCAGCCTGATTTATCAGCGTACCACTTCAGATCATTCAGTTCTGTTTGCTCTAAAAAGGTCACAATGAGTAGCTAGTATGTGTTGGATATACACGGTGCTTCTTGTCTTTTCATGGGGATTATCTATTGACTGCTATAACTTTGGGTCCTGTGTGATGCTCACTAGCCAGAATTTTTAGGACAGAAAGTTAAAGAAAGTAGATGGGAAAAAAAGAATAGGAAAAGAGGGGATAGATACAAGTATTATCAGTTAAAAAATTTTAAAATTCGTTTAAAAAGCTGTACAGCCCACAGCTTACAAGACTGAATGATTTCCCCCCAAGATTAGGAATAAGACAAGGATGACTGCTCTTGCCACTTCTACTCAACTCTGTACTAGTGGTTCTAGCCAGGACAGTCAGGCAAGAAAAAGAAATAAAATAGTCGTATTTCTATACACCTGCAATGAGCAACCTGAAAAAAAAAAAAAAAAATTCCATTGGCAGTAGCCTCAAAGAGAATAAAATACTCAGAAATAAATTTTACTAAATAAGTATAACACATACTGTGAAAGCTACAAAACATTATTGAAAGAAATTAAAGATGACCTAACCAAATGGAAATACAGCCCACGTTTATGGATTGGAAGATTTAACATAGTAATACTCCTCAAAATGATCTATAGATTAAATGTAATCCCTATCAAAATCTTTGCTGGCTTCTTTGCAGAAATTGACAACTTTATCCTAAATTCATGTGGAAATTCAAGGAATCCAGAATAGCCAAAAGAATCTTGAAAATTGGAGGATACACACTTACTAATTTCAAAACTTACTACAAAGCTACAGTATTCAAGACAATGTGGTATTAACATAAAGATATACACAAATCAGTGGAATAGAAATGAGAAGTTCAGAAATGAACTCATATTTATGGTTAATTTTTTTTTTTTATTTACAGGTCAAGTCATACAAACATTTATACACACATTGCTATGTGACCCAGCTGCTCTCCCTCTAATGTGACAGCACACTCTCCTCCTTTCCACCCTGGATGTCCCGTGACCATTCAACCACCTCCTGTCCCTCTCTGCCTTCTCATCTCGCCTCCGGACAAGAGCTGCCCATTTTTAGTCTGATGTATCTACTTCAGCTAAGAAGCACACTCTTCAGGCATATCATTTTATGTCCCACAGTCCAGTCTAATCTTTGTCTGAAGAGTTGGCTTTGGGAATGGTTTCAGTTCTGGGCTAATGAAGAATCTGGGGGCCATGTCTTCCGGGGTCTCTCCAGTCTCAGTCAGACCATTAAGTCTGGTCGTTTTACTAGAATTTGAGTTCTGTACCCCACTTTTCTCCTGCTCCATCAGGGACTCTCTGTTGTGTTCCCTGTCAGGGCGGTCACTGTGGTAGCTGGGCGCCATCTAGTTCTTTTGGTCTCACCAGCTAGTTGTTCTGGTCTCAGGCTGATGCAGTCTCTGGTTTATGTGGCCCTTTCTGTCTCTTGGGCGAATACTTTCCTTGTGTCTTTGGTGTTCTTCATTCTCCTTTGCTCCAGGTGGGTTGGGACCAGTTGATGTACCTGAGATGGCTGCTCGCTAGCTTTTAGTTTAGCCTAGCTGTGCTGACCTCCCCTGTATTGTGTGTTGTCCATCTTCTTATCTACCATCTAATTAGTGAATACCCCTCTCCCTCCCTACCCTCGTAACCATCAAAGAAGTTTTTCTTCTGTGTTCATGTCTTAAGTTCTTATGATAGGACTCTCATACACTATTTGTCCTTTTGCGACTAATTTCACTCAGCGTAGTGCCTTCCAGATTCATCCATGTTATGTTTCACAGATTCATCATTATTCTTTATCGTTGTGTAGTATTCCATTGTGTGAATATAGCGTAATTTGTCCGTTGATGGGCACCTAGGTTGTTTCCATCTTTTTGCTATCGTGAACAGTGCTGCAGTGAACGTGGGAGTGCTGGATCGTATGGTACTTCTATTTCTAGCTTTTTTTAAGGAAGCGCCAAATCGATTTCCAAAGTGGTTGTACCATTTTATATTCCCACCAGCAGTGTATAAGTGTTCCAGTCTCTCCACAACCTCGCCAACATTTATTATTTTGTGGTTTTTTTTGATTAATGCTAGCCTTGTTGGGGTGAGATGGTATCTATCTCAGTGTAGTTTTGATTTGCATTTCTCTAATGAGGAAATGCTCACAAGCATTAGCCATGTATCTGTTAGCTGCCTGAGTGTCTTCTTTGGTGAAGTGTCGGTTCATATCCTTTGCCCATTTTTTAACTGGGTTATTTGTCTTTCTGTTGCTGAGGTTTTGCAGTATCTTGTAGATTTTAGAGATTAGACCCTGATCAGATTTATTGTAGCCAAAATGTTTTTTCCCAGTCTGTAGGTTGTCTTTTGACTCTTTTGGTGAAGTCTTTTGAGGAGCATAAGTGTTTGATTTTTTTGGAGCTCCCACTTATTGTCAGTAATGTTTTGTATTCTGTCTATGCCATGTATTAGGGCTCCTACCATTGTCCCCATTTTTTCTTCCATGATCTTTATCATTTTAGATTTTGTATTTAGGTCTTTGATCCATTTTGAGTGAGTTTTTGTGGATGGTGTGAGGTATGGGTCTTCTTTCATTTTTTTGCAGATAGATGGGATGGTCAATTGATTTTTGACGCAAGTGTCAAGACCTTGCAGTGGTACTGGGACAACACTGGAGAGCGATATTCAAAATAATGAATTAGAACCCTACCTCATACTGTACACAAAAAATGAACTCAAAATAGATCAAAGACCTAAATAAATGTAAGCGATAAAATGATAGCCTTGGCTAGACAATAGTTCCCTAGACAAAACATCAAAAGCACAAGTTACAAAAGAAAAAAATACATAAATTGGGCATCATCACAATAAACATTACATAAAAAAGAACAAAACCTTTTGTGCTTCAGTGGACCCTTCAAGAAAGTTAAAAGACAACCCACAGATTGGGAGAAAAATATTAGCAAATCATATATCTAGGAAATGTCTAGTATTCTGAAAATAAAAAAGAATTCTTATAGCACAACAATAAAATGATAAATGAGCAAATGATCTGAACAGACATTTCTCTGAAGAGGATATACGAATGGCCAATAAGTACAGGAAGAGATGCTCAGCATCATTAGTCATCAGGAAAATGCACATCAAAACTACAATGAGATACCAGTTAATAACCACTTAGATGGCTATAATACAAAAGACATATGAACAAACAAGTTACAGTGAGGATGTGAATAGGTTGGAGTCTTCATACACTACTGGTGGACATGTAAAATGGTTCAACTGCTCAGGGAAACCCTCAAAATGTTAAACACAGAGTTATCATATGATCCAGTAGAATTACTCCTAGATACACACCCAAGAGAAATGAAAACATATGGACACACAAAACCTCGTACACAAATGTGCATAGCATCGTTCTTCATAACAGCCAAAAAAGTGGAAACAAATGTCCATCAACTGATGAATGAGTAAATAAAATGTGGTACATCCATACAATAGTATATATAATAGAATATTATTTGGCAATAAAAAAAACCTGAAGTACTGATTACATGCTACAACATGGATGAACATTATATTCAATGAAAAGACAATCATAAACGACCACAAAGTATATGATTCTGCTTATAAGAAATGTCCAGAATAGACAAATCTATAGAGACAGAAAGTAGATTAGTGATTGTCTGGGGCTAGGGATCGATTGCTGATGGGTATAGGAAGGGTTTCTTTATGGGATGATGTTCTAAAAGCTTGTACTAAGAACCATTGAATTGTGTTCTTTCACTGGGTGAACTGTATGATTAAGGCTGTTATTAAAAAAGCTGTTCATGTGCATATGTGTGTGAATACTTTGATTAAACCTCGGTAGTTCTTTTTTGTTATGTCTGTCACAACAATCACGTATTCATTTAGATTATGTATTTTTCCACGACCACTGTCTTAGCTTTATAATGTGTAACAGACTAAAGACAACTGCTAATGAAACCCATCCTTTTAGAACATTATTTAAAAGAAACATATTAAAGACATTAAAACCTCCAAACTATCTTTTTCTTCTTCTGTGTAGTCACTGCATCAACATCATCAACACATTGTTTCTGCTGACCACTAGCAGCTTTATCCTAGTATTGAATATATTTACTGTCAATTCACTTTATCAGAAATGCCGCTACTTTTTAACAGTACATTTATGCAGTCTAGTAGCTCCTTATTTGTTTGCTACTAACAGCCCCAATGTTAACTAGAGTTACATCTATGGCAACCAAGACAACTTGGTGTTTCCATTATTTTGTACTTACCCCTTTTGAATCAATCACTCCAGGTTTTGCATTAAACTTTACTGTCTTCAATCGGGCACGTTCCTTTCTTTCCACCCTGAAGAAAATTGACATGAAGAGTGTCACGTGACAAAGCATGTATGACTAAGTTTCTTATTAAATGAAGAACTCCTTCTTCCTCTTATCCTTATGGCTCGAATAAAATGTGTTCTAAAATAGTTCTGTTCCTTTGTTCACTATAAAGACTTGGCAATAATGTCTCTAACCTGTAGGCCTCTTGAAATTGACAGTGTTACATGAGTTACGGTATTTGGAAGGAACAAAAGAAAAGCCAATATTTGTTATGCTGATACTTAAATAAATAATCTATTTCAACAACTTAGTCGATAGAGATGAGCACCTAGAGCAGAGACTAAGCAAGCTTTTCCTTTTCTTTCTGTTAAGAACACGAGAATTTTTAGCGTCACTTCAAAACAGAACATTTTCCCTTCTCCGTTTTACCTACTTCATTCATTTAAATATTCATTGAATGCCTACCATGTATCTATCAATCAGGCAAGGAGCTGGGAAGCAAAGAAAATTAAAAAAAAAAAACAAAAAACATGGCTGCACTGAGCTAACAGCAGTGAGCTTGCGGCAGGAACAGAGAAGTAAACACTAAATGATACCGCTTCACGGTAAGACTGCTGACAGCAGTTTTGGAACACTGACCTCCTTGGACAGTGAAAAGGAGGAATGGAAAGCATTGGGGTAGACTTCTGGGAGAAGGGGTCAATTTACTTGAGACTTGAAGGATGACTGAGTAAGAGCAGGAAAAAGTCAGGGAGAACTTCCCAGACAGGAGGAACATGTACCATGATTCAAAGACATGAGCAGACTGTAAGACCGCTAGAAGATTCATGTACAGGGTACATAAAGGACATGGGGTGAGACCTTTCTAAAGAAAGAGTCTTCATCCACACTGAAGACTTTTTTTTTTTCCCTTGAGGGAGTCAGTGGAGGAGAAGAAGCAGGAAAATAAAATTGATGGTGATGGGACTGGTACTTGTTTGTTTGAATGCGAGGGTTGAAGAGGAAAAGACAGGAATCTAAATTTCTCCCTGATTTTTTGAAGCCTCTCCATTTAAACATGATCATTTCTTCCTCCAAGATGCAAAAGTCATTGATACCTCTGTGTTGGTATTTATTTGTGGTTTTTTTTTTTTTTTTTTTTTTGCATTTGCACATACAAGGTTGTATGTTCCTTGAGGGCAAGTCCACATATCACTCCATAGTACTTAGCACTGTATTATAGCAAATCCTTAATAACTGTTGAATTAAAACAATATTCAGTGCCTTGTTGTAACAAGGCCTTTTGGTTACACATGGCCAGCTTTACTTTCAAAAAATGGGGAAAGAAAAGAAAAGAAAATGCAAATCCCCAGAAACTTAATGGTCTTTGAAGTCTAAGCTATTCATAGATCAATAATTAACAGTATATGCCTTTCTAACTGAGGGTGTTCTTTTGCGTTTGCCACTGAAACAGTGAAGTTCAGGGTTGCCATAGTTACGGAATGGTATTTCAGAATATATTTTAGGGTGAGAGAAGACTATCTGAGTGAGTGGAAACAGCTGAACAAAATTTTTCAAATCTAAGTTCAGATAGTAAAGCAATATACTTCTGCTTGTACCGAATGTACTATAGTTACCAATGTACTATAGTTGGGAGGGGAGCAACGAGGGCTATTGAGAAAATGCCTGCTTCGAGCTTCATCGCTTTTTTCAGTTTTAATCCTAGTACAAATGCTAATTAATTCATATTCATCTCATATTCATCTCTTTGGATCCTTCTAAAACTGTTGGTAGAGCCCTGACTTTCTCCTGGCCTCTTTGCGTTAACTAGGCTAACATTGGGAAGCACTCTTTCATTAGATTATGCCAAAAAGACTTTGTGGAATGTAGAAAATACGTAGTTATTCGATGAGGCCATAGAAATAAATTTTGTATAAACCCGCAAAACTCACACGGGCCCCAAACATATATAATATTGGAGTAGAATACTGACTGACTTCAGCCTAAGAATTGTCTGGATGGAGCATTTTAATTTTTTTTCCTGATTTCAAAGTTCATCTTTTTCAGTTTTCCTAAGAAATATCTTTCCTAGGCTATTTTTAGTGGTTGATCCTTTAAATCTTAAAAGGGTTGCAAAGAAAGTTAAGTCAAACACCACCCCCCACACCTCTTATATTTATTTGCTATGGTTTATTATTAATCTTCAGACAGGTAATAGAAAAAGTACAATTTGTGTTGTTTTGTCTTAAAAGCCTCACTGTATAAAGGTGGCATGATTTTGATTCACATGATGAAGGAAGTCAGGAAGGTTTTGCATCCCACTTGGGTTCAAAGTTTCATTAATAATAATAATGATTATATAAATGGCAGCTGGATTTAACGTGAGATTATTAATGAAGTTCCTGCACATTGACATTCTCTCATTTGGTCCCTACAGCGCAGTGGTATGTGCATTATCAGCCCCATTTTATGGACGGGGAATCTGAGGCTCGAAGCTTGCCAATCTAGAAAGTGGGAGAAAACAGGGCCTGAATCCTCTGACAGCCAGCTTTCATCTGTCCACAGCCACTCAGTTTAGGCAACAGTGTTCAAGGACCTTCTATGTCGGCCTTGTCCAATGGGAATTTTCAACAAACATGAGAGTTTGGATGGGTCATTTGCAGTTTTAAGGCCAATGCAGATGCCTGGAAGTCTGGGCTGAGTTTTTCACGGTTGATAACTACCCCCTTTCCACGTACCCCCATATCCCAGACATCCTGCATTAAATAAACCATAACCAAATTTAAGCATATGGTCAATGAAGTAGTATCATATCAGTAACTGGCTGGCCTCAAAATTCAGAATAGATTTGCTCTAACACTGAGATCCTGGTTAGCCAAATGTCCGTTTGTAATACTACATCGCGAATAGTAAACCAGTTTCTCTCCTAAGCAATCTTTTTGCATTCACTGAAACGCCATCATAGTTGTGCTTCCTCCCACAGAGGCCCATCTGTTGCCTCTCAGGGGTCTCTGCTCACCTCTCTCCTTGGTAGCAGAGGCTATGGTTTATTCCTTCTTTCCTCACCTGCCTCAGTCCTTTCCTCTCTTCTAGCTTCTCTGAGATGCACGTGGATACTTTACTGCTGAAATGGGAGTTAGAGTGGGGAAATAGGGCTCTAAATAACACTATCTTATTTTCTCTGGCACTAAAAGCTGAAAGTTTGAGGAAAGGAAAATAGCCATCCTTTGAGTGTGTACTAAGTATTAGAAGCTATGCTAAGCACTTTCCCTATATTATCTCTAATCTGTACAACAATTTAGGGCTTAACATGGAGCTGGACACATAATAGATGTTTAATGAATGACTGAAAGTATGAGTCGAGGAGACTACTAGTTCTTGATCTAGATGGGAAAACTAAAGCTCAGAGAGGTTAAGTGACTTGCCCAAACAACAGGCATTTCCTACAAAACGTTCACCATTTCCCAACTTTTTCACTTGGTCAGAATCTATGTAAATGTTCAGCATCACCCTCTCTAAATTGTTTTACTGAGTAAGACTCATGGCATTATTAATGACATGATGAGCCTTAGGTGTTTACCTAAAGAAATGGTGGGCCACCTGTATGGTAGAGGGAGTCTCACGAGAACTGTAGTACTTCCCTCACACTCAAGAGTCAAGCAATTAATTAGATTATTTAAGCAGAAATAATCCTCCCCACCCTAGCCTGGTCACTGGCCAAAATACTGAAAACAAACTGGGTGGCAACATTTGAGCAATGAATTCTGACACGTAGCACCTTCAGACAGTGCCAAATGGTCATGCTTTAATGAGCCCAACTGTTTCCCTCTACCCTCTCACCCCTTTTCCATCTGGTATTTTTAGGTTCCAGCCAAACACAGAATGGGGTCAGGCTTACAGCACTGGATGAATGGTGGGAACATCATTTGGTGCTTGGAATTCTTTTGTCTGTGCCTCACAGGGCCCTGTTGGAGGGAGATTGAAATGCCACCCACAAATAGTGGCCCTAGGCTTGCTGCCTCTAGGAGGCTAGGTGACTAAACCCTTGTTCAACGCTAGCCACAAGCTGCCATCTGTGAGTTCAGGTTACCAGTCACTGTGGGGCAGTCAACAAACACTTGGAATAACAGACTGTAGGACAAATCCCAGTATGGCCACTCACAAGCTACGTGATCTCAGACAACTGAGGCTCTGTGCAAACTAAGCCTTTGAAATGACGTAAGCCTGGCTTTCAGTTCTGCCTCTGCCACTTAACTAGCTATGTGACTTAAGACAGGTATTTAACCTTCTAGGATCTCAGGATTCATAGTCATAAAATTAGAATGTTAACACCACACAACTAAAAAAAAAAAATTATGGTGAATATAAAAGGAGAAAATATAGGAATTTGCTTAGCACAGTGTCTACTACACGTTAAAAACTCGGTACGTGATAAGCGGCCGCTAAGATGATTATGGTAATGCCGTACATGGTGTCACTTGCCATCTCTTGTTCCACTTTCCTTACCTGTAAGAGGGTGGCAATAATTTCCATACTATTCACCTCATGGCTTCATTGAGACAATGACATGACATCATCAATAGAAACACATCCTTGTAAAGTGCAAAGTCATGCCCCAATTTTATCCATATGGAATTGTTCCACACCAGCTCTACCAGAGGAACCATGTTTAGGAAAGGGACTAGAGAGGATTAGGAATTTTTAAAAATCTTCAACTTAACAGCAAATCAGATTTATACCAGGTACCATTTAGTCTAAGCTATAGTTTTAAGATCCTGAATGCATGTGAAATGAAGGTATCTCATTCAGAACTAAGATATTAAAGATCAGGTCCAGCGAGGCCTCACAGCAGATTTTAAAATTTCATTTAATAATTAACTGATAAGGGTTCCTTGTGGATAAGCTTGATTATAAGTGATTTTCAGTTTATTCTCTTCTAAATTTTCTCATTTTCTATGATAAAAACATAAAACCAAGGTATTTTTGAAAGAGTTCAAATCCTAAGGAGACATTTTAAAGAAATTCATTTACAGATATATATCTCTCCCCCGGAACCCTGCCACAGGTTACTAAGCCATTCGTGAAATAGAATTGCCATAAATATCAATATTGGAGTCACTGGACTAAGCTTCTTTTAAAGGCCAGCCGTTGTATGGTTGTTAAGACGGTTTTCATCCAGAATAGGGGTGCAGTAGCCAATTCAACAGTGATCACGAGGAGATGCAAAATTATCTCAGGAGGAGTAGCACTGAGAATGTTCCTTAGATGGACAGTCATGTGCAATCAACAAATGAATGACTGTTGACAAGATTGGTTAGAACAAATCATAGAATCCTAGGGTTGCAAAGAGCTTGAAAATCATGTAGTTCAACTCTCCCATCCAAAACTTGGATCTCTTTTATAATATATACTGCTAAGGGATCTTCTATCATCAGGATCATCTGGAGGAACATATAAACAAATACAGATTTCCAAGACCCACTCCAGTTGTACTAAATCAGAATCTTAGGAGGGTATGCGTGTGTGTAAGGGGAGGCGGTGGGGAGTAGCATACATAAGTTTTTACAATGTTCCCTTTATGGGGCAACTATCATTCTGGCTCACTATCTTTCCAGGTTGTCCAGATCATCTCCGGGCAGGTTTGATTGTTAAAAAGATTTCTTTAAAATGAGCTGAAATCTATTTACCCATAGCTTTCCTTCAACCACCTTGTTTTTATCCTTTGGGACCCCATTCAACATGATAGCTCCTTCTAGAGAGCAACCCGTCAGACAGCTTTGATGATTTACATTAAAGCAAACCAAAATGCATGTTATTTTGACATTTGTTGATGGAAATGGAAATGGTGAAGCACTGAATATAAACAAACTGGTGCTGAGAGTCACCGCTTTGAATACATAACCTTTCAGGAAACACAACAAGCCGTTGTATCAAGTCAGAATCCCTTCACAATGCAATGTTAGGCAATTATCCAGGAGCTCAACGATTTAAGTTTAAAGACACACAAAGAACAGGAGGAGTGAGCTGTCTGCAGATGGGAGAGATGCCCTGGGATTGCAGCTGCTTCACTGTGACTCCTGCCCACTGAAGGTGAGGGAGCAGCCATGGAACAACCTGCCTGCTGCCCACCCACCCCTCATCCTCTGCTCACCCAAGTATAGGGTCCAGTCTTCTCTGGGGTGCATATGGCCCATAGAGTTATTCTTGGGTATATACTTTCTATCTTCTCTCTATGGTTTTTACCAGCTTAAGCACTCTATAACTTTGTATGTAGTAGTACTTGAACACCTGACCTCACTGGGGATCATTTCCAAGGGTGCTTTGGGTTTTTGGATATGAGGATATTATAAGGGCCTTTTGAGAAACCTGCAGCTCGAGAGAAGATGGGGACTATTTTGAATATGTGTGATTCCTGGCTTCGATTCCACACCACATCTATTTTCCAGAGGATGGACAACTTGTATTTCTTGGAGTCAAAAAGACATTCATGGGAAGAGAAATTCCTCTTTGGTGGTGGTGATTAGAAACTGCTGGGATAGATGAAGGAGTTGGCTGGTCTGAAGCATTTGCCTGCCTTTCAAAAGAAGAGTTGAAGAAATGCTCAGAGGAGAAAGGGTATGACAGTCCTGACTTAGAGAACACATACCCAGAAGCAAAGACCCAAGTGGAAGTTGGGAGTTTGAGGGCTGGGGTGAGAAATAGGAGTGAGTATTAATAGTTAAAAAACAAACAAACAAACAAAAAAAAAACAACACTGTAAATACAGTCTTTACAACTCTTCAGATATTTGACAGTTCCTATATCAAGCATCTGAATTGGGGGATAAGGATTTTCAATTTTTTTTCCATCAATATTTGGAGGCATTCCACAGCCAGGTGCTTAGCTTAGAAAATCATCTACCTTATTTGGCTTTCACTTTGGGCTTTATCAATTATAAAATTCTCTGAAAAATATTGAGTCTCTAGAACAAGCCCTCTGAGTCTGTAAATCGGAATACAAGCTGATAAGCACAATCAAACGTGTACCGAACACATGGAGGCTGGTAAACACTCTTAAGAAGGTAGTGTAAACAGACTCTTCCTTTCTGCCTTGACATAGTCACCAATTTTGGTAAAATCCTAATATAAGGAGAATAAGACTTTTTAATTTGTGTCACCTGTCACCACTGACAATTTTCTCGTGGATTGACCACCTCATTTAAATAGTTTTTCTACAACAGTTTTTCCCATCTCCCTCTTCTCCCATCTCCACTCCCTAGATAGCTGAAAAGCAAATATTCTGAAATATAAAAGGCATTCTTACCTCCTCTTGCTGGGGATGACACCCATCTCCTCACTGTCCCCCTCCAGTGTGACGCGCCTGGCCTGCCACCACTCATCATCGGAGGCGTTGATAACGTGGAGAATATCTCCGTATTTAAAACTAAGTCCTTGACTTGGCAGCCCACTGTCCTTGCTCTTGTCGTAGTCAAACATGGCTCTGGAGGAAATGACAAAAGAGAACACTGTTAGAAATCTCTGGTGGCTCAGATTTAGGATTCACAGTTTTCCACATTCACTCTATTCTGAGAACCCATTATCCACTTGACACCAACTTCCTGGATCACGCGTTGGATTGCAGCCTGCATTCTGTCTGCTTTGGTCACCAGTAGAGGTTCTGGCTTCTCCTTGGCAGTTGTAGTGGCAGCTTATAGACCCCTAAACGTGAGGTACTCCTTTTTTTGGAGACCATCATGTGTTACAAGGTAATACCGGAAGATGTTAAAGGCAGTTTAGTACCTGATTGAGATTTTTTTTTTCCCCTACTACTACAATCAGATTAAAATATCACAATGAAGAGAAACATGCACATGTTTCTACATGAAGTATTTTGTGCTGTGAATAAATCCTCTCAGATGTTTCAACCTACAGAACTCTTTCACTATAATTGGGAAAAATGGTAATAACTTAAATGTCCCACCATACAGGACTGCCATCCTTCCACTCAATAGAGAATTAGGCTGTCATTGAAATTTGATGGGTTCAAAGGTTAATGTAATACATGAACAAGTGCTTAAAATTTAATAAGTGAAAACATATATACCCGTGTCTATATGTGTGTGTGTGTAGATAGATCAAAATTATACATATCTTCGTTTTGCTTCCATAGAATGCTGAGCCTACCTCATCATTGCACGTATCACGCGTCACACTGCATTGTAATTCTTGCTTTCTGTATCATGTTTCCTCCACTAAATAGCATTTGCTGAGCCTTCGCTGAGCTCCAAGGACCGTAATATGTATGACTGGTGGGGAAAGAGGGCTGGAAGCAGAATTCAAATGACATAACAAGACCTTGGTAACTAGCTGTTACCCTAGGGAGCTGACAATTTGTCTCAAGCCATATATTGTCCACTTCCTCCTCTATTCCCCTCTTTCAAAAATCACCACCACACACATACAGCATATGATTTCTCCATAAAACCAGATTTTGCCACCTCCCTGTTTATTCCCTTTTGATTCCATTCTAAGAATTTCCTTGGACTGTAACCACTATGCATGCAAAACAAGTTGGATCTGGGGAACAGATTTTTAAAAAATTACTGAGAGCCAAGTGTGATTATTTCCTTTTCTTCTTTTTTTTCCCCATGAAAGAAATGTCACGTCTGCTGTCATGGCAACCAAAAAGACCTGAAGACAGCATCTAGAGCTCTCAAATATTGCAGGAAAAGTTAAATCATTTACAACACAACCCTTCTTTCATTAGCCCTGCCCCCAAGCCATGGAATTTGGGGGATACATTCTTAGCCTGAGTTCCCAGAGTGAATCATTTCCATATCCACCATTAGCATCTTCCCTACCAAAGGCTCACACAAAGCCCCAGCCAAGATGGGAGGTGGGGGGGGGGGGGCACGCAGACCCACAGAAGCCACTCCTGACACTACCACTTCTCTGGTTGTGTGGTGCCACATAAACTAGTTACATTCCTGAGTCACAGGTACAAAATTCATGTAATAACTACGTTAGCACGGACCTGTGTGGACATTAACCAAATAACACATATAAAACCACCCAGCCCATGGTAGGTATAATGTCACAGAGTGTAGCATAGTGACTGTCAGGGCCACATTCCTGGTCCTAATACTTCTTACTAGCTGTATAGCTAGTTACCTAGGCAAACTACTTAACCTCTCTTAGGCCTCACTTTCTGCATGTATAACAGTGATGATGATGATGACAATGTCAATAAGAGACCCTCCATCATGGAACTGTTATAAGAATGAAGTGCTACATACGGTAGTATATGTAAAGCACATACAACAGTGCCTGGCACATAGTGACAATCCATAACTATGACTATTGTTAGCGCCTTCTCCCGCTTCCCTCTTGAGTGGATACTCCTAAGAATCCTTTCTATAGATTCCACTCTGTGCAAAAAGAGTGCTAACATAGCAGGCCTGCGATTGCTGTTGTTAAAAAAGTTGGCTTGCAAGTTTGGCCCTTGGCTGATGTCTCGGAACTTCAATTTTGGGAGGTTTCCCAATATTTCCTAATAAGAGTATCTCACTGTGCCTAAACTATGCCTAACTGTGTCAGAAATTCAAGCTGGATTTAGAAGAGGATGTGGAATCAGGGATATCATTGCTGATGTCAGGTAGATCCTGGCTGAAAGCAGAGTATACCAGAAAGATGTTTACCTGTGTTTTATTGACTATGCGGCATTTGACTGTGTGGATCATAACAAATTATGGATAACACTGCAGAGAATGGGAATTCCAGAACACTTAATTGTTCTCATGAGGAACCTGTACATGGATCAAGAGGCAGTTGTTTGAACAGAACAAAGGGATACTGTATGGTTTAAAGTCAGGAAAGGTGTGCATCAGGGTTGTATTCTTCCACCATACCTATTCAATCTGTATTCTGAGCAAATAATCCAAGAAGCTGGACTATATGAAGAAGAACGTGGCATCAGGATTGGAGCAAGTCTCAGTAACAACCTGCGTTTTATGCAGATAACACAACCTTGCTTGCTGAAAGTGAAGAGGACTTGAAGCATTTAATGATGATCAAAGACCATAGCCTATGCAAACCTATGGATTACACTTCAACATTAAAAAAAAAAAAACAAAAATCCTCACAACTGAGCCAATAAGCAACATCATGATAAACGGGGAAAGATTGAGGATGTCAAGGATTTCATTTTACTTGGATCCACAATCTACACCCATGGAAGCAGCAGTCAAGAAATCGAAAGACGCACTGCATTGGGTAAATCTGCTGCAAAAGACCTCTTCACAGTATTGAAAAACAAAGATGTCATCTTGAGGACTAAGGTGCTCCTGACCCAAGCCATGGTGTTCTTAATAGCCACATACACATGCGAAAGCTGGACAAGGAATAAGGAAAGACCAAAGAAGAATTGATGCCTTTGAACTGTGGTGCTGGCAAAGAATAATCAATGTACCAAGGACTGCCAAAAGAATGAACAAATCTGTCTTGGAAGAAGTACAACCAGAATGCGCCTTAGAAGCATGGATGGCAAGACTACATCTCACATACTTAGGACATGTTATCAGGAGGGATCAGTCCCTGGAGAAGGACATCAAGCTTGGTAAAGTATAGGGTCGGCAAAAAAGAGGAAGACCCTCAACGAGATGGACTGACACAGTGGCTGCAACAATGGGCTCAAACGTACCAACAATTGTGAGGATGGCACAGGACCAGGCAGTGTTTCGTTCTGTTGTGCACAGGGTCGGTATGAGTCGGAACTGACTTAATGGCACCTAACGACAACCTGTTTGTGCAAACAATGTGGTTTATGCTGAATACCTGCTTTCCTTCTAGGAGTCTGGAATTTTTGGCCATGTGCTAGGCAGGCAGTGCCTATGTGACCAGCCCCTAATAAAAGCTCTGGGCACTGAGTCTCTAATGAGCTTCCCGGGGAGACAACATTTCACACCTGCTACCAAAATCAGTTGCTGGAGAAATTAAGTGTATCGTGTAATTCCACTGACAGAGAACTCTTGGAAGCTTCTGCCTAGTTTCCTCTGATTTTTTGCTCCATGTACGTCTTCCCTTTGCTGATTTTGCTTTGCATCCTTTTGCTGTGACAAATGATAGTCATCAGTATACCTAAATGCTAAGTCCCGTGAATCCTCCTAGCAAGTCATCAAATCTAGGGGTGGTCTTGGAAAGCTGACACACACTCTATAGACTGCAAAGCATTTTCACATATACTGCCTTATTTGAGACTTAATCCATTCATGTGAGGAAGGTACAGTCCTATACCCCTTTTACAGGTGGGGCAAGGCCCACTGACTAACCCAAGGTCACACGGCAAAGTGGCACAATCCAGGGCTGCCACTTGGATCTCCTGATCCCAAGTCCTAGTTCTGTGATCTTCACCTTGTCCCTACTTAATCTGGAAGGTGATGTTGGTGGCGGAGAGGTTAGTAAGGATGATAACCATGTTGTTGTTCTTAGTTGACCGTCTAGTTGATTCCAACTAATGGTGACCCCATGTGTGCAGAGTAGGATGGATCCATAGGATTTTCAAGGCTGTGACCTTTCAAAAGCAGATTGCCAGGCCTGCCTTCTGAGGAACCTCTGGGTGGGTTCGAACTGCTAACCTTCCGGCTAGTAGTTGAGCACTTAACCGTTTGCGCCACCCAGGGACTCCATGATAACCATAATGACTACCATTACTTACACATGTGGTAGAGACGAAATGTAAATCCAGGTCCTTTTGACTCAAAAACCCACATTCTCGACCATTTCGTTATTTCTGTTTCCCAGCCGGCCGCTCTTCTGGCCGTGTTCACAACCTACCAGTCAGTAACGTGCACGTTTAATTCTCCCTTAAGCTTTAACCATAACTCCTTCCCAAAGTCCTGAAGCTCCCTTCTTGTTCAGTTCTTGTTCAAGTGATTCTTACCCTAAAAAAGTCTTTGAACCTCGGGCGTGGCTCTGATCTTTTTCCAGATATAATGTGCTGGCAGTAGGGGGCTAGAGAGACCATCAGGACAGCTCGCTGGTGGTGGTTAGGAAGGTGGGCTCTAGGGTCAGATTACCTGGGGCTTGCAACTTTTAAACTATGTGACCTTGAGCAAGTTACTTAACCTCTCCAGGCCTCAAGTTTCCTTAATGGTAAAATTGATAGCACCAGCTACCTCAAAAAGTTGTGGTAAGGATCAAATGAAGTAATATATGTAAAGTATTCCAATAACCGAAGTGTTAGCTATATTATAATTGTTGTTCTAAAAAATGTATTGGCTTTGAACCAGGGGTTCTGTTTCCCAGCTCTACCACTTAGTAACTGTCTAGCGGACCATGTGCAAAGACATCTAAAACACCCCTCAATCCTCAAGACCCAGTACAGTGCCTGGCACAAAGTAGACAATACACATCTGTGGCATAAATTTGAAGGAGAAAAAATTTCGATGACCTCTGTAAGTTCTTCCTTTCTCAAGCCTCATTGTCTTCATTTGTAGGGGGTGGGGGAGTAGAGACTTTCCCAAGGCCTCCTCCAGGTCAGACATTCATTCTACTGTGTTCCATTCTATTCTCAAGCATCCTTGAGAGGGAAGTTTCACACTCCTGCCCTTAGCAATAGGTGTCCTCAGGAGGAGCTCAGCAACAAGCACTTTCCACAAGCCCTATTTATCTTGGACAGTCTCCCCTCTAGGATTACACTGATTCAGACTCGTCAGGTCCCTTAAAGCCAAACAGCTGACACATTTCAGCAGCTTTTGGCTCCTTCAGATATTAATGGATCCTCACGTCTGGGAAAAATGCTACAGTGCCTCCATCACTTAATTTAAAAAGCGATAAGCTGTTTTTAATTTGCTTTATGTGCCAATTCATCACAGCAACTCTTATAAAATGCCATTAAGACTCACACTTTCCACCCAGGGTGCTTTTAACAAGTCCATTAGATAAGTACAATTAGATGGCAATAACAGGAGGACTCTGCCAGCCCTCCTGCACCTCCTGCCAACTGGGGAAGTCTAGTACGGGGAGAGTGAAGCGGCCACTCATCCGCACGCTGTGCAACATGGCTCTGAGATACTTTATTGAAACAGGTGCCCAGCCTCGTGCTGCTGCTGTTGTTAGCTGCCGTCGAGTCGCTTCCGACTCACAGCAACCCCGTGTACAACAGAATGAAACACTGCCCGGTCCTGCGCCATCCTCACAATTCGTGCTTAAGCACCCTAAATGCATTGTCTCACTCAGTTCACTGGGGAGGCGGGATAGCATATGGGTTACACGCCAGGCTTTGGAGAGACTTGTGTTTCAGTCCTAACTCTGCCATTCCTAGCTATGGACTTTGGGCATACTGCTTACCCCCTTTGGACTATTCCCTCACGTATGAAATGTAGATTATGATGGCATTAACTCAAAAGGTTGCTGTGGAGGTAAAATGGGATGATACATGTAAAATGCTTAATGCAGAATGCATTTTACTTTATTATTATTTCCGTCAATAATCCTGCCACGTAAGCATTTTTAGTCTTATAAAGGAAATGAGACTGAAAGAGCTAAAGTGAAAAAAGCTAGTAAGTAGAAGGAGGAGGACTCAACACAGGTGTGTCTGACTCGAAAGTTCATGCTCCTGACCTCAGAATTCAGCTTGGAATTCCTGATGAAGGATTTCATGATTTGATGATGACGCTTACAAGACAGTACGGACTAGACAGCAGAAAGAGCCGTGAGTACTTTATTGAACACAGATTTTCTTATTCAGTTCTCACAGCTGTCCTGCAGTGCAGTGTATTAGCCCTGTGTCACAGACGAAGACATGCAGATTCGCGTAATGTAAGCAACGTGTCCGGTGTCAACCAGCAGTCGAGCAGTGAGGCAAGACTCCCATCCCCGCTGCCTCTGAGGCCTGTGAACATCCCGCGACATCAAGCTGTGTGTTGTTTTCACAAGCCAGTGCTCCACAACCAAGAAAACCCCACACCCTGTACTTAGGCCTCGACTGCAGTAATATTTAATGATTGTAGATCATAACAGTACCGGTGTTTTCTGTGCTGGTCAGAGGATTGGGTTTTGGCTGCACCACTTGAAGAGAAACGTGCTAGGCTGGTACAGAGGGAGCTACGAGGGTGAGGAGAGCTCTGGGGACCAGGTCACTAGGAAAAGGGAAGATTACTTGATGTGTCTCATGGTTATGGAGGATTTGGTAGGCAGAATAATGCCCCCCTCTCCAAAGATGTCCAAATCTTATTTCCCAGAACCTGCAAATACGAGACATTATATGGCAAAAGAAACTTAGAGATGTGATTAATGTTAAAGACCTCAAGGTAGGGAGATTATCTGGGTGGACCTAATCTAATCACATGAGTCCTTAAAATGGAAAAGGAAGGCAGAATAGTAGGTTCTGCTTCTACTGCAACACGAGAAAGACTCAACTGCCATTGCTGGATTTGAAGATACCAAAAAAACAAAACAAAAACAAAAACAAAAAAAACCAAAAAAACCCAAACCCATTGCCATCAAGTCGATTCCGACTCATAGTGGCTCTATAGGACAGCGTAGAAGTGCCCCATAGGTTTTCCAAGGAGTGGCTGGTGGATTCGAACTGCTAACCTTTTGGTTAGCAGCCATAGCTATTAACCACTGTGCCCCTAGGGCTCCCAGATTTGAAGACAGAGGAAGGTAATATGTTACAGCAGCAATCGAAACTAATACAGAGGACAAGCAGCAGAATGATTTAATAGAGCGCAGGGAGATGGCAAAAAGCGCCTGTTTGATGATCTTGTCAAAGATTTTTTAGTAATAAAGACAACTACTCAACAACAATAATAACCTACTGAGTGTCCCTGGGTAGCACAGACAGTTTGTGTTCAACCACTAACCTGAAGGTTGGCAGTGGTGCTGAGGAAGACAGGCCTGGCATTCTGCTTTCATAAAGATTACAGCCAAGAAAACCCTATGGAGCAGTTCTACTCGGTAACACATGAGGATGCCATGAGTCAGAATCCACTCGACAGCAGTGAGTTTGTTTATGTGCAAAGTACCTTTGCTTTACATAATTTCATCTTATTGGATCCCTGCAAATATCTTGAAATCTAGGTATGATTATTTCTACTTTATACAGAAGGCATTTAGGCCTTGATTTCTACATACATACTTCATGTAACTCTCACAAAAACCTTAGGAGATTACTATTATATTGCCCCTGTTTTCAGATGAGGAAGCTGTGACACAGATGCAGTAGGCTTTTCCTTCTCTGAAGTTGCAAAGCATTCTGCTTACACCTTCTCTTGGGAAGCCTACAAGTCCCAGTCTTGAATGGGAATATGTCACACTTCTTCTACTGGGTCACACTTCTTCTACGGGACAAGAAGCTCCTGAAGGTCAGGAGCTCCCAGGTCTAGTTTCAGCACAGTCTTTGCGGATGCATTTATCAATGAATAAATGAACCAGAAAATTACTTTCTTCTGTGCTGATAACTTGTTTAGGCTGGAGAGGCCTTTGTTTCCACGACAACTTTAAGACCCACGAAGTTGAGTGCTTTGATTCACTTTCCTTAGTCTCTTCAAGTTGAGGTCTTCTGCTTGATTAGAGGAGACCTGGTTCTCACCTTTCTGAGCAGCAGGAGAAAGAACAAAAGCAGCAGAAGATAAAATCTGTTTTTTGCTCCATCCCACGGTGCCTAGCTTGGACAGGCCTGTTCCGTGTTTCGTATTGTTAAGTGGCTGTATACAGTGCAAGAAGCATAGACTTTGGAGTGGAGGGATACACAGTCAGGTCAGTCCGTGTCTTTCTAGCGGTGTCCTTCAGTAAATCCGTACAGCAATCTGAGCCTTAGTTTACGTAGAAAATGGGGTTCATCATCCCTACATCTCAGCACATTTGCAGAGATTCAACGAGATGACCGGAAAAGCATTTAGTACAATAGCTGGCAACCAGTAGCTTCTTTACTTCACCCATGCCCTACTCTAGAGACAAGCGAAGGGTTATTTCAACAAATATTGGAAGGGAAATACGATATGGCATCTTTTAAATGTGATATAAAAATACATACGTAATAAACTTCCTCGAAACCTTTTCTCAGCAGGGTGATGCGGGAAAGGCTGCTGGATTAGGAGCACAGATCTGAATTTTACTTGCCCTTATTTTAAAAATGAGAATTTCCCCGTTGTTTTCTTAAAAGCATTAATTCACCCACTCATTCAACGAATAAGTGTTTCAGATATAGGGAAGGCAGTCCGGAAGTAGAAAGAACCTTGGGCGGAGTTAGAGCCACGGGAGTCTAGTTCTGGCTTCAACTTAACCTCACTGTCTGTTGTTACTTAATCTCTTTGGGCTTCAGTTTCTATATAGTTGACAATTTTTAAAAAAACAAACAGACTCTCTAAGGTGTATTTCAGTTGTCATGTTCTTTTAAAAAAACAAACAGACTCTCTAAGGTGTATTTCAGTTGTCATGTTCTATGCCTTTGACTTGAAAGGTGCTTTGAATAGGGAAATGGGATAACTTGCCATGAGGCTGGTATTAATGTGTATTCCATAGGGTAGTATCTGGTGTTAAGTGAGAATCACTTGGCTCTGTATCATCTTCTCCATCACTCGGTACTCCTTTTCCTCTCCCCATGCCCTCAGTGAGAGTTAAATGTGCTTCCCATATACTCCTAAATCACACTGTACGTTTTTATCGTTGTTTGTATGCTATGGAGTCAATTCCGACTTATAGCAACCCTGTAGGACAGAGTAGAACTGCCCCATCGGGTTTCCAAGGAGCAGCTGGTAGATTCCAACTGCCGCCCTTTTGGTTAGCAGCCAAGCTCTTAACCACTGTACCACCAGGGCTCCAAATCACACCGTATAATGATTTTTAATTTTTGCAAATCCTCGTCTGTACAAGCATGGAGACGGAGAAAGTTCATATCCACTCTATCACCAGAGCCTGTCTCATAGCAGATGCTCAGTAAAAGCAGGGCTTTGAACCAGTTCTTTCTGGTTCAGTCATGGCCAGTAAAGTAAAACTGGAACGGACTCGAATTTTTACCGTTTGGGTGATCTGGAATCATAACCGAATGGGAAAAATTATGGGTCAAAGCCTTGGAATAGGAGACTCGGAAGAAATATAGTGAGCCCTTTCAGGAGCCTGATGCATGAGACTGGATTATTGGCAGGACTGTGGAGAGAGAAACACATCCAAAGCAGCACGGTTGGCTGCCACCTTTGAGCAGGGCACCACTGTTTCCGACTCTGCTTAAAATCTGACGAGCAAGAGATTTGGTTGCTATGCAATGCAGACACTGCCCTTGTTTTCTAATAGGGAGATTAGATTTCTAGCAGGGTTTTGACCCGTAATTTTTCCTGTTCCAGTTTTGTTCTGGTTCACCCAAATTTAAAAAATTCGGGTCTGTTCCAGCTTCACTTCCTTGGCCGTGACTGAATCAGAAAGTACTGGTTCGAAGCTCTGAATAAAAGTTATTTTCTCTTATTCAACCTGGTACCTATATTTGTCATAGGACAATTCCTGGAATTCAACAACTTTGTGTGTGTGTGTGTGTGTGTGTGTGTTCCTTTTCTGTGAAGGCATGGGCAGTTTAAAACAACAGAGAAGGAAGCCCCAGGCCTAAGCAGTGTCCCGCATGGGCTGCCCTGTCTTTCTTAGGAAAGGATGACATGCAGCATTCCTGTCCCCCAAGTAAGAACGCATTCATCCCAGAGGAGAGAAACATGCAGCGCTGTATCCAATACTTCTCACATCTCCTTGAGGAACCATAGCATACACGTCCCTGTGGAAAAGGCATCATGTCCAAACTGGTCGAAGTCTAGCATGGCTACTTATTTCCCCATTCATTTCAATACTGCGGTGTCCTCAGTGAAGAGGGTGGCTAAAGCTACCAACAAACCAGTCTTACTGGTTGGGAGCACAGTGTTGTTGTTGTTAGCTGCTGTCAAGTTGGTCCCCAATTTACGGTGACCCCCATGTACAATGGAACAAAACACTACCTCATCCTGCACTATCCCCATGATTGGTTATGGATCAGACCATTGTGATTCATAGGGTTTTCACTGGCTGATTTCGGAAGTAGGTCACCAGGCCTTTCTTCCTAGCCTATCTTTGTCTGCTGAAATCGGTTCAGCATCATAGCAACGTGCGAAGCTCCAGTGACAGATGGGTGGTGGCTGCACATGACGTATATTCGCTGGGACTCAAACCTGAAAGCAGATTAGCCTCTGTCAATTCCTGATAAGAGGCCACTGACCTAGATGCCATTGTTTATTGAGTGATTACTGAGTACATGGTAGGCCCTACAATATGCCAGGTTATGTTCTGGGTATTTTACAAAATATTAGTTGTGACCCCAAAAAAATACCCCCTAAAATGCAGGTATTATTATGCTGCAGAAGACTTCTTTGAAGTCGTTAAAAAGCAAAGATGTCACCTTGAGGACTAAGGTGCACCTGACCCAAGGCCATGGTATTTTCAATCGCCTCATATATGCATGCAAAGTTGGACAATGAATAAGGAAGACCAAAGAAGAATTGATGCTCTGAATTATGCTGTTGATGAAGAATACTGAATATACCACGGACTGCCAAAAGAATGAACAAATCTGTCTTGGAAGAACAGCCAGAATGCTCCTTAGAAGTGAGGATGGTGAGACTTCGTATCACTTACTTTGGACATGTTATCAGGAAGCACCAGTTCCTGGAGAAGGACATCACGCTTGGTAAGGTCAGCACAAAAGGGGAAGACCCTCAACGACATGGATTGACACAGTTGCTGCAACAATGGGCTCGAGCACAGCAACGACTGTGAGGATGGTGCAGGACTGGGCAGTGTTTTGCTCTGTTGTATATAGGGTCGCTGTGAGTCAGAATCAACTTGACGGCACCTAACAACAACAATTCCCATTTTACAGATGGCATGGGCTATGGTATCATATCAGTTATGCCATTTAATTGCTAATTACCCTATACGGCAGGGACTGTACTCCTTAAAGATACTTTTCTTATCACATTGGATGGTTTCTCCCTGTTAGAAGGGGTTGAGAAAAATGTCAGTTTTCACCATACCCAAGGAATCAGGCGCTCACTGTCATGACTGGAGATAGGACTAATTGGGCACCAACCTGAGGTCCTTACAGCTTGGGCCTCCCTGCAGCTGTGGCATTTTGGTTATAATCAGGGAAGAAACACTCTCTAAGGACAATCACTCTCTCTCTGGATCTGCAAACTGAAATGTTGGTGGTTAGAACCCACCCAGTAGCTCTGCAGGAGAAACACTTGGAGATCTGTTTCTGTAAAGATCACAGCCAAGAGAACTTTATGGGGCAGTTCTGCTTTGTCACATGGGGTCCCTACGAGTTGGAATTGACTTGAGAGCACCCAACAATAACAAAGCTTTTACAACCCAGCAGGTGCTCAATATTTATTAATTGAGTCTAAAATCTACATTGTTTTCTTTTAAATCTCACCCCTTGGTCCTAATGTTGCTGTCACCGGAGCCACGAACACAGCAAGCCTACCTCTTTTCTAAGAAACACTTTTTATTACGTGTTTACTGCCTGACAAATGACAGTGATATCAGCACACATGGTGCCTGGCTCAGAGGAAGTGCTGGACAAAGTTCCTGTTTCTCTTGAGCGTATGAAAAAATGTGAGGAAGATATGCAAGAATATTTGACATGACTGCCCCAAACCCTTAGCACCATCATGGTGGTGGTTTATCAGTGTCAGTAATGAAATTCAGAGACCACAAAGACAGACTGTTTGGACAGTCACTTTGGCTCTCCTTAATATGAGCTTGGGTTTTTTTTTTTTTTTTTTTGGTCTATGACTTATTCGGAAAACTGACTGGTGAAGACTGCAAGGCTGGGTCATAACAGGAATTAATTAAAACACATTCACCTCAAAATCCCAGTATGCCTATAAAGGCTACCATATCACCTATTGAATGAAGGCAGGTGGAAAGGACAGAAGATGGTTCCTTACTCACCAAAGTAAAAATATTGAGTTGAGAATGTAATCCAAGTTCCACACATGGAAATGAGGTAATATGCATTTGAATATTAAATATGATATTATTTATGGAGTATATACTATGTGCCAGGCACTGTTATTTGCTGGGGACTCAGAAGTGTATAATAGGCTTGCTTCCTGCTCTCATGTTATTTAACTTTTGGTTGAGAGTATAGGTAAGGAGGTATATTCATTCAGTCACTCACCTATGCATTAATTAAACAAATATTTACTGAACATTTGCTATATGCCATTGATGATTCTAAGAGCTTAGGACTTCTCTGTGAATGAAAATAGAAAAATCCCTGCTTTCATTTTAGTGAGAGGAAATGGCTAAAAAACAATAAACATAGCAAATAAGCAAATAGTATAATGGGTTAGCAGTTGACAATTGCTACGGAAAAAGTTAACAATAAAGCAGGATAGGGAGGATCAGGATTGCTGGATAGGATGGGGCTCTGTGGTGGTGATGAAGGTTGCATTTTTGAACGGGATGGTCAAGGTAGGACTCATTATGAAAGAAACGTCTGAGGCAAGGCTTGGAGGAGGTGAGGGAGTTGGCCATATAGATATTGGAGGACAGAATGTTCTGAAAAGAGGGAACAGCTAGTGCTAAAAGCCCTAAAACAGCTAGTGCTAAAAGCCCTAAATATCGTTTTAAATCAGTGTGATAGGTGCCATACTAGAAATTAGCAAAGGGCACTACAAGATCCAAGGGGAGGAACATCAACCCCAGTAAGGTGCTCAGGAAAGAGTTGATGAATGAAGGAATGATTATCCTACATCTGCTAGCTTAAAGGTGATAGCACACCTGCCCATTTCACCCAACTCAGTGGGTGTATCCTTCAGGCATTCTCCTCATGGGAGTCCCCTCTGTAATAAGAGTCATCACACATTTCTGAGGACTCAGCCTCCTTCCCTCAGATTCTCCCCCTTCCAACCTCTGGTTGGAAGCATGCATATAAGCTGGGCCACAGAATACCTTGTTCTCTCACATATATTTTACCCCAACATACAAAGTGCTGATAGGATTTTTTGGCTAAGAATTTTTTTTTTAACTGAAATATTGACTGATATAAAGAAATAAACATAAAACCATTCTGCAAATTGCAATCCATTCTTTAAAACTCACCGCTTTCTCTGGGAACCCATCAGAGCCTATCCAGAGAGCACTATCCCTTTCCTTCGCCCTGCCACGTTGCTACCTTGTATATGGCTTTACTCTTGCACTTAGGAGACTGCATTTTAGTTGATCTGGCTATCTTCCTTCCAAGGCTGCAGCTCCATGAGGGCTAGCAGAATGTCTAACTCATCTCTGTATCCCTCGCATGCACAGCCGCTGGCACAGAGCAGAAGGCACTCACAAAATGAGGCTAAGCTGAACTGAATTGATTTCAGAACCCAAGGGTGTGATCTTGGGAAAATGACTTCATCTTATTGGGTCTCTTGCAGTTTCTTCATCTGTAAAATGGGGTTATAAATATTTTATCTCATCAATTTTAAGATGCATCCTTTTTTCATTTGAATATCCTTGAAATCAGGATGTATCTTATGTTTGGTGCCTTCCTGTAATTGAGTTGACAGCGTTTTTCCTTTCTCGTTGATACATATGGTGTGTCTTACAATCAATGAAAATCTAGATTCGAGGAAACATGGTAGGAACTTTCTCATAGGTTGTTTTCAGGATTAATGAGTTATGGGTGAAAAGCACCATCAGTACCTGGTACAAAGTGAACACTAGATATAGATGTATATGTATGTATTTGCTTCTACGTGCATGGTTTACATAAGTCAGGAAAGGTGTGCATCAGGGCTGTATCCTTTCACCATACTTATTCAATCTGTATGCTGAGCAGATAATCCAAGAAGCTGAACTATATGAAGAACGGGACATCAGGATTGGAGGAAGACTCATTAATAACCTGCATTATGCAGATGACACGACCTTGCTTGTTTCAAGCACTGTTGGAGATCAAAGACTACAGTCTTCAGTATGGGTTACACCTCAACATAAAGAAAACAAAAATCCTTACACCTGGTCCAATAAGCAACACCATAATAAACGGAGGAAAGGTTGAAGTTGTCAAGGATTTCATTTTACTTGGATCCACCATCAACACCCATGGAAGCAGCAGTCAAGAAATCAAATGACACATTGCACTGGGCAAATCTTCTGCAAAAGACCTCTTTAAAGTTTTAGAAAGTGAAGATGTCACTTTAAGGACTAAGGTGCACCTGGCCCAAGCCATAGTGTTTTCAGTCACCTCATATACATGCGAAAGCTGGGCAGTGAATAAGGGAGACTGAAAAAGAATTGATGCCTTTGAATTATGGTGTTGATGAAGAATGTTGAATATACCATGGACTACTAGAAGGATGAACAAATCTGTCTTGGAAGAAGTACAGCCAGAATGTTCCTTAGAAGCGAGGATGGCGAGACTTTGTCTCACGTACTTTGGACATGTTATCAGCAGGGATCAGTCCCTGGAGAAGGATATTATGCTTGGCAAAATAGAGGGTCAGTGAAAAAGAGGAAGCCCCTCACCGAGAGGGACTGACGCAGTGGCGGCAACAATGGGTTCAAGTATAACAACGATCGTGATGATGGTGCAGGAGCAGGCAGTGTTTCGTTCTGTTGTGCACAGGATCGCTATGAGTCGGAACCGACTTGATGGCACCTAACAACAACAACAACAACATTTGCTTCTGTAGCTCCTGTTGTGTTATTATATATTATGGGTCACATAGGGTCACCCCATCTTTCTCTTTCCTTCTGGTACACATTTTTCGCAAGCCTCTGTAGTACTCTCTGCTCAGCAACTGTTCAAAAGTGCTGACAGGGTGAAAGCTGTTCTGCAGCCTAACCTGCTCAGGAAGAATTCTGTTCGGCAGTTCTGCTTAATTAAAGGAAATGTCTGTAGAAAATGCTTCTAGCTTTTGCCAGTAGCTCAGGAATTTAGGGACAGAAAAAAGATCCAAGGATACAGTTATAGGTGTTTATACTTTTAGTGTTTATAGTTTATGTGAATATTATTAGTATTTTATTCCAGTAGCACAGTCTTTTAGCTTTAGTGCTAAAGTTTCCAAGCTGAGGCATTTTCCATGCTCTGAGCATAAGTCATCGCTCATTCATTCATTTATTTAGTAAGCCACAGGATAATGGAAAATGTTAGCCACACCTGGGGATACTCACTTCCTACTTCTGCCATTTATTTTTCTGTGTCTGTGGGCAAGGTCCTTAAATTCCCCGTTTCCTATTTTGTAAATTAAAAAAATAATTCCTGCCTAATAGACATTGTTGGAATTAAATGAGGTAAAATGTAAAACTCCTATAGCATGGTGCCCGGTGCATAGATACATGGAAAATTCTAAGAATGATATGTACAGGCACAGAAACTATGCTACACTCAACTTTTATGGGCCACAGAATGATTTAGCCCCAAAATGAATTTATATTAATATTGATCTATCTATTTAACATTCATCTAGCCCTACTAAGTGCCAGGCCTAGTGGTTCTGTTGGCAGAAAATGCTAGGGGGACTCAGAGTAGAAAATGTTTCATGTGGGTGGAGTGACTGGGCAATGGGCCTTGCTCTTTGCAAATGCTGCTCTCATTCCATTTGGTAAAGTGATTGGATAGTCTTGTGGGCATGCTTTAAACCAGTCAAGGCACTGTAACTTTTAGGTGCCTGGACCAACTTTCATTCCTTAAACCATATTCAATGAATGCCCATTATGTAACAGGCATCATGCTAGGTATTGGGGATACAGTAAAAACCCACTGCTGTTAAGTCAATTCCGACTCATAGTGACCTTATAGGACAGAGTAGAACTGCTCCATTGGGTTTTAGAGGCTGTAAATCTTTATGGTAGCAGACTACCACATTTTTCTCCCATGGAGCAGCTGCCAGGTTTAAACTGCCCACCTTTCCATTAGCTGCCAAGTACTTAACCACTGTGCCACCAGGGCTTCTCTGGGAATACAGTGGTGAACAAGAAAAACAAGGTTTCTACCCTCATGAAGTGTAGAGGGGAGACACTTACAGAAGAAATAATTACTAATATGATACATTTTAAGAAGCAGATGGGCAAATAATCCTTGAGAGTATAGCATGGAGAGAAACAGAACTTATGCTGCTGTGATGGTTAAGATTGTGTGTCAGCTTGGCTGGGCCATGATTCTCAGTGTTTATATGTGATCACTCCCATGATGAGATCTGCTGTGAGTAGCCAATCAGTTGAAAGGGAGTTTCCTTGGGAGTTTGGCCTGCATCTGAACATAAGCAGGCGGTCTAGCATTTTTGCTCTCTCTGGATCCTGCCTCTGGCTCCTGTTCATCTGACCTCCGGTTCTTGGGACCTGAACTAGCAGCTTACCTGCCGAACTTGGGATTCATTGATCTTCACAGCCTGTATGCAAAAGCCCTGCTCTCTGACCTGCCAATATTGGGTTCACCAGCCCCTGCAGCTATGTGAATCAGGAGAAGCCTCTATCCTGATCCACAGACTTGGGATATTCCAGCCTCTACAACCAGATGAGCCGTTTCCTTAATATAAATCTCTCTCTATATATATATTTATATGCTTTGCTGGTTTTACTGCTCTAGAGAACCCAGCCTAAGACACCTGGGGGATAACAGGTCCGGAAGGCTTCCAGGGGGAGGTGCTGTTGAGTCTAAGATCTGCAGGATGAGCAGGTGTAGGTAAAGGGAATGGCATATGAGGAGACTCTGAAGTGGGAAATGGCATGCAGTGAATCTGAAGGAAGACCAATGTCCTGGAAAACCCAAAATGAGACCAAAGAAGGAAGGCGAGGCCAGGTCACAGAGGGTCCTGTACGTCTTGTGAAGAATACTTTCTCATCCTCAGGGCAATGAACAGCCATTGGAGGGTTTTAAAAAGGAAAGTGAGGTGATCAGATTTGCATTGAAAACAAATCTTTCTGGCTGTAAATTGGAGAATGGATTGGGAAGAAATGGATTGGGCAAGAACAGATGCTGAGACCCCAAGTAGTGGGCTGTGGCAGTAATCTAAATGATGATGGTTTGATGAGGGTTGTGGCAGTGGGGTGAACAGAAGATCCAGATATTTACTCTGGCCAGTACCTGTCTGCTTCTTTCTCATCATAATAAGTGCAATGTTTTTGAGCTTTTACTACCAGAATAAACCTGTTTTTTTTTTTAAAAGAAAGCTTCTAGAATCACAACAATAAAACCTCTGATTGAATACAGGGAGGGAGTACAGAACTTCTGGCCTCTCTTCCATCCCAACTCCACAGTGGCCCCAAGGTCCCTGAAAAGAACCGGAGAGCTCATTAAATCAGATCATGAAAACCTTCAATCTAGTACATTTTACACTTTAAAATGTGCATTTTTGAAAAGCACACTTTCAAATGAAGACAATTGTCTCTTAGATTATTGATGTCATGACACCTCCAAATCCACCTCCAATTCCCAGAGGCATCCATTTACCTTCAGAATGAGAACCTGATGAAAATTCTTCTTTGAGCATTGAGATAACCAGAGCGCCCCAGGGTGTCCCAGACTCTAGTTTCAGAAACTCCACAGGATTAAATTGTGATTAGTCCTCACAAGGAGTAAACGTGGCCACTCAAGAGAATTCAACAGGAATTTATTGAGTGTGTTTTGAGGAGAACACTCCTCTCTGTTCACAGAGGTTGTTTAGGTTGACAAGCAGAAGAGACTTCCTTGGAAGAAGAGAGATCTTATTAGAAGCTTGACACATTCACAGAGAACAAGAGAACGTTCCTAGGAGAAAGTCATCGGCATATCCAGTGAAGCGTGTGTACAGACCAAGAGCAGGCTGACAGGTGGAGAACATTTCTTACAATGAGAGGAGGAAGGAATAAGAAACTTCTGCTTGATACTATTTTTGCATGTTAGCAAAAGCTGGGCTTTGATAAAGAAGCAAGTGAAAACCAGCCTGATGTTAGTCAATCAGCTATGATAGAAGTGTGTAAATTGGGCAAGAAAGTGTGAGAGTAACTCAGCCACACTAATTACAGCAGTCAGAATCCAGCGGAAAGCAAGTTGGGATGATGCTGGGAAGATGTCTGTACGAGGAGTCAAAAATGAGGATCACGCAGGCTGCCTGCCTGACCCCTGGATAGTGGCCACTTGAGCCAGCAAGGTTATCTCACAACTCTAACCATCAGCTCATAATGTGAAGACATGACTGCTCTCTATTCTTACCTGGGTCCTAGTACTTATTAAGTGCTCATAAACCAAAGCAAACAAACAAAAAACAACTGAACTGTTGCCCTCGAGCCGATTCCGACTTACAGCAACCTTATAGGACAGAATATAAGTGCTTCATAAGCACCCCCAAATACGGTGCTCAGTGCTGAGACTAACAGATAAGCAATATCTCTGTCCTCACGCAATTTATGAGTCTCGTAGGCAAGACAGTCCTGTAAGCTAATCAGTTATACTTTGTCTATTAAGTGCAACAGCAGAAGCATGTACAAGCTATAGAGGAAACAAGGGCCATCCACTCTGTATGATGAACATGGCAATCTCCGGTGGCTATGCTCCCCTCCTGGACTGGCCAGTCTCCCGCTCTGTAAACTCGAAAGCTGCTTAGGGCAGAACCAGGTGCTGAGCAGAAAGCAAAAAGGAAAGGTTTTATAACCTAAGCGCCGGGTGATAAATTTTAAAGCTGGAATTTCATCTGTCTTTAGAAACTTCCCATCACCTCTGATTTTAGCAGGAATATTTGATACAAGCTTCACAGAAATATTAATCCTCCAGGCTTTGCATCATGGCTGTATATTTCGGCCAGTGTACTTCCTGTCTTGACTCAAAGGTTAGAACTGATAAGATAAACGAAACTACAAACAAGCTTACGTACCGAGCTCGTAGGTGTTTCATTATCGAGTTCTATGCATAACAGCAAACGACAGTGGAATAATTAGGGATGATGAGTGCTTGATGCCCATCAAATTTGCCTGCTTTATTTCAGCAGGTTTTGGGTTTTGAAGATATGCCCTACAGACCAGTAATTTGGGGTAGGGGGAGAGGATTTCCTGTTTCACAGATGGGTGAACATCGTAGGGGAACCAACTTGTTGTGAAGTTAATCTAAGTAGACTGCTTGGCAAGGAGGAAGCTCATTGCCTAGGACAGATTTAGATAAATTCTAGCAGGAAAGAATATCCACAAGGGGCCCTTTTCAATTTCATTTAATCAGTTAGAAAAGACAAAGTTACTGAATCCAAGCTTGAGAGGATACGGAATCTATAAAATAGGAAGAGAAATATGAAGTTGAGTGAAGTAATTTGTTTGAAAATCCGCTGAGACTTGGGGTTTGGAAATTTTTTTATTAAAGTTACATAGTTCATGATTTCTCCAAATTGACTCTAGTGGTAGTTCCTCACTTTGTCCAAAGGCTTCCACTGGGATGTATTACATGCTTCTTTCCTGTTCTTTATGTCTCTGCCTCTCTCTGTTTCTCTATCTCAACTTTAGTTGTTTCCAGAAGCTGTTAACAGTTAATAAGCCTTTTGGTGGCTTTAAATAATTTCCAGTAGTGTTTTCATACAGCTGTCAAAGTTTTTTTTTTTTTTTTTTAAATTTAATTTTTATTGTATTGCTGTCTCTGTCAGTCTTTTTCAACATAGGACATGAAAATACAAGTTCTGTATTACTATTATTTTTTTTACAGGCAAAGATGCCTTGGTCTACCCATTGTCTAACAGTATGGGCTTCAAGAAGAGGAGGAAATGTGTCCCATTTGTTAGCCATTAAAATAGGCCCTTCACATATTTTGCCATTTAAAAGCAGTGTGAATTTGTCATTACTCTCCCCATTTTACAAATAAGGGGAAAATATGAGGTTCACAGACATTAAGTAACCTGATCATGGTCAACCTAGCAGGTAAGTGGCAGAGTTAGGAACTGAGCAAGGTCTGTTTGTCTCTCATGTCTGAACTCTTTCCACTGTATACCCACTTCTGTAGGGTACCTTTTCTCCCAGAAAGGAGGGTTACCTCCTTAGCCTTTAGGAGATGTTGATTAATTAAAGCTCCTACTTTGACATTAACATCCATACATGTATAAATTAACCACCTACTACATGCAAAAAACAGTGCTGGGTAGTGTGTGTGTGTGTGTCCATGTATGTGTGAAACCTGGCCGCTAGCATCAAGAACATTCCAGTTTAGTGTGGGAGATACTCATGTGCACAAATAATTACAGGACAAGGCATTATGTAAAAGGGATATAAGAAAATGATGAACAAAAATGCTACTGAATACGTTGGAAAAGGAGTGACATTAATTCCCATTATGGGGAAAGAGAAGACAGCTTCATGAAAGAGATGACATTTATGACAAACCTTGAGGAAGGGGTAAGACCCAAAGAAAGATGAAGATAAAAAGCATTAGAGGTTAGCATCAAGTTACAAAAGTGTGTTTTGGGTTTAGAGAGTTACTCCTTGTCCAGCACCCCTGGAGTTTAATGAGTTTGCTTGGGCATGTCGTGGGAGATGAGGCTAGAAAAGTAGATGGAGGCCAGTGTATGGAGGAACTTGAGAGGCTTGCTGAGCAGTTTAGGCATCATTCTGTATGTAAAGGGAGACTTACTCTCATAATCTCACCGTTCTGAGGTCAGTAATAGCCATCCATTTCTTTACGCATGGCATTCAATGATTGATTGTACTTTGATTCAGGTATATTGAATTAGTGGAGAAATCAAGCAGGTGTTGGAAATGAAGATTTATGCTTATGATCAGGTCAGAGCTAGAGAGAGATTGAATTTACTAGCCTAGAGTCGACTACTAAAGCCATCTTTGGTACTGTCCCTTTCACTCTCAAATTAACCGAACCCCAGGTCTTAGCCAGGTGCATTGTGACACAGCTAAAAGACTACACTTGCCATGAAAACCAAAAATGAAACCTGTTGCCATCAAATCTATCTCAACTCATAGCAACCCTATGGGACAGAGTAGAAGTGTCCCATAGGGTTCCCAAGTCTATAAATCTATACAGAAGCGGACTGCCACATCTTTCTCCTATGCAGCGGCTGGGTTCAAATTGCCAACCTTTGGTTAGCAGCCAAGAGCTTAACCACTGCACCACCAGGGATCCTTCATTTACCATACTATCTTTCATCTAGTTATATCCATGAGGCTAAGATTTGACACATGAAATGTAAACAGAAGTGGTCTACAGTGCTTTTGGGAAGTCTTCTTACAAGGAAGCGGTCACATTCTTCTTCCACCATTTTTACTTCCAGCAGTGCATATGTGATGCCTGGTGCCTTAGCAGCCACACTGGACACTGAGGATAAAGACTACCCCTAGGAATTACAGATCAATGTGCTAGAAAGAGCCTGGGTCCCAGACAAATTTGTGGACAGCCTAATGCCACACTTCTTTTATATGAGAGAAAAAGCAACTTGTTTAAGTCACTGTCATTTCAGGTTTTACTGTTATATGTAGCCAAATTTAATATTTACTGATATACAATGAGATTAGAAGAAATTGCTGAGTGATAGTATAAATGGAGAAGAGGATAAGGCTGGGGTATGACTTTGGAAAGAACCGACATTTGAAGAAGTCCAAGAACATGGAGAGATAAGAGTCAAAAACAGATTAAAGGTAGAAAGTTTATATGAGTTTTTATGGGTGTGAAGGGGGTGTTGTAAATTCTACATGGTATAAAATGTCTATTTCTAGACATAAATTACAAAGAGCTGATTATGGAGCCACTAAAACCTGGGGTGATTCAGGTCATTTCCACATCAGGGAAAGAGAGAAGACTGGGTTACAGGTGCCAAATTTCTGCTTCCAACTTTCCAATCAGTTAATTCACTCTATCTCCGTGGGATAGAATGATCAGGAATTTCCTTCCACGTGAAAAGGAATGTCAGGAGTGGGAAAAATGTATTCTTCCCCAAACAAGCCAGGGCCTTTGATTATGGCTATCCAGGCATATCTCATTTTATTGAGCTTCACTTTATTGTGCTTCACAGATAACGTATATTTTTACAAATTCAAAGTTTTTGGCAACCCCGCATCAAGCAAGTCTATCAGCACCATTTCCAACAACATATGCCCACTTCATGTCTGTGTGTCACATTTTGGTGATTCTTGCAGTATTTCAAACTTTTTCATTATTATGATATCTGTTATGGTGATCAGTGATCTTTGATGTTACTACTTAATTGTTTTGGGGCGTCATGAACCTTGCCCATTTAGGACAGCAAATTTAATTGATAAATGCTATGTGTGTTCTGACTGCTCCACCGACCAGCCGTTCCCCTGTCTCTCTCCCTCTCTTCAGGCCTCCCTATTCCCTGAGACATGACAATATTGAAATTAGAGCAGTTAATAACCCTGCAATCGCCTCTAAGTATGCAAGTGAATGGAAGAGTCTCATGTCTCTCACTTGAAATCAAAAGCTAGAAATGATTACGCTTAGTGAGGAAGGCATGTCAAAAGCTGATATAAGCTGAAAGCTAGGCCTCTTGTGCCAAATGTTTAGCCACGATGTGGATGCAAATGAAAAGTTCTTGAAGAAAATTAAAAGTGCTACTCCAGTGAACACACGAATGATAAGCAAGTGAAACAGCCTTATTGCTAATATGGAGAAAGTTTTAGTAGATAGAAGATCAGACCAGCCACAATATTCCCTTACGCCAAAGCCTAATCCAGATTAAGGCCCTAACTCTCTTCAATTCTGTGAAGGCTGAGAGAGGTGAGGAAGCTGCAGAAGAAAAGTTTGCAGCTAGCAGAGGTTTATTCAGGAGGTTTAAGGAAAGAAGCCGTCTCCATAACATAAAAGTGCAAGGTGAAGCAGCAAGTGCTGATGTGGAAGCTGCAGGAAGTTATCCAGAAGATCTAGCTAAGATAACTGATGAAGGTGGCTACACTAAATGACAGATTTTTCAGTGTAGATGAAACAGCCTTCTTTTGGAAAAAGATGCCATCTAGGACTCTTATAGCTAGAGAGGAGAAGTCAATGCCTGGCTTCAAAGCTTCAAAGGACAGGCTGACTCTCTTGTTAGGGGCTAATGCAGATGGTGACTTTTAAGTCGAAGCCAATGCTCCTTTACTGTTCTGAAAATCCTAGGGCCCTTAAGAATTATCCTAAATCTACTCTGCCTGTGCTCTATAAATGGAACAGTAAAGCCTGGATGACAGCGCATCTGTTTACAACATGATTTACTGAATACTTTAAGCCCACTGTTGAGACCTACTGCTCAGAAAAAAAGATTTCTTTCAAAATATCACTGCTTATTGACAACGCACCTGGTCACCCAAGAGCTCTGATGGAGATGTACAAGGAGATTAATGTTGTTTTCACGCCTGCTAACACAACATTCATTCTGCAGCCCATGGATCAAGGAGTAATTTTGAATTTCGAGTCTTATTATTTAAAAAATAAATTTCATAAGGCTATAGCTGTCATACACAGTGATTCCTCTAATGAATCTGGGCTAAGTAAATTGAAAACCTTTGGATGCCATTAAGAACATTTGTGATTCATGAGAGGAGCTCAAAATATCAACATCAACAGGAGATTGGAAGAAGTTGATTCCAACCCTCATGGATGACTTTGAGGGGTTCAAGGTTTCAGTGGAGGAAGTAACTGCAGATGTGGTACAAATAGCAACAGAATTAGAATTAGAAGTGAAGCCTGAAGATGTTACTGAATTGCGGCAATCTCATGATAAAATTTTAATGGATGAGGAGTTGCTTCTTATGGGTGAGCAAAGAAAGTAGTTTCTTGAGATGGAATCTACTCCCGGGGAAGACACTGTGAACATTGTTGAAACAACAACAAAGGATTTAGAATATTATGTAAAGTTAGTTGATAAAGCAGCAGCAGGGTTTGAGAGAATTGACTCCAATTCTGTAAGAAGTTCTACTGTAGGTAAAATGCTACCAAACAGCATCACATGCTACAGAGAAATCTTTCACGAAAGCAAGAGACAATCAATGCAGCAAACTTCGTTGTTGTCTTATTTTAAGAAGTTGCCACAGCCACTTCAGCCTGCAGCAACCACCACCCTTATCAGTCAGCAGCCATCAACATCAAAGCAAGACCCTTCACAGCAAAAAAAGGTTATGACTCGCTGAAGTCTCAGATGATGGTTGGCTTTATTTTTTTAAGCAATAAAGTATTTTTTAATTAAGATACGTACATTTTTTTAAGACATAATGCTGTTGTACACTTAACAGACTACAGTATAGTGCAAACATAACTTTTATATGCACTGGGAAACCAAAAAAATTGTGACTCGCCTTACTGCCATATTTGCTTTATTGTGGTGGTCTGGAACCGAACCTGCGATATCTTCAAGGTATGCTTGCACCTAGGAACAAAACCAAAACCCAAACCAATCCAGTTGTTGTCGAGTCGATTCTGACTCATAGTGACTCTATAGGGCAGAGTAGAGCTATCCCGTAGGGTTTCCAAGGAGCTGCTGGTGGATTTGAACTACCGACCTTTTGGTTAGCAGCCTGAGCTCTTAACAACTGCACCACCAGGACTCCATCTAGGAGACTCCATCTAGGAAATTGCTCTTAAATTTTGCCCTCTATTTAGCACCATAAGTAAATATCCCTTCTCTGCTCTAATAGAGGTCATGTGAGTGAGTCCAAATCCGGCCTATCAGTGACCCAGAGAAGTTAGTGATGAACTATTGCCTGCTCCCTGTTCCCTGTGCTGTGCATCCCGTGAGCATTCAGATCCCAAGCACTGGCAGCCCTCTGTAAAGAGACTTTACTAAGTTGTGCAGGTAAAGCATAATTTTTGTTTTGCTCCAAAAATTATAAAACTTTTCATTTGTACCGTAGCGTACTGGTAGAGCATTCCTAGAAACGCAAGTCTGTTCATTTAATGCATAGTGCTGAAAGTTACTGACAAAGCACTTTCACATGTCTTATTTAATCCTCATGGCCGACCTAGAGAATAACTAATTTTATTCCCTATGATTGACACTGAGATCCAGAGAAGATGTTGAAGAGAACATAGATGATGAGGGTGATAATATAAATACCTATCAATTACTAAATTAGTTCCAAGTGCTAGGCATAGTGCTAGGAACGTAATTTTTTTTCTCACTTTCACAATAATCCTGTCAGGTTGGACTTCTTATTCCATTATATAGAAAATAAAACTTAAGACTCCAAGAGTTGAAGTGATTTAAAGGTTATGCAGCTAGCAACTGGTTAAGCTGATAGTCAAACTACAGCCTCTGGCTCCAGATCCTTGGCCCTCTCCTCTCTACCACACCGAACATGACACCAACGGTGCATTCACGGTGAGCACTAAGACTCAGCCCCTTATAACACTTTTCATCACACCCATGTGCATACCTGACCTTTTGATGTTCCAGGGAACTATCCTTTACCCCCATCTTCCTGGAAGAATTGTTTGACAGTGAAGATCCTAGTACAGACATTCAGTTCACTGAAATTTTCAAAAGAAGCCTGGGCTAGAAATACAATGCTGTAATTGGCGATCACTATTTTTAAGGCTTTTACTGGAATAATGAGAAGAATGTTTAAAGAGCAGGACACATGATGGGATTTAATTTGTTTATTTTTATTATTGTGCCAATAGAATTATTTTATATTGTTTCTATGCAAATGGGCATACAACTTAGAACAATCTGCTTTTGGTATATTGAAATAATAATAAACTAAAGAAAGCAACAGAACAACTTGGTGAGGTTTAAGTACATTTTTCCTTTTCCCCCCAAACTGTGTTGTTCTTTCATCTTTCTTTTAATTCTAATTAGAAATCAAGGCTAAACTAGCAGGGACCACATCTGTATAGCAAACTCCATTTCTTCACATTGCCTGAGCATCTTACTGATCTGCATTTGGGCTTTAGGATTTCTTCAGGCGGTTGTTCCCTCCACATAGAAGGTTGCCAGTTATTTTTTTTCCCCCCTATTCTTTACTATTGGGTTTAACTCCGAAACTTCTAAATTCAGTATTCTTTGATCATCTCCGTTCTCAAAGCTGTGTAAGATCTTTTAAATAAAATCCAAAGGACTTTAACATGCTTCTGACTTGGTTTTTCAATAAAGAAAATTCACTTAAGTAGTTAACAACTTCGTGAGGGTTTTGAAAGTTCTTGCTTCACCTTACCTGCTCTCTGTACTCTGAGAGTTGCCGAAGAAAATTCTACAATAAAATCTTCTGGGAAACTTGTTGAGGGGGCTTGGGAATAACAATCATAACCAGAGTGATTTAGCAACCGCTATGTATCAGACTCTCTGCTGAGCACCTCACAGCTTTTATCTCAAGACCTCATAAGAACTCTACAAGAGAATAAGTTTTTATTATTAAACCTGTTTATAGATGAGGAATTAAAGCATAGAGAGCTTGTCCAGCTTGAGTCAAGATCCATCTAATTCAAAATGAAGAGATGATTCTATAAAGGCGTTGTGACGATTAAATGAGATAGTATTTACCAGGTACTTGGTACAGTGCAGGGTTGCTATTGAAACAATACTCATCTTATTCTGATATTCCTTTCAATATTAGTCTCAAGCATTTCACCGTCTTCCTAGAATGTGGGTTCTTGGAATACTTCTATCTGAGAGAAAAGTGGCAGTGAAATGATTCACTGTTTTGATTTAGTTTATCAAACAGCAGATAATTGGTTTGTTGGCCAGAATTTGTTGGTTGCTCACCATGGCCCTGTTCCAGCATATTCTTGGAAATTACTTGGAAATTAGTAATTAATCCTAACTATTCGTATGCTTTGGAGTTTTATATCATGATATGATTGGCAGATATGTCCCTGTTGGTTATGGTAAATTTCAAATGTACAAATGCCCTCTTGTGACAAGGTTAGGTGTTGGTTTGAGATTCTTGATTATTTCTTTTATCAAAACATGGAACTTACTAGATGAAAATTGTAGTGTACTCTAGCCTACTTCCTACACTGGAGTGGGCTACAGTACACTGCAGTGGGGTTCAGGAGTCCTAGATTCCAGCCCTGGGTCTCTCTCTGATGAGCTGGGAGGCCTAACTCAAACACTCCTCCCCTCTTTGCTTCTCAAGGTTGTCGCTTGTGAAGTTAGCAAGCTGCACTCCAAGATGTAAATTCCCTTTTATTTATCCCGACACAATGAACCAAAATCCCTTGGGGGAAATTTTGATGCTTATGTAAGTAACAGAAAAGACAGAAGCCTGGTATCTGTGTTTCCCGGCTTACTGAGGGACCTGACCTCCCACCCACTGAGGAAAATCTTCGGAAAAAAATTATATTGGTGACAGATTGTTCACATTAATTCCTAGCGGGCTATCTACTTATTTTATGAAGAGTGGTTATCTTTCAATAGGAATTTTTAAAAAGAGTAGCTCCATCTCTCAGAATGTCTCTCCTTCTCCTTCATTACCAGCACTACCGCCATCACCATCATTATGGCCACAAACACAAGAACCATTTATTTTCTTCCAAAGATCAACAAAAGGGCCTTGCAAATCTCTTTTAGTCATAGTCTACAAGGAACATTATTCCAAGTTCCCACTGTACTTCATAATAACCTAATCCAAGTGACTTACATACCTATGTTATAATTGTGTAGTTAATTATCTGTCTCCCCCATCAGCCTGTGAAGTCCAAGAGGACAGGGACCTGTCTCAATGACAGCAGTATCGCTAGTGACCAGCACAGCTTCTAGCATAGATCCCTCTTTGAGGATAACTAAGTCAACCATTTCTAGCCATGGCTATTATGTGATCTGGAGACTAAGAACCCAGAGGTCACTTTCAGAACTCCTGTTTCATCAGAGGTTATATTACTATAATTGTACTGAGGAATTAGTTCACATTGCAATTTGAAGCCTTCAGAAGGTTTGAGGTCCTTAACTCACCTCTCAAACTGTTTACTCAGCCAGTGAACCAAAAACTTTCACCTCCTTTTCTTCCTACTTCACTACCTTTAGAGTTATGTAAAACACTTTAATTTGCATCCAGAAAATTGGGAAGGAGAAAAAAGCAGATGGTCTAATATAACAGGGTCTTTATGAAGTCCTTGTGCAATTTTAAAACTTCAGTGACGAGTTGAGAATATGATAGAGGCAACCTATAAACCCTGTTAAAAGCAAACTGAAATTTCTCAGAACTGGTAGCAATTTCTCTTCAATGCGGAGTACTTAGTGGCACATTTCACAGAGTGTGTTCTGTCATATAGTAACGGTTTAAATGCTGAGTTAAACAATGTTGAATAGGTTTGTTTGCGCTGTGAATCGACAAGAAGGGTATATGATATGCATTTGTTTCATAAACGTTTGCAACCAGCGATTTGAAAGAACAAGTCTGCACAGTAAGCAGACTTGTTCAAGGCTATTCAGCTATAGCATTAAAGCCAGCACTGGATTTCAAGGAGTCTGGTTCCCAGTCCAGAACTGTACTGCTATTTCCACTATGCCATATTGCAGGTCCTTACTAGCCAATGAGAGAATTTTCTGAGGTAGCATCATTTTCCCCCCTATTTTATGAAGCCCTGCTTATTTGAAAAATAATGATATTTTCAATGAAGTGGGTTAAATCATTGAGATGTTTTGAGGACACACAGAGAAGTAAGGCTTAACATTCATCTTTTAGACATATAACTGAAGTATGATTGTTCAGCTGTTGAATGGATATCGAGAAAAAAAGATAGGTTCAATGATAAAGGATGAAGGGGATAGAGGAATAAGGTCCATTTCCCTTCCTCTACTTTACCAAATATGTCAGCAGTTTTTTCTCCTATGGGTACCTATTCTAAAACCTGAGCTCCAGCTGACCTGTCCATAATGCCCTCCTTTCTGCCCATCTCATCACAATCATTCAAGGTCCCACTCATGTCTAATTTTCTCCTATCAAGTCTTTCCTGACAATTTCACTCCCTCTCTCCTACCCTCCCTCATTCCTTCTGGGATCCATTATTATTTCTTCCCTGATGGCCCATTCACTATATTGCTTTATCAGATCAATTAAGAGATTTATTGATCTCAGTCACCTGAAATGGCATATAATGGAATTGAAAGAGCCAGTCTAACCAGACTTTGATTCTGGCTCTGGCTATATTTGACCATCCAGAAAAACTTCATAGGGTTCCTATGAGGATTTAAGTACACACTCAAACACACACATATACACTTACATATAAAAAACTGTTAAAGAAATATTATTTTTCCTTCTAATTGTTTCTTGTATATTACACTAATCAGTCCAACTAGACTAAAAGCTAGGGGCAGATGACTTATCATATGTATCTTCTTTTTTTTTTTTTCCTCTCTCTCCACAATGCTAGGAACATTCATACTAAAACAAACTATTAAATGCCTTATAGTAGGTACCAAAAAGGAACCCTCATGGCACAGTGGTTAAGCACTCAACTGCTAACCAAAAAGTCGGCAGTTGGAACCTACCAGCTACTCCATGGGAGAAAGATGTGGCAAATCTGCTTTAAGATTATAGCCTTGGAAACCCTATGGGGCAGTTCTACTCTATCCTGTTAGGGTTGCTATGGGTCACAATCGACTCCATGGCAGTGGGTTTGGTTGTTTCGGTTTAGTATGTGCTGAACATCTCACAGTAAAGTGTTTGCAATTTATCTTATCTTGTGGTGAGACTTATATGAGAGTAAATGAAGTACAGTATGCAAATGTCTGAAAACAGTGCCTAGTTAAGTACCGTTATTATCATCACTCCAGTGTACATGAATTTGTTTTATCATTGTGCTGGGAAAAATTCCATCTTAAAGGCTAGCGAATTTTGCCCAGAATAGCTAATCCAATGGAAAAACATCATCGCTAGAAAAGGAAACGGGGAAACATAAACAGGAAGGAGCCGTCTGAGTCTTAGCTTTCGGGTGACTCATTGTAAGCCAGGAGCAAACAGGTATGAAAAAAACTCAACATCTACAACCTCAAAAGGGCGGTATAAGATGAGTCATTTCTAAGTGGAATTCAAGTAAAATGTTTTATTGGCTTCACCAAGTCATTGTTTTTCTTCACAATTACCTCATGGACTTAAAGCCAAAATCCTTAGAAAAGTTCTTTTTTACCTTCAGTTTGAGGCCACTATTTTGTAGAGGCAGCAAAAGAGTGAAAAGAACACTGGAGGAAGTGCTGGAAGACTAGGGACTCATATTTTTCCCTTCACCATTTATTAACGGGAAGATGTGGGGCTTTCTAGTGTCTTGATATTCTTAACTATAAAATGTTATTTCATTTAATGAACATTAAGTACCTTCTAAGTACTAACTATTCACTGTGCTTAGTGCTGGGGTGTGGGGCATGGGAAGGTAAGTAAGGCATAGTCTCATGGGAAAGACAAAGAAGTAAATTGGTAATTATAACTTAGCAACTAGTGCTAAAGGCATAGGGTGCTACATAGGGCCAAACTCAGATTTGGGAAGGGTAAGGAAGAATACTGAGGAAATTTCTTACAGGAGCCAGAATGCTGTCTGCCAGGGCAGATAGTGATAAAGCCAGTGAAGATGGAAGTTGCAGGCAGAATGGGTTGCATTACAAATTATGGATGCCTGAGACCCCTTAGCAAATATGGGAATGGCAGGAAATTCAATCCTGCTAGATCTGACTGGATAAGGATGGTAAAAACCAATGGAGTTTGAGAATGGAAAGAATTGAAAAGAAACGGATAAGGAATGAATTAGAGAGTGCTTTGTGTGTCTTACTACAGGTAATGAAGGACAATCAAAATATATATAAATCAGGAGTAGGACATGGTCACATAAACATTTTCAAAGATCATTCTACTGCAGTGTGATTGGCATGGTAGGCGGCAGAGACCCAAAGCAGGGAAAACTTTCAGGATGCTGTTGCAGGAAGGCGGAAAGAAATGATGAGAATCTGAACTGAGGCAGTAGCAGTTGGGATGGGGAGAGTTGAGAGTGGCTAAGGGGGCAGAATCAACAAGATTTGGTGAATATACTGGCCTAACGGAGACTGGAGAAACCCCGAGAGTATGGTCCCTGGACATCCTTTTCGCTCAGTAATGAAGTCACTCCCAAGGTTCACCCTTCAGTCAAAGATTACACAGGCCCATAAAACAAAATGAGAGTAAAGAGGCACAACAGCCCAGGGACAAGGACTAGAAGGCAGGAGGGGGCAGGAAAACTGGTGATGGGGAACCCAAGGTCGAGAAGGGAGAGTGTTGACATGTCATAAAACAATATGTGCACTGTTTACTGAGAAACTAGTTTGTTATGTAAACCTTCATCTAAAGTACAATAAAAAAAATAAAAGATTTGGTGAATAACTGGATCATGACTGAGAGAGAAAGGGAAGAATCAGGGATGATTTTGAGGTTTTTGGCTTGAGTAATGGATGGAAGGTAGTGCCAATCACCCAGATAAACGAGATGTGGAGACCTGGCTGGCAGGAATTTGGTGAGCATGACGTGCCTGTGGGATATACAAATCAAGATCCTGGTGAGAAGGAGGTGGGTAGTGGGAGAATGGGAGAGAGAGGTGGGCTTGAGCTACCTACCTAAGTACAGATGGAAGCTAATGGAAGGCACGCAGTGGGTGAGACTGCCCATAGAGAGTAAAGTAAGAAGACAACCAAGAGAACAGCAACAGTTTAGAGGAAGACAGAAAATGAACCAGCTAAGGAGATACAAACAAGAGAGCAGGCAGAGGGAAAACAATCAGAGGGAAATGTTCAGAATGCAAGGGAGGAGAAAGTTTCATGAAGGGATAATGGTACGTGGTGATAGATGATACAGAAGTCCAGGGAACTAAGGGCTGAGGAATATCCACTGGATAATGATATCTCTCTTGCCTCCCTCACAGGGTTGTACTGAGTTCAGACAAGACGATGGAGGGAAAATGCTTTGTAGAACATTAGACACACCTGCTATCCATTAGTATTTCTTCTTCGCTGGTCCATCCACTCCATTTCTCTATCACAGGAATTAAGAGGTTTAAGCAGAGGCCCTGCTTCTACCATCAACTACTTTTAATGTTTCCTTTACGTATTAAAGAGAAATTTGAGCCAGAAAGAGCTAAGTTACTTGCTAATGCCACACACACACAAAAAAAAATTGGTTCTCATAACAGTTGTATCATTGAAAAGTTATAATAAAACATTTTTAAAAAATCTGTCTTAAATTAGTGATATAGTTTGCTATTGATCTATTTCTACTCCCAGTTTTTTTTTTTCTTTCCTGAATTTTATTTGTTTAAAGAATGAGGTACATCTACATTCTTAAGACAGTCCCTGATGGCCATTATAAATCACAGTACTAGTTCTTTCTGGCATTTTATGTCAGAGATCTCATATTAGGGAGTATGTGACAGGCAGAACAGCGCAGAAAAGTGGAAATTCTGATTAGGAATCAGAATAAAAATATATAAACAATGGTGGCCACCTTATTGAGTTTTTGCTGTATGTCAGTCCTTTACATGTATTACCTCATTTTATTCCTTCAGCATTCTTATCCCCATTTTACAGATGAGGCAGTTGAGACTTACAGTAGTGAAGTGAGTTGCCCTAGGTCATGGAATAAGTTCTGGCTGGGACACTGATCTGGGATACAAATCCATGACTCCATTATACAATGTTTTTTCTATTATAGATGCAATGTAGGGGACAGAGATAGTTGAACCCAGCGATACTTTACTTCCCTTTCTTTCATGTGTCAGGCAGTGAAAGAGGGAAGAATGGGGATTTTGAGTGACTAGTTGGCATATCACTCGACAGAGAAGAAACCCTCATTTAGAGAGGGGCCTGGCTTGACAAAGCAGGGTGAATGGAGGATCTCTGCTAAAGTAGGGGCAGTTTGGAGGGACTTGGCTGAGTCAGTCAGCTGGAGAATCTTTTCAAGCTGCAGGAGAGCGGGGGCATCTGTTCAAACAAGACAGCTCTGTGGGAATAGATTCATGAGGACATGTTAAATAAGATCAAGACTGCAAAAGCTAAGCTTCTCCAGAAAGGACAGGAGGAGCTGAGCTTATTTTTCTTTGTCTACAGAAAAGAATTTAAATCTATGGCTGGTCACTACATGTAGCCTTTTGTTCAAGTGCTTAGAACAGTGTCTGGAACATTTTGTTTTTGTTGTTAGTTATCATGGAGCTGGCTCTGACTCACAGTGACCTTATGTATAACAGAACGATATGTTGCCTGGTACTGTACCATCTTGATAACGCTTGAGTAGATTGTTGTGGTTATCGTGTCAATTCATCTCACTCAGGGTCTTCCTTGTTTTCACTGACCCTGGAACATGGTAACTGCTTAATACTCACTTGCTACTGTTATCCAAGCACAATGGATATGGGTCTCTTCAGTCTAGCACCCTAATCTGACCCCTTCCCCAATCTATATGTCAATTTCAAGAGTCCACTGGAGAGCATGAGAAGTTTACATCCAAGATGCTCAAACTAAAAATCTGAGATCTGCTAAGCTTATTAACCAACAAAATGGGGATAGTAATTCCTTCTCATTCCCATGATGAGTGTAATACTTTGTAAACGGTAAATGGCTATCCAGATGTGAAAGACTAGCATTACTGTTATCACTATTATTGCTTATTTCTCTTTTTAAAATACCGAGAAAACACATGTTCTCGTTAAAAAACTGTTCTTAATGGTTTAGAAATGTTTCCTTAATTGTTTTATTCTGAGGAGTGTGTACCAATAGGTGAACAGTAATGAAGGCAAAGGGTGGGAGGGCAAAGGGTTAGATGACAAATGACTTATTACATTTAGACAAATATTTGGTTTCGCTTCTATAATAAATTGGTTTTGTTTATTCACATACTTTGCTAAATCCAAGTACTTTTGTCAATAAATATTTACTAAATCTAGACACCATGCAAGGGGTCACAGAGTAATATCTTAGGAACACTGGAATTTGGAAAGAAAAAAATCTGGTCTGAATGTCACTTCCTCACATAAGTACTTTCAAACCGCATTCTTCAGCAAGGGTTGTCCTGTCCTACTAAAAGATGACCTTGAAAAATTCATGTATCTTCCTGAGCCTCCTTTTCCTCATCTTTGAAGCAGAGATTGCGTACCCACTGTGCCTATTCACAGGGAATTTGTGAAGGTTAAATTAAGTAAAAAACTATGTGAATATAAGTATTGTTATTAGGCAGAAGAGAAGTTTGCATGTTACATTAATAAACCAGAATGATGGTTTATTATATACAGTGAAAAATGTTATTGATGAGTGGACTGAGGCTGTTTGTTGCATTCTCTTCCTATAGCAAAGTCTGGGTGGAAAGCTGATTGTTGTCAGAAGGGTGCTGAGAGGGATCAGTATAGGATCAGAAGGGGATTTTAGTGGTTAATGTCATGGGATATGATTGTATAACGTGTTGATCTTAATACACCTACTCCTCACTTATCGACTGTCTCATTACTGACATTTTGCATTATGACAATAATAAAAAATCTACTATAGACTATTTTGTGTATCAATGACGTATGTCTGGCAGTAACGAATGCCAAGGTGTAAGGTGAGAGTAATGCTGCCTGTGAGTGATGGTTAAGGTTATGTGTTAATTTGGCTGGGCCACGATTCTCAGTGGTTTGGCAGTTATGTAATGATGTAATTTGGCAATTATGTAATGATGTAATTTAGCAGTAATGTAGTGATTTAACTTGGCAGTTATGTAATGATGTAATTTGGCAGTTATATAATGATGTACTCATCCTCCATTTTGTGATCTATGTGGTCATCCTCCATTTTCGCATAACACTGATTTTCACATAACAGCCTCACCTCTGGAAACTAACCATGTTGATAAGTGAGGAGTGAGTGTATATTCATATTTCTTTTTTATAATTTATTGGTGTCAAGCACTCATTTTAAAAATCACATTTTTAAAACGTATGCAGTAATTTGGAGAACTGATCACAATATAATGATAATAAAAGACAATAGAACTCTATGTGGTGTGATTCTAATTTTGCTTTACATGTACATAAAATGATACAAAGGGTAGGCACAAAAAGGACAATGCTTCCTATTGAGTGGTGGAATTATGAATGAATTTTAGCTCTGTCTTTATTTTTTTCTATATTTTCCTAATTTTATATAATAAACTTTTTTATGTTAAGAAAAACTTATTTAACATAATCCTAGAACCCTCACTCCAGCTTACTATAAGATATTATTTTTGTATATTTTTTTGTTTAATGTTTGAAAAGCATGTACCCTTTGACCTTGAGATAATCTATTATGGACAATTCCTTGGGGGAGGCAGAAGGCAGATAGAAACTGAGGAATAGGAGGAGTTAAAGTACAGGTGGAAAGACTGTAAGTCAGTGACAATAGACATAGTGTGACCATCCGTACAACTCAAAAATTTTGAAAAGAAGGCTGAAATTGAAAGTCTCAAGTATAAAAAAAACAGGATCAAATCTCTTACCAGAAAGAAACCAGGACCTTCTAAGAAGAAAGTAAAATGATACAGCTAGGTAGCAGCTCTATTTCTCCTTATTCAAGGCATTTGTATACCCATCTCAGCACCCAGAAAAGCTCCATGTGCAGTGTGGTTGTAAGTCCACTCTAAATCAGAGGGTCTTTAGACAACTTCAGTCCTGTGTCCAAGCACTGGAAGAATGCCTTCTACCATGCATAATGACCAACCATACAGCTTGTGCTGGAGCACCTGCAGAGATGGGGAGGCAGCTCACGCCTTAGTGAGGCAACTTAGTTCTTTATTGAGTGGGTCTCATGGTTAAATAAAATAGTCCTTCTTTACTCTAAACCAAAACTCCTTAATTTGAGTTGCAGAGAATAAGCCCACTCTCTCTTTTGCATGACAGCCACTCAAGTGCTTAACAACGGTGATGCTAAGAACTTGAACTTACCCCTTCTCATTTCAAAAGACTATTCCTCCCCTCCCTTTCCATCACTCTATAGCATCATCAGGACTTTCTGGTTCACTGGACGTATTCTGTCAGATGAAATGTGCCCCCTACTCCCTTAATAGCTTTATAAGATTCAGAAGTAGTGTTTTTTAACTCTTCTTTTCCAAGTAATTGATTAGATGGTCTAACCCAATTAATAAGTCTTTTGTGCTTGTTAACTTTAAGAGCACAAAACATGTCTTCATATTATTAGCATCAATTTATAATCATATCATGAAAAGTGATTTATCCCATCAAAATGACTATAAAAGTGCAATTTCAAAATAGTAATTATAATCTCCATTCAAAGTTAGACTCAGGTATTAGGAATCTCTCTATCATCAGATAGATTTGTAAATGCTCAGATTATCACTAATGCAAGAGATGCAAGTACAGGTGTCTTAATACTGAGTTCATCAGCAGAGGGGTATAAACATAATTCAGGGATTGTATAGAACTCCTATCTTTATCTCAAAGTCTATATACTACTAGAACTGCTCTGATGACTAACACAACCTTATTCTTTCATACAACAAACAAATAACATCCTATACTACCCCTCAAAAACACAAAGTATCAATATCTTTACTCACAGAAACGTAAACTTTTGAAAATCTAACCTCATGAAGGTAACATTTTACTGAGAAGAGATGATTTATCAGTAAGTAGGCATATGATTTATCTTCTTTAAAATTGTACCCACTTTCAACATCACCTTTGCTAAAATGTAAGGAGCTTTTGTCTCCATTAAGCAAACGGAAGCCTGGTATAACATATTATTGTGTACATTTGAATGGATAATGCATGAAGGTTTGTCCTTCAATACTAGATAACTATACATTGTTCAGTCATGGGGAATCACAATTCACTTTACCACAGTGCTTGGAAGCAGTATAGCAAAGTGGAAAGAACATAAGCTTTCCATATGAGTAGATGTGGCTTGAATTCGAGCTTTGTTCTTTATTGGGTTTGTAAATTTCTCCATGTCAGTTTCTTCATATGTAAAATAATGTTAAATATACTCACATGGTTGTTGTAATGATTAAATAAGTTATATAAAGCATTTATCAGAGCCTGAACTATGGCAAGCATATTTTACATACTCTATGTTCTTCATATTCTGTATTCTACAACTAAACCTAGACAAGGTCATTAATCCCTGCCCTCACTTTACTACATTCTTTGACAAGCACAAAGTTATGCAGTTGGAGAGGGAGGAACCTGGAGAGTTCTTTGAAGCCCAAAATAAAGCTCAAAAGAAGGTACTTTTTTTTTTTTTTTTTCTGATATAGCTGTTGTATCAGTATGTATTGATTTTAAAGATCATTTGGATACACTTCAAGCAATTGAAATTCCCTTTACAGGTAATATAAAACAACTTGAAAGATAGTGTTATATGAGTAAGCACTAAACCTATACCAAGGGTATTGATACACGAAACTACAAAAGTACAAATATTGCCTACGAGACAGGATTTTTTTCAGGTGGGAAATGCATGCATAAGGGCATCCAATAAAGGTATTCTCTAACGTTTTAAAAAGTATTTTCTGATTTTATTTGCTCTGATCTGATAGTGTTTCTCCAGTCATCTTTGTAAGTACCTATTTTTAGGTTATCTCTGTACATTATCATGTTGCTATGAATAAGCAGAATAATCAAGCTATCATAGATTCACTTTACCCTGAATTGTGATTGCAAAGCTGCAGGATGAGATGCTGCCACTGCCACAGTCTACAAGGTGGGTAATGAAGAACCCAAATACCAGAAAAGTTGTCTCCAGGGACACATATTTTAGCTAAGCTCCAGGAATCAGGAGGTTGCCGCTGAAACTCTTGGCTCCAGAGACATGCTCTACCTCCTAGATCAACACACGTAAAAAAGTAGACGCCCTGAGCCCAGCTACCTGACACACAGGAAACTCGTAACTAAATAACGGAAGTTCTGATAACATAGTCAGAATAACTCAGAAAAACTCAACACGTCTCTAAGACCACTGTGCTTGCTGGAAAAAACAGCAAATGCAAAAGAAGTAAACTCTCCAACCCGTTTCCACATTCGGTAACTCATTTCAGCCCACATAATTGGCTGAACCGAAACTACATCTGATATTCTAGGGGCATGGTACATACTAGGGCATAGGGGATGTATAGTACGCAGCTTCTAGCTATAAAAATGCAGAAGGGGCTTTCACATCCATGCAAGATGGAGTGACAGGAGTTAGATTTATCCTCCTGCCTTAAATAACCAAAACAAAATCAGATGAGCGCCTCGAAATAATGGTTTAGAAGTCACTGGACATCAGATAATGAAGGACAGTGATCCCTGAGACATGGAAAACAAATGAAGGGAGTCCTAAAAGTGCCCCGGTTTACTGCCTTGAGTGCATTTATAGGCCATGGAGCAGGGAGGGGGAACCCAGGAGAGCCTGGCTGACTCCCTCAGCAGAAGAGATGGAACTGATTGTCTGAGGAGGCCAACATAGCTAGAATTTGCAGGGAAGAGTCCCAGAGAGAAGAGATCTTCACAGAAAAAGAACTCTGGAAGTATGCAGAGGGTCACCCTTCAGTATTCAATGGAGTACTGACTAGCACCTGTGTGTGAGGAAATTACCAGAGGCTGGGGAAAGAACCATTCCAAAGGATTAGAGGTGTAAGTGCTTGGAATTTACAAAGGGCCAGAAACAGTGCTTGTTCTCACCAAGCAAACTGGAAAACCTCATAATTCCTGAGGCATTGGTTAGCGTACTCAGAAGGGTCTTGCCTCACTGGTGGGGCATAATTAGCCCAAGACTGTATTCTGCTCTGGTCTCACCTAACAAATCTTAGACACAAGACCCCAAAGCATCAAACCATTTACAAATAATCTACCTGCATCCTAGGATAAAGCTCAAAGATATACATAGAAAAACAAAAGTAATCGGGACCCAAACAGATAAAATTCAAACAAGGCCTGGCATCCAATCAAAGATTATTGAGCATGCACAGAAGTAGGAAAATATGGATCCACCATGAGGAGAAAAATTAACCAGTCAAAACAAACCCAGAACTGACACAAATGTTAGAATTAACAGAACAGAACACTGAAGCAGTTACTATGACTATATTCCAGTTAAACAGAGACATGGAAGATAAAATGAAAAAAAAGAGAGACAGATTGAACTTCTAGAGATAAAAACCTATAATGCATGAGATGAAAAATACGCTGGATAGGATTAATGGCAGACTAGACACTACAGAAGAAAAGATAAATGAACATGAATACGTAGTAATATGTGACATATTGAACAATATGTATAGAAATTGTTAACTGGGAACCTAATTTACTGTATAAACTTTCACCAAAAACAATAAAATATTTTCAAAAGAGTTATAGCTAATAAGTCAAAAGAAGAGGTAAAAATATTCAGTAAATCCAAAGCAAGCAGAAAAAAGACAAAGAGAACAAAGAACAGATAGGACAAAGAGAAAACAAATAACACATGTAAAGTGAAAGCAGAAGTTTAAAATTTGAAAAACTGGTCATCTGACAAGAAACAATAAAATGACTAAAAAACAAAATACGGCAAATGTGCTACTAAAGGAAAAACAGAGCTATACCTCACATACTGTTGAAATGACAATATACAGAACTTCTCAGTGTTTGCTTGTCTGAGAGTATCATACCTGCAGATTTCATCTGCATCATCATTTACCTTTATTTGTCAACTTTTCTGCTGTGTCATTTCTATTAGAAATGGTAGCAGCATCATTGTACTTAGGTACTACGTATATACAATTGGACTCTTAACATTTTTTTCCTATATCTTGCTTTGTTCCTTATTAAACTGTATGCCCAGGGTTAAAATTTAAAATACAGTTATTGCGAAACTTGTAATTCACTATCTCGAAAACAATAAATGCCACAGCTGTTAGGAAAAACTGTCCCATACAGGCTGAGGCATAAGACTTAGGTTTATAATTAATTCAACAAACATTTATTCAGTACTGCTCTCTGCATTTTACTTGGATCCACAGTCAACATCCATGGAAGCAATAGTCAAGAAACCAAAAGATGCATTAATGGCATTGGGCCAATCTGCCGCAAAAGACTCTTTACAGTGTTGAAAAGCAAAGATGTCACCTTGAAGACTAACGTGTGCCTGATCCATGCCATAGTGTTTTCAATTGCCTCATATGCATGCGAAAACTGGACAATGAATAAGGAAGACCAAAGAAGAATTGAAGCCTTTGAATTATGGTGTAGGTGAAGAATAGTGAGTATACCATGGACTCTCAAAAGAACGAACAAGTCTTGGAAGAAGTGCAACCAGGATGCTCCTTAGAAGCAAAGATGGCAAGAGTACATCTCACATACTTTGGACGTGTTATCAGGAGGGATTAATCCCTGCAGAAGGACATCATGCTTGGTGTCTTAGTGATCTAGTGCCGCCATAACAGAAACACCACAAGTGGATGGTTTTAACGAAGAGAAATTTATTTCCTCACAGTCAAAGTAGGCTAAAAGTCCAAATTCAGGGTGTCAGCTCCAGGGGAAGCCTTTTTCTCTCTGTCGGCCTTCTTCTCTTCAGTGTTCCCCTGGAGCTTCTCGGCGCAGGGACCCCGGTCCAAAGGACCCGCTCTGCTCCCGGCACTGCTTTCTTGATGGTATGAGGTCCCCCTGTCTCACTGCTCACTTCTTTTATATCTCAGAGATTGCCTCAGGACACAATCCAGTCTTGTAGATCAGGTCCTGCCTCACTAACACAACTGCTGCCCATCCTCCCTCATTAACATCATAGAGGCAGGTTTTACAACACACAGGAAAATCACACAGTACCAGGAATCACGGCCTAGCCAAATTGATACACACATTTTTGGGCGACATAATTCAAACCATGACACTTAGTAAATTGGAGGGTCAGCGAAAAAGAGGAAGACCCTCAACGAGATGGATTGGCACAGTGGCTGCAACAACCGGCTCAAGCGTAACAACTAATGGTGAGGATGGGGCAGGAGTGGGCAGTGTTTCATTCTGTCGTGCACAGGGTCACTATGAGTCGGAACTGACTCGACGACACCTAACAGCAACAGTGTTCTGCTAAGCACTGGGGCTAAAAAAGATATAGACCCTGTCCACATGAAATTAAACTCCAGTTCAATAAAGTCCTGCCATGACATCTACATACTTCCTTTCCTCTCCTACTCAAGACAGCTATGTTGGAATGCTATCAATAAAAGACTAATTTAAAATCTGATTCCATTTATAAAGAAAGTAAATCTGCAAAACTTACTCCATTAACAGAAACACATAACATTGAAGGACAAGTTTGTCTACTTAGTACCACTGTTTCTCCCCATCCCCACCTTTCACCATTAGAATTCCCACAGGAATTGCTGTGTTCTTACATGAACCTGCATCCTGGTGACTGTGGGAAGGTACCTGATGCAGCCAAAGAAATCAAGACCTTCCTTTCCTTCTTTCTTTCTTTCCTCTTTCCTTCCTTTACTTCTTTTTCTCTCTCCCCTCCTCCTTCCTTTTTTCTCTTCCTCTCCCCCTTTTTTTTTTTTTTGTTCTTTCTTTCATTCATTTTGGCATCAGAGAGAGCAGCTGGCAACCTTTCTTTTGTGGCAGAATGTTCAAGTACAACCTGGGACCTTTGAGAGCCAAGTTTCCTAATTCACGGACACACCTGTGTGTAGTTAGAGAAATCAAACCCCAAACTGGAGACAAGAGGAGATGAGAGGCGGAGAGAGAGTCTTGATGGCATTAATATACCTGGTTCATGTTCCTGAGGCACAGCTGTTAATTCTGTATTTCCATCCATCCAGTCCATGAGACATTAAACTAGGGTTTTTTGTTTTTAAATCACTTGCAAAAGAAAAAAGGACATACATCAGTGTATTGTGAGAGTCCAGTTGGGAGCTGCTGCCTTAAAGAGAATAATCCTTCCCCAGTTGGGAAGGTTCAGATTAGAGAAAAAGACAGAGAATTACACTGTTAAGGAGAGACTTTAATAATAATTCTATGAGCAAGATGCTCTTTATAATGATGAAGAATCACCTCCAAATAAATGCCAGGAGGAAATAACATTATTTCTGCTCAAAAAATAGATCATTGCAAGAGGACACAGAGCTATCTTACAAAAAATACATCATTGCAAGAAGACCCAGAGCTATCTTAAATTTGAATTAAGATGTTCATTTATCAGATAATGTTAACTTGCTTTATTACCACAAGTGAAAATAAATATGATCCTAGAGAAGGACCTTCCTGCCCCTCTATGCAGAAAGTCTTATCCATAATTCAGATGGAAAAAAAAAAAAAGAAACATACAGGCCCCGTGTGGAAGTTGTCAAGCTTTCCAAGGTTGATTCTGGGATAGGCCTCAATATAAACAATAAGACTCCGTTAATCAGAACCAAAGGAGCTTCAAGCAGGGCTTTGAACTGGTTTGTTCCAGTTTGACCTTCTGCTGAGAATTTGCATTTCCACTCCCAATACACTAAATCAGAGTCTACAGTTTAACAAGATCCCCGGGTGATTCTTATGTATCCCTAGGTGATTCTGGAGATCTTGTTAAACTGTAGATTCTGATTCAGTATATCTGGCATGGAAATGCAAATTCTCAGCAGGGGGTCAAACCAGGAGGAACTTGTTGGAAGCCCTGGCTTCAAGGAAGCAACTACTGTTTCTTCTAAATTGGCCCCTTTATTTATTGACTGATTGATTGCTCCCAGCATGACCTTGACTAAGGTTACTGGCACTACATAGAAAACCTAAGAGAACAATAAGTGAAATGGGATTTAGAGAATATTACACTCTAGGCTTTCTCCATTTTACCTTCAGCTCCTCATTTTGATGTGCTTGACTTTGCATGGTTCACCCTGGCAACCACATAGTTTACCAGAGGCATCTGGTAAATTTTTCCCAAGACTTCCCAGGTCCAGACTATCAGAACAGCACCAGTTAGAATCCAGCCTTTTCCCATTCGGGAATGGAGATCACATAGCAAAAAAAAAAGATAGTTTTCAACTCAAATCTGTATACGTTTACAGAACGCGTACCATGTTCCAGGCATGAGGCTTGGTGCTGGAGATGCACTAATGGGTTAAGACGTATTCACTGTCTTCAAGGTTCTCACAGGAAAAAAAAGTGGATATTCGTGGCTCATCAGTGAAATCACAGGCTGTTTCACAGTTAGCAATCACCCCTGCATGGGGCTTTCCCAGCAATATAATCAACAGATTGGTTGTATTTGTTGGATTTTTAAATCTGCCGTGTTGTTGTTGTTAGTTGCCATTGAGTCAATGCTGACTCATGGCGACCCATGTGTACAGAGAAGAACTGCTCCATAGAGTTTACAAGACTGTGACCATTTGGAAGCCGATCTCCAGGCCTATCTTCTGAGCTGCCTCTGAGTAAGTTAGAACCACCAACCTTTTGGCTGGTAGTCGAGCACATATGTAACGAATTGTGCCACCCAGGGACCCCCCTTACATCTGCTATAAAAAAAACCCGTTGCCATCGAGTCGGTTCTGACTCATAGCGACCCTACAGGACAGAGTAGAACTGCCCCATAGGGTTTCCAAGGAGCGCTTGGTGGATTCCAGCTGCCAACCTTTGCGTTAGAAGCTGACCTCTTAAATGCTGTGCCACCAGGGCTCCAAATCTGCTATGACTCACTCTTAGTAAATAAGATTATGATTTTCAAACAAAACATAGTAATAACAGTTTTTCAAGGAAAAAATAGGTACATAGTAATAGTGAAGGCTACCATATTCTTCAGTGCCAGGCCATGCTGCTACATACTTATAACTAAAGAGAAATAATGTATGGAAAACATCCAGCTCAAGGATTGGCACAGAGATGCACTATTATTGTTGCTAAACCTTGTAACAATCCAGCAAGGGAGGTAGTTATTATTTCCATTTAACCGATAAGAATCTAAGGCTCACAGAGAGGCAAAATGACTTGTCTACGTCTGACAGCCAGTACACAGCAGAACAAGGTTCTAACCCAGGGGGTTCTAACTCTAAAGCTCTTGCAATTTCCACTCCAATGGAGTTGGATTAGACATAGTACAGAATCTAATCTGCATGATCTCTGATTTGCAAATTACATTTTGGTAAAGGCACACAGTTAAATAAGGATGAAATACTCCATTCTGTCCGACTACCATTTGTTGAGCCTCTGTTTGGCATAGAGCAAGAAATGTCCTCTGAATGATGAATATCAAATGAAAAAAGATAGAAATCACTTCTTTAACCATGTCAGACCACACAGATCTCCCTTAGAGAGGGCTGCCCTGCCCTGCACTGTCCCTGCACACATACTCACACTCACTCATGCACGTGTTTTCAAAGCCTGCTTTCAGATGAGGGCAGGTTTGGGTGGGGCCATTCACTGCACGTTCAATTTACTTCATGAGGAGGGGCAGCACAGCACAGTGGGGAGGAATGCCAACTGTGAATCTGAGAAATGGATTCTAAATCCTCCTCTGCCTCTTAGCCTCTGGGGCCTAACACTGAGTCTTTGACCATTTTGATCCTGAGCTTCTTTACCCATAAAATAGTAGGTGTGAAGTGGCTTATCTCTAAGGTAACTTGCAGTCCCAGCATGTCATGGCTCTCTTTTGTGGTTAAAAACTGTCCTTAAATAGGTCAACAGATATGGTTTTATTGTAGGGATTTGAAAGACAAGTCTTAATTCTTCTTCTGGACAGAAGTTTCTTGAGAGAAAGAGCCATATACATCTGATAATCCTCTTATAGCACCTAGGAAAATACCTATCATGTAATAAGTGCTCATTTGATATTTTTTAGCAATAAAGGAAGGAATAAACTCTTTATATACAAAAGGAAAATGATTGAGATTTCAAATGCAAAATTCATTTCTGCAATGTCTCAGGTGTTTTGACACATTTACTTCTTAATCTAGTTTAAGAATAACAGAACTCTGCTCAGACTCCTTTGAAACATGAAAAATTCTGTTTTCTTTTTCCTACAATTGAGTCTTAGTGCCAGGAGGTGTTTCTAATGAAATGCCAGGCTTATTTTTCTGTGTTTGATATTAATATTTTAGGCAGCTTGTGAAGGACAGCATCAAGTCACTTGCATGTGCTTCTGAGAAACACAAAACACTAGACAAACTAGGTCTCTGTTCCTTCTCACAATCTTCTGTACTCTGACCCACTTGTCTGAGTGTTAGATGATGGGTTAGAATCACCATGAGTAAATATGGGTCTATGATGGAAGTAACTGCTTTAGTCATTTTTTCTCCCTAGCACGATAACACTATGCTAAGCACATTGTAGTGCTTATAAAACATTTGTTGTGTGAATGAACCTATGAATGGGTATCTAACTGCAGAATCGAGTTTACACTGCTTTCAGAATAAATGTGTTCTATGCTATATTAGAGGAGCCCCGCTGTCACAGTGGTTAAGCACTCAGCTGCTAATCAAAAGACCAGTGGTTCAAACTCACAGGTCACTCCATAGAAAGATGTGGTGGAGAAAGATGTGGCAGTCGGCTTCCATAAAGATTACAGCCTTGGAAACTCTATGGGGCATTCTACTCTGTCCCATAGGGTCACTATGAATCGGAATTGACTTGACAGCATTTTTTTTTTTTTTAATGCTATGTTAGACTAGCAAAGGGGGTGGTAACCAAGTTCCACAGAACAAAATTAGCACCATAAGTGAGGGGTCACTCTAAACCTAATGAATTCAGTCAGAAGAATCTTAATCTAAATAAATACCTTAAGGCCTAAGTAGTAACTCTGAGAATGTATAGCATTACTGAATTTGGCCAACGATCAGGTTATATACCGGAAGATTACTCTGTTGAAGAGGCACCATCAAAATGGAATCATGTTCTCAGTGAAAGAAGCTTAGTGATAGTAACAGAGTATTAAACAAAATAAATCTCAGTTGCAAATGGAAACAAAAGTTAGAGATGATAAAAATAAAACTCTAAAGAAGGAGGATTTTGTGAAATACACTGTAAGGAAATGAAGCTGCAGGATGAGACAGTCCTCAATCTGAGGCATCCCAGAGAATATGACTTCTCCTAGACTAACCACTGATGGAAAGGAGAAAGTTTGAGAATGGAGGGATATAGGGCAGGTTACAGCATTAAAATCAGTAGCTCAGGGAAGCATCTAGTTAATTTATTTTTTTATTCAGGCAGCTATAGGTGATGAGTACAGAGTTGGGTGATGTAAGAAGGAAAATATGAATAAGACATGATTCTTACCTCCCAATACTTTTTTATAACACAATGGCTCCTCTGCTTTTCAGGACTGAAGTAAGTGAATTGTATAACTGCTTCTGAGCTTCAAATTTTTTCTCTTGTAAAATGAAGATACTACCCTCTGACCTACACACCTCAACAGAGTTATGCGATAAAATGAAGTGCTTTATAATCATAAAATATTACATGGAAGTATAAGATTCTTCTACTACTACCACTATGATGATGACAGTAACAGTGAAGAATTAAGCAGAAATTTTAAAAGATAACTAAAATGTTGAAACACGTTTTTATAACAGTAGTGATTAAGACTGGTTTCCTAACAGGATGGAAACATCGGGGTGTAACTAACAACCTGTGACCAACACTAGGGGAGGTACTGTCAGAACCACCCATAATCCTCTCTGGCCTGTTTGCAAACAGATTGGTTTTTCAACTTAAGTCTATAGCTGCACCTAGAAGTAGCCACATACTTTCTCTTTTTTTGATTTTTGCTTTCTGTATCCCAGCTGGTTATGCTAGTGCCACCCTATAGATTAATATGAACTAGTTTCTGGTTAATGGTCATTTCGTTTATTAATCAACACTCATGACATGGAGCTGAGACTCAAGGCCAAAGAAAGAAATATAAACTAGATTAAAACAAAAAGAATACATGAACAATATTTTTCCACTGAAAATTTTGCAAGTTAAAAAAAAAAAAAGAGAATGTCTAAGCATTTATAATTAGTCATGTTTTTAAAATTCTAAAGCTTTGATCACTGCTATCGAACTAGAAGGAACAGAAGAGTCAACATTCAAGATTTGAAAACTCAAGAGAAAAATGTAGCTCATGACCATGGCATAGTTATATACCACAGACACAGGGGTTTGCAAGTCTGGCAATGCCTGAAGAGAAAAAGGAAAAAAAACAGAAGAGAAAATATCAACAGGTAAAGAAAGAAACTGGAGAAAATTAATGCCAACCTCCCCACAGTGAAACCAGAGAGGGCTCTTCCAGAAAGAGTTTGAGTGTGGGCATGACATTGAGCCAAAGGTGGCCTGCAGGTGCTCAGGATGAGGTAGAAGAACAGACCAGAGCAGGTACTCCAGGAGAGCTGGAGAGCCTGGGTGGATGCAGGCACTTCAGTATCAGCCAAGACTGGGACATGGGCATTATCTGGGCCAGGAACACAGGCAGGATTAGCAAAATGGAAAAAAAAATTTTCTTTTTTTTTTTTACCAACCTGTTGGGATTTATGTTGATGAATCCTAAACTTAATTCTGTGTACTTTATGTTTTCAAATTTATGGGAACCCTTCCCATGTTCTGTTAAAAACTGAACAGTAAATATACTGCAGCACAGAATGTATATGGGGTAGACTACCGTTTTTGCCACTTACCACCTAGGTAACTTGGATAAATTATTTTGCTTCTCTGTGCCTCAGGTTTTACTTCTCTATACAATGAGGAAACCCACTTGATAGAGATGTTGTGATGTTTAAAGGAAATAATCATTCCTAGAAAGTACTGAGACTCTGAAACATGCTTGCTGAAAGTGAAGAGTACTTGAAGAACTTATTTATGATCAAAGACTACAGCCTTCAGTATGGATTACACCTCAACATAAAGAAAACAAAAATCTTCCCAACCGGACAAATATGCAACATCATGATAAACGGAGAAAATATTGAAGTTGTCAAGGATTTCACTTTACTTGGATCCACAGTCAATGCCCATGGAAACAGCAGCCAAGAAATCAAACAATGTATTGCATTGGGCAAGCCTGCTGCGAAAGATCTCTTTAAAGTGTTGAAAAGCCAAGATGTCACTTTGAGGACTAAGGAGCACCTGACTCAAGCCATGGTATTTTCAGTCATCTCATATGCACGTGAAATTGGGCAATGAATAAGGAAGACCAGAGAATTGATGCATTTGAATTATGGCGTTGGAGAAGAATATTGAATATATCATAGAATACCAGAAGAATGAACAAATATGTCCTTAAAAGCAAGGATGGCAAGACTTCATCTTATGTACTTTGGACGCATTATCGGAAGAGACCAGTCCCTGGAGAAGGACAGCATGCTTGGTAAAGTAGAGGGTCAGTGAAAAAGAGGAAGACCTTGGATGAGATGGATTGACACCATGGCTGCAACAATGGGCTCAAACATCGCAATGGATTGTGAGGATGGTGCAGGACCAGGCACTGTTCTGTACTGTTGTGCATGGGGGGTCTCTATGAGCTGGAACTGACTCGACGGCACCTAACAACAACATGAATTATTGGCATATTTGGTTGTATAAAATTTAGTTCCTTCCTTTCTTTCACCTATAATGTCAAGGACATGGTTAGAAGCAGAAATTGATAGCCAATATTTGAGAATCATGTACTGTTTTAAGTGCTTTACCTGTAACTACTTAATCTGCACTATCAATCACTCTTTAGGATAGATACTATTATTATTCACATTTTTCAGAGGAGGAAATGGAGGCACAGAGAAGTAATTTGGCAACTTGCCCAAGGTCTCACAGCTAGGAAATCAGTGAGCTAGGACTCACACTCGGGCCATTTGGCTCCAAAGCCAGTGTTCTTTACTCCTGCTCTGTATTGCTTCTCTAATCCATGGTCACTAATTGTGATCAGTAATTAATGCCAGAGTTGTGAACCATAAACACGGTAACACAGTGATGCCCTTGGAAGCTATTTTCTTTGGCCTTAGTAGATTAGGTTTTAGAAAAAGAACAACCTAATTTCAAATCCTGTTTCCTCTACATCTAGCTATGTGGTTCCTGAATGAGTTATATATTTACACAAAGGGTGCTGGGAAAAATACTTGGAATAATTTCTGTAAAGTGTTTCCAAAATGTAACTGCAATTACTCTTATGCTTTGGATTTTTTTTAAATCTATGGCTTGTAGTTTTCTTCTCACCTACTCATTACCTGCCAGCAGCCACTTCAGCACTAATAGTCTCCCAGCCTCTGCATTACATTTGCTGCTTTTCAGAGGAGATAGTGAATTAGAATTGATAGTCAACAGAGAGAAATGATCCATAAAACTCAGGTGGAAATACAGTACGGGCAAGTATGAAGTTAGTATTTGTAAAAGCACAAATACAAAATTGCCTAGCAATAAGGATAAAAATAGAAAATTCTGTAGGTCATAATGTCCCCATAATTTGAAAAGGAAACAATAAAATAGGCTGTCATTTGATAAGAAAACAATATGAAATAACCGTGTTTGACATGTGATGTTGAATAAGTCTTTATTAGGAGTACTTTGAGCAAAATGGGCTGCAAGTATTTACAAATCGAAAGTAAACATAGATAACCATAACAGTAATTAAAGGGTTAAAAATGGAAGTATCAAAAAAAAAAAAAAAATGCAGGCTCTATGTTTGCTCAGCCTGGATACAAATTACTACGAAAGAGACAGTTATGGTTCACCAAATATCTATATGCTCCCCATATTTCCCAAGCCCCCTGCAGTTAGGCAGGGCCCTGTAGCCTTCTCTGTCAATGAGCTATGACTGAACGTGTTAGTATGAACCCTCTCTCTTCTCCTGCCGTGGCTATCAGGGAAGTTATTTACAATAGTGCAGCTGTAAGATTGTGGCACCTCCATCATCCCGGGTACTGAGTGACTGTGTGGAGCAGAGCCATACCTTGAGCCCCATTTGATATGTAGTTAGGATGAGGAATAAACTTTTGTTGTACTGAGCCAGTTTAAACCCAAAACCAAACCCACTGCCGTCAAGTCAATTCCGACTCATAGCAACCCTGCAGGATAGAGTAGAACTGCCCCATCAGGTTTCCAAGGAGTGGCTGGTGGATTCGAACTGCCAATGTTTTGGTTAGCAGCCAAACTCTTAACCACTATGCCATCAGGGTTTCCTGAGCCAATTTAGGGATTGTTTAGTACCATATCACATTAAACCTATCCTAGCCTGGTTGATACAGTGTTCAAATAAGTAATTTCATACAGCTTTCTATAATTTTCATAGATATTTCAAACGTATGATCTTGTTTCAATTGACAACATGCCCAAAGAACATTCAATTGGTCCAAAGGACATAAAATTAGAGACTATGTTGTCTTAGATTGAAACAATCAAGATTTGTATTAGATACAGGAAAAATTCCCTAAAAATGGGGGTTGTAGAAGAGAAAGCACACGTGCAGGATACTTAGGGGAGGATTTATGAATTGGATGGGAATGAGGAGTTAGACTAGAGGAGATGGCCTTTAGATTACTTCTCACTCTTGAGCTGCTACCAAGGATGTTGTGGAATACTTATTCCTAGGCAAGTTGCAATAACTGGTTTCAGGTTTATATGGAGTTTTGCAGTGAAAACAACGTAAGCTTCCATTGTGATTTATTTATAACTCATTCTTACTTTAAAGATCGGTAAGCTTTCAGGAAAGGAATTAGGTGGGCTACATACTGCTGAGCTGAGTTGGAACTAAAATGTAGATCTGCGACTTCCTGAACCAATGTAACTAATGAAGTTCATAATGCCTTTGTGTCGTGTTGTTTTTCAGTTTCTCAGCACTTCATTCCATACAGGTAATTAGGTGTATTCTTTTATTGAGTTCTATTGGATGAGGGCCCATTCTGACTACAGGAATGCTTATATTAATTAGTTAATATATTTAAATTAACTCAGGGCAGTAAAACTTTAGAAGAAATAGATCTAGTTATTAACGGAAACAATCGCTTTTCTCTAGGTCCTCAGATTTCACAGTTGTAAACGGCAGTGTGGAGTAAGTTTCCTTCCAGCTATGGCACACTAAAAGTCATGCATCCCAAACATTGTTGCTTTTTGCTTTTAACCATTAATGAAATTATCTGTTCTTTCTTAGGTGCTTGTGTGCTAGGCACTGTAATGAGTGTTTTGTGTGTCTTTTCTCTTACAATTCTTAAAATTTCACAGTAAGACCTATTATCATCCACATTTTATAAATGAGGAAACTGAGTCATAGAGAGATTTATTTATTTAACCAAGCCAAGTATCTAGGAAGGATAGAGCCAGGATTAAAGGCCTAGTGTTCAGTAAGGTATTTTCTAAAGTGTGCCTCAGATGTTCTAAGAATTCAGACATATTTTCTCTTATTTGTGGGCATGAGCAGAGTCCTTCTTCCGAAAGACAATTGTCTAGTCTTGGCAGACAACTTAGTCAACTGGCATAACATAGTTGACAAAGATAATGTTCTACCTCCTAGTTTGGTGAGTAGCATCTGAGGTCTTAAAAGCTTGTAAGCAGCCTCTAAGATGCAACTATTTGTCTCTACTCATATGGAGCATAAGAGAATGAAGGAAATCAAAGGCTCAGAGAAGAAAGTAGTTCATGGGACTAATAGCCCACATAAACCACAGCCTCTTCTAACCTGAGACCAGAAGAACTAGATGGTGCCCAGCTACCACTACTAACTGGTCCGACCAGGGACACAATAGAAGGTCTTGGATAGAATGGGAGAAAAATGTAGAACAAAACTCAAATTCCTAAAAAAGATCAGACCTACTGAACCGATAGAGACTAGAGGAACCCCCAACACTACTGCCCTAAAATACTCTTTCAACTTGGAATTAAAGCTATTTCTGTAGGTCATCTTTCAGCGAAATAATGGATTGGCTTATAAAATAAACAATATTGTCCATGAGTAATGTGCTTCGTTAGACAATTAACTATATGAGACCAAATGGTCGACATTCACCCAAAGGCAAAGATGAGAAGGCAAGGAGGGGAAGGGAAGCTAGATCAATGGAAACGGAACAAACAGAATGGAAATAATGAGAATGCTGACACATTGTAAAAACTGTTAACTGATGGCACGGAACAATTTGTATAAAACTTGTTAAAAGGGAACCTAATTTGCTGTGTACACTTTCACAATAAAATGTTAAAATATTATTAAAAAAAAAAAGACAATTGTTGATAGCCTGCTCTGTCCCAGGCAGTAGGTTAGATGAATACGGTACCTTCCTTATCTTCCTTACCTTTAAGAATCCATCTGTGTTGTACACCAATGTTCAGAGCAGCATTATTCACAATAGCTAGAAGAAGGAAATAACCCAAATGTCTATTAACAGATGAATGGATAAACAAAAAGTAGTGTACACTACCGACCATTCTGATCAGGATCACAATAGAAGGTCTTGGACAGAGTGGGAGAAAAATGTAGAACAAAATTCAAATTTATAAAAAAGACCAGACTTAGGACTGGTCTGATGGAGACTGGTGGAACACCCTAGACTATGGCCCTCAGACACCCTTCAAATCTGGAACTGAACTCCTCCCAGAGATCACTTTTCAGCCAAACAGTAGACAGACATATACAGTAAACAATAACACCTGTGAGGAGGAACACCACCTCCGAGCAATCAACCATATGAGATCAAAAAGACAGCATTTGCCCCAAAACAAAGTTCAGAAGGCAGGAAAGGGCAGGAATGATGTGCAAAAGAAAACGAGGAACCCAGGGGAGGAAGTAGGTAGAGTGCTATCAGAATGAGGGGATTGCAACTAATGTCATGAAACAAAATGTGTATTAATTGTTAAATGGGAAAATAATTTGCTTTGTAAACTTTCACCCAAGCCACAATAAAATGTTAAAAAAAAAAATTTATAAGTGGCCATCCAAGGGACAACAATTGGTCTGTATTTACCTGGAGCAACAGAGAAGGAGAGTCAGGAATAGGAAGAACATATAGAATGTGTGGCTAATTGTCTCCATGAATAACTGCCTCCTTTGCCATGAGACCAGAAGAACTGGATGGTGCCCAGCTACCATTACTGAACAGTTTGATCAAAGGTTCCATAGAAGAATCCTGACCAAAAGGGAAAAAATGCACAAAAGAATTTAAAATTTTCATGGACTCTAGACTTTCTAGAGCCATTGGTGGTGGCTGAACCCCTTAAACTATTGCCCTGATACAATCTTTAAACTTTAAACCAAAAATATCCCCTGACGTCATCTTAAAACCAACAATAGTTTAGCTTATCTAGTAAAAATATCTGTCTTGAGCATTATGCTCTTTTAAGAACTATCTATACGGGACCAAACTGACAACAGCAACTTGAAAGATCAGATAGGAACCTTAGGGGGCAGTGAGTTTATATTAACGAGTAAGGAACAATTTAGAAAAGGAGGGTGAGAATGGTTCCACAACTCAAAGAATGTATTCAATGTCATTAAATTATACATGTAGAAACTGTTGAATTGGTGTATGTTTTGCTGTGTATCTTCACAACAACAAAAAGCAGTGTATACATACAATGGGATATTAGCCAGCCATAAAGAGAAATGAAATTCTGATACATGCTACAACATGAACTTTTATGCTGAGTGAAATAACTCAGACACAAAAGGACAAATATTGTATGATCCCACTTATCTGAAATATCTAGAACAGGCAAATGCATAGAGACCAAACTTTATTAGTGGCTGCCTGGGGTAAGTTATTGCTTAAGCAGCCCTGAGTTTCTGCTAAGGGTGACAGAAAAATTTGGAAAGGGATAGTGGTAATGGTTGCACAACACGGTGAACATAATTAATGGTACTGAATTGTCCACATATGAAGGTTGGAATAGGGAGCCCTGGTGGCGCAATGCTTAAGGGCTCAACTGCTAACAAAAGCTGGCAGTTAGAACTCACCCAGCAGCTCTGTGGGAGAAAGACCTGGTGATCTGCTTCCATAATGACAAGAGCCAAAAAAAAAAAAAAAAAAAAAAAAAACAAAACCCATGGGGCAGTTTTACTGTGTCACATGGGGTTGCTATTAGTCAGAATTGAATCCACGGCACCAAAGAACAACAAATGTTGAAATGGCAAATGTTTTGTTATGTATTTTACCACAATTAGAAAAAAAAAAACAAAGATTCCATCTCAGGATCCAAATTAAGGGTTTTAACAAACATTTAAACTAATGTTATATACCGGTGGCTCTGTGACTACAACCAATTGAACTATTCAGTCTTATTTACTGTGGCTCTTCAATCATGTTGCTTTGCAGAGAACTAGGAAATGCTATTATTAATGTGGTCTCAAGTTGATCTCCAGGAAACTGAATTGCTTTCATTTTTCTGGTCTTTGTCTGATTCCCCCTGCCTCTAGGAGACACAATCTGCAAGTGCCCATCACTACATATAAAATATTGTTGACAGCGTTTTATAGAAGAAACTAACAAACAAAAAATGAATGACAGGAGCTTGAAAAAACAAACAAAAGTCTGCCATTATCAATTTGCTGGCCCTTAATTGCATAGTTGTGCCCTTGATACTGTAGCCATATATTGTAAGAGAATATATCTACATGTTATTCAGGTGGAATGAAATTTATAGGAATTAAGACAGAAATTTTATGAAACTGTTAAAACGCAATTATTCCTTTGTTTTACATATTAAGAACATGCTATCATGCACAGAAGTCTGACAGTGTAGTAGCTCCTATGGTAATCCTAAAATTAGCTTAAACTATATAACGAAGTCAAGTAAATTATGCAGAATGGTAACAGGATGTAGCTATGATTCATTCATTAGTTACCATATAAAGCAGCAATTTTGGCTCTGATGATCTAATATGAATGGAGACTGTCCTTTCCTCTCTCACTAACCTGACCGAAAAATGGTAACATTTTCTAGTATTTTTTAAAGTAAACATAATAAAAATATTTTTTCCTTTTGTAACATCAGCTTCTCCTGCTGCATTCCCTTTCCCAGCTAATGGCACCACCGTTCATCCAATTGCCCAAGACAGAAACCCAGACTCACTGTTAATCTCTCCCTTTCCTTCAAATCCAACATACTACTGTTATGGAATCTAATTAAAAATGTTGCTTCCATCTTCCTCATCTATCCCCGTTGTCTCTGCTTTAATCTAGGTCTTTTTTTAATCCTTGCCTATATTACTATAAAAACTCCCAACCTATTTCCCTGCCTCTGATCCTAGCCCATCTCAGCCACTTATACTTTATCTTGCCCACTCTAGTTAGGATAGCTCCTAAGTCACAGATATGATTAGATCACTCCTCTGCTCAAAAAAGCTTACATCTCTTCATCGTTTACATGGTGAGTACGAAATTATTTAACGTGACATTCGAGATCATTTGCACCTGGCCCCAACCTTTAATATGACGGAGTAGAACTGCCCCAAAGAGTTTCCAAGAAGCACCTGGTGGATTCAGACTGCCTACCATTTGGTCAGCAGCCATAGCTCTTAACCAGTATACCATCCGGGTTTCCTTTTAATCACAGTATGGTCATTATGGGAGTCCTGGTGGTGTAGTGGTTGAGAGCTCGGCTGCTAATCAAAAGATCAGCAGTTAGAATCCACCAGCTGCTCCTCGGAAACCGTATGAGGCAGTTCTACTCTGTCTTATAGGGCCACTATGAGTTGGAATTGACTCAGTGGCAACTGGTTTGGTTTTGGTTTATGGTCATTATTCCGAAACATACCATTTGGCTGCCTGTCTTCACGTTTTTGGTTCATGCTCTTCATGCTATCTAGATTGACCTTCTTTTTCTATCTGTTCTGATTATTTTCCCAATTCTATTTCAAATTTTCCTTCTTTTGAGAATACATTCAAAGTGGACCTAATCTCAAATTATTTTCTCTCTTCTCAGAGGCCCCGTAGCTCTTAGTTCATACTTAGATCCCTCACTGTAATCAGTGCGAATATACTTGTTTTCTCCACTATAGTAGTGAGGCAATTCTGTGATGACGGAAAGAGACCTGGGTTTGGTGAGTCAGAGTATTTCTGGGTTTAGTCCCAATTCAGGCACTTCCTAGGTTCAGCAGCCACATCTATAAAATGAGGATGGACAAATACCTACCTGAAAAAGACAATGAAAGTATTATAGACAAGTCACATGTTATCATGGCAACAGGATCATGAGCTGGAAGTGGGAAGCATGCCTAATTAGTCTGTGTGTATGCTGAAGAAATTTAAAGGGATAAGATAAATTTTTCCATTTCCATCTAAAAGACTGTAGAATAAAAATAAACTCTGCACTTGTACAGACTATTTGACCTTTCAAAGCACTGACACTTCTTATGCTCATCTTTACAACATCCTCAAGAAGGCAAGGATTATCATTTATCTTTTGCATCTAAAGAGACTGAGACACAGAGCAATTAAATGGCTTGTCTAAACTCACAAAGTTGGCCAAGAGCTTGACAGAGACTAGGTCTGATGCTCCTTATTTGAGTCTAGAGGACCTTGTTGCCTGCAGTGATTTCGTATTTGCTCTAGGGTTGGAATTAATTTACATCACAAATTCATTCCAGAGAATATGTGTTTCGCATGGGCAAGATGGTACATGTTTAATGCTGCATTTCTGAGAAGGGAAAAAAAATGAGATCAACTGTTACTGTGATAATTTTCTTAACTCCACACATGTGCTGTCTGTTCTCCTGGCCGTTCTTTCAGAGAAGAGCTATCATCTTCTACTTACTCCCATCAAAAAACAAACAAAAAAAAAAATTAGAAACTCCTGGGCATGATCTTAAAGTGAAAGATGGGATAGCAAACTCCAAGCACAAATCTGAATTTTTATGATACATTAATAACTTCTCACTTCAATCACTGTATGACTGCCCATTGGATAAGATCAAGTGAATGGCAAGAACCTGGGCTTTGAAGTCAAAACGATCCTAACATTTCTAGCTGCAGGAATCCTCAAACATTTATGTCCTCTGCCTTCATTCAGTTTGCTCATTTACATTTGGATTCAATAGTACTTTCCCAACAGGCTTATTCTGAGGCTTAAATGAAGCAATGTACATACCAGTCGCTATCAAGCTGATTCTGACTCATGGGGACCCCATGTGTGTCAGAGTAGAACTGTGCTCCATAGTGTTTTCAATGGCTAAGTTTTCTTCTGAGGTACCTCTGGGTGGACTTGAACCTTCAACCTTTTGGTTAGCAGCTGAGCGCATTAGCCATTTGCACCACATGGGGACTCAGTGACCCTCAAATACTAGTTACTCAATAAATATTAGATCCTTATATATACGAAACCTCACTGATTAGAGTCACTGAAGAATCAGGTATTAAACTTACCTGCATTATTCAGACCGAATTCTTTCTAAAATAGGTGTTATACTTCCCTTCCTTAGCAAACATAATTTAAACTCTTTTGATGACTCATGGCTATCATTACACACATCATTTTATGGCACAATGCCTAATGCAGAGGTGTCTTCAAGGCTGCCGAAGTATATAAAGCCATCTGTACCTGCCCTAAATCTGCCACACATTGAAATCCTGCTGCATTACCTCCTTTAACTGGATTGTATCTGCCTCATCTTCTCCAGTCTCCCTGCTTCAGGTTTAGCTTAGGGCCTCATGACTTTTAGCCTAGATTACTGCAACAGCTTAACTAGTCTCCCTGTTTCTACTTCTTATCATCCCCCAATCTATCCTCTGCATTCAGCAAGAGTAATTTTTCTAAAACCAAAAAAAGACCTTCAGTGGTTCTCCCTGGACTACAGCATAAAGCCCAAATTTACCATGGTATGTACCAGAAATACGTCTGTGAGCTGGCTTTATCCACCTCTTCCCTTGGGCCTAACTTTATACAACCTCAGCTCCAGTCATGCTGAACTGGATCTTATATGGCAGATTCCTGAGGGCACTAGAGCATTTCACACCTTCTCGCCTTTGCTCATGTTGCTCCTCCTGATTGGAAAACTAACACTTCTGCCTCTACCCTGGGTTTTCTGATAAACACCCACCAGTCTTACAAAAGGTACCTACAGCATTTTAGGCTTCATGAAGCCTCACTGGCCCTTCCTACTCCCAATCCCGTTACTGGTAGAAGTGACCACTTATACCCTCCTTTGGGTCACCATGGGATCCTGAAAAGATATTCATAACAGTACAAGAGAACAGGGCCTGGAGTCAAGATAGACTGACTGTGTAAAGCCTGCATCCCCACTAGACTTCATGTGTCTTGAAAACAAGACACTTTCTCCTTTATCAAGCACCAGAGAATTGTTTTTGTTGTTAGCCGCCATCGAGTCCCCGCTTCCGCCAGCTCCCCACCCCTAGCTCGTGACCACCCCATGCACAGCACAACGAAATGCTGTCTAGTCCTGGGCCATCCATCCCTATGATCGGTTGCTGATCAGACCATTGTAATCCATGGAATTTTCACCGACAGATTTTCTTAAGAAACTTATCAAGGCAGACAGGAAAATGTAGAGTCTGAATGTCAAAGTCATCCATGTTCTCAATCCAGCAATGTATGGCCCCCAGTAGAGGGAGATGTGACGGTTATCTCCGGAACCTCCTACCATTCCTAAAGCTGAGCACAAGCTCATTCATCTGCATGGCAAGGTAGGAGGCTGCTAGGCTTCTCAAAAATGGTCTACAGCAGAAGACAGCAAACAGCCTTTGTCCCAAATGCCAAAGCAGAGAGTGTGATAATGGCTATTGAGATGGATTCTGAAGTTGTCTCTAGACTCTGTGGAAAGAATGTCTGTGCTGGGATTGAGAAAAGCATATACTACAGGTATTTACCATCCTTGGGTAAGTTTCAATTGCCGTTTAGCATAAACCAGGGTGTACTGTTAGCTAGTTTAGAAGTTGGTCTGAATTCCTAAACTTGATTGAGTGCCTGCAGCGATAGAATAAGATACAACCTATTGTATCTGTTGCATCTGGCTCTTAGCAGGTACTCAATAAATGTTTATTGAAGGAATGCATGCAAAATTCTGTGGCCATATTTTAGAAGAAGGGTAGAGTTCTGCCTGGCATAATCAGGGCAAAGTGAAGCACAGTAAGGTCACTTTGCAAAGGGCCCTGAATGTCACATCAAAGAGTTTGGGGTAGTTTATACTATGAGCCAGTTTTTCCTGAACAGCTTAATTACCTAATGTCCTCCGTGAAAACTGATTCCCTGGCCTTACCCTGTGAAGTTTTGATTTGGTAAGTTTGCAGTGGAGCCAAAGATCCTTTGTTGTTTTTTGTTTGTTTGTAACCACTTGCTAGCTTCCCAGGCAATTTGTATGATAAGCCATGTTTGGGAACTACAGCTGCAAGCAATATGATGCCATTGGAGTTTTTAAGTACAGGAACGACTCATTCCCATCAGTGATATTTGTTTCAGATTCTCCAAGCTCCAAGTCTTGTCTGCCTATTGAGACATGGCCTGTCCCTACCTTTGCTGGAGACTCTGACCATCTGGACCTCCTGGACATAGTCCTGGTGAGTTGGACTTTGGATCTCAAAGAGCTTTGCTACAGTGCCCTCTCCCTCAGCAAGAATGTGAGGATTGAGCACAACTTTTGCAAAACAGTGGAGAGATTAATGTGCTGCAGTGGGAGTAAATCACTAATGGAGGAAATGAATAAACTGTATGCTTCTGGATTTCCAATACCATTTCTGTAAATGGATGAGTCTTTCTGCTTCTTGAGTTCAATTCGTTCCCCCCCCCCCCCACAAACTCCCTCTAGCATTTTCCACTGCTGCCAATTATTTAACATGTCCCCCTATAAAAATCTAGTCACTATGGAAGATTTAATTGGCTTGACCCATGCTCTGGCACAACACTTTACAAAATGCGTGTCTTCCTATTGACTAGCCTTCTGTGCTGTTATTTTCCTATAAAGCATGGCACCATGCTGGCGGTGGACAGTGAGCTTATATTATGAAAATATGAAGTCCTTATTCTTGTGAAAAGTTACAACAAGGAAAAGTGGATGAAAGCCCAACAAGCACATCATCTGTCTTAAGGCTTGGACTAAGAATATTTTTAACTCCAACACTGCTTCCCTGAAGGGAAAAATGTTAGGCCAAGATGGGGAAGGAGGGGGGAGTGAAGAGAACAGGGCCTGGAGTCAAGCTGGACTGAGTTTGAATTTCAGGGTGGCCATTTGTCACTTCTCAGTCTCATGACTTGGCAAATTCCTTAAGCTTTCTGACTCACAGTGCGCTTCTCTGTAAATTTGGGCACATTATTATCTACCTCACACTTCCTTTGAGGAACAGGAAAAATGAAAAGAGTGCCTGAAATATAGTATGTCCTCAGCAAATGGTGGCAAGAATACAATATTGCTGACCAGGTTACAAAATTAGTTTATCATTTTTTGGTTCTGGTTTTATTTAATTATTTATACTTCATTCTTATCGATGTTCATGCCTCTATTTTCTGTGACCAAACAAATATTAACAGTAACTTAAAATCCTTCTGGCTGCCTTTATTGACAGCGTTTCCCTCCTAACCACTCCCATTCCGTAGATAACTTTCCTGAATTTGAGATAACTCATCCCCTAGCCCTGGTAGTGCAATGCTTAAGCACTCGGCTACTAACCAAAAGGTTGGAGGTTTGAACCAATCAGCCACTCCACATGGGAAAAGACCTTGCAATCTGCTCCTGTAAAGATTTGCCTAGGAAACCCTAAGAGGCAGTTCTACTGTCATATAGGGTTGCAATGAGTTGGAATCCACTCGACGGCACACAACAATTATCTTTTCAGTTTTATCACATATATGTATATCACTAAGCAATATGTAGAATATGGATATGGAATCACACTGTATATCATTTCCTACGATTTTCTTCTTATAGCCCGTATTATGTTCTGAGATTCATCCATGTTGATGTATGTAGCAGTTGTTCATTGATTCTGTTACATTAATTGTATAAATATAACACAATTTATATATCCATTCGATTGCTGAAAAAATCGGGTTATTTTTAGATTTTAATGGTATTAGTATAAATATCTTTATATGTGTGTCCTACGCACATGTACAAGAATTTCCCTAAGGTACATACTGAAGAGATGAGTTGCTGGGTCATATTTTCAACTTTACTAAATAATGCTAAATTGTTTTCCAAAGTGGTTATTCCAGTTGACACAATGGATGAGAATCCCGGTAGTTCCATATCCTTTCTAGCACCTGGAATTGACTAGATTTTTTAATTTTTCTCAATTTGGTGAATGTAAAATGGTGCTTTATTGCAGTTTACTTTGCAATTCCTTGATTACTAATGATTTTTACACAGTTTCATATGTTAATAAGTCCTTTGCGCATTTTCTTAGCGATTTGTTTTTTTTGTGTGTGTGTGTGTGGGGGGGGTTATTCTATGAGTATCTTATCAGTTTATGTGTTACAAATATCTATTCCCTTCCATTTTCAATTTACACCACCTGTCACCTCAGAAAAATCATATATAGGATCAAAGGATTTCATTTCTCTAAAACTGATGATATCAACAGGTACCAATACAGATCTATTTCAAAATAAAAATGATTCATTAGTCTGGTTTAACAGAAATATATTCATGAATATTATTTGTGCAAGCAAGTGCTTGAAGAGCTTATTAAACTGAACTAAATTAAAAGCAAAAAGGCACCTGTCTTAGTCATCTAGTGCTGCTCTAACAGAAATACCATGAGTGGATGGCTTCAACAAAGAGAAATTTATTTCTTCACCGTAAAGTAGGCTAAAAGTCCAAATTCAGGGCATCAGCTCCAGGGGAAGGCTTTCTCTCTCTGTTGGCCTTCTCATCGATGTTCCCCCGGACTAGGAGCTTCTCTGCACAGGGACCCCTGGTCCAAAGGACGTGCTCTGCTCCTGGCACTGCTTTCTTGGTGGTATGAGGTCTCCAACTCTCTGCTTGCTTCCCTTTCTTTTTATCTATCTCTTGTAAGGTAAAAGGTGGTGCAGGCCACATCCTAGGGAAACTCCCTTTACATTGGATCAGGGATGTGACCTGGGTAAGGATGGTGCTACAATCCCATCCTAATCCTCTTTAACATAAAATTACAATCACAAAACGGAGGCCAACCACACAAGTCTGGGAATCAAGGCCCAGCCAAATTGATACACACATTTTTGGGGGGACATAATTCAAAAAATCATATATAGGATCAAAGCATTTCATTTCTCTAAAACTACTGATATCAATAGGTACCAATACAGATCTATTTCAAAACAAATGATTCATTAGTCTGGTTTAACAGAAGTATATTCATGAATATTATTTGTGCAAGCTTGCAGAAAGTGCTTGAAGACCTTATTAAACTAAACTAAATGAAGAGCAAAAAGGCGTCACTGTGATGATAAAGGCTTTCATGTCAAAACTCCGAATGCACGAAAAATGTATCTTTAGCAGGATACTGTATTCACAATACAAATACTTCAAACTTCTTCCTTCACTCAAAAAGGATTCTATTTCAAGGGTATTTATCACCCAGCCAGCACAGGAAAACACTAACAAGTTTGCCACTGAATTTCAAAAGTAGTCCTGGAGTAAAATTTCTGAGACTAATTTTTTTCTTTAATACAATTCTCTGGGGTCATATTTTTGGCCAACTCATTTTTGGGTTTTTGAGGAACTGAACATCATCACCTGCTTTCCTCCCAAGAACTGAAGAATAAATTCTATTGAAAATACAGGGGTGAGTTTTTTAAGACCCATTCAGGAGTGGTATTGCATAATGTGAAGGAAAAAAAAAAAAAAAAAAAACCAAGCAAGCAAGCAAGCAAGCAAAGAAACAAGCGTAAGAGTCCTGACTAGTTTCTAAAGCAATGGCACCAGGGAAATGAACAACACAGGTAACATCAATGAGTGCTTACTATGTTCCAGGCAATATTCTAAAGACCTTTACCTGGATAAACTTAGTTAGTCCTTCCCTGGTGGCACAGTGGTTAAGAACTCAGCTGCTAACCAAAAGGTAGGCAGTTCGAATCTACCAGCTGCCCCTTGGAAACTCTATGGGGTCTGTCCTATAGGGTCTGTCCTACAGGGTTGCTATGAGTCGGAATCAGCTCAATGGCAATGGGTTTGGTTTGGTGTTTTTAGTCCTTCCAATAACCCTATGGGATAAGAACTATTGTTATAGTCCTTGTAAAGATGAAGGAACTGAGATTCAGAGAGTTTAAGAACTTGTACAAGGGCATGCAGCCAGTTAAAGTTGGAGCCCCTGTAGGTGTTGGAAGATTTCACTTGGCTGCTTTCAGCCATTTTTACCTTCAGTATCAACACATGTATTCTAAAGAAGGAGTGGAGAAGCCAGTCTAGTGAACCAATCACAGAACAATACACCTAAGAGTTCTTTCCCAGAGGTATATGCTGGCATATACTGAATATACTGAATGTAACAGTGCACATTTAAAGTCCAGAATTCCTTAGCTAATCCACATTCATCTACCTAAATCTGTAGACACTCACTTTTTTTTTTTTTACTAAGATGAGGGAAACTGCAGACGAGTGTAGCCATAAGCTAAAAACATAACCTTATCGAAGTAAAAGATTGATCAGAGGTACTGAAGGCCTTTAACATCTCCACAAACATGTCTCATCATCTTTGAAATCAAAGATACCATTTAGCTGCCCTTTAGGAACGTCATTCCACACAGTTGTCAGTGTCTCCACGGAGTTTAACTCCATTCCAAGAAACAGACGACCGTCACTTGAAAACGTAAGCTTGCGTTTGAATCTCAGACTCTCAAATTCACAGATGGAACTGTCTTAGTTAATGTATTCATGAAATACAGTCATGAGCTCTATGGCAGAGACGGCTAATTTTCCCCCAACACCCATTCTTTTCTTCTTTCTTTTAGTAATACAACACCGCTCACCCAAAACCCACTCTTAGCACATGGCCATCCAAGTAAAAGTTATATTTCCTACAACTGCTTTAGAAAACTGGTTACTACTTTATTTAAAGTTAAGTATTTGCCTACCCTTTGTAATTGCACTCATGGGTAGATATACGTGTGTGTGTGTGTGTGTGTGTGTGTTTGTATATCTCCTAGAGAAATGAGTAAATGTATCTTCAGAAAGACTTGTACAAAGATGTTCATAGAAGCTTTATTCATAATAGCCCAAAGCTGGAAACAGTCCAAACGTCTTTCATGGAAGAATGCATAAATAAACTGTGGAATATTCATTCAATGGAATAATATATAGGCAATAAAAAAATAGCAGACTACTGAAATACAAAACAATATGAAAGAATCTTAAACCATAGAAGTCAGATACAAAAGAACACAGACTCTATGGTTGCATTTATATGGATTTTAATAAGAGGAAAAATAATCTATGATGACAGATATCAGAATAGTGGTTATATCTCAGGGTGGAGTGTGGAGGCTGAGGAATTACTAGAGGGGGGCACAGGAGACACTTCTAAGGTCTTGGGAAGTTCTGTATCTTGATCTGGGTGGTGGTTACACAGATGTACACATTTATTAAAATTCTATGATCTGTGCATTTTGTTGTGTATAAATTATACTTCAGATAGACAGACAAATAAATACTTGGACTAGGGGTGCCAATCAAAGGGCATAACTTGAAATCCTCTCTGCAGTATTTAAAACCAACATGAAAACATGCACCCAGCTCTTAATCCACCCTGGCTAAAAGGAGGATTCATGCTTTCTCCATGGTTATGATTTACTTCTTATTTAAATTATTTTTTATTTCTTTGGCACATATCATCTAAAGTCCTGGACGTTAGCAGGAAGGCAAGGAAAAGTCAAGGATTAAAGTGATCAACTAATCTGCCTGGTTATAATTAAATGTCAGTGATCAACTTGAACCTCTCTAACAATATGGAACAAGAAGTAGACCAGAATCTACGTACTCATCTGACAGTCAGAAATGGTACAGTGCAGTAGGTAAGAGCACACACTGGGGAGCTGGAAATACTCATGTTTAATTCATGACTCTGTCACTGCATAGACGAGGGTAAATCACTGACTTTGAGTCTGTTTCTTCATCTATTGAATGAGGTAGTAACCCTTAACTCCTACAGATGCTAGGAGTATTCACTGAGTGAACACATGAAAGGGCCTAGAATGTAATCATGTGCTCAACATGTTCTAGCAACTATTATTCTCTCAGGAAGATGAGATTGATGTTTAAGAAAGTGATTTAGTGTGTAGCATGCATTTAGTTGTGTTTTTCCTTGCTCACGAAAGATTTTAAAGTATCCATATTTGGGAGCCCTGGTGGTGCAGTGGTTAAAAACTCGGCTACTAACCAAAAGGTCAGCAGTTCAAAGTGACCAGCCACTCCTTGGAAACCCTATGGGGCAGTTCTACTCTGTCCTATAGGGTCGCTGTGAGCCAGAATCGACTCAACGGCAACAGGTTTGGTTTTGGATATATTGATCACTAAGTGAAAATTTCCTCTGATTGATGGCAATTTGAAAGGCAATAGACAGCATGTGGCAAGCAAGTGACAGCAGGGCATCCTCTCCCAAGTAAGGTGAATACATGAGGAGACTGCCTCTCCCCTTCCTCCTTCCTAAGTGTTTAGCTCAATTACATTCAAGCATGTCCTCTCATAGAATTTAAAGCATTTTTTTAAATTTTATTTTAAACATTGCATGTGGCTTGTGTCTGGCTAAGCAATGGAATTAATCCAGCAGAGTCTTGGAGTCAGATTGACATTACATAGCCCTTAAGATACCATGGCTAATTCTAACACAAGAGCTAAAAACAGAATTGGTTATGCAGTTTGTTGGGGTGGCAGGCTAATTGGTGAAGTGTTTTCTTTCATTCACATCTCTATTACTATAGTTTAAAATCCAACAAACCACAGTGGAGTTCTGTTACACAGTCCAGGGTCCCCCATTAGTTTCTTCAGCATGACAGATTGTTCATGGAATTGCAGAAAGGAATTATGCATATATTCCCATTTTGAGCCCCTTTTGTCCAAGAACCTTCTTTCCTGCTAATAAAATGTTAGCAAGCAGCCAGCACATTCAAAGGGAAGCCCTCTTTTTAAAGTAAAATTTAATGCTGAGCCATATGAAACATTGGCAATTTCATATGAGCCATATGAAACATTGGCAATTTCATATGGTTTAGCCTAATACTTACATCAAATCATAAGATGAGTTAAATCAGATATGAAAATGACCAAACAAGAGCTGGCAAGAAAAAGAGTACTTCCCCTAGTCCACCCTTCTGTACCACGGACACAAAGTACCTACACAATAATGAAGTTAGAAAATACCCTAATATCCTAACGCAGATGTATGCTTCTACCCCAACACAGAGTCTCTGCAAAGAATCCAGGGCCCTGAGATAATCGTTTCCTGCCTTGCACTCAAGATGCCCCGGCAGGGCTCCATCTGTCCTCACCCTCGTAGTCCAACAGGTTTACTGCTAATGAGAAATCTGGCTCTGTGCTCTTTTCTGGCTTCAAGCGTAGCTAGGGCAGATGGAGGAGCCCTGGGAGCTGGAGGAGGCAGAATTTTGAAATTTCTCATTAAGCTGGCTTGATTTTTATAGCCACAAAATATAACAAAATAGGAGAATCAGATTTCAAATGATTTTAAGGCCAAAAATGAAAGTATATTTCCAATTATTGACAACACAGGTGTGTATAAGGGCCTGTGGGGATCTTTTGTATGCACATTCCCTGTCCCCATGCCCCATCCTCACTCCCTATTCCCACCCTACCATTGAAATAATCTAAAATTTGAAAATTTGAAAATTTGAAAAATAAGTACAACCCCCTGCTATCTCCAAGCAAAGGAACTATTGGAAAAGTTTGCCTATAAAAATAGCCATATTGGAGGCTAGGTTTTCTATTTAATTTTCCTTGTTAAGCCTTATTATCTCTTTGCAAGCTTTAGAGTTATCCTCTCCAGGGCAAAGACTGTCACATGGGATGCAGGCTGGATATCACTCTCTGTAGGACATGTGACCAAGCTTTAACTACTTGGTCCTTGGACCCACATGCTTATACTTTTGGCAAAGATGGGATTATCTTGTTACTACCAAATTTTGACAGTATAAATTCTAGGGTCTTGACACACCTCAAATATCATACTAGGTATAAAAAAAAATTACAATGACATAGTTCAGAGTCTCCCTTTCTCATGTCCCATCCTTAAATTCATTACAAATCATAGGTCTCTAAGACGTGGGCCTCTAGTCTATGTAGCTCCCCCAAGACCAGTGATTAAAACAGAATCTCAGAGTCAATGACTGTCAGACAGGAAGAGACCTCAGAGATGACCCTGTCGTACCCCTTTGGTTTAAATGAAAAAACCTGAGGGCCAGAGACAGGGAATAATTTGCATAAGCTAACAAGGGTGGCACTGCAACTCAAATCCACGTCCTCTCAGTTTCTGCAGGCTATGTGTGTCTATATCAGTGGAGGAAACGGAATGTCTCTACCTGTGGGTTGTGATTAGAAATCAAGCAAAAGAAAAATGGGAAGGTAACTAATAATTTATGGAGCCCTATTATTTGTCTGCCTCTGAAATCAACAAAACAAAGACGAAAAGAACAGGACTTGGGGGAAATAACCGTAAAGCTACCATCTATGGAATAGTTACAGGAGACCAATCTAGTGGGAAACACATTGGTATCTAATGTTTATTAAGCACTTCCTATCTGCGTAGAAGTATCCAAGCAACCTAAAACATTATCTCATTTAACCCTCACAACTAGCCAATGAGTTAATAACAACAGTCAAAAATAATAATAGTGGCTACTATTTACTGGGCATTTTTTTTTTTTCAAATGGGATGATTTTATTAAATAACATGATTGAGGTTGGTACCGTTGTTATTAAGACAGAGGTCCCCAGGCTGCGGAAAATTCCACTGCCTCAAGCAGCTTGCTTATTAGCACACCCCATACCTTTACATTAATATCCTGGTTCCTTTGCTTGGCACGCCCTATAGCTTTACGTTAAAATCCTGGTTCTGTTCTCCTTAACTGCTGTCCAAAAAACTAGAGGAAATCAGTGGAAGCTGGTTTAGGTGCCATTTGACATTCAGGATAAACTTTTAGACCTCATACATAGTAACTTTCCCGCCTCTGGGTGGAGTTTAACTGCCATTTTCTAAACACATGGTGCATGAAGTTATAAGTAAACCCCATTGCACCTGAGCAGTATGATTAAGAGTGCTGCTGATGTCACTTCTATGAACTTCCTACTTGGAACCCCCTTAAAAGTAACCTTCCCCCTTGCCCTCCCTGAGCAGTCTTGGTGGCAGCAGCCCTGTTTCCTTTCCTTGGGCAAAGAAGCCTTTCCACTCTCCTACCTTAGTCTCTCATTTATGGGCTGAGACGAGTCGCGCTGAGCAGGACCTGGGGTTTCCACCTGACAACTTCATCCACAGTACAAAGATGAGCAAACAGACTTACAGAGCATGAAAAACTTGTACAAGGTCACACAACTGGTAAATGGAAGAGCTAAATTAAAACTCAGGTCATCTGATCAAAGAACCTAAGCTTTTAAATGCATCGCTATCCTGGCTCTCAAATGTAACTTGCTTAAAGGCAGTGGTTAAGAGCTACAGCTGCTAACAAAAAGGTCAGCAGTTCGAATCCACCAGTCACTCCTTGGAAACCCTATGGGGCAGTTCTACCCTGTCCTGTAGGGTTGCTATTAGTCGGAATCAACTTGACAGAAATGGGTTTGGTTTTTTTCTGGATCCTGGCTCTCAGATACAACCTGCTTAAAAATTAACACAAAAGCATCGCTGTATCAACACTTCTGGTCTTTTTATTTTCCTCAAAAATAAATCAAATCCAAAATAAATGTTGTTATTTTATAAAGCATATTCTAATTGTCTTCTCTAGTTTTGTTGCAAGCTGGAGTGAAATCATAATGTTGGCATTGTATCTAAAACAGTTATTAACCATGATCATTTTATTAAAAAAAAATTGTATTTCATCACTGGGGAAGAAATTTCATAGCCCTTTTGAGTGTATAGGGAATTGGGTTTAATGTATGTATACTGTCAGTGTGTGTGTGTGTGTGTGTGTGTGTGTGTGTGTGTGTGTGTGTGTGTGTGTGTGTGTGTGTGTGTGTGTGTGTGTGTGTGTGTGTGTGTGTGTGTGTGTGTGTGTGTGTGTGTGTGTGTGTGTGTGTGTGTGTGTGTGTGTGTGTGTGTGTGTGTGTGTGTGTGTGAATAACTGAATGAGAGAGATAATATGATGGAAGGAGGCACTACATAGTCACTGCTTCCAAGATTATGTAGGAGGCCACGCAGCTTAATAATTTCAGCACTGTAATTTTAAAAATCAGTAGCCCTGGTAACCAGTCTATGACTGACATGTTATAAAAAAGAAACATTGTGTGGTTGTTTGTCCTAGACATACTGACAAGCTTTGTTCTAGGCTTTATAAATCCAAGGTATTATTTACATACGCTCAGCTACAACACAGAATCCTTTCATTAAAAGACATTCTTACACTTATCTGTACCTTAAAAATAGAAATACTTGAATAAGACCACATATTTTTTTCTCTTTTGCTAAATTACTGGTTAGAGAAGAAAACCACAGAAACTCACTGAATGGTACTGAACGGTTTATCATAGAGATTAATTATATCCCCTTAAGTGGCACTCACCTGACTATCCTCTTCTTTGTCCTCCTAAGCAGCAAGGTGTGCAACCCTGCCCTGAAGACAGCAACATGGAATGTAGATGGGCTTGTTCCCAGGTGGCGGCTGTCAAGGTGATTTAACAGCTACTCCAAGGCCATTTTTTCTGCTTTCCAGTTCTCAAGGAGCCAGGTCTACCTTTAGCCCTTTTGGAGGAAGAGCAGTGTTTCTAGTGCAAAGGAATCGTATTTTTGGAGTCGCACACAGGTGTAAATAAGGGTAGTAGAAGCCTTTATATTCTGAGCTACAAACTTGGAGAAAATGTGCACATTATGCTTAAACCACAGGAGAGGGTGATTTAACTTCCCATTTGATTGCCATGAAGATCATCGGATCATACCTTTTCCAAGGAGATTTATTATCCATCCAGCCATCAAGCCATTTTTCTGTCCATCCACTCACTCCCTCCTTTCCCCAAGGGCAGGCACAGGGCTAGGTGCTTGACACATATGCACAGGAACTGGATCAAAGTGGTAAAGAGTCAGATCTGGGTTTGAATATTGGTTCTGTTACTTCAGAGCTGTATGATCTGAGGCAGGTCTCTCAACTCTGAGATTTAATTTCCTCATTGTAAAAAGGCGTGAATAATAGTGCCTTCTCTCTCACTCAGGGTGAGGAATAATGAGATACACGGCCTACCACATAGCCAGTGCCTGATAGTTAGTAGGCATATTAGATACTATTGTTCCCATTTTAGGTATGAGAAAACTGAGGCTCAGAAGAGGTAAGTGACTTGTTCAAGATCTCAACTCTAGTAAGTGATGAAGCCAAGACTTCATACCAGGAGTGTAAGAAACATACAGGCTCCCCCCAGTAGCATGCTCCTCCTCTAATGAGCTCACAGTCTACTAAGGAAATAGTCACATAAACGTGGCGTCTCCCACAATCACTGTAACTGAAATCTATGATAGTAGGGGGCAGAAATGTAGTCTAGGAAAGCTTCTAGGAAGAGGTGGCATCTGAAATGGGTCCTGAAGGACCATTCAGAACCTCTTAGATAGAATGGGAAGGAGGAGACAGTATTCAGACTGAAGAAAGGTACACTGCAAAAGCAGGTAAGTGAAAGAACAGGGTGCTTCTTAAGGCTCCAGTCCAGGGCACTTGAGGGAGAGCAACAGAGGAGGGTGGAGACTGGGCAGAGTCTGGATTAAGATAGTCTCCTTTTATCCAGTAGATAATCAGGATCCATGGATATGTTTTAAGTAGATGGATAAACTCAAGAGTTAACTAAGGCCTTAAGATGGCTGGAAGTGAATCACACTTGAACCTTTTCCATTTTCACTTGGAAACAGAACACCCCTCCTGCCAGGCAGGCTCATCTCATGTTTCCATGCCAACCAATTGCTGAGGCTTAGGGTAGGCTAAACCCTAAGGATAGGAGTGGTGCTGGTAAAGAAGAGGGCAGGGACAGGGTCAAACTGTGGGAAGCGAGGTAGGAGGTGGGCTGGAAGGGCAGTGGAAGTGGCGGCAGTCCTCTTCAAAACAGGGGAACAGCAAGAACCAGAAAGGGAGGGTTGGGTAAACCTAATTGCATCTGAATTTGTTGCAAGCCTGGTCGCTGGCACATGCGTGTGTGCGTGCACACACACACAGACATCATTCAAACCAGTTCTTTGAGCTAATATGTACTCTCTGAACACTTTCAGAGATATCTCATGTAATTTAATGACTTCTAATCAGTTCACTCACTGGAAATCAAATTATGAATGTTAGAACTCTGTGATTTTCAAGAAATCTTTCCAGCCTTTCCATATGCTTTCCAAAGTTACTTAGTCTTGAAGTAGGAAATTCTGTTTTTGCTATGTGTTAGCAATGTGGAGCATCGAGGTTCAGGGTTGGTTTCCAAGTTCTGAGGCAGCTAACTCTGAATGTGATCAAAAATGAAATCCATCCAAAGAACTAGCCTTCCCATTAGCTGCAGGTTTGCACTGGAGAGACTGAGAAATTTTAAGATATTATTGTCAGGTTGATGAACAAGAAAATTAAAAAGAGAATGAGAGAGGAGAGAGAAAAAAGAGAAGAAAAAAAGATAAAGCAATGGTTCTTAACCTTGGCTGCACATTGGAATCAGTTGGAGTGCTTTAAAAAATCCTGATGCCTGGGGGCCCACTCCCTGAGATTTTGATTTAATAGGTCTGGGAAGGGGCCCAGGCATCAGGGTTTTAAGAGCTCCCCAGGTGATTCTAACAGGTAACCAAGGCTGAGAAACACTGAGATAAAGCAAGAAGTGGCAGATAGCTGGTAAAACAAACCTACTATAAAGACCCTTTTTCGCTCTTCGTAGGAGAGAAAGCCAATGTGGATTGGATGCAGTGGAAGAAAGGTTGAGGATGTGAATTTCCCCAGAAGGGGCCCCCATGCTTAAGAAATTCCTCTTAATCGAGACAGCATTTTCACAAAGTTAAATACCACCCATGGAACTACCACCCAGACCAGGAAACAGAAGATTACTGGTATGTCCAGAAATTCCTCTTATGTCCCCTCCTGGTCACTACCTGCTCATCTGCCCTAAAGATAACCACTTTTGACTTGTATCACCATAGGCTAGTTTTGTTTGTTTTTGAATATGTATGAAAACTCAACGTATGGACATTAGATTTGGACATCCTTTTATTGTTGGTCTCCCCACCAGGTGGGGCGTAACCTAAAGCAAGCATTGAGCATTTTTATCATTTTATCGTTAACTTTGAACCTAGTTAAGTGTCTGACATGTGGGACAGCAATAGTTATTTATAAAAAGAATGAATGAAAAAGCATGAGGTGCAGGTGTGTAAAATGAATATTAGAGAGACATAATTTTCATCAGACTTCTTTATATGCATATTCAAGAAGTCATGCAGGCAACTGCAGCATGCTTTAATGGAAATGAAACAAAGCAAAAAAACAGATGCTTTCTGTAATTTCAACTGAATTTAACAAGTATGTATGGAAATTCCTTCTGCTCAGACTCTATGCTATACCCTAAGAGCCACAGTCTGGGACTTTCAGCAAAAGATTAAGTCTTTGAAGCATTTATTGCTGCTTCTATATTGATCTGTGACTAGTCTAGTAGTTCAAGAAGTCCTTGCTTTAACTATTTTTTCACTGGTATAATATGGTTGACTGTGGTATGGGGATTTAAAAAGTGCAGCAATTGACATTTTGAATAGTTCTGAAGAAGACTGTTCAGCACTTCCTGTGTTTTCAGCAGTGTTTCAAAATAAATAAACTTCACAGAGCACTGTTTCCCAAACTTGCTTTATCCCACCCATCACCTGCATTTCTCGCTTAAGTCCCGATTTCTAGAGGATACTCATTATTAGGCAAGTTTGGGAAGCACTGTCACAGAATACCTTAACATGCACCAAAGTCCTGGTTGCAGCGTTTTTACAGGTGAGATGATGAAGTTGAAGGAGAGCGAGAGAGAAGGAAATAGCAAACGACAAATAATAAGCATCTATTTTGATGAATCAGAACCCACTCAATGGCAGCTAACAGCAATGACTTTGTGACAAATACTTTTGAGGCAATTAAAATTTCTGTTGGATTAAATACTTGCAACACCCATTAAAATTGAATAATTATTCCTATTGTACATTAATTGACCCATAATCACATAGCTAGCAAGTAGCCAACTCTAGAATATGAGGCTCAACATGGCTGTCTTAAAAACTGTCTGACTTAGAACATTATCTTTCTGCAGGAAAGTCTGTGGAAAGCCTCTCTTTCTCATTTAGAGATATTGACAGTTACCCTTATTGTTAAGTAAATGGAGGCTGTGGATTAAACCAGTAGAAACCCAGATAATGATTCTAACAATTCAGTTCTAGAAGCAAAAGGTAAAAAGAGAGAGAGGCAGAAAACGGAGTTACAAAAGAACTCATGGCTTCAGTTAGGCTGAGGTAGTCTAGAACAGAAGACTTGGTTAGATGCTGGAAAAACACTTAGATCAGGAAATCATCAAGCCAGTAGTAAAGTCAGAATAGGCACCAAATTCTGAATTTAGAAATTCTGAACAAAGATTCTGATTTTGACTTCCATATACAGGGCACAGACAGCAAAAACTCTGGAGTACTTTTTCTCTTTTTGGAATCTTTGATGTGGTGGCCACTGCAGTGCAATAAAGCCGTGTCCATGTGTTTGATGACTGTTTCCAGCCAGGCTCACCTGGTGAGTCTATTGTCAGCAGCAGTCTAAGCAGTAGCTGTAGCAGGGTTACAGGAGGTACAGCGAGGAAGAAAGGGGGAGGAGTACAAAGAGGAGGAAAAGCGGTAAGAGGACAAAGTGGAGGACAAAGATAAGCGCGAGAAGGAAGGCAACGTTAATGGCTACCGTTTGCTGAGTACCTCTACTGTGTGCCAGGTACTGTGCCATGCTTTAAAACAAAACAAAACCTTTTTACTAGAGTAAAACACACATACAGAAAAGTGCACAAGTCATAATTATACCTCCTGATGCACTTTCACAAAGTTAAATACCATGCATGCAGCTACCACCCAGACCAAGAAGAACAACATTACTAGAAGATACTCATGTCCAGAAATTAATCTCCTCTTGGTCACTACCTGCTCATCCTCCCTAAAGATAACACTTTCGACTTCTATCACCACAGGTTACTTTTGCTTTTGAATGTTATGCAAATGGAATCAGTATGGTAGGCAAAATAATGCCCTCACCTAAAGGTGTCCATGTCCTAATCTTGGAAACTGTGAATATGTTACCTTACGTGGCAAAAGGGACTTTGCAGATGTGACTAAGAGTACAGACTTAGACATGGGGAGATGATCCTGGGTTATCCAGTGGACCCAAGCCAACCACAGCTCTCAGCTGAAAACCATCAAGAAAATAGGAACCTTGGTCCTCCAAGTGCAAGGAACTGAAATCTAACTACTGAATGAGCAGGAAACGGATTCTTCCCACAGAGCCTTACAGAAAGGAATGCAGCCTGATGACACCTATATTTTAGTCTGTTGAGACCTATAATGTACTTCTGACCCACAGAGCCGTAAAATAATAAATTTCTGGGTTTTTTTAAGTCACTAAGTTTGCAGTAATTTGTTACAGCAGCCTACATACATAGTATTATGTGTGTGTCTGTTTTCTCTGACTCAATATTATGTTTGCAAGATTTACATCTGCCGTTGCATGCTGCAGCTGTTAATTCATTTTCACGCTTGTTGTTAGATGCTATCAAGTTGGTTCCGACTCATAGTGACCCTATGTACAACTGAACACTGCCCGGTCCTGTGCCATCCTCACAATCATTGTTATGCTTGAGCTCATTGTTGCAGCCACTGTGTCAATCCATCTCATTAAGGGTCTTCCTCTTTTTCACTGACCCTCTTCCTTTACCCAGCATGATGTCCTTCTCTAGGGATAGGTCAATCCTGATAACATGCCCAAAGTACGTGAGACGAAGTTTCACCATCCTTGTGTCGAAGGAGAATTCTGGCTGTACTTTTTCCAAGATGAACTTGTTTGGTCTTCTGGCAGTCCATGGTATATTCAATATTCTTCACCAACACTGTAATTCAAAGATGTCAATTCTTCTTCTGTCTTCCTTATTCTTTGTCCAGCTTTCGCATGCATATGAAGCAGCTGAAAACATTATGGCTTGAGTCAGGCGCACCTTAGCCCTCAAAATGACATCTTTGCTTTTTAACACTTTAAAGAGGTCTTTTGCAGCAGATTTGCCCAATGCAACATGTCGTTTGATCTCCTGACCGCTGCTCCCATGGGCACTGATTATGGATCTGAGTAAAATGAAATCTTTGACAACTTCCTTCTTTTCTCTGTTTATCATGATGTTGCTTACTGGTCCAGTTGTGAGGATTTTTTTTTTTCTTTAATTGTTGTAGTTTAAATGAAGTTTACATTTCAGTTTAGTCTTCCATACAAAAATTTATACATACATTGTTATGTGAGCCTAATTGCTCTCCCCATACTGTGATGGCACACTCCTTCTTTCCACCCCTCCTTCCCCGTGTCCATTCAACCAGCTCCTAACCCTCTGTACCTTCCTATCTCACCTCCGGACAGAAGCTGCCCCTTTGGTCTCTTGTGTCTACTTGAGCTAAGAGGCACCCTCCTCACGAGTATCACTTTATGTCCCACAGTCCAGTCCAATCCCTGTCTGAAGAGTTAGCCTTGGAAATTGTTTTAGTTCTGGGCTGATAGAGAATCCGAGGGCTATGCTTTCCAGGGTTCCTTCAGTCTCAGTCAGACCATTAAGTCTGGTCTTCTTACTACAATTTGAGTTCTGCACCCCATCTTTCTCCTGCTCCATCAGGGACTCTCTGTTGTGTTCCCCGTCAGGGCAGTCATTGGTGGTAGCCGGGCACCATCTGGTTCTTCTGGTCTCAGGCTGATGAAGTCTCTGGTTTATGTGGCCCTTTCTGTCTCTTGGACTGATACTTTCCTTGTGTCTTTGGTGTTCTTCATTCTCCTTTATTCCAGGTGGTTGGGACCAATTAGATGTATCTTAGATGTCTGCTTGCAAGCTTTTAAAACTCCAGATGCCACTCACCGAAGTAGGATGCAGAACATTTTCTTAATAAGCTTTGTTATGCCAGGTGACCTAGATGTCCCCTGAAAGCGTGGTCCCCAGATCCCCACCACTGCTACTCTGTCCCTCAAAGTGTTTGACTGTATTCAGGAAACTTCTTAGCTTTGGTATAGTCCAGTTGTGCTGACTTCCCCTGTAGTGTGTGCTGTCCTTCCCTTCACCTAAGGTAATACTTGTCTACTATCTAGTTAGTGAATAACCCTCACCCTCCCTCCCCACCCTCATAACCATGAAAGAATGTTCTCTTCTGTGTTTAAACTTTTTCTTGAGTTCTTATAATAGTGATCTTATACAGTTGATATTTGTCCTTCTGTGACTAAATTCACTCAGCATAGTGACCTCCAGATTCCTCCATGTTATAAGATGTTTCACAGATTCATCATTGTTCTTTATCATTGTGCAGAATTCCATTGTCTGGATATACCATAATTTGTTTATCCATTCGTCTGTTCATGGGCACTGAGGTTGTTTCCATCTTTTGTGCTATTGTGAACAGTGCTGCAGTGAACATGGGTGTGCATATATCTATTTGTGTGACGGCTTTTATTTCTCTAGGATATATTCCAGGGAGCAGGACAGCTGGATCGTATGGTACTTCTATTTCTAGCTTTTTAAGGAAGCGCCAAATTGATTTCCAAAGTGGTTGTACCATTTTACATTCCCACCAACAGTGTTTAAGTGTTCCATTCTCTCTATAACCTCTACAGCATTTATTATTTTGTGTTTTGTGGATTAATGCTAGCCTTGTTGGGGTGAGATGATATCTCATTGTAGTTTTTTTTTTTTTTTTTAATACCCCAACCTAATCCTTTTTATATATATATATATATATATATATATATATATATATATATTTTATTGTACTTCAGGTGAAGGCTTACAGAACAAATAGTTTCTCATGAAACAGAAGTACACATGTTGTTTTATAACGTTGGTTAATAACCCCACAACATATCAACCCTCTAACTTCTCAATCTCTTTTTTTTTTTTTTGGTGAAAATACACATAGCCAAAGATACACCATTTCAAAAATGTCTACATGCACAGTTCAGTGACATTGACTACGCTCTTCAAATTGTGCTGTTATTCTCACTTAAGATGATGGCTTACAGAACAAAATAGTTTCTCATTTAACAATTACTACACATGTTACCCTATGACAATGGTTAACAATCTCACAACCCATCAACAATATCCTTACTCAACCTTGGGTTCCCTATCACCAGCTTCCTTGTCCCCTTCTGCCTTCTGGCCCTTGTCACTGGACTCCTGTACCTCGTTAGTCTCATTTGGTTTTATGGGGCTGTCCACTCCCAGGCTGAACCATGAACCTCGGAGGTGACTTCACCACTGAGCTAAAAGGGTGTCTGGGGGCCATACTCTCGGGGTTTCTCTAGTCTCTATCAGGCCAGTAAATCTGGTCTTTTTTTTTTTTTTTTTGAGTTAGAGTTATGCTCTACATCCTTCTCCAGCTCTGTCCAGGACCCTCTGTTGTGATCCTGGTCAGAGCAGTCAGTGGTAGTAGTCCGGCACCATCTAGCTGTACTGGACTCAGTCCGGTGGAGGCCTTGGTAGCTGTGGACAATTAGTCCTTTGGACTAATCTTTTCCTTGTATCCTGTTCTCTTCATTCTCCCTTGCTCCTGAAGGGATAAGACCAATGGAGTATCTTAGATGGCCGTGTTGAGCTTCTTTCTGGATGTTCTGTCCTTCACCGAGAGTGGTGTGTTGAAGTCTGCTACTACTATTGTGGAGCTGTCTATCTTTCTTTTCAATGCTGTTGGAGCTTGTTTTATGTATTTTGGAGCCCTGTCGTTGGGTGCATAAATATTTATTATAGTTATGTCCTCCTGGTGTATTGACCATTTAATCATTATATAGTGTCCTTCCTTATCCTTTGTGGTGGATTTTACTTTAAAGCTTATTTTGTCAGAGATTAATAATGCCACTCCTGCTCTTTTTTGAGTGTTGTTTGGTTGATACATTTTTTGCATCCTTTGAGTTTTAGTTTGTTTGTGTCTTTAAGTCTAAGGTGTGTCTCTTGTAGGCAGCGTATATATGGATCATGTTTTTTTAATCCAATCTGCCACTTTCTGTCTCTTTATTGGTACATTTAGTCCATTTATGTTCAGCATAATTATTGATGGGTATGAGTTTAGTGCTGTCATTTTGATGTCTTTTTTTGTGTGTTGTTCAGTTTCTTTGTTCCACTTAATTTTCTGTGCCGAGTTGTTTTTATGTATTTTCTTTTCATCTTTTTCATTGTTGTTGATTTTGTTTGCTGAGTCTTTATATTTTTCTAGTTTTTATTTTGACTTGTAGGATTGTTAGTTTCCTTTGTGGTTACCTTAATAGTTACTCCTATTTTTTTAAGTTTATACCAGTCTTTTATTTCTTTATATTGCCTTGACTTCCTCTCCATATGAAACATCTATGACTACGTTTTTAAGTCCCTCTTTTAATGTTGTTATCTTTTACATATTGACATCTGTTTCCTATTTTCAGTGTTTTAGCTTTGATTTACTTTTGTGACTTCCCTCTCTGGGTTGATATCTGGTTGTTATGTCCTGTGTTCTAGTCTTGGGTTGTTATCTGATGTTACTGATTTTCTAACTGGAGGACTCCCTTTAGTATTTGTGATTTTGGTTTGGTTTTTGCAAATTCCCTAAACTTCTGTTTATCTGGAAATGCCCTAATTTCACCATCATATTTGAGAGACAGTTTTGCTGGATATATAATTCTTGGCTGGCAGTTTTTTTCCTTCAAGGCTTTATATATGCTATCCCATTGCCTTCTTGCATGCATGGTTTCTGCTGAGTAGTCCAAGCTTATTCTTGACTCTCCTTTGATGACTTTTTGTTTATCCCCTAGCTGCTCTTAAAATTCTCTCTTTATCTTTGGTTTTGGCAAGTTTGATTATAATATGTCTTGGTGACTTTCTTTTGGGATCTACCTTATGCGGGGTTTGATGAGCATCTTGGATAGATATCTCATCATCTTTCACGATATCAGGGAGGTTTTCTGCCAACAAATCTTCAACAATTCTCTCTGTATTTTCTGTTATCCCCCTTCCCCCATTTTGGTGCTCCAGTCACTCATAGGTTATTCCTCTCGATAGAGTCCCACATAATTCTTAGGGTTTCATTTTTTTAATCCTTTTATTTTTCCTCAAATAAGTTGGTGTCAAGTGCTTTATCTTCAGTCTCACTAATTCTGACCTCCATTGCCTCAGTTCTGCTCCTATGACTTTTCACTGAGTTGTCTAATTCTGAAATTTTATTGTTAATCTTCTGGATTTCTGACTGCTGTCTCTTTATGGATTCTTGCAGCCGGTTAAATTTGTCATTATGCTCTTCTCTAATCTTTTTAATTTTCTCTGTTGTGTGTTCTGCGTTTTGCTTAATTTCCTTCCTAATTTCTCAAACAGTTCTGTATATTAATATTTTGTATTCCCCCTCTGGTAATTCCAAGAAATTTTCCTCCTCTGGAAAATTTCTAGATTATTTTGGGAGCTTGCTGAAGCCATCATGGATTGCCTCTTTATGTGAATTGATATTGACTGTTGTCTCCGAGCCATCAATAAGTGATTATATTTATTTATTTTATGTTTGCTTACTGTGTCCTAGCATCTTGCTTTTTATCGATATGCCCAAATAGACTGCTCGTATGAGCTAGTTTGATTATTGGCACCTTTGAAGCTCTAATGTCCTGTCAATCAGGTGGTTAGATCTGTTACTAGGTATGTGAGCTCAGGAGTCCACCCCCTCCTCCTGTATGGATTCAGCTCAGGTGCCCAGGGAGATAGCCAACAAGCATGTGGTGTAGGCTCTCGCCTACAGTCCTAGACAGGCATGGGTTATTGGTGTAGGTACAGGCATCTGGCCGCAGCAGGGGGACACACTCTGAGCAAGGCAGGGGGCTGACGGCCGCCCCTGAGTGTCCAGGAGGAAGGCATGTCCATGTTCCCTAGAGCTCGTAGATGGGTGGGTTTTGCAGTCGGACTATGAGCACCCAGTGCTGTTGGCTGTAAGGACTAGGGGTCACCTCTTATTCTTGGGCCCCTACTGCAGGTGGCTAGGTGGCATGGGTGGAGTCAGCAGTCCTCAGGCCCCTGATGTTGGTAGGTGAAGATCCTGCTTAACGGGCAGAGCAGTGTCAAATGTTACAAACCTGCCACTTCACAGCTGAAACAGTTCAAGTTAGACTTCAGGAATATATCCTGTTGTACTGCAGTAATGAGGGCCTATGCTGTTGAAGTGGCCCCACACAAGTCTCTGCAGTGGGAAAGGCATTCAAAGTTCGTGGATCCCTTATGCCTATGCCTAGGCAAAGGAGCTGTGCGTACCCTGGGTTCCTGGCTTAGGGGAGCCAGCAGTTTGTTTTTTCCCTTATTTGTTAATTTGTTCACTCTCCAAGGCCGGGAGAATGGCTCAGGGTGTGTGACAGATGCTACTTCCAGCCCAGGGGACTTGGCAATTGCTGAAGCTGGTCAGGGACCCAGTGCAGAGCAGAGAGCGGGGACGTAAATGGGAGAGAGGTTTCTCCCTAAAGGGAGTGTTTTCGATCCGTGCAGTAGGCTGTACGCAAGTACTTAGCTTTTGCCGATCGAGGGCTGTTTCTCACTGGTTCTCGGTAGCCGAGTAGACTCTCTGCTGCTGGGTCTCTCCTTGTACAGATAACATGCCTCTCAAGCACTGCTGCTTGCCTGCCTCACCGCTCACCCATGAACTGATCAGGCCTGAAGGGCTCAGGCTGTCTCCGGGTCAAGTCTGGCAGCTCCTCACTGCTTCTGAATTGTCTCTCCCTCTCCCTGCCACTCAGTCCGGTTCCTCAACTTTGCCTTAGATGTTCAGGGCTCCTAGATTGTCATATATAATTGACTCACTTGTTTTTTTGGGTCTTTGTTGTAAGAGGGTCCACTGGAAGCATCTGACTACTCCGCCATCTTGGCCCTGCCTCCCAGTTGTGAGGAGTTTTGTTTTCTTTATGTTGAGATGCAATCCATACTGAAGGCTGTGGTCTTTGATCTTCATCAGTAAGCGCTTCTAGTCCTCTTCACTTTCAGCAAGCAAGGTTGTGTCATCTGTATAACCCAGGTTATTAATGAGTCTTCTACCAGTCCTGGTGCCGAGTTCTTCTTCATATAGTCCAGCTTCTCAGATTATTTGCTAAACATAAAGATTGATTAAGTACGGTGAAAGACTACAACCCTGACACACACCTTTCCTGACTTTAAACCATATGGTATCTCCTTGTTCTGTTCAATCAGCTGCCTCTTGGTCTGTGTACAGGTTCCTCTGGAGCACAATTAAGTGTTCTGGAATTCCCATTCCTTGCAATGTTATCCATAATTTGTCACGATCCACACAGTCAAATGCCTTTGCATAGTCAATAAAACACAGGTAAACATCTTTCTGGCATTGTCTGCTTTCAGCCAAGATCCATCTAACATCAGCAGTGATATCCCTCCTTCCACATCCTCTTCTGAATCCAGCTTGAACTTCTGTCATTTCCCTGTCAATATTCTGCTGCAAGTGCTTTTGAATGATCTTCAGCAAAATTTTAATGATATTGTTCAATAATTTCCACATTCTGTTGAATCACCTTTCTTTGGAATGAGCACAAATATGTATCTCTTCCCATGGATTGGCAGGAAGCTGTCTTCCAAATTTCTTGACATAGATAAGCGAGCACCTTCAGTGCTACATCCCTTTGTTGAAACAGCTCAGTGGTATTCCATCAATTCCTGGAGGCTTGTTTTTCGGCTTTCCCTTCAGTGCAGCTTGGACCTCTTCCTCCAGTACCATAGGTTTTTGATCATATGCTACCTCCTGAAATGGCTGTCGACCAGTTTTTTTTGGTACAGCGACTCTGTGTACTCCATCCACCTTCTTTTGATGCTTCTGGCGTCGTTCAATATTTTCCCTGTAGAATCCTTCAATATTGCAACTCAAGGCTTACCTTTTTTCTTCAGTTCTTTCAGCTTGAGAAATGCTGAGTGTGTTCTTCCCTTCTGGTTTTCTAATTTCAGGTCTTTGAACATTTCATTATAATACTTTACTTTGTCTTTTCGAGCTGCCCTTTCAAATCTTCTGCTCAACTCTACTTCATCATTTCTTCTATTCACTTTAGCTACCCTGTGTTTAAGAGCAAGTTTCAGAGTCTCTTCTGATATCCATTTTAGTCTTTTCTTTCTTTCCTGTCTTTTTAATGACCTTTTGCTTTCTTCACGTATGATGTCATTCCACAAACTCATCTGATCTTTGGTGATTAGTGTGCAATCTGTCAAATCTATTCTTGAAATGGTCTCTAAATTCAGGTGGGATATATTCAAGGTTGGATTTTGGCTCTTGTGGACTTGTTTTAATTTTTTCCAGCTTCAGCTTGAACTTGGATATGATCAATTGATGCTCTGTTCCACAGGTGGCCTCTGGCCTTGCTCTGACTAATGACATCGAGCTTTTCCGTCACCTCTTTCCAGAGATGTAGCTGATTTGATTTCTGTGTATTGCATCTGGAGAGGTCCATGTGTATAGTTGCTGTTTATGTTGTTGAGAAAAGGTGTTTGTAATGAAGAAATCATTGGTCTTGAAAAATTCTATCATGCAGTCTCTGGCATCATTTCTGTCACTGAGGCCATATTTTCCAATTACTGATCCTTGCTCTTTTTTTCCAGCTTTCGCATTCCAATCACTGGTGATTATCAATGCATCTCGATTGCATGTTTGATCAATTTCAGACTGCAGACGTTGGTAAAAATCTTCAATTTCCTTGTCTTCGGCATTAGTGGTCAGTGCGTAAATTTGAATAATAGTAGCATTAGATGGTCTTCCTTGTAGGCATATGGATACCATCCTATTACTGACAACATTGTACTTCAGGATAGATCTTGAAATGTTCTTTTTGACGATGAATGCGATGCTATGCCTCTTTAATTTGCCATTCCCAGCATAGCAGACCATATGATTGTCCAATTCAAAATGGCCAGTACCAGTCCATTTCAGCTCACTAATTCCTGGGATATTGATGTTTATGCGTTCCATGTCAGTTTTGATGACTTCTGATTTTCCTAGATTCATACTTCATAATTCCATGTTTTGATTATTAATGGATGTTTGGAGCTGTTTCTTCTCATTTTGAGTCATGCCACAACAGCAAATGAAGGTTCCCGAAAGCTTGACTACATCCATGTCGTTAGGTTGACTCTACTTTGAGGAGGCAGCTCTTCCCTAGTCGTCTTTTGAGTGTCTTCCAACCAGAGGGTTTCATCCTCCAGCACTATACCAGCCAGTGTTCCACTACTATTCATAAGGTTTCCACTAGCACATTTTTTTCTGAAGTAGACTGCTAGGTCCTTTTTCCTAGTCTGTCTTAGTCTGGAAGCTCTGCTGAAACCTGTCTACCATGGGTGACCCTGCTGGTATTTGAAATACTGGTGGCATAGCTTCCAGCATCACAGCAACACACAAACCACCACAATACGACAAACTGACAGACATGTGGGGTCATTTTCACTGCTGTATTATATTCCCTTACATGATTACATACACTTATCCATTCTATTCTTGATAGACATTTGGGTTATTTCTAGGTTTAGTCTGTTACAATACTGCTATGAACATTCTAGTCTGTGTTTTTGGTGAACTCATGTACACATTTCTATTGGGTATATACAGAGAAAGGAGCCTTGGTGGCAAAGTGGTTAAGTGCTCAGCTGGGTAACTGAAAGGCTGATGGTTCTAAACTACCCAGCGACTCCATGAGAGGAAAGACCTGGCGATCTGTTCCCGTAAAGATTATAGCCTAGAAAACCCTAAGGGGAAGTTCTACTCTATCACTTTGGGTTGCTGTAAGTCCAAAATTGACTCAATGGCACCTAACAACAACATATATAGAGAAGTGGAAGTTCTAGATCATAGGGTATAATATGTTTCAGCTCTAGTAGACAGTGACAGTTTTTAATGTGGTTGTGCAAATTTAACCCCCATGAACACTGTATGAGAATCTCCACATCCTCACCAATAATTAGCATGAACAGTCTTTATTTTAGCCATTCTAGTGGAGAGATAGTAGCATTTTAATTTGCATTTTCTTAATGACCAATGAAATGAGCATCACTTCCTATTGTGAACTGACCATTTGTCTACCCTCTTTTGTGGAATGACTGTTTAAGTCTTTTACCACTTTAAAATTTTCGTGTCTACCTTTTTAAAGTGATTTGTGGCAGTTTTCTTAAAATTCTGATTATGATTCCTTTGTCATGTATGTGTACTGCCAATATCTTTTCCTATGACCTGGCTTCCCTTTTTACTCTGTTTATGAATGTCTTTGATTTTGGAATTCACTATAAGAAACCCCATCATGCTTGGCCTTTCAAGTCTTTCCTATAGGCTACTTCCTTCTCCCCCCATCAGATCCTAGAGCAGAGTCTGGATTCAGAATAATAATTTGTTATTTTCATCTTTTTTTCCCAACAAGCTTTAGGTGTATCTATGAGGGCATGTTTGTTCCATCTTTTTATCCTTGACAGCATCCTACGCAGTTATTTATAATTAAGTCACTCAAGAAAAACTTAAACCCTGCCCTTTCTACTATACCATACTTTCTCGAAGTTAGTCAGAAGATTGTACAATCCCCCCATCCTATATGCTGAGTCCTATGCCAGGAAACCTCATGCTTCTTTGCTGAGGATACATGGTCAATGAAAGAGTGTGAACCCTGGTTCAGATTTGAGCCAACAAAACTCTATGTCAACTCTGGAGTCAGAAGGAAAAGGCTGACAAGGATCCACAAACCTACCATGTTTAAAGTCCTCATTATTAAGGGAGGTGCACTATACATGAGATGACTATGTTTTTCAGAGTAAAACTTACAGGCCTTGCTATAACAATTACAAGTGCCTATGAAAATGAAGGAGCATATGAAATCATGCATATCGCGGAAAATGTGGTATTTTCCAGAGGCTCTGGCCATACATCTTACCCCGAGCTGTAAGGCTAGGAGCAGGGATGCAGGGATTCAGCGTTGAACAAAATTGAGTTTTTATCTTTGTTCTCTTTCTTTGCTGTGTAACTTTGGGCAATAACATAAGCTCTCTGATGTTGGTTTCATTAATTATAAAATGAGGTTAATAATGACACTACCTCATAGATATTATGAGAATTAAATGATCGTCACCATCCCCACCTCAGGATACCTGAATCTGTTAGACAATCAAGGACTCACAAGAGGATTTTAGTGTGCTGAGAAGGTAGGAATGGTAGGGGTCATCTACTTAATGGGGGAGGGACAGGAGCAGAAAATTTTAGGAGAAGGAGAAGGTGTGATTATTCTGCCAAAATACAGCAGTGAGATTCATTCCATACAGGGCTTTGAGGTGGCGAAATTCTCTACTGAACTGGATTCACAGCCACCAGAAGTACAGAGTCCCTCCCTGATGACTAATGGATCCCTCATTAACAGGAAGAAAGGCATGCAAACAGTTCACAAGAAGTCGCTGTAACTGGTTTAAGAGATTTGTCTGGAGAGCAAGAGCCACAAAAGTTAATTTAAATAAGAATTATATTTCTTATAATTGGGATCACTAGAAGCTACTAAATATCCTGTTTATTATAAATTCTATTTGGCTTGTATCACATTTTCTCATTATTTTACCCATGGAAACAGATAATTGTATTTTTTTTTTTTTTTTTAAATGAAAGTCTGGGATCCTGAGTCTGAAAGACCAAATATGCAATTTTAGGAAATTAAAAAAAAAAAAAAGTACATGAAGTAAGCAATCTTACTGAAAAAATGCAGCATATACTATCTGCACATAAGTCAGTACCAACTCATGGCAACCCCAACTGTGCAGAATAAAACTGCCCCATAGGGTTTTCAAGGCTGTGTGTGATCTTTTGGAAGCAGACTGCTGGGCCTTAACTTCTGAGGCACCTCTGTGAGTTTCAACTGCCAACCTTTCGGTGAGTAGTCAAGCACTTAACCATTTGCACCACTCTGGGAGCCTGTGATAGATACCCTTTAAAAGGTCTATTGTTTTTAAAATGTAGAAAGAACAACATAAAGTAAATGCAAGTATAATTTTAAAAATAATGAAAAACAAGTTTGATGATGGGCAACTCTTCTTTACTTTCAATAAGCATTGCTGAAAAGCATCAGCTTACCACAGAGGATGAGATCCAAGTTCTCTACTTATTGAGAAAATGGCATAAAAGATGAAGAAAACATGAGTACAGAGGGATGAAATAAATAAAAAGATGGCTTTCTTTGTCAAAAAGGCATTCCAAGATGTTAGAATCATTTGAAATGAGGCCACACAGATCAAAAGATTGAGGGTTAAGAATTAAATAATTTGGGCATCACAGATACTCAGCTCTAGGGTAGAATTATAACAGATAGAGGAAATATGGAGAGCTGTATAAAAGAGGTTTTTAACAATACAAATTTACAACATTTGGAGGACTTTTTCTGATTCTCAGATTATGCCCTTTCTTATATAAAATGGTGATAACAGTAAACAGCCGTCAACTAAAAATACGTATTACAATTTATCTATTTAAATTTTTAGAATCCTTATTTGGTGAAATTAAGGTGTCACCTGATGTTTTTATTCGAATGTTGCTGGTCAGGGAAATCTACAAGTTTTGCAGTGTCTGCATCTAGACAATGACATATCAGAACACCCAGAACGCCCTAAGGATTCCACTGATTTCCAAAGTCCTCTGAGGCCTTTTCATGGGTTTTCTTCAAAACTTGGGCTGTCGGGCTGAGGACGAGGGGGAGGGGGTGGAAGCTTCTGCAGAAGGAGAAGATTAAATTGTACTGTAGGTGCTAAATAAATGTGAAATAATGTTACTATTTAGCTTTTGAAAGATTTCCTTCAGTGGAGAAAGATGACTTAAAGTGGACCATTGAAAGCTTAGAGCAAGTGGGAATTTAGAAAGTGTCTCAGGCACTAAGAAGGCTGGAAGATCAGTAAGGTATGACACAGAGCGTTATAGCTCAGTAAAGGTTTTCTGGATAAGTGAACGAATGAATGATGGGCCAATCGTCAATGAAAATAAGATTTGGATCCTGGGGGCAGAGGGATGGAAGAAAAATGTGATGGTCAATGGGACAGTTACCCATGGCACTTTTGTCCCTCTTCCCGTACAAATCTAAAAATTAAAAGCGTTGGTAAAATCAGAATCAGCCTATGATTTCAAGGAGAGGAGAAAACTCCCCCAGCTCCCAAATGACTCTTCCTCCTTTCCATTTCAGTCATAAAATTAGCTGCATGAACAAAGCTTTTATTCCACAATTAGGGATACAATAAAAAATGCAAATGCTTGAAAGAGTGAGCATAATGCTAATGAGTCTCAAAGTATAAATAAAGAATGGAAATCTATTCTGCCTTAAAGAGGTATGGGATTAGGAGCCAGGCTCTGAGCATTTAAAGGGGTAAAGGGAAGTCCCACTTACCTAAGAAGTCTCCTATGGCAGACCTCAAAACCTTAGTTTAACTTAATCCTAACAACAAAACCGTGAACTATGTATTATATCCATTTCACAAATGAGTAACACGAGTTTTAGCAATTGATAAGCCGTGAAGTCTGGACTAGAAGCCAGGCATACTCAAAGGAAGTCAGTATAATGCATAAGCCAAATAGAAGTACTAGCAACATGAGTTTAACCTGTGACCCCACCGGAGTCACCTCACGTTCACTGTACTGCTGCACAATAACCATGGGCTTCAGTAAGAAACACACTTGGGGAAGGGATTAGACTAGGCCACATAGTACCTGTATGACCTTGTGTAGGTTATTTTTAAACCACCTTGGGCTTCAGCTTCCTTGTCTCTAGAATAGGGATAATATTTATACCTATGCCATAGTACTGTTGTAAGGTTTAAATGAAGCCAGAAGTAAAGCACTGACACGTAAGTTCTCTGGACCTTCATCATGTGGCCTATGTGGCCCATCCAGACATCCCTGCCCTCTCCAGATCTCTTTCTGCTTCCCAAGTCCCAACCTTCTCCAGGAAGGGTTCTGCCTCATCCTCCAATAAGATTTTTTTTAAGGATTTTTTTTCTTTTTTTTTCACAAATTGAACCAACAGAGGATGCCATATATCCATGGGACCCTATCACACAGATGCCTTTTCCTCATCTGTAAAAGAAGGATAATAATAGTTCCTACATAATAGATAATAACAGTCTATCGCAAGAAGTTATTCTGAAGTTTAAATGCATGAATTCGTTAAGAACGATGGCTGGCATGTAATAGTTAACAAATGTTAAATGAATGAAAAAAAGGAAATCTGCTACAAATTCATCCAACAGTAGATGCCATATATCCATGGAACTCTGTAAGTACAGATTTATATAAAGTGTTGGACAGTACCCTAGAGACCATCAGGGTTCAACCAGTTGTTGTAGAGTCTGTTCCAACTCATGGCCACTCCATGTGTGTCACAGGAGGACTGTGCTCCATAGGGTTTTCAATGGCTGATTTTTCAGAAGTAGATCACCAGGCCTTTCTTCTGAGTCCCTCTGGGTGGACTCAAACCTCCAACCTTCCAGTTAACAGCTTAGCAGGTCAGTCCCAAGTTCCCCAAAATACTTACCACTTAAAATATTTATCACACTTGGATAAGTATGCATTTGTAGTCATAAGAAACAATTGGTTTGTTTTAATCTTACGGATATTACAAATATTATATATGATTATTTCTCTTTATAGTTCATAAGTTGGAAACTCAAGAGCAAATGGGAAGCCCAACCATAGCAATTATGTAGAACTTCATGGCTTAAGTCTTTTGTATAAACGCTCCTGGCTTCATTTTACTTTCTGATTCTTACTTCCTCTTCGCTTCTCTTTTTTTTGAGGGTACTTGTTTCTGGTTTATATTTTTATATTGCATACATTTTTATAAGGCATCAAATTCTTTTTTAATAAAAGTGGCATAGAAAATTATTAATCACTTTACAGATCAAATACTATGCCAAGAAAACATACCACATGGGGTTGCCATGAGTCAGAATCGACCTGATAGCAACTGGCTTGTTTAGAAAAAACAGTTTGTTTAGGAAATAATCCTGGTTCTGTTACTTACTAGTGTTGTAAACTTGACATGTTACCTAAACTTTCTAAGCCTCCATTTTCTAATCTGGTAGTATATATGGGGTTGTATAATCAGAGTGGGTTGCTGTGAGGACTAAATACATGAAACCAATGGCTCTCTAGACCTCACCTAGACTAGATGTTTTCAACAGGCAGAAAAGAAAGACATGTTTCAGAAAGCAACAGTCATTTCAGATGAACCAGTGAGTTGGAGCCACGTCAGAAAGGGTCATCAAACTCTGCTTCTATTAACAGCTACTAGATTTATTTTGAAGTGAAGCAGACAGAGGCTCTTGCTCTGTTCCTTTCCTGCTTCATGCCTTTGGGTCATTTGCTAAAAAAGCTCACCTGGGCAAATACTATCACTAGCCAGCTCTGTGTCAAGTACTGGGGAAGGAACATGCACAGAGCTGTCACAGGCCCTCTATGGAGCTGCTGAGAGTATGTTGGGCCCAAGGCTGGAGGGGAAGAAGGTAAAAATCTAACTTGTAACAGAGTTCACAAGATTTCATGGCTTTGCCTTAAATGTTCTTGAGAAATCCAGAGCCAAGTGAAGTTGAAAGCAGCAGTGCCACCGGAGAGACATCACCGGCCAGGCTCTATTTCCACATGCTTCTCTACCAGCAATTTAGTGGTGGCAGGAAGTGGAGTGAAAAAAATGTGCTAGTGTTTAAGAGAAAATAAAAATGAACAGAGATTCTTACCTAGATGATGACTGTGTAGCTCTCCCCCCTCACCAAGGCCAATCTGGTGGGACCACCCTTTCCCCACATAAAAGCCCATCAGGGTGAAGTGTCCTGAGTGAACTTGGTTTTTCAAGGCTACCCTTAATGTACTTTCCAGCCTCGTTTCCTTGAAGAAAAAGACTGAGTGTGTTGAGCATGGGGAACAGGATGAGGTTCACCATGGGCCCTGCCCCCACCCGAAGCCCTCTCACTTAGAAGGAATAGGCTGTACATGTTGTCTGACTCTATAGTTGCATTAGGTCCCAATTTAAAGAGAGTTACAGAGCTCAGCATGTGAGTGATGCAGCTTTCTGAAAGGCCTGGCAGTGGCAGATGTTTCTGGAAATCTCAGTATCAGTAGGCAGTGCCTGTGTCCTGAGGACATGACCAAACTCCATGCACTTGGTGTGAGCCCAGCTGGTATTGAACCTCCATAAGATTGGTCAAAGAGCTTGGCAAATATTTTAATATTTTCAATCTTCTCTGACAGTCTAGGTGTTCATTCATTTATTCATTCAACAAGTATTTACTAAGGAGGCTTCTTTATGCCAAGCACTGTGTTAGGTACTGTTGTTGTGTGCCGCTGAGTTGATTCCAACTCATAGCAACCCTATATGATAAAGTAGAACTGCCCTGTAGGTTTCCTAGGCTATAATCTTTACAAGAGCAGATTGCCAGGTCTTTTCTCCCGTGGAGCAGCTGATTGGTTCAAACCGCTGACCTTTTGGTTAGCAATGGAGTGCTTAAGCATTGTGCCACCAGTGTTCCTTATGTGCTAGACACTAGAGATAAAATAAAATTAAGATATTAACTGGAATTTGCGGGTCCAGTGTTAAATGATACTTCCATTTCAAGGAGCTTTACCATGAAATTTTAATAAAGACTAGAGAGACCACTATTTTAACCAATGAATTTCAAATACCAGTAATCTTTTGGGTAGATTTTACTGTTGTTGTTATTACTTGCCATGGAGTTGATTCCAATTCATGGAGATCCCACGTATGGAGTAAAACTGCTTCATAGGTTTTTCAAGGCTATGACCTTTTAGAAGCAGATCACCAGGTCTGTATTCCACGGCACCTCTGGGTGGGTTCAAACCAACTTTATGGTTAGTAGCTGAGTACTTAACCATTTGCAGTACCCAGGGTCCTAGATATTACTATAGGAAGCCTTATAGGCATGTTGTAAAGATTACAATATGATAACAACTATAAGGCACAAAATATATATATGAGGTACCAGCCAAGCGGAAATGATAGTTACAAGAATCATCTACACAGTATTTGTATAGTCTAAAGATCTGGATGATGAGTATCTTGAGGGGAGGAGGTCTGGGTTCTTATTCTCTCACTGTATCCCAACACCTATCACACAGATGGGTACATTCTAGCTAAGTGAGTAAACCGAGTTTGGTGAGTGAAAGAATCAATTTATTAATCAATGTATGAAAGCCTTATGTAAAAAGACAGGGAAGGAGGTGAACTTGAATGCATTTATCATAACTATAGCCGTTGAACCAGTAACTATCTTTGGAAGCAGAAAGTTTGAGCTCACCAGTTTAAAATGTGAACTTAGAACCACCGTGAAAAGAAAGAAGTCCTTTAGATGCAGAACAGAGAACTGTGAGCAGAGGGGGCTTGGAGAGGGTGATGAATGCAGAAAAGAAGCGGAAGAAATCATGTGGTTAGGGACACTCATATCTGTAGGTGGTGCAAATGGTTAAGCGCTGGGCTACTAACCTAAAGACTGGCAGTTTGAACCCACTCAAAGGCATCTCCGTAGACAGGCCTAGTGATCTGCTTCCAAAAGGTCACAGCCTTGAAACTTGATGGCAACTAACAACAAAAACAGGGACACTGATGACATCTATGAAGAACTGGAAGAGCCAGTTGTAGACACAGTGATTCTTTCTTACTATCCAGTGGCTCCAACTGAATTCTTTTTAGATTCTGCCTCTGGGTAGTCACTTGTTTGGGTTAAGAAAAGTCTGATGAGTTGAAAGAACTGGGCAGTCTGGAGCCATAAAATCCTGGCTTCCTTCTTCAGTCTTCATGGAGTCTGTTGTTGTGTGCTGTTGAGTTGATTCTTACTCACAGTGATCCTATATGACAGAGTGGATCTGCTCCATAGCGTTACCTAGGCTGTAAACTTTATGGGAGCAGATTGCCAGGTCTTTTCTTCCACAGAGCCACTGGTGAGTTAGAACCACTGACCTTTCAATTAGAAGCCAAGCACTCAACCATTGTGCCATGAGGGCTCCTGCATGGAGTCCAACTAAAGGAGCTAAAATCTAAAAAGTCACCAGGAAGTCTGTCGTTCTTTCCTGCTGAAGGAAATAAAAGGGACAAGAGAGGCTTATTCTAATGCTGAGAAGAGAGTGCCTGTACACAACCAATTTTGTCTCTCTGTCCCACAAAGGGAATGCTGCCCTTATAATGAATAATAAAAGTCACCAACATTTATCAGCATTTATCAACATTTATTCCCCATGTGCCAGGCATTTAAATCAAGTATTCTATTTAAACCTCGTTACTACTCCATGATATCCTACTACTATTCCCATTTTCACAAATACAGAAACTAAGGCTAGAGAGATTGATTTATTCAAGGTCACAGAGCTAGTAAGTGGCAGAACCAAGATTCAACTTTTCATCTGTCTGGCCAAATCCAGCAACTGTGCCCTTAAACACTGCTCTGTAATGCCTCACAAACGGGACCTGAATGTCTACGCCCAAGGCTAGTCTACCTATGTGATCTTGGGTGAATTACTTAATCTCTCTGAGTCTCAGTTTCTTCACCTATAAGTGACAATATCTCCTGACCTTTAGGGCTATTGGGAGAATGATGTGGGATGACATATATAAAACACAAGCATAATGGCTGTTATGGATTGAATTGTGTCCCCCAAAAAGATGTATTGAAGTGCTAACCCCTGTATCTGTAAATGTGACCATGTTTGAGGAAATAAGGTTTCTCTGAGAACATTATCAGTTAAAATCATACCTCTGAATGGTGTTTATAAAACGAGAGCACAGGCATGGAAACAGAGTGACATGCACAGGGGGAAGGTGCCATGTGATGGCAAAGGCAGATGCATTTACAATCAGCAAGGGAATGCCAAGGATTGCCAGCAGCCACCAGAAGCTAGGAGAGAGGAATAGGTCTTCTCTCAAAGCCCTCAGAGGGAATCAACATGGCCGACGCCCAGAGTTCAGACTTCCAGCCTCCACAACTGTGAGAAAACAAATTTCTATTCTTTAAAGCCACCTGTTTTGTGGTATTTTGTTATGGCAGTTTTGGTTTAGGAAACTTAACACCATGGAGAACCCATAAAAGGTATCTAACAAACGGTTTTCCCCCACATCTATTTCCCTATCTACACCAGGGATAAAGATGCCTTTCAAATTGTCTAGAACACCAAGAATCTAGGGATTTCAGAGATGCTAAATGTAATGTAATGAAGATGCTCTCTCCCACCTCCTGTGTCTTTGTGTACTCTGTCACCTGCCTAGAATGTTCTTTCTTGTCTACTCCATCTGGAATTGTACAGCATGACCCACTGGTGAGTTATCAAATCAAGTTAATGAGCTGTGACTTTCTTTTAAGAAAAAGAGAGGCAAGTTGAATGGAAAATAACAAAGCATAGTATATATAATAAGGATTAGTGCTATTTTATGCAAGTTTTCTTTCAGCTTTATGTGTATGTATATTTACTGGGGGAGCCCTGGTGGCACAGTGGTTAAGCGTTTGGCTGCTAACCAAAAGGTTGGCAGCTTAAATCCACCAGTCCCTCCTTGGAAACCCTATGGGGGCAGTTCTACTCTGTCCTATAGGGTCGCTATTAGTTGGAATTTATTCGATGGCCAACGGGTTTGGTTTGGTCTAGTTTATATTTACTGGGTCATGATGTAAAATATATTTCTTACTGGGGGTCAGAAGATTTGAAAGCCTTTGGATGAACTCATACAAGTACTTCAAGAATGAATTCAGTTATCCTTGCATTAGGAAGCAATCAAGATCCAGGCCTTTTTCAGCCTGTGAGCAGCCATCTAAGATACTCCACTGATCTCACCCCTTAGGTAGCAAGGGAGAATGAAGAAAACAAGATACAAGGGAAAGATTAGTCCAAGGGACTAATGGATCACAACTAGCATGGCTTCCACCAGACTGAGTCCAGTACAACTAGATGGTGCCCAGCTACCACCACCGACTGCTCTGACCGGGATCACAACAGAGGGTCCCGGAGAGAGCTGAAGAAAAATGTAGAACAACATTCTAACTCACAAAAAAGACCAGACGTACTGGCGTGACATAGACTAGAGAAAATCCAAGAGTATGGCCCCTGGACACCCTTTTAGCTCAGTAATGAAGTCACTCCCGATGTTCACCCTTAGGCCAAAGATTAGACAGGCCCATAAACCAAAACAAGACTAATGGGGCACACCAGCCCAGGGACAAGGACTAGAAGGCAGGAGGGGACAGGAAAGCTGGTAATAGGGAACCCAAGGTTGGGGAGGAAAAGTGTTGACATGGCGGGGGGTTGGTAACCAATCTCATAAAACAAATATGTGTACTGTTTTCTGAGAAACTATTTGTTTTGTAAACCTTCATCCAAAGTACAATCAAAAAAAAAAAAAAAAAAGATCCAGGGCTTTTTCAGAGCTAACTGAAGTCTTCTCACGTCACGGTGCACTATGATTGTCTTTCCCTTGGCTGTCTCCCCAGCTAGACATGGCACCTTGTGGACAGGTACCATGACTTGTATTGCTGGGTCCTCAGTGTCCATTACAGGTCCTGGCACAGAACAGATACTCAAGAAAAGCTTGATGACTGGATGAATAAATCATAGCAACTGGCTTTTAAACCCAACTTCACTGAAACTCTCAAAACCAATACCTTTTATTAACAAGTGGACCTGGGCCAAGTTTTTCTTTTACATTGTTTCCTGTGACCTTTTTTACTCCCTACTGATGGACATTTATCTGCTTTTCTTTCTTCCCCTCCCCATTCTCCCAGAGTCCTGGGTGTTCTTTCTCTCCCTTATCAAAAGAAAGGATCTTCCTTCAGACTTTTGTACTTTGTGTGACTTTAATCCTCTTTGTCTCTGACCTTTCTTAGCATTTGAATATAAATGCACATACCTATCAGTAACAGGAAAAGCTTTGTTCTCTATTAGGAATGCGATTACCAGACGGTAGATAAGAGAGGGAGGGCATATTTTGGAGGCCGGGAGACCTTCCAACCAAACCACACCTGTTGCTGTTGAGTTGATTCTGACTCATAACGACCCCGACCCAGTAGGACAGAGCAGAACTGCCCCACAGGGTTTCCAAGGAGCGCCTGGTGGATTCAAACTGCTGACCTTTTTTGGTTAGCAGCCCTAACTCTTACCCACTATGCCACCAGGGTTTTCAGAAGACCTTCAGGAGCCCATAAATTCACTACACCTAGGCAGTGGCCTTGGAAACCCTGGTGGCATAGTGGGTAAGTGCTACTGCTGCTAACCAAAAGGTGGGCAGTTTAAATCCACCAGGCGCTTCTTGGAAACTCTGTGGGGCAGTTCTACTCTGTCCTACAGGGTCCCTATGAGTCGGAATTGACTCAACGGCAACAGGTGTGGTTTGGTTTGAAGGTCTCCCAGCCTCCAAAATATGCCCTCCCCCTCTGTCTACCAGCTGGTAATAGCATTCCTAATGGAGGACAAAGTTTTTCCTGTTACTGATAGGGATGTGCGTTTATATTCAAACGCTAAGAAAGGTCAGAGATAAAGAGGATTAAAGTCACACAAAGTACAGTCAGAATCGAGTTGATGACAACGGGTTTTTAGGCAGTGGCCTAGTCTCTCTGCCCATGTGGGGAGCCTTGAAGTCCATACACCAGAATCTATATCCCAGTGGCTCAGAAGCCCGAGAGCATCTACATTCTAAGAACCGCCAATGTCATTGTGCAACATTTTGGTAAGTATTTTATTCATTTTTTTTTTTTTAACATTTATTCACTTTTAAGATTCTACAACTATATGTAAGTTTCACAATGCGGGAAATATACAATACAAATAGCCCATTAAATCAAACATATCCAAATCATTCCCCTAGAACGTGCACAGTATTGTCATTATCAACAATCAGCTCTATTTGTAGAGCATTTACCAAAGCACTTCAAGCACCTTACACAAAGGATTTAAAGAAGGAAAACTGTTACACAGCTAGACTGGAGAATAGAGAGGGTTGGTTCAAGTTTAAACAACGAAATACTGCCCTGGCTCAGGCAGTGCTGATTACCTCTCCCTCCCTTCAATACTTTCAGGCAAACGAGAATTGCTACCACCTGGGACAAGCACTTCTTGTAGGGAAAAGAGGCCAGCTTTTTTCAAGATCTTGAAAAGATGCATGTTCTCTGACATGCAGAGGCCAGGACAGCCAGGGTTGGGTGAGTGTGTCACAGAACAAAGAGGCTGCTTGCTTTCTGATCTAGGTTTGGCATTATGGAAAAATACGAATACTAAAGAAATCCCATATGTTCTCTAGCACAGTTTATTCTATGCAAAAACCCCAAAGAGGCTTGTGCTTGAATTTCTCTTCTCAGCGAACCCATTCCTTAATATAAGAGTCTGTCTCTGTGCTGGGCCTAAGGAAGCAGACTGAGAATCATAGTTCAAGAGTATTCAACAGCTGACACCACATAAGCTTAGTCGTAGGGAAGCAGAGTGATGGGAGCAGTATGGGACTGGTAGGTAGGAGATCTGACTGTGCCATCAAATAGCTGTGGGATCCTGGGCAAATCTCCTCCCTTCTGGGGCCTCAGTTTCCTCTTTTGAAAATTAAACAGTGGATCGGGCAGTTGCTAAAGTTTCTTCCAGCCCTAGAATTACCTAAAGCTAAGCAAAATGAGGAGAATAATACTCGAAGATGTCATTTTCAGATTAAAGAGGCATGTTGCTTATCTTATATTTACATATCAAAGAAACTCTACTACTATTCTGAGAGAGCAAGCAGTTGTCTTTCTAAAATAAGCACAACCAACTGGCACTGGTCCTATTCAAGCACTCTAGATAAAGCATGTATCGCTATGAAACTCTTATAACCAAAACTGGTGCCAAAAAGATCCAAGAAAGGTACAAATCCTCTTTGGAAGATGTCATGGATTGAGTTGTGTCCCCCAAAAATATCTGTCAGCTTGGCTGGGTCATGATTCCCAGTGTTGTATGATTGTGTAACCTGATGTGATTTCCTTATGCGTTGTAAACTCTATCACTATGATGAGATTACATGTGATCTCCTTATGTGTTGTAAATTCTATCACTGGGATGAGTTATACTGATGAGGTTGACAAGATTAGATAGGTCTTAATGCAATCTCTTTTGAGATATAAAAGAAAGAAGCGAGCAGAGACACACGGGAACCTCATACCACCAAGAAAGCAGTGCCAGGAGCAGAGCACGTCCTTTGGACCTGAGGTTCCTGCGCAGAGAAGCTCCCAGACCAAAGGAAGACAGATGACATGGACTTTCCTCCAGAGCCGATGGAGAAAGTGTTCCCCTGGAGCTGATGCCCTGAATTTGGACTTGTAGCCTACCGGACTGTGAGAGAATGGATTTCTCTTTGTTGAAGCCATCCACTTGTGGTATTTCTGTTAGAGCAGCACTAGATGACTAAGACAGAAGGTATTCCCCTTATGCCTAGCTATTCCATTTCATTTTCTGTACTTTTCTTTTTTTTTTTTTTTGTCTGCTTTATTACATAGCATGAGAACAAGGTTGGGACTCCTGTAAGTTCTTTCCCTCTAATTTTATACTATGCAGGGTTTACATCTAAGTCTATGCTTCTAGGAGTCATTAAAAGAGGAAATCAGCCATCTAGGTACTAAATAAGTATTAGTAACTGAACATTTGGTAACCAAATACCATATTTGTACATTGCAGAAAAATCATTTGGGGGAACTTCCTGTGAAGTGTCAGCTATTTTTGAGTCTCATTTGAAAGAGGTCCTCCTTTTAATACATCCTCCAACTATTAGAATGCTAACAAGATATAACTACTTTGTCTTCATTTCTTCTGCATGTTACGGTTTTATTTACCATTTTAGAGAGTGTTTGATTCTGAGTAATACTACTCTTTAAAATGAAGCCTATTAATTTTATATATCATCATATCATTTCATTTAATTTTCTCAATCTTCTTCAAATAAAAGGACTAAACTTACTGATATTTTCAGCAAACTTCTAGTTCATTACTAACATTTTTGGTATTTTTTTTTTTAGTAAGCAACCAATAATTTGGTAAGCTTTTCTTCAAGTTTCATCCTGTCAAACCAATTTATTTGCATTAACTGATTTATCTTTATTCCATTATCCCTATTGGCTTTTCCCAATTTGCTTTCCAAGAATAAAACATTTCAAAATTTAAAAATATTTTCTTTTCATGAAGACCAGCAATACAACCAAAGTAAGGAGAAAATAGTGACAAATTGGGTTGTTAACTTTCCGTCATATTTACAGTATCACTATGAGACATGTTCTAGGGTGGTTCTCAACTGTTCCTTTTCACAGATTACAATGAAGTATATCAAAATACTCTTCTGAAATATAGCCAGCCAAATCTGTAAGGTTAATATTTCTTTTTTTTTTTTTTCTCCACCTAAATATCAGGACTTCTAAGGTACTGGAGCTCCCTGGATTAACAAGGGACCCTATGCTTGTCAGAGCACCAGCAAATTAAGCAGCCCTCAAGAACCCATCATCTTCCGGGATCCTGTTCCCTTTTTCCCCCTGCTGTACCTACCTAATACACACAAGAGATAACTTCATAGCCACAGTGGAACCAGTTCCACAAGTCAATTCAAGTACGTCATTTAGTATCTATAACATGCACCTCATGTCAGGAAAAGAAAGTTAAGAGTCAGATGAGGAAGATAAGACCTTAGGTGGGAGTCAGACAGGATTCTGAGGCAGAGGGGGAGAGAACGCAGTGAGTTTGGGCATGGTTCCTCCATATAGCACACAGATTAAAAGCATGGTCAGTGGGCTGCATAAACCAGAGACTTCATCAGCCTGAGACCAGAAGAACTAGATGGTGCCTGGCTACCACCAATGACCGCCCTTACAGAGAACACGATAGACAGTCCCTGATGGAGCAGCAGAAGGGTGGTGTGCAGAACTCAAATTCTAATAAGAAGACCAGACTTAATGGTCTGATTGAGACTGGAGGAACCCCGGAAAGCATGGCCCCTGGATTCTCTATCAGCCCAGAACTAAAACAATTTCTGAGGCCAACTCTTCAGACAGGGATTGGACTGGACTGTGGGACATAAAGTGATACTCATAAAGAGTGTGCCTCTTAGCTCAAGTAGATACAAGAGACCAAAGGGGCAGCTTCTGTCTGGAGGCGAGATCGGAGGGCAGAGAGGGTTAGGAGCTGGTTGAATGGACATGGGGAATCGGGTGGAAAGGAGGAGTGTGTTGTCACAGTATGGGGAGAGCAATTAGGGTCACATGACAATGTATGTATAAATTTTTGTATGGGAGACTAACTTGAAATGTAAACTTCATTTAAACTACAACAACAGAAAAAAAAAGTTAAAAAAAAAAGTATGCTCAGCACTCATGAAGTATATTTTGGAAAACATATAGGAGGCTTGTGCTAGGAGGAGTTTCATGTTATAGCTGAGTTATGATGGTACTTACTTAAGCGTTAACTACAAGAATCAAAGACTGCCAAGCATTTCGAGCTCAACCAATCATTTCTTTTTCTGATAAATTAATGAGTTCAGTCAGGCAAGAGACAAGTAACTTTGTGGTCTGAGAAATAATTGGCAACAAGATGCCACAGAAGACTGTTTTTCCAATAGTCATATGGCCAATAACACTTATTAGAAAAGACACATAATCTTTAAAATACTTCTGGCTCCCAATCAGTATACCAAGCCTAATGCAGTATGTATCAGGCAGGTCAGGGGGTGATACAGGAATATTTTCTTCCCACACCGACAGTGAGCAAATGTCCATATGTTCAATTTAAGATTTATCAGAAATGAAATGAAAATGTGTCTTCTCATTATTTTTACCATAACCTGTACTAAGAACTTTAACCTGGATCATAACATGGTCAAAGAATAACTTGTTAAAACCAAAGGCCTTTACCTAATTTAACATAATAACATTTCAAAAATTTATCAAAAATTATTAAAGTCTGACAAAGGTGAATTGTGAGCATATGGGTTAATCAGAACACATGTCCCCTTGCTACAAGACGTTTGTCTCCCCAAGCTGGATTGCTTACACAGTGCAGATGGCAGTAAGAAATGCCTGTTGCCTACCTGACATAGAGGGAGCGTTTCTGATTGGTTCGCAGGGACCCGGACCCGGAGCTCATGCTGTGGTTCATCATCTGCTCTCGTAGGTCATGGATTTTGGCCTCAAATCGAGCGTAATCTGGGAATGGAAACAAAGGTGGCAAATTTGGTTTCATGCCTTCACAGAGTTAGGAACGCCGCACAGCCAAGGCAGCTCATCATCCATGTTGTTGGTTCTTCTGTCAAGCAACAGGGAGACGCACAGCTCAAGAATGGTGGAGCACAGAAGGTACGCTTGCTTGGATTTATTTATTCACAGACATTCACAAAAGGAAAAAGAAAAATCAGTTACTTCCCAAAACTTAACTAGAAAGCACACCAGCATCAAATCCTCAACACGTTAAAGGTCAATGGGGGTGGGAGGAAAGTGGCTGTGATTATAAACAGGCCGCTTGAGAGATTATTATGGTGATGGAAATGTTCTGTATCTTGACTGTGCCGAAACACACACTAGCCTGCACTGATAACACTACATAAATAGGCACACAAATGAATGCAAGTAAAACTGGAAAAATCTGAAAAGATCAGTGAATTGTACCAATGTCAATATCCTGGTTGTGATATTGTACTGTAATTTTGCAAGATGCTATCAAAACTGGATAAAGCATAATACACAAGATCTCTCTGTATTATTTCCTACAACTGCATGTGAATCTACAATTATCTAAAAAACAAAACAAAACAAACAGCATTGCCGTTGAGTTGATTGTGACTCATTAGCCACCCTATAGAACAGTACAGAACTGTCCCACAGGCTTTCCGAGGCTGTAATCTTTACAGCAGCAGATTGACACAGCTTTCTTCCCTGGAGCGGCTGGTGGGTTTGAACCACTAACATTTAGGTTAGCAGCCCAGCTGTTCACCACTGAGCCACCAGGGCTCCTTATCTAAAAATACGAAGTTTAATTTTTAAAAAAAGGTGGGGATTAAAAAAAACTTGTCCATGAAACTCCCAAGGCTGTGGGGAGTTGAGGAGAGTCTCCAGTTTGCCCTTAGGTTATAGACCAGAGAACCAAGTGACTGGTGATGAATGGTACAGGAAGGTAATTTAATTTCATTCAGTGTTTTCTGCTAGGGTGCTACTAGAAGTTGATCACTTGGAACCATACCTCAAATTTTCCCCATAACTTTAGTATAAAAAGCCCACATGCCAAACAACATCAATTCCAAGATGTACAATATATTTAAATATATCCACATAAATGTTTTTAAGAGGTTGGGGCTAGATTGGGGAGAGAGAAATACTTGCACATTAAATGTATTTTAGAAACATACAAATTTGAAAAAATCATGGAATTATGGGCAATCATACCATGTTATTTCTTATGGGAAGAATATTTTGGCTGTATGTCAGTCTAATAAAAATGAAAACAGCACAAATAAGTTTTAGATACTTATTAACACGATCAGCATGTAAAAAGAGATAGTTTTTGAAGTTCAGATATTCTTAATCATAACCTAAAAACTGTTCTATTATCTCCTTAGCACAACAGTGTCTTGCTTTAGGAAAATCCATTAGGTGAAGGCTCAGTTTATCAAAAGGATAGATTTGAAAATGTTAATTCAAAGTATAAGTGGCTCTTTTAATTACAAAGAGTTTTAGTAGAGGTCCTCAATGCATTTCAAAATATAATTTGATTTTCAATTCAATTAACAACTTTTCAAGAAAACAAGGATGACTAAATGGATGTTAATAAAAGATGATCTACTTACAGTGTGTATCAAATTCTTTATTACAACAGTTCCACAAGATTAAATTTAATTTCAATTTACTGAATATCTATTGGTAACCATGGCATGAAATTTCCAAAAAGAAAAGATTTGATTTGGGTCTTCAACAGTAAATAAACAACAAGAAAGTGATCTCTGTATTATTATGCATTTTTTTAAAGTTTCGTACTTTAGCGATACAACCATAATAGTGGGCTGGAAATTTCTGGTGCTTAAGCAAAGGCTGATGTTATCTAGATTTGGAAGGCTTCCTGTTCCAAATTTAGCTTTGAATAATTAAATCTTAAATGATTAAGTAAGCAGAACACATATTTAACCTAAAATCATTTGTCCATAATTTAAGATAATTTCTTTCATTTCATTTTAGCAGAGAGAAAAAAACACATATTTATGACCATCAATATGAGATCATATGCAGATTTACATCATTTTGAGCAAATCTTATTTTCTTGCCACTCTAAAAATCAATTAACATTTATTGCTGGCCACATGGCAAACACTGTGCTCAGTGCTTCATAAGCATCATCTCATTTCTTGTCTAAATTACAAAACGAAGTCACGGACATTGTAAAGATATGAATTATATAGAACAACACAGAATAAAAATTGAGAGCTGTCCTTGTCACTTCTCCCCTCTTATGCCTTCTTTCTCCTCTCTCAGCTCTCACTGCTGTCCTTCCCTCAGCTTACCCTAGAGGTACATGTCTGGTCATGTGTTGTCCTTCTACAGACATTTCTCAACTCATTTACATACATACATATATATACGTACCATACACATACGGGACCATAACTCCATATAAGTGTTCTAAGGTTCCCCCCTTTTTAGAGCATAACTTGGATCTTTTCTTACCTTCTTATCCATCCGTCCATCCATCCATCTACCTACCTACCTATCTACCTATCGATTCCTTATTGGCATAAAAAAAAAAAAAAAATCCAAATCCATTGCTGTCGAATTGATTCTGACTCATAGCGACCTTATAGGACAGAGTAGAACTGCCCCATAAGGTTTCCAAGGAGCAGCTGGTGAATTCGAACTGCAAGCTTTTTTGGTTAGCAGCTTTAGCATGCCGTAACTCTTAACCACTACACCACCAGGGCTCCTGTTGGTATTTAGGCCTGTCCATTTTCAATAGCTCATTGTTATAAACAGGTATCTTGGTGTATCTGCTGCACGGTTACAGGTTAGCAGAGCGCTGGAAGTGGTTAAAGCTTTATGTAGCTGTCGACAGTCCCCACTAGCATTTCTCAGAGACGTGATCTAGCCTGGGACACAAAACCAGAATTCAGCCTCTTCTGATTTATCTTCCGTGCTGCCATTTGTGTACCACCCCTGAGTAGTACTACTGAATCTCCCATCTGATCACAGGGCACCCTCCTTTACAACTTTGATGGTTTCACTATCTGTGATACAAACCTGAAATCCTACCCCTCCAACTGTTCCCTGTTAAGCATCTAATTCAGTGCCAGCTCCTGAGCCCCATGTGACCACTTTGGTACTTTAATTGCTGTACGAATCACACCAAAATGCAGTTACGTGTTTAGTTGCCCATCTTCCCCTATTAGACTGAGCTCTCTGAGGCAGAAGCCACGTCTCACTCTCCCTGCAATTCCCTGCTCCTAATGTAGTATCCAATATTCAGTAGACATTTAAGAGAAGGTTCTCAATAAATGATTTATTCATGAATGAATTAATAAAGGGTGGGATGAGCAGAATCATCAAATGAATCCAGTTATAAAATGGCTGCACGTACTGAAATTGCCCATTGTTAATGTTACGGTTTTTCAATGAAGAAAGGCAATATACATCTCCTCTTGGACTTCTTTTTGCAAGGCTAAATATTCTGTCTAATTTCAAAGCTTTATTTTTGTTTAATCATTGCCACTCGGCTATATTTATTGTTCTCTGAGTGCTCTCTGTACTCTCCCATGTAAGTCACGTCATGTGTTAGAAACACTTTGCTAGGCTCGTGTAGCCGTCCCACTTTATATATCACAACGGGATACTTGCTTTAAAATAACTTGTGGTCTCCTTATGTTATGGCTCATTAGATCCCCAGAATGTTTCCTGCCATGCTTTTGAAATGTTTGTTCTGCTTCATATTCTACGGTGTTTACATTTCTGTTTCTGGATGATAATTTATATTACATTTGCATTAACTGAAATCCATCATATTCTCAGTTTCTCCATTTTAACAGTCATTTTGATCACAAATCCTATGTTCAAATGTGTTAATCCCTTTCTTTGTTCCTCTTTGAAAAATAAAGCTTAGGTATGAGTAATTTCATCAGGGCAAGAACAAATGCATGTGAAAGCTGGACAATGAATAAGGAAGATCAAAGAAGAATTGATGCATCTGAATTATGGTATGGGCGAAGAATATTGAATGTACCGTGGACTGCCAGAGGAATGAACAAACTCATCTTGGAAGAAGTACAGCCGAAATGCTCCATAAAACTGAGGATGGCGAGACTTTGTCTCACATACTTTGGACATGTGATCAGGAGGGACCAGTCCCTGGAGAAGGACATCATGCTTGGTAAAGAAGAGGGTCAGCAAAAACGAGGAAGACCCGCAGCAAGATGGATTGACACAGTTATCTACAGCAACGGGCTCAAACATAGCAACGATTGTGAGGATGGCGCGGGACTTGGCGGTGTTTCGTTCTGTTGTACATAGGGCCTTTATGAGTGACAGCATCTAACAACAACGAGAACAGTAAGGTCTAACTTCCAGCTTCTCAGAGATAAACAAGTTTATAGTTCTTAGAAATGTCCTAGAAATAAACAAGAAATCAGCTTTGTAAACTGTGAAATATAAATCTTCTCTAGATTCTATAATAGTATTAAAAATTACATTTTTTAACAAGTTAAGACATAAAAACCTAACACTGCCATTTCATCTTAATACCTTATTTCCTCCCCCAAATATTTTATTCACATCTACGCTCTGCTCTATGGAACATTTTTCAATCAAATTCCTAACATTCCTTCTCAATTCCAAAGCTCTGGAGAACATTCAAGTGAGATTTTCAAGTGCTCCAAGCTCTGTATCATCTAGAGGGGAATTCATGTTTACTGAGCACCTGCAATGGGCTAGGGATCCACGCTACATACTTGAAAAATTATTATTTCTCCTGACAACAAAACTCTGAGGCAGATATAGTACTTTAGAGATGAGGAAAAACAGGTTCAGAGAGGTGAACTAACTTCACCAAAGTCACAGAGTTTCTAGGTAACAGAGCTTATTGGACATAGAGCTATGATTCAACCCTGGGCCTCTATGAGGCCATTTTTATTTTCATTATACCGTAACACCTCTTATAATACCACAATTCTCATTTAGAACCTAAAGCCTCCTCAATTCTCTATACCTCCCTCTTCATACCTCCTCCCACTCCATCCTACATGTATTAGTTATGCGCACGCTGGTCTTCTCTTCTGCACTGTAAGCTCCTTAGAGAGTGGGGATGCCTCGTTCATCTCCGTTCCCCAAACCTCAGTGTTTATCATTCTACCTTCTCTCTACACAGCACTGTATTAGGCACTTGGCATGCAGTGGTGAACAAGACAGAACCTGAAGGAGTTTATTTCCAGGAAGGGGTACTGACAAAGAAAGGAAGCATGATAATGCTGGGGGGGGGGGGGGGGACTGCACTAAAGAACTGGCACCTTATTCTGCTTTGCTTTACATAAAATAGGTGCCTGGCAAATGCTTTTTAAATTGCTGCTGTGTGCCATGGGTTTTTCATCTGCAATAAGAAGCAAATCACTGAAAACTAATTCGTAGGTAAATGTTTTAGAGGAGTCCCCAAAACATTACCTCCAGTTAGTTTTTTTCTCCCCTTTATATACATAAGCTGGATTTCTTCTTTTGTTTTCCACTTTCTTGGGTACCTAAATCTAATTGTTCCTGACTAGATACATTAATTTTGGAATTGTATTGTTTCCTTTCATTTGGACATGATGGGTGATAATAGTAAAGAGTATGAAAAATTTAGATTATACACATATGAGATCAGAATCCTGGGTCTGCCACTTATTAGCTGTGCATCATTGCGGAAGTATTTAACCTTTCTGAGCTGAATTTCCTCATCAGTAAAATGGGAATAGTAATAGTCCCTACCTCAAGATATGTGTACCACGTGTCATCTGTCATACTGTGGTGGCTTACGTGTTGCTATGATGCTAGAAGCTACAGCACCAGTATTTCAAATACCAGCAGGGTTATCTATCGTGGACAGATTTCAGTGGAACTTCCAGACTAAGGCAGACTAGAAAGGAAGGCCTAGTGATTTACTTCCGAAAATCTGCCGATGAAAACCCTACGGATTACAACAGAATACTGTCCAGTATAGTGCTAGATGATGAGCCCTCTAGGTTTGAAGGCACGTAAAAACACACAGTGTCCACAGCAAGGGACTTGAGCATACCAACAATCGTGACGGTAGCGCAGGACCTTGTAACATTTCATTCTGTTGTATATGGGGTTGCCATAAGTTGGAGGCAACTCAATGACAACTAACAACAACAAGATATGTTGGGATGATTACAGGACAGAGTTGAAGGTCAAAGTGCTGGCCCTTGGTAATGAATGTTAATCCCTGTTAATTTCAGTGTGTGATATAACAGCAATTCTTGTTCATTGTTTACAAAAGTTACAACCCCTTTCTGTAGCAAGTAAAATGGGAACTTGTATCTGCTCCCAGAGCACCTGGTATGGCCTTGCTCTACCTGTTATGAATTGATGTTTCTACCAGACCAAAGAGGAATGAGCCAAGATAGCCATAAACCAAAAACCCAACCCACTGCCAGCCAGTCAATTCTGACTCATAGTAACCCAACAGGACAGAGTACAACTGCCCCGTAGGGTTTCCAAGGAGCAGGTGGTGGATTCGAACTGCTGAACTTTTTGGTTAGCAGCCGTAGCACACTGTAGCTCTTAACCACTTCAGGACATTTGGCACCAGGATGGAACTACTCACCTGCTGGACGACTACTAAGTGACCCCTGAGGGTCTTCTCACAAATTAGCAGTGACTTAGAGCTTGAGGGAATGATGCTTAATTCCAAAGCTGCTGCCGTTTTTAGGCATATTAGTGGTCTGTTCCATCAGTACAGTCTCAAGAGACTCTGATCTACTAATGGGCGCTTAGGCAGGGCAGAGCCAAGAGTGTTAACACCACGCACTACACAGAGAGAGGGCCTTCTGCCATCCTGCTTCCTTTGCAATTTGTCAAGGGTAAGTGAGGATACCCAGCATTGGAAATTTACCCTACCATTCACATAGGAAAACAGTCATTAGCTCCTAGGAAGAGGGTGAAGTTGTTCGATACAGCAGGATTAATCTGCATTGATTAGAACTGTCCAACCTTCAAGGCTGAGATGGCTCACTTAGGGTCTGAAGGAAGGATGCAATAAGGTCAGTCAGTTATTCTACAGCACGAATGAAGTTGAGGCCATGAGCACGCCCTCCTCCAAGTGAACTAGTGGGCTGCGTATCACCCCACAGTTACAACATCGTCCAGCCGCCCCGTGACTGTCAGTTACTAGAGGAAGCAGTGAGCAGAGTGGGTGGGGTTAGGAGCCCTAGGCTAGGGGACCAGCTTCTACTCCTAATCCTGTCATTTACCACCAGTGGGGCTTTGGGAAGTTGCTGACCCTCAGTTTTCCTCATCTGCAAATTGTGAGATTCCCCTCACAAAGTGGCTATGAAAATCAAAATCAGATTTGACATGAAACATTTTGTAAATATAAAGTGGTTGTCACTGTTATTACTGTGGTGGCTGCTGTCAGGACAAACCCATATCCAGTCCTTAGTGGCACTAATGGGGGAACAGTAGCACCCTATTCCTATTTGCTCATCATGAACATGTGTGCAGTTTTAACAACTGGTAAAATTCATTCTGCTGTAAGTAGGTTCTGCACATCCAAGAGGCAGAGGCTGACTTCCTGCTGAGCTGTCTGTTTCCACACTACAGGGGAACTAGTTTGAGGAGACCACCTGCTGCACACTTGAGAAGTGATGCTTTTAATGGATCTGAACTAGAATCTCTTGGTGGTTTATGAGGTAGGGAAGTTTGAGGTTGGGGGCCCCTTCCAGTGGGGGAGGTATAGTCTACTGGGGTCACAATATTTTTTAACGATACTGAGAGACATGACCCTCGTTGCCTGTGGGGTTCAGCTAGGATGCATGGGAAGATACAGGAGGAACAGTCTACAGCTTTTCTTAGCACAGCATGTGGCCACTGCTCTGGGGATGAAGTACTGTGAGCAATTGTAAATGCATGCATTTTTTAATTTTTAAAATTTTTATTGTTGTAGTTAAATGAAGTTTACATTTCAAGTTACTCTCCCATACAAAATTTTATACATTGTTATGTGACCCTAAGTGCTCACCCCATTCTGTGACAGCACACTCCTCCTTTCCGCCCCTGATTCCCCATGACCATTCAACCAGCTCCTAACCCTCTCTGCCTTCCCATCTCACCTCTGGACAGAAGCTGCCCCTTTGGTCTCTTGTATCTACTTGACTAGGAGGCACACTCTTCACAAGTATCACTTTATGTCCCACGGTCCAGTCCAATCCCTGTCTGAAGAGTTAGCCTCAGAAACTGTTTTCATTCTGGGCTGATAGAGAATCCAGGGGCCGTGCTTTCCGGGATACTTCCAGTCTCAGTCAGACCATTAAGTCTGGTCTTCTTACTAGAATTTGAGTTCTGCACCCCATCTTTCTGCTGCTCCATCAGGGACTCTCTGCTGTGTTCCCTGTCAGGACATTCATTGGTGGTAGCCAGGCACCATCTAGTTCTGGTCTCAGGCTAATGAAGTCTCTGGTTTATGTGGCCCACTCTGTCTCTTGGGCTAATACTTTCCTTGCATCTCTGGTGTTCTTTGTTCTCCTTTACTCCAGGTGGTTGGGACCAATTGATGCATCTTAGATGGCTGCTTGCAAGCTTTTAAGACCCGAGATGCCACTCACTAAAGTAGGGTAAAGAACATTTTCTTATTAAGCTTTGTTATGCCAGTTGACCTAGATGTCCCCTGAAAGCATGGTCCCCAGATCCCTACCCCGCTATTCCGTCTCTCAAAGTATTTGACTGTTTAGTCCAGTTGTGCTGACTTCCCCTGTAGTGTGTGCTGTCCTTCCCTTCACCTAAGATGATTCTTATCTACTATCTAGTTAGTGAATAACCCTCACCCTCCCTCCCCACCCTTGTAACCATCAAAGAATGTTTTCTTCTGTGTTTAAACCTTTTCTTGAGTTCTTATAATAGTGGTCTTATACAGTATTTGTCCTTCTGTGACTGACTAAATTCACTCAGCATAGTAAGTTCCAGCTTCCACGGTGTTATATGATGTTTCAGCTTCATCGTTGTTCTTTATCGTTGTGTAGTATTCCATCGTGTGGATATACCATAATTTGTTTATCCATTTGTCTGTTGATGGGCACCTAGGTTGTTTCCATCTTTTTGCTATTGTGAACAGTGCTGCAATGAACATGGGTGTGCATATATCTATTCGTGTGATGGCTCTTATTTCTCTAGGATATATTGCAAGGAGTGGGATAGCTGGATTGTATGGTACCTCTATTTCTAGCTTTTTAAGGAAGCGCCAAATCAATTCCCAAAGTGGTTGTACCATTTTACATTCCCACCAACAGTGTATAAGTGTTTCAGTCTCTCCACAACCTCTCCAGCATTTATTATTTTGTGTTTTTTGGATTAAGGCTAGCCTTGTTGGGTGAGATGATATCTCATTGTAGTTTTGATCTGCATTTCTCTAATGGCTAATGATTGGGAGCATTTCCTCATGTGTCTTATTAGCTGCCTGAATATCTTCTCTGGTGAAGTGCCTGTTCATATCCTTTGCCCATTTTTTATTGGGTTATTTGTCTTTTTGTTGTTGAGGTTTTACAGTATCTTGTAGATTTTAGAGATTAGACACTGATCGGATTTGTCATAGCCAAAATTTTTTTCCCAGTCTGTAGGCTGTCCTTTATACTCTTTTGGTGAAGACTTTTGATGAGCCTAAGTGTTTAATTTTTAGGAGCTCCCATTTATCTAGTCTCTCTTCTGGTGCTTGTGCGTTGTCACTTATGGTTCGTATTGTGTTTATGCATCCATTTCTTTAGGGGAAACATCCTTATTTCATTTACTCAGCAAACATTTCTTGAAGGTTTATTGCATTCCAAGCACAGTGCTAATTGGTAGGGATATCAAATCCACTGGACAGGTCCTTGTCTCAAGGGGCTTGCAGGCTGGTGCATAGCTGTCATAAATTTTCTGGTTTCTTGTTACGAACATAAAAAGAACACCTGCCATTTAAATATCTGCTCCCTGTGAGGAGTATATGAAATGATTTCTAGATGGTAATGGGAGATCAATAAACCTTCCTAGGGTGGGGAGAAGCCAGTACCGTCAGGTCTATGTTACAATCGGGAAACTGGGGCAGGTTAAGTCTTTGTGAAAGAGTACCTAGTTACTAGTAGAGTAAGAAGAGTAACTAGGGTTTCAAAGTAGTACACTAGAGTCAGAGCTGCTGGATTTCAGTCCTGGCTCTGTGTGTTGGGAAAATCCCTTATCCTCTCAGAGATACGGTTTCCTCATTTGTAAAATGGGGAAATCATCTCTGCCTCTATACCAACTTTTTCTGACTATCTAATACAGTGTAATTGATTTTCACCATTCTAACCAGGATTGGTTTTTAAAAAGCATTATCATTTAATAATATTTTTTGGAGAGGGTAGACACATAAAATGAGACATACTCTGATTTCACAAGCTGAAATGGATGTAGAAAGGGAGAAATGTGAGACTTATAATCTATGCAATATGGTAAATAAAACTGTTTAGAAAACCCCAGACAAATTTATTACAGCTCTCTCTCCACAAGACTATTAACCAAGTAGTCACACACAAGAGGATCAGCCACAGAACACTGGTTATATCTCGAGCCCAAGAAGCAATACTCTTTCATATGATGATTAAAAAATAATTTTCTTGGAGGTCAGAAAATACTCAGTGATTCCAATTCTCTACCTCTTCTTTTCTTAGTTGCCCTGGGATTTCAGAGCCAGACAAGCATAGAAGGGTTCTAGCCATATTATATTAGGCTTTACAGAAACCCTCAGAGCCTTCTTACCCTGGCTGCTTTCCAAGTAGTATTGTTGGGAAGGGTACTGCTTTATGGACTACTTTACAAGGCTGGCGTCTCTCCCAATATGTGTACTGGAAGGCCCACCTACTGTCAAGAGAGCTCACCTCTGACTATTGGAAGGATTTTGGGTGGATCCTCCCTATCCCTGAAGCTGGTTATTCAGCCTAAGGGTTTTATTTAGCAGCTTTTAAGTTCAACCCCTGACTTGGAGCCCTGGTTAAGCAGTTAGGATGCTAACTAATTGGTCAGCAGTTTGAACCCTATAAGGCAGTTCTACTTTGGTCTATAGGGTCACTATGAATAGGAATCAACTCGACAGCAACAAGTTTTTTTTTTTTTTTTTAAACTTCAACCCCTGACTTAGCTCATCTTTCAGGTTGCCAACCTGCTTCTGTGTTGAAGTGGTGACATGAAATTGTCCACTGCTAAAGATTTATAGACCTTGATGTTTGACTTACTTCTGATCCAAACTACTTGTGTGTGTGTGTGTGTGTGTGTGTGTGTGTGTGTGTGTGTGTGTGCGCGTCAAAGAGAGAGAAACAGAGATGCAGAGAAATAAACAGATTGAAGACTCAATTTACCAGAATCTGATTTTAACTCAAAATCCTATATAACAGGGTGAATCTGGTATCTTTTATATACTCCACAAAAGAAGAGGATATGTACACCTTTCTCTTGTACATCTCTAGTACTGAGCATTAAGAACTCAGTTATAGATGCCACGAGGGAAAGGACATTGTCATTACTTTTTCTCTATCCCTAACACTGGGCACAGAGTGTGACATGCCTGTTAATAAATACTAATATAAATGTTTGCAACATTGGGTATGCTAAATGAAGACTTCAAGGGAAAAAAAGTAATCCTATAGTTTGCCAGACCTACTAGGAAGCAGAGCAAACCTTTCTGATAACTTTCAATGACACAGTGAACTAAGGTGTGCCTTTCTCCATTTGTCTGTCTTCATCTCTCTCTCTGCCTTTCTCTCTGTTTGAGACAGACATTTGTTCTGACTAGAACAATTTTATGCACAGCCTGGCTGGAAAACTTTTTTTTAAATATAATTTTATTTATTTTGTTGTTGTTGAGAATATACACAGCAAAACATAAACCAATCCAACAGTCTCTACATGTACCATTTAGTGACATTGATTATTTTCTTCGAATTGTGTAGCTATTCTTACCCTCCTTTTCTGAGTTGTTCCTCCCGCATTAACATAAACTCACTGCTCCCTAAGGTTCCTATCGAATCTTTTGAGTTGCTGTTGTCAATTTGATCTCATATAGGTAGTTCTTAAAAGAGTGTAATGCTCAAGGCAGATTATTTTTTACTAGTTCAGCTAAACTATTGTTTGGTATTAAGAAGACTTCAGGGGATATTTCTGGTTTAAGGTTTAAAGATTATCTCAGGGCAATAGTTTCAGGGGTTCATCCATCCTTCATGGCTCCAGGAAGTCTAACTGGAGAACTTTTGAAGAGGTATCAGCCAAACACTCAGGAATTCTTTAATGTGTGAAATGAAGTAAGTTTTATAGGCAAAAAACTGACTCCCCAACCACCTATTTCATACAATATGTGTATAACTCTGGAAATTAGGTACATCAAATCTCCAATTTGGCTTCATGCATACTTTGTTTTATTGGTTCATAAAGGTAGATTTTCTTTGATTATCATGATTATTGCAGGATGGAATCGGCACAAAAACTTTCAGAACTTGGCTAAGCCAGCATTTTCAGATGACTGGGAGTAGCACAGGGTAAGAAGTTTTTGTTTTTTACAAGGGCTCTGAAGTAAACATTATCTGAGTTTGAATCTTAAGTCCATAAGTGATTCACAGTATGGATTTGGGCAAATTATTCCACCTAGTGGAGCCTTGGTTTCCTTATCTGTACCTAATCAGATTGTTTGATAATTGAAAGAAATGGTGTATGTAAATGACATAGCCTAGTGCCAGGAATGGACTAGGTTCTCAATAAACGAAAAGGAAAAAAAGGTAAAATCTCTCAAAGCTTTATATTCCTTATCTGTAAATGGAGATAGTACTAATCGCTTGCTTACATCACAAGGATGCTCTTCGGATCAAATGAAGAGATACATTTTTTTTAAGTGCTTGATAAACTGTATAGTACAGTATAAATGTAAAGTGATGATAAAAATAACTCATACCAATAGTTAAAAAAAAAAAAAAATTCTCAACCTGCCTAGACAAACAATTCCTTAGTAGCTAAGAGCTGTCTCGAAAGTTATGGTATTTGATTTCTGTCTTGACAGTGGAAATAAAGCCACATAAAACACCGCACATGACAGTAAATGTGAAGCTCTCAGGGAAAAATGGAAACTTCAGATATTATTAGGGCCCAGCTGTCAATGGCTGTTCTCTCTAAAGATTTTGCTTGCAGGTTGGTTGAAAGGTTCAGAGTCAGCACGCACAGCCTGTAGCTTAATTGGTGTGATTCATATCTAATGGCGCATCAGAAGAGGGCTCAAGGAACTGTGCCTTCTAATTTAACGTATAGTGCTTAAAAAAACATCTAACCAGATTTCTTTTAGGCCTAAGAAATAAAAACCTTCCTTGGCAAATACAGATACTAAATCTTTGCTGGATTTTTTCTGTTCCTTCTTTTGTATTAAAATCATGGAGTTAGAAGCTAAAATAATAATGTTCAAGCTTCCTGTGTTCTTCTGCAGTAATGATCAGTTAGTACTCGTCCAATGAAAAGGGTGATATTCTTGCCTAATTATAGATCAGGGCAGAGAAGGGAGATAAAGCCGTTCTGCCTCTAGAGGTGGGCGTGTTGGCAGTCCCCTTGGGTGTGGCTTGAGGGGTACAAATATCTGTCTTGCTTCCATAACATTCCTATTAGATTTATCCCTTTAGATTGCATATTATGAAACACACATCATATAAGAGGGTAACTATTTCTAGATAAGTAGAGGCACAGTGGGAAGAGCATTAGAGTCAACAGAGGTTCAGAGAGGCTAGCCAATTTGCCCAAGGTGACACAGGAAAACTGGGAAATGGAACCCAAATCTTCTATTCCCAGTGTGGTCTGGTGCTTTTTACACCACATAGATTCTACACATCCCTCTGCAAGGACTGTGCTGTTCACTCTTTTGTTCCTGACATGTCCGGGTCCATGGCTATGATCGCCCGAATCAAGTATTTAATAGCCAGTTTCTGCTACAACTATCAATTCATATCTATAGTGAATGCTGGGTTGGTGAGATCAAAATGAATAGGCTCTGTTAGGCAAATTCAGGTTGGTCCTCGTTCTCTAGACCTGGGGCCGACTGCCGGGTTCATATTGCAGCACTCAGTCCAACAAGCACAGACTGAGCACCTCTCAGGGTTGGGGGAGGCAGGCGATGCCCAGGAGAGAAAGCAACTGGGCCCTGACCCAGTAGCTCTAAATACATGGGGAACAGCTTAGTGCACAATTCCCAACAGTGGTCTGCAGAGATCAGGGCCATGCTGGACAGAGAAAAGTGAGGTCAAAGGCAGGAGCTTTTCATAAACCTAAACATATCATTTATAGACAGAGGCTTTTTTTACCCCCTTTTAAAGTATGTCTTTCTTATTTTTTGTTGTTAAAATGTCCTTTCTATACTTAAGAGGCATAACAACCAAATGTAGTGTATAGTCCTTGTTTGGATCCTGATTTAAAAAAAAAAAAAATTTAAAGTCATTATAGACTGGGTGTTAGATGATAAAAAGAACTATTTCTAATTTTGTTGCGTATGATAGTAGCATTGTGGTAATATAAGAAAATGTTTGGGTTTGCTATTGTTGTTTTTACATTTTCTGAATATTGTAGTGATGAAAAGACATATGTTGGGATTCACTGTAAAATATATCAGCAAAGAAAATATTTTAAGTGATATATGAAGCAAACTGACAAACTTGGATACTATTGAATCTGGGTAATAAGTATATGAGCTGTCTTCATAGAATTCTTTCTACTTTTGTGTATTTTTGAAAAAGTTGTTAATAGAAAATTTTAATTGACTTTCAAAAAATGATTAAATATCATAATTTGATAATATTAAAAGCTGACAGCACTGTGTCAGTCTTCCTCACAAGTATAATGAGCTGGGAGTGACAAGGCCTGCCCCTTCCACCTGGCTGTCCTCAGGCATGTCTCTAAGTCTGAGCTTCCCCTATAGTAAAACAAGGATAGTTAACATCTACACCTAGCATCACTGTGAGATTCAACTGAGGAAATAGCCACCTCGTTTTAAACATCACTTCTATGGACACCTCCCTGAGTTACGATAGGTCCCTCCATGAAATACAATTGATATTTCTCCTTTCCAACACTCAGCATACATGCAACTATTTAATTATCTATAAATACTTGTTTAATATTTGAGAGGTACACAGTAGATATTTGAGAGATATTTGATAACTGATGGAATGGGGCTGCTGATGTGACCATTCCTCCTGCATCCTGATTAAAAAAAAAAAAAAAAAAAAAAAAGATTTAGTCATTTTGAGAATGTTTAGACTTTGATAAATATGTTCTACTTCTCTATAGCCCTCCAACTAAAATAATGTTCAATATCCAGTAGAGGTGAAAGAATCACCAGAGATATGGCTTGAGAGAATTATTTACCCTCAACTTCCTCCTCAACATAATTTTCTTCCTGAATCCTAAAATCACTTAGCTAGACTCTGCTCCAATCTTAAGATTGCCTTTTACTCCTTCAGATGCTATAGTCTGTTCCTATTTATCATCCTAATATTGCAAGTGTATTCTATGGCACGCAACCAGAAGAAACACAAGATGGGAACTCACCCACAGCCCCCAAACACATAAACGGGAGCTAAACAGAAACTCTTCAGCACAATTTATAGTAACAAATTCATGCCCAGCTTAGCTATTTCTGCGGCTCAGCAAAAGAAAAAAAAAAAAAAATTCTGCTTATTTCACAAATTTTTTTCTATAAAATTGTTCTCCTGATTTTTTGACAAAAGATCCACAAGAAAGCGAAAAACTCCCTGAGTGTATATGAAACCGAAACTGTCATTTAAGCAAGGACAAAAGGTAAATCCCATACTGTCCTTTCCACAGTACAAGTTGGTGAGACATTTGGACTCTGAAACAAAGACAATACAAAAACACTGAGTAGCTGTTAAGGGACATATAATTTTTGTCAATTAGAAAGCCAGCAGCAATTTGCTGGATATAGACTAGACGGTGGAGACATCAGAAACTTAGAAGTCCTTTAGATGTGTCTTTCAATGCTCCAGCTGAAAGATGATGAAGGCAGCGAGAATGGGATGGAGAAAAGAGGACAGATATCTGGGAGGTGGAAATAAGAGGCTGTGTAGATCAATTCAATGTGGCACAGGAGAAAGAAAGTGTGTTCAAGTGTCCATAGTTCCATCGGGTTCCTGGCTTGGGCAACTCACCCAGAATAGAAATGGGGGTGAAGAAAATGACATATGGAGTCCACATTGGGACACGTTGGGTTTGAGGGAACATGATTATGGCTCAGCATTCTTGTGCCAGTAATTCCAGTGACTGGAATGTGGGAAGATGGATCTTTAACAACCGAAGCAATGTATAAACCAGAGACTTTCCTGGACCTAACGAACAGTTAGAGATGAGTGTTGCTTTGCAACTGAGTTAGATAGGGTTGTTTGAAACTCATACTAATCTGATCATTCTATCCTCCAGATGTGTGGAAAAAATAGGAAGGAATAAAAGTAAGCATCCATTTAAAATTGACTTTTATGTGGAAATAAATAGAAATATTCTCGGGGAAATTGATCCCTGTAGAACTGAAATAGGCAAATTTATCTTTCCTTTTGATTAATAATTTAAGAAGAAATCCCAAGCATACTGCCTCGAGAGATGTAGGAGTAGCTCTTATAATTAGACTCCAATCCAAACCATAAGAGGGAGCATCAGAAAGCTGGCTCAGAGCCTGATGTCAGTTACGGTATTTGCAGTTTACACAGCACAAGGCTAAAAATTTGGAAATTACAGGGTGACTACAGCCTAATCCTGGGGGTTGTTTCGGCACAGCCATACAGTAAGTTCCTCCCACTGTTTATTTGATAACAAATTTATTCTTCACCTCCTTTAGCTTGGGTCTGGAAAATATTTGTAGGGCTTGGTCTGGGATGGCATTTGTGTTTTCAATCCAAAAGTTAGGCATTAATGCACTCCAGCAATTGTTCTCTTTATTTAAACCCAAACAGAGCTGTTTCTATAGGTCAAGAAACTACTCTTTTTAAGACAATCTCATTATGTTTCCCTATTTTGAATAAATTAACAGGTCCACAAGAACTCACCAAGCCTGCTCTGCCCGACAAAGAACAGCAGGTCTCCATCTGGCCCATTTTGAATTTGTCAGGACACGTCAGTAAAACAAAAAACCAAGCCATTTGCCCTCAGGTCGAGTACAACTCATGGTGACCCCATGTGTGTCAGAGTAGAACTGTGCTCCACAAGGTTTTCACTGGCTGAGTTTTCAGAAGTAGATTGCCAGGCCTTTCTCCCGAGATACCTCTGGGTAGACTCACTTTAACTGTACCACCTAGGGGCTTCATCAAGGAGTCTTGGTGGTACATTGGTTAAGGGCTCAGCTGCTAACAGGAAAGTTAGTGACTAGAACCCACAAGCTGCTCCATGGAGAAAAGACCTGGCGATCTGCTCCCGTAAAGATTACAGCCTAGGAAACACTATGGGGGAGTTCTACTCTGTCATATAGGGTTCCTGTGAGTCAAAATCGACTCAGTGGCACCAAACAAGAACAGGGACTCCCATCAAAACAGACGAGGTTGTGAAAAGAACACCTTTCGGACAGAAGCCAGTTGTGAACAGGAATTAGTATCTCTTACCCAAACTGCTTAATTTTCTTTCCCATTTTGAGTCATTATCTGACTCCTTTTTTTGCTTTTTTCAGTTTTATCTCCTGTAGCTACATAGAACAAGTCCCCTCCATCAAACAGCCCTTCAGCTATCTCAAAAACAAACAATTAAAAAACAACAACAAAACTCTCATCTCCCCTTCATTTGCTTTTCTCTCAGTAAAATGGCTAAAGAACATCTACTCCCTCATCCTTCAGTTGTTCCCCTGCGGATTGTTTCCAGACACCTTCACTAGTCGCTGCTCTTCTCTCACACACCACTCATCACCGTATTTCATTTATTTTTTTATTATGTATCTCCGTCCTACCCCAGACTATGAGCTCCTGATGGCTTAGCCTCCTCTTGCTTATTTCTTGCTCATTTCTCCCCTTGCTCATTTCTTGCTTATTTCTCCTCTTGCTCATTCCCAGAACTATGATTGTCTGGCTGCTTGACAAAGGCACAGGATGAACGTTTGCCCTGTGCACATATTCTGCAGGCATGAATAAATCCACATCCTGACTTCTTCGGCATACCCTCTACTTTTTCAGTGTCCTTCTTAGTATAGGGGGATCTTCCTAGAACTTAACACAATGCTCCAGGTGTAATCTAATACATTTAATAATCCAAAAGCTCTTCTCTAAAGGTTTCTTTTTAGCAACTTCCTGTTCCTGTTTCATGGATATCTCATCTCTGAGAATTTTAATTATAGTTATTTTGAAGTTTTCCTCTGTTCCTTGAGTTATTTCTGGGTCATGTGTATTCTTTTTGATTCTGTGCTTGTTTTAAGGATTTCCTCAAATGCCTAGTGATCCTTGTTTGTAAATCCAGATCAACAATGAGGTACTAAAATGCTGACTGAAGCTCTGCTCACATGGGCAGGGATTGCTGACTAGCGGTCATCTAGTGATAAACTTGGGACCTACTCATTTAGGGGATGCCCAAACATCAGTACAGGTAAGTCTTCTACGCTTGGGCCAAGCCAGTTTTCCTAAAATCCCCTAACATCCTTTCTTTCAGGTAAAAACCTGGTTGCTGGATTCTAAGAGTGAAGGAGGGGAAGGCACTGGACTGGGGGTACGGAGTGTCTCGTCATTTACCACGTGTACTTTCCCTAGTATCCCTGTTTTCTGTGTAGTGTCTTACCCCCATCCTGATTCATGTCTGATGCTCCCAATCCAGAGACTATGGTTCAGTCTCTCCAGAGAGTAAATATTCATTTGCTGGTATGGGTATGGTTGACAGGTAGAAGAGGGGACCAATTGCTCCTTATAAGAATTCTAACCGATCTGTGTTTTCAGAACTTCCCACTCCCTGCCTTCAGATACTTGAGACCTGGAATACCTGAGTCCTTCTAGGATTCTGTGCTTTTCATTGGCTTCATACACATGTATGCCCTTGGTTTTCAGCTTTCTCAGCTCTACTAAGTCATCTTCCACCCACTCATCTACTTTCTAGCTTCCAAAGTGTTTTTTTTTTTCTTATATTTTACATGTGTTGTCTTGGCTCACTTCCTTTTTGACCTTGTAGATTTATGCCTTTTTACATTATTTAATTGCTACTTTGGTACAGTTTCGGAGGGGAGCAGAAATATATGCAGGGGTTCAAACTTCCATGTTTAACTGGGAGCTGAAAATTTATATTTACCTCTGATTAAATTTAATTTGGGGCTTTCTCACCAGTCTATCTTATCAAGAGTGTATGGACCTCAATATGTAAAAATGGTTGAATTGGAAAATATTTTGTTATATATATTTTTATCAAAATTTTAAAAAGCATATATGGACCCCAGCTCTGACATCCATCACATTTTCTGTATCCCCAAGCCCTGTGATATCTGCGAACAGCACAGGCAATCTCCTGAGGAGATAAACTAGGATTCATTTACTTTCATATCTTTGATTCGGTTTTTATTAAAGTCTTCTTATCTTTCCAGATTGTCATAGAATTCATTCGCCTATCCATCCATTAAAAATACGTGCTGAGGTAGAAATAACGGCTTAAATGATCTGATCTATGCCTTCGAAGAACTCACTGCTTATTAAGGGATATAGGCAAGAAAATAGGCTATAAAAGTAAGTTTGTTACTATGAGCAAAGACCTGTGTCACTAAAGAGGAAGTACAAAAAGGATGGTGTTTGAGAGCAGGTAACACCTAGACTTAATCTTAGAGGATGGGAAAACACTGGGCAGGCAAAGAAAACTAGGGATGGGAGATGGCAAAGCAAAGGGAGCATCTGTGTGAAGGCAAAGGACTATGCCTCTTCTGCCTCTGAAGAAGAGAAATTTCTCTGTATCAATAGAAGTACAGGACAAAGGGGATTGAATCGCATTTTAATGGGGTAACTGGGTATCGGTGTCCTTCAAGAAAAAAAATGCAAAGCAGTCCACTTATAGTGACGCCTTTGGCTTTTGAATTACCACGTAAACTTAGGTGTCAGCAGTCCTCGGGTGAAGGAGAAACTTGCTAATAGAACCTCTGCTTTAGTGGGAAGGGATAAAGAGCTTTGAAAAGTATAAAAGAATTGTGTGAATATATGGGATTATTGTTATTACTACCGTGGTGCCAACCACCACCATTCTCAGCCCTGAGGAGTCCTTTTAAACTTATAAAACAAAGCTTCTCCTCTGTAGATAGTAGCAATGACAATTTCCTGGTTTCGATATTGTACTCTAATTATTCAACGTGTCAACACTGGGGAGGCGGGACGAAGGATGCACAGGACCTCCCTGTATACTTCTTTGCAATTTCCTATGAATCTATAATTAGTTCAAATTAAAAAGTTAACATTAAAAAAAGAAAAAAAGAAGAAGAAGTTTTTCAAGGCCAGAGACGGGGAGTTCTATTCTGTTTACATTTCCAATCATGGCTGTAATGGATTGAATTCAATGTACTGTTCAAAGTTACTATGAAATTAAAGTCCAATTAAGGTTGTGTCATGGGCCTGGTCACAACTCTGAGGCTCAGTGGCAGGAGTACTGAGTAGGAAATACAAAGTATCAGCCTCTAAGCAAGAAACTATAGTAAAATTTTAAATTGTACTCTGGAGAGTTAGCATTTGATCAAAACCCACTGAGAAGCAACCTATTTTTCCTGCTGGACATTCTGTTTTTGAGTCCTGCTATCTGACCCAATCACTGGTGAAGGCAACATGTCCCAATAACTCCTGGCTTCTCTCAGCTCCTATTCTTCCCTGGTAGCTGAAGGTAGATGCTAAGAAATCCCACTGCACGGTCAGAAAAGTAATCTTGAAATCATACCCAATGGATGGTGCTATTATTAATGATTCAGGGTGTAAGGAACCTATGGAGTGAGGAAATTGTTTTTATGCAAAAAGGTATCTGGATATTTGGGCAAAACTGAAGGAGATGAGTTAGGAATAACTGTCAGAAATTTACTAAGAACTTCAGCTCTCGTTTTTCAAAGATCCAGTATTTGTGCTAATCATTTTCTCTCATATTCAATTCCCATCTTCCTCTGCTCCAGTATATATCAACAGGGCTGATGCACATCACATTTTGTAGGCTTCCTTGACAAACAACTTCCAACTAGGTTCATTCAGTGAGAGTCACTGAGAGGAGATTGGAGGGCGGGAGGAAAAGAGAAGCCAGGATGTTTCTCCGTCGCTTCCTCTCTGTGTCTGATGGCATTTCAGGAATATCTGTTTTCTTTTCTCCATAATTTCTACAGATAATGCCAGTATGAGGTATTTTGACTAGAATACCTGTGGTAGGCTGAATAATGGCCCCTGAAAATATCCATGTCCTAGTCCCCAGAACCTGTGACTATCACCTTATATGGCAAAATGGACTTTGCAGGTGTAATTAAGTTAAAGATCTTGAAATGGGGAAATTGTCCTGGATTATCGGAGTAGGCCTTCAATGTAATCGCAAGGGTTCATATTTAAGAGACAGACAAGAAGGTTAAAGGAGGAAGCAGATGAGATGACAAAGCATGAGACGGGAGTGATGTGAAGAAAGGGTCATGAGCCAGGACACGCAGGCAGCCTCCAGAAGCTAGAAATAGTAAGGAAGTGTATTCTCCCCTAGAGCCTCCAAAAGAAACCAACCCTACCAACACCTTGACTTCAGCCCAGTGAAAATAATTTCAGACACCGGCCTGAAAGTGAATAAATTTGTGTTGCTTTAAGCCACTACTTTTGTGATAATTTTTCACACGAGCAATAGGAAACAAATACATGGTCCCGAATGTGAACAGATTCCTCTTGTTTTAATTATTCTATGTGTGGCTTATCAGCAAAATCCATACACAAATTCTAATCTGCTAAAAAAATAATCCATTACAGAAGTGTGTATTTCTTTGCCTCAGATATTGCAGTGGATGTCATGATATGCCTCTCAGATCCCCCTTCATGCCTGAAGTACTCAGTCCCCCGGCTGCCTTTGGCTGAAGAAAGTTTCCTCACTCAAGGTCATGACTATTTCTGCATGTAGTGACTGGTCAGTTGGCCTACCCTCTACATCCCAACTCAGGACAATGCTAATGGGCCATGCTTTTAGAGATCTTTGTTGAGACTGCATCAGCATCCAACTTCTCCTTCTGCCCAATCCTGCTCCCATCCTCCATGTGCTGATTCTGAGAGCAATCCCCAATAAATTTCTGATTTGCCAATCTCCATCTCATCATCTGCTTTCTCAGGAACCCAGTCAGCCAAATTGATTTATATTTAGGCAAAAACAGTACTTGGTTAATTTCCTTATATATCTGCTGATAATTATCAACCCATTCTCTTATACTTCATCAAACTAAAAGATAACTTATAAAAATTCAAGATCCTTTCAAAGGAGATAATAACCTGGAGAATATGCCTGGAGAAGATGAAACCTTACATGATGTTCATGGAACTGGAAGGACGCTCCCGCCTGTGTATTCTGGTAGCCGGCATCCTCACCTGGCTCAGACCTCCCTCAATGACCTTCCCTAGAAATGATGTGCGAACTCCCGTCAGTTGGGATCTTAGATGCAGAGAGAGTTAGGGAGTGAGAAAAGAAGAAAGGAACAAGAATGGGGTGAAGACTAGAGTGTCAAGCACTGACATTTATTAAGGAGTTATATAAGGATGCACTGCTGGTCACTGTGCATTCTCATCATTGCCCTCTGAGACAGACATTACTATCTCAATTTTGCAAATGGGGAATCTGAGGCCCAAAGAGGTCAGCTGATATAGCTTAGGAATGGTTGAGCCAAAAACTGACTATAGCTTTGCTTGAATATGGAGGCCATGTCTTTCCTTAAGTTCAGGAGTATGAATTCTTCTGGCAGAATTAAGGGAGAGAGTATAAGGGATGTTTCCCTATTCATTGCTGGGGAAGGTCATTGAGGGAGGTCGGGGCTGGGTGAGGATGCCTGCCACCAGAATACACAGGTGGGAGCATCCTTCCAATCCCATGAGCATCCTGTAAGGTTTAATCTTCTCCAGGCATGCTCCTACCCTCCTGGGCTTTCCCTTTTCTGGATTCTGCTATGAGCTATCTCACCTCAGTGCTTTTGCTCATGTATGGTCCTTCTACCTGGAATGCCTTTCTTCCAGTTTCATCTTCCCTTCCAGGTCCAGTTAAATGCTACCTCCGCCTTCAAGCCTTCTTTGATCACCCCAAACAGAAGCCATCTTTGCTGTATCCAGATGTCTGTAGCATTTAGCGTCAGTATTAACGCTACAAGAGTTATCACATCAGGCCCTGTGTTGCATCTTTTTATATGTGAATCGGTTTTCCTCACTAAACTGAAACCTGAAGCAGAGATGACATAAATATAGTTGAACCACCAAGAGAGTCAGCATACTAGTGTTTGTTGCAATACGCATTTATTGCTTAAAGTTTCCTAAATTCAGGTGTTCACACTTCCATTCCTTTGAACAGGCGATGACCTGTCTGCAACATGCATCCTTTATCCTTATTTGCATGGCAAACTTCGTCTCTTTCGTTAAAATTTCAAGTTCTACGCCCCCTCTAATAGTTAAGTCTTCCCTGATCTTGAATCTCAAATGAAGTCAACAATGCCCTCCTCTACCTTACTCTACACAAGGAGATCTCTCACGGTGCAATGGCTAAATGCTCGGTTGCTAACCAAAAGGTCGGCAGTTGGAACCCACCAGCCACTCTGTGGGAGAAAAGACTTGGCGATCTACTCCAGTAAAGATTACAGCCTAGAAAACCCTAGGGGGCAGTTCTAGTCTGTCCTATAGGTTCACTATCAGTCAACATATACATATTCTGTGCTGCACTTAAAATATAATTGTTTATATATTTGTTTTACCTGTCTGTCTCCCTGGGTAGCCTAAAACTCTATGGAAGAACATATTACGTCTAATTTTGTATACTCAACTCTTAGCATGCTACCTAGTATATAACAGATGCTCAATAAATATCAAACGAATTGGATAAGAATGCAGAGTTTGAAGACAAAAAAAATCTGGGAAGAACAAACCCCAGGTATTTATTCATCCTCACTGCCTGAGTGATGCGGGTCAAACTACTCAACCTCTCCGAGTTGGAGATAATGCTAACTACAATCACAAGACTACAGGTGAGAATAAATGAGATGACGTGTAAAACAGCTGCACAAAGTAGGGGCCCAGACAATGCCCATTTTTCTCATATTAAATTGAAAAGTAGTTTGTGACCAAAGTATTCATGCCTTTTATGTACTCCGAGTTTAGCAGGGTTTTCCAAGCTAATTTAGGACAACTTAACGTTTGGAGAAGCCTTTGCATAGGGTTGCTCTGTCATTAACACCTGGTGGTGATGATGATGGTGATGGTGACGAAGAAAGGAAGCACATCAAGTTCATTCAGGCTAACCTAATTAAATTGGTAACTAGAAAGAGAATGCCCAGGAAGTCGAATTCATAATGCTGCTTTGTTTTAAATAAAAAGCATCTAATAAGGACATGTGTAAATCATGTTTCTGAAACACACTCTCAAGGACCAGATAATGGTAGGAATTCATATTAGGAATTTGCTCTCCACCTAGCTCAGAGCTACCAAGGTCACATTAGCAATCTAAGGACATGTCTTCTGGCCAGAGGAAGCCCTGGTGTAGTAGCATGGAATATCAGCACGCTATGAGTTGGAATCAACTTGACGGCAATGGGTTTTGGTTTGGTTCTCGGTTTTTGCAGAAAGCGAGAAACAAACCACCTGAAATCTATATAAATCTACATGTCTAGGCAGGGTGAGGATGCTCGCTGCCAGAATACACAGGAGAAACCACAATCTACACGTATTAGTAAATCCAGCCCGTGTTGAGCCAACCAAATTTGGCCCTGTTAGAGAACTGAATTATTCACAGTAGAGAAGAGCAAAGTTTCTCCTAAATTGAAATGCAGAATCATCATTGTTTGCCCCAAAATGCTAAAAGCTTTCATAAGTGGTGTTATTATGTTCTTTTTTGGAATCTTTGCAGTGCACTTGTACCCCAGCTTGGAATCACAAAGCAGTGACTGCAGATCACGTAGGAGGGTAACTGGCAACAGCCTGCACTTGTGTTATTTCTCTGCTTGCTATTGAGAGGGGGGAGGGGACGAAGCTTTGAAAGCTAATTATCCATTTTGAAAGATGATTATTAAGAGGAGTAGTGCTTATGTGCACATGTGAAATGTAGCTGTGTGTTTCTTAAAGTGTGCTGTCTTAATATCATTGTGGTTTGATTACAAATCAATGCCACCGGAGGACGGCCCTTCTGAGGGTGCTGTCATATCCATGGGTGAGGTTGCCACTTTCTCATCTCTTTGATAATAAGAACTAATAAGTTTAATTTTGGTTTTCCTTACTTAGATTCTTCTTTTCGAGTTTCATATTCCACCAAAGTTGTACACCTACGAGCTTTTACATGTGCTCTCTCTTAATCCTTCCAGAAGCTCTGTGTGGAAGATATTTTTATCCTACTTTACATATGTGAAAACGGAGACTCAGAGAAGTTACGGAGCATGCCCAAAGTCACACAGCTAGAAAGTCATGATGGCAGAATGGGAGCCCCTATCTAATAACTTTCCAGTGGTATATGCTGCTGAGGCTGTGTACGTAAAATGACTGTAAACATGAGAAGTAACCTGAACAACAAAGAGAAAATAATAATTTTTCTACCATAAGCTCAATTATAATGATTTCACATTCCTTGTGGGTCGAATCATATCCTAATGTAACAACTACAAACCGAACAAATGTGACATGAGACTAATCACCTCAGTGGTTTTGCAGCTGAGTTTCCCTTGCTCTCTTGTCTTCTCCTCCAGAGACAGAAAACACCTTGAAAATGCCAGAAGCAACCCCTCCTCCCTGCCGCTCAAGAATCCTTATCAAATTTTCTTAATCAGCATGAATTTCTTGCCTCTGCAGTTTACCACTGCACTTTGCTTGGTCCTGAATTAAACATATTTTGCCCTTAAATCTAAGCAGTTATACCTTGAACCCCCGGAGAATTCCCAGATTCGTGACTAGCACTGGACATGTCCCATCTACCCATAAACTCCAGCAAAGTATGAGTCACCCTCTTCATTTCCGTCACAGGAAGAATAGCAGTGGCTTTCTTTGTGGGGAGGGGGCATTTTCACCAAGAAATATATTTTATCTTTTGATGAAATTAGCCATGCACATCCAAGGAGTAAGAAAATAAACTATACTGAGAGGCTTAGACAAAATTTTTAATTGGTAAATATTAAATTTCAAAATGCCAAAGTTATACTTTTCTGTAGGTCAGACTGGCTGCTCACCAGACTGGGAGTTCCTGGAAGCAGTGACTACATTTTTTCATACTTATTGTTACCTGTCATCCAGCGTGGTGCTTTGTCCCCATATGTGACAAAATTTTTACCAACTGAGTTCAAGGCCATTTGGGACTCTGTCATGGAGGTAGATTAGAACTGGAATTTTACAGAACACGCCTCAAATGTCTTATCCTGGTACTCAAGATTCTCGTGATCTGCCCTCCGTCTCCCTTTCTCCTTAATGCCTACTGACAACCCTCCCTTACTACATTCCATGTGCTCCAAATGTTTTCAACACATAGGTTGTACTTTCCCAATTATAGATCTGTTAATTCTAATTTCCACCGCCCCCCCTTAGAATGATGTTTCTTCTCTTTTTGTTGACATTCTATCCAATCTTCATGACGCAGAGCAATTACCACTTCCTCCGTTAAATATTTCCTGATTCCTCCTGTCAAAATGAAGTCGCTTCCTTTCTTGCACACTCCCAAAGCACACTGTTACAGCACCCATACCCTGCTTTGTATTCGGTTAGCTGTATGTGCATCCTCCCTTCTCCTGGAGGACACACTCCACAAGGATTGCAGACATATCCTAGCTCTCCTTCTAATGTCCCAGCACAGAGTCTTGTACCTAATGAGTGCTTTCAAATGTCTGCTGAAATTGAAAGAAATCATTTTATTTTAATGTATGGTATCATTTCCTTAAGATACTGCCAGTGAAGTTAATAGAAGCTAGTAGATAGCAAATTCGTGACGGGTAAGACTCTGGTTCCAGAATTTCTCGTGTGGTTTGCCTGGGAGCACCTGGAGACAGGGAGCATCGGGTAAGATGGCTCAGGGATTGTCCAGGCCCAGAACAGGGGAAACGACTAGACACTGCATGATCATTTTGTGGCAGAGTATCGTAACATGAACACAAAATGGGTGAGATCCCTGTCCACCTCAGGGTGGACAGTAGTGGTCCAGAATAAAGTAGATGCTTAATGAATACGGTTCCCCTTGGTGCTCCCACAGCAACCAGTGCTGCTCTGCACCTCCACACTTAGCCAAGCTGTACTGAATAGCTGACATCTCTGTCTCTCACCACTAAGGGCTAGGGCATGGCCATTTGAAAACACAGCCTTAGCATCTAGTTCAGTGCCTAGTGCATCATCAGCCCTAGATAAATAGCCACATCTCTGTCGAATAAATCAAAGAATATAAAAAGGAAAGACCAAGAATATACACAGGGAAGTTTCCTATTCAGCTTTTCAGGACATGCTCATCCGTTAGAAATGCTGTGCAGATCATGAGCGTTACAGGATAACCATTGTTACGGGCTTCGCTCTGCTATACCTAGGATTTCCTGTTCACAAAAGCTGAACTGCAGGGGATAGCCCTTATTAGAGTGCTTTTATTGGGTCAGCTGGGATATGTTTTGAGAGAAGATGGTTGGATGAATCCTATTACCTGCCTACACATCGAGAGCAATTTAACCCTGAGAGTGTATGGGTATGTGTGCATGTGTTTGTGTGAATTTAAAAGAAGCAATAATATAAATTCTCAGGAGAGTTTTAAGAAATTTGATTTTGTCATTTACATTAAGTTCCTTTAAAGAAGAGAGAAAATCTAGACTAGAGTATTTAGGGCAATTAAGAGCAGTAAAATAGCCCCCCACACCCAGATACTCTGGTCCACTACCCCTTCCTTCCCCATCCTCATTGCCAAAGTTTCATTCCCTAAATTCAAATAAAAAAGGATCTGGTCCATTGCGCGCGTGTGCATACACATACACACACACACACACACACACACACACACACACACACACACACACACACACACACACACACTTCCTCCGCCCCACCCCCAACTGCTGTCACATACTGCTGTCTCAGCAGTGAACTGTTGGCATCATATTGCTTTGGGGAAGTAGTGCTGAACCAAGTTCTAGCATCTCAAAGACACCTCAACAGTGCAGTAGGAATTCCACAGATACAACCTGAGCCTTCCAGGAGAGGCTATGCCACAAAGGCATCCTGGTCAGCCCCCAGCTCATCTGGCTTTGACAATCCTGGGACTACACGGACCAGGGGAACATCCTGCAGCACTTGCTGGCTGTGCAGAGAACTCAGAAACATTAACAGATGGCATGCAGAATACAACCCTGAACAATCAGCAGGGTCACACTCATTAAGAGGCACCATTTAATCCATTTCCAGCAAAATCCCATTCCAATGAAATATCACTTTCCAAAAAATGTCAATCTGCTTGAACGAAAGTGACTATATAATACCATAATGCCAGCCCTGGTTGAAACTCTGCAGATGACAAGCTGTCTCTCAGAGCCTCAGGGGCTTTCTGTCTGTAATTTATTTCCTCCTGGGTGGGTCTTGATTAGATCTCCCCTCTAGACTTCTCAGTCTCTGCAGGTAGATAGGAACCCAGGAAGCCCTCAGAATTCCGTTCCCTGAGCCACTCATTGCCCTGCCTACTTTCCCTCCTCAGCTGAATACCTGGGGAGGCAGCTGGTGTGTAGAGGAGGGATACAGGGAGCTTGTTGTTCTATAGGTAAGAATGTATTCCACAGCGGAAATGTATTCATCCTCATGTTTCTTCAAGTATAGTACTAATTTGTTTCTCAAGGAAAATTGCTCCTTCCCTCCCTTCCTCTCTCTTTCTTTTCTTTCCTAAGGAATGCATTGTTTTATAAAACTGTATTTTGTTGTACTTTAGATGTCCTCAGTGGATTAAAATATTGATATGTGAAACTCAGGTCACTTGTACATAACACCAACACTGGAAAATGATTCTTAGGTTGCAAACCCAAAATTGCTGTGTACTCACTGACAGAGAAGCCAACATCTCCCCTTCCACTACTGCTCCCCTAGTAAGAGGTAGCCCCTCCAAGATTCACAGATTTTCACACTTTTAGGTCTTTGTTCAGGCTCTTCGCTCTACAAGGCACCTCCCACTCACCCATGAGTGCCCCATTAGTGACCCCTGAAATCCTAAGCATTCTCCAACACCCAATCAACATTCCATGAAGGCTCAGTTAGCAAGGGTTGCTCTTTTACCTGTGTTCCATAGCTCTTTGTTAAAACATTTAGATTCGGATTTGTCTAACTCTGTCCATAATTTCCTGCTACTGCTACTACAATGGAAATGTACTGAACGTTGTATTTAGTGACCAGCATGGTGAATCATTTAGATGGCTTAACAAAACGATGAACCTCTTGAATTGATTTCACTGACCCCATTATTAGGGGTGAGATGAGAAGTCACATGAGTGAGGTACCTGACATTGTTTAGAGGAGAGGGTCATATCTTAGCCAAGGAGCTAAGAGATCTGGGTTCTAACCCCACCTCTGCCACTAACTTTTTTCCCCATGCTACACCATGTTTAATCTTTGGTTTACTAATCACTTATTTACTTGGCAAATCTTATCAGTAAAATTTGCCTTGGTTACACCATTAATTACCAACAGTATTCATGCCTTTTACATATATTGTTCCCTCACAAATTTCTTTTCTCACCTACCCAAAGCATTAGGTCAAGAGAACACCAATAGTTGCCTAAGAGAAAACAAACTCAGATTTCTTTCATGAACACAGACACCTAAGAAAACTCTTCTGGGTGACCTTGGGCACATTACTTAACCTCTGTGAAATAAGGATAATAGCCAGGAAAGCTTAGATTGCATGGTTACGAGGCATAAAAGAACTAATGTCTAGAAAGCACTTAGCAGGACGTACCCCCAAAACGTTAGCTATTTTTGTTACAAACATACAATCTCTTAGTTATAATCCAGCCTCATAGTCTTTCCTTATTCTTGTTTGTTGACAGTAAATCCCCAACAGATTTTCAGTGGGACACTTCTTGTCTTTAATGGGCTTTTTGAAAGATTATTATTATGGTTCCTATCTTCTTAAGAAGGGTGGGGACAAACATGTACAAATATTATTTCTGAAAAACACAGCTTTACTGTGATAAGCTAAAGCTCCTGCAGATACATAAGAAAAATCTTGCAGAAAATGGTTGGTCCAACCAACCATAATTATATTAATTTTATCCAACTGCCAGTAAAGAGATCAAAGGTTAAGTCTAGTCTCAGCTTCACATGATATATGAATGATAATGATAATAAGCATAACTATTGTTAGCAACAAATGAATATTTTGCAGTTGTAACTGAACACCATTTGACTTTCATTTTTTTGTAAGCTAAGTAATTTGCAGTCCATGTAGCTTAGTAAAATCCCCGTTTGCCTGGCATGACCCACCTTCCTATTCACAATTTACTGCGTGAGAGCATTGTGAACAAATAGGAAAAAGAGCTTTCAAAAATATCTTCTTCCTTTGTAGACCCTGGAATTGCATATCTTCTCCAGCTCTCCATGTTTTATGCACTTGTAAGTGTCACCACCTCTCTATTTTCTTGAATCATTACAGGATTGAGCATTTACTATGTGCCAGGAACTATACCAAATGCCACATATAGCAAAGTCATCCCATTTATTTCCCCAGCAACCATAGGATAGGTGTTAGCATCACCCACAGTTTACAGAAATAGACAGTTGCTCCAGGTTTCACAGACTGAAACTAGATAATGGATCCTAGATTTGAAACCTCCATCTGTCCGATGCTACGCTCCCAACAGCTATCCTCTGTTGCCTGGCTGACCATAACTTGCTTTACTTCCACATTTCAGGGCCTGGCAGGGTTCATTATGCATATTAGGAATGTAACAAATGATTGTGGGATAATCATAACAGCAGCCAACATGATTTGAACATTTGCTGTGTCAATGTTCTAAGAGCTTTACATGTATTAACTCATTCAAACTTAAAAAGTCTATTAGGTAGGTACTATATCCCCATTTTACAGATGAAGAAACTGAAGCACAGAGAGATCAATTAATGTGATGGGTTGTGGGGAAAGACATAAACCATCCCTATATTCTATCCTTGGTCCACATCCAAACTAGGGGGTCTGCAGGAGTCCAACTATCAAAGGTTGCAATTCTAGCCCACTTCCTTGGCTTACAGTGCCCTTACCCCCTCCTTGCCCTACTCCTGAATCTTGTGATAATGTCCCCTAGGTGATGTACATTTAGTTGTCTGGGAGGCCAGTAGGTTTGATTTTCTTCTCACAGTCTTACTCATCCGATATGGCATGGCAGTGGAGCTCTCTCTTTCTTTGTGGGCAACAAACCTGACTAGCAGGGATTATCCTCATTTTAGAGATGAGGAAGCTGGGGAGTAGAAATGATAAGTTACAGGTGATCTGGGTTTTGAGAGTAGACTTTCTGGCTGGAGAGTCTGGCCTTTAATCCACACACTGTATGATCATGGATTAATCACTTTCTTCCTTCTCTGAATTCTCATGTGGTACAGTGGTTAAAATGCTCAGCTGCTAACTGAAAGGTCAACGGTTCAAACCCAGCAGCCCCTCCACAGGAGAAGGATGTGGCAGTCTGCTTCCATAAAGTCTACAGCTTTGGAAACCCTATAGGGAAGTTCTACTCTGTCCTATAGGGTCACTATGAGTTTGAATCAACTTGACAGCAATAGTTTTTGGTTTATAGCAAATTTTATTGTATTGATCTTACACTAAATTACATTGTTAAACAATTACTTCTAATACATGGCCTACTTGATTGTCAACTGTTTACAGGCAGGAGTTATGTCATTCTCTCAGAGTGCCTATCTCAATGCTGGTCTTGGTATTATTTGCTAAATCCTAAATCAGGGGTTCTGTCCCAGATTGAAATGTCTGCTAAAGGAGAGCCAGAAATTCTTTTAATTTAAGGTCCTTAGGAAGGGTTTTCCAAGTTCTAAGTCTTCTATTACTCTCATCTCTCCTCACTTGATACACCCTTCCTTGAATGTTCTCTACCTCTCCTATTCAACTACCATCCACAGCTCACAGGTCTCGAGGCACTGTCTCCACCTCACGCCACTCTCCCACAGCTTTAATATACCTAACTCTACTACACACCTCCTTCTGGTGTCTTTCAGACATCTCAGCATGTTCAGACTGAACTAATACCTCTAAAAACCTGTTCCTTGCCTACGAAGGCGCTATGAACTTTACCCAGTTTTCCAACTCAAAGATGTCAGCAGGAATCAGCTCTTGAAGTATGCCAAAGGTCTAATATCACTAATAATAATAATAAATACCAGGACTATATAACAAGCTTACACTTTCTACTCTATTTTTCTAATTTGGGCCTACATAATTCTCCAAATATGGAAAAGTTTTCCGCATGTACTCGAGAACCATTTGTATTTCTGCTTCTCGGGATCAAATACATAGTCTCATTTCCTATGAACATATTAGGCTTAAATAAGTCAAAGATGTGAGATGCTCTCTATTCCTCTAAATAATTAACATTTATTTAATTTGTATTTGTGTGAAGGGTCACATGTACATTATTTAATCCTGTGAGGTGTGTATTATTATTCCCATTTTATAGATGAGGAAACTGAGGCCTAGACAAGGGAAGTGACTTTCCCAAGTTCACGTGGCTGACAAGTGACAATCACAGAATTGAAACCCACATCTACTCCCAGAGCTTCTAGGTACTTTCCTTACACCATGCTGTCTCCAAATAAACCAAATATGAAAGCAGGACGAAGAAAAACCCATTGCTATTGAATCAATTCTGACTCATAGTGACCCTACAGGACAGAACTGCCCCATAGGGTTTCCAAGGCTGTAAATCTTTACAGAAGCAGAATGCCACATCTTTCTCCAGCAGAGCCGGGGGCGGGGTCAAACTGCCAACCTTTTAGTTAGCAGCTGAGCGCCTTAACCACTGCACCACCAGTCCACAGAAATCTGATAATGATTTTTGTTTATTTTTCTTAAATCAAGTAGACCGTAAATTCCTTAAAAATAATAACTGCCAAGTTTCCAAACTAAAACATTTTATGCAAATGTTGCTTATTAAGTATTACTACTGTGACTTATGATTACTCATATAAGGACTTTACAAATAAATGTTGTAAAGCTGAAAAGACTAAGATGCAAACGATTGCTCCTGAAGGGGGAACAGAAGCTCACACTTGTAAGACTAAGGAAGTCTGCAGAAGCATAGGTTTCAAGTGTCTAGTGTGTTTACATATTTTGAGCACCTGCTATATCCCAGGCACTAAGGTAGTCGATGATCTTAGAGAAGTAAGACACAACCCAGCCCTGAAGGATCTCTGAACCCAGTGGGGAGAAGATACAGAAACAATAAAGCATAATTTAACATTGTTCAGGTTCTATGACAGAAGATTTTATGGAGGATGTCACAAATTGGGGTTTTCTAGAAATATCAATCAGGGGTTAACATTGGAAAACTGAGAAATTTCACATCTAAATCCACATTTGTCGCTACTCAAAAAGCAAAAGGTTTGATGACGCTGAGCCCCGACTCCTGTGTGGCAACCATCAACTTGAACTCAGTAGCTGCTGCCTCCAAGGTTGGTCTGTAGATATATATGTGTATATATATAGACATGTATTTATAAAGTCCTATGTTCTTTTTTTTTTTTTTTTTCTTTTTATATAAAGTCCTACGTTTCTTGCTCCTTAGAAGCAAGGATACTGAGACTTCACCTCACGTACTTTGGACGTGTTATCGGGGAGATCAGTCCCTGGAGAAGGCCATCATGCTTGATAAAGTAGAGGGTCATTGAAAAAGACGAAGACCCTCAATCAGATGGATTGGCACCGTGGTTGCAACGATGGGCTTGTTATGGATTGAACTGTGTCCTCCCAAAATATGTGTCAACTTGGTTAGGCAGTGATTCCCAGTACTGCGTGTTTGTCCTCCATCTTGGTTATAATTTTCCTATGCGTTGTAAATCCTAATCTCTGCCTGTGGTTAATGAGGCAAGATTAGACTATGTTAAAGAGGATTAGGGTGGGACTGTAATACCCCAACTAAAATCACGGTTCCTGATCCAATGTAAAGGGAGTTTCCCTGGGATGTAGCCTGCACTGCTTTTTATCTTACAAGAGATAAAAGGAAAGGGAAGCTAGCAGAGAGTTGAGGACATCATACCACCAAGAAAGCTGCGCTGGGAGCAGAGCACATCCTTTGGACCCGGGGTTCCTGCACAGAGAAGCTCCTAGTCCAGGGGAAGATTGATGACAAGGACCTTCCTCCAGAGCTGACAGGAGAAAGAGCATTCCCCTAGAGCTGATGCCCTGAATTTGGACTTCTAGCCTACTAGACTGTGAGAGAATAAACTTCTGTTTGTTAAAACCATCCACTTGTGGTGTTTCTGTTACAGCAGCACTAGACAACTAAGACAGAGCTCAAGCGTAACAACGATTATGAGGATGGTGCAGGACTGAGCAGTGTTTTGTTCTGTTGTACATAGGGTTGCTATGAGTCAGAATCTACTCAATGGCACCTAACAACAACAATGTTTCTTTACAATAACAATTTTCAGAAGAGGTGCCTATAACCATTTTCTACCAGGGCACATTTTATTCCTCCTGCTCTCCCTTGGCCCTTTCCTTCTTCGTCTTGGTCCTTCTCTCCTTTCCTCTATCGCTAGGTATGCACTTCTCCTCATGACTCCCTCATAATAAAAAATCCCATGACCCTGTATTGAGTACCTCTTTAAGTTTTGTGAACAATCCTGCGGGGCTGATATTATTTTACTACAAAAATGTGCTTTAAAGTTGTCAGTCATCACTTTCTTTACATTATACACTCTGCTCTGCTCTTGGTAACAGAATTGAAATAACAAATGCTCCACTCTTCCTCCTTTGCACAAGGTCAGTGTCTGGTGTGATAGACAATCTGGAGCTATGGAGGAAGTGCTGGCTCTAGAGTAACAGCAGTGGCATTCAAATTCCACCTGTGACACTCACTTAGCAAGTTATTCAACCTTTCTTGCGCTTACATTCGAATCTATTAAATGGGAATAAGAATACCTATTTGCATAGTTAATGTGAAGATGACATGTCTATGTAAAACACTGTAAACATCTACTAAAAACACGTTGCTGCCCAGTTGATTCTGACTTGAAGTGATCCTGTAGGACAGAGGAGAACTGCCTCATAGGGTTTCTAAGAAGCGGACGGTGGATTCAAACTGCTAACCTTTTGGTTAGCAGCCGTAGCTCTTAACCACCACGCCACCAGGCCTCCAAACATCCACTAGTAGGTATTATTATTCATATAAAGTAAAAATAAATTAGAAACCTCAGTGAAGGAAATAACTAAGGCAATATATTACTAGTGGGTAAAGAAATGAGTATTTGTGGATCACCTACAATGTGCTATGTAATTTATATATTTCATGTCGTTTGATCCTCATGATACTGCAGTGGATTACATTTTATTACCCCCATATTTCGGTGAGGAAACAGTAGCAGAGAGAAAGTCTTTACCACTTATGTCTCTAACAGGTGAGCCAGACTATTCCAACCCCAAAGTTCGTGATTTTCCTCCTGTGGCCCACAATTTGCATTTAGGACACAAGCAACCACGAGTTCCCCAGACAGCTTCAGCCCCAGACTTCGAAGGGCACTGCAGAACTGCGTCAGTGTGAAGTTAAGTGAATCAACTACACCTTCCATTTTTAGGTCAAGACAGGGGACAAAGCACAGTGACCTCCTGTTGGAAGTAGATACGAAGGCAAAACTTCAGGGCACAGCAAATGAATCATTCATGTAAAAATAAATATATTAACACATGCCCTGACATGCTCATCTCTTACCCAAGGCACTGCAAGAAAGCAATGTCTGTATCTCTGTAGGACATTTGTATTTTAGTATACTTGGAATGAGATAATTTGCATACCTACTGATAGATCTCTTCAAAGATAGTCCGTGTTATCTATTGAGAGAATATATGCATTGAAGCATGTCCAGATGGCTTTCAAAGTCAATACAAACTGATACGTGGCTCCGTCTGAAAAAGGTAAGCACTGTCGATTAAAACTTCATTTTTTGGTCCCAAAGGCACATCCTCAGTCCTTCCCTCTCAAATCTCTCCATTATCTACGTTGTCAGGAATCTCATGGAGGGAAAGCAGAGTGTTACACTTTCTTGGGCCAGTATGGAATTTAAAGTGCCTACTATGTGCCTGAGTCTGTCAAATGCTTTACTACATTAACTCATTTAATCTCCCACCATTAAACGTGAGCTACATGATGGGAATATTTTTCTTTTGTTCATCTCTGTATTCCCAAGCATATATGAGGTGCATGTTCTGGCTGTTATCTATTGGTCCTCAGCACCTTTCCCTTCTGCCCCTGCCCCACGCTCTCCACTTATTACAGGGGCTGGAAGCCTACAAAGTGTATTCGCAGAATCTCTCATCAGCAAGGTTACAGTTTAGAGTCTTCCAACCAGAGTAACTTGCATGAGTCTTGGACGTGAAGGGCAGTGGCAGACTGGCGTAGAATTTTGCAGCAACTACCACTGCTGTGGATTCCTGTAGTCTCCTTCAACTCCACAGGCTACTGTTGGTCTCCAGCTTCAGGGCTGCAAGAAACTATGGGTCAGGAAATGGTTTCCTGACATTTTCTGATTTGGGTATATCTTCCCCCACCCTATCTTCCAATATTTTCTAAGCACATTAATATCCTGAATTACATTCCTTTCTGCTGGAAATACCTAAAGTGTTGTCTGTTTTCCTGAATGAACCCTAACTGATTTCACGTTCAATAAACATTTGTTCAACATTTAAATGAATAAACAACCCACTTTGCAATTGTAGAACTGAGCCTTCTAGAGATGAAATAATTTAGGATTATACTGCCAGTTATTAAATGTCAGAACTGAGATTTGAGCCTTGGCCTGTGTGATGCCAAAGTGCTTTTGCTTTTTCCACTTAGGCACTGCCCTCAGTGGGTATAACATACCACACCACTGCCAAAACCTTATCTCAGAGCTGTTGTCTGTCCTGTTCTTCCTGCCAGTGCACCACCCTGGTTGGAAACCTCCCTATAAATTGGAAACACAGATTAATTCCAAAAACAAACTGTTTATTAAATATGTATTAGACCTGTAAGACTCCCTGTTAGAATATTTACATTATATTCATAATGTCAGTGTAGATAAAATGTGTGTGTGGCACACAGTAGACACTCACAAAGTGTTAACTGAAGGAATGAATAAATGAATAAACGTTCACTGCTTTGCTTGACAGAAGTTCAATTGCAGATTGTAGGCCCTGACTCAAAGGGTCTCTTTGGTCATGGAGACCCATGTGTTGATAATTCATTGGTCTCAAAGTCTGGACCTTTTCCAGCTGTTCAGCATGGTAGCAATACTTGCTAGGCACTTACACAGAGTGACTGACTTTCCTTGAACAACTTCAGTTTGCAGGTACATTGTAATTCTGAGACAGGTAGAGACAAGAATCTATTCCTACTTTCCAAATGATGAGATTAAAGCACTGAAAGCAACCAACTTCTATTGTAATGTAGTAGGAAGAGCGCTGTGTTTGGAACCAAACAAATCTGGATTTACATCCTGGTTCCAGGCACTTATTAGACTTGAAAGCTTGATCAAGCTGTTTCTGAAACCTCAGTTTTCTCATTTATGTAATGGTGGTAATGATAGCTCTCTTATGGAGCTACCGTAAGGATGAGCTGCTGAAGACAGAAAGCACGTAGCACAGTATCTGGGCCATGGTATGGATTCAGTGAATGATAACAGCATTGCCATCATTAACTCTGAGTAAGAGCCTATTGATATATAGGTTGTCATCCTGCAGGCTAGTCCGTGTCAGTCAATGAGACTCTTCAGTCCCTACCAGGCAGCAGTAGTATGGAAGAACACTTAAAAGCATGTTTTTCGCAGCCAACAGCCGTACTACCCAGAAAAATCAAACCTAAACCCATTGCCGTTGAGTCAAGTCCAACTTATAGTGATCCCACAGAGTTTCCAAGGAGCAGTTGGTTAGCAGCCTGTGCCACCAGGGCTCTGTACTATCCATAGAAGTTATGTAATTACAAGGAATTATGTGTCTGCATATAATGCCTTTTGTGGGTTCACTGTTTCTGGTGACTTTGGGTGAGGGGCAGTAGGAATGGCTGGCACAGAGTGGGTAGAGCAAAAACACCTCACTTTCTCTTAGGACCAGATCCAAAATTAGACTTGCTAGAAGAACCTGCGGGTGGATACGTAGAGTTAGGGGCCTTTTACACACTGGGAGATAAGAGTTAAAACTGCAGGAATGAATGATGTCATGGATAGCTTGGAATTAAATGAGTGAAAACTGAGACACACTTGACCTCAGAAAACTTCCTGTACTGGTTGGTATCCAAGCTTGATGCTTGGCACACAGCAGATGCTCAATGAATATTTGTTAAATAAATAAATACCAGGTTGGAAAGTATGTCATCCTTCCTTAAATTGCCTGTGTTCTCCACTTCTCCTATGATCTAGATTCAGCTTGTCTTCTTTGGAAAGCTAACTGAAGTCTGTGTGCTCCCTGAAGATTGCCAATCTCTTGGTCTGGAAAGTTCCTTTTCTGAAAGCCCATCAGCCTTTTGCCAGCGCTAATATTCACTGGCAGGCACTATGAGCTTTCTCATCCCAATCACATATCCTGACCCCCAACTAGACTTACAGGCAGAGGACATGTTTTCTGCATCGCTCAAAATTCCTCAGGGACCAGCAGGATGCTTGGCTATAGCAAGCTCTCAATAAATAGGGATTATTTGCTTGATTAATCAGGTAGGTTTTTTTTTTAGTTTCTTGTTTTTTTTTTCTTCTACTTATTTATTATTGCACTTTAGGTGAAGATTTACAGAACAAACTAGCTTCTTATTAAACAACCAGTACATATTGGTTACGAACTCCATAACATGTCAACACTCTCCCCTTCTCGTCCTTGGGTTCCCTATTACCAGCTTTCCTGTCCCCTCCTGCTTTCTAGTCCTTGCCCTGGGCTGGCGTGCTCCTTTAGTCTCATTTTGTTTTATGGGCCTGTCTAATCCTTGGCTGAAGGGTGAACCTTAGAAGTGACTTCATTACTGGGCTAAAAGTGTGCCCAGGAGCCATACACAGTCCTGGGGTTTCTCCAGTATCTGTCAGACCAGTAAGTCTGGTCTTTTTTTGTGAGTTAGAATTTTGTTCTACATTTTTCTCCAGCTCTGTTTGGAACCCTCTATAGTGATCCCTGTCAGAGCAGTCAGTGGTGGTAGCTGGGCACCATCTAGTTGTGCTGGACTCAAGTCTGATGGAGGCTGTGGGAGTTGTGGTCCATTAGTAATCGAGTAGTTTTAAAGTATTGTCAGGGGAGGGAGAAATAAATGGAATGCTCTGGAACCTAAGAAGTGTTGAAAGATGAAGTGTGTGCATTTAAGAAACGACTGGTACTCAGCTTGGAGAAGAGAAGGCTTAAGGAACCAGAAAGAGAGCACTGAGCTAGTGGGAAAATAAAAGTAAGGATATAAGGGGGAATCTTGCATGGAGGAGACTGGTAGCATTGGTTCTAGAAGAGAAGGGATGGGTTTTCCTTCCCTTCTCAATCATCCATAGACTACCTTCTTATGACAAGTTGTGTGCTAGGCAATGGAGAACCAACAGTAAATAAAACACAGTCTGGTCTTAAGGGCTTTACAGTTATGCTGCAGGAGTAAAACAAACAGTCATCTACAACATAGAGCAAGAGCTTAGAGTGAAAACAGAGCACAAACTGTACACTCCCTTAGAGGTTTTCTCTGTCAAGGATGTCCAAAAGGAAAAGACAGATATCAGGATTCGGGGCTTAAACAAACTCAAAGGAAGAGAGAACAGAGAGAGATTTCAAGACTATTGGAGCTTACCATTTTCTTTGATCTTTTCCATTTTATTTATTGTTTAAACTATAACAACACATATGCAAATCATAATATGTCACAGATTGAAGGAAGTCAGACCAGGCACACCTCTGGCCAATCATTAGCCAACTTGCCTAAAAGAAAATGAATACTCTTGTTCTGCCCTTTGGAGATTCTCTGGGTGTTTTTAGGGAATGGGGAATGTGTTATCATAGAAACATAAAGTTGGCATTCTCTTTGTCAGCTGTACAGGTTTTAGAAGTGAAAAAGATAAGGAAGTGACATAAACAGGTGTACATGGGTGTTAGAAGACAAGGTGAAGGCTGACTACCACACTTCCACTGGGATTTTTTTCAGGTCCCTCCCCAACTTAACCCACTACCTCCCCCATGATTTTTAGCAAACATTTATATGTCAGGTGCTCTGCTTCATGTTTTCTCTAGCACTATCTTTCAGATCAGCCCAACCCACTGTGAGACAGATCTCATTATGAAAGAGTTCTTATTAGAGAACTGAAATCTCTTTAAATGTTACCTATCAGAACTACTTCTGACCTCTGGAGTTATATAAAATAGGTTTATGCTCTTTCAAAGGAGCCCTGGTGGTACAAATAGTTAAGTGCTCAACTGTTAATCAGGAGGTTGGTGGTTCGAACCCACCTGGCCGCTTTGCAGGAGAAAGACCTGGCAATTGCTTCCGTAAAGATTACAGTTCTACTCTGTCACATGGCGTTGCTATGAGTTGAAAACGACTTGACAACACCTTACAACAACAATATGTTCTCTCATCCCCCACAAAAGCCTCTCTTATATTTGAATAATGCCATCATATTATTTGTTGTACTTACTTTCTGAAGCAAAGCATCTCTGGTTCCTTTAACCAATCCTTATCTGATAAGATTTCCAGAATTTTGCTCCCCAAGTGTTTACTTCTAGAAACAGCCTGGTTATAATTATCCAATAACAAAGTGACACCTGTACTGAGCACAAGACCCCACCATGGGCTGAGAAGCTTTGATATCCAAGAGAGGTTCAATGACTTGCCCAAAGTCACACTGGTGGTAAGCAGAGAGGCATAATTCAAACCTAGGGCTTCAACCTTCTAAGCCAGTTCCCATCCAAGCTCAAAATGCAGATGAAGAATAAAACCCCCTTCCTTCCTTGTACAACCAGATCTTAACCAGTCCAACGCTGGTTAAGAACATTCCAGCCCTGTTTGCCTACCATCAATAATCTTCCAAATCCAGACATAACACTGGAACTGCCTTGGGCAAACTGGGATGTACTGACAGCATTTTATATTTCCTTAGACATATCTGCCTTTCCATAATTAAAGTCTTATCTATTTATAGGCATAAGCCAAGACAATGACAGACAGAAAAATAAGAAAAAAGGAGACTTATCTAAAGAAAGATTTCTTAAAATAAACTTTTGTCTTTTGTCTATGACAGAGTTTAGATAACCTTTTCTTGGTGCATCCAACGAGTTTTCAAGTGCTTTTTCATTCATTTGCCCTTTGAAATGGAATTATTGCCATTTAAAGGTGATATGCAAACTCTGTTCTACCTACGTTTATTACAGCTGTCTAAGGATATGACATTCAGACTGACGTGCATTGCTGGAGGGTGGTGGACATGGAGCTGGTATGATGTTAATACGTTCTCTGATTCACTTGTACACAGAACTTTGTTTTCACTTCTGTCAATCCTCAGGTTTGAATTGAACTTTAGTTTCCCATTCCCCAGCACATACCTTGTTGTTGATGATGTTGCTAGTTGCTGTCAAGTTGATTCAGCATATACCTTAAAAGGGTCATTTGAATGTGATCTTCGCTAATACTTCTGACCTGACTATAGAGTTCTCAGCATGGCAGTTGACCCAAAAATGCAACCAGCTTGTTCAAAACTTTGAGAGTCCATCTTGGGGAAATTAGTGATGGACTCTCCAGAAGTACCTAAACTCCTTCTAGATTGTATGGGGCCTGCTACTATGCATGTGCAGAAATCAAAGGAAGAGGGAAGCATGGATCCTGCCTGCCAGTCACCTAGCAATCTCCTGGAGAAATAAAGCAAAAATACAGAATGATGGAGCTCAAGCTGAAGTTTATGGAAAGAAGAGATCTATATGAACAGCAATGGCCATGTCTGGCATCATAATGAAGTGGGCATTTAAGGTAGGTAGAATTTAGGTAGAAAGAAGGTAGAGTGGAAGAATGGAGGACATTCTGATTCATACGTAGAAACATCCAATTGTCTTTTTGTAAAACGGTAGGAATAGAAAATCTATTTTCGATCCTTCCTGTCCAACCGCACTTAACCACTCTTCTCCGCACCGACAATATATATTGCAGCATAGGAATAAAAAACTATTCATGAGCCCCAGAACACAGCTTGCTGTTTCATGTCTCCATGCTTGTATCACAGGCTGTTCCTTCTACCTGGTATATAATGCAGAGACATCACTTTCAGAGAAGCTTTACCTAGCCTTATTAAGAAGAGTTAATGGCTCCCTTCTGTGAGTTACCTCTGTACTTTGTTAACACCAGTATAACTGTACTCATACCATCTTATTGTAATTTAAATTACAATAAAATAGAAATAAAATTGTATCTATGTATTTGTCTTCCTGCTAGACTGTGAGCTTGTAAAGCTTAGGGATCATGTTTCACTCATCACCAAATCCCTAGTCCCTGGAAGGACTTAGAAGATAATACAGTTTGCCAAGTTTAACTGGATCTCCAGGCCGCTGTGAGTTGGAATCAACTCGACGGCAATGGGTTTGGTGGTGGTGGTGTTTTTTTTCAGGCAGCAAAGATTTTTTTTCCTTCTCTGGGCAAGGAATTTCCTGGCCCATCAAAGTGCACTATTAGAATATTTTCCCAATCCTGAGTTCACATTAATTAACTGGTTTACTTGCTGAATGCTAGGCAGAGTGTTAGGCTCTGGGAATACAGTAGTGGACAAAATAGACCTTCTCCTGCCCCCTTACTCAAATGTATTCAAATTACCGATTCCTACTAACTCCCCTCAAATTAATACTCTTGCCTCTGGCAATAACTTTTCAATTGAGAAGTCTATGTATAAAGCAAATTGGTGCTGAGTATGGCTCAGCTGAGAAATCTGTAAAGAAACATAAACTGCCATAGTGATTGGAAGATGTGCCCTATCTTCATGTATAAATGTATGTGCATGTCTATGTACATGTATGTTTCTATGCCAAATGTATACATATATTCAGATATGCTATATGCCCTTAAGGCCTACACCAAAATACAACCCATTTAAAAATCAAAATATCCCCTAGCCCTTAAAACATAAACCAGAAACCAAACCCATTGCCATCAAGTCAATTCCAACTCACAGCAACCCTATAGGGCAGATTAGAACTGCCCCACTGGGTTTCCAAGGCTATAATCTTTATAGGAGCAGACTGCCACATCTTTCTCCCACAGAGCAGCTAGTGGGTTCGAACTGCTGACCTTTCAGTTAGCAGCTGAATTCTTTAACCACTGTGCCACCAAGCCTACTTAACTAAAAAAAAAAAATAGAGCATGATTTGTATCCTTAACATAACAGCTTCTAATTTTCAACTTTGAGTGTTTTAGTGGTGGACTGTTTGTTTGCTTAACTCCATTTCGAAGTCTCCACAAGTTTATTTATGCCCCGAAACTGAAAGAGGGACAATTTTCTAACCTTGAAAACAAAGAAACAAAGAAAACACTAATATCAAACAAACTCCAAGGGCAATAATGTATATTATAGTGCCCAAAACAGTACTAAGTACAGAGTAAGCACTAAATGAATACTTTCTGAATAACTGAATGAATGCAAGAAGTAATACTTGCGATTACAGAATTCATTAGTGCAAGCCAAAGGAACAGGTTATAGTTTTAACGGGAAAAGATGGTTCAAAACCAAGTCTTACAGAGAACTACGCAGCCAGTAGGAAAAATGAAGCCTTGATACATGCTACAATATGGATGGAGCTCGTAGACATTATGCTGAGTAAGATAAGCCAATTACAAAAGGACAAATATTGTATGACCTCACTTATATAAAAAGACAAGAAAAGGCAAATGTATAGAGACCTAAGTTTATTAGTGGTTACTAGGGGCGGGAGGGAGGGAGAAAAGGGGAGTTAACGATGATGGAACAATCGCAACTGATTAAGGGTAGGGTTGCACAGCCGATTACTGTAAATGTTGTAAGTTGGACACCCGTAAAAAGTTGAATTGGTAAAAGTTGTGTGATAGATATATTTACAACAACAACAACAACAACAAAAAAGAGGCTGCTATGTACAACCAAAACCTCATGGGATTTGGTTCCTTAGTCTGGAGGTTTAGGGTGACGGTTTCATGGGATATCTCAGTCACTTGGCCTAATAACATGTTTAATGCTTCTGTTCTACCTCCTAGTTCACTGCATAGTGCCCGGGGTCTTAAAAGCTTGCAAGCAGCCATCCAAGTCACGACAATTGGTCTCTATTCTCATAGAGCAACAGACGAAGAAGAAGAGTCAGGAACAGGAGGAGGAAATGGTATGTGTGGCTAATCGCCTTCATGAATAACTGCCTCCTTTGCCATGAGACCAGAACCGGATGGTGACCCTCGACACTTTGATCAAAGATTTTATAGAAGAATCCTGATCAAAAGGGGGGAAATGCAGAACAGAATTACAAATTCTCATGGACTCTAGGCTTTTTGGAGTCATAGAAGGCGGATGAACCTCTGAAACTATTACCCTGAGATTATCTTTAAGTCTTAAACCAAAAATCTTCCTTGAAGGCTTCTTAAAACTGAATAATAGTTTAACTAGTAAAAAGGTTTGCCTTGAGCATTATGCTCTTTTAAGAACTATCTATATGGGATCAAACTGACAACAGCAACTCGAAGGATTAGATAGGAAACTTAGGGGGAACGTGTATGTATGTATGTATGTATGTATGTGTATATATATATATATGAAGGATTACAGAACAAACTATCTTCTCATTAAACAGTTAGTACACATATTGTTTTATGACATTGGTTAACAACCCCACGACATGTCAACACTCTCCCTTCTTGAACTTTTCTGTCCTGTCCCTATTACCAGCTTTGCTGTCCCCTTCTGCCTTCTAGTCCTTGCCCCTGGGCTGGTGTGCCCCTTTAATCTTGTTTTGTTTTATGGGACTGTCTAATATTTGGCTGAAGGGTGAACCTCAGGAGTGACTTCATTATTGAGCTAAAAGGGTATCTGGGGCCATACTCTCAGGGTTTCTCCAGTCTCTGTCAAGCGAGTAAGTCTGGTCTTTTTGTGATTTAGAATTTTATTCTACACCTTTCTCCAGCTCTGTCCAGTCAGTGGTGGTAGCTGGGCACCATCTATTTGTACTGGACTTAGTCTGGTGGAGGCTGTGGTAGTTGTGGTTCATTAGTCCTCTGGACTAGTCCTTCCTTTGTGTCTTTAGTTTTCTTTATTCTCCCTTGCTCCTGAAGGGGTGAGATCAGTGGAGTATCTTGAATGGCTGCTCATAGGCTTTTAAGACCCCAGACGCTACTCACCAACGTAGAATGTAGAACATGTTCTTTATAAACGATGTTATGCCAGTTGAGCTAGATGTTCCCTGAGACCATGGTCGAGGGAGCAGTGAATTTCTGTTAATGGGGGAGGAATAACTCAGAAAAGGGGAGTGAGAATGGTTACACAACTCAAAGAATGCGATCAGTGTCACTAAACTGTACATGTAGAAACTACTGGTATATGTTTTGCTGTGTATAATATCAACAACAACAAAATAAAATTTGGCAAAAGAAAAACAAAACAAAACAAAAAACAAACAGATTTTGACCCAAATGGTGAAAGGAGCTCTGCTTAAATGATAAAAACAGAACGAACAAGCCTAATCTTACAACTGTGCTTTAAATCCTTTGGTCTCCCAGCTCTCAGGGTAGTGATAGATAATTTGGTGGGTTTTACATCCCATGTTTTTCTTATCTTTGTGTACAGTCTGGTGGACACCCAGTAAGCCACAGAAACTGTCTACCTAACCCCACCCGCTTATCCTGCTAAGATCAGGAATCATTTAACACACTAATGAACTACCAGCGAAGATTAGGAGTAAGCAGATGTCCAATTAACCTCCACATTCCCCAGTAGTCTTGCCAGGCTCTGTTGACGCTCTCTAGTTACTGTGCTTTTATCGGTCCTGGGGGCTGGCTCTATATGTCAGAAATAAAGTGGATGGTTGTGGTGATAAGCAATATTGCTCACTGGAGAAAGTGAGAACAGGTAGAAAGGTCAACAAACATTCACTGAACTCCTTGGTTTTTTTTTCCCCAGGCTGTCTGTTCTGGACATACAAAGATGAAAATAACAGGTCCCTGCCCTAAATAAGCTTGTGACAATCCCATCTTCTATTGAAACATCTGGTAGCTGCTCTCATTTTACTCCCTAACTATACTTCCTTGTTGTCAATTTCCATTTGCCATTTGCCATGTGACCCTCTAACACTAACCTATCCCCCGGCACCCCACATCCCTTATGCCTACCCTGGGAATCCAGCCTCTCAGTAGAATGCTGCCTCACATTTACCATAAATGCCAAAGAGCGCTGGATAGGATATGTGTTACCGTGGGTTAGAATGCTTCTGTTCACCCACCGACTCCATTTAATACCAGCATTGAAGGCTCTGTTTCTGGATACTCAATATCCATTATTGGACAGCATGGTAGGCCTTGGTAAGCATATTCCTTACTTGTAGTTTAATATCAGGAAGTATGTCTATACCACAGCAGGAAACAAATGCCTTTGGGGTCTGCCCCATACACAAATTTATAAAATTCTAAGATGTAAGGAAATTCAGTGTATTGTCATCGATGAATAAATTTAGTTAAAAACAAACAAACAAAAAACCCCAGCAAATTCCATCTGGTCTGGGAAGCAGCTTCTCTAGGGATGTCACACATGCCTTTAAGACTTCATCTCACTGAATTGCTCCTGGGTGGGTAACTTATCTTAGAACTCTGAAGGACAGATCAATTCCTTTCTATTACTAACATATATACAGTAGCGCCCCCTTACCTGCGGGGCATACATTCCAAGACCTTTTGTGGATGCCTGAAACCACAGATAGTACCGACGCTATATGTATTATGATATGTCCTATATGTACATACCTGTGAGAAAGTTTAATTTATAAATTAGGCACAGTAAGAGATTAACAACAATAACTAATGAAAAATAGAACAATTATAACACTATATTGTAATAAAAGTTATGCGAATGATGGAGCAGGACAGCATGACATTTCATTATGCTATATAGTCATTTAATATTTTTGAACTGTGGTTGACCTCGGATAAGGGGGAGGCTACTGTATGCCCAGCATTTACTTGAGAAAATATTTGGTAATGTAGGTCAATTAATATTTTTGATACTAATGTCCTAATAAGGAATGGTTTTATTAAAATCTTCTCCTTAAAGCAATAACAATGGGGTCAATTTCCATTTATCTAGGCTGATTTGAGCATAGTTTGGATCAAAGGCAAGAGGACTGACTAAATCCCCTTGCAAAGTCCCCTCCAGTCCTTCAATTCCAATTTCTAGAAGTATAATTTCTACAGATACAAAATAAGCACCTGCAAAAGGGTGTTCACAGGAGCATAACAAGGAAGCCCCTAAAAGGCTCCTTAGAATTTTTATTATAAATTTACATCTAAAAACCAGGTTCAGATAAGCCATTAACTAAAATAAATAAATAAATACTGTTTTTCTTTATATTTTCCCTATCTCTATGTGACAACTAGCCTGGTTTTAAATGAGTTTTAAATGCAAATATATGAATTATCTCCTTTTAATTAGCTTGCTAGAGTCTTGGTTTTCAGTTGTGAGCAAATGCTATTTTGTATATGCAACATGAAATTGGTTTCTTAAAAATTAGATGAAAGTAGGGGGAGTGAAAGGGAACCTCGTTCTTGAATCACACATTCTCTGACGTAGAACCTGGAAGTCTGTATCTATCCATTCATTTATCTTTTCATCTATCAATCCAACATTGCTGAGACCCTCCTATGAGCCAGTCAATGCAATGACAAAGGCAAATCGCTGTTCTTGCTAATGAGCTCCCTCTAGTGACAGCAAGGGACACACAAACAGATAATTAGAATGTGGTAAGTACAGTCACAAAAACACGTCCAGAGCATTTGAAATACAGCAAGGAGATGGACCCAGCTGGTGAGGAGGCAGGGAAGACAGACGTCTTCCAGGAAGACCGTACATACATACATATACGTATACATACATACATACGCATGACTCATTGCCCTCGAGTCGATTCAGAGTCATAGCGACCCTACAAGACAGAGTTAGAACTGCCTCGTAAGGTTTCCATGGAGCGGCTGGTGGAGTTGAACTGCTCAACTTTTGGTTAGCAGCTGAGCTCTTAACTACTGCGCCACCAGGGCTCCTACATACACATACATACATAAATTTACCTCTTGTTTCATCTATATCCCTACCCATTTTCACTTTCTTGTATTATTTTGAGGCAAATCATTTCGTTGGTGATTATTTCAGTATGTATCTCCAAAAGATAAGGACCTATTTTTAACACAATCACAATACCATTATCACATCTAAAACATCAATAACTCCTCACCAAACATCCAGTTGGTGTTTAAATCTCCAAATGTCTCATGACTGTTAGAATTGTGTTGTCTTTTACAATTTGTTTGAATCAGGATCCAGTAAGGTTCACTCATTACAATTAGTTGACGAGTCTTTTAAGCGCCTGCCCGAAACCAAAAAAACCAAACCCGTTGCTGTAGAGTTGATTCTGACTCACAGCGACCCTATAAGGACAGAGTAGAACTGCCCCACAGGGTTTCCAAGACTGTAAATTTTTATGGAAGCAGACTACCGCATCTTTCTCCTGTGGAGCAGCTGGTAGGTTTGAACCACCAACCTTTAGGTTAGCAGCTGAGCGCTTAACCACTGTACCACCAGAGCTCCATAAGTGCCTCCCCTGTCTTTTCTTCTTTGCTGCTTATTTGTGATGAAACCTGAGTTTTAAAGGATGAGCAGAGGTAAGACAAATAAAAGGGAGGGGAGTAGGGAGATAAATCCAGAAAAATGAGGTGCCGGGGGCAAAATAATAATGCAAAGATATCAAGGCCTTCTTTGCCTTCCTTAAACATACAAACTCCATGAGCATTCTTATTTTAGAAACGTTGCTCAATATAATCTACCTCTTTACAAGCTCTCCTCTGTATCTAGTAAATTCCTGCATTATCATCAAGGCTCAGCTCCAAAAATTATTCCCCAAGTTTTCAGTCTCACATTTTCTCCATTCCCACGTGAAGGATATACGTATTATCTAATGTCTATCATTTAGCCAGCAGTGATGAGGGCCTACTTTCTGTCAAGACACCATGCTAGATGCTGATGCTGGGGATACAGGAATGAAAAAACTCAAACCCCTGCTTCAAGAAACTCATTGTGAGTTATTTTGGCAAGAAATGAGATGCTGTCCATATTCTAGCTCAGAAACATACATTTCCCATATAATTTTTAGTCATGGCAAGGACACGCACATTGTTGTGCAAGGCATAATCTGGAAAGCAGAGTCATAAAAAAATTTATTTGCTGTAGAATCCGTAATAAATAGTCTTGCTCCTTCAGTTTCCATTTGGAGACAGAAAGTAAAACTTAGTCAATAGGCTAAACATTAGGATGTGCTTTATTGCTCTTTTTGACATTTCTATGTTATGCAAACGTCATGAGAAGACTAACTGGGAACATTAGACAGGCAAATTATGATGAGTTTAGTTAGTTCCCTATGACTCACATTTCTAGTCTTTATATTGCTGTTGAGGCAACTGAAGCGAGCAATACAAAAATACATCATCCAGGCATATTTTACAACGATGGCCTTGATTGTGGAAGGCCCACTAGCGCTCTGGTCGTTCAGTAAAGGAGCTGTCAGTATTTCTTGGAGTTTGCTATCAGTCATTACCAGAAACAAAAATTTTTTTTTTCATATTTACCATGCCAGCAGTTAATACAGTGTCTTGCATGTAATAAACAATCGTGAAAAACATATGATCTTTTCTGCCACTTTCCAGAGGTGTGACCACATCTTAGGTTCTCCTCTGATCTCAGCACTGTTATGAGAGGTAGATAAGATAATACGTAAAAAGTGCCCTGCAGTAAACAAATGGGAGGTTTTATTATTATTTGCTAAATGAATGAATAAAAACAAGTATACATTCTGCACTCATCCCACCTATATCCCAGTCCTGTTCTAACCCCTGACCAATCTTTCCAAAGAATCTAAAATAATTATCTTTTTGATCACCCTTTAAAAAGAATAATACAGGGCTGAGTCTCAAATATCTTAGCATTTAATTATACATTGCTTCTGTGTCTGAATGTTATTCTCCCCAGTAGTATCCATAAGTTCTTTAAAAATATGAGGGGTCTTAAACAGAAGTGATGTCAAAATATTTAGTCAGCTGTGGCAGGCGTTAAAACTTCGGTTGCTGATCATGGAGATGCGTGAAAGTCCCGGGGTGGAGGCGGTGGTGTGAAGCAAGCAGATGGGGGGCGCTCAGAGGGCCAGGGTAGAAGGTATTTACCCACAAGAATGTTTAAGTATTTAAATATTTTAAGAACTGTAGCATTGTATGCAGCCTGAATATCAGCACTGGCATCCCCTATTTATCAGGAGAAGTCTCTGGGTAGTGCAAATGGTTAATGTGCTTAGTTGCTAATGGAAAGAGAGGTTCAAATCTACCCAGAGGTGACTTGGAAGAAAGGCCTGGTGAGCTACTTCTGAAAACTCAGCCACTGAAAACCTTATAGAGCACATTTCTACTATGACACACAGTTGACTTCAGCTGATTTGTCAGCAGGAACTCAGAACAGTTACGGATTAGGTGAGACATTCAGTCAAGAAAGTTTCTCTTGCCATTTCTCTACTTGTACAAGAAAGCCCAAAAACAAAACAAAGAAGATCTTACCTAGTTTGTGCTATGAGGTAATGAGGTATGTCATGGGATAATGGTACCTTTCAATCCTTGGATGACATGTATGCTTTTAAGTCCACGTTACCCACGTCCTTCCACTATTTTTAGTTGTTTCTTTCTCTGAACTGAAGTGCTGCCTAATTTGAAGAGAATGAAACCAGTGACCTGGGGAGCATCTCCTGCATGTCCGTTGCATCCGTCTCTAACTGATGTTTTTTTTGAGTAAGTCTCAGATTCCTCACCCACACAGCTGGGCTTGGACCACTTACTTGCATCTGGCTGCAAGTCGTCCAAACAGATTTGCTGCACCAGAAGCAAATGTCAAGAAAATATATACTTCCATTCTGTTTACTTCCGCTATTGAGTGTTCTTTGGAAAGAAGCTAGATAAATGAGTGTTTAAGGAACATGTCCATAAGAACGTAGATTGACAGCATGGAGACAAGCCTCACGAGGAAAAAAGAATGTTTTCTCATTGAATTTGGATGCCAGAAAATCGTGAACGCTATGAGCACACTTCCTATAGAAAGTAAATAAATAGTCTTGTCACTTCCTTGTCTATAATGCAAAACTGGAAAAACAATCCAAAATATAGCTAATTAAATTTAGGGTCAGGACATCTAGTGGAAAACTGTTACCAAGCCCTTTGAGTACAATCTTTACAAAGAAGTATTTTATTTTCTAAACGGAAAGAAAGTGAATATTGCCAAAGGCAGAGGAACTGAAGAGCTTACAGATTATATAAATTTAATTTTCCCACTGTGAATCACACAGAGACCAATGCTAAATCTAACTTTACTGGGGAGCATTGATGTTTGGTTAACAAATATCTTACTCTGTTCAATCTCATTCCCAATGTGATATAAACTATAAAATTGACAAGTGCAACTATTCAAAAGGACCCCCCCCGCCGCCCCACTGTTTGTTTTATCACAATTTTCAGCATCACAAATTCCATGGCACCAAAATCCAGATAAACTTGGAGGCATTGGTTGAGTGGTTAACCTTCTTCAGGCAGGTTTCATAGGAAGCAAAAAAAAAAAAAAAAAAAAAAAAGATGATATCAGCAATGACGATATGGTCCAGCTCTAAAATACTATCATTCTGAACGAGGAACATAAATTTTAGGTTTCATATTAAACTGACTAAAAGTCTGTATGTCGTGAAGAAGAAGAACATTTGACTCTGGTTCGTGTTAAACCCAACAGCTATCATCCATGCTTGCTGTTACAGCAGGTTTTGGTGAAACCGATACTTTTGGGTTTCTGTTAATTATACCATTGGGCAGATGCTTCTGGCTGCTGTAGTGCCAACGTAAAGATAAGCAGAGAGATGAACCATCACCTTGTTTTTTGACTGCAGAGAGCTATGTTTCTCTGCTTTGAAGCCTTCTCCTCTTTGTTTTTATTACCTGGCAACCCCCTACTCATTCTGGAAGGCATTTTAAGGATACACACCAGCATATATTCCCCTGTGTTTCCATTATGTTATATACTAACTGCATTTGTTTATTGTACACTGTACATATCACAAGTTGTAGATGGCTGTTGGATGCTTTACCAGCATCCATCACCACCGCTATCCCTTCTCAATAGCAACAGCTGGTAGATATCATTTAACCAAAAACCTGTTGCTGTCGAGTTGATTCTGACTCATAGCAACCCTATAGGACAGAGTAGTGCTGCCAGTAGGGTTTCCAAGGAGCGCCTGGTGGATTCGAACTGCCAACTTTTTGGTTAGTAGCCATAGCTTTTAACCACTACGCCACCAGGGTTTCCAGATATCATTTAGGGACACATAAAGTCCTGGGGAGGCTGTCTTTATCCTGTCTAAGCTCCAGAATGGGGCTGGTGTGTTGGCCTTCTGTTCAGGAGTGGATATAAGCCTGTCCACTCAAAGCTAATTCTAGGGATCACTGCCAAGATCTCTTTGTGGATGGACGAGACTAAGAAAACAAGGTGCCCCAGGGGCCACTGACGGTTGTGGAACCATGAAGGCAGTCAGCCTCAGGAGGAAGCTGACACCAAGACAGGCAACATGGGAAGACTAAAAGAAATGGATTTCTTGAGAACATGGTAAGTCACAGAGCCAGATCTCTTGCAGATGGCCTAAATGCTGTTAAGTTACAATCACTGATACATGCCCTTTATTATGCAAGTCAGTTTGAGTCATGGCTTCTGTTACTTACAAAGCAACCTTACCTGCCCCTACTGTGGCAGAGCAGGAATCACACCATGTTGGTAACCCGGGCTCGTTTGTCCCTTTTTCTTGGATTATGAACTCCTCGAACTCAAAGACCACAATTTTTTTATCTTTGTAATCTCAGCACCTAACAGAACACCTAGCACATAGTTCATGCTCATTAAATGTTTAATAATAAATAAAATAAACAAAGCAAGCTAATCTGGATTATTCAGACTGGAAAACCTTTTTTTTCCCGAAGTATCTGAGGCCTGGTTACACAGTGGTTAAGACTTTGGCTGCTAAGGCAGGAAGGGACAGGAACTGGTTGAATGGACACAGGGAATCTGGGGTGGAAAGAGGAGTGTGCTGTCACATTGTGGGGATTGCAACTAATGTCACAAAACAATATCTGTATAAATTTTTGTATGAGGAATTAACTTGAGCTGTAAACTTTCACCTAAAGCACAATTAAAAAAAAAATTACTGTAAAAGCTGTGATAATATGTGTAAACTGCCTGATATAATCCGTAAGTGTTTAAAGAAAATAAAGATAATTATTACTTTATAAAAAAAAAAAAAAAGAATTCAGCTGCTTACCGAAAAGGTGGGCAGTTCGAATTCACCAACGGCTACTTGGAAACCCTATCGGGCAGTTCTACTCTGTTCTGTTGGGTTGCTATGAGTTAGAACCAACTCGACAGCAGTGGGTTTTATTTTGCATATATTTTATTAATATTTGACTCTACTCTCCCTGCAGTTCGATGTTCACAACAGAAAATCAGTCATCATCAAGTCAGTTCTGACTCAAGGCAACCCCATGTGGGTCAATGTAGAACAGTGCTCCAGAGGATTTTGATTGGCTGATTTTTCAGAAGTAGATCTCCAGGCCTTTCTTTTGAGGTATTTCCAGATAGACTCAAATCTCCAACCTTCCGGTTAGTAGCTGAGTACGCTAACAATAACTCCCTCAAGTGTTTTTTCTTCTCCACAATGAAAATAGTCTTTCTTCCTAATTATATAAATAATGCATGCTTATTACAAAAAATCCAAATGATACAAAAAGCTTTTTTTTTTTTTTTTAAAAAAAGTAAAACTCAATGGGAATACCACCACCCAAGGTATACACTATTAAGAGTTTTCAACGCAAAGGTTAAATGATGATTTTTGCTTTGTCCTATTTTTGTGTGCTTTTTATCTCTCTGCACCATCCCTATTACCAAAATAAATGTGGCACATACTTTCTTCTTCCCAGAGTCATGAATTTAACTGACATATTTTCCAACTGGGTAAACATTTAACATAGGCCCGCTATGTGCTAAATATGTGCTGAGCCAGATGCCTTCACATGGATGAAAGAATAACTATTTACTGGGAGCTGAGGTATTTCAGTGTACAGCCTTGTGAAGCAGGAATTACTCTGACTGCTAAGGAAAGCAGGATTCCAAGGTTTGGTCATACTTCCCAAGATGTACCTTTCCACCTAGAAAAGTTACTTTGTGAAAACAAGAAGAACAGAAACAAAAGCAAAAGCAAAAAATACTCTGTTAATTGCATAATAGCTTTCATTGCAGTAGGAAACAACAAAACCCTCAAGGTTCTTACTAATTACTGAGGTTTGCTGCCTGGCACACTTGGCTGTTAGGTCTCCTTCTGTGGGTCTTTGTCTCTAACACAGCATTAGATAAAAAGGAGTTATTGGGAGAATGAAACACTGGACAAAAGGGGAGTTGAAATAATGGCGGGAAGACAAAGCAAAGTCACTGATTGCCATCTCTGTCATTCGTTCCAGCCTGTAAGGCAGGGTTCCACACTGATCCTTCAGGCAGCCTTCCATTAGTCCCTAGCCCTAAGGGCTACCACCAAAGTTTAAAACTAGAGATAAGAAAAAAGCACCAGAACTTAGCAGTGGTCTTTTTGGACAACTATGTTTTCGAATGGCAGAGTTTTAATCCAGTTTACCCTAACATCACCTTCCAAAGTCTGTCTATGCCTCCGAACTGGAAGAAGGGCCAGCTGTCTACCCCTGTTTGATCAGGTTGCTGTCAATTCCAAACTGACTCTTAAAAAGCTTTTTGTCTGAGATCTTCATAGATTTTACCACTTTCTGGTTTAAGTGATTTCTTTTGGCTTAATGTGGAAAGAGGTCAAAAGCCAAAACAAAAACCTCACAGAACATGCTGAAATTTTAGTTTCACTGCTCGCAAATTTAAGTAAACATTCGACATTCAGGATAGGTCTGCCCCTAATAATTGCGGGGCCAAGGCAAGAACACCTATGGAGGCCCCCATCCCTGCAGCCAGCCCCTCTTCTCTTCCAGAGTTCCTTCCTGCACTACAGATGGCCTTCCACACAGACGATGGACACCCCATTCATGAGTCCAAGCCATGTTCAACAACATCCCACCCCTAGCCATACCACAGCCCCCATGCAAAGAGCAGCCTCTTGGTTTTCCCTCAGACCAAGGTACTCACACTGTACAACTCCTGAAGTGAGCTCAGGGGCGTTTGGGGAAGGAATTCTGGGATCCTATTTACCCTGAGTAAGGGGCCCTGGTGGTACAGTGGTTAAGCCATCAGCTGCTAAATCAAAAGTAGGTGGTTTAAACCCACTGGAAGCTGTGCAGGAGAATGATGTGGCAGTTTGCTTCTGTAAAGATTTCAGTTGTGGAAACCCTATGGGGAAGTTCTACTAGGGTCACTATAGGGTCACTGTGAGTCAGAATCAACTAGATGGCAAGGAGTTTTGCTTTTTTTTTTTCCCAGTGTATCCTGAGAGTTATCTAGAAGGGACATAGAGCAAGATCCATATGGGCCTATCCCTTGGCCCACAGACTCCTCCAAGTCTCAGGGAGCAAGGGAAGGTAGGGTAGGTCTTATAGTGGTGCCAGTTCAGGATAACTTTTATATCTGATCTTGAATTTGATAGATTTACAACGTTTTTTCATATCTTTTTAGATCAAATTTCATATTTTGATGAGAATGGGAAAGATGGCTCAGAAAAATATAATCTTGTTTGGAATAGAGCAAAAATGAGAGCAAAGGAAATCCAGAACTTCATTTTTTTGTATCCCCTCAACTCCAACAAGGGTTAAATAAGTGGTGAGAGCAATCAATGAAGGCATGGGGCTAAGAGCCCAAAATGGAACTATGAAGAGCTAAGGAACTCCTATTGGATAATTCTGCCATGAGGGTTATGGTGCTGATTGAAATCCTAGCTCTGTTATGTGCCAATTTAATTTACTATTGTTTAAATTAACTTTTTTCTAATCTTTAGAGTCCCCATTTGGATATGGAAGCAAAACAGAACTTATCTAAAACGGGAACCTAATTTGCTATGTAAACTTTCACCAAAAAAGCATAATAAAATATGATTAAAAAAATAAAGCCTATCTGGTAGGGTTGTGATGAAGATTAAATGACAAAATGCATATGACACATTTAATACAATATCTGTGACATAAAAAATGGAAGTTACTATTATAATCAGACACTTGAATGCAGTCCAAGGGCTGGAATTATGATCTAATCCTTGTTCACGATATAGCTTAGAAGGGTATGATATATTATTTCCAACAGTTTATTTCCATTCTCCCCATTTAAAATCAAGTTTATTCTTTGAATAATTACATAAGGAATTTGAATGACACTCTAGGACGTAGTTGAAAGTGAACTGCAAGGTAGTAACTTTGTCTTTACTAGGTTTTCAAAACAAAAACAGTATTATTTACCTGTAAGAAGCATATCTTGCTACCAAGAAAAATTTTATAATATTCCTATTTACCATGCATATTTCTTTCAAAACCAACATCTATTAGAATGAGTTAATACACTTTACAAAATACAATAATGACTACCTCTTACTGAGTGACCCTTTGAGCCAAACAGTATACTGTTTGCTTTATATACATTATCTACCTGGTTTCACCCTCCTAACTCTTCCCTTCCCCATTTCACAGAAAGAGAGAGTGAGGCACACATAATAACGCTTGGTTGGTGTCACAATAGAGATGGATGGAAGCTGGTGACACAAAGCCCTTGTCCTTCACATTTACACCTTCCACAGCTGGGTCCCTGGAACAGTGCCTTTAAGCCTTGTCGCCTCTCCCCTACACTCTTCAACCTCGATCAAAGGAAACTGTATGTGTCACGTAGATACAATGTTAATGCCTCTTTGGCTTTTAATCCTTTTTTTGAGAGACATCTTTTCTTTAGTGCTTTCTCAGAGGGTTCTTGTCACAGTTTGCGTTTATTTTGCAGTAAATTTAATTGGGACTAACTCCTGCTAAACTTTCTTTTGTTACTATAAATAGAGCTTACCCTTGGTGAGTAGAGAAGATGGAAAAACCACAAAATGAGAAGAAGCTCAGTTTATTGAGACTGGTACATTGGTTTATTTCTACATAAAACCACAATGAATCAAAACCCAGATACGTTTGCAAAATAAACCACGGACTCTGGTGTGTGCTTTAAAAAAATGTGGTACAATATAATTCAATGGATAATATGTCTCAAAGGTACCTTACAACTATATGGTTCTTGGTGTTGAGATATAGTAGCACTTTTAGGAACATTCAGCTGCTTGTCCTGAGCTCTACAAAGCATCATGGGCTGGTCGGACCATCAAATGCAGATGTTCATTTATACCTGCAATGATTTGCTGAATTTCCTACCTTAATCATTATTACTGTAGCCTGGAGGCTTTGAGTTGAACATAAGACAGAAAGACATTTTACAGACGCCTCCTGGGGCAGCCGCTTATAGATTAGAAAACCAAGTCTCAGGTTACACACCCCTAAGCGCCAACCACATCACTCCTCTGCTCTTTCAGGAGAACTTATTCAGAGAAATGGAAAATATGGAAATGCTATTTAAGGACAAAAGATATTCCCAAAAATGGTCTTCTGAGGAAAAAATCTGGATTTCAAATCTGCCAAGTTTTTGGTGCAATCAAAAAGTGCACTGAGAAAGGCAAATTAACTTTATCAGAAGTGTGCTGGTTCTGATAACAACAATATGTATCAGGAAAAAAGCAAAGAGCAATCCATATACTGCAAGCTAAGGCTCTAGTGAAAAAAATGCATACATTGTTTTCAAAGATATGCTAAAATGAGTTTCCTTGAAAATAAAGAGAATTTTTTTTTTTTTTTTTGTCAGAGCTACAGATTCTATATCTAAAGAGAAAGTGCAATAGTGCACAAGGTAAACACTTTGAACATACAACAGTTGTGGGTTCAGAAGACAGTAGCTCCTTGCCTGTGAAAAAAACAAATGTTAACAAGCCAGGCACACTTGAAACGTTCAAAAAAAAAAAAAGGCCTTGCTATTCCTTTCCATATGTAATATGCCATATGACACCAAGTTAAATCTGTTACTGCAAAAAAAAAAAGTACGTCAAGCTGTTGGTTTCCACGAGATTTGGACAGAGGCAAAACAACACAGCAGTAAGGAGTCGGGGAAGCTACAGATTTTGCTTCTTTCTTTCTGAGGAGGAAAAGACTTCCCACAGACAGCTAGCTGGTCAGGAGTTAGCGCTCACCCCGCCTGGAGCGAGGACCTGGAGCACACCGGATGGGGACCAAAATGCAGCTTCAGGTACTTGTTAATAGGAATAGGAAACTAGAGACAAGAGCCACAAATCACTGCAAATACAGCAGTCATGCCTTCTCCAATTGTCTTTCCTGCGGGTGCCTTCTACAGCCTCTTTCCGTACGATCCAGGCTTTTCGTTTGCTCCTCTCCCACATCATCAACAGGCGTGCCAAATGCGAATCTCATCGGATTCCAATCCCATCCCAGCAAAATGCAGGCACTACCACCATACCGAGTTTCACAATAATCTCTACAATGCCAATTATTCACAGCCCCTTAGTTCTGTTCACACAAAAGACTGCAGTTTGAATCTTGCCTTGCACAGGTTCAGCTTTGTTGGAGCTGGTTACCAGGCAAGCGATCTGTTTTAAGATTTTACCGATCGCTGGGGAGGGTGAGTGGGAGAGGGGAAGCCATGGTGGACAAACCACCCTGTACATACCTCTTTTTGGCAGCAAAGAAAACAATTTCGTGACAAAGAGACTTGTTCTTTTCAAAGCTCACCCAACAAATGAAACTGACAGAATGAAACCTGAGAAACTTTAGCAACCAAAGAAAGCAGCCTTCTAAGGATCAAGGTGAATAATTGATTTGTCAGGTTTTGTTTCATCTTTTAAGCTATTTTCTCATTAAAGAGAAATTGTGTAATTTGTCAGAAGCCCAAACACTGACACACACTTCTGACAGCAAGTACATACTCCAAACTACGAATACATTTGCCAAGCTTATTCAAGAACAACGATTAGCTGCAAAGCCAGGGAACTTACCGAGCACAAAATTATTGGAACAAAGCAGGGAGGAGGCAGGAGGCACCACAGGCAGCTTCTCTGTCTCCTTGGTGCCACGTTCTCCTATATGCTGTCCGGTTCACACTTGCCTTTATAACTAAGACTCCGACAGAACTCACTAGCGGAACCTGATGAATTATAAAACAGCCCCTCCTAGACTCTCATATTTTACATCACAGGGGGTGAGCAGGCAGCATCTGCACTCCCTAGGAACATATATTTCCTTGTAATTCATTCTGATAAATGTATCAGCCTTAGAAGCAGTGGCAATAATTGGTGTTTGGTATGCACCAGCATTAACCAATAAGATGCTTTCCCACCATCAGTACCGCACCCTCATCCTCCACTGTGTTCCCCCACACCTTGTTAAGGTGGATCCATCCAGCCCAGTGCGGGGTAGGCAGAGATGGCAAAATGTGGAGGAAGACCCCTACATTTCAAATGCATGCATACCGGGGTGTATTACTTAGGGTTAATTCTCATAATAGGCCTGTAAAGATCAGCCGTCATATTTGTAAAGCACGTCACAATGTACCAAACACTTCTGCCCTCACCAAGTCCCTCAGCAACCTGGAAAGGTATTATTAGCAGCCCTATAGTACAGATGGGTCACCAGAGCTCAGACAGGTTACATGATTTTGTCTGGTGTTCACCGAATTTGTGGGATGCAAACAACTCTAGAGATTAAGGACTCCAACCTTCTCACTGTGCAGATGAACTGTGGCAAGAGAGAGAAAGTGACTTGCCCAGGTAACACAGTTGGCTAAGTTTAATTTGAACTTGAACCCAAACCCAGGTCTTTTGACACCAAGTACAATGTCTTTCTAGCCTACCAGGTTACCTCCACGGGGAGCCCTGCAAACAGGAAGGTATGTGGAAATCAGAAACAGGATTATCAACCAAAAATCATTAACAGGGAGGACTCATGGAGTGGCAGTACCTATGTTTTTTGTTTCCTCTCTGACAAGGTCAGTATAACTTCTCTAGGTTCACTGAATATGAACCTGGGAAACTGGAAAACACTTTGGGTAACAGTAGTTACTATCTACAGAGCACTTACTACATGCCAGGAATTTTTCTAAGTGCTTTGCCTGCATTGACACATTGAATCTTCAAAACATCCCTATCACTAACTACAAAGTGCAGCGCGGATGAAGAAAGTGAGATTCAGAGAGGTTAACTATTCTGCATAAGATCACACAGCTGCTAAGTGGCAGAGCTGGAATTTGACCTCAGGTAACTTGGCTTCAGAGCCCACACTCTTAAACATATGTCATCCTACCCAAGCAGTTGTTTTACTTTAAATTGGCAGAGGCAGATGAACAATGAGAGCAGATTTATTTACTTATTACTTGGTAGAAGTTACAGAAATATATTTACATACAGGTTTTCAAAAAGACCTGTGTTTAAACCCTAGTTTATTAAACCACTTATTTACTGTAAAATATGTTTCCTTATCTGTAAAATAGGTATATTGATACCTACCTCAAAAGATTAAGAAACTATAGTACGCATGCAAAAATAAGGGCTATTATTCCTGCAATAACTTCTCTCGGGAAAATGGATTTCTGTTCCACCCTCTCCCTAAACTGTCTTTTAAAATGTCAATTAGTACTCGCCAAGGAGTCTTCTAACCCCCCAGCTTGTGAAAGAGGGTAAATTACCCTAGAGGGACCTATCATCCAGGCTGCAGAATGTTGCCAGAAACACATGGACTTTCTGCCAGGGAAGGGAAAGCCTGTGGGCTCTGCTCTGGGATGCCCATTCAGCTCACCAGCTTCTCTCTACTTCATTTCCACCATAAGTAAAATGAACACACGAGCCCAAGAACCATACTCACAATATAATTGCTATCCACTGTGAAAACCAACTTTGCTTCCCTTGCTTGTTCCAAACAAGCACCCATTACAAAGCCCACGAGAAAAACAAACTTTTGCATGCAACTATGTGTTTTCTGCCATTAAGTCAAGGTGTGAGGATGGCGCAGGACCAGGCAGTGTTTCATTCTGTTGTACACAGGGTCACTGTGAGTTGGAATCGACTCGACAGCACCTAACGACAACAAGTCAAGGCGTGCCGGATCCAGGACACAGATATCTCTCAGTCTCAGATGTTCCACTGGGAACTCCTGCCCTAAATCGGTATATACTAGTATTTGGCCACCTATGAGGTCCCAGCAGGATGGACTCATCCATCTAAGAAACTGCCCTCTTAAAGGCACGCAATCAGCATTCCGTGAAAAATGTAAGCAGTAACCTTCTGTGGGACAAGTTGATGTGTAGTGTTCCAGGATCTTCAGGATTGACCGTAAGAGGTTTCCTTCACTCTGTAGTTCCATAGAATAACTCTGTGACTGACTTAATTTGCCCAAATACGGACTACTCTCTCACTGTATATTTCTCCTCTAAGTATCTTACTAAGTGGGTCTGGAATATGCCTGGGTGAGCTGTCCCCTCTTTCATGACCATACTTAATACTGCAGAGATTAGCAACATAATGAGGAAGGAGGGAGCGTGGGCTTTTAAATCGGCAAGAAAAGCCAATATGAAGCCCATACGTAGCAAAGAGTGAAGAACAACCACAAGATCAATGGTTACTTCCTATTTATCTATATGTGGGTTATCCACATATTTCCTTAGGTGGCATAGTCTATTCTCCTGAATCTTTCCACAGTCCGTCTGGTATCCAGCTCCTTCAACTTGTCATGATCCCAAAATACAATCCCTCGAAGCCATTTCTTCCCAGCCATGTTTACCCCTTAAGCAGTCTCTCCCTGCTACCTGGTTATTCCACCACTGTACCACATTCCATGAAAAAATTAATGTAGATGAGTCTTCATAACTTTAATATTATAACATTGCTGTGGCTCCTTTGTCAAGAATAATCATAACTTAAAACATACTCCATCATAATTACCACCCACCTCACACCAACAATTATGCTCAGATATAATGAACTGTGTGGAACCTTGAAACTGTACCAACACTTTTCTTATATTAAAGACGATGCTAATGTTTATTGAGCATTTATTATGGGCTGGTGATGTACTAGAACTTTACTGGCATTTCTCATTTAGCCCTCACAGTACCTTATGAAATGGGCTGTATTATTTATAGATGAGGACTCTGCGGCCCGAGAGTACAGGCAACTTCCTAGCAAATGGCACAGTAGCATCCCCACTGCCAAAATCAATGGCCAGTTCACAGTCCTCTGTTTACCTGAACTCTTCCCAGTATTTTGCAAAATTGATTATAACCTCCTTGAATTCAACACTTTCCTCACTTGGTTTCTGAGACCCCGTTGGTTTTGCTCCTACCTCATTAATCCATTCTCTTAAGTTTCTTTGCTGGATGCTTCTCTATTTCTTGACCTTTCAAATTTAGAGTTCCCAGGGCTTGTGACTGGACTGCTCCAGTTATACTTATTCCCTAGGCGACACCATGCAGTACCGTGGTTTAAATGCCATCTATAGAGACGGCCACACATAGATCTCTAGTCCCAATCCGTGCCCTGAAATCCAATCTATATATCCAGCTGCATACCACATTTAAGCATCACCAATTGATTGTCTAATAAGCTTTCTATCTTTAACACGTCCAATACCAAACTCGTGATTTCCTCCCTCAAATCTATTCTATTTCCAGTATGTACCATTTCAATAAAGGCATAATCATTCATCTGGTTGTTCTGACCAAAAATCTCGGAGTCACTATTGAGTCTTCTTTTCATCTTATACCCCACATCTTATATAGCAAGAAATCCTGTCGCCTCTGTCTTCAGACTATATCCTGAATCTGACCTTTTTCCTCCATCTCTACCCTTACTACCCTAGTCTATACCAGTATCATCTCTTGCCTAGATTTCCGCAACAGCCTCCTAACTAGTTTCTTTGCTCCTACTCTTGCCCTGTTGTCTACATAGCAGCAAGAGAGATTCTTTTACAACAAAAGTCAGGTCCCAACACTTCCTGCTCAGCTCCCTTCAGTGGCTCCCATTTCACTTAGGATTTGCTCTTTCACTGCAGTCAGAATTCCACTCAAGCGTCTCCTCCTCAGAGAAGCTGTCCCTGACAGCCTGTATAGAACAGCACCCTCTATTTCTTTCTACCCTCTTACTAGACTTTATTTTTATTTATAGTACTTAGCTCTACTTAATTGGAGCTCTCGTGGCTCAGTGGTTAAGAGCTTGGCTGCTAATCAAAAGGTCAGCAGTTCAAATTCACCAGCCGCTCTTTGGAAACCCTATGGGGCGGTTCTGCTCTGTCCTATAGGGTCGCTATGAGTTGGAATCGGCTCGATGGCAATGGGTTTTTAGCCCTACTTAAATTTATATTATATACTTACATGTCTATTGCTTTAACTTTTGCTTTCTCCCACTCAGCTCCATTAAGCCAGATGCCTTGTCTGCTTTGTTCATGGTTCAATCTCCAGCACTAGGACTGGGCCTGCCATATCATAGGTATTTAATATTTCTTAAATCAATGCATTTAAAGTTCTGTCTTTACTACAGCATAGTTATAGATCCTTGGATAAATTGCTCAATGTTCCTAAATCATAATATTCTCATATATAAATTTTCTTAAAAACCAAAACAACACTTACATTGCTCTAGAACTTTACATGTACTTCACAATGTATTCAGCCTCTCCTGCGTATGACTTTGTAATAACAATTCCATTCTGTTGGTCGGTTGGATATTATCCTTATTTGGGAATCACAGCTCAAAAAACCCAGGTTTTATAGTTAGGAGTTAGTAGGGCAGGGATTTAAAATGAGACCTGCCTGACTTCAAAGTCTGTGAACAGCAGCCATGGTTCCTAGACCCTGGTCCCTGACCTTTGTTGGTCCAGAGCAGAATGAAAAAAGGTCGCAGAATATAGTGATTTTTCATCAAGTTAAAATGACCTTCTTTATTCTGAGATTATGTCCTTCCTACTTTTTTTCTCCCTCGTGTTCCTGCTATTAAATTTTCCTTTTACTTATGAAATGATGGTGAGAATAGATAGGAGCTTTTTTGTTTTTCTTTTTTTTTAACGTTCTTCGTAAATGTTCTGCACCATTTCTGGTCTCTGAAATGGAAAAGTCTGGGAACTGCTCTAATGCTGTTTCCTGTATGAAATAAGACCAAGAAAGCTCTTCTCACATGACTGCATTTGGTGGTGGGAAGAAAAAAGCTTTTTATCAACCGAATAGCCCTTGCTCGTGTACAACATTTTCTGTACTAATGGCCACAATCCCTTATCGTACCCCCACAAAATTAATCTGGCATAATTCCATGCAACAAATTTGTATAACTGAATTTAACAATTTTCATTAACTCAGACTTTTCCTTAGTCTTGCCCCCTCCTTCTTTCAATGAATCTGAGTTAAAGAATATCTACTACCATTTTTCAGTAAAATTCTTGACTTGATCCATTTTCCTTTGGGTTCAGGATCTGTGAGTCTGTACAAATGTCTGAGGATTCAATGAGATCACCTCTGGTAAGTATCTAGAACATCACAAAAGCTCTCAGCAAATGCTAGTTCTCTTTCAAGTACGAGGTAAAGTTTTAGGCCTCCAGGAGGGAAACTGTTTTAGAACTAATGTAGATTTAGAGCAAATGAATGTCTTGGCAAGATCAGCCAGCCTGGAGTGTGTTAATGAACTCTACCTTTTTGCTGGGCATTCAGTGATACAGAAATTGTGGTCGTCTATTTTTATAAATTCATGTTAATGAATATGCACGTGCATATATATGTGTACACATATAAATATGTGTGTAAATAGATAAATCATATATATCATTAATAGAAATTTCATTAGTGTGAGGTATACATTCTATTCAGTTTTTAAGAAGCCCAGGAGAGAAAAGCCTTCATACTCTTAAGTGTTTGCTTTCTTTGTTTTACCATTACCTAGTCCCCTGTAGTCTAATTTATGGCCACCAATTTGACTCATCTTGTGAAACCTTGGAGCTCTGGTAGGACAGTTGTTAAGAGTTCACTGCTAACCAAAAGATTGGCAGTTCAAATCCACCAGACGCTCCTTGGAAACCCTATGGGGCAGTTCTGCTCTGTCCTATAGGGTCGCTGTGAGTCGGAATCGACTCAACGGCAACCGGTTTGGTAACAGGTTTGGTGAGACCTTAGTGAATACAAACTTCAACCCATCTCTTTGCCAAAGTTATTTCAGACTCCAAATCAGTGAAGGAGGAATTCATTTATTCTATGAGCATTTATGGAGGGCCTACTCTGTATGTCTCAGGCAGTGCACAATTATGTTGGATGCCAGAAAAACAATGCAGTCAAGGTCAGATTTTCTGTCCTTAAGGGGCTCTCAGTCCATGGAGTAACAAGTAAATAATAGCTAACCATACAGCTGCATAGCATATTTTATGAGGACTTTCATTAAGAAGCTATAAAAGCCCAGAGGAAGGGCACCCAACTCACTCTGATGGGGTGGGTCAAGAGACTTCCTGGAGGAGGTGATGTCTGAGCTGAGTCTTGAAGAATGGGAAGAAGATATCCAAGTAAGAAGTGTTCTAATCAGAGTGAGAAGCACATGCAAAGGCCAGAGGATAATACGTTGATCAAGGAACTCTGGAGGAATGCATGGAACTTTATCCATTCAGCACTTAATAACTTAGGTACATGTGATGGTAAAAAAAAAAAGACTAACGTCAGAGTTTAGGAATACCAGGAAGTAATCGTTCCTTTCTCAGGAACTTCTTCAGTGTAATGAAGGCTAGAATGGAAATGCCACGCTTTAACGTCAGAAGTCTGGTTCATTCAGCTGACCTTTGCAAATTGCTTAACCTCTTTGAACTGAAACTCAGTTACTCCTTTGTAAAATGGAGATAACAGTACCTATCTCATATAGCAGTTTTAAGTGTTATTATGAAATTAAAAATGTGATGTATCTTGTTTCCTGCCTGGTACAAAATAGACACCAGAAAAAAAAAAAAAAAAAAAAAAAGACACCAGAGTGAATATTAGTTCATGTTCTGAAAATACTTGTGGCATTGTAAATAAGAACCTACATCACTCATACCAACTCTTGTTTTCCATTGAAATACATTTACGTATTTTCATCCTAGACCAGCAGTCTCAAAACTTTGCTGACATCATTTAAAAACATTTTGAGCACAGACTCCCCCCTACCCCCCAGTTATCTGAATTTAGATAGAATGTGGAACCATATTACTATGGTACCTTATGTCCATTATAAAACCTATACCAAACGGAAATGTAAAGGCTAAGGTGAAAGAGTGACGTAAGGAGCAAGTGTAGTATCTTGCATACCCCTGGGACACATACAGCCACTGTGGAGACTACCGAGAGCTCCTCAAGGGAAGGGATCTTACCTCATTCATTCACAGAGCACCTAGCAGCACAAACTAAGCGGGAAAGAACTGTTTATGGAATTGAAGAGGCAACACTAGGATGTTAGGAAATAAACAAAAACCAATGCTGTAACACCACTACCCGTCCAAACCAACTTTTATTTTTTATATGGATTGATTATAATAAAAATTTAATATAGGAGAAAAGTTAAACAACCAAAACCTAACTGCCTCCTTCCTCAGAGGACAGGGACAAGTAGAGTTTGTATGCTTTATTTTTTTTAAAGCACTAAGAGTCATAATAACCATTGGCTGAACACAGATAACCAACCAAAACCAAACCCACTACCACTGAGTCGATTCCGACTCATAGCTACTCACTCCATGGGGTTTCCAAGGCTGTAAATCTCTGCAGAAGCAGACTGCCATCTTTCTCCCGGGGAGTCACTGGTGGTTTCGAACTGCCGACCTTTCAGTTAGCAGTCGATGGTTTTAAGCACTGTGCCACCAGGGCTCCTTGAACACGTATAAGGAGCAGATATATGCTAATCACTTTACTTGCACTGTCTTATTTGGTTCTTACAATAATCAGGGTACCACACTGTACCTTTCTAGAAAGTATCAAACATATTGTAGTCTATGTTGGGAATCTGCAAACTATGGCCTGAAAACCAAATCTGGCCCACTCTGCTTTTGTTCGGCCCACAGGCCAAGAATGATTTTCATATTTTTAATTGGTTGAAAACAAAATCAAAATAAGAATATTTTATGATATATGAAAATCACATGAAATTCAAATTTCAGTGTTCATAAATAAAGTTTTATTTGAACAAAGCCATGTCTTATTTGTTTGCCTATTATCTATGGCTGGTTTATACTACAAAAGTGGAGGTGAATAGCTGCAATAGAGACCACATGGCCAATAAAGGCTAAAATATTTAGTATATGGCCCTTCACAGAAAAGCGTGCCAACCCTGGTTTATGTGAATGGAGTTGCTGGAATTGTGCAGGTTGCAGCCTGCATGTTGTAAGTCACAGTCCCAATAACAATCCTATATGGAAACGGAAGCTCAGAGGGGTTGAGTCACTTGTCCACACAATTAGGAAATGGCAAAACCAGAGGCTTTTAGGACCAATTTTTAAGGCTGAAGCATTTCTCTGATCTTGACTAGAATTCAGTCCCCTTTTCTCTGATGTTCTCTTCTATGTGACTGAGCTGTCTCCCAATGTAACTTTCCCACTGTCTCCTCTCTATTCTCATGCCTAGATTTTAATAATGTTATGGCTAAAGAACAGGGTAGGGTGCAGAATGGGTCAATGGAACAAAAGCCCAATTCATTCATTCACAACACCTTTCATTCTGCCTTCTCAGTCTCTCAAATACACACTCGGCCCATGAGTATGAGGCTCTGCTGTCTCCAGCTGAGCTGAAAGTGATGAATAGAACACGTGACGGAATGCTGGAAACCTCATTACTGGCTCTTTGCCTACAGAAACTCAGCCCGCTTATCATCTTTCCCAAGGAACTTCAAACTTACACTGGCTCAGCTGGTTCTTTCCAGGTGCTTCTAACAAGCTGCTCTTCCCAGCTGAGGTCAGAAGTCAATGGAGGAGACTCTGCATATTCTTTTCTATCCCGGAGAGTATGTCCCTTTCTCCTAACCCTCCTTGTACAAGATCCTCCCAGGGTCTCAGCCACTCCTGGGCTGCAATCTGGATACTATAAATTGCAAGTTAGAATAGTTTCTTCCAGGACAGTATTCTGGATGCCCGGGTACATTAACATAATTTCTGCGGCTGCCCAGTTACAGCCAGAGCTTCACTTTTAATCAAAAACAACTAACCCAGGCAGGGCATCAACTGTGTACAGTGTGGGAGCAGTTTTCACATAAATTCATCTCATTTAATCCTCATAGCAAACAGGGTCTCCTCAGTACCATTTTAGAGACAAAGACACTGAGAAAGTAAATTGGTTGTTGCCTGGGGTGGGTGGGTGGGTGGATGCTGGGAGGAAATGGGAAGGGACTATAATGGGTACTGGGTTTCTTTTTGGGGGTGATAAAATGTTCTAAAATTGATTATGTGGTAATAGTTGTACAACTCTGTGAATATACTAAAAACCACTGAATTGTAGACTTTAAATGGGTGAATTATATGGTATATGAATTAAGAAATAATGTAAGTAAAGTGCTTAGCACAGTGTCTGGCACAAAGTAAATGCTTTATGAATGTTTGTTTTTGCCATTATCATCTTGAGGCAAAGATTGGCTAGTTGACCAAACCATTTCCTCTTCTCACTGAGCAGAAAACTAGACTCCACGCTGGAGGTTAGGTGTGGCCATGTGTGTGATTCTGGCCAACGGAATGTGAATTCTGGCCAAGGGAATGGAACGGGCCTTGCCCATGAAAACATTCTCCTCCCAAGCCTTCATGTTCTCTTTCCATCCCACAAGTGTAAATGGATCCTGTAGCCTTGGAAGCCACATGTTGAAGACGGTGGAGCCACAGCATGGAAAAAGCCTACGTCCCTGAATCACTGCCCAGAGGAGAGTTGCCCACTGGCCAGAAAGACCAGCTTTGGACTTTATGAGGGGAGAAGAAAAAGCTTCTATTGTGTTTAAGCCATTATTTATTTTGGGATTTGATTGTAACAACAGTATTACCTTAACTAAAACATTATTGTTAGAGTTTTAACCCTTCCAAATTGAGGAGAAACCTCAGCCCTTGCCATATGACTGAAATAAACAGACTGTGGTCTGGAGAAAAGACAGGAAATGTTGTCTGGAGGATCTGATCATTCTTTTTCAGTACTGTCAAATAGTTAGCAGACAGTCTGGGGAGTGTGCACAGCTTCTAATTAGCATTCCCAACTTAGGGAAGCTGAGTCCTTATTTTGTCCTCCAGTCCCTTCAGGAAGGGCCAAATAATAGCAGGCCATCAAACCATGAGCAGCGGCCGGGAGTGGAGAGAAGAGACGAGTGTAAACCTGAGCAACTCTATGCCTGCCATCCCATGCTTCTCTCCTGCTCACGGAGGACACCTTTTGATAAAACGGAAAACAGTACAGATCATACAAATCAAAGACGTGACCCAATCAGATTATGTGCTATCCTTGCTCAGTGCTTTCTAAAGCAAATTCCTTCATCCTCTAAATGGAGAAAGCAAAGACAGCTACTAGCTCTCCTGGTGAATAATGCCAAAATATTTGATTGTTGTTGTCTCTCATTCAGGGGATTCTCTGTCAGAAGGAAAAGCTCTGAGTCATGCTTTCAAACAGGTGAACAGAGGATATTCAGCCACAACCAAAATGTGACAGAACTGAGAGACAGCAATCACTAGTTCAGGTCTCAGGTTTAGGGGTCCCTTTCATCTGCAAGTCTGTCAAATGGAAATGACAGGGCCTTCCCTGTCTTTCCCTCACGGGGACACTGTGAAGATGAGTGGTCATTGAATGTGAAAAGTATACTCAGAGTTTATAAAAATAGCTAATGATCCCTTAGTATTTACTGTGAAGCCGTTTTACACAGCTTATTATGTAAGTACTATTATCAGCCTTGCTTAAGAGATAAGGAAACTGAGGCTCAGAAAGGTTAAAATGTGTCCCCACAATCACACAGGTGGTAAGCAGCAGAGCTGGGACTCTAACTTAGACCTGACGGATACCAAGAGCCCACATCTCTAAACACCATACTCTTTGTAACTCTGGACAAATGAAATGCCTTACTCAAGGTGAATGGCTCTTCTGCTGGAACATCCAGGATACCCAAAGCCAAAATGCCTATCCTTCCTCATTGCATAGGCAGAATGTCCTAGAAGGCTGCCAGCATTCAGGCATATGAAGCGCCCAAGAGAATAATGTAACAGGAAAATGGAAGAACAAAGGCTATTGTTCCAGGCCCCAGAGACTAGCCTGCCTGAACATAATTTATAAAGTCATTTATAGACTCAGGCCTCATAGATTTTGAATATCAGATTATTGCAGGTAGAAATGTGAAATTCCAGATAGAAATCACATCTTCTTGCTGGAAAATAGCTTCTCTCCTGCAGCACAAAATCTAAGAAGAATCTGAATTTCTCTCTGCTTCCTGTTTGCCAGGCTGTTTCCTTCAACTTCATAGTCCCATTGATTCTCTTGTTTCTTCTTCGTATGCTCCATTTGAACCAGATGGAGCAGCGGCATTGTAAGCTAGTTCTGAAGCCCAGGGGACTCACAGCATAAATAAATAAACAAACGAACAATTCAGCAATTGCTAAGTCAGGAGGGAATGAGTTTAGCAACTGAGCTGGAAAAGTAGCTGAAAATCCACTCCAAGCTGAAAGATCTGGAGTGTGACCTAAGTTCCCTTTCAGGTTAACTGAAAGACCGGTACTGACATCTTTCAGTAAACCAGGACGTTAGAGAGAGAAGCAGTGAGGAGGCAGTTATAGAGGGTCCCTCTGGCCACTTTGCATTACGAGTATGCTGATATATTATCCCATGGTTGCTATGAAATATTTGTTCACCACCTATAAAAACAGGGCATTTTCAAGCGCTGGTTTTCTTTAAGTAGTTTCTCCTTTCTTTAAGTCTTACATAATTCAACCATCATCCCATGTGAGACTTAATTTATGGGAAACAGTCAGTTGAGTTAATTCACTGTGAAGGGTTATGGAAGTTATATTTATTCCAGAGAGTCAGCAGCAATGTAATGGAGTGTCTGTTACACGACTGACCTAGTGCTAGGTTCTGCGAATACAAACATGAATAAGGCCCAGCCCACGCCCTTAAAGAGTTCTTCGACTCCTGGAAGAGAGAAGAATTCAAAAACTAAGTGAAAAGAGCTACAGGCATTACGATAGACGTGCCTGTGGGGTTTAGTGGTCAGTTCTAATGAGGGAGGGAGTATGTTTGGGGAGGGTCAGAGGATGGAGATTGTTTTTTCAGGAAGGCAGACCTCTGGAGAGACAGGTAGCTTTCCACCAACAAGAGGTTACAATGACGTGCTGGGCAGAGGGGACAGGGAGAGTGGGGGTGGGAGCACAGAGGCATGAAATACCCTGAAGGTTATGGACACCACAGACACGTTCACCACGCTGGGGAACAGGCTCCAAGGGAGAGGAATGAGAGGCAGGCCTGGAGCCGGGAGGCAGGCCATTCACTGCCCTGGGGGTCATGAGAAGGAGTGTAGGCTCTATCCCTCTGTCCGGTACCTGGTGAGAGCCTCTGAGAGACTTTAAACAACAGAGTAAACATGCTCTGATTTGCACTTTGGAAAAATCACCTTGGCAACCATGTGGAGGCTGGACTGGAGGTGTTGAGACTGGCAGCAGAGAGAACAGTTAGGAGGCACTAGCAGCAGTCCAGGTGGGAGGGATAACGGCAGATCTTAGGCAGCGCAGTGGGGATGTAAAGAAAGGGAGGTAGAAGCTAGGCTGGGGGTAATGAAACCTGGGTTCTAGTTGCAGCTTTCGTACAATCTCTATGTGACTTTAAGCAAGTCCTTCCTTTTCTAGGCCCCGTTTCCCAACTTGTCAGGTGAGGGTGGCATTTTGTGGCTGCATGAGAATGCACTTTATCCATGCAGTTGCTTATTATTATTCATTCATTCGTTTGATAAATCAATCAGTAAATGAAGTTAGTCATTGGGGAGGGGCGGGGGCGGGGTTCTTGTTATAAAGAAGCGAAATGATAGTACAAAGAACCCAACCAAAGGAACAATGAGACCTTAGGTCCATAAACATTTGCTGATCGTGCTAGGTGCAAAATGTGTGCCACAATGTATTAAGGATATAATGGACACAGAAAAGACCAACATGTGGTCTCTGCCTCCCTGGGAGGAAAATGAAGCAGTCTGTGATTAACTCAATGCAACAGATATTGACTGAATGCCTATGTGAGGAAACAGAGAGGAGTAAGACAAGGTCCCTCACGTGAAGGAGCTCACAGTCACAAGTGGAAGAACGGCTATTGCATTCGAGAAATGGGAAGAGCTATAGGCGGCCGGAGATAAGAGAATTCGTACCAAGTCAAAAATCTACTTTTGATCTTTGTCACGCAAACAGAAGTATAATCCCCCTCCTGTGGTCTAAAACGACTAAAAGTCCATGTCACGAAAGCAGATGGGGCAATAAGTCACTGATTTTACCATAAACAAAGACTTATTCAAGGGTGAGGTCCTATACTAGGTGTTCAATTATAAGAGCACCAAGATATGCTCCTTGCACTCAAAAGAGGTCAGTGTTCATAACATTTTGGATTGTGGCAAGGAGGAAGCAGAGAAGGTTGGGTTCTACTCTTTCTACCTAACAAGCCAGAAGTGCCTTGAACAGTGCCTAGCATATAGTAGGTACTCAATAAATGCTCAACTGGATTGCATAATCAAAAACCTGTTATTTAAAGAAAGAAGAACATGACTCTAAAATAACAGTAAATATTTTGACATTTAATTAGCCAAAGAATACACTTAGGAAAAATAACTTGTATCTAAGAAGCAATGAGTACTTAAACCACAGGCAACTGGCTTGTTGTACTACTAATCAAACAAGATATGTTGAAGTCCTAACCCCCAGTAACTATGGATGTGACCTTATTTGGAAACAGGGTCTTTGCAGATGTAATCAAGTTGAGATGAAGCCATACTGGATTAGAGTAGGCCCTAGTTCGATAGGACTGATGCCCTTATAATAAAAGGGGAAGAGACAGAGACACAGAGGGAAGATGGCCTTGTAAAGAGGCAGGCAACAATTAGAGTTATGTTGCCACAAGCCAAGGAATGCCTGGGGCTACCAGAAGCTGGAAGAGGCAGGGAAGGATCGGATCCTCGCTTAGAGGCTTCAGAGGTAGCACGGCGCTGCCAATACCTTGATTTGGAATTTCTAGCCTCTGACCTGTGAGAGAGTACATTTCTGTCGTTTTAAACCTCCCAGTTTATGGTTCTTTGGTATACCATCCCTAGGAAACCTCACACTTCATTCCTTAAGCCAGGTTAAGTTCAATTTTTGGAGCTCTCCTTAAAGAAAAATTAACTCCCAACCCCTTAAATATAATAAACTGTTTCTAAGTATCTACTCTGGAAAGACTATATTTGACAGTGGTCATACTTAGAAAGAAATGGAGTGTGCTGGGGGAGGGGGAGGAATTCCACTAGTAGCTTGACTTAGAAAAGTTGCTGACTTGGCAAACGAGGTAACACATGTAAAACGCTTTGAAACAAAATTAAAAGTACTAACAATGCAGATGAGAGTTAAAAAAACATGCACCACATTGTGATGTTTTTCTACTAACAGAGAGGCCCAGAGCGCTGACATCACAAGTGGTTAAAGTATTATGACATATAATTTTAAATCCTTGGCGGGAAAGAAATGATTCTAAAGGACCTGTGATAGGCTTCACTCATAGACTCTGCATCATGGTATAGGCTGGATGAGGTAGTTGCTGCCTACCACCGGGAAGAGGAGGCTACAGCAAAGCACAGCGATTTCATGTAAAGACTTCTGGTCACAGACTGGCTCTTTGCCTCTGCCACTTACTAGCTGTTATGACCTTGGAAAAGTCACTTAACCTCTTAAGCCTCAATCCCTGCCTGTATATGAAAACAATAATGCCTGTCTCATAGGGTTGTTACGGAGAACACATGAGCTAATAGATGTAAACGGCTTGGTACAGTGGCTGGCATATAGCAAGTATGGAGGCTATTAGTATTATAATTAGGTTAGCTGAAAGGGAAATGTTCTTTCCAAAATTGGCTAAAAACTTGTTTCAAACATTTCTGAGACTAAAATAAAATATATGGATGATGGATCTGCAGAAATTAGAGTGGGTGTTTCATTTTAATATAATTGTAATGTGCTGAAGAACACAGCAGAATCTTGTGCCAATCATGTAGCCCTTCTCATAGTAAAATTATTTTATGAGTGAACCTGGGCCGTATGTACAGTGCTTTATTAAATTAGTACTTTAACGTGTCATTTGTCAACATGGGTCTCTTCTGAATGCTACTTAATGATATTTTACGAAGAATACTAGCCTAGAGGGTCCTCAGTTTGAATCTCACCTCTGTCACTTAATGACTACGTGAGCTCTGGTAAAAAAAAAAAAAAACAAAAAAAAAAAACCTCTCTGAGCTTCGGTTTCCACATCTGTAAAATGTAGATAATAATAGTACTTACAGCTCACATAGTGGTTGAAAGAATTACATGAAATGATGATGATGATGATGATGATGATGATGATATCTTATCTTCTAGAAGTGCGACAGTAAAGTCAGGGTCTGCAGCCAAGAGTTCATAACCAGCAGACTGGGATCAGATGAGTCGGCAGGCAGAGGAGCGCTAAGCGATTGTCAAAAATGTCAGTAACCTTTGCTACTTTAGAGATAGCCAGAGCTTTTACAGATGGTCTGTGGGTTGGGGATACAGGTCTTGAGAAGACAGAGAAGATAGTCCTAAATGTACACAAACATCAGAAACTTTGAGACCTGAAGCAAAGTTTCAAGTTTCCAAGGCTTACATGAACAACCTGCTCCAAAGATGTCTAGAACAGACACCTAAGGGGACCAAATAAAGGCAGACGTGATCAGTGTTAGGACCCCCAGAGATGTCAAATGGGTTGAAAAAGATGGAGAGAAGAAAACAAAGTACGTCAGTATGCCCCCACCCCCAAGTAGTACCCCCAAGACTGAGGAACAGGGCCTTAAGGAGAAGGTATGACAGGGAGCAGAAACAGACAACCGCTGAACCGAGGAAGCACCGTCTTTGTCAGCTGGTCTTCAGATTTGTATGGTACTCAGAGTTAGAACGAGACGGTAGAGGGGATTCTCTTTCCTTCTCTTGGTAAGTTGCAGGAGGCTAGCTGCTGGGGATCTTACTGAGGCTTACGAAGCAGCGAGGCTTCCTCTTAAGTTATCTAGCCCCCACTCACAGGGATTTGGGACCATATGCTCACCCAGTCATAAAGATGAGCCTTTTACTCAGAAACCTGAGCACAGTGAACTAATGGGAATAGAAAGGTAAAGAACTGGAACCCCGACACTGACCAGATCTGTCCATGACTCCAAGAGTTAGAAATAATTAAAAAATGAGCATATCTCAGAACAAAACACAGACAAAAGATGAACAGATGCCAATGAACTGTCACTCCCTTTCACTGTGTTCCTAAAAAAAGCTTCAATGTCCTTAAAGCGTACATCTCAGTGGATTAATTAGAAATGTCACAATGGAATGAGGGCAATAAAAAAAAAATTGGCTCTGAATAGAACCTTTTATACGGTCACAAAATTATTAATCTACATTTTTTTTCTCCATCTGCACTGAAAAGAAGATTTAATAATCAGATACAAAAGGCAAGAAATTACAATGAATCACGAGTGTTCAGATATTGTAACCCGACAATTGTTCTAGGATTGCCTGTTTTACTTAGGGTTATACTAAGTGGCTGACAAAATAAAGACTCCGACTCTTTTAGTTTCTTTAGAATGAAAACACCCAGCATTTGGAACACAGAGAAGTACCATTCTGGGCACTTGTTGGGGCAATAGCACACTATGGCAGATCTTGGCTTTGTCAGATGCTTCCTCTAAGTAGATTCTATAAAAGAGAGAAGCAGGCAGGAGGCTGGGAGATGGTGATGAGGTGCCCCTTGTGTAGCTGCCACATTGTTAACTACAGTGGTTAAGAATTACAGCTTACAAAGTAGACAGACCCAAACTCAAATTCTAATTCGGTCAATCATGAGATGAGCAACTTTGGGAAAGTTACTTAACCTTGCAGAACCTCAACTTTCCCGTGAGTAAAATAAGGATAAATAGAACCCTTACTTTGGAGACCTGGTGGCACAGTGGTTAAGAGCTCGGCTGCTAACCAAAAGGTCTGCAGTTCGAATCCACCAGCCGCTCCTTGGAAACCCTATGGGGAGGTTCTACTCTGTCCTATAGTGTCGCGGTCAGTCGGAATCCACTCAACAGCAAAACGTTTTGGGATTAAAAGATAATGTACTTAAGATGGATAGTATACCACCAGGGATGTAGTAGATGTTCCGTAAAAGTTAGCCCTTATTATTATCTATCTTTTCATTCATTTATCCACCGATTAGATCATCACTGTAGACATTGCTGTTTCAGTGGTAGAATTAAAAACTAGCCAATGAAAACCCTATGAATCACACCGGTCCGATCTGCAACTGATCATGGGGATAGTGCAGGACCAGACAGCGTTTCGTTTCATCGTACACTGAGTTGCCATGAGTCGGGAGCCAATTCCACAGAAGCCAACAACAAGCACAAACCACCACTGACGAGGGGCCACTTCAGGTCAAGTTCTGAGGTAGGCAAAGGAAATTCAGGACAACTAAGACACAGTCCTTGTACACAGGAAGTGTTGAGCCCAGCATGGAGAGATGAACGAAGGAAGGCAATATGGCATTGGGGATGCTATGACAGAAGACAGCAATCAGGTATACTGGGGCATAACGGGAGAGTGATTGATTCAGCTACAAGGATGAGGAAGGGGCTTCACAGAGCTGATGCTGACATCGGGCTTGAAAGACGGATATAGACAGGCATTCAGAACAAAACAACAGGAAGGACACCGACACTGGAATAACGGCATTGTAAGGAGGGGCTACAAGTCTAGTGTGGCTGGATCTTGGGGAATAAGCCACTCTGAGACGTAAGGCTGGTGCGGGCCAGGAGCCAGATTACATAAGACCAAGTATACAATGAAGTTTCTGTAATTTGGTGTGTTTGACAACTCAATTTCTTTAATTACAAGTTGAGAGGTAGTCAGCATTACCCTGTCAGGGCAACGTCCTGAGGGTGCTCCACATTATTGTGGTGGAAGGATAATTTTGTTCTTCCTTTGCTAGTTTTACAAGAGACCAGCTGAAAAAGTGTCTTGCCTGATCTTGCCAGGAACTTATTCTTCTTTGCAAACTCAGTGTTGGCTTAGGAGAATGACATGTCAGCAAATCTCTCTCTCTTTTTTGCTTACAAATATTCTCTTAGACAGGTAGTTAACATTGGTATAAGTGAATTTACAGTGTCAGTGTTAATTAAAAAATATGTATTTTTTAAAAGAGGTGTGATGAAATGGAGAGGATCCAGACACACAGGGTTTCAAAAGCCTTCTGAATAATGATGTAAATGTGGGAATACTTTTTTTTTTCTTCTTTTTAAACCGTTGTGAATCTCAATTTCCTTATCTATAAAAAGGCAGAATTCGACCTATCTCATAGGGTTGTTTGGAGAAGCAAATGAAATAGTTATCGCTCAGTATCTACTACCCAGGCTGACACATAGCTCTATAAATGATGGCTATGATTACTGCCTATAAAGGTAAGTGGGTGATTTGGAAGGCAGCCCCGGGAGAGAGAAATCTGAGTCTCTTGGGGAAGCAAGGTGTGGGTGGAGGCAGACGGAGCCAGGTCAGCTTGCACTGCTAGATTGTGCCCTGCTCTAGGTGGGCTGGACCCAGAGAAAGCTCTAAGCCTGTGTGTGGAACTGAGGTTAGAGACATTGATCTCTCTCTCTCCCCTCTTCAGTACCCGTGAAAGTTTCACTTAGCTAGGCTGAGCTTCAAGAACCAATAAAGGTTTACCAAAGCTTTTCCTTTTAGAAGTATTCAAGGTACTTCAGGTCTCTAGAGCTAGAGCAGAAAAACAAGCTAACAGGCAAGGCTTACTAAATATAAGTAATTTTTCTGCAGTCTATACAAACTTTAGAAGAGAATGTGATGGAAAGAAGCAAATACACTGTCAGTAAGGAATTACATTTCCTTCCAAACACACAATAAATGACAATATAATGATAAATCAATCCAGTCCCCAGTGGGGAAAATATATTATACTCTATGGTACATCTGTTCTGTTCAAGCATTTCTTAGACAGGACTGAGCTCTCATACAGAACTAGGAAAACCACGTGCTTTTTGCCTTTTAACCCCACTATCTTTAATCTGGTAAAGACCTCTATAGCCCATAAATGTGTTTATAATGAAGGTCACTTATGATGGAATATAATGGGTGTTATCTCTAAATACATCACAGAAATCCTATAATCTGGATCCTATAAACCAGGGACCAGGAAACAAAAAACATTTTATTAACCTAGGTACTTGAATTGGAATGTTTAATGCTAAGTGTTAATGTGATAGTATCCATGAAAATGTCTGCAAGAATTTGTTTTACATTCCAAATGATCTGTCTTTTGTTTCCCTGACAGCTATCTTGAAAGCTTTAGTTTCTAGAGGAGACCTCTGAAAGGCCACCACCACATCATCCAACATAAACGACCCATAACAAACAAACCCAATATCCATTATTACAATGTTATTTACAATAATGATAAACCAGGAAGTCCAATAATGCTAAATTAACTAAACCAATAGTGTCGTATCTGTATTACGGAATCCTAGAGAGCTGGAGCAGACGCGATAGCAAGTAACAACAACAAAAATACCCTTTAAAATTCAATAAAAAAGAATGACCTGGGGAAATGCTCACAAAACATTGTCAAATGTAAAAGGAGGTTATCAACTACTACACGCAGTATGAGTCCAATGTTCTAGAATGCAGAAAAAAGGTTGTAAAGATCTACAACAAAATCAATAGGACTTATTTTTGATAATTTTAAAAAACAGTTTTCACTATTTTTTATAATTAAAAAATCCCAATAAAATATTTTAAAATATTTAATTTTCTAAGGAAACTTTTGACAGGCAGTAACAGTATGGAAAGAAATGAATGTGACAACATGGAAAACTTTGCTGACATTAGAAATAATGTTTGTAACATTTTTAAATGACATTATTAACTGCTTATGCTAGAAATGAAATAAACCAGGATAGAAAGTTGCACCTATAATATGACCTCCCATTTGTATTTCACGCACAGAGCTATGACTGAAATGAAATAAGCCAAAATGTCTAAAAGTGATTACCTCTGGGTGGTAGAATTATAGACTTCTTCCGTCTTTTTTTCCCTTGTATTTTCCAAAGTTTCAATAAGCACCAATACCATTGTAATCAGAAAAATAGTTACTTTTTAAAAAAGACGTAACTGAACAGAAAAGAACCTACCCCTAAAGTCACTCAGCTATTAAGTCAAACAAACTAAACTTCCAACCCTCTGATTCCAAGTCTACTTTACTTTCCATACTATTGATATTTTTAAATACTATGTAAATTCAAGAAAAAATATTCCTACATCATTTAAATAAGGTAGAAATATTCACAGTTCCTACTTACTTCCATTAATTTATTTTTTAAAGTACATCATTAAAAAGAGATCCCATGGCAATAAATTCTCTTTGTGAAAAGCCATACAGACTCGAAGGCATATTGTGCATGGTTCTTGGAAAGCTAGATCTAATGCCAGGAAATCAAAACGTAGATTTGCAGTCACTGTTCAGACCAACAAAAATTTTTATTCAATAATATTTATTTAGGCTATTCCATGTCAGGCATTGTTTCAGGTGCCAGGGATATAGAGGTGTCTGCAAATGGAATTAGAGATGGTGTATTCCTTTCACAGGATGAATTAAATCAGTGGCTGGGTGGCCATTTGGCAAAGATGTTATAGAGGGGATCCAAATAAGTGAGGTGGTAATGATCTAGATGACTTATTTCTTCAGGTCATTGCCCCCACCGCACCCACATATGTTTCCACAATCCCCTGAAAAGCAGAGCCTGACTCAAAGACTTGTAATAAGTTGATTGAAGGGCTTTCATGCAATAGTCCACTTTGAGAAGGCATGCTATACCCTTGTTTGCTGCTCATCTATCCCCTAGGAACATGGCCACGTTCTATGATCTGTTACCACAGATCTCTGCAGATAAGACCCACGGGTGCCATTTTGACTTTGTTGCTCATTACACTAATTATGCCCACCTTTCCTCTGATGCAGGACAATCGGGGGGAAACAGGAGTGAGGGACCAGGGAGAGTGACACAGAAGGAGGAAAAGACAATACAAGGATGTATCATTGAGCTATTCACAGTTGTGGGCAACTGGGACTCAATCCCTCCGGGACTTCTAAGCAATAAATAAAATGCAATTGAGAACTATCTAGTCAAAGGATGAAGAGGAGAGCCTTTCACCAGTTCCCTTCCCCCCAGCTGTCAGGGGTTGCCACATGGGTGTCAACACCCTTGCATTTCCAGCTTTGTGCATGCCAGAGTTGTGAGTGGACTTCTTGGCAGAAAGGGAGAGATGGGTGGAGTGGCTAAGGCAAGGCAGTATCAGGTTACACCTGCATGAAGCTGGTCACTACAGCCGTGCCAGCGTTAGTTTGGCAGCAAGCAGCGAGACTGCGAGGCTGAGCACAAGAGATGACATCACCTATAAGGTTCCTCTAAGCCATCTGAGGGAATGATAACAACAGTAACTAACACTTGTTGAGCACATACAGACACTTTGCATACATTTTATTACTTAATCCTCAAAATCAACCCCATTCAGTAGATTTTACTTTCACCTCTATTTTAAAGACGAGGAAACAGGTTTTGAGAAGCTAAGTGGTCTAGCAGGGGCCATCAGTAAGTGGTAGACTGAAGATGAGGCTGAAGGATTGGCTGCAGAGCCATAGTACAACAGTGCCTTTCTCAGTGCCCATGAGCATATCCAAAATGAGAAAATGGAACTAGGAGTCAGTTGCCCTTCAGGGTTCCTTCTCTGTGTCTGTCTTTCTAACCAGAGTATGAGTTCCTTGAGAGCAGAGATTGTGCTTTATCTCTAGTACCTAGCAGTACATGAAATATGACAAGTGCACTATGATTTTTTAACCTAGTTGACTGTCTGTTTCCTCATTAGACTAGTGGTTCTTGAGAACAGGAAATCATGTCTTATTTATCTTTATATCCCAGCACCCAGCACATAGTTACAATCAATGTTTGCTGACCCTAACAAAATGGAATTTTCCAGAAGGCAGAACACATATTGGTTAAAAATGTGGACTTTGTCAGATGGCCCTGGGTTAGTGTCTCATCTTCAGCTATGCAATTAGAGCAAACTACAGTAGTAATAATATTTTTTCTAAGTTGCAGTTTCCTCACGTGTAAAAAGGCATGGTACTAATCGTACTTCTATCATAGGGTGTTGTGAAGATTACACGAGACATATACAAAGTAGTAGTAGTACCTGACACATGGCAAATATGCAATAAATAGCTATTATTATCATAATTGGAAATTCTACACTGCTAGTTTTTAATATAATAATTGAGTTTCCTGAATTAGGTCCAAGGATCTTTGAAATATGCCCACTGTGGCACCTACAGAGAAATCTCAAAAACATAAAGTACCTAGTAAAGGGGCAACACCTGGCACGTAGCTGGTAATCAATAATATTTGTTGAACGTTGAATGGACAGTGAACCACATTTGCTTTTGGCAAGAATCATCAGCCCATACACTGAAAATGGGTACATGCATTTCAGATTGTTAACATCTGACAGGGAGTGAGTATCAGTGGCCCAAGGTCTGACTGTAAAAAAAAGGGGAAAAACAGTTACATAACCTATAGAAGGTGTGAAGCCATAAAAGAAAGCCAGAAATTTAAGAATCATTCTCAACACAATATGATCAGAATTTTCTTTTAATATTTAACCTTATATACCCACCAAAAGACTCACTTTGCAATATTTCCTTTCTTGTTTCTATTACAGAGCTATCCATTTTCTTAAAGTAGTTGCTTAGTTAACGACATCTTATTACAATTTGAGCTTCCATTCTAAAGGTTTAGGGATCAATTTTAGAGCCATTGTTTGATGAATGTGGAACCTAGATGCTGAGAAAGATATTGGGTGGCGAAGGTCAACGTCCAAGGTGGTGTGGGAAGAGAAGTTACTCTCTTAAAATCATGACAAAAAGACCTGGTCTGCATTCCAGCTCTGCCACTTAACAGTTGAGTGACACTGGACAAATTATTTCTTGTTTCTGAGTCTGTTTTTCATAATCTCTAATATGAGGCTGCTGGCATCCGAAGTTCTCAGACTTCACCTGATAATTTATTAGAAGAACATAGGCAGAGTGCAAAGCATGTGGCATTGCTCAATCACTGCTGGTTCCCATCCCCTCTTAAAGGTAAGTGATGAGAATGAGTCCTGGAAAGGCTGCTAATAATATTCATTCTCTTAACCTCCCCCTCCTCAGATCATGTAATCTTTCATTAAGAGTCTTCCTGAAAAGAGAAAAAAATTCTCAAACAAATCAGAAGAGACTGTGACCAATTCCTGCAACAACAACAACAACAAATATATATATATATATATATATATATATATATTTAAACAAGATTGCTCATTAAGCAACAAACCACATTTGTGATGTTCAGTTCAACCTTAGTGAGCCTTCTTGCCAGCTAATCTGAGCAGACTTTTAAATCACACTGGCTAGAAGATGAATACAGTGTTCCGTTCAGCATTATTGCAGTTATCACCCTGGTGTTGGTAATAGTCTTTAGGCTGCCCATGATGTTTGGTAGCTGAGCTGCAAATCGGGAATTTAATTTAGCATTCTGAACAGCTACAGGTTTTGTTTTCAACAGAGAACTTCACGTTACATAACTGACTCTGCCTCCGAAGGTGAACCTTGACTTTCTAAATTAAATGTCTACACAGGCCCTCAGGAGCAGAAGCTGTAACTGGAAGAGATTTTACCCAAATCACCTGGAAGATAACAAGATGGTGCTTGACTTCTTGGACATCTGGCAGAAGCAGCAGGAGAAGGAAGGTTCTAAGTGTAACAAGGTAGTCACTGAAAGGAGAGATACAGGCTCTAAAAATCACACTAGGCTTTCTTTTTCCAAACCCTTTTTAGCTTTACTCTATTGCTGCCCGTAATCCACCGGATTGGTCTGTTTCTCCCTTACCAAACCCTGTGTTGAGAGAAGGGTGCTGAGAGAAGGATGTTAAACAAAGGGAAAACGTAACAAGATGAAAATGAGGCCCCTGGGAGCATATAGGGAACCCTGGCGGTGCCGTGGTTAAAGAGTTCCACCGCTAACCAAAAGGTCAGCGATTCGAACCTGCCAGCGGCTCCGCAGGAGAAAGATGTGGCAGTCTGCTTCTGCAAAGATTACAGCCTTGGAAACCCTATGGGGCAGCTCTGTCCTACAGAGTCACTATGAGTCAGAATTGACTCGATGGCAGTGAGTTTGGCTTTGGGGAGCATATGCAAGTAAATGAGAGAGAAATGTGAGGTGCGTATACTTTCCTGAACTGTTCTGCTTAACGTATGCAAAATAAGAACTGAATTAACACCAACCTCAGTCTGCAAGGAAATCCTGGTAGCATAGTGGTTAAGAGCTATGGCTGCTAACCAAAAAGTTGGCAGTTGAAATCCACCAGGTGCTACCTGGAAGCTGTATGGGGCAGTTCTACTCTGTCCTATAGGGTCACTTTGAGTCGAAATCGACCCGAGGGCAATGGGTTTAGGTTTTTTTTTGTCAGTCTCAAGGTACTTTCTATCTACTCAAGGAGAAGGCACATCAAAGCAGACAATTTCAGCATAACATGGTGCATGCTAAGATGCAGAATTCTGAGGAATACAGAAGAAGAGTACTGGTAGGAGAGAAGGGGATAATTGGAGACTAACAATAATATACAGTTTGTATAACATGTTCCTATTTGCAGATATAGATGATGCAATCAAATCTTGTAATATGGTACAAGGACATTCAGGTAGTTAGTATAATTCAGGGCTTAGTCTTATATCAAAATTTTCTGACAGTAAATCCTGTGTACTTGTCCAGTAGTGATAGGAAGCTAAGGTCATGCAGAGTATGTTCATATCAACATATTCCTAAATTAAAACTAAAATGTAATACTACAGTAATAAAGCATTAGAGTAACATAAATATGCTAGTTACTACCATTGATAATATTAATAAATATAGTTAATATTTATGGAGTGTTAACTGTATGCCAGGGACTATGTTAAGCACTTAATAGAGATTATCTCGTTGATTCTCATAGTCCCTTTTGACAAATGCAAAAGCTGAGACCTAGGTTAGATAACGTGCCTAAGGTCCCACACAACATGAGCGTGAGCAGGCCTGACTGTACACCGTGGCTGTAACAATCACCTCCCACATCGACTCCCCTTATTAAACTATGTAATTCAAAATCAGGCACAAATTCTTTGTCTTGTTCACACAGGGTGAACTAGATGAAGATGATGACTCATCAAATGTCAGAATGAAGTCACTGATAAACTGTTTAAAGGAAGGACCACATGGGACAGGGCCGTAAATGCTATGACCCCTCTGGTCACAGAGGCTCTGCACTGCCAAGTGCTAGTCAGATGATCAGCTTCTCAGTGTTTCTCCTCCTTTAGACAGCTCTTCGGCGTCATCTGCCGTAAAAGGAGGTCTCCCCAGGTGACAGGATGACGTCCATGTGTGACTTGACGTCAAATGAGTCATTTGACTGTCGTCATGTAGCAGGCACCTCAGGACTGACCAAGTTCACCCTGTGGGGGCCCTGCAAGTCTCCTGGGGAATTTTATATTTATTCTGAAGTAATTGCATTTCACACCCCAGGCTGACTAATATTTATGTGCTACCAAGACAAGTACCCAGCTGACCAGCTTTTGCAGTTGAGGAGAAAGTTATAGGCAGAAAAACAAAATTGGACACCGAGACAAAGGTTACCATGCAGACACCATGTCTAGACTCCAGCTAGAGAGGGCAAACTAAAAGCATGGGTGCTTCCATTGCCTGCCATTGCATTAGGGTTTATAGACAACCTCACTACTCAAAGTGTGGTCCACGGACAAGCAGCAGTAGCAGCTCTCTTTGTTGTCGTTAGGAACACAGAACCTCAAGCTCCATCCAGAGCAAGTGAATCAGAATCTGCATTTTGACAAGATCCCCAGGTGATTCAGATGCAAATTAACGTTTGAGAAGTACTCATATAGAATATACACATTCTTACTTTTAAAGGACTTAAAATTTACTGTAGAGTTTTATATCTAGCAAAGGCTCCCTAAATGTTTGTTTAATTGCAAACCTAATTGCCATATAAAAAGGAAAATCATATTAAGCAGATCATATTAGTTGCACGATTCTCTCACGTATCTTTCCTCTTTAATCCTTATAACTACCTTTAGGATCTTATCTTCTCTTACTGATAAGAAAATTGTCATCTAAAGGGAAGTAAAAAGTCACATCACTAGTAAAGGATTTGAACCTAGGCATTACAGCTCTAGATCCCAAAATTTTCCATGCCCTACCTCACTAGATAAATTCACTTGTAATGGTCAGGAAAAGGAGGATTTGAACTAAGACTTGAAGAGAGGATGAGATTTGCATGAGAGGAACTTCCAGAGAAGAGGAAAAATAAGACAAAAACTTAGAAGTAGGCATGTGAAAGTCTTTTTTAGGGAGAGGCTGAAAAACTATTCAAATGTAGGGTTCATGTCTCCACATGAGCAGCAGGGGAAAAAAAATGAGATGATGAAGGAAATCAGATCTTAGAGGGCCTTTAAAGCTAGGCCAGACGGTTTGCACATTTGGTAACGTAGGGAAAAGAGCGGCATAAGGAACGCATTTTCAGAAGATAAATTATTCCAGTTTTGTTCATTAAGCTTTTATTGTAGATTTTAATATGCATTAGTAAATATGCTTTCAAAGTGAGAGCTAGATTAAATTCCAAGAAACACTTTAGAAAACTCTCTCTACCCAACTGCACTGTGGAAACTGCACCTTCTGTAATTCTGCACCTGCTTCATCAGCTGCTGGCTGTATGTATCCCAGGAGACCTCACTTCACTGTTTCCTGGCATACTGTATTTGCCAGAGCTCTTGAGATTGTGCAGGGAGAAACAGAGCATTGGCTAGGAGCACAGATGTCTTTTAAGTGGGACACTGGGTGGATGATTCATCTCTAGAGTATCAAAAGATCATGGAGTAAGTAAAGTTGCCAGACTGGACCTGAAAATACACTATTAGGTGAATACTGTCAGAGTGGAAATGTTTTTCTACTAAGTGTCACATATACAGAACAGCTTGATTCCCAAGCAATTGTTTAAAAGGCACAAACACTTGGCTGCTGGCTGCTGTTTAAATTAAGAATAGGAAACACAAATATAACTGTACAAATGCTAGCAAAAGCCATCAGTTTAATAGTATGGAAGGCTAAGGAAAAGAGAAGAGGAAAAACAAGGGGAAGGGAAATTCAGGAGGAAGAGAAGGGACTAAAATGTGGGCAGATGGAGACGGAGTGGGGAGAAAGGAAGAAAGAGGAAGAGGAAAAGAAGGAATGGTGGGAAGGCAATTTATTGATGGTTATCAAGCTTTTTCACATCCATTATCTCCTTTAATAATAAACAAACTGGTAGATATTATTATACCCATTTCACAGATCAGGAAATGGATACTGTCTTAGTCATCTAGTGCCACCATAACAGAAATACCACAAGTGGATGGTTTTAACGAAGAGAAATTTATTTCCTCACAGTCAAAGTAGGCTAAAGTCCAAATTCAGGGCATCAGCTCCAGGGTAAGCATTTTCCTCTCTCTGTCGGTCCTCTCATCAATGTTCCCCCGGACTAGGAGCTTCTCGGCGCAGGGACCCCGGTCCAAAGGACGCACTCTGCTCCGGGCACTGCTTTCGTGATGGTATGAGGTCCCCCTGTCTCACTGCTCACTTCTGTCTTTTATATCTCAGAGATTGTCTCAGGACACAACCCAGTCTTGTAGATCAGGTCCTGCCTTACTAACACAACTGCCACCCATCCTCCCTCATTAACATCAGAGGCAGGTTTTACAACATACAGGAAAATCACACAGTACCAGGAATCATGGCCTAGCCAAATTGATACACACATTTTTTGGGGGACATAATTCAAACCATGACATTCCACCCTTTGGTCCCCCAAAAATCACATCCTTGCAACATGGAAAACATATTCACCCCATCATATCATAGCAAAAGTCTTAACTCCAAGTCCAAAATCCAAAAATTCCTCTTCATCTGTGAAATCTAGAATACAAGTTATCTGCTTCCAAAGGTACAGGGGCAGAACGGGCATAAGCTAGACATTTCCATTACAAATGGGAGAAACTAAAGGAAAAGATGTGATAACAGGCACCAAGCAAGTCAGCAGAACACATTACATTAGCCCTCAAGGCTTTGAAAATAATCTTCTATTCTCTGAGACAATTTACACAATGGCCCTGCCCTCCAGATTCTAGGTATTGGCCACAGTCTCTGGATTTTGAGCGGAGGCCCCTAGGCCCTGGGCTTCAGCTCCGCCTTCCAGGCCCACTGGGACCGCAACTCTGCTCCCTTAGCTTTAGGCGCACCATTCTCCTAGTCCATCAGAGTGACAACTCCACCCTTAGAAGCACCGGAGGCCATTGCTCCACCCTTTGAAACCCCTGAGATCTCGTCCATACCTTTTGAGACTGAAGCAGCTCGGCTTCTTGTGTCCCTTGTCTCTTCAGCTTCTGCTTCCTATGGCCTCTCGGCTCTCGGGCCTCACGCCCACAACTGCCCTGCTGGGGTGAGTGTTCTAAAGCTCTGTAGCTCCACTGGTATAAGTGCCCGGAGGCACCCCACTCGGCCAGGAAGCCTCCTGCACACAGGCACTCAGCTCTCTTGCTCCGTGGGTCGGCTCCAGTGCCATCTCGCACTGGTCTCCTGGTTCTGCTGCTGTAGGTTCTCTGCTGCTGCTGGTCCTCTGTCACTGCCGCACGTCTATCCGTTCACGGTTTTAAAACCACTTCCACATTTTAGGTATCTGTTAGAGCAGCACCCTACTCTCTCGGTACCAGATTCTGTCTTAGTCATCTAGTGCCGCCATAACAGACATTTTTGGGGGGACATAATTCAAACCATGACAGACATGAATAAAGATTAAGTATTTGCCCCAGATATTGATGGCAAGTGGTGGAGCTGGAATTCAAACTTTAATGCATTGAATTCTCAGGGGATACTGAAGTGAATGTTAGTCAACAGCTACACCACATAACCAACATGCATAGATACTCTAGTGTTTGTATTTTGTTGATGATGTTTTCAGCTTCTCTTTCGGTTCTTCCTTTTTGTATCTGGTCTTCAGCGATATTTTCTAAGGCACCTAGAATCTGAGTGTACGATTCCAGGATTGCAATCATTGCTACAGTACACACTTCCCAACGTGCATTAGAAAGACATTTTAATACTCGACCATTGCCTAAATATGTTTTAAGAGCCGCCTGTTGGTGAGTAGAGGTGGGAAAAAAAACTGTGTAGAATAACTGAATAGTAGGGGAAAAAAAAAAAAATCAACTACTCCTGGACAGCAATCTACTGCACTACGTCCTACAAGATTAAGTGAATGCACAGCACATGGTATGAAAAGGGCATATTTATTATGTTCCAAAATTTTCTGTTGCATGCGTTTTTAACACTCTGACATATTGGCAGCATTGTCATGGGACTAACCTTTGCACTTCGAAAAATAAATTTTGTAAACTTCACATACATAGTGAAATACTTCATCTGCAATTTCTTCACGGGTATGCCTTTTTAAGCTAGTAAATGTGATAAATCATTTGACAAGTTTTCCATCTGTTGGAGATACATATCTAAAAACAATGCTTAGTTGATCTGTATGAGAAAGATCAGAAGTGGAATCTACAAACTGAAATGTCGAACTATGCTTATTTTACTGCAAAAGGTTGATCCAATTTTATCACTTACTAAGTCTATTAATTCTTCACATGTTGTTTAGACATACGCAATGGGTTGCCCTTTCCCGTGTTACCATATTTTGAGATGCGACCTGCTAAAAATGGATCAAACTGATCAATACGTTCAAGTAGACCTCCAAAATTCCCATTTTGTGGGGACCCAAACACTTCATTCCTTCCTCAAAAAAGATAGTCCATGTGCAGCGACTGTTATATTGACAGCAACAAGGTGTTGTGAAATGGCTTTCTATTATTGCAGTTCTTCACTAATTTGTGTTTCCATTTTATGTGAAGCCAAAGTCATGTCTTCTGTTTAAATATAACAACATATAAATCTCTGTGAATTAAAGCTCTTTTCATGTCTAACAGTCATATTCAAGTTGCACCAATTGCTAATCCATCAAGCAAATTGAGAATTAACGATTTAGGACTGAATAGTTTGCAAACAAAACAATACCAGAGCTGACTGTTGGAGAATACAGTAGCCACTCTTATAATTTTTACCATTAGCTTTGCATCCTAGAAATATATTCTGGCTACAGAACCTTGTTTGTTCACCATCTAGAAATTTTCAAATGGTCCACTGTGATGTTGACAATCACTTGACCCTCTTTTGATCCAATAATCATTGGAAGAAAAATTATTCCATAAAGCAAGATCTGTATTCTGTTATTTATGGGGTCTGCAGATGCGATAATTTCAGATTCTAAAATTATTTCACTTTCTACACCATTATTAATTTTTTTTACTACAGCAAGGAATGGATGCAGAATTTGGAACAAATTCTGTTACATCTGTATTGCTATTGGTAATTTTAGCACTAGCGGTACTAGTACAATGATTTGCACCCATTAAACCCTAGCGTTCAACAAAAAAGTCTCTTCTGAATCACTGTGTTTTAAAAAGAAAGTTAATTTTGGAATGCTCTTTAGGAATTCACAAATCCTCTCCTTTTTATCTTCTGGGAGCTTTTGTTTTTGTGCTCCACTTAGCTGTTGCCATTTCATTTTACCTGCATATAAAATTACATAACTTTTTAAATTTGGTTCTACTATAGCAAATACATTTGAATAATTGAAAATAAGTAAAATTTATAAAATAAACATTTACTTTTGAATTTGGATGTTAACATAAAAATCTATATTTGAAAATTAGTTAAGTAAAAAAAATTGATTTGGAACAATGTCATTTTGTTCTTCAGGTCTGAGATGGTCAAAAGAAATAGTACAAGGCAGTCAGAAATAATTTCGTTTGTCATATGATGTTTATTGGCGGGCCCTTTGCAGATCTCCACAAGCGTTTTTTGTCTTGAAATAATACTTAGAAACTCACGCACTCATTTTCTGTCCTTTGATGCTGCATCGTCAGAGTTCATTGGACTACCGTTGATACTCAACAAGGTGTGCTCAATCTGAAGAGGGATTTTGGTTAGCTTTGCACAGGACCAGATGTGTCATGAGTCACAAGATTACACTGCCGTTGGCGCATTCTCATGGCGGGTCGAGGAGAGACAGCTTAATGTGAGATTATACCCGATCGGTCCGAAATGAAAAGGAAAATATAATTGTTGTTGTATACAAAATTCATAAAATGCTATCAGTTTCATTCAGCATCCTGCCAGTTCCCTTCCACTGAGGTAATCGTTTTTCTTTGTGATCTGTCTGCTTGACATCGATGGGCCTTTGCTTTGGACAACTGGTGTTCCTGTTTTGTTGATGCCCTAAGCCCATGCTTACCTTGCTGCTTGGGTAATCTGTCCCAGGTTTTAGCAAAAAATCCTCAAATCCACCAGTCACCAAACATTCTACAGACTGAATCAATAATGCTTCCCACGTATAAAACCAAAACCAAACCCATTGCTATCGAGTTGATTCTGACTCATGTTGACTCCACATGTCTCAGAATAGAGTTGTGCTCCACAGGGTTTTCAATGGCTGATTCTTCAGAAGTAGATCTCCAAGGCTTTCTTCCGTGGTGCCACTGGGTGGATTCAAACTGCCAGCCTTTTAGTTAGTAGCCAAATGCATATAGGTTATATTGTGATTAATTAAATACACATTAATTTAATGTGTCACTGTATCATTAAGTATTATTGCATCAATAGTTACTAAAAATACAACCACCCTCTGGTAGTTAAAAGGGGTTGGGGGGCGCTTATACTCAAAAAACCTAGGAATGACTATGGGTATGATCCTTACACTATTTCACGCTGAAGAGGGGGAGTGCCAGCAACCAGCTGAGGCCCACATTTGACCTCTCTACCCCCTTAGACCAATGAGTCCCATTCTTATCTTCTTCATGATTATCCTCTCTCCTATCCATTCTTCTCACAGCAGTGAAGTGATTTTTTTCCTAATGGCAAAATAGATCCTGTCACTTTCCTGCTTAAAAAAAAACAAAAACCAGACCCATTGCCATTGAGTCAGTTCTGACTCATAGCAACCCTATAGAACAGAGTAGGACTGCTCCATAGGGTTTCCAAAGCTGTAGTATTTACAGAAGCAGACTACCACATTTTTCTCCCACAGAGTGGTTGGTGGGTTTGAACTGTTGATCTTACAGTTAGCAGCCAAATGCGTAACCGTTATGTTACCAGGGATCCTCAGTTTCCTGCTTAAAACTCTTTCAACTGTCCCCACTGCCTTCAGGTTAAAGACCAAACTCCAACTGGACACAAAGGTTCTTCTGTGACCTGCCCCCTTCTTAGCAATCCAGGCCCACCAGACATTTGTCTGAACTCCAGACTATAAACAGGAAACCCTGGTGGCATAGTGGTTAAGAGCTACAGTTGCTAACCAAAAAGTCAGCAGTTCAAATCCACCTAGCGCTCCTTGGAAACCCTATGGGGCAGTTCTTCTCTGTCCTGTCGGGTTGCTATGAGTCAGAATCAAATTGATGGCAATGGGTTTGGTTTGGGTTTCTCTTTGTTTACATCCTTGGGGCAAACTTCTTGATATTTGATATCTTAGCTTTGACGTTTCATCTTCCAGGAAGCCTTCTCTGACTGCCCCGTCAAGTCAAGTTAAGGGCTCTTCCCTTGGGAGCCTACAAGGTCCCTGGCAGAGCACTGATCACACTGTGCTACAATTGTCCCGTAACTGGATTCTAAGCTCTGTGACGATAGAGACCATGTATGGTTTTCCCAGTTCCTAGCACCTTGCCTGGCACATAGTAGGTGCTCAGTGAAGATCTGCTGAATAAATTTTAAAACTCCATGAAAAAAAGTCCTTCCTCCAAAGGTCCAGGAGCACAGCTTTTTGTTTTAATTCCCTGTGGAACAAAACTACACATCAATAAATCTATAGTCAGAGCCCCAAGCACAGAGACGAGGCGATGATAAAAGGATTTCCTATCTGCAAAATGGGTACAATCCTTGCCAGTGACCTAATTCTTTTTGGAATGCGTTTTGAAGAGTAATTGGAGAGGGCTCAAATGGTTGTGCACCCCCAGGGATTGTTGTTGTTAGGTGTCGTCCAGTTGGTTCCAACTGATCGTGACCCTAGTAGAACAGAATAAAACACTGCCCAGTCCTGCGCTGTCCTCATGATCGTTGTTATCTGTAAGTCCATTGTTGCAGCCACTGTGTCAATCCATCTCGTTGAGGGTCTTCCTCTTTTTTGCTGACCCTCTACTTTACCAAGCATGATGTCCTTCTCCAGGGACTGATTTCTCCTGACAACATGTCCAAAGTATGTAAGATATAGTGTTGCCATCTTTGCTTCTCAGGAGAACTCTGGTTGTATGTCTTCCAAGACAGACTTGTTCATTCTTTTGGCAGTCCATGGTATAGTCAATATTCTTCGCCAGCACCACAATTCAAAAGTATCAGTTCTTCTTCAGTCTTCCTTATTAATTGTCCAGCTTTCACATGCATATGAGGCGATTGAAAACACCATGGCTTGGGTCAGGCGCACCTTAGTCCTCAAGGTAACTGTCTCAGTCATCTAGTGCTGCTGTAACAGAAATACCACAAGTGGATGGTTTCAATGAAGAGAAGTTTATTTCTTCACAGTCAAAGTAGGCTAAAAGTCCAAATTCAGGGTGTCAGCTCCAGGGGAAGGCTTTCTCTCTCACTTGGCCTTCTCATCAGTGTTCCCCCGGACTAGGAGATTCTCTGTGCAGGGACCCCGGTCCAAAGGACGCACTCTGCTCCCAGCACTGCTTTCTTGATGGTATGAGGTCCCCAGCTCTCTGCTTGCTTTCCTTTCCTTTTATCTCTTGAGAGACAAAAGGTGGTGCAGGCCACACCCAGGGAAACTCCCTTTACATCGGATCAGGGATGTGACCTGGCTAAGGGTGGTGTTACAATGCCACCCTAATCCTCTTTAACATAAAATTACAATCACAAAATGGGGCCAACCACACAAGTCTGGGAGTCAAGGCCCAGCCAAATTGATACACACAGTTTTGGGGGACATAATTCAAACCATGACAGTAACATCTTTGCTTTTCAACACTTTAAAGAGGTCTTTTGCTGCACATTTTCCCAGTGCAAATGCACTTTTTGATTTCTTGACTGCTGCTTCCATGGGTATTGATTGTGGATCCAAATCAAATTAAGCCCTTGACAACTTCAATCTTTTCTCCATTGTCATGATGCTGCTTAACAAGTGCGTGGCTTTAACAAACAGAAATTTATTTTCTCACAGTTTAGGAGGCTAGAAGTCCAAATTCAGGGAGCTAGCTCTAGAGGAAGGCTTTCTTTCTCTGTTGGCTCTGGGGGAAGGTCTTTGCCTCTTTTCAGCCTCTGTTTCTTGGTTCCTTGGAGACCTCATGTGGTGCGGCATGTATCTCTCCCCATCTGTGCTTGCGTGCTTGCTAGCTTAACCTGCTTTTTCATATCCCAAAAGGGAATGATTTAAGGCACATCCTACACTAATACTGCCTCATTAACATTACAAAGAAAACCAGTTCCCAAATGAGATGATAACTACAGGTGTAAAACCAAACCAAACCAGTTGCCATCAAGTCTATTCTGACTTACAGCGACCCTATAGGTATAGGGGTTAGGATTTATAACACACATTTTTGGGGGACACAATTAAATCCATAACAGCCATACTGCCAGGGAAGGGTCCCTTTCTTGTGATTTACTGAAGAGAAATTCAGCTTTAAAAGAAACCTAAGTATTTTCTGATTACTTCCGCCTCTACTCTCTTGATTCTACTAACCTTACACTCTGCTTAAACTCCTCCAGTGAAATAGAGCTCATTTCTTCTTGAGGAAGCACAGGGTACCTCTCAGCACTAAAATGCCCTAGGTTTTTCCTCTGAGGATACAGAGAAGTGATTTGCGCATAGCAGGCTACAAGTAACAACAACACATATTGAATAAAAGCAATCCTCTGCTGTTTTAAATTTAAAACTTAACTTGTTTTATCTAGATGAATTAAATTTTTGCTTTTCACTCTAACAATAGAGGACCTACTTAAAGATATTTTTCAGATAAACAAGGACTCTTGGATATTCATGCAAAAGCAAGTCTGGAGATTACTGGGTTACTGCCACATCTTAAAGCAGGCTGCTAGAGAAAGAAAAGCAGATGAAGGCTTTGTAGGAGTTATTCACATGGTTCAATAGTAATGGTCCAGGGAATGAGTAGAAACGGGAAAACAAAAGCAACTCTTTAATCAGTCCAGATGGAGAAAACCAGCACATAAGCTAATTGATTACAGCTATCATGACAGCTGATTACAGTGTGTGTCTGTAAAAATACAGAAAGGAAAAAAAAAAAAAAAAAAGGCCTAAGAAAACACACGGCCCTGTTTGGCTGCTTTTCATTGGTGAAATACCCTCCAAATGGATGAGGCACTGCAGTCCAGTGCTCCCTGTGGTAACAAACAGAGCTGACTTGATGATGTGGCAGTGCGGTGGGAGGGCTGCTGAGTACAAAGTTAGGCAGCCTGGCTGCTGGCAGCATCACATTACTGTGTATGAAGGCGGAGCCTTGCTATGCATCTTTTCTGCGTCCAAATGGCTTAAAACGATGTATTATTAGGGCTACTAGTCCACTGTCAAACAGGCCATCCACTTCCAGGTGTCTCTTTGGAAGTGAAGATAGCTTTGCCCTCAAAGGCCTTCTCCTAATTCCCCTGGTAGCCCATGACTGCTAGGGGCTAACCTACAAGGACAAATGCAGCACATGCCCACAGGAGGACAGACAGATTAAGAACGGTCACCTACAACCAAATGTATTAAGTTCTTTGACAGAGAAGAAATCAACTAACTCTGCTGTGGTCTATGTGGGTAGAGACGGCTTCTCAGAGCAGGTCTTGGAACTGGGCTTCTAAGGTCATTCAGAGTTTGTCAGAGATACATAATATGCTTAATGCAGCATCTGGCAAAGAGTGAGTTTTCAAATACAGAAATATTTTGTAATTTATAAAAGCAACATTCTGACTGCTAATTGGGAGGAAGGATTTTCCAATGTGTACAAAGACAGTAAGAAATATTCCGTGCTCTGAAAATCACCTGGTTCTTTGCAGCTAGAAGATGAGGAAAGTGACAATGGGATTCTCATTTTGGCAAAGTAACTCTGTTGTCAGTGTGGGGAGCGGATTGAAAGGCCAAGAGGAGGTGGTTTGGTCAGGAAGTCCAATTAGGCAGCTGCCATAAAAAGTTCAGTCGAAGTAAGTGGGTCCCGCTCTCTGAGGGGACAATGCTGAGGAAATACTGCCCTGGGGTAAAAAGCATCAGCAGCAAACAGGTTCTAACATACTGCAAGGCCAGTTTGCATCTCCCAGGCCAGGCCAGTCTTTGGCAAGTGAGGGTCACATCCACGTCCAAACAACTGTAGCCTAGTTTTGTTCTGAGACTCTGATTCCTATAGGCACAAAAGCAGCAGTTCTCACTCCTTCCTGCACCTCACCTGGAGCTTATTGTTAAGATGCTGGTACATCGGGGCTCCACTCCAGACTGAATCAGAATCCCTGGGAGGACATAACATTTTTTAAATGCTCGACACACCCAGAACTGAGAGCCACGGCCTAGTGAGCAGTCAGGCATTACAGTGACTCTCTTATTCAGTGCCTTTCTCAGGAAGTCTCCAGGTGTGTACATGTGGTGGTGTAGATACATTGTGAGCAGGTGCCTTGCTAGAGGTCAGATAAGCATCCAAAGCTAGCTGCTCACTTCAGGGGAGGCGGTCGCCATTAGCAGAGGAGCAAGCTGGGGGCCTGCCGTTATGTGACTTGAGTGCCTTGATGTGGTAAGCTTTGAAAATGCCTCTGATCTTACCCTAAAGAAGTGTTCCAAAAGAATTGGGAGACTTACTCTACAAAAGCAGAATATAATACAAATTTTAATCATCGAATAACAATCAGTAAGTAGGCAGGAGAAAACATGAGTCTTAGTCTTGGTCCTCCATGAACTGGCTAAGCAACTTTCAACAAATTCCATCTGTATGGCAAAAGGGTTGTACTGGAAGCCCTTTCCAAGCATCACTCTCTGACTCTTGTGACCCTAACACTCCCCAGAATGTTTTCTCCTTCACAAAATGAGCCACTGAGAGCTTGACATAACTAACACCATGAAGAACCTATAAGGTTTTTTTTTCTTTGCCTTCTCCCTTCTGCATACCTTTGTTAATGACTTTGTCTTGCTCTCTCCGGCCACCTGTGGCTTACCACCCCCGACAGGAAGATTAGAGCCCAGATGTCTAACATGTATCTCTTTAGCCTGATAAGGAGATGTCTAACGTGTATCTCTTTAGTATGATAAAGAGTCTTTTGTAATTACCTTGTAATGAATAACTCATCCGGCCATGCCATCTACAGGCTACAAAGACACTTCTAATCTCTGTAAAATTCATATATAAGCTCTAGTGTGAAAATGTCTTTTGGGACTCCACAGAGACAGCCTGTGTTGCTGTCTGATCCCCGGTGATGGATACCTCCTAAATAAACTTTCTCACTCTTTCTGACTTGGAGTATGTTTCATTGGCTCGGCTGCTCCAGGGCATGGACCCTAATTGGGCAACACTCTGCAACGTGGACTCTGTACACTAAGTAATGCCTAAGTCACTAAAATTGCTTGTTTCCCAAGCTCTTATATACAAAAGGTACCGCTCTAAGTACACTGCATCCCTTTGTCCTGTTCAAGACTCTCAAAAATCCTACAAGATAACTGTTTACGTTTTACAAAATAGAGAGACAGAGCTAGGAAGTGACAGATCTAACTCATATCTGATAAAACCAGTTCTGGTACTCACCTACTGTAACTGCTTTCGTATCTCCAGTTTTCATAGTCCATCTTGGAATATAAACTCCTTGAGAGCAAAGCCTAAGTAACTTGAGTCTCCTCTCTTCCAGCCTCCCCCCTCCCTTTTTTTTAATTACTGAATTTTAGAGCAATGAGAGAAGAGAACAAGGGAGGTTCCTCCAACTCAAGACCCCTCTTTCCTGCTGGCCACAGGGTCTGAGCACTCCTGGGGAAGATGGCATTCCAGAGGACTCCTCTGCCACGAGGGAAGAAACCAACCCACCCTGGGAGACTGAGAGTCCTTTTAGCATCCATGTGTGAATCCATCGATCCCCATTAAGTGATTAACTTTTAGAGGTAAAGAGTTGGCACTGAGGTAGAGGAAATTTTGACATGGAAGGAAGTAGCTGGGCCTTTAGCACAAAAAACTTGAGGGCAATGTGAGTGTATGAGTTGATTCATTCATTCAACAGACATGTATTATTGAGTAACTGCAGGTAGCCCTCGCTTTGCATGGTTCTGATATCACAAATTTCCATCATCATGGTTTCATTAAATACCACCAGTTCTCCAAAATCATGACTGAAATTTCTGTTACTATGGTATATTAACTATGAGTGAGTGATAGCATAAAATACAAACTCTGCTCTTAGCTCTTTCTTCCACAAATGACTACGTTATAACAGACCTGCATCAGGATCAGTGATCTACCAGGTTACTTCTTTCAAAGTTTGTCAGTAATTGGTCACCGAACATCGATATTCGGTTTACGTGCAGACAGCAAAGCACACAATTGTTTTGTCCCTTTGTCTCCCAGTGATAAACTCCCAAGATAATCAAACGAGGGAATTTGCCAACAAAGATGAAAGTACAGCAAGGAAAGAAAAATTGACAATGCTAGAAGTGAAGTTCGAACCAAACCGTGGAGTTATGGAAGATACAGCTGACCACGGGAAAGTTGACCCTGCCGCCTTTAGAGAGATTCTGGATGTGCAGCCCGACGAACTTAGGGATGGCGAATGTATCGACACACACAAGGAAGGTGGTTGGGATGGGGAGGATGAAGATGTCCCAGAGGAAGGGATGCTGGCAAAAATTTCACGTTCAAAGAGCTCTCAGAGATATCTGATGGCGCTGGAAGTACTAAGGATAAAATGTTGAAGCTAATCCAAACTTAGAAGGAGTATGACAATTTGACAAGGCAGAGAAAAAATGATCAATCAGTATCAGAAGTTATACGAACAACGAGAAGAAAGACAAGCAGTATTCAACTTACTTTTTAAAAAATGTTTACAAAGAAATTCTCAATGTTTCTAGTGTTTTAAATAAGTATACTAAGTAAATATTAGTTTCACTGCTTTTTAAATTCCCCTATACATTTATAACCAATAGCAAGAGAGTTTCTAATGTTTCGACAAAAAAATTTAATGGTCATAGAAGAGTCGAAATTTTTCTCATTGATTAAGATGGCTAGGGGCAGAGAGTTTAAGTTAATGGTGGTGAAACAATAGGGGCAGAGACAGGGAGAATGGTGACGCAGTGTGAAGAATGTAGCTACTGTCAATGAACTGTACCTGTAAAAATTGTTGAACAGGGGTATGCTTTGTTGTGTGTATTTCAGGGCTTTGAACTGGTTCTTCCTGGTTCAGTCATGGCTGAGGAAGCAAAACCAGAACAGACCAAAATTTTTATAGTTTGGGTGAACCAGAATGATAACTGGAACGGAAGAATTACAGCTCGAATCCCTGCTAGAAACTGCTCTTAGAAAACAAGGGCAGCCTACATGTTGGATAGCAACCAAATCTCTTCCCCGTGGAATTTTGAGCAGAGTCGGAAACAGCAGTGCTTGGCTCAAAGATGGCAGTCAAATGCGCCACGTTGAATGTGTGTTGCTTTCCACAGTCCTGCCAACAATCCAGTCTCATGCATCAGGCTTCCAGAAGGGTTCACTACACCTCTCTGGCATCTCCCATTCCAGGGCATCAAGCTGTAATTTTTTCCTGTTCTGGTTACCGTTCCGGGTAATCCAAATTGTAAAAATTTGGGTCTGTTCTGGTTTTGTTTCATCGGCCATGACTGAACCGGTTTGAAATGATTCGAAGTCCTTGTACATTTTCACCAATAATAATTTTTTTTTTTAAAAGGTGGCTTTACAGTCATGCAAAGTGAAGACTGCCTGTATCAGAAAACACTGGAAGACACAGTCCCGGCTCTCTTGTGGTCTTATATCAAACAAATTAATTCTAAAAACCTGTGATTAACTGTGCTATATTTAATGAGGTGTTAGCTAGAGAACTTATAACAGCTTTAAAGGAATTGTGGGAAGTAAATTCGGTAGAGAGGATGAAGAGGATAAGGCAGCAAAGTGCTGACAGGGAGCAAGCTCCAAGTCTAAGGAGAATGCAAATCTCCCAATCTAGCAAGTCTACTTCCTCACTTCAGGGGCAGGGTGCAGAGTGACTCTGGGCTGGTTTTTAAACTGGCTGCCAATTACTCAGGTGTAATGTCAGATACATGTTAGTTGTCATCAGAATGTTGAGATACAGGTTAAAGTTTCGTCTCAAAAATAATACAGAAACTAGAAATGCTGCCAAGTGCAACCCTCAGCCGACTTGTGTGGATGAAGTGTCTTAAAACCAATACAAAGTGCTTGGATGTAAATCTTAAAGTCCTCAAAGCCATGGAAATGCAACATAACATCTGTGGCTGTGAGAATATATGTTCTCAAGGAAATCAAGTCATGGGAGTATATAAAATGACATATCTGGCTTTATGAGCTGGCTATGATTTTTAAGTCCAAAATGTATATTATATCGCATTGTTTTTCCGTCATAAAACATTATTTGAATTTTTTTATTTATGGCCCCTAGCAAGGAAGATGTGAGGCTATGTGGTATGCATGTGGATGCATTTAACACAGCTGTTGAGAGGTGGAAGACTCCTTAGGAACCATCTTGGCCAACCCTTGCATTTAAAAAAAAGAGAAAAAAAAGGTGAATTTTGTCCAGAGAGGCCAATTGCCTGGCTCCATAGTCAGACTCCAACCTCATAAAAATAGCGTACATCTATTGAGTATTTACTGTGTGCCAGGCAGTGATGGGGGCTTTACACATAAACATCATCTCTTTTAATCCTTACAACTCTATGAAATAGTTACCATTATCATTTCCCAGATATGGAAACTGAGGCTAGCAGATTTGAACTCAGGCAGAAAGATCTCAGCTGACACTCCTAACCACTAAGCTAAGATGGTTAATAAATTCCCTTTTCTGGACGCTTACCAAACCAAAAACCAAACCCGTTGCCATCTAGTGGATTCCAACTCATAGAGACCCTATAGGACAGAGCAGAACTGCCCCTTAGGGTTTCCAATGAGCAGCTGGTGGATTCGAACTGCCAACCTTTTGGTTAGTTAGCATCAAGCTCTTAACCATTACACCACCTGGGCTCCATGGGCCCCAAAATAAAGTAAGCATGCTCCCTGCCCCCTAGAGGATGTTACAGTCGAGCTTTCCATGTACAACTACTAATATTTAAACAAACATATAAAGTAACTAATTTAATTCCCATCTTACAGATGACAAAATCGAAGGCATAAATTTCAGCAGTTTCCCGGAGGTTGCACGTGAGGTGAAATAATTGGTCAAAACAGGATTCCATACGCACACCTATTTGGTTCCTTCAGACACACAAGCCTGTCTCCCTACACTGGAACTACATTTTCCTGGAGTGACTTCTGGCTGTTAATTTCTATAAAACTTGCTTAAATCAAAACACCTGACCTGAAACCAACATTGATCTAGGCATTTGAAGAATCCATTTAAATCTGCTGCAAAAATCTCACATACCTAAATCTCTCTCTGTGATTTATAGTACCAAGAACCTACCAGATCACATGACACAAACTTACTATGAAGAGGGCAGTGGTGACTCCAACTCCTGCAGTGTGATTTTGGAGGAAAAGAAGAATTCACTGATCATTGTTCACCCAGAACATAGCAACACACACAAAAATAGAGCAGCCTGAAGAGGATGCCTGCAAGTGGCAGCTACTGAGAAATGACAGGCACTGCTGCTCTGGGAAAGGAAACGGAATCTGCCAACCTCTTTTCATTTCACTGGCCACCATTCCCCCACATGGTCTGTCAAGAGAAATGAGTCTGAGAAAAGCAGCATGATTCTCACCACAGCTCCTTAGCCAGTTTTCAGAGGCTCTCAGCATGTCAGGCAGCTGCTTCCCAAATTCCGCTCTGCTTCCCTGGTCTTGGTTAAGTTGCATGGTGTACAAACTCTGCCCAGCCAACACACACCTCGTGACGCTCTTGAGTTGTGGCCAAAGCCTCTTAGGAGTGAAGCAGGTGGGGCTACTTTCCCAGGCTGGTTGCAGAGCTTGTTTGAGATGCTTTGCAACGCGACAGGGCCAATTTAAGAGATGGTATTAGTTTCTCTATCCCATCCTCCTAAAAGCAGTAACAAATCACTTTCCACACACTGACAATTTAAGGCACCTCTTTTTCTTTTTCTTCAAAAGAGGTGGTTAAAAAGACTGTAGCAATGGAAAGGTGGAGGAGGTGGAAGCCTGCCCGAGGAGCCTACTGAGTAGAGCCTGGAAGACATCTTACCCCATCCCACCCCCTAGCTAGCCACTAGTGTTTGAAATTCTAATACTGAAGTGTTAGTCTAAGGATATTCTTTTAAAATGTAGAAGAGAGTAAACAAAGTTATTCACATGGTAGTGTTAATTCTTCAGCTGGCAGGCTAGAATCGGCTGGCTCCCCTAGGCCAGGAAATGCCTTGCTTAAATGGCCCCTTAGGCCCAGAGAGTATCCAAAAAGGGATTCCAGCCTTCCCTAATTTCACTTTTTTGTGTGGCAATACCAAGAAACTAAATCCCCCTAATCTGAGAAATTAACCCTTCTTCTTCTTCTTTATTTTTTTTTTTAACTAGGAAATCTTCTAATGCCAATATCAAGAGTTTGGGGTTTAAAGGACCAATTACTAAAATCTGGAAATTGGGATGATGTTTGTCTCTCCTTACAAGCATTTTTCAAATATGCTTAAGGACTACAAATATTGATATATGCTGTATTTTTCTCTCTTTTTTTGATCTGTACAGTATATGCTTTGAAAGCCAAGGTGGAGATATTGCTATTTATGTATTGATTGATAGGCTGATATGTGAGCCCAGACATTTTAATTTCCTCTCTCAACTCAATTGATCATCTTTGCAGTTGGGTTTAGTTATGGCACTGTTTTTCTCCTCTATCTGTTGCTACTCAAATCAGATGTTGTGGTCACCATGGTAACCGCCCACTCATTCTCCCTGTTATTTCATTTATCATACTGTTAAAGGGCACAGGCTGGAAAGCCCTATGTTGTTTTTTTTAAAAACTCAAATATGAGTCAATCAAGCTCACCTGAAATGAGCCGTCATTTAAGTGTAAATGTTTCACTTAAAAATCAGCTGTAAATATGTGTTCATCAGAAGCAAATTAACACTAGAATAACAAAACTGAGGGGTGGAACCTGCTCAGTGGCTGGCAGATTTTTTTCTTTTAAATTTCAACATAGGATTATCACTAACATTTCTAACTGGTCTTGACAGAATGGCTGCCCTGATGGAATTAGAAGCTGTGGGAGTCTCCAGGGTTTTAGGTTGGGTCACGAAACAAAACAAGATCTCTTTAAACTGCACACCTGTGGGAGTGGGTTTGCATTTTCCGATATTGATTTCTCTCTCCCCCCCATCCCCCACCCTACACACAGGGAAAAAAAAAAAAATTAGGGAAAAAGGTTTAAAAAAAAGAATTTGCTTTAAAAGCCATAATCTGCTCGTTTATTTTACATTTATTTATTGTGTCTGCCAATCAGAGTTCCAGGTGGCAAGGGAGCACACTGAAATCAAATGAGTCCCTGAGCCAGAGACTTAGAGTCTGTGGAGGGAGCAGACAAGCAATCAATGAGTGCCCCCCAGAAGAACGAGGGCTGTGCAATTGCAGATCACCTCTCTGTTAAGCACCGTTATGTGACCGCCATTGTCAACTCAGTCAAACAAAGGTGGGACTGGATCATTAGAGCAAGTTAATTATTGCAGACCCTGTGATACATCCCATGTGCCTTAAAGGAATACGGTATATTGAGGAGTTTTCATCATAAAGCCTCTCTCTCTTTCTCTTTCCTCAGGCAGCCTGAAATCATTGCCTCTTTTGGTACCTAGAAATGGACAGTAATGACCTCTGCAGATGGAAACTCTCTTCCTGCCCACAAATGTCTGTCTTGTCTTGCCTGTTCTCAATCACAAACCTGGACAGAAGAACTGCAAAATGACTCTCCTCCATTGTAAAATGACTCTATTACTTCTAGTAGAGATCTGGTGTTCAGGGGCCAAGACTTAACATATGCTTTGTTCCTTAAGGTTGAGATTCTATGTTGTTTTAAAACGTGAGAACAGCTCCTTCTCCTTTTAAACTGAACAGACTTATTTAATAGGCTCTTCATGGAGAATCTCACCCAACTTAATCAACAAATCCACTTATTCCCTGGTTGAGATGGCCTGGAGACAGATCTTGAATGTGACACTGATTAGTGAACTACACAGGACCCTCTGAACAGACAGAAGCCTTGAGGGACCCAGGGTTTCAGGGACTGTCCTGCATAGAGGCCACCATGATTGTCATTCGCAAACATGGTCAGCTAGTCTCCTCCCCACCTTCCATTCCTCACCACACAGGGTTAATGCGCTGTTCAGGGATGAGGGTGATAGGGAAACTCTGGGAACTGCCATACTTGGATGCCTTGGAGGACTGTGAGTGATGCAAATAATGGCATCTGGAAAACCTGCAACACTCATTGCCACTTTGCTCCACCTTGCCACTCTGCTGCATGCCCCTTCTTCCTTCCCAGTAGCTCCCAGGACTTCTTAGTGAATTTTCCAAAGCTGCCTGCTTCCTACTTGATGCAAAAGACTTTTCAATTCTAGTATCTTCTATGCAAAATAAAAACAAAGAGTGAGGGAACAGATTGGGGTACAAGGCTAGCAGATTTGCGATTTGATTTAAACCTGAAAGCTCGGGAACCTGGAAATTTGGTTCTAGTCCCACCTCGGCCAAATCCAGCTAGGTGATTTTAGTCAAATCACTTACACTTGACTTCTTCATCTGACAAACTGCGTGTTTAATGAGATGAAACAAGTGGAAGTGCTTTGAAAAATTAACAATTTAGTACAAATGTCAAATGCCACAGAACGATTATACAGTTGAAAGTCATGTTATAAATTTGACAGGGTTTCCAACAAATTCACGGATTTTAGAGGTCATAAAGTCTTTCTTGGAGCCCTAGTGGCACAGTGGTAAAAAGCTGGGCTGCTAACCAAAAGGTTGGCAGTTCAAATCCAGCCGCTCCTTGAAAACCTGATGGAGCAGTTTTACTCTGTTCTATAGGGTTGCTATGAGTCGGAATTGACTCAACGGCAACAGGTTTGGTTTGGTTTCTGGTTAAAGTCTTTCTTAATGGCATCACAGTTCTTCCTAGTGATCTAAGCTAGAACATTCAGCCTCAAACCTCTGTTGTTGTTAGTTGCGGCTGAGTCAGTTTCAACTCATGGCAACCCCATATGTGCAGAGTAGAGCTGCTCCATAGGGTTTTCAAGGCTGTCAACTTTCGGAAGTACATTGCCAGATCTGTCTTCCAAAGTGCCTCTGGATGGGTTTGAACCACCAGCCTTTCAGCTAGTTGTAGCGTGATTAACTGCTTGCAGCACTCAAGGACTCCGCTCCAGACCTAATCAGTCATCACATGGCATCTATTCTATCTCCAAAATGTCTCTCCAGTCTGTATGTCCCTCTCTGTTCCCATGGCCACCGGCATGAATGTCCTGCTCAGACTATTACAACAGCATTTAAACCGGTTCCCTCTCTTTAATTTCACTTTCCCAACCCAGTCGCCACACCAGCTAAGAACTCTTTCTAAAATGCTCAACAGATTATGTCTTTCCTCCATTAAAATCCTTTGTTGACTCCCTATGAGCTACAACATAAAGCCCATGTTCTTAGTGAAGCACCTGGGTAGATTATCCAGAAAGTAAGGTAAGCACGGGCTTACTTGTGCTTACCTTGCTTACTGGGTAATCCATCCCTGCCAGGGATTGTAAATTTGAAAAGAGGCTTTGATTCTGTAGAAAGGTGCTATGGGGTTGGGGGAGAGACAGATGCCAGCCATGCCTAGAAGCAGAATCTTTGATGTGGTGAAAAAATCTGAAATTGGTCACTACAGATGATTTAGTAAGCAAGGTAAACACCATGCTTACCTTTGCTATTGGATAATCTTTCCCTGGTGAAACACTTTGTCTCCTTCTCAGTCTTGCTCTCCTGATAGCCTCTCTTCTCACCACCTTCTTTCTGGAAAACTCAATGACTTGACACAGACAGCTCTCTCTTCCTTGATTGTCCACTTACTCCATTCATTCTTCTAAAACACTCTCAAACAATGCTGTCCCTGGGAAATCTTCTGAACTTCACAGACTGTGTTAATGGCCACCCTGCTCTTCCCACAGCACCTCCTACATACCTTTTATTCCAGATTTCTCCCATTACCCTGTAGTGTTTTGGATCCTTGTTTGGCTGAAGGTACCACTGGTATGCAGCCAGCGTAGCATTTTGATGGTATGGTTTTAATGTATCACGAAAGACTCAGTATAAATTCCTGGACACATCTGAACAGCTCTGGGGCAAAGAGCCATCCCTACCCAACTTTCCACAATGGCCTATGTCATTCTGGCAACACCCTTGGCTTAGGCCTGAATCACAGGCTCCTTCTCCATGAAACAGGTTCAGTTCCTGGGAACCCATCTGGTTCGTCCACTTTAACTAACATAAAACCAAACTGGGATTTTAGAGACTGTATGCTAGTATTTGCAAACTAGCACTACACAGGTGCCTTGCCCAGGAGTAAATTAAGGTTGGCAATTTATTGTTGCTCTACTTTTTGTTCTTTCCTACTACAATGCAGGCATAATTACCGTATTTTTATGCAAATAATGCGCACCTTCTACGTTTGTTTCCCAACCTTACCCCTCTTTACCGTAAGGTGTTTTCGTAACTGTGCTATGCTAATTTTTTTACAGCAACATGGAAGAAAAATTGGCATAGTGGCACTTATGAAAATACCTTCGAGGTGGGGAGAAGGCGCAGTTGGCAAACAAACGTAAGAAGCATGTGTTATTTGCATAAATATACGGTACAAACATTGTAACTTCCAAGTAGGTAGTTTATAGAGCTCTAAATAAATCATTTTAGACAATGCTAGATTAGAAACAGTTCCACCTAGGAGAGAGTATATAATCTCTAATGCATATTTTTCTTGTGTATCAACTACTTAACAGGAAAGGTTAGAATGCTTAAATTCCTCTGATGATTTGACTTAGTCTTATTTATTCATGGAGCCCTGGTTGCACAGTGGTTAAGAGTTTGGCTGCTAATCAAAAGGTCAGCAGTTCGAATTCACCAGCTGCTCCTTGGAGACCCTATGGGGCAGTTCTGCTCTGTCCTGTAGGGTCGCTATGAGTCGGAATCGACTCGACGGCAACAAATTTGGTTTGGTTTTTATGTATTCATTGCCATAAAGGGTGGTATTATAAGTTATTCTGTAAATGACTCTAATACAAAGTCTAATGTTGGATTACTTCCATTCAGATCCAAAGCAAAAAAGAAAAAGGGGGACCTTAATAGGCAGAAATTTCAAGTGGCATTTAATGACAGTTAATGAATCAAAAACAAAGGTGGAGTTTTCCAAAAACAGATTTCAAACAATAACAACCTCCGTGTGGGACAGCCCAAGTCTTCTTAAAAAACAAACAAAAAAACCCCCAAATCTCACCAGATTAATGATGCCTAGTCATATACAAATTGTTCTTCCTCAGATTCAGGGTGGGCACCAAACCCTGGGGCCTGGAGACAGTGCCACTTGGAAGGACTTGCCAAAATTGAATATAAATTGCATCACTTTGCATTAAGTTGTCCAAACCAGTCCAACCAGTCTTTACCATCCTCCGTGAGCTGAAAAGTTTTTCAGTGCTGCTGATAACGAACCCATCAGAAGTCAATTTAAGGGAGCTTCCAGGCCCTTAGACTCCATTCTAGGCAGAGCAGAATCGGCAAGCTTTATACACCTTGATAATTCGATCTTTACAGTAATTCTGAGTTACCTATTTCTATGCAGATTCATTTATTGCTAAATGAACACATGGCCATTTATCTTCATTTAAGAAGAGAGGGAATGAGACTTTATATATCAAATTGTCAGATCAGAAACTATGCAACTTGCACGAGAAAAATCAAGCTTTCTTTAGAGACTTGAAGGAAGAAAACAAACTTTTCTCCACCCAGTTCTAGAAACAATACAAGGTCATCACGGAGAAAAAAGCAAGAGTTTTTTAAAGAAAAAAATAAAAGAATACAATAGATATTACTAGCCAGGGTCAATCATTGTGAATACTTTGGTTTATTTCTACGATTTTCTTTTTTTTTTACAAAGTTGATGTCATATTGCACAACAAAATTTACACAACTATTTCATGTGCTATCATTACACACATTTTCCTATGTTATTCAAAGCTCTTTGTCAAGATCATGTAATAACTCCTTAATACTTCACTGAGTAGATGTACTGTAAATTACTTAACTAACCATTTCCCCATTGTCGAAAATTTTTTGAATACTTCAAATTTTAAGAACAGCTATTTAAACCACAATGTATATGATCTTCCCAAATAATTTAGATGACGAAATAGATATCAGCAAGTGTCAGAAACATCTAAATCATTGGCATTATGCTTAGGCTGGAGCCCTGGTGGTACAGTGGTTAAGAGCTTGGCTGCTAACCAAAAGGTCCGCAGTTCGAATCCACCAGTTGCTCCCTGGAAACTCTATGGGGCGGTTCTACTCTGTCCTATAGGGTTGCTATGAGTCAGAATCAACTCAGCAGCAACGAGTTTTATATATACCCTAGTGATTATGAATTTATTCTCCAAAGTTAGCACACTGCCTTCACATCCTGGTTCTGACACTTTTGAGTGGCCTTATGAATCATGTAGTCTCTCTTGCTTCAGTTTCTTTATCTGTAAAATGAGAATAAGAGTTGCGCCACCTGATATGGTTAGCATTAAATCGGTGTCTTTTAAGCACTTAGCCCAGCATTTGCCCCGTAATAGTCAATATATGTTAGCTATTTAAGAATAATTATTGATGTTATTAGTTATTGTTATTATTAGTGATTACTGCAATTATCAGTAATTTGTTATTATCAATATGATTTTGCTGATTCGGTCTGGGCTGTAGCAATGTTATCAGAGAAGACTGACTGAACGCAGTTACTGATTAACTTAGATCTGATTTTTTAAAAACATGTTTATTTAAGGAGAAAGCTGCAGTATTTCGTATTTTGGGATGCAATTCCAGAGGGTATGTACAGGAGTCTATTTTCTAGGACAGAACCCATTGTGGGCTGGTGAAGTCATCATTTAATCAAAACACACAATCTCAGGGTTGGCAGGGAGCTAATGGACAATTTTGTGCAATATCTCTCTCCTCACTCCAGACAGGTGCCAAGTGACCTCAGACTGTTCTTGAATGTCTCTCGTGTTAGGGTGCTTAATGCCTACCAAGGTAGTTCTTACTCTTAGAAAATCCATTTTATATTAAACCAAAATATGTGTCTATATAACTTCAGCATATTGATAATAAACTCAAAGATTATCCCAAACAGGCTTTAACATTGAGTTTTCAATACAGTGAAATGATGGGGGTCACGGTTTCTAATGGATTTATTTTGGAGATTAAAAGTGATTGGTGAGAGCCCAAAGACGGTAAAATCAGGACAGCATCACTCATACTTTGCGAGAAATTGAGACGATTTCTACATCATCATCATGTGTGCTTTTCTGCAAACTGAATCATCTGAAAGGAAAGCTTCATGCCTAAAAAGCTGAAGTTCGGTGGGAGCTCTTCTATAGTTTCATGTTGCATTGGGAGAGAGGAATGGGGAGGGGCAGTGTTGGGACAAGTTTTGGCTGTGTTTGTAAGTTTGCAGCTCATCTTTTGAAGGCATCTGTTTCTCCATAATTTTACCACTTTCTGCACAGAAGAGAACACTTAGAAGTATTTAGAAATTGACATCAAATGGTAGCCCTGGTAAATAAGGGACTATGTGAGTCACTAAAGCCACTGAACAGAACTTAACAAAACTGATCACTTCTCACTACTGTGGATCATGTCTGTATAGATTTGAGTTAGCCATCAGGCATTTGTTACTGTCGCATCATTGGAAAAGCAGGGTTATTTTTGCATAAAGGTTACTTGACTATATTTTCTTTTATTTTCCTATTTGCAGTCTCTAGCACAGAAGGTGGCATGTAGCTGGCACTCATTAAATGCTCAGGAGGCTGACTGAGTGATATGCATCCCTAGGGACTATAGGCAAAAATGCCTATTTCCTCCACCATCTGGTTACCCTGGTGGGTGCTCGTCATGGATTGAATTGTGTCCCCAAAAAGTATCCATCAACTTGGCTGGTCCATGATTCTCGGTATTGTGTGATTATTCACCATTTTGTCATCTGATGTCATTTTCCTATGTGTTGTACATCTTACCTCTATGATGTTAATGAGGCAGGATTAGAGGCAGTTATGTTAATGAGGCAGGACTCAATCTACAAGATTAGGTTTTGTCTTAAATCAATCTCTTTTGAGATATAAAAGAGAGGAGCCAGCTGTGACAGGGGGACCTCATACCACCCAGAAAGTAGTGTCAGGAGTAGAGTGCGTCCATTGAATCAGGGGTTCCTGTGCGGAGAAGCTCCTAGACAAGAGAAAGATTGATGACAAGGACCTTCCCCCAGAACTGACAGAGAGAGAAAGCCTTCTCCTAGAGCTGGCACCCTGAATTTGGACTTCTAGCCTCCTAAACTGTGAAAGAATAAATATCTCTTTGTTAAAGCCATCCACTTGTGATATTTCTGTTATAGCAGCACTAGATGACTAAGACAGTTATTAAATATTTGAGGACAACTACGACATTCTGCCCACTTACTCTCCTGGCTTCTTCCTCCTGCTCCACCACCATCACTTCTCTCCTCCAGGCTAACTATCCCCAGTTCCTGCCATTTTCTCTTATAACCCACAACTTCAAACCCATTCATCTAAGGAACTTTCAGGTGTGCTTTTGTTTCTTTGTCCTTAAAGTGGGAATGATCTCATTTCAGATCCCTAAGGCAGAAGAATCTCCTATGACATCCATGGAGGTCATAGTGAACTCACATCTGGGCAACATTCTTTATTTATTATTATTTTTTTAATTGCAGTTTAGATGAAGGTTTACAGAACAAACTAGTTTCTCATTAAACAGTTAGTACATATATTGTTTTAGGACATTGGTTAACAACCCCATTAACTTGTTAACACTTTCCCTTCTCGACCCTGGGTTCCCTATTACCAGCTTTCCTGTCCCCTCCTGCCGTCTAGTCCTTGCCTCGGGCTGGTGTGCCCCTTTAGTCTCATTTTGTTTTATGGGCCTGTCTAATTTTTGGATGAAGGGTGAACCTCAGGAGTGACTTCATTACTGAGCTAAAAGGGTGGCTGGGGGCCATACTCTAGGGGTTTCTCCAGTCTCTGTCAGGCCAGTAAGTCTAGTCTTTTTTTTGTGAGTTAAAATTTTGTTCTACATTTTTCTCCGTCTCTATCAGGGACGCTCTATTGTGAACCCTGTCAGAACAGTTAGTGGTGGTAGCTGGGTACCATCTACTTGTATTGGACTCAGTATGGTGGAGGCCATGGTAGATGTGATCCATTAGTCCTTTGGGCTAATCTTTCCCTTGTATCTTTAGTTGTCTTCATTCTCCCTTGCTCCCGCAGGGGTGAGACCACTGGAGTATCTTAGATGGCCGCTCACAGGCTTTTAAGACCATGGACACTACTCACCAAAGTAGAATGTGGAACATTTTCTTTATAAACTATGTTATGCCAACTGAGCTAGATGTTCCCCAAGACCATAGTCTCCACCACCCTCAGCCCAGCAATTTGGTCCTTCAAGGAGTTTGGATGTGTCTATGGAGCTTCCAAGACCTGGGCAACAGTCTTCAAAAGTAGTGTTTTTCAAATTGCAAATCACAACCTATAAGAGTGCTCTGAAATCAATTTAGTATTTCATGATCAACGTTTTTATTTTAAAACTAGAGTTGAATAGAAAATCTCAGATGATATTTGTACATAGTAATAGCATTTGTTTCATGGAACTTTTACTTCAGTTGTTTAAATGTGTGTGCCTGTGTGCTGTTATGTATATGCACATTAACATATTTATATTAACACACACACACTCACATATACATGCGGGGCATTCCCCAAGGTGCACAAAACCTGGTATAAGTGTTAGCCCCCACTCACCTGCCTGTACAGTCACCTGTGTGTAGGGCTTAACTGCACTGATATAAGCGGTGGCTTTGTGTTTGTGTGTCTTGGGTTTTAAAGCAAAATCTGTTGTTGTGAATTGGAGAGAGTTAAATAGGAACTGGAAGGTGAGGGGATCATAATCATGCCACATAAATTCTTCGTTTGACTCACTGAGGTAAATCACTTGCAATTTCATAGTTACTCACTTTCAAATGTGACCAAGAACAGCTAACCAATACCCACAAAGTGAGTCATTAAGGATTATTATTTTGGTACTTACAAACTCAAATTAGTGTATTACTAGAATTTATTGAGCACTTTAATTTGGTATTATACCAGGAAGGCTGACTGCCATATGGTGTTTGGCTATGTCGCATTGCTTCTACTGCACAGGCAGAGAGATGGAATTTTCAAACTTTGGGGGCAAGATGCTTTTTTAAAAAGTCACTATATTTTCATTGTTTTCTTGGGTTGGTCATGGTTTTCAGTTATCACCACTTCTGACTTTTAATTATAAATTTAGTTTAGGTTTATCTTATCCCTTTAACTTGTAGTTTTATTAACCTTTAGCGATACATAATTTATATCAAGGATATTTTAGCCTAACATTTTCCAATAATTAGACTTCCAAACACATGGAAATCACCTATGTCCCTATTGCTAAAGTTTATACAAACATAATCCTCCTCACTTTCACAATCTGTTTTAAAGTCACATTTTTCATTACGTGTGGGTTTGTTTGTCCCTGGAAATTGAGAATGATTGGGGAGAATGAGACATAGGGTGTTCTACCCTTTGTAACTGGACTGCAGTCTAAAAGTCTGAGATCCACTCATTTTATAGACATGAAGACTGAGGTCCAGGAAGATTAACTGACCTACTCAAGATTAGCAACGGTACTTGCCCAAGAGCTCAGACCTCTAGACTCTCTCCCATTACTGCTAAATCACATTGATTACAGCTACACCCCAGGCACAGAGCCTGACCTAGAGCAGAGGCATCATAAATGTGCGATTAGTCACTTGTTTTAGTTACTATTATGTTGAACAATATAAAATTGAAGATTTGTTAAGTCCAAACCTGTCAAATATCAGCCTTTTTATACTGTTCAACCTACACAGTTATATTCTAATAGCTCCTGCCTATGCCACTCTTAGATTGTGATTTAGACACAAGAAAAGGCATAGTATATTTGTTAAGATCATAGCCTTGAGCCAAACTGCACAGGTTCAAGTCTCAGCACTTAAACTGACTGGCCATGTGCCCCTCGCCGGATTACTTAGCTTCTCTGTCTCTCACTGTTGTTCTCTTAGGGGAACACAGTACTATATGAGTGTTTTCTTTTATCATTATTATTATTATTGCTAGAACTCAGCATACTCCCTAATTAGCCAGATGGCCTGACCTAGTTGGGGCAACTTTACACACCTGTTCTGAAAGGCAGTTTTCAGGCATGGAAGTCTTTTTTCGAAGGCAAGAGATTTTGGAATCACTTTCCTTGGCAAATAAGCTATTTATTTGTTTGACTGGCACTTAGCTTTGTAGTTGCCGACAGTTCTCTCAAAGGTCCTATTTCTCTCTGCAGATAGGATGGGTTACTAAATACAACAGACAGGCTGAAACATCCTAGCAACAGAAATCAGCTGTATGTATGATTTGTTCCTCTGCTCTTATTTTAGCTATTTCAAAAATGCAGTTGCTCTACAAAGTGCCTGCTTCCCTCTAGGCAGTTAAACCAAAGTCTTCCCCTAAAGAATGGGGAAAATAGCATTTAAACTTGAAGAACAGCTTTGTTTAGCTCATGATGTACAGAGAAGACAACAATTTAAGGGTGAATCAGAGTGCAGCAAAGTGATTCCAGCGTGACCTGATGCTGGCTAATTACGTCTCCGTAGATGGCAGTGTTCAATTTACTGAGCATCTGCCCATGACAGAATTTGGAACATGTGGGTGGTACAATTCCAAGATATCTACACAACTCAGAAAGCAAAATAGCCATCTACAAGCATCATTTTATTAGACGAAATAAAATACAAGTGTGAAATCTTATTTTGTAATTAAGTAGATGAGCCACACTGGAGGGCCTGAACAACCACAGCTGCTTGGATGAAAGTAAATAAACAAATTATACCATGGAAGCTGTGTCTCTTCAGAATGGGGTTTAGAATAAGAGGGTTCAGAAAAGGGACGCTACAGTGATGCTCAGAAAGATCCCGTACTTCCTAAAATTTAGGTGTGGGGCTAGAATAAATTTATAATATAACTCTTATCAGATAAATTATTTACAGGATTACTTTTCACTATACTCCCATTATTCCCTACTGAAGAATACAAATACTCACGAAGAAAAAGAAGGAGAGGAAGAAAATCAATTAATCAGACAAAAGATAAGAAGGTTTCTATTTTTTTACACCATGCTTTTATTAATTACGTAAGTTTTCTTCCACTCCTAGATCTATACTGGTTCTTCTTTTCTCCTGGATCTACAAGATGTGTTTTCTAAATAACGTGCATTTCAAGTACTGATGTATTCTGTGGTAAGGCATTTCAAAGTGTACTGTCTCAGGAAACATAGACTGCAAAAGGATAGCAAATGGAACTGTATGCTTGATCCGTTGTCAACTCTAGATAATTGTTTGTTAAACAAATGAATAAAACAATGAATGGGTTAATAATTAAATTCTGTGATTCAGAATAAAAGATTCTTCTATCAGCACTGTTCTGACCTTGAGGTTCAAGCTATATTCTGATCCATTCATCCAACATTCAATAATTTATTGAGTACTTTCTTCATGTCAGGCATTGTTCTAGATGTTGGGTATACAATAGTTAACAAAACATACAAAAATTGCTGCTCTCATGGAGCTTATAGTCTACTGGTGCTCATGGGCTCTGATCCCATTCGTTCAGTCTCAGTTCAGAAGATTAATAGTTGTTTTTGATCTAGCCTTCGTTCTCTTGTTCCCTTGAGTTCAAGTGTTCTCCTTGGCTGTGCCACCTAACCTGTCAAAGCATCATCTTTCTCATCTATAAAAATAGGACAATAAGGTCTGTTCTAGACCACTTTGTGAAAAGACATGATAAACAAAGTAATAAATACACATATATTATGAGTTGGCAGGAGGCACTGCGGTAAAAGGCAAAGGCTCTAGACAAATCCTGCCTAGAGTTGAATCCTAGTTCTTTCGGTTACTAGTGTGTTGTCTTGGGCAAGATACTTAATCTTTCCCTCCTTCAATCTCTTCATATAAAAAGGAAATTATAATAGTCTCAACCCCACAGGTTGTTAACCAGGATTTTGTACAGTAATCTGTTTAAGGCACTTTAAATAGTGCCTGGCACATACTGAGTTCTCAATATTTGCTATTGTTATTTCTGTGACCAACTGACTAAAGAGGGCAGCCGTTAAACTTACAAAGCTGATTATCCAAGAATACTCTTTATGACAAATACCTAGAAACCAAATTCAGCAAATTGTGTGTATCTTTAAGCTCTGAGTGTTTTATATAAGGACATTCTCAAATATGTCAACACAACTGATTAAGCCGTAGGACAAGGAACATTAGTGGAGCCTTTCTTTCTCAATTGCCCCCATTTCTCACAATCCTCCTTTGAGGACTCCAGCTGTCTCATCTCTGGGAAGCTTCTCCCCTCTCTGGAACATACTGTACCTCCCCCATCTTCGTTCCATCTCCTGTGTTGATGGCATGAGCAGAGGAGAGTGGGAGAGAAACTGAGGCTAGTATCTGTAACCTCAACTCCTTAACCACAAAAGGCATGGTTATCGATAGCAGCTGTATTTTAACCAAAACTATGCTTAGAGAGTCTTCCACTGGGAAGGGTAAACTAGAGGCCAACTAGGCAACTTGCATCCAATATAAGGTTTCCTCTGAAACAATCCTCTCTTCTCATACTTAAGAGTAAAGGGATCTCACTACAATACTGGACAGTTCTTTTTGTTTTTGAATAATTCCATAGGTGAGAAAATTCTTCTTCACTTAGGCCTTCCAGCTGGATCTTCCCAGTTCAGTCATGGCCGAGGATGCGAAACTGAAACAGACCTGAATTTTTTAAATTTGGGTGAACTGGAACGATAACCAGAACAGAAAAATTACAGGTCAAAACTGCTAAAAATCTAATCTCCCTCTTAGAAAACAAGGGCAGCATACACGTTTCATAGAAACCAAATCTCTTGCCTATTGGATTTTGAGCAGAGTTGGAAGCAGCTGTTCCCTGCGCAAAGATGGTGGCCCACCGCCCCACTTTGAATGTGTGTCCACAGTCCTGCCAATAATCCAATCTTACACATCAGACTCCGGAAGGGGCTCACTTCGCCTTTTCTGAGGCTCCCATTCCAGGACTTCCACCTGTAATTTTCCCATTCCGGTTATCCTTCTGAATCACCCAAATTGTAAAAATTTGGGTCGGTTCTGGCTTTACTTTGTCAGCCATGGCTGAACCAGTTCTAACTGGTGAGAAGCCCTGTCTTTAAGTTAAAATTTACTTCCCTGTAACTTCTACCCAAGGAGTCCTGGTGGCACAATGGTTAAGAACTTGGTTTATAACTGAAAAGTTTGCAGTTTGAAGTCACCCAGCAACTCTTCAGAAAAAAGACCTGATGATCTGCTTCCATAAAGACTATGGAGCAGTTCTACCCTGTCACATGATGTCTCTACAAGTCAAAAACTGACTCGATGGCACCTAACAACAACTTCTACCCACTGGTTCTAGTTATATCTTCTGCATCCTACTGTCCGACATATAGGAGGTCTCGAAAAGGGTTAGTTGAACTGAACTGTTTCCGAGGTGTTCGTCTGGACGTACAATTTTCTCATCTTCTGTTTTCTTCTGATGACCCTTTTCTACAATTATTCCTCTTTTTTTTTTTTTTTTTCTTCACCTCTACGTCTCTCCCTTTCCAGCTTCATATTAAGGGGGTGAGAGGAAGGCATTGTGTCGCTCGTTAGTGATGACGCCAACTCTCCTCTGCCTGATCCTTCTGGGAGAAAAGGAGGTTCAGATAAAGTTCAGATACTGAATGGTCTGTATTTTACAGGGGGGTTGAAACATGTGCCATCACAAATTATATACTGTCTCTCTCTAACCCCAACCAGCTACCATTACCTTGTTTACCAAAACCCACATTAGCAAATTACTAACTGTCCACATTAATGCTATAATGTACTGATTTAGGCTGCCTGGAGACAATGTGATACACAGTACATAGCCAAGACTTAAATTTTTTTTTTTTAACATTTAAAATGAGGGCAGGCTTATCCCTGCAGGTTTTTCCCCAAAGGCACAAATTAGTCAGATGCAGGCTGCTGACATTATTGTCCACATGAAATGTACCTGTCACAGGACAGTCCAGATGGGTTGGCTGTGCTTTTCTGAATGCATTAGGTAGAGAAGCTTTGAAACAACTTGCATTTGGTCCCAGTTTCCTTCTGCCTTATAACAGCAGGAGATACAATCATACTGGGAAGTGGTTTTCTTTACAAAGAAGGACAGAATTCTAAGTCATACAGCTATCCTCAAAGTTGTCACCACCTTCTTCATCCCTCTGAAGTTTGCTCACCTCAAAGATTCTCTATCACATACCCAAATGCTGGGCATCATATCTAAATTACCAAGTTCTGTAAACCTACCTCCTAAGTACCTTTTGGGTCCATCAGCCCCTCTTCAGCCACATTGTCACAAGCCCTCATTGTCTCTCACCTTGACCACAATAGTAACATTTTTGCTTTATTCCAATCTATCCTCCTCATTGCTACCAGGGCAATATTTTAATACACAAACCCTGCTCAAAATTCTTTAAAAATTATCCACTGTTGATAACAGAGATCACCAAAATGCTGGGGGTAAACGCAGCTCTGGGACCACACAAGACTGTTCTCATGTGAGGAGAAAATAGTGGCACTTCTATTTCTATTATTCTTTTCTCTTAAAAATAAGAAACCAAGTCTTGCTAATACTTGATGTGGAGATTGCTGCTGGTGCTTTCATTAGGTCCTTCTGTCAGTGCATCTCTCTTCTGTTTAAGGATTGAAGGCCTCCCGAGAAAAGAGGGAGTTCCGTAAAACAGAAGGGCCAGAGTATGTCTCCACTGGTATGTTGGAACTTGTGCAGTTAGGTGTGCCAAGTCAAGATGATTTGCAGGTTTGCTATTTTGAATTGTAGAATCTTTACAGTATTTTGCAATGAGCTGGAAAGTGGCCATGAAAATCTCTTGTGTACACAGAGATTAATTGGTTATCTTATGTCAAAGTATTTAAAAGAGTTGTCAACCCTAATGATGAGTTGTATGTTCTTATTTCTCAATAAGCATTCAAATTTCGCTGAAGTTTTCTGTGAATGATAAATTGTTAACAGAAATATGCTACCTAACTAATAATTTAAGAGAAATGAAGCAGTCCAAGGAAATACAGAGAGAGAGAACCATGAATTTGAGCCTTAAATCAAATTATTCACAAAATCAATTCAGGTGGATTACAGGTCTAAATTTCAAGAGTAAAACCATAAAGATTTTAGAATATAATATAATATTGTCATGCTGTTAACACAGATAAATATTTCTTAAACAGGGAAAGTAACCATTAACCATAAAGAAAAGCGTTGATAAACTGAATTATATTAAAATTAGGAATTTTGTTCTATCAAAAATGCATCACCAAGAGAGCGAAAGGTCAAGCCATCACAACATACATAACTAAAATGGAGCTGATCCAGAATATACAAAGTACTCCTACAAATCAGTAAGGGAAAAGGAAGATAGCCCAGTAGAAAAATGGGCAAGAAATCAGATCAGGCAATTCACACTACAGAACATTCAAATAGACAGTAAACGTATGAAAAGGAGCTCAGCCTTAACCTTGATAATCATCAGGCAGCTGCAAATTAAAACCAGGATGGGGTTTCTCGGAAGATGGAGTAGACATACTTTTCCCTATTTCTTTCATGAATTACAACAAAAAATCCTAAACATTGTATATAAAGCTAACATAAGAAGACTCTGAAAGTTGAAAAGAAGAAGGCAATCTGGCTAGGGACCCTGGAACTCAAGGAAATACGTGGTGAGTTCCCTGAATTTTCTTTTTGCTTCCTGTATTTCAGCCTAAGTGCTAGAGAAGTCAGCAACATGGGAACACCAATGAGCACAGACAAAAAAAAAACCTGCACTCTCAAGCCAAAGGATCAGGAAAGAGGCAACCTGCAAGACAGAGGAGTCCTTGGGTGGTGCAAACAGTTAACATGCTCTGCTGCTAACTGAAAGGTTGGAGGTTCGAGTCCACCAAGAGGCACCTCAGAAGAAAGACCTTGTGATCTACTTCTGAAAAATAAGCCATCGAAAACCCTACGAAGCACAGTTCTGTTCTAACAAAGGTGGGGTCGCCAGCAGTTGTAATTGACTTGATGGCAACTGGTTTAGCAAGACAGAAAACTTTTAGACAACAACAGCTCTACACCAGTCAAATAGTTGATCCTCATTATTCACAAATTCTGTATTTGCAAATTCACCTACTTACTAAAATTTATATGAAACCCCCAAATCGATCCACATGGCACTTTCATGGTCATTTGTGAACATGCCCAGGATGGAGGAAAATTTGAGCATCAAACATGCATATTTCTATCCGAGTTCGAACAATGTGACGCTCTGCCTTCTTGCTTCAGCTCTCAACAAGTGTTTCTTTTGCAGTCTATTTAGAATCATGTTTTTCACATTTTTATGCTTTTTGTTGATGATTTAATTCTTTAAAATGGCCCCAAGCATTGTGCTGGAGCGTGAAATAAAAATAGAGGCAAATAATCAAGACACATTTAAGTAGATATAGATATTTTTAAGGATCAAGATGATCCGGTCGAGTTGAGCAGAATTTCTGTAAGCTGTCGTAAACTGAATTGATGGATGTCTCAAACTAGTTTCAGAAACTATTTTCAAACAAGAAATAAGATATTAATTCTATCTATAAACACATTCACATACTCTCTCACACACAATGAGGCATCGCTACCCACATAGTTGAATGGCTAAAGTTAAGAAGACTGCTGATATCAAATGTTAGTGAGGATGAAGAACAACTGAAACTCATAAGGGAGTGCAAATTGGTACAATCACTTTGGAAAACTGTTTAGCATTATCTCCTAAAGCTGAACTAATCCATACCCTATATCCCAGCAATTTTATTCCTAAATACGTACCTTTGCTCTAAAGGACAAATACAAGAATATCCATAGCAGCATTATTAATAATTGCCAAGTACTAGAAATAACCTAAATATCCATTAACAATAGAATGGATAAATGAGCTGTGGTATATTCATACAGTGGAATATTATACAGCAAAGAAAATAAATGAACTACAGTTATACTGAAAAACATGGATGAACCTCACAAACATCAAGCTGAGTTTAGAGAAACCAGACACAAAAGAATACATACCACGTGGTTTTATTTTTTTAAAGTGAAAAACCAGGCAAAAACTAATCAAAGGTGTTAGATGTTAGGTTAGTGGTTATCTTTGGGAGGGAAGGAGAAGGTAATAATTGGGAGAGGTACAAGGAGGCACTGTTTTATCTCTTGATCTGAGTGGTGGTTCCAGGAGTGTATTCACTATGTAATGACACAAGCTGTACACTTGATTTGTGCACTTTCCTATTAGGTATGTTATACTTCAATACATAATTTTGTAAGAGCAGTAAAATAAATACCCTTTCTCTGTCCCTCCTGGTACAAAATAAAGGTTATAAGTTAGCAATTAGTAAGAAAGTAACTGCTTTTTGAAAGCACTTATGCCATGGAGAGAGCATTTTGAAAACAATAGTTTGGGTAAGTTTGCCTTGCCATGTGCTTTTGCTACCCCAAATTATTTGCACCTTCTCTCTCTGCACACCAGAAAACATTGGGACAGAATTTTTATCCTGTTCAAAAATCTTCCAAGTGAGGAGTTTCAGTGGATTTTTAACTATTATTAATAATGTCACTTTAAGCATTTTTGGTTTAATACTTGCTTTAATATTTTTTATATAGTGACTTGAGTGATTATTAATTTACTACAATACCAATGATAATGACATCTAATACTTACTGATCACTTTTTATGTGCCAAGCACTTTTTCCCTAAACGTTTTTCATGTATTAACTCATTTAATTCTCAAAACAATCCTGTCAGGTAGCCACTATTATTATTTCTATTTTATAGATAAAGGATTTGCCTAATATCACATAGCTAGTAAGTGTGGTAGACCCAAGAGTGTACTGTATACAATACACAAACATACAAATAGGGGGAATGCTCAAAAGTTATTTGCTGGTAGAAAAGTTTAGAAACCAGTTTCAGAGTTTAAGATTCAGATTCCACTGCTTGTCAGGATTTGATAGCTTTGAACATGTTCAGCCTCCCCCCTCACCAGTCTCAGCCTCAAAATTTATGCTTCTTGAGGTTCCTAGGACTCATCAGTGATGTTACCTGTAGACGGCCTTGCCTCTCTTAATCTTTCTGTCTGGCAAACTCTTTCTCATCATGTAAGTAACAGCTTACGCCCGACCTCCTCTGAGCAGCTTTCCCTGATACTCCAGGCAGACATGCTTGAAGTCCCACTGCACTTTGGATGCTCTCCCAAAAGATTAGGAATGTTTTCTCCCAAAAGACGGGGAATGTTGTCTCCCAAAAGACTGGGAATTTCCTGAGGACAAGGACTATACGTCTTTTCATCTCTGTATCCCAGTGCCAAACAGAACCGAGAACTATAGAAGCTCAATAAACATTTTCTGAATAAACAAACAGGTTATAAAATCTAGGGAAAAATGACTTCTTAGCAGGGGAAGTGTTTTCATTTTCAAAGGCAAAGATATTCTATCATCTGCATTAGAGGACAACGTGGAAAGAGAATGCTACAAAGAGCAGGCGGCCTTGACTCCGATCCCCCCTCTGCACTGGCTGGCTGTGTGACCTTTCGCAAGCTACTCCCCTTCTCTGCTTTTTCATTTCCTTCACTGGAGGGGTTGAACTAGCTAACCTCTGGATCCCTTTAGCTTTAACATTATGTACTTTCCCTTCTGGGTGATTCTCTTGAAGCCAGTGAATCAATAGCATTTACTGGGCACATACCACCATCTGGTCTTCCCAAGCTATCTTTCATCTTGGCCCTCATCAAAAACTGTCTATATTGTCATCTTTACAGTAAAATTAAAATTAGATTTTTTTTTTTTTTTTGGTCTTGGGGATTCAAATCCCCTTATTACCTAATCCTAGACCATCATTAAACCATTAAATTCAATTAAGCTTAATCTATATTTATGGCATTGGCACCCAGAAGTTGGAAGTAAATGAAGAAGTTTCCATCCCTGCTTTAAAGTACCATACACACTAGTGAGAAAGATAAAGCATGCACACAAATAAAGCAAAATGTAACTTTGTGAGTTTACATGTCCATAAACTTAATGCGGGACAACAATTCTAGTTATTGTGACTGAATACTAATTCTAGTGATAATGACTGAAAATAAATGGATCCAAGGTGAAGATAATCTTATTTTGGCCAGATCACAGATAAGCCCTATGTTTAGTCTCATAATTCATGTTTTAATAGTAGGCTGCACTGACTCAGAGAATGATGTGGTTTTATCCATCTCTGCTGATGGGACAGACATCTACAATCTTCCAAACTAAAGACCTCTATCACCCTTGTCTCTGCTCTTTTCTTAACCTCTGAATCCAACAGGTCCCCAAGTCCTGCCAGTTCTACTTCAGAAATGTCTCTACAATCCATGACTTCCTTCTGCCCTGAGTACCTAATTTTATATCAGGCCTTTGTCTCTCTTTCCCTCCCTTCCTCCCTCTCTCTTGTAGTGGAGAAACACCATCCAACTTTCTCACTCCCTCCAGCCTTATTTTTCTGACTCAAATCAGATCAGACCCATTTCCTGCATGAAGCTCTCATTTCCTTCAGGATAAGCCAAGATCCCTTAGCGTGGCAGTGTCCCTCATGACCTTGATCTCACCTTCCTCCCTCACTTTATTTCCCTTTGCCCACCTCACCTGCACCTATCTTAGCAGCTATCTGGAGCCTACATCTTTAAGATGTTGTGCTCCCTCAGAACCCTGGGATTTTTTTCCATGCCCTTCCTTCTGCCTGGGATTCCACCACCCTCAAGCTTCTCCACCTAACCCCTCCATTTTTATTCACACCACATGTATGGGTGTGTGTGAAAGAGAGAGAGAAGCAGAAAAAGCAAAAAGTACACAGAAGTAGGGAGGACTGCGGAGGGGGAAAGAGGGAGAGGCAGAGAGAGAGGGAGCCCGTATGTGTCTAGGAGACTGAGAAGGATCGTGCAGGATGAGGTGGTGGTGGAGAAATTGGTAGGAAGCTTAGGAAATACATACTCCCCAGGAATGATGTGGAGTTCTCAATTAAAAAGCCCTCACATTTTTGTTTTATTTTTCTCTGTCAAATCCAGGAGCTGATCTTCTTTGCTAAGTACTTTGCTGTTGTACTTCTTTCCTAAGATCATAAGGGTCTGCCCTTTTATAATCAAGGGAGGTAAATCCATTACACAGACAATTTCCATCAAGAAACCACAGATCTCTTATTCAAAACTGAAATCTAATTGATTTTGTAGTTACTTGACAGTCTAGAGCTCTAGTAAAGGAAGGACTGTGACTTACATTGTGTATATGAGAAGCAGCCCTGGATAGTAAAAAATTGTTATTATTAGGTGTTCTCCTACATTCTCTGCCTAGCCAACGAACACTCATTTATGACCACATAGCAGGTTTCTCTCTCTAGTAGAGACAAGGTTATCAAGCTATCTCCAATTAATGATGTAAGCTTATAAGAGAATAGGATTAAACCCTCCTGTTCTATCTCCATGCTCACCCTAGAACTTTCTGATAACATCTTGGGTTCCTATGAAGATTTTTCTGTAAGCAAGACACTGCATTGTCCAGCTGTCCCATGCATTCCCATCTGCTTGGGAGTTATATTTTTTTCTGTAAATTATTTTGTGTTTCTAAGTCAGCAAAAATGTTAACTATTATATAAATGGCAATTCAGTGGAAGGGATGTTTCTGGAGCTATATTGCCTCATTTGCATCCTAGTTCTTCCACTTACAAGGTGCATTACCTTGGGAAGGCCAGTTAACTACTCAGTGTGTCAGTTCTTTGTAAACTGGCGATGATAACAAGTACCTAATAGGATTCCTATGGGGATTGTTGTTGTTGTTAGGTGCTGTTGAGTTGGTTCTGACTCGTATCGACCATATAGGACAGAGCAGAACTGCCCCATAGGGTTTCCAAGGAGTGGCTGTGGATTTGAACCGCAGATCTTTTGGTTAGCAGCCGAGCTCTTAATCACTGTGCCACCAGGTCTCTGCTATGGGGATTACATGAGTGAAAACAGGTAAAGAGTGCCCAGAAAATATGGAGCGTTTAATAAAGGTTGGCATCAACTGCTAACCAAAAGGTCGACGGTTCAAAACCATCAGTGGCTTCACAGAAAATGGGGCAGTCTGCTTCCAGTCACTATGAGTCAGAATCAACTCTACAGCAGGGGGGTTTTCTGGGTTTTGTATAGTTATTATGGTATTGGGTATCATCAACTGGACTTTGGCATCCATTCTCACTTCTTTCTTTTGGATTTCCTTACTGTAGAGGCTGGAAAACTGAATACAACATTTCCTAGACTCCTTTGCAGCTAGAGTTCATCGTACAAATTAGTTTCTCACAGTTTGCCCTTGTGCTGGATTTCAAAGGCTGAAGTGAGAAAGAGGTCGTTTTCTTTTTTTTCTGTCAACTAAGATCATCCAGAATTGAGTGTTGAGAAGCAGTTCTACAGTGGAAGAGGATGTAGAAACTATTTCCCAACTCTTGTTCCCTTATCTTTAGACTAGAAGTATGGTGGTGTGTTCTTGGCTTCAGTCTAAGGGCAGCCTCCTAATTCCCACTCCTCCAATTCTTTTATTGGTATTTCAAGAACTTAATTCCCTGAAGTTAACCTCTTTCTTCTCAAGCTACATAGGATAGTTTCTACTTCCCAGACGAATTCTGACTGAATCACACGGTGACCTGTGGTCCCACACAGGAGTACAAGGTGGAGATACAAACCAAGGACTGTGCTTTGTAAGGAATCCAACTTGTAAGATGTTTTTTGGCAAATACATGAACTCATTTCCTGTGCTGGATGTGGAAGTCAATATCACCACCCTCTGCTATCTAAAAATGACCATACTCACGTGTGTGCACTTGCTCTATCATTCTCACATACTGGAGAGCAATTTCAGACTATGTTCTGGAACCAGACGGTTTAATCCTGACCCGGAGATTGTCTGAATTTAGAATTCTCTAAATCCACAGCAGCCTTTCAATCACTGGATTTAAAGTGGATCCGTCACCACTTTAAACTGATAGCTGAAAATACCGACACAAAAAAGCCTCATGAATGTTTATGATTCGCCATCTCTGGGAGTCTGCGACACCTATTTGGCGCCAGGTTTGGTATAAACAAGGATTTCAGGAAGTATTTTATTCCACCTACACAGCAGATAAAACTATGTTAACTTAGCTGCCCAGACCTGTCCTGTAGCCATCAGATTTCATTCTGAAGTAAAGTGATTAATTTCCAGAGCCTTTTATATTAAGGGGAAAAATAATTCACTTCCCATGCCTAGAATTTTAATGCAGGCTGGCTCCATGCCAGCTGTGTTCTTAGGCTGCCTCAACACACAGACCTGTCATTAGCAATTAGCAAAAGCAGCTGAAAATACTAATCTCAGTTTCCAAACTCTCTGGATACAGACACTGGCATCTTCTTCCCATGCATCTTGATTAACTCATCTACTAATCCTGAGGCTCTTTCTATAAGATTGAACCCACACATATATTTCCAGAGTTTGTGAGGCACTCTGTAGAATAAAAACCTAGCCAAATACTGTCAAAGCAAATTTTGCCAGTTATATTCTTTACATAGCAAGAAGTGGCTGAATTCTGAAAAAGAAAATTTTTTTTTTTTGAAAACTGTATAACACTATCCCAAACCAAATTTACAAAGCTTAGATTGGATTTCATTTTCTCTTGTTCAGTGTTAATCCTTTCACTTCTGCTTTTATGACCATAACCTCTTGCCTTTCAAAGTTTTCTCTCTCCTGTTATTCCCTCATTTTATCTTCAATCTCTTCCTCTTTCCTAGATCTTCCCCTCAGCAATTAAATGTGCTCAAATATTTTCTTTCTTAGAAGCTCTTAGCCCTACACTCCCTTTAGCTATTACCTTTCTCTCTCAAAGCAACTCCTTAAAACCTGTTTCTTAGATTAAGGTCAGGGGATATAAGGGTCCGTAAGTTCTTCGTAAGAATATTAAGTTTATGTTTTTGTTTGTATAATTATCTTAAATAACACTAGAAGCCCATTTTAGGTCATCTTGATGACTGTCCAATAACCAAGTAGTGCCATGAGATTTTAGCATCTTTTGCATATGAGAATGCACTGAACTAAGGAGAAAAGAATCGAGGTGGATTTAGTAGTTAAGTGAGATGTTATAAGTTAAATAGTGTCTTAGGGCACTGTACAGATATGGGACAGTGGTGGGAGAATAGAATCATTACGTGGCACGTGGAAGTAGAAGTATACATAACCCAAAGGAACCCAAAGCCAGTACCAGAATTCATATTGAAACTGGCTATTAAGTTTTTTGCAAAATAACATAAGCTATTGCATTAAGTTAATATCGTAAATCTGAATGTAATTTTAGATTTTTTTTTAATTTATAAGCATGTTTTGGTGTCATGGTTGCCTTAGTGCTGTAAGCATAGAAATCTCTACTGAGTTTATACCTACTTAATAAAAACAAAAATTTAAGTCAAGCTGCGATTACTTAAGAATTCTTTCTCTTTCTTTTTAAAGATATTATTTATTTGGCGAACATTTATATAGAGCTTACTCTATGCCAGGCATTGTTCTAAGTATTAACTCATTTAATTCTCCTAACAGCCTTAGGAAGTCGGTATTGTTATTAGCCCCACTTTACTGATGAGGAATTTAAGGCACAGAGAGTTTAATAACCCTCCCAAGGTCACAGAGTCAGTAAGTGGTACAGCTGGGATTTAAATTAAGGCAATTTGGCTCCAGAGTCTCTGCTCTTAACCCCATGGAATGCTGCCTCCTTTTCCATAGAGTCCACATTTATTCTGTCAAAGCTTGAAAAATATCAACGTAGAGGATATGGTCTGCACTTGATACGTCTTCTTGATTACCTTCCGTTTACCCACCCATTGTAATTAGGCTTCTGTCTCAATCTCTCTACTGAAACTTTGCAGACATCTAATTTCCAAATACAGTGACTATATCTCTGCTATTATCTTTCTTAACCTTTCTGTGGCATTTAACCCTGTTGATAACTCTCTTCTCAAGAATCTCCTTCTTTAGGATTCCATCATGTTTTGCTGTTGTTCTTTCTCAGTCTCTTATGAGGACTCTTTTCCTCTCTCTGCCCCCCAAACATTTACCAGGTTATTCACTAGGGCTCTGCCCTTGGCTTCATTCTCTTTCCAACTGATAAGTTGTCCCAAGACATCATCTATTTCTATAGTTCTAACTATCAACTGGGTCCCTTGGTGGCACAAATAGTTTGCATTTGACTCCTAACCTAAAGACTGGTGGTTTGAACCCATTCAGCAGCATCATGGAAGAAAAGCCTGGCCATCTGCCTGCATAAAGATTATAGGCAAGAAAACCCTGTGGAGCAGTTCTACTCCGTAACACATGCGGTCGCCGTGAGTTGAAATCAACTTGACAGCAGCTGGTTTTTTTTTTTTTTTTTGGTTTTAACTAACAATCACACCCTGATTATTTCCAGACCTCTGTCGGCCGATAAGGGGCCCTGGTGGTTTATTGGTTAAGAGCTTGGCTGCTAACCAAAAGATAGGCCAATTCAAATTCACTAGCTGCTCCTTGGAAACCCTAATGGGGCAGTTCCACTCTGTCCTATAGGGTCTCTATGAGTCGGATTCGACTTGACAGCAATGGGTATCTGTAGATTTAAGGAGCTCTGGTGGTACAACAGTTAAGCAGTTGGCTGCTAACCAAAAGGTTAGCAGTTTGAACCCACCAGCAGCTCTGCAAGAAAAAGAGTGGCAGTCTGCTTCTGTAAAGATTCCAGCCTAGGAAACCCTGTGGAGCAGTTCTACTCCAACCTATAGGGTCACCAGGAGTCAGAACTGACTTGATAGCAACGAGTGTCTGTAGATGAGACTTTGATCCTGTTGTCAGGGTGCAAATAACAAACTAGAAAATTTCACCTGCAAGTCCCAAAGGCATCTCAGGTTCAGCTTAAACTGAACCATAAGTAAGCTTCTCCTTAACTCCCCTCTATCCCTACACCAAAAAAACTGCCTTTTCTGCTGTATTATCTCTCCCATTTGATGGCCTCACTTCCTACTCAAGATCCTCACTGGTCAGTGAGGGAGACAGAAAAGTAAGCCAATAGTTACAGTGGGCACAGAACAGTTACAGAATTACTGCCATAGGGCTAAGGGACTCAGGATAAGATATGACTCTGCCTGAGATGGAAGAGTCAGAGGAGGGCTCACTAAGAAGGCAATGCTTAATGGCTCAAAGTAATGACTGCTTGCATTCAGAAAAATAATTTTCATCTTTCTTCTTGTCTTTTGCATGTAGTTGAAGGGTATCTTTTAGGTGTGCTATTCATATTGGCGTTAGAAAATAGAAAATGTAAGATAATTTTTCATTTCAGCTCTAAAATGTAATTTCTACTAGTTGGTCCCCTCTCCATTTCCAAAAGAATGAGCGGTCATGGCAATGTGTGTGCGTGTGTGTATGTGTTCTTTTTGCCATTTGAAATGAAATAAATGAAATAAAATGTTTCCTTGTATCCTTTGAAAAGATCAGTTTCATTTATCTTTAAAATATTTTTCTAACACTAACCTTTTATGGAAAAAACACTGCATATATTTTGGTCAGTTGTCTTAGTCATCTAGTGCTGCTCTAACAGAAATGCCGCAAGTTGATGGCTTTAACAAAGAGAAATTTATTTCCCTCACGGTCTAGTAGGCTTCAAGTCCAAATTCAGGGCATAAACTCCAGGGGAAGGCTTTCTCTCTGTGGGCTCTGGAGGAAGGTCCTCCTCATCATCAATCTTCCCCTGTACTAGGAGCTTCTCTGTGCAGGAACCTCAGGTCCAACGGACGCGCTCTGCTCCTGGCACTGCTTTCTTGGTGATATGAGGTCCCCACTCTCCACTTGCTTTCCTTTCCTTTCATCTCTTACAAGAGATAAAAGGTGGTGCAGGCCACACCCCAGGGAAACTCTCTTTACATTGGATCAAGGATGTGACCTAGGTTAGGGTGGTGTTACAATCCAACCCTAATCCTCTTTAATGTAAAATTACAATCACAAAATGGAAGATAACCATACAACACTGGGAATCATGGCCTAGCCAAATTGACACACACATTTTTTGGGGGACACAATTCAATCCATGACATCAGTCAGACCAGTTTTGCCTGACTCTGTGACAGCCACACTGTGAAGTTCATTACAGGTCATGGCTGCACATGTGGCTTTGTAGGGTTGACCATCACTGAGGACAGATCCCTCTAGACCTGTGCAGGTACCACACTGGGATTCTGGCAGCACAACACTGATGAAAGGCAGCAGTGATGACTATCACAGAGGACCGTGAAATCAAGTCACAGCTGTCAGAGAGGCTACTTTTTTGCCTTCCTTCTTGAAGATGTTAGTAATGATAGTATCTCCTTCAGAAATCATTTCATTGCATTAAACAGTTACGCATTCAAACTACTTAAACTAAAATGGGAAATTTATTGTCAGGATACAGGAAGAATCTCTAAGAACCCAAAGGAAAGGAGTGGAGACCAGACTTAAAAAGGTCTAGAAATAGGAACTGCAAAGCCTAGGAACCAAAAGGAGTTTCCAGTTCATTGCCTCAACCATTTGTCTCTCTCTGCCATATGGTCTTTTCTTGTTTCTCTCCAGTGTCAGCTTCATTCCTCCCCACTCCCCTACACGTTCTCTGCACACATGGCCCAGACACAGCAGCTTCAGCTCCTGCCCCCATCCCATCTTTATTTAATCTCTAAGTTCAAGTGCTAACAAGAGTAATATAAGTATCTGTAAGACTCAGTTTCTAATGCTGTGACAGGTCCACTTTGGGTCACATCTAGCTGTGCACAAGGAGGTAGAGCTATTTCATATAAATATGTATATAGGGTCCTACCCTGAGGGATGGGTCATGAACTGACTTGTTAGTTGCCGTTGAGTTGATTCTGACTGGCAGTAATTACAAAGTAAAAAGAGTAAAATGACATAGTTATAAGGACAATATTGACAAAGAAGGACCCAGGATAGAAAAGATGTAATTAACATCAACGATAATTTATATAATTATTTATTCTCATAATTGCTATAATAATTTCAATCAGAAAGAAAAAGAAAAAGCTAACTTGCTTCTAGAAAATATCAATATTACTTTAGGTGAATACTGGAACTTCTTTCCAGCTGCTGAATATTAGGAGAGTTTAAATGTCAGATCTATTTGTTTAAGGGAAAATTTAAATGAATGTTGCTTACGGTTAACATTCAAAAGGTAAACCGGTGCCTTGTGAGGTCTTGTCTACTTTTACATTACTTCAGAAGAGATTCGGTAAATAAAACAACGTTTTGTTTAATATAGACTGACAAAATAAATAAATGTGATAAATTTTAACTATGATAAAAAAGAACATAAGTTAATCTTTTATTACATATCCAGTATAACTTAGGTATAGAATGAGTAACTCTAAGACTACTTTAAACTGTTTAAACACAGTCCATTCTGACACTGTAAGTTTACAATAATGTTAGAGCTCAAGTCAATCTAGTGGATGATACTAAAAAGAAATAGCAAATACCGGTGTGACTATGATGATCAGTATGTTTTCAACTTAATATTTTCACATATATAAATATGAATGTACACACACATACAGTATTTTTATTTTAATAGGTCCTAAGCATTTGGAGAGTATATTTAGACTTACAAGGAGTAAGTATATTCTATTATTTTTTTCAGACTCAACAAAAATTGTTTTGATTTCTACAGCCATAAAACTTGGTCATTCAATATATAGATTAATGGACATACAGTATGATCTACATGTATTGTACTACGATCTACAGTATTAATTTACTAGTCAGGAGTCTGAGCTACTATAATAAATATTTAAGTATATGTGAAATGGTTAACCACACAAACCTCAAGGGTCAGTTATTAGAGCATTTTAAATACAGCTCCTGCTTCTGGGAGGAAGGGGAAGGAGAAAGATAGTGAGGCACAGGAATGTCTCTAGAGTAAAATTCTTCTAGATAAGCAGCAGGGGTAGAGGAGAGACTCTACCACACAGAAGGGAACTGTCTCTCTTCCTACCTAAAGTTAGTATTATCTATGAGCGTTTGCTTCTACGGCCTCATGAGAGAAAAAAGCATCTTGCTGTGAACAGCTACAATAGGAGAGAAGGTCATAACTGCTCAATTACCTAGACTGCACTTTCTGTAGGATAACAAATAGAAACCAAAACAGCCAATGCTATGCAAACATGGTAGTGAAGCGTTTCTTGGTCTATGTATCTTATGCATTTGCACACAAAGGCTGAAAATTCTTCGTAGCGAGTGTGTCATAGGAAACAGACTAGCACAGAAGCTGAGGGAAGTGGAAGGATGATGAGAGAGACAGTCCTAGACCAGAACTAAGGCCAAGATGACTGATTCCCTCGGCTAATAATGATGAAGTGCTTCAGCAATCAGTAACCCACACTGCAGTTAAACATTTCTACAGGGGTGATGTATTTTGCATTTTTCTATACAGTGGATCCTTGGTAATCCTCTGTGATCCATCACCAGATCACCTAAGATACCCCCTTGCAAACTTGCAATCATAGAAATTTTACTTTCTGGCAAAAAAGAGTTATTTTCCCAATCTCTTGCTGCTTTCTTCCCTGGATTTCTTTCCAAGATCACTTTTTTTTTTTTTGAACAGATAAATATGAGGTTTACTACGCATTTAAAGATGAGAAGAGAATGAGGTTACCCTGAAATGTGGATTTGGGGTGGTCAGTAGGCGTTCGTACTACTTTGGGGTGATCAGTAGACTCTTACTAGTTCAGAGTGACCCGTAGGCTGTCTAAGTAATTAAAGGTTCATTCCTGCACATAACAAAATTGCTAATTACTGCAAGCCATGAAACTTCAGAGTCACTCTCAAAGAGTTGAATGTTAATTTTGAAAACGCCAAGGTGACTGGAAAAAAAGACCAAACTGGTTGCCGTCGAGTCAATTCCAACTCATAGTGACCCTAAAAAGGAAGAAGCCTTGATATAGCCTTGAAGGACAGGTTGTACGAGGTGACTGGAAGCTGAGAGGTGAGAAGGGGTAGCTAAGTGGCAGAGAATGCAATCCAAATCAAGGCACGTGCATGAGCACAGGCTCAGGAGCGGAGAGAGCAAGTACCCATGGTGAACAGCCAGGGAACATCTGTTCACAGAGGACATCTAAAAGCCCTTTTCAAAATTTACTAGACTCCCTGGGCTTTTTTTAAATTAACCCAGCTCCGGCCTTGGAGGCTTCAACAGATGCCTTTGCTTTCCAGCTGTTGTTATTTATTTTTGGTTGTAGGACTTCGATTTACAGCAGGTTCTCCTGGATTCAGTGTTCAGCAAGTTACACTCCTGCTGCTGTCCTGCCACAAGCTACTTGTTTCTTTGAGAAGTGACTTCCCTTTCTTAGAGAAGCTCCTGCTGACACAAAATTATAGAATGTTAGATGGGACCTTGGAGAGTTCTATAAAGGATACCAAGGAACCTGAATTAATAATTACAACACTGATAATAATTACCAGCTTGGTCCAGCTCCATCCCAGGTCCTAGTACCCACAAGTAGGACATTAGAAAGGGAGTCTCAAAGCTCCTGAACTGCTCTGTATTGGTAGATGTTTTAAATCATTCCAGCATGAATAAGACCGACCTTGGTTTGTGATTTTTGGAGTGCAAAGAGGACATATTAACTTTTCCAGCATAGGTGGCTTCTGTTCACTTACATAAAGTCTAAGACGCTGAAAGTTATTGTAAATAAACTCAATGATGCTAAGCCCCTCAACCGGGCAATATCACATTAGAACTTTCTTGTGAGTTCCTGAAGTTCTCTGGACATGCTCATTTCGTTAAAATTCCCAACAACCGGTTGAAATTGAAATTAAATGAAAAGGAAGAAGAGTGCTAAACTTAAGAAGCACATCTTATATTCCCGTTACTGACAGAAGACAAAACCGAGGCTCAAAGGGGCTCAAATTCTCATAGCTGCATAGTGCCAAAGCTGAGACCCAATCCCAAACACATGCTCTTTCTCTATTCTAGACTTCTAGTCCAATGCCTGCTCAGTCTCTTCTCTAATCTCATCATCTCCATCTATCCTATAAAGTATTTTCCAAATAGATAACTCATGAATCCAGTTCCTTTTCTCTATCCCCACTGCCACCTCCCTAGTTCAGCATCATAATCTCTTTCCTAGATAACTTACTAGATCTTACTAACCTGCTCTATTTTGTTGATCCTTTTAAAGAACCAACTTGTGGTTTTGCTGATTCTTTCGATTGTTTTCCTATTGGCTATTTTATTTATTATATCTGCCCTGATCTTTATTATTTCCTTTTTTTCTTATAGCTTTTGGCTTCTTTTGCTCTTCCTTGTCTATTTGTTCAAGTTGTCGGTTTAAGTTAATAATTTTGGATCTTTCTTCTTTTTTTAACACAGGCATTTATTGCTATGAATTTCCATTTGAGTACTGCTTTTGCTGAGTCCTAAAGTTTTGATATGTTGTTGTCTTAGTCATCTAGTGCTGCTTTAACAGAAATACCACAAGTGGATGGCTTTCACAAAGAGAAATTTATCTTCTCACAGTCTAGGAGGCTAGAAGTCCAAATTCAGGGCATCAGCTCCAGGGGAAGGCTTTCTCTCTCTGTTGGCTCTGGAGGAAGGTCCTCGTCATCATCAGTCTTCCCCTGGACTAGGAGCTTCTCTGCGCAGGAAGGATGTGCTCTGCTCCTGGTGCTGCTTTCTTGGTGGTATGAGGTCCCCAACTCTCTGCTTGCTTCCCTTTCATCTCTTGAGAGATAAAGGGTGGTGCAGGCCACACCCCAGGGAAACTGCCTTTACGTTGGATCAGGGATGTGACCTGGGTAAGGGTGGTGTTACAATCCCACCCTAATCCTCTTTAATGTAAAATGACAATCACAAAATGGAGTACAACCACACAACACTGGGAATCATGGCCTAGGCAAATTGATACACACATGTTTTGGGGGACATAATTCAATCCATGACAGTTGTGTTTTCATTTTCATTGGATTCTAGCAATTTTTTAATATCACTTTCAATTTCTTCTATGACCCAATAGTTTTTTTTAGTAGTGTATTATTTAGTTTCCATGTTTTTTTTTTTTTTTTTCCATAGTTTTCCTGTTGTTGATTTCTAGCTTCATGCTGTTATGGTTAGAGAAGATGCTTTGTATGATTTCAATCTTTTTAAATTTGTTGAGACTTGTTATATGTCCTATCACACAGTTTATTCTGGAAAATGATCTATGTGCGCTGGATAGAATGTGTATTGTTCTGACACTGGGTGGAATTTTCTGTATACATCCATTGGGTCCAATTGGCTTATGGTTTTATTTAAGTTCTCAGTGTTCTTAGTGATCTTCTTTTTAGATTTTCTGTATATAATTGAAAGTGGTGTGTTGAAGTCCCCTACTATTATTGTGGAGTTGTCTACCCCTCCTTTCATATTAGTATTTGTTTCATGTATTTCAGAACATTGCTGTTAAGTACGTATATATTGAAAATTGTTATGTCTTCTTACTGGATTGACCCTTTTATTATTTTGCAATGTCCTTCTTTATCTCTTATAATAGATTTTTGTTTAAAGTCTATTTTATCTGATATCAGTAAGGTCACACCTGCTCTTTTTTGTTTACCAGTTGTGTGGAATATGTTCCTCCATTCTTTTATTTTTCAGTCTGTTTGTGTCCTTAAGTCTAGGTGTGTTTCTTGTAGACAGCAAAAGGATGGTTCTTTTTTCTTTTTTAAATCCATTCTGCCACTCTCTACCTTTTGCATGGGGTGTCTAGACCATTTACATTTAAGGTTATTACTGAAAATGAAGTGTCTACCTCACTCATTTTGCTATTTGTTTTTTGAGTGTTTTGTATCTTCGTTTTTTTTTTTTAATCCTGATTTTTTCTATTTTTGTTTGTATTTGGCTGCTTTCTTGTGATGAGCCTTTTTGCTTTCCTTCCCCTTTTCTTCTGAGTATTTTTTCTCAATGATTTCTTGGTGGTTATCATAGATATTACATTACATAACTTACAATTTCAACAACATTTAACATATGAACAACAGTTAACATACAACTTTAACATAATAAATCTACTCCTGATATGCTCCTCCCTCCCCCATTTTTGTTGGTGTAACTCCATTAACTTCCATAGACAACCTATTTTCGATAAGTAAGTTTACCTTGCATTTATTTCTTACAAACTTGTTGTTGTATTGTCTGTGGGATTTAATTATTGAGTTTATTCTTTGAAAATATCATATACTTGGTCCTTATGATTGCCTGTGTTGTTGAGGTTTTTTGAGATCTCTCTTTCTCCCTTACTTTTCATTTTTTTCCTGTGAACAGATGCAAGTATTTATTTAATGCTCTTGCCTTTCCATTTGGAGTACTCCCTTGAGTAATACTTGCAAAGCTGGTTTGGTAGTTGCAAATTCCCAGAGCTTCTGTTTATTTGGGAATGTCTTGATTTCCCCCTTGTTTTTGAATGACAACTTTGCTGGATAAAGAATTCTTGGTTGGTAATTATTTTTGTTCAGTATTTTATATATGCTGCTCCGTTATCTTCTGGCCTCTAGAGTGTCTGGGGAGAAATTCGCACTAATTCTTATGAAAGACCCTTGGTATGTTATACTGCATTTTTTCCTCTTGCTGCTTTCAGAATTCTTTCCTTGTCTTTGGTTTTCAAGAATTTTATTAGGATAAGGCAGGGAGTTGGTCTTTTTGTGTTTCTTCTAATTGGGGTTTATGTAGCTTCCTGTATTTGTAGACCTGGTTCTCTGTTCAGGTCTGGGACATTCTGATTATTTCTTGGAAAATTGTATCTATGCTTCTATTGTTGTCATGGTGCTCTGGGATTTCAATAATTCTAATGTTAGATTTCTTAACTGAATCTCATACTTCCATTTGAGTTTGTTTGCTTTTGTTATTTTCTCATTTCTCTTGAAACTTGATGAGTTCAGTTATTTTGTCTTCTATTTCATTTATTCTATTTTCTGTCTGTTTGACTCCACTGTTGAGTGTTTCTCTTGGTTTTTCTAATTCAGGTTGCTTTATTCTTCAGTTCCAGTAGCCAGTAGTTCTATTTTTTTGTTTGCTTGTTTGTTTTTTGATGTTTTCAACTTCCTTGTAGAATATCTCATTTTGTTCTGCCATTTGTTTCCTGATCTCTGCTAGTTTGTTTTCTGTGTGCTTTTAGTCTGAAAATTATAAATTCTTTCCATTACTCCGAACTCCACAGGAGAACGTTCCTCTTCTTCATGTTTTTTGCTTGGTTCTTCTCTTGTGATTTTCTGTGTTTTACTATTTTTGGTTCAACTTGGGCGATTTTTTTTTTTTTTCTTTTTTACTTCAAATTTTGTGGAGCCCTGGTAACACAGTGGTTAACAGCTCAGCTGCTAACCAAAAAGTCAGCAGTTTGAATCCACCAACCACTCCTTGAAAACCCTATGGGGGAGTTCTACTCTGTCCTGTAGGGTTGCTATGAGTCATAATCGACTTGACGGCAACTTTTTTTTTTAAATTTTGTATTCTGGTTTTTGAGGGAAAATTTTCTGATTGGGTGCCCTGGTGGTGCAGTGGCCAAGCGCTGGCTGCCAACTGAAAGACTGGGGCCTGTGTCTACCAGCCACTCCATGAGAGAAAGGTGCAGCAGCCTGCCTCTGCAAAGACTCATAGTCCTGGAAATCCCATGGGGCAGCTCCACTCCCCTCCACAGAGTCACTATGAATCAGAATCGACCCAGCGGCAGATGGATTGGTATCTTCTCCTGAGAACCACTAGAGCACACTCTTATCCTTAGGTTTTTTTTCAGTGCTGATTCAAGAGTTCTGGATGCTTGATCTCTGGAATTCAATCATGTGTGGGGGTGGGGCTTAGCTGGTCACAGATGCTGACGTAAGTGGTGGGGCTTAACTTCCTGTGGTGAAGGTGGGAGCTCTCTGTGTCTTTCCCTCACAGGCATCCCTGAGCCGGCTCTCCCACAGTGTCCCACTATGGGCAGGGAGTCAGCCATTTCCCTCTGTGTTGCTTGTCTGTCTGAAATATTCCCCTCGCCCTGCTGCCCTTGTAGTTCCTCCTGGCCCTAGTGCCCATCCATCTCAGGCCTCACTGAGATTCAACGGCAGTCTCTTGCAGTGGCATGGTTTCCTTTCGCCCCCTCCCAATTGTGCGACCTGCGGACTCCCATGGCCAATCTGCACGGCCTTAAAAAAACTGGTTACAGCTTCCTCAGATTAGCTCCCTTTCTGTGTTCTCTGTTTTGGCTGTTGCCCAGCCCCATCCCAAAATGGCTGTGATGAGCAAGTGCAACATATGTTAGTGGGTAGATTCTCCCAGCTTCTGTGCTTTCCCCACTCCTCCTCTCCCCTGCTTCTGGACTTACCATGACTCTCCAACACCTCAGCTGCCATCCGGAGTTCTGAGATCTGAGTCTGTGCTTGTTTTTATTTGTTGTTCAGTGGGTTAGTTGCTGGGAGAGTAAATGGGAGCATCCACTCACTTCGCCATCTTGCTCCACTCTCTCGATTTATTTTCTATGTTTATTATTATAAGAGAGTATTACTGTAGAGAGTCTCATATGATTTAACCTGTCGGTCTGTCTACCTATTATCTACCTACCTACCTATCTACATATCTTCCTATCTACATCCATTTATCCATCAAACCATACAAAAAAAAACAAAAACAAAAAAAAAAAACCTGTTGCCATCAAGCCAATTCTGACTCATAGTGACCCTATAGGACAGAGTAGAATTGCCCCACAGGGTTTCCAAGGAAAAGCTGGTGGATTTGAACCACCGACCTTTTGGTTAGCAGCCATACTGTTTAACCACTGTGCCACCAGGGCTCCATAGGACTTACTATATTGAAGGTATTATTCTAAGAGCTTTACAAATATTAACTCATTTAATCTGTATAATAATTCTATAAGGTAGCAACTATTATTATCTCCACTGTGTTGATGAGGAGGTTAAGAACTTGCTTAGGTTCTCACGGCTAAAAAGTGACAGATTTGGGGCTCGGACACAGGGAATCTGGCTAGAGTCTACACTTTGACCACTTCACTACAATGCCTCTTTATTAACCCAGCAGATTCCTTTTAATTATTTTAGTCACTACAGTGATAGGCCCTCTGAGGCCAGATGCCTGCTGTCTGCCCCAGACTTGAGGCAGACAAAGTTGGCTCTAAGCGTGCCAAAAGTTAGGCTAGTAGACTTTCCCTTTAGGTGTTGGCAGGTAGAGAGGCACACTTTTTGGATTTGACTTGGACATAATCCAGGTTTCTGGAAAGACCATTTAAAATGGTACCTAGAATTGTGTGCTCCATTACAGCATTAAAATGACATCTCCCCTACTCCCAACTCCCCATCCTTGATTCAGGATGGAGAGCGCTAATGCCAGGAAAATGTGTTGATTTTCCTTTGTTCATTTTTTTATCCCTGGTGTCACAAAAATGTAGCTTAAAGAAAGCCCTATGGAATTTCTTATAGCTACATGTCAACCTTTTTTTTTTTTTTTTTAATCAAAGTGTTTAAAACAATTTTTAAAATGTCCACATTTTCTCTCAAAGTCTTGGGATGGAAAATTAACATCTTGATGGAATATAGAATCAAAAGCAAATACATTCTTCATTACTATTAATTGGAGGAATTAATTGAAACATGTAGAGGTAACAAGTTTGTTTTATAAATTTTCCTAATGTCTTAGTTTCTTTCTTGAAAAAGAGAAGGATTTACCTTTTTAAATTCCATACTATTTATTTACATATTCTTAATCAAAATGCTGCTCTTGCACCATTATTTTATACCCAGACAGGAAAATGGCTCTTGATTTGGGCTTTGCTTTTAACAGAAATCATCAAACTACCTATTTATGTACAGTAGACTAAGATCAATAATTGGATCTGAGCCCTGGTAACTGCCACTAACAACACATCTTTAGTTCTGAATAGAATCCAGCATGTAGAGAGGTGCCTCAGAAAAAACATGGTAGTCAACTAGACCTTGTTTATTCAAACTTTGAAGAGTGGAGAACCCTGTCTTTGTCCCCAGTGCCTAGCAGAGGGCTGGAACAAGGGAGGCACAACTGATGTATGATTGTTGCTCTACACTGAGTAGAGAAAGGAAACTGTTACACAATCCCAACAGAAAGAAAAGGCATCAGAATTACTATTTGTTACTATTCAAATACAGAATGGTACGTTTGTCTGGGATGTAGACTGGATAATAAATGTAGCTAGGCCCACAAAGAATCTTGAGAGCACTCGGCAGCATGTAATATCCATTTTATTTCCTTGACATTGTTCTTTGCTCAATAGCTTGGCCATTGGCAAATGCTATTACCATATTTTCTTCTTATAAACAATATGAATATGAAGACTGTCTTTGGTACTTCTTCTTTGTGCTTTGTTCTTTTTTGTGGATTTCACTGTTTTCCTTCTGCTTCTTAGTTTAGAAAATGAGAAAAAAGTATGTACCTGTCATTAATTCTGTTATTAACAATTGAGGGAAAACATATACGCCATGTATTTTGCCAAGGTTATCTCTTATAAATAAACTGTCATTGTTACTTTTTGGGAGTGCTACTGAGTCATTATTAGAAATGCTTTTGTATACTATTATCTTTTAGAATCTTAATTTCTTATATATATTTTATTATTTCACCATCTTTTATAGTTTCTAAACATTATTCTTTAGCACTAGTAAATATAATTATAATTTAACATGCCACAAATAATTTTGTTGAGTACCTACTTTGTGTCTAACATTATTCTAGTTGCTGAAAATATGCTAATCAATAAGGCAGTCAAGTCCTTGGTGCCATGGAGTTTACTTTTCATGGGAGAAGGCAGGCCATAAGCAAATAAACAAAATAATTGCATGGGGTGACAAATGCTGTTAAGAAATTAAAAGAAACTGTCATTTTATCATGAAAATGTAGCATGCTATGATGGTCAAGGGCAGGGATAATGAGCCAGACCAGAGTATGAATCACAGCCCTAACACCCTCTTATTGTGTAACCTTGGACAAGTTATGTAGCCTTTCTGGACGTCAGTTTCTTCATCTCTAAAATGGGGATAATAATAGTCCCCATCTCATAGGCTTGTTTTACATGAATTATATGTAATTACTTGAATTATATGAGCTAATAGATGAAAAGAACTTGTAACAGTGCCTGATAATATTAGGTACTTTGTAATACTGGAGCTCTGGTGGTACAGTGGTTAAGAGCTCAGCTGCTAACCAAAACGTTAGCAGTTTAAATCCACCAGCCTCTCCTTGGAAACCCGATGGGGCCGTTCTACTCTGTCCTGTAGGGTTGCTATGAGTCAGAATCAACTCAAAGACAGTGGTTTGGTTTTTGTAACATTTGCTATCATTATGTTAGTAGCTAACATTTACTGAACATTTTATATGTGCCAGGGATTATGATAATGACTTACTCATCAAAATAACCTTATTAACTCCTTTTCACAGATGAGAAATTTGAAGGTTAAACCTGTTGTTATCAAGTTGATTCCAACTCATAGCAACACTATAGGACAGAGTAGAACTGCTGCATAGGGTTCTAAGTCTGTCATCTTTACAGAAGTAGATTGCCACATCTTTCTCCCTCAGAGCGGCTGGTGGGTTCAAACCACTGACCTTTGGTTAGCAGCTGAGTGCTTAATCACTGCATCACTAGTGTTCCTTTGAAGGTTAGGGAGGCAAAATAATTTTCACAATGTCATGCAGCTATAAAGTAGCACAGGCACTCCATCTTCAACTTCTGCTCTGTCCTTAAACATCCTTCTGTTCGTCCTGACAGTAGTTAATTTTGTTTTTCTAAATATTTACTTTGCAGTGGTTCACTAATTGGCCCATTACTATATGCATATCTCAGGTTTGTGACTTGAGAAATAATATGTATTTACTGACAACCAGATTCATCCTCAGGTTTTTTCTTCTTTGAGTCTGATAATTTTTTTTCCCTTTTATGTAAGTCTTGTTTTGCCACTGCCTAAAGCCAAGCTGTTCATTATCTTAGCAACATAATTTACATGTATTTGATTTTATACAAATAGAATTTATTAGTTATCAACCAGATATGTTGTCCTTAGAGGTTACGTACAGTTTCCCACCCCACAATAATTGATCATGAGGGCTGACTGACAGACCTAGAGAGAAGAGAACGTTGTGGTTTTATGAATTGATATATTTGCTACATATATCTGTTGTCACGTAAAAATGTAAACGCAACATGAAAGCAAAATTCCCCCGATCATTCCACCTTCTCCATTAGATGTTTTAGTGCAGAGTGCTTTAGAAAGTATTTCCATTTGTGATGCTCCAGATTTCATCCACTTAGTTGAAATTCAAAATTGCTACTATTTTTCTCTGCATGACCTTTTCAGATGTCTTTTTTCTCTTTCTAATCACAGTTCCATTTAAACCAAATGACATACAGAAATCTTCACTTCAGTGGTAATCTGCTCTCTTTTTACATTCAGTTTTAAGCCAGAATCACTACCCTCCTCCTTCGATTGCTCAGACACGTGGTATGTGTTTTATTAAGCAACATCTTGCCAGATTTAAGAAACGTGCTCTCTTAGAGAGAGCAAAAGGGAGTTCTAAAGCTCCAGGACTGAGCTGCCCAATATGGCTCAAATTCTATGAAGTGCACATAAAATGTGTCAAAGTAATAACAAGTCTGGATTTTAGGAGTGAAAAATAAAGATAATGTATAACGAAAAGTGATGTGTATCAAATGAGATAAAATTTGGAAGCACGATTTAAATTTTTTTTTTTACAAGTAAACATCTATTACACCTCTCAGCGGATCTGAAACTACACCTATAACAAGTTTAATGAAATTTTAAAGAGAAAATGCTATAAAATCTATGAACTCAGCCTATTCCAGTTGTGTGGCCCTGGTGTTCTTCTCCTTTCTAAAGTGCGCAATAAGTGAAGACGTGGAGAATGGTAGTGTGAGATGTGGCTTTTGACTCCTCTTGGAGAGGTAGTATCGCAAATGGGCATTGGAGCTGGGCGAATCACTGTTAGAATTTTGCCTCTGCCACTTGGCTGCTATGTTACTTTCCCGAGAACTTATTTGTTCATCTGCAAAATGGGGATAATATTGTTTACAGAACTTGGTGAGGATTAAATGGCATAGCATACATAAATACTTAGACCTAATATACACTCCATAGTGATAAAAATTATTATTATTAATTGCTACCTGCTCTCTCCATGTTAATTTGTGATTTTTTGCATCCTTGAATCTAGTTCATTCCTTAATACGTGGACCATTTGTGGCACATAGAGCAGAGGCTCTCCTTTGTCCCTGCCCAAGTATTTACTGTTTAATATTAACTGTAGGATCAGTGTTACTTTCTCCACATTGCCTAACCCATTTTCATGATGTTTAGACTTAAAAAAAAAAAAATCACAGACACTCAGATCTTCACTGACTGACTGGTTCATTCATTCATCAAATATTTATTAACTGCCTACTATGGTCACTCCCCTCCCCCGTAATTCTCATAGTCTGTAAGGAGGTATGATATTTGTCTTCATTAATTATAACCCAGGGAGAATGGCAATAATACAAGATACTGAGGTAGCACAGAGGTGGCAGTGTTATTCTACTGGAAAGCTGGTGGTGCAGTCAGGGAAGGCTTCTTGGAGGAGGTGATCTCTAGCTTGTTCTTTGTAAGAGAAAGACTTTGGTACGTACACAAGAGGAAGAAGGGAATTCTGGGAATATAGTCTAGTAAGTGCTAAAACACAGAGAATGAAACATCAAGGCATATTAGGGAAATGTTAAGTAATTTTGTTTCATCAGAGTATAGAGTACAAGGGGAAAGTGTAGCTGGGGAGAGGATATTGAGAGGAGGCATACATTTAGACATATGTATTTGGAAGAAAATTACTTTGTAAAAGTGTGCCTGGCATATTGAAACTGCTCTATAGGTGCATCTTTATATTTTTCTAAGGACCAACTCTTATTTTATAAAGTAGCTTGTACTTTATATCCAGATATTATATCTATATTTTCGTTACAGTTCTATAGTCTCAGGCTCTGTGTAAAAAAAAAAAAAAAAAAAAAAATTCTACTGTTAGGAAAGACAAAGACATAGAATTTCAACCAGGAAACAAATTCTGAGAGAAATTTAACAGTTCAGAGAAAAAAACCTATAATGACGCATACTTCATATTTCAATATCATCAAGGTCAAAATGCTCAAATAAAAGATCAACAAGAAAATTCACTTCCTTTGCATCTAATAAGAAGATTAACTATTTATCAGCAGACTACTGAAAATGTGTTGTCCTGAATCTACTGGAAGGAGGGAAAAATGTGTTCCTAAATGTAAATAGAACTACCCAGGTTGAAACATCTAATTTTTCTCATCAATTTTCTCTGTATGTCCTGTTCCCCCTCCCCAAGAATCCTTACATCGTCATTTCTTTGGACTATATCGGCTTTGTTTTGATAATATAGACACACCACTTTCATTATTTCTTACTAATAGTTACCCAAAGCAACTACATATATTTTAGGCAATTGTGTTTCTTCTAGAATGTGCTTTGTGTTTTCTGCTGCTCATTGCTAAGTCTATGACAGCTGGGGATTGTCTCTGAAAGGCTCTAACATTCCTTCTTTTGCTTACTGGAAAAAATATCTCCCACAATGAGTGATACATATTTTTAAGAAATTCAAATATTAAAAAGAAAAAACAAAAATGTTTAAAAAGGGTAAAATAGGGTATGATTCTTTACTTAGGAATCAATCATTTATAAAGGATCTTCTGAATGGCCTTAAACAAAGAGGAATTTATGCACACCTATTGCATAATAAAGAAGGATTTACAAATGTATTTATATGAAAATGTCTACTGTATAAAACTAGGAAATTCTTACACATATTTCCAAGGAATGGGTGGTTTTAACCTTGATTTCAGATCCCTTTAGACTCCGTTGACCTCTTTAAAGGATATTAAGTGTCCCAAATTTTTCAAGAAAACCTTACCATTTAATGAAGAACAACCACATGGAAGTTTCTATTGGAACATGTGATCCCTTGGTGATTTAAACAGTGCATTATAATATTATGATAGTCACATTGAAAAAAATGTAATATTTATGAAATTGTTTCTGGTGTGGAAAAACATCTCAAGGTACGAGGAGCAGGTGTCAATGGTAAACCAACTAAGACTAAGGCGTAACAGACACGTTTCCATTCCTTAACTCTCCAGGAAATTAAGCATTTTCCCGTTAAGCTATTTTTTCCCCTTTAAAACACTGCAAATAAGACCTGTATTCCTCTACAGTCTTAGCTTCATCTTTTATTTAATAAGTTTCTTACTAATTAAATGGCTACCTATAGGGGCAGGAGAAATAGGGTTGATGGATAGAGTAGAAGTGAGATTTCTCACTGTATACTTTCTTCCATTATTTTGACTTTTGAACCCACATAATTATATTATTACTTTTAAATAAAGTTAAAATGGTATTTTACTCCATCAAATGCTCACCAACCAATGAAATAAACAACAAAAAAAACACATACATTTTCTAAAAATACGTTTATTTACCAAACTTATGGAAAGCCTGGCAATTCTAGATTGATTCAACTATTCTTAACTGGATAACCCAAAACCAAAACCAAACCCATGGCCATCGAGTCGATACCGACTCATAGAGACCCTACAGGACAGAGCAGAACTGTCCCATAGGGTTTCCAAGGAGCAGTTGGTGGATTCAAACTGCCAGCCTTTTGGTTAGCAGCCAAGCTCTTAACCACTGTGCCACTAGGGCTAAAGGAACATTAAAAGAGTATGATGCCATATTTTCACCAGAATATTTATTAAATAAAAAAAAATATATAAACGCAAACAACTCTGAGAAAAAAAAATTAGAAGATTAAAAAGGTTATTTCAGTTATGACCCACAATTTGACATCAAAGAGATAAATAGAACAGATGTAAAACCGTGTTAACCCCACAATAATTGATCATGACGGCTGACTGACAGACGTAGAGAGAATCGAACATTGTCGTTTGTTGTTTTATAAATTTATATATTTGCTATATGTATCAGATGTCACATAAAAATGTAAACAATACATGAAATCAAAATTCCCCTGATCATTCCACCTCAATCCTAGTTTGTATCCAATCCCAGTCCCCACCCCAAATGTAACCAATGTTATCAAAATGTGTGTATATTTCTAGACCTTTTTCTGTGCATTTTTGAAAATGGTATGTAGGTACAGAAATGTATATGTGAGTGACATTAAAGCCTATAAGAAAAACAATGAAAAAAGAAAAGAAAAGAAAAACAACAGTATGGTGCAGCAAAATGAGCACAAAAATGAATTCGAAGTCTCTGGGTGCAAGTTGAACTCAGCATTTACTAGTCAATGAGACCTTGAGGAAGTCAGCCTCATTGATCGTCACTTTCCTCATCGAGGAAATTAGAAGGATGATAATACCACCTGTCTATCCACCTCCTGGAGTTGTTGACAAGAAACACATAAGAAAGCCTTTTGGAAATTGCAAAGTCCTATACTCATCCTAGCTAGTATTTAACATTTCATTCAATGCCCCCCAAGAGTAACAAAAATGCACAAAGCCATTACAAGCGTCAGCGGAAAAGAGCCTATTTGTTTGCTTATTGTTTTTGACTTAACACACCAAACCACCAAAGCAAAACTAGGAGTGTCTTTGTCTTTTGACGACATAGCTAGCAGCAGTACCAGAATTAATCTTGAAACCACACAGTTTATCCTCATAGATCTACTATTGTTTTCAGCATAGAAAATCAACGTATGGGAACTCTAAAATTACTATGACTCCTAAGAGGAATTTCAGTGGGGACAAATTTGCTCTGCCACCTACAGTCCAAGTGAAACTACAAGCCATGGACATTTGTTTAGCTGGTTCATTCCACAAACATTATTATAAGCGTGCACTGTGTGCCAGCACTGTTCTAGCCAGTGGGGACACAACAGTGAACAAAACAGAAAATCTGATGCTCTTATGGAGTTTGCTCTGTATTGGAAAATAATTGAGCTTACAGTTTTTTTAGATCCTAGCCACACAAATACCTTAATTTGAACAACTTTTCATGTCTTCTGTTAAAACGGGGAGTTGTTTTAACAGAAGAGGGTCTGTTAAACAGGGAGTCTAAAGGGTCTGAAATCAAGGTTAAAACTATCCATTTCTTCTGTTTTTCCACGGAACCCTTGCTTAGCTATCCAAGACCAAACATGAAAGACAAATGAAAACTGCTCTGGTTGGCGTGGGATTGGGCCAAGAGTGAGGCTGTCTCCTCTCCACGTTCCCCTACCTCTTGTTCCTGCAGCTTCTTCACTGGTCCCCATGATTCTTCAGAGGACAGTTTGTATGACACTCCAAAGTAGGGAATGTATTACTTTCCTAGGGCTGCTGCAAAAAATTACCACAAACTTAGTGGTTTAAAACAACAGACATTTACTCTCTCACAGTTCTGGAGGCCAGAAGTTGGAAAGCAAAGGCCACACTCCCTCTAAAGGCGCTAAGAGAGAATCCTTCCTTGCCTATTCCAGCTTCCGGGGGCTGCTGGTGTTCTTTGGTTTCCTTGGCTTGTGGCCACATTACTCCAATCTCTGCCTCCATTTTCTTCTCTGTGTGTCTGTTCTCCTTTGTGTGTCTCTTACAAGGACACTTGACATTGGATTTAGGGCCCACCTGTATAATCCAAGATAATTTCATCTCAAGATCCTTAGTTTAATTATATCAGCAAAGGTACTTTTTCCAAATAAGGTAACATTCGCAGTTTCCAGGAACCACTGCACCACCAGGGCTCCTCACCAAAAGACACAGATATCTTTTGGTGAGCAGCCCTGGTGGTGCAGTGGTTCAGAGCTGGGCTGTTAACCAAAAGGTCAGCAGTTCAAATCCACCAGCTGCTCCTTGGAAACCCTATGGAGCAGTTCTACTCTGTTCTACAGGGTTGCTATAAGTTGGAATCAACTTGATGGCAACAGGTTTTTTTTAATCTTTAGGTGAAGGTGACTTTTTTCAGCCTACCACAGGGAGCGCTATCTTCAAATCAGTTTTGTTACCTGATGAACTCCCTTAAATGCCTGTATCCACAATCTACTAAGGGCTTTCTCAAATTCCTTTCTGCCTCTGGATCTGCTTCTGTCTCTCCACTACCACATTATCGGGTTTCTGGTATTTCTGATAATTATCATAGTAATAAGTTACTACTTACTGAAGAAGTACTCTGCTTCAGGACCCATACTTATTACATACATTGCTTTATTTAATCCTCAAAGCCACTCTGTGAGATAGATCTTTATCTCCATTTTATACATAAGGAATCAGATTTAGGGAAATGAAGTAATTTACCCAGAGTTACACAGCTGATAATGGCAGAGCTGGAATTTGAACCATATCTATCTGGGTCCACAGTAGGAACGTTTAGCCACCACCCCTTCCCCAACTTTGTGAAGCTCTTTGGGCTTCTTAGGGATAGTTCTAAGTATAGTGCAAAGGTCTGACTAGAGAGGAGGAGAGCACAATGTTTACACAAACAAGCTTGCTGTTGAGGGTCTTTATACTAGCTGTTATTTATGATTGGCCTACCACATTCCTGACATTCTACATCCATTATCTTCAATTCTTCCAGCAACTCTGGAAAGTAAATCTGATCATGCCTGTGTTACAGGTGAAGAATTTCAGGTTTAAATAAGTCGCCACGTACTTGAGGCGAGCCCTCTGCCTGCCATTACCCCAGACTGAGGCCACAAGTTTTTCCAGAGTCTACCCACAGGCCCAAGACTCCCATATCCAGGGGAAAAAAAAAAAAAAAAAACCTAAAGAAGAGAACACGCACCCGCCCAGCCTGGATCTGCAGTCCGACCCAGTGTCTTCTAAACCAGTACGGTCAGCCTCCATTCTCAATCACAACCGAACCCTATATGCTCCTTATTCCCTGCTTGCCTGCTGGTCCTACCTACCCTGAGCCCTCCTATCTCCATTTCCCATCTGACTCATCTTTGTCTCCTCTGTGCCTCTCTCCCTTCCCTCTCTGGGTATATGATACCCCTTTCCCTCTTTGGTTTCCCCATACCCCCTCCACGCCTTTCCATTTTTTCTCTCCAATCCTTCAATCACTATGTGAATCTGTTTCCTTTTCCTTTTCTCCTACAGAGAAATAGTCTAGCACAGTGGTCATTCTAGATCTTTTTGCCTGACACTGAATCCTGGTTTTATTCCCCTAGTTCACGGTCTGACCTTGGGAAAGCCACTTAGGCTTTCAGTGTCTCAATTTCTTCATCTGCAAAACGGGCAAAGCAATAGACCTGATATCACAGGTTTCTGAGAGGTCTAAACGGTCGTATGTAGAGATTTTAGAAAGGTGTCTGGCATGCAGTGAGTGCTCAGTACGTTAGTTTTAATTATTCTCTTTTTTTACAATCACCTCCCTTTCTCTCTCAGCCGTATTTTGTTCTGCTGTAGCTAAAAAAAGAGAGAGAGAGTGTGTTCTGCTAAAACAGATACATTTATCTGTTTGGATAATTCATTATTTTTTAATTTGGCCTGTATTTATTAAATTCCTATCTTGAGCCAGGCACTCACTGTGCTAGAGGCTAGAAATAGAAAGGTGAATAAAACATGCTATTCTCCCAGGGTTTTATTAGTCTAGTATCTAGTCAATAATGTTTTGCCATGTTTTGATGAAATGGATGAAGTTACATATTTATGTATGTCTATGTATGCCAGTATAGTACATCTACGGATTTTGTCACTTACTTTTCCCCCCGAGTCTGTTCACTTTTCTCTGCCTATTCTGCCACCGTTGTGGTCCAACCACTACCACTCTAAGCTACATTAGTAAAATGATAGCTTTTCAGCAGGCCCTCCCCCAGTCTCTTTGACACCCTCTGATCTATTTTCTTTTCAGCGGCTGGAGCCATTTTTTTTTTCAAAGAGCAAATCTGATCCTGCCAGCCTGAGGCTTAAAATCTTTCAGTGGTCTCCTATTGCTCGCAGGTGAAATTAGCAAAACTTCACACAGCCCTGTGTAGTCTGCCTCTGCCTCCCTCTTCTGTCTCCTTATACACAGTGCTTCTCCCACTTTCTTTGGTTTACTATTAGTCCCTCCATTGCACCATCCTCTCTCCTCCTCAGCAGAACTTCAGACAACTTTCCCTCCTCCTGGAATCCTCTGCCTTACAACACCTTCCTCTGCTCTGCTTTGACAGGCTACCTAATCACCATTCAGATATCAGAAAATATTATTTCCTGGGGATACAGTCATGACCCTCTAACCCAGATCAAGGTTTTTTTTTTGGGGGGGGGGTGGCGGGGAGGGGTGGTCTGGTTAAGTGTATTCTAAGAGTACATGAGATTATTTAGACCTTAAAAGTAGTCTAGATCTGTGTCCCCCCCCCCCCCCCGCTTTTTTTAAGTAGAGCCCCTCTTCTTAGCTTGTATAATTCATTAGTGTGATTTTAAAACTAACATCTGTCTTCCCCACCTGGCTGAGTAGGTCTGTTAGGGAAGGAGTCCTATCTCTTTTGCTCACCATTCTATGTCTAATGTCCAGGGCAATGTCTCACTTACTGGAAGTGTTTAATAAATATTTGCTAAATGAAGACTGAATGAATGGATTTTTGTTCTGCCATTATGACATTTCCCCAATGTATCAGCAATTCTTTATTAAGAAAGTAAATTACCCTTAGCAGTGGGGCGTGGATATGAGGAAACTAACAGAGGGAACAAGAGATTATCTTGACCCAAAATTCAGTTTCGATGCTTTTACCTTATATGGACTTAGTGAGTCTACAGGAATCCTATTTGTATTAGGAATCTATAAATCACATTAAAAATGTAACTTTATATTTCTTGGGCTTGACTTTTACACCCTAAACTACTACCACTTGTGATTCTGAGAATTCAAGATATCGCCACTATTTCAGCTCTCCACATCCCTGATTTCTTGAAATCAAATTTTTTTCTGCCTTTAAGAAATAGATTGTGGTGTATATACAAACACACAAATATTTATTTAACAAAGCATTTAGCATTTCAACATTTTTTTACATATGTGATTTAGTGACATTAATTATGTTCATCATGCTGTGGAACCATTCCCCCGTCCATTTCCAAATTTTTCCATTGCCCTTCACAGCAGCTCAGTGTCCCCTAAGCAATGACTCCTCCTTTCTCCCTCCCTCCCACCCCCGGTAACCACTAAGAAACTTTGGTTTCTATATATTTGCCTATTCTGGATATTTCATGTAAGTGGGATCATGCAACATTTACCTTTTGTGACTGATTTATTTCACTCAGTATGACGTGTTTCAAGGTTCACCCATGTTGCAGCGTGTATCAGGACTTCATTTCTCTTTATGGCTAAGGAATGTTCCATTTTGTGTATGTACAGGTAGTCCCCAACTTACAAAGTATGCGAGTTAATGATGAACCGCACTTGTGACTGTCCTTTTATTTTTCGTACATCTTATCATTAGTAATATGTACCACATACAATGCCACAGCATGTAATTTGCTGATATTATCATTCTCAGATGTTCACTCACAGATGTTCAATGTCATAATTTATAAAGATACTGATAATAAAAGGTAATAATCATGAAAATCAAACAAAAAAAAGAGGTATTTGACTTATGTCAGAACCAATTTTCAGCGGAGTTGTCGAAATGGAACGCCATCATAAATCGAGGACTACTGTCCCACATTTTGTTTGTGCATTTATCTGTTGATGGACATTTGGGTTGTTTACACTTTTGGTTATTGTTCATAGTTCTGCACTGAACATTAGTGTACAAATATCTGTTTGCATTACTGCTTTCAATTTGACTTTTTTGCATATTACTTTCAGCCACCATGAATCTATTTAGAAGCTTAGAAATTACAATTTATTATACTGGTAAGATTTAAATTATAATGGGTCTATACATGAGGAGACCATTTCCAATAAGTTGTTAATCTTGAAAGCCCCAGCAAGCAATAAGTGTTTCTATATGAATTAAAACCATTATTGAAGGGTTCAAATCCTACTGGGCACAGACAGAGCAATTTACATAGATGTAGATCTCTCCCCATGCCCCCAAGTGGGTGAAAGCAGAATTTCCATGTGTTTAAAATGTGCAGAATAAAAAAAGAACATTTAGAAATTATTTCCTTATAATAATTGTTCTTTGAAGATAAGAAAGTTTTAATTAGATGTCATAGTAAATTTTATAGAATGTCAGCTGGAAAGAACCTTAAAAATCATCTCTCCAACCACTATAATTAGCAAATGAGGAAACCAATATTCAGAAATTGGTGGCTTAGTAGTGGTCAATAAAACACTGGCTACAGAGTCACGGACAGGCGAAGAAAAATGCCTCATTAGCCATTAATTTTGAAGATTATCTTAAACAGGAATATTCAAATAGATGTGGAGTAAACTATGCTGGGCACCTGAATATGCAGTGAAATTGGTAGGTATTTTAAATCTGCCTTATCTTATATTCCTCTTCTTATTGTCTCTATGAAACATTCTTTTACAATTCTCTAACATCCTGAAGAACCCTGGTGGTAAAGTGGTTAAGCCCTGGTTCCTAGCAAAAAGGGTGGCGGTTTGAAGCCACCAGCTGCTCTGAGGGAGAAAGATGTGGCAATCTGCTTCTATAAAGATTACAGCCTTGGAACCCTATGGAGCAGTTCAACTCTGCCCTATAGGGTCGCTATGAGCTGACTCGGAATTGACTTGCTGGCAACATTTTTTTTGTTTGTTTGTTTATTTTTTAAACATCCTTAAATTCCTTAGCAATGGGCAAGTTACCTAATGAGGATCTGTGCACATTTTTTAATACTTACAGAGTCAAGAACAGAATTAAAAACAAAACAAACAAATAGGATTAGGGTCCTTTATTTCCACATATTTGACCTGAGTATTGATAATGACAGTTACAGATCTAAGAGATCTCCTTGGTTGAAGAAATGTCTTTAGCACAAGGATTTATTTGGACTCTACCAGTATTAATGAGTGGATGCTTCATGTCACTCGATGCCAAGAGCTCCTCACCACTCCAAATAACATAAAATCACAGGATGAAACCCCTAAAGACAAATATCTCTAATTATGGGATGGAGATTGTTATGGTGATGGGAAAGAAGTGGTACACTGGGAGGTGATATGACTGATAATTGCCTTTGTAAATTTTTTTAACCTCTGTAATATAAATTTTAGATGCTGCACTGCCAGGACACATAATGAGGTCAAGAAAGTTTTCCAAGAGTCGGGAAAACTCTTCATTACAATATCTTGGGTCCGAACTGGGGTTTAGGAGTTTCGAGAGGGATGCAGCATCATTAATCCTTACGGTATCTGAAGAGAACCTCCCACGAATCTGCAGGCTCTACTTGCAGGAATCTTCTTTTTTGGTCATATTCTATGGTACCATACATCCTATAGGGTCACTATGAGTTGGCATCAACTCAACGGCACACAACAACAACCACAACGTATGTCAGATGGAGGTTTTGAAGTCAGCAAAACCAACTAGGAAGACTAGGAAAAGGATATTTTGAGTGAGGATATACCTTGGGAGATTTCTATTTGCAGAAGGAGGCAGTATCTGTTAATGGAATACATATGTGTTTGAGAGGGGGCTGTGAAAAAGAAATGACTAAGTAACAAATATTCTAGAGTCATGTGAAGTGTTATTTAACTTTCCTTCCTAATATTTCTGTAAAAATTAGAATATGCCAACCAGGTTAATTAAACCAGAATTGATGCCACATATTTGGAGAAAGCTAATATGCGGCAATACAGTGGATTACTAAGGAGGACTAATTGATGATGGATGGATAGATGGAAGGAAGGAAAGCAGGAAGGAAGGAAGGAAGGATGGGATGGATGAAGAGGGCTTCAGGAGAGAGTTAGGATGAGGAAGTTGAGAATCATAACATATTTGAAATATTTATTGAAATATCAACTATTTCTAGATTGGTGGTATTTCACATGAACAGTAATTGCTTACACTTTTAAAGCTTTCATGTAGGTATCATTCAGTCACGATACACGAGCAATAACAAACTAGAAATGAAAGTAAAATTGCATACATGACAAAGCACTGAGGCTCCAGGAGAAAAAAAAAATTTTTTTTGCCTCCTAAATGTCCACTTGATTATAGTGATCTTAACTGACTAGGTTCCTTGGACTATTTTAGCCAATCCCCATCATGGAGTACTCTAGTGGATAAAAAGAATTAAGGAACTTACTAGTTGTCCAGTTAGCCTCACCTTTAGTAACTATGACAACTTTTAAGATATTGAATTGCTTCCCTCTCTGCATGCTGAGTGAGCTTCACTTTTCCCATTTGTAAAATGAGGAAGCTAGACAAGATGATCTTTAAGGATTCTTTCAACTCATACTTTCTATTTCTCAGTGATTCTTAGTGATTCTCATTAAATGACACAGACTGCATCAGTTAGGTTGTGCATTCACTTCTTCTTATGTATTATAAAATGCTAAGAAACAGATGCAATGTAAGCGACACAACTTTCAAGTAATGCAATTTGTACTTCTATACCACCTGAAAGATCCCTGACGGCACAGTGGTTAGAGTGCTTGGCTGCTAACCAAAAGTCCGGTGCTTCCAACTCACCAGCTGCTCTATGGGAGAAAGATGCGGCAGTCTGCTTCAGTAACGATCACAGCCTTGGAAACCGTATGGGGCAGTTCTACTCTGATCTATAGAGTCGCTATGAGCTGGAATCTACTCCAGGGCAGTGGGTTTGGTTTGGTTTTGGATTTATAGTGCCTGAGGACAGGGATCACCCTAACTCCTTTTTTATAGGTGAGAAAATTGACCATAAAGATGAAGTGACTAACATGAGGTGACATGCTAGAGCTAAAGTTAGTACTAGAATGCTGGTACTGTCTTCCCAGTTCAGAGTCTCACATATCACTTTCCATTCAAATAGCTCTCGTTAAATGTTCCCAGATGATGCTCATGCAATCTGACCAAGACCCACATCTGGACTTTACAAATCTTGCCTTGGCATTTAGGATGCAGTTATTTGCACTGAGAAAATAATTCAGCATGCTACAGCTGCTCATTCATATGCATAAATCTAGGTAGATAACGATTTAGAGAAAGAATATATCTTGCATTGTAAGTAAGCTTCTTGGATGGTGTACATACTGTCACATTTATGAGAACCTTCAGATACAGAAGATGTCTGTATTCTCTAGGGTATGAATTATATATTCATTTCAAACTTTCTTCATATCTTTGACCCCACAGTGAAAGACACTATGTGTCTAACTGTGGTTTAAGCTCTGTGATGGCGGTTACCACGAGTAAGATCAAATTTCTCTTCTTGCTGAAAAAAGTAAGTACTTTTCTTTCTGAATTGGTCTCATACTTTAAAAGGAGAGAAAAAAGATTATTTACATGAGTTGCCACTTTAAAATACAGTAAGGTATTCAAAGAAATTTCTAGTGATGCCTTAATGACTTTCTCTTGGATCATAGGGGCATTTGTCAGGATTGGATTCAATTATACCTCATCCCACCTCACTGTTTCTTTGCTCACATGCAAGACCAAAACCAAACCCGTTGCCACTGAGTCGATTCCGACTCATAGCCACCCTATAGAACAGAGTAGAACTACCCCATAGGGTTTCCAAGGAGTGCCTAGTGGATTTGAACTGCCGACCTTTTGGTTAGCAGCCGTAGCTCTTAACCACTACACCACCAGACTTTCCTCACATGTAAAGGAGCCCATGATTAAAGGGAATGAAGCCTAAACAGGTTCATTGTTTCACTAGCTGAGGAGTTTTAGCAAGATTTATGAACTTTCTTGGCAATCTGTATTTACAGGCAAGGGATAAATAATATAGAGTTGAATGACATGTGAACTTCTTAGTTCTCCTGCAGCCTCACCCATCCCTAGTAAAACCACTGAGACATGACAGATGCATGCAGACAGGGTGATGTATGCTAGAAACCAAACTTGGCCATGCACTCCATGTGATTTTGCCCAGTGTCCCAGGCACAGGGAGTCCAAGCCTGTAAGCGCAAATGACAATTTCTGAAGGGTCCCCAAGTGCACAGACTTTAATGTGCATACGTAGCACTTGGGGATCTTGTTGAAGCTGAGATTCTAACTTAGTAGGCCTAGGTCGGGGACTGAGATTCTGCATTTCTAACAAGCTCCCAGTTAATATTTATGCTGCTTGTCCACAGACAAGCCACGTTTTGTAGAGCAAGGCTCTAGAATAATTTAGACTAACCACCTCTTTCCCCAGTTATCTGCTTGGTGTACTCCCTCACTTCATTCGGGTCTCTGCTCAAATAGCCCCTTATTAGTAAGGCCTTCACTGTCCACAGTGTATCACTAAATAGTACTGTCTGTCATTTTCACTTTTGCTCGACTTCGTATTTCTTCATACTGCCTATCAGCACCTGACAGATTTTATATTTATTTATTGTTTTTCTTCTCCCATTAGAATGTAAACTCCACAAGAGAGGGACTTTTTGGTTGGACACTTTATCACCTCCCTAGAACACTGGCTGAGACATATAAGAGTTCAGTAAAAATTATCTCTTGACTGAACGAATGTATAAGTGAATAAATAAACCACCTGGTCACTCTGCCACCAATTTCATAAACCAGACCACACTTCTAAGTATCAGGCAATAATTGACTCTGACGCTTGGGTCTTTCTTTTAGGAACTCAAGTGTCCTTCAACAGCAAGAAACAGGTTCACCATATTAAAGAATGCAGGATGGAGGAAATAAGGCTGTTCTCCACCGTCTACTCAACTCCCTGCTCAATGATGAGGGTCATACCATCAACTCCCTCTTTGTTACCTGCTGAAGCCCTTGCAATGTCCTAACAATGCCTGGAGTGGTCATATTAAAGACATAAGGTCAACATGGCAATTAGTCGTCTCTATTTTGTGCTTTATTTAATAATTTTCATTGTCTACCTGCTTCACCTAGTGAATGTCTGGCGGTTTATTATTTTGACCGCAGTCAGTTATCTCACGCTAAATACAGGTATTATTGTAATAATGAGGGGTAACAAATACTGTAAAGATTTGCCCAGATATGAATCAGGGAAATGCTCTGTTAGGGCCCTTTTAAACAAATGCATAATTAGGTTGTAATCAATGGCTTTTTCATTATTTATTGGTGTTAAAATTGAGTTCTGCACTTTTAAAAAAAAGTTGGAGGCTTAATAATTTTTTCTTTGTGCTGGTATTACAGAGCAACAGCTGTATGTTTTCTGCGATGCAGGAGAAAGGGAGTTTATCTATTAGTGCCCACTAAAGGTTCTGTAACGCAAAGAGGGATCATCTTAAAACTACATCAACACCAAACGGACTCATCTACCATCGCTGTATCTAATATTAAAACCCCAAGCCATTCATTCAATCTTCGTTCAGCAAATGTTGATTAAGCACCACTATTAATATTTGTCAATAAATTGAACGTGTTATGTTGAACTTCTAAAACAAAGGGAGACCTAGTCAATAATTTGGGAATAAACTATATTGAAATTCATACTGAGTGAGATAGCTCAGAGATCAAATACGTAAGAGAAGCGCCCTCCCTCTCTAGGAGCTCACTCAGTGAAGAAATGTGCAGACCATGATAAGTGACACCAAAGATCTGAATTCAGGTCTCAGGAGCTCAGAGAAAGAATCGATCAACACTGCCTGAGCAGATTAAAGATGGCTTCATAGTGGTGAGTAGAAATCCTACAGGTGGAGAGGGAGAAAGGGAACTCCAGGTAGAAGAACCCATATGAACAAAGCTACAAAAACATGACAGTTCAGGACCCCCCTGTAAATGTGCAGCAGGGGGAGAGTGAAAAGAAATGGTGATGGTGGGTGGTGGTGCTGCGGGTGGGGAGGGGGTGTGGAGTTTGGCTAAGACCATATAGTGAAGGGCAAGGGGTTTGTGGACAGGCATCCTGGAGTGGTATCCTTCAGAAAGATAATTCTGAAAGCAATGATGAAGATAGCTGGGAAGGGCAAAGAAAGAGGTATATGTATGTATGTGTGTGTGGGAATGGGTGAGTTATGTTTCCTTGGGTGAGTGGTGTTGATGTAACGTCTCTCTCTCTCTCTCTCTGGGTAATATATACCTTTAATTCCCTAGGAATTAAAGTTTTTATAAAGTTTAGGTTTTAATTTTTAAAAATTAAGATTTTTATAAGAATTGATTTCCCATAGTGCGCAAACGGAATTCTTTCTGAAGTATCAGATTCTTGTTGCTAGTTGCCATCAAGTTGATTCTGACTCATGGTGACCCCATGTGTGCAGAGCAGAACTGCTCCATAGGGTTTTCAAGGCTGTGACCTTTCAGAAGCAGATCGCCAGGACTTACTTCTGAAGTGTCTCTAGATGGGTCTGAACCGCCAATCTTTTGGTTAGTAGTTCAGCGTATAACCATTTGTGCCACCCAGGGAATGCCTGCATATCCTTAAAAAAAAAAAAAGGAAACAAAATAGCTTCATTGTTTTCTTATTATTAATGTAATACATGTTAAGTTCAAAGGAAGCAGGGGATACAAATCAGATTTAAAAAGATAGTAAAATTAATCACAGTTATACCAGCAGAGAGAAACATTGTTTGTATATGACTCTTCAATGTGGCTTCAATTTTACAATCTAGAATAGACACTGAACAAGACTGATGTTTGATAAAGTAATTCAGACAAGTGGGGTCAAGCTCATTGTGAGCAGAAGTGAGTATAAGAACTTTGGCCTACTTTGCAGAGTGAAGCTTGCCAAGGGGGACGTTTCATTGCTACATTGTGATAATTATAAATTAATTGGCAATTAATTACCTCCATTTTGTGCTTTATTCAATAATTTTTACAATTGTTGATAGTTATTTCAAAACATATGAAAAACACAGTTGGAAATGACTTCATATTTTGGAACACATACTTCTTTAGCATTTCCTCTGTCTTTGATGCAAAAATGAAAAGGAAAGTGGATAAGTGTAAGCAATAAAAATAAAGAACCCCTTCAGCTTTCAATTCTCTTCAAGTGGAAACTCAAGTATTGGAAATGGTAAGCTTTTATTCATTCTGTCAGCAAATATTTAAGGAATATCAATTATGTGTGGCACAGTAGAGATAGATCTATCAGTGAACAAAATATAGATATGGTCTCTGTGTGCACAGAGCTCACCGTGTTATAGTTTAGGAAGATATTTTTTCTCCCTTCTCTTCAGAGTAGAAATTCCACCCATTTTTAAGGTGTGGCTCCATTCCCACATTTCTGTGAAGTCCACTTGCACTTTTCTGGCACATGTAGGTCTATCCCTTCTCTGGCATTCCATAATTCCTAGAGACAGTGCCTGTTATGGATCAAACTGTGTCCCCACAAAATATTTGTTGTAAATCCTAACCTCTATGCCTGTGGTTATAATCCCATTTGGGAATGGGTTGTCTTTGTTATGTTAATGAGTCAGGAATAGCATAGTGTGTATTTTGAGCCAATCTCTTTTGAGATATAAAAGAGATTAAAACAAGCTAGCAAGCCGAGATAGGGGAAGGGAGATGCCAAGCCACAAGAAGATTGTGCAGGAGAAGCAGGCCAGAAGAGATAAGGAGCTTCCTCCGGAGCCAACAGAGAGAGAGAAAGCCTTCCCCTAGAGCCGGCACCCTAAATTCTGACTTTTAGCCTCCTAAACTGTGAGAAAATGAATTTCTGTTTGTTGAAGCCACCCATTTATGGTATTTCTGTTACAGCACTGCTAGATAATTGAGAGAGTGCCATTATCATACAGTTTGGCCATATGCCGTCAGGAACTGATATAAATATATAAAAGTCTTTTCTCCTTAATAAGATAAAAAATTCCTTGAAGACAAAGACCATGCTATATTATTTTTTTGAGGGGGGGGGCAAGCATTTTCTGAATATCAAGTAATACTGAACAAGGCATCTAGAAAATTCCCAATAAAAGCATTTGAATGTGACTGAAAAAACATTCACTGGAAGCCTCGTTCTTCTTGACTGTATTAAAAGAGATGTAAATAAAATCTTGTCTCAGCATGGTCTTAAGGGTTGGACACTTCACAATGGTGGTGCAAATGAAGAGGACCTGGTGACAATTTCCTAATGAAATCTCATGGAACACTCTTCTTTATACTTGTTATTTTAAAGGCAAATTGTTCATTATTTCCTAAAGATGTACATTTTAAATGTCCCTACATGACTAAAACAACAATCCAATCACTTTTCCATTCCAAATAACGATTAAATTAAGGCTTGGTTACACATGAAATTTGCAAAGGGGGAGAAAAAGATTGCTTGATGTTGTCATTATCACATTTCCAACTGACTGAAAGTTGTGACAAATTAGAATACAGGTAGACTATTAAAACAGGGAAATCATTCTGTAACTCCAATCTGTACTTTGGCATTTTGAAGGAAGCTTGTGGTGGTTGTTATTCGCAGGTTTCTTTGGAAGCACTTTAAAAATCAATTTATATGATTTATAAGACATTCTTTGAACATGCATCTTGATAAAGTACAGCATAGTATCCAAATTAAGTACAGTATATTGCTTAAAGGAAAACAAGCTGTAAGGAAGGGTCAGAAGAAAGATGAAGATTTATACTGATAGAACTAGGCCATTTTTGTCCTTTTTTATAAATCTTTAAGGCTTGAAATCATTCTGTTCAAGGTTATTTGAATAGCTATCTTCACTATCATGAGTTTCTAATGGTGTAACTATGGGCCAAACCATCTTATCTCCTATAGAATTGTTTGAGATGACATTTTTCTATAACAGGTAAACAGCCAGTGACATTTACGACATTTATGCCATGCTTCAGGTGATGGTGAAAGACATGGAGTTTGAGACTGAAAGAAAACAGCTATCAAGTAAAACAGGAAGAATTCCATGAAAAAGTTACTATTCCTATATGGAGTAGAGTTTGTTAACCAAATCATGCTAACTCAGATGTTTTCATTTTCTGCTTTATGATGGATAATTTTGGAGTCACTTACCCTATTACTAGACATGTCTACTAGTGTTTAAGATGTAGAAAGTCTTCCTAAAACTGTCTGGGAATAGTATGTTCCTTTGGTGTTATCATCATCCATTTTTGACAATCATGAGTCCCCTCCTTCCCACCTCTGTAGCCAGTATTTGTGCTAGGTCAACTGGAGAAAAAAATTTTTTTTTCTTTAAATTTTGCATAACTTAATTGCAAATTCTAATTCTAAAGCCAGGCACAAATGGAAGCAACTTACCAAACACACAGGACAGAATGTGTTTTATGTATTCTTGCACAAAATGTAAAACTGGTAAGCATTAATGGCAAAATCTAAGATGTCACAGGCAAGACACAAACCTTAAGTCTTCCAGACAGCTATAGTGATTGACTTTAAGAAAGAATCATTCAAAAACGTCAACCAAAAACCAAACCCATTGTCGCTGAGTCGATTCTGACTCATAGCAACCCTATAGGACAGAGTAGAACTGTCCCATAGGGTTTCCAAGGAATGCCTGGTGGATTTGACCTGCCGACGTTTTGGTTAGCAGCCACTGGTCTTAACCACTGTGCCACAAAGGAGCCCTTTATACCCATATGCACAGAGGCTCTTCCTTGATGGCATCTTGTGCCCTCATCTTCAGCTGTTTAATTCTCTTCTCTGCTAGCCACGTGGACCAAAAGAAATTAACTACATTTCTTGAAGACAGAAGCTATGCTTCTCTTTTTTTTTTGTACAAGATCTAGCCCACAGTGGTGTGCTTAAATACGTTTCATTAACCAAGGCGCAATCTCTATACAGCTTTGCTAAGAAATCAACCACAGAGTAAGTTTCATTTCACTTGTCTCATTGAGCCTCATTTGATTACAGAAACAGATGTTTGAACAAACCAAAGAACAAGGTATGGCTAATTCAATTTATGACATCTCACCAAGTCTCAGGATTTACAGTGATATAGTCCAAACACGGGTAGTGTCCAAACACGGGTAGTATAGCAGAAAATGGGGGAGTGGGGGACACAACAAGGACATACAAAAGCCACATTAGTGTTACTGAGAATGTTAATGCCACAAGGAGAGAATATGGTCTATGGATCATGGTCTATTTCTGCAAATGAAGTATCTCCCCCTTGCTTCCTAAATCTTAATGAATTGTTTTTGTAGTATCTATTTCTGACCAAAAGTGTATACCAAATAAGACTATAAATGAAATAAAGCTGATGCTGATGGCTATTTATTTGAATTCACATATCAAACAGGACTTTCCAGCTGTCTGATGTTTTCCTGGAAGATTACGGGTAACAAAGTTTCATGTTCCTTGGACAAGACTTATCAATTTTTCACCATAGGTGGCTTTTGTAATTATTTTTTTTAAAAAAACATTACTGGTGGTAGCTCTAGTTATCATCGGTAATCAGAAATGTGGGTGCACATTCACACAGAAACAATATCAGAGCATTGTAAGTGTGGGTTCCTACTGACCTTCAGGTTGGTATTGTGCTATAATGGTCACTGTCTGCCCAGCTCCCTTTAGTGCAGCAGCTGCCTGCTCGTGGGATGCTCCACGGAGGTCAATGCCGTTCACCTGAAAAAGAAGAAGCCAGAGAATTTTGGTATTTCATAGGGCATATCATTCTGATGATCAGAAGACAAAAGCTTCCCGAAGTTGAGAGGCTGACTAAGAGTATATCATGTGTCTCAAACTTCCTCATGCCCAAGCTTCACGCTTCTGGTAAATTTTAGTTAGCAGAGGCATGAGAGTTCATCTGCTGGAGTTTGTACATGGTCTGACCAGGTGAAAAACTTTTGTCTAGCCATGTCAAATATGATTTCAGTGTGTGTGCTGAATCCACCTCTGTGGGTTTCCTAGATATCTGATGTAGACAGGAACCTTCAAAATTCGAGGAAAAACAGAACAATAAAGAGAGACACATATAACGTACATGGACAAGTATGTGTTGACAGATCAATATATTCAGATGAGGTTCTTGGGAGATTATACGGAATGGGACTGGCTGCCTGCCAAATCCCTCTCTTTGGTCAACTGTCTGTTCCTGTCATCCTGAGTTTGGTTAGACAGCCCTGAGCTTTGTTCCAAAATAAACTTGACGGCCACGTTTCTCATGCACAATTCCAGAATGAATTCCGACAAAACGAAGTAAAGAATGCCTGGAGTTTATGTTGATGTTGCTAGCTCCCATTTTGGGGCTTATGTTAAAAAGAAAAACAGAGCATCTGAAAAACAAACACAAAATGTTGTCGGAAAAAAAAAGCACTCTTAAATCAAATGAGAAGCGAAGCTAAATCTTTCTTGAATCAATTCAGTCTAAGTCCATACAATATAACTACTGAGTGCTCCTCAACGGCAGGGTTCTGTGACTGTCCCAGGAGATGGACGGTGGATGGGGACAGAGGTGGAAAGGCAAATCCCCAAGAAGATTTTCTGCTTAAACTGAACACATGGTAAGTCTAGTTTTCTAACCTACACAGGGCTAAGTTTTTGAAGATGATATCAGATTTCTGCTTCCTTGGCTATGGGCGATAGTCCGTGAAAGAATGCTAAGACTCATTAGTTTATCTACATGTTACAGTGTATAATCATATCCTGTTGCCTTTCTTCAATCCTGCTTGACAATGGTTTTTGGTGGGGGGTGGGGGGGCAAAAAGTTAGTACTTTTAACTGTTTCCTTGTCACGCATGGAACATGCATAACCTTCAATTCCACATTCTGGTCCTGTCATATGACCTCTCTGAGCCTCACTTTTCTCCCGCATCAGAGGAATGGGGCTGTTAGGTTATTTGAGACTAAAACTTTCTTAAACTATAACATTCTAGATTTTCTCCTTAGTGAGTAAAAATCATTTCAGAGACTGTCTTCCTAGGGATGAGTCAGAAGTATGACTCAGAGAACTGGGAGAGACAGGAAAGATAATTTGATCCAGGCCCCTGCCTACAGGAAGCTGAATGGGCAAACTTTATGAGCCAATGATCCCTTATCTTGTCAACCAATTAGGATTAAATTTTTATTAAAAGATGAAGTATGAGTATAGTAAGTAAATAAATTGTAACATTTCAGAAAGGTATAAAGGGAAAAGTAAAGTCCCCCCACATTTCCTACTCTCAGAGGTAACCAATGTTAGCAATTTCTTGTGTACACTTTTTAGAAATTCTAGATGCACATACAAGCACATAACTTTATGCTTATTTCTGCTTTTTTCTCTCTATATTTTAATGTTATCTCCTTTTCATCAGAATGAATAGAGTTACAACACATATACAAATCTATAACTTTTTTGTTTTGTTTTTCACTTAACAATAGATCTTGATCATCTTCCATATTAGTTCATATCATTCTACCTGATCCCTTTTTAATGGGAGCCTTGTGTTCCATGGTATGGATGTACCAACATTTTCAACCAGGCCTTTATTATAAGGCTTAAGGTTGTTTCCAGCTTCTTGCTATTACAAAGAGAACTATAATGAATATCTTCATGCATGAATGTTTGTGTACTTATGAAAGTGTTTCTGATGGATAAATTCCCTAGAAGTGGACTTCCTAGACCAAACGGTATATGTATAATTTGTTTCTTTTAATTTACAATTGCACATTTTAAAAATGATTGCTTATTCAGTAAACAAACAGAAATTAATAGAGACGAAAACAAAAACAAGCTGTAATCTCATTGCCCAAATAACACATTGATAAAATAAAATTAATATATGTACATATGTGTATACATGAAAATTAAAGCAGTACAGAAAGGTATAAAAATAAAAGCCTCTTCCTACTTCCTATCATTCTTCCCAAAGGTAACTATATGGAAGACTCCTTGTATATACTACTATTTATTTTTGTTATGAATATAAACAGGCTTGCAACATATACTTTCAATTTTTTTCACAAATAGGATCATATTCTACACATTGTTTTATAACTTGATTTTTCACTCTCTAGGAGAGAATTTCCCATTCACATATTCTTACACATTGATCTCATTCTTTTAATAGCTTTGGCGTGTTCTATTATTCGATGTAAAATTCTTTTACCTGCATGATCAATTGCTTCAGTGTTTTATTATTATAAATAACGCTGTCAGGAATATCTACAGGGTAAACTTCTAAAAGTAAGTTGTTGGGTAAAGCATATGTGTGTTAATTGTTGGTAGCCACTGCCAAATTGCCTCCAAAAATGTAGCTTAACTTATATTCCCACAAATAATATATGACTGTCTATTTCCTTACACTCTTCAATTATGAGTGAAGTTAAGCATTTTTTTATATGCTCATTGGTTATTTACATTTAATTTTACATAAAATGCCTGTTCATTAATTTTATCTAGTTTTTGTTTAGCTAGCTTGTTCCTTTGAAAATTCTTCTGTAAGATTTCTCTGCAGATTAAGAATATGCGCGTCCCCTTTCAGAAAACTATTGTAAATATTCTTCCTAGCTTTTTGCCTTTTAACTTTAAAAAAAACTTTTCCCTTCTGTGTTATTTCTTGTCATATGAAATTTAAATTTTTTTCTGTAGTCAGTTATAATTGTTTTCCCCTTTTTGGCTTTTGAGTTTTGTATTATATCTTCCTCTCACTAATATATTTAACAAATTAACCATATATTTTCCTCTAGTACAACCATAGTTTAATTTTTAATCATTTAATCTTTGGTTCACTGGAATATACTTCGGTGTTTGACGTGAGAATCTAGCTCCCCTCCCCCCCGCCACCGCCCAAATGAACAATCACAGTTTCCCGGACATTTCTGCATAGCATCAAATTTCAACACCTTTCCTCATTCTGGTTATTCTCAGAACTTTTCTCAGTTAATGCACTAAGAGAGTATGGAAAAGTAGGAAAGAACAAAAGATTTAGAGTCAGACAGACCTGAGTTCATATTTTGAGTCTACCAGATAAACTTAGGTAACTGGGGAAAGTTGCTTAGCTTTTTTCAAATCTCAGTTTCCTTGCCCACAAATGGTATAATAATATCTACCTATCAGGTTGAATGAAATTTAATCTGAATTAAATGAGACAACATCTATAAAAGCCCTAACAAAGTGCTTAGTACAAACAAACACTCAGCAAATAGCACCTATTATTAGTATTTGTTCAGAGAGCTGTGGTTGTAAGTGAAAAAATAAAATCTAATGGAAATTAATATAGAATGTAATATATGGTTACTTCATGATCTGTTGTTGTTGTTTTAAATACAGAATTTCAGCACTGGAAGAGCCTTAGAAACCTGTTCATCCAGCACTTACACATTGGAGATGATCCTCCAGGGGAAAGGGCTCACCCAAAGCCATACAGGAGTTAGCATAGGGTCAGGGCCAGCCCAAGGCTCCTAGTTCAGCTTAGGGTCCTTTCCACTGCATCAGCCATGCATGTTTGTTTGCTTTCCACTAGGACAGTAACAATAAAATCTTGTTCATCTTAGGCTTACTTCTACATGGATCTCTGCATTTGTAGAGAATTTTGTTGTGGCTTTTATCCTGAACACCACCACACTGCTCTTGTCCCTGTTGATCTTCCTCCTAGTTTTAGCAAACATGCTCTCCTCAAGTCTTTCAAATTTGTCAAGGTCATTTTGATTCTTATTTCTATCCTTGAGGTTTGAATTTTTATCAGCAAACTTCGCTCAAATAACATTTTCAGAGGCATTCAGTTTACAGCATTGTTATGACATTTAAAAATACCAAATGTGACACAGCCTCATATATTTATTACTTGTTTTTCTGCTTCATTTTGAGTTTTCTTGAAGCATAGACACTGGGAGATTGGATGTCATCAATCATTGTTGAGATTGATAATAATAATCATTGCTAATATTCATTGAGCATCAGACATGTATTAGGAGCTTTATATATATATTACCTTATTTAATCCTCAGGTGGCTTAAATTATTTTTCCCATTTTACAGATAAAAGAAACTGAGCTCAGAGACAGTCACTAACTGACTCAAGGTTACACAGTCCAGAAGAGGCTAAAGATTTAAAACTGTGTAATTGAAAATTCTGAGCTCATAACCACCAGTTTCTACTGTCCTTCCTTTAATATCTTATCCAGTTTTAAGGGTCTATGCTGACATGATTGCAGTTCTGAAACTTGCCTTTCAGGAACATAACGCAAGCTCCGTCCGGCTGACAGCACATAATTGGGTGCGGCACACTGGTCTGCTCTGCCATGACCGGAAGCAACCTAGTCTACACCTTATGGTCCAGCTCATGAGGATCAGATCATGCAGGGATGAAGCAAAAGGCTTTGTTCAGGTTAGAAAATTTTCATCTATTGCTTCCTCCTTACGTACATAGCTGTCAGCGGACCATAAAGGAAAATTAAATTCTAACTGGTATGATCTCCTTCTCACAACCATGTTGGTGATGAATAAAAATTTCAGCACTTCTTGTTGACCTCAGAAGAGCCCTACTAGTTAAGCATTTGGCAGCTAACCCCATTAGCTACTCTGTGGGAGAAAGGACCTGGCAATCTGCTCCCGTAAAGATTACAGCCTAGGAAATCCTATGGGGCAGTTCTACTCTGTCATATAGGGTCACTTGCTTTGAGTCAGAATCGACTTGATGACACACAATAACAAGTTGCTGTAGGTTTTTTACAGATGCTAACATGGAGATGAATGGGGCACCGTGTCCAGGGTCAGCTTTTTTTGCTTTTAAAAGATAAGCATTATGTTTGTTATTTGAGTCTCTAGCGTTCCTGGTGTGGGACTCCAGGAATTCCCTGAAGAAATTACACCATGTTCTCTAGAAATATTTCTCTATTTTTAGTATTATGGAATGTATGACAACAGAATCGGAGAACTTCAGAAATGAGGAGGACCTCTGTGATCATCTTAAACATCCAACTTACACATATAGAGTGATTTAATCACATTATTCTTACACCCTACTACCACACTTAGTTATCTAGGGATGCAATAACAGAAGTACCACAAGTGGATGACTTTAACAAAGAGAAATTTATTCTCTCACAGTCTAGGAGGCTAGAAGTCCAGATTCAGGGTGCCAGCTCCACGGGAAGTCTTTCTCTCTCTGTTGGCTCTGCAGGAAGGTCCCTGTCATCAATCTTGCCCAGCTGAGGAGCTTCTCAGCACAGGGGCCCTGGGCCCAAAGGATGTGCTATTCTCCTGGCTCTTGTTTCTTGGTGGTATGAGGTCCCCATGTCTCTCTGCTTGCTTCTCTCTTTTATATCTCAAAAGAGATTTACTCAAGATACAATCTAATCTTGTAGATTGAGTCCTGTCTCATTAACATAACTACCTCTAATCACACAATACTGGGAATCGTGGCCAAGCCAAGTTGACACATGTTTTTGGGGGACACAATTCAATCCATAATACCCACCATTGTGACTTTTTAATTTTTCTGATTCAGCCATTTCTGCATCCTTTCACATGCTGTTTCTTCTCTCTAGAACATAGTTTCTCAGCCCTCCCTCACCTGGAAAACCTCTCTTAGTCCTTAAAGACTCAGTGTGAACTGACTTGTAGAATGGGCTTACTTTTGAGCTCCTTAAGGTAGGAGTGTCGTACCTCATCTTATTAGAACTTGTGTCTGTGGCATTGTGCCTAACATATAGTAGGTGCATAATAACTGAAGAGGTGAGTAAATGAGCAAGTGAATGAATGAATAAAATATTCTCACTACATTTCCCAGGCAAATTATCATCTAACCTCTATGTGACGTTGACTTCACACTGATGAAGAACTCACTATTTTTCAGGGACCTCCATTCCATTTGAGGTCAGTGCTAGTGATTTAAAAAGAGTTCTTTCTGTTGAATCCGAATCATCTTCCTCTACTTTCTACCTCTTAGTTCTGGCTCTGCCCTCTGAGGACTCACAGAAAAATATCATTCCTTCTTCTACATGATTCCCTTTCTAATATCTGGAGATAGTCTTTTCTCTTCTAGGGTAATGACCCACTCCCTTCCCCGTTCTTCCATACTATATTCCCCAAATGACCATTTGCCTCTGCTTGCATACTTGTCCAGTGACAGGGAACTCTTTACTTCCTTAGGTTGCTCATTCCATTTTTGGATGGCTCTTATGGGTGTTATTCCTAGGATCTTGATATTATTTAATATCTCATCAAAGACTCAGTTCTGTGGGATCAAGTATGACTACATGGCTACTCATTGTGTGGCTACTGTCCTTTAATGTGTGCCTAATGCAGTGCCCTGGTGGTGTAGTGGTTAAGTGCTACGGCTGTTAACCAAAAGGTCAGCAGTTTGAATCCACCAGCTGCTGCTTGGAAACCCTATAGGGCAGTTCTGCTCTGTCCTATAGGGTTGCTATGAGTTGGCATCAACTCGATGGCAACAGGTTTTGGTTTTTTAGTGTAGCGTCTAGAGCTAACACAATGCTTTTATGAATTCAATTTCTTTAAAATATCTATTTTAGTCATTTCCCTCGCCAATTTAAGGGAAGGAGTGAACTAAAGTAACACATAGCTGTTGTCAAGCAATTTATTGTTCAGTGGAGAATAATGACAGGTAAAAACACAGTCGGAGCACCAGGTGGTCAGTGCTATGACAAGATGAGGTCGGAATGCTATGGAAACACAGAAGAGGGGCCTTTCAAGGCATAAGGAGGAGAGAAAAGGTGTTCTGGGGAAATGACATCAAAGACAAGATCTGCATGAGTTAGTCAGATGAGGATGGCTGAGGGTACCCATACAGGGTGGGGGAGGGAGAATTCTCAGCAAAGGGAGAAGTATATAAGAAGATCTGGAGGTAAGAGAGGGCCTGGAACATCTGAATGAAGAAAAGAAAGCACTTTGCTGTGGCAGAAGAGTAGGGAGGAAGGTGAGTGGAGAGGAGATGCGAGATCAGTTGATGAGATGAAGGTGGTAAGGGTGACAATGGTGATGATGATGATGGCTGACATGCATATAGCACTAACGGTGTGCCAGGCACTGTGCTAAGCGTTATATATATATCTCTATCAATTATCTTAACCTTCATAACAGCTTTGTGAAGTAAGAACATACAACAATCCCCATTTTACAGAGGTGAAAACTGGGGCACAGACAGATTAAGTAATTTGTCCAAGGTTATACATCTAATATTTGACAAAACCAGGAATTAAACTGAGGCAGTCTGGCTTAAGAGTCCCATTCTGTATTCTTAACTACCATGTATTACTGCCTCTCAAGGGTCTGGCGGTACAGGGCATAAGAAGTGATGTTAGTGAATTTGGAATTTATCTTGACTGCAATGGAGAGCCACTGAAGTATTTTAAGCTATGGGATATTATTTTACCGTCATTCCTATATCCCAGGAGCGCCTACAGCTAGAGAAAATGCAGGGGATACGCTGGAAGCATTTGTTTACTGCCAGCCCTGTAACTAGCTTTCTGGCTTGGAGTGATCCCTGGGGCGATGCTTCTCAAAAGGCAATATCACCGACCCTTGGGGCTACCGAGGTTTCCTATTCCAGTTCATGCCATCTGCTCACTCTGAAAAGTGTCATGGGAAGAGAAGTGTCATGGAAGAACATTGGGTGTAGACTTGGGAAGGCCAGGACTGGAATGCTGGTTCCATCTTTTACCAGCTCTTTACCTTGGGAAAGTTATTTAACCTCTTTGAGCTTCAGTTTACTCATATGTTCATAAGATGATAATCCTTACTTTGCACAGTTGTTGTCAGGGTCATTGGCAGTAATGCAAATCAAATACTTAACATAATACTTGGCACATAGTAGATACTTGATAAATGACTTACATTTGTGATATAGCCTGTCTATTACCTATGAAACAGAGCTTTAAAGTGGCTTTTTGTCAGCAATAATAAACAAAAAAATAGATTTGGTACAATTGTTTAGAATAAGAGTAGCTAAGAACTAAAAATTTAACTGAATTATTAATTGTAAAAAAAATACAAAGAGGTGAACCAGTGGGAGATGGCTAGATAATTGGCACAAGACTTCAATTAAAATCAGTCAGGTACAGAACACAGGGGGCTGTATCAAGCAAATTATTTCACAGTTAGGGGTCTAGGTGGGACGTGGCAGTGGGCAGTAGGGAAGAAATTGGGACAGAACCGAAAGTTATTTTTACTTTACTTACAGAAACTAGGGGTAGTGAGGTGTATTGTCAGAGTATTAAATAAATGTAGAGAAGGCACTCACCCTTTCTCAAGAGGAAAAAAAAAATTTTTTTTTTTTCCTGAAGTGATGTGATGCAGTGAGGTAGAAAGTTGGGTTCTGCTGCTGACAGTGCCACTAACTTGCGCCAGCCAGCCAATGAGAAGCTCTGGGCTGGAGAGCCTTCTGAAAAAGGAAGGGGCTGGGCCCCACCATCTCTAGGGTACCCTATGGTTATAAATTCCATGATTTAAATAGCTTAAAAGTAACATCTGAAAAGTGTTTAACGGTTAGTAAATTGTTTTCCCACCTCACATTTCTTATCAAGCAAGGTGAGACGTAAACAAACAAATATAATAAAAACATTCACATGTATTAAGTGATCCTTATCACATAATTGTGAAGGAAGCAGGGAAACTATAAATATCCCGTTTGATCTGTAAGGAAATTGCATGAAGAACAGAAATTGAGGTGACTTTATCAAGGCCAGACAGAAGGAGAGGAGCCAGGGTGGAAGTTAGGTCTGCTGATCCCTAGACTAGTGCTTCTTACACCTCAGAGAGATGAGTCAGACACTGTCCTTTATCACCCTGGGGGAGTCAGCCATGTAAAATCTAAAGTAACAAGGCAGAATATAATAATTGTTAAGTGCAGGTACTGACAGGGAGGGAGAAGAGATTCTAACTGAAGGACTCTGGAACTGTTGGAGGATATAAGAGTTGGCCTGAGCCTTCTTTGAAGGTTAGATCCAATTTTGCTAAGTGGATGTCACATGTTTGTGTGTGTGTGTGGGGAGGCGGGTATTGAGGATGAAAGGGAAAGGAGAGGAATATTCCAAGATGAGGCAGCAGCCAGAATAAATGGCACAGCCATGTAGAAATGGAGGGACTATTCCAGGAATTGTGAGTAGTCTTGTGTGGCTGGCATACAGGATGGAAAGGGAGAAAAAAAGTGAAAAGAAGAAAAAATGGTGCCAGTAGAAGTGGACCTTGAATTAAGAAATGTCATCAATGAGTGGCCATGAGAGGGTTTTGTAGAGACGTTTAAAACAATTTTCCTCGTGCTTTTGGGAGGAGAACCCTGCTAAAGGTGGAAAGTTGGGGTAGAAGAGGTAAATAACAAAAAATAGGATAACCAGATGGGAGACTACTGCAACATTACAAGTGGTAGAAGATAAAGGCCTGAATTGGGAAAATGGAAATGCAATTGAGGGTCAGAGATAGGGCATAGGCTTGAGAGAAAATGCAGAGGGAGATTCTACATAGATATTCTCCTCAAATACTTCTGGAACCAAACTGAGTATAAATGGTATTTATAGTATTGAATAGATTGAAAATGAGAGGGAGATGAGGAAAGTATCACAATAAATTTAAGATGAACAGAGAGGTGATGATATCATTAATCAAGATGGAGAACACAAGGTGGAATGTGGGTTTGGAGGAGAGGATGACGAATTTTGTTCTAGACAAGCTGAGTTTACTGTGTCATTGGACATCCACGGTTTAGCAAGTAGTTGAAAAATTTCTGTCCAGAGCTGAGAGAAGTGGTCAATGCTAGCAACATTTTAGCTCGGTATTCCTGAGGTCAGTACCCTAGTCTGACTAGACCCTACCACAAGTGGCTTGGTGAATAAAATGGAGATACTAACATTACCTACTTCATGGGGTTGTTGTAATGTTAAATGAGTTAACACATGTAAAAATGCTTAGAACAGTGCCTAACATATACAATCACTCCTTATTTATCAACATGGTTAAGTTTCAAAGACAAGGTCATCACATGAAAATTGATATTATTAAAAAATGGAGGATGAGCACATCAGATCACAAAATGGAGGATGACTACATCATTACATAATTGCCAAATTACATCATTACATAACTGCCAAACCACTGAGAATCATGACCCAGCAAGCTGACACATAACCTTAACCATCACAGCCAGTGTTAAACTCTCATATCACACCTCGGCATTCATTACTGCCAGACGTACTTTGTTAATGTGTAAAATAGTTGAATAGACTTTTTACTATTGCCATACATGCAAAATGTCTGATAACAAAATAGCTGACAAGTGAGGAGTAGGTGTAGGATGGACATATAAGTTAGCTATTATTGATCCCTTTCCCTGACACACACAAAGTAAGATGATCATCGGGCTAAAATAAAATTATCTCATTGAAGACTTGGTTGACCGAGGAGAGACTCCACGGTTGTAGGCACTGAAAAAGGAAGTATCAGGTTCTATGACATACTGGCATAAGAGTTAGGAGTCCCAAGTGCCAATCCCATTTGCTGTTAGGTTATCTGACTTTGGGAAGTCTCCTCATCTCCCTGGGACTTAGTTTCTTCATCTGGAAAGTGAAAGCCTCATGCTAAGTCTCTGAGATTTCTTCCAGTACTTAATAAACAAACATAGTCTATGTCCAATACATATTCATTGACAACTTGAGAAAAACAAACAGTTCACTCAGCATTCAACTTTTCAGATACCCTCCAGCACGTCTGAGTGAATCAACTATAAATTGCATTTGAAGTGGAGATTTCTAATTAAATTCTCTTTTCCTCCTGGAGGCTGTTGCACTTGGTGGAGAGTGATAATACTTCTGACAGTAGCTACTTGAGAGCTCAAGACCAGAATCCTCCTGGAGCAGAGGCAAAAATGAAAAGCTGATACTAGATATTTAAGCAATTGAAACATAACATTGCTTTAAAATTTGGCTTGCTGAGGCAAAAATGGATATATTTATATATGTATTAGAAAACTTTAAAAATGTTTTCGATTACCAGGTCATTTGTGGAGGACTAATCATTTTGGAGTCATTTTGGCAGATAGTAAATACTCAATAAAAGTATTTAACACAGTAAAATATAATTTGGCCATCCAAACCTAATTTACTATAGGCCAAAACACAGTGAATAACTTTCAGGATTCACACTTACTGAGTAACAAATTAGCTATCTGTATAAGAAAATATAAGGAGCTCTGGTGGTGCATTGGAGCCCTGGTGGTGCAGTGGTTAAGTGCTATGGTTGCTAACCAAAAGGTCAGCAGTTTGAATCCACTAGCTATTCCTTGAAAACTATGGGGCAGTTCTACTCTGTCCTATAGGGTCGCTATGAGTTGGAATTGACTCAACGGGAATGGGTTTGGTTTTTTTGTTTTGGTGGTGCAGTGGTGAAGCTCATGGCTGCTAACTGAAAAGTTGGCAGTTCTAACTCACCAGCTGCTCCTCAACAGAAAGATGTGGCAGTCTGCTTCCTTAAAGATTACAGGCTTGAAACCATATGGGGCAGTTCTACTCTGTTCTATATGGTCACTATGACTCAGAATTGACTCCATGGCAGTGGGTTTGGTTTTTGGTTTACAAGAAAATGTAAGCAAAAGTACTTAGAACCTTATAAAATATGATGTACATACAAGATAGTACTATTATCTCCAGCTCTGACCTTACTTTTTTTTTTTTTTTTTTAATATATATTTTATTGTACTTCAGGTGAAAGCTTACAGAGCAAATAGTTTCTCATGAAATAGTAGTACACATGTTGTTTTTTGACATTGGTTAACAACCCCACAACGTATTAAGCCTCTAAATTCTCAACCTTTTTTTTTTGATGAAAATTACAGATGGCCAAAGATACACCGTTTCAAAAATTTCTACATTCACAGTTCAGTGACATTGACTACGCTCTTCCAACTGTGCTGTTATTCTCACTTAAGATGAAGGCTTACAGAAAAAATAGTTTTTCATTTAACAGTTACTACACATGTTGCCCTATGACAATGGTTAACAATCTCACAGCACATCAAGAATATCCTTACTCCACCTTGTGTTCCCTATCACCAGGGGGCTTCCTTGTCCCCTTCTGTCTTCTGGACCTTGTCAGTGGACTATTGTACCTCTTTAGTCTCATTTGTTTATTTATTTATTTATTTATTTATTTATTTTTATTTTATTTAAACACCATTTCAAAACTTTTTACTTACACATTTAAGTGATATTGACTATGCTCTTCCAATTGTGCTGCCATTCTCGCCCAAGATGAAGGCTTACAGGACAAAACAGCCTCCCATTTAATAGTTACTACAAATGTTGCCCTATAGCAGTGGTCAACAATCTCACAATACATCGACAGTGTCCTTATTCAATTTGTGTTCCTTATCATCAGTTTCCTACTCTCCCTCTGCCTTCTGGCCCTTGTCACCGGACTCCTGTACATCGTTAGTCCCATTTAGTTTTACTGGGGTGTCCATTCCCAGGCTTAACATCGAACCTTGAAGGTAACTTCCCCTCTGAGCTGAAAGGGTGTCTGGGGGCCACACTCTCGAGGTTTCTCTAGTATTCTTTAGGCCAGTATATCTGGTCTTCTTTTTTTTTTTTTTTTTTTTTTGCGAGTTAAAATTATACTCTACATCCTACTCCAGCTCTGCCCAGAACCCTCTGTTGTGATCCTGGTCAGAGGAGTCATTGGTGGTAGCCGGGCACCATCCAGCTGTACTGGGCTCAGTCCCGTGGAGGCCTTGGTAGCTGTGGACCATTAGTCCTTCGGACTAATCTTTTCCTTGTATCCTGTTCTCTTCGTTCTCCCTTGTTCCCGAAGGGATGAGATCAGTGGAGTATCTTAGATGGCCGCTCATAGGCTTTTAAGACCCCAGACACTACTCACCAAGGTAGAATGTAGAGCATTATCTTTATAAGTAGTGTCATGCCAATTGAGCTAGATGTTCCCCGAGATCATGGTCCCCAGAGCCCTCCGTCCAACAACTCAGTCCCTCGGGGGGTTTGGATGTGTCTATAGGGCCTCCATGACCTTTCCTTGTGCAGGTTGTGTTAGTTTCCCCTGTACTATGTACTATCTCATCTCTCACCCAAGTTACCACTTACCTATTACCTATTTAGTATTCCCCCCCCCCCCATCCCTGGTAACCAACAAGGATTGTTACATTTTGCATGTGAATTTTTTCATGGGTTTTTACAATAGAGGTCTCATACAATATTTGTCCTTTTGTGATTGACTTATTTCACTCAGCATGATGTCCTCCAGTTTCATCCATGTTATGAGATGGTTCACCGATTCATTGTTCTTTCTCGTTGCATAGTACTCCATTGTGTGTATGTACCATAGTTTGTGTATCCATTCGTCTGTTGATGGACATCGAGGTTGTTTCCATCGTTTTGCTATTGTGAATAATGCTGCCATGAACATAGGTGTGCATATGTCTATTCGAGTGATGACTCTTATTTCTCTAGGATATATTCCTAGGAGTGGGATTGCTGGATCGAATGGTACGTCTATTTCTAGCTTTCTGAGGAAACGCCATATCATTTTCCAAAATGGCTGTATCATTTCGCATTCCCACCAGCAGTGTATAAGAGTTCTCGTCTCCCCGCAGCCCCTCCAACATTTGTTATTTCCAGTGTTTTTGATTCGTGCCAGTAATGCCGGGGTGAGATGGTATCTCATTGTGGTTTTAATTTGCATTTCTCTAATGGCTAGTGATCGCGAGCATTTCCTCATGTGTCTGTTGGCCATTTGAATGTCTTCCTTGGTGAAGTGTCTGTTCATTTCCTTTGCCCATTTTTTGATAGGATTGGTTGTCTTTTTGTTGTAGAGGTGTTGGATTTTCTTGTAGATTATGGAGATTAGACCTTTGTCTGACTTGTACTGTCCAAAAATTTTTTCCCAGTCTGTAGGTTCTCTTTTAACTCTTTTGGTGAAATCTTTTGAAGAGCATAGATGTTTGATTTTTAGAAGCTCCCAATTATCTAGTTTATCTGTTGGGTTTTTTGTGTTGATGTTTATGGTTTGTATCCTGTTAATGCCATGTATTAAGGTCTGAAGTGTTGGTCCTATTTTTTCTTCTATGAATTTTATAGTTTGAGGCTTTATATTCAGGTCTTTGATCCATTTTGAAGTAGTTTTTGTATATGGTGTGAGGTATGGGTCCTGTTTCATTTTTCTACAAATGGATATCCAGTTTTGCCAGCACCATTTGTTAAAAAGACTGTCTTTTCCCCATTTGATGTATTTTGGGCCCTTGTCAAAAATCAGGTGACCGTAGGTGGATGGATTTACATCTGAGTTCTCAATTCTGTTCCATCTGACCTTACTTTTAAGTCTAGGCTTATAAATCCATCCATATACTTGACATCTCCAGTTGGAGGTCTAAAATTTTCAAACTTATCATACCCCAAATCAAACTCTTAACCTTCTCTCAAACCTGTTCTCAGAAATTTTCCCACTTTCAACGAATACTGCTATCACCATCCACCACTCAAGCTACTCAACCAACAACCTAGGTGCTGACTTTAATTCTTCTCTTTCCCTCCCACTTCCCCCTTCTAATCCATCAGCGTGTTGGTTTACTCTAGCTCCAAGCCAAGAATCAATTCCATTCACTTTTCTCCAGCTCCACTCCTACTCATCTAGTCCTAGATCAACTCACGATTTCTCCCAGGGATACTGCAATAGCCTCTTGACTGGTGTCCTTGCTCTCATTCTGGCTTCTTATCCTCCTCTATCCATTTTTGACCCAACACCCAGAATGATCTTTTAAAAATGCATAACAGATCATACTTTTCCCCATTTTAATTTTTCTATTGGCTTTTGTTGTCCTTCGAATAAAATCCAAACTCCTCAGCTTGACCTCTGCCCACCCCTCTGATTCCATCTTATACCAGTCACTTTCACCTCAATCCAAATTCCCTTCAGGCTCAGTGCATTTATGCCAGTTGCCCGCCTCCCACTTTTGACTGGAATGCTCTTCTCATATCTGATCCTTTATTTTTATAAAAGTCTCACTTTAAATGCCAAATCCTCAGAGAACTCTTTCCTGACTACCCCATTTAAAGAAGTGCCCTCCCCACTCCATCTATCTCTAACATACCCTGTTTTAATTTCTTACAGAACTGAAGCTGACTTTGTATTCTTTGTTTACTCTCTCGTCTACCCTAAGAATAGCTTCCCATGAGTCGAGACTTTATCTCATTTACCTCCAGACCGGTAGTGTCTAGAACACCATGTGGCAATAGTAAATGTTCAATAATATTTTTTGAATTCATGAATGACTGTAACGATTAGATTATATAATTTTATTGAAATCATGAAAATTTATTCAACAAACATTTATCGCATACTTATTATCAGCCAGGTACTGATCAGAGTCGTCTTCAGAAAGAATTTGCCGTGTATGGGGAGAAGGATGGATGAAACGGAACTCACGGAATCAGAACCTCTGAAAGTGGGGTCCAAGATTCTGTATTTTAAAAACTCTCCCTAGTGACAGATGAGCTGTCAGATGTGGGCATCTCTGGTGGAGATGCAGCTCTTTGTTCTCCTCTATACTCTTGCTGATCCTTCATTCATACTATATTTGATTTAAGCCTCAAATGGTGCTGTGACTTTGCTGGTTGACAAACTCTTTGCCCCTTTGGGACTCTATTACCAATTAGGACTTAGCAGAAATGGTTCGGGAACTTGCTTTAAGATATACTATGGAAGGGAATACATGGACATGAAAACAATAACCTGCACAACTCATGGCGGATCTACTCATGTCTCCTGATTCCAGGCCCAGGGCTCTGTCCATCATACTGTGCTTTGTGTGAGCGTCTCTGTGTCCATACAAGTGTCTCTCAGAACTGTGTAAGGCTGTAGGTAACATGGTGGAAGTATTCTTCTAGTTCCCATTCCATGTCTTCATGCCCTTGAAAACATAGTTGCTAAAGAATCACTCACTTCCACATTAACCAAGCCCCAAATCTGCTCAGGCAAAGGGTCAAGTTCTCGGAGGGACGAACTAAATTCTTACCCTCTGCTCTGTGGCTTCTTGCCTCACCACCTTCCAAGCTCTACATTCTGGGATGATCTGAGTGTGCATTCATACTGACAGATTCCTTTAGATTGGGGCCAAATTTGAAGCTGGACAATGGTAACAAAAGCAACTTTCCAAGTTTGTTCAACATGATCACCCTTTTGAAACCAGTGTACTGATTGAGGATGCTATATTATTATTATTTTTTAAAACTTGATTTGTCTGTGGCTTCTGCATTCCTGATATTAAAATATCACTAAATTTAATCTACTGTTAACAATGCCCATCAATAGGAAGTTGATAAATTATAAAATATCCACACAATGGAGTACTGTGCTATCATTAAAACCAATGACACACGTCTAAAATTCTGATACTGAAAATATCCATGATATATTGTTAAATCTAAAGCAAAATAAGCTGCAGAAGTATATGCATATATAACTCCATTTGTGTTAAAAAAGAATATATGACCCTATAGAGAATACCTGCAAGATTGTTAACTAAATGCTAACCTGGCTTCAAAGGGTTATGGTGTTGTGGCCAGGGTGGAAGAGAATTGCCAAAGGGTATAATACAGGTACTATACCTTTTATAGTATCTGTATTATTGTTAAGTGAACATGTATTACCATAACAATCAAACATTTTACAAAAATAGTTCTAACTATTGAATTTGAAGTTTGTGTTACTTTGACAACAAAAGCAAACAAAAAGGGCTGCCTAGGCAAATTAAAAGTACAGTAATGGTTATAGGAAAACTGAGTTCTAGAATAATCAGAATTTCAAGCATGATATTAATTCCTTGAACAGATATTTACTGAGTGTCTTCATTGTGCCAGCCATTGTGCTTAGTTATGGGATACATTGGTGAAGGAAGCTTTGCTCTCGGTTACTTAGAATCTAACAGTAGTTCTCCACTGGGGATGCAAATGTATGGGGGAGATATTTTTTAGTTGTTAAAATGACAGATTTGGGGTTCAACACTGATACGAACTGGGCAAGGGCTAGGAATGTTAACAGTTCTATGAACTGTGACAGAGTCATACACAGTGAAAAACGATCCTTCTAGAAATGTAATAGCACCTGCAATAAGAAACACTGGATCAATACTGTTTCTCACATAAATGGATGAATTTCAAATGCATCTTATTCTTCTATTATAACATGTCCAATGGGATAAATTCTTGGTAAAATTTATCAGCTCACAGTTAGTCTAAATGATACACAAATTTGAAAGCAATAAAATTATTTCTTCCTATGTATCCTGTAATACTTGTTAATTTGGTCAGGTTTTTATCCTTTAATTAGTCTGAGTTAGTGAGATCATAGCGTAGGTGAGAGAGGTTTTCTTTTTCTTCTCCCTGCAGAGTTGACCTGTTCATAGCATCAAAATCAATTTTAAAAGAAAGAGGAAAAATGTCTCTAGAGACATAACCTGTCAAGCATCTGAAAGACCTGAGTAGGAATGAGGTGCTAAAGGAATTATCTCGGTCAAAATGAACTAATACGAAACTCAAACTCTAGCTGCTGCATGCAGGTGATGTTCATTTCATCACAGCTCCTCAGAATAACAGCTTCCTTTTGTTTGGACTTGTATCTATCTATCTATCTGTATCTATCTGTCTGTATCTTGGCATCTGATTGTTGCCATATTCACATCTTTGCATTTCTCTTATTTATTCCTCATCTAAAAATAAGGTCATCATTTCACTGCCTAAAAGCTCCAATTAAACAGGTTATCTGAGTTTAGGCAAACTATGTCAACAATTTTTAAGTTCTCTTTTTCCAACTTCCTCCTCGGTCAAAGCCAAGGGGAGGAGATCTGAACAGACATGAATGCTGGAAATTGAATTGTATTTACCACTGTCATTGAGAAATGATGGTTATTAATCTATTTTCCTTTAAAAATATCTTTTACTTTTTCCCCTGGTTGTCTAATTTCTTTGCTATCACCCTAGCCCTAAGCCTTGATCTGGACTATTCCAAAAGATCCCTTCCTGAACTTTAAAAATGTATTCTGAAAATTTTCAAACTACAGGAAAGTTCAAAGAACAGTACAATGAAAACCCATAAAACTTTCACCAAGATTCAATAATTGCTAACACATTGGCCAATTCTCCCCTCTTCTCTCCCTCCCTTCCTCTCTCTATCCATCCATCCATCCATCCATCCATCCATCCATCCAACGGAAAACACACCCACACACACCCATTTTTTTTTTGAACCATTTGAAATTTTGCAGCAGATGTCATGACACTTCCAACCTAACATATCAGCAGGTATCTCCTCAGTGTAAGGGTGTTTTATTACATACAGCAATACCGTTATCACACCAACAAAACTAACAATAATTCTAAGATATTATCCAGTATTATCTCTTTAATCAAAAAACCAAACCTGTTGCTATTGATTCAATTCCGACTCATAGCGATCCTATAGGACAGAACAGAACTGCCTCATGGGGTTTCCAAGGAGCAGCTGGTGGATTTGAACTGCCGACCCTTTGGTTAGCAGCTCAACGCTTAACCACTGCGCCACCAGGGCTCCATTATGTCTTTAAAACCCCCCATTGTCATCGAGCTGATTCTAACTCATAGAGACCCTGTAAGTCATTATTAATATAGAACAGTTCCTCTGTCCCTCCCCCATTCTGTCTTTAAAGCGTGCAGGCAGATGCTTATAGACTGTTCTAGATTTGTTCAACTGTTACTTTCTGATCAGAATAAGGTCAAACATTTTTAGCAAAATATACTGTGTAATGTGTAAGACTGTATTACATTTGGAGGGTCAGATTTTGAAGTCATCCCACTGTTGGTGATACTAATTTTGGCCACTCGGTTAAGGACTACCAAATCTCTCCATTGTAAAGGCATCTTTCTCCTTTGTAATCTGTGGAATGATTCTTTGGGACCATGTGAATATTCTTTTCCCCAATAATCTTTCACTTCATTTTTTTTTAGCATCTACTAATCATGCTTGACTGAAACATTTTATTGAAGGTTGAAAAATGGTGATTTTCTAATTCTCTATTTGTTCTAGAATCATTAGCTGGTATTCTGTGCAGAAGAGCTTTCTCTTTTTTCCTCCCCCCACCCCCCACCTCTTTTTCTCCCCGAGTATCATCATGAACTCATGTTTTTGGATTTTGGTTTATTGTGACGTTATAATCTGTAACTATGCAGTAGACTTCTAGTTGATCTGCTAGCCTTTTCATCTCTCTCTCTCTCTTCCTCCCTTACTTCTATCTTTCCTACTCCCACCACTTTGCTGGTCATCTTACATATCACTGCCAATCTACTTTTGCCCTAATACTGCTTTTCACATTGCACACATGACTCAGATGCTCATATTTTTCTATGCTCCTCACTGCTTGTAGATTATGTGCAAATTCCTTATACTATATTTTAGGTCTTCTGTAATCCAGCTTTTACCCCATCTCTCTCAAATTTCTTAAGACCACAGATTTCCCCGATGTGAGGGAACTTTAGAGTTGATCTTGTCCAATCTCCGCATCTCATAGATGAGGAGACTGAGGCCCAGAGGGTGAAGCTGCTTGCCAGGGTCGCTCAGTGTATTTGTAGCAGAATCCAAATAAGAACACTGGTATCTGTCTGGTCTCCTATATTACCCATCTTCTCTCCTAAGCAAACCCTCTGCTGCATCCAGAAGCTTTGCACACATCCTTAACCAGCTTCTGTCAAGTTGATTCTGACTCATGGGTGTCAGATAACTGTGCCAATAGGGGTTTCAATGACTAATTTCTTTTTTAGAAGCAGATTATCAGGCTTTCATCCGAGGAGCCTCTGGGTGGACTTGAACCATCAATCTTTCAGTTAGCATCCGAGTACATTAATCGTTTGCCTATGTTATTCCTCATAAAACTCTTCCTTCTTCCTAGGATGTTCCCTGTTTCTAAGGAGTCGCTGAAGTCTTGGTCTTCCTTCAAGTCTACGTCAAGTTCTACTTTCCCAGAGCCCTCTAACCCTAGTAGTCTGTGCCACTCGCTTGGCCCTGAGCCTCACAACCTGGCAGCATTACATGAAATTTGTACCCCTTTATGGCTTTTATTTTTTTAAGTTATAGAAGTAATGCAAACTCTTTTTAAAAATTAAAACAAAACAGAAAAACAACAAATTATAAATATCTCCTTCTCTTCATCCTACTCTTCAGGTAACCACTGATAATAGTTTAAGTATATGACTCCTATACCTTTTTTCTACACATACGTAAGTATCCCCAGGTATATCCCTAATGTCTGGAACAGTGCCTAAAACATGTAGGTGGGTGAATATTTGTAAGTGCAAATAAAAACATTTACCTCTACATATAGTAATTGTTTTAAAAAAATAGATCCCTTAAGACAGTGTTCTGTAATTTGCTCTCCTTTCCCGTTTAAATTCCTTTTTCATGAATAAACATCACCAACTAGACCGTAAGCCTCTTGAGGGCCGTCTTAGCCATCGTTTTAGTCCCCTCGTATCCTCAGAATGTGGCATGGTTGCTTTGCTCGCAAACTATTATTGAGAATCACTGCAATTACATGTGCCTGATGAATGTCCTCCTCTGCTCTGAAGAAGCCTTAAGGTTCACAAACTTTTTCTGTTCCTCTAAAGTAGCATCATTAATCAGCTCACCATGGGTTTGGTGACCAATTCCAGTGGCTAATAATTAAAAACAAAAACCAAAAAATAAACCAGGAAGGAAAGTGAAGAGTGAAGAGCTAAGGGAGAAGATACACAAAACCCTGAAAAGGAAGCAAGCAGCTTGCCCTAAAGGGCCAGGTTTCCCATGCTGGAGTGGCCCTCTTGAACGTGGCCTCTTTTGGGAAGTGTTAGCTGGACCACACAACGCATAAGCCCAGAATGTGAGACTCAATCACTTTATAAACAGTTTCTGGACATTCGGAGAACCAGGGGAACCGACAGAATCAAACAATTTAAAACTCGTCTGAAAAGAGCAACTTCATAAAATCAAATGAGTGAGGAAGAACAACTTTCCTCTGGAATTCCGTCTCCTTTGTTCTCTCCAGCATAGACTGGGACTCCATAAAAGCAGCCAAGGCTGCACTCCATCTTTTACCCTCAGTCTCAAGGGAATATTGTGAGCCAGAAAAATTTCCACTTACACTGCCAGGGAGGTATTTTCAGTCATTTAAATATTTTCTAATTATTAACCGATTCTCTCCTTCCAGCCCTACCAATTTAGCACACAGTACGCTGTTCCCTACAGAAAACAACTCCCCAGCGAAATCTGAGTTACCATGCTTAGCTGCTAGAGCTCTGAATGCGAACAGAGCCAGAAGCTAAAATCCCCAATTAGAGAAAAACATCAAGAAAGTAGGTTCTCCTGCTCTGGTTAAGTCCCTAGCATAAAGTAGATGATGGGAAGGAGGGAAAAAGAGAATCAGAAAGGGAAGAAAGAAGGGCTAAACAGGAAAGAAGAAATCCAGCCAAACTGGCTTTCCTGGAACTGTCTCTAACCAGAAATTTAAATTTGGAGGGTGGTTACTTACTAATAAAGGTAATACTAGTAACTATCGAGCAATTAGGTACTGTGCTAGGCTTATTATTGCTAATCCTCCCAGAACTTGGCTAAAGTCAACTTTTAAAATGAACAAACTGATGCACAAAGAGGGTAAGAAGCTTCCAAACTAGTAGAGCTGGGATTAGAGCTCCAGTCTGTGTGATACACACTGTCCTTTCTTCCCTACACTTACACCGTCCTCTTCTCTTGCTATACCTGCTACCTCCAGCCTCAGGTCTACAGGTGATATTCCTGTCTCTGACAGCTGCCTATGCCAGTATGTGCTGCTAAAACCCGCCTCTCCCATCCTTTCCACTACAAAAGCTCTTGCTAGTGCCTGTGCCTGTGGGCCACTTTGCCTTTCCATCTACATAAACAGCCTCTCCAGCACGCTGTTGCAGTTCCGGTCTCTAAGGGGCTGCTCCCTTGAGCCTCAATCGGTCAGAATAGGCGCCAGCTCCCCTCAGCAGCTGTGCCACTTTTGGCATTACAGAGAGCCCAATAATCCCCCAGAGTATCTTAATCAACGTCAAAGCCTTTTAATATTCCTTTGCCAAGCTCAGCATCTCCACACCCCGCCCGCCCCTTGAACTGCACTTCATTCCGCACTGGGGCGAAAAGGCTGCCTGCAGACGCTGACCAGCCGCAGGCTCTGCCACATCTTGTGAGACCAAGAAGCATTAAATCAATAAGCGGAGGCAGACACTGACTGAGCAGGGGAAGAAGCATTGAAGACTACCTGAAACAGGGGATCTGGACTCTCGAACTCCATCCACTGCACTAATAGTTGCCAGCGTCAGAATAAAAAATACACGACTAGCCCTTGCTCTTCTTGGCACCGGGAGTTCCATGGATCCTAGACCTGTAATTCTGGATTCTTTAAAATGTCTACCATCCCTCATTTCCCTTTGAGATTAAACACGGCATGCTGCTTCCTAACGCTTTGTTTTCTCGTTTGCCAAACACCTAGCCACCTGGAAAAGTTACTACATACGCTGTTCTGCAAAGGTGGGGTCCCTGGATTCTTGGACATCATTTCCTGTTTCACTGCCCCTTGTGCTCCCCCCACCCCCTCCCTCAAGGTCTCACCTCTGTGATCCTCTTCCGATCTGGCTCTCTGCACCTGTGACAACGTTTCCTTCGCTTCCCTCTACCTTTTCTCTGCAGCTGGGCTGTCTGTATTCCCTCCTCTCAGCGGCTCATCTCTCTCTCTTTTCTCCTACCCGCTCCTTCAGACCGATCTGCCTCGACTTTTTACTGCATTCTCTTTTCTGTTCTCTGGTTGATTTTTCCTGCTCTGTTGGGAGGACAGCTTACGACTGTGTGTTTACTGCCTAACCCAGAGTTTCTGGAATTGCACTGTCCATTTGAAGTCCAAACTGACGGCTGTGACACCCCCATAATTAAGCTCATTAAAAAAAATAAATGTTTCCTCGTTCTTCCAGCAGTGCAACTAAAACGTCAGGTGAGCTGTCAAATACAGACAAGTGAAAGGAGCTTGCTCCCAAAATGAAATAACAAAATTATCTGTGCTTGCATTTTGAAAAGCTGTCTCAGGCTGTCTTGTTTCTATTTAATGATCTGCTGACTCTCAGTCAAGGACAAGCCTTAAATTAGAGTTTTTCTACCTCGAGCTTCTGGGGAAGCTCCCTAGGATTGATAGGGTCCTGAAGCTGCTGTAAAATATTTTTTTTAAACCTACTTGTTTCTGTTTACTGTACAGCCCTGCTGCATACCAAAGAACCGACTGAATGTTAAATCTGCTTCTCAGTATCTTCATCACAAGTCCCGTGTTCTAGTTGCCAAGGTTGCCTCCCCATCTGCCCCTTGTTTCTTACTCGGCCAGTCAACAGTAGTTCGACTTTGGGCTTCCGGCTTATGTGCATAGCGAGAGGCGTACATCCCTTCCATTTTAACCTCCGTTTCTTACCCATCCTTCGCCAGCATCTTGTTCCATTTTACAAGCATGTATTTACCAGTGTTTGTGTCGATTTGATTTTGGTATGGACCTCGGATAGAAAACATGGGGTTAAAGGAGCACTTCGGGGAAAAGTCACACTACAGATACGTGAAATGACTGATAGAAAATCATTCTCCTCTAGTAGATAACAGATCATCACGAATGCATGGTGCCCCTTTGCAAGTAGTACATCCTCGCCGTCAGGTATAATAAGAACCTCAGGTAAGCCAGGAAAAAGGGGTGACTTTTTATACGAATACCCATTGCCATCGAGTCGATTACTTACTCCAAAATCTCTTTCCTTAAATGACCTGGCACATAGAAACAAACAAACAAACAAACAAACAAACAAACAAAAAAAACCACCTCATTATCGTCTAGTTGATTCCCACTCATAGTGCTCCTATAGGGCAGAGTAGAACTGCCCCATAGGATTTCCAAGGAGCGGCTGGCGGATTCGAACTGCCGACCTTTGGGTTATCAGACAAGCTCTTAACCGCTGCGCCGCCAGGGCCCCACTTTATATGAAAAGAAGATATGAAAGAAAATAAATTTGTATAAAAGGATAGATTACTTACTAAGAAAACAGTGTGTATAATTGTACAGTGTACTTTCCAGGAAAATGTGTGTAAAAGTATCTATTGTATGCATGAAAATTCACCTTTTTTGTTAGCATCTGACCATGTAAATTTCCTTCCTGGAGTATTAACTCTCATTTTTCCACCTGGCAATTAGTAGATGGGTGTAGTTTTCAAAGCAAAATCTAACTTGTACTTGGCTTCTTCCTGTCATCTAGAAACCTCTGAGTACTATTTATCTCTGTATCTATTGCTGGGTATCTGTTTACAATAAGAACTTTACTATTTCCCTAAAGTAAATTTAGGGGAAATAATCATTCTGCAATTATTTATAAATATATTTATTATAAATATTTATATATAATAGTTACATTATGTTTACTATATGTGAATTTACAAATTATTTATTACAGATGAATATAGTTATGTTTATAATAAATATAAGAAAAATATATCTATACATGTGTGAATATACTCATATATATTCACACACACATATATACACACACGTACATATATGCTATATATCAACATATAAATAATTTAGGATAATTCAGTATTTTAACTTAAGTTCTTTTATGCCCTAATAGGTGGAAAAATCCAGGGATAGGTGTATTTTAAGAACGCTCAGTGGATATGGCTCTTGATTCTGTCACCAAATAGTTAGGAATTTTGTGCTTTAGTTCCTTCATTTATTTTAAAAAAAAAAAGAAAGGATTGTACAAGGGGGTTTCTGAAGTCTTCTTCAGAGTTACAAGTCTGTGATTCTGTCATGTGGTTTAAAAATATGTATATACTGTAAGATATTTGATTCTGCAAAGAGCTACATACCTATTCAGCTTCACCTATGCTAAAAGTTATTCATTTATTTACTCATTCAATCATTCATTCTAAAAGCATTTACTTAGGACTGACTGTGTTTTATTTAGGTCCTGTACAATCTCCCAAGGATGTCAAGATTATTTAGACAAAACCTCTGTTCTTGAGGAACTCAACGTCTATTAGAGGACCTCCTACTTTTTAGGATTTCATCTCAAATGTCTACTTGTAAAGTTAAAATTTCTATGCAAAGAACTCAATACTAACCTATAATGTCAAATGCTGATGAGAATCAATATTTTACTTCTGAGAACTGATTTATCTTTTTTTTTTTCATCAGTGAGGGATTTTTTCCAATTGACCTAAATTAGGAATTCTCTTACCTGCTCTTGCTGTGATCTTGGCCAAGATACTTGCTCTGAGACCCATTTCCACATCTATAAAGTGATGATAGTGCTATCTACTTCAAAAGGGTTGGAGAGTTACTTTGAGGACTAAGCATAATGATGCATATAAAAGTCCATGAATAGTGTCTTAGTCATCTAGTGCTGCTATAACAGAAATACCGTAAGTGGATGGCTTTAACAAACAAATTTATTTTCTCACAGTCTAGTAGGCTAGAAGTCCAAATTAGGGTGTCAGCTCCATGCGAAGGCTTTCTCTCCGTCAGCTCTGGAGAAAGGTCCTTGTCATCAATCTTCCCCTGGTCTAGGAGCTTCTCCTCCCAGGAACCCCAGGTCCAAAGGATGTGTTCTTCTCCAGGCACTATTTTCTTGGTGGTGTGAGGTCTCCCCTCTCTGCTTGCTTCCCTTTCCTTTTATCTCTTGTAAGATAAAAGGTGGTGCAGGCCACACTCCATGGAAACTCCCTTTACATTGGATCAGGGATGTGACCTTAGTAAGGGTATTAACAATCCCACCCTAATCCTCTTTAACATAAAATTACAATCAAAAAGTGGAGGACAATCATACAATACTGGGAATCATGGCTTAATCAAATTGGCAGATATTTTCGGGGGACATAATTCATTCCATGACAAATGGTAACAGCTGCTTTTAATATGGAAAATTGAAAAATATTATTGCTTTAACATCTTTTTCAAACGACTGAATAGATAAGGTTGCTTTTTTAGGCTTGAACCCTCTAAAGACTCCTTACACACTATCATCTATGGCTGTAATCTCTACTCAACAGTTCTAGGACCAAGAAATCTTTGAGAATTCTGTGGGTACTAGATCAATATGAATCTATATTGTTTTGAATCTGTACTGTTTTGCCGTTGCTAGCTGCTGTCGAGTGGGCCCCAACTCATGGCTGGGTACCCTCAAGCACAATGCAACGGAACGCTGCCCAGCGCGTTATCCCCAGGCTTGGTTGCACATTGGACCATGGTGATCCAGAGGGATTTCATTGGCTGATTTTTGAAAGTAGATCACCAGGCTTTTCTTTCTAATTTTAGGTTAAACCACATGAAATACTCAATATTTTACTGTTTTTAAAACAATAAAACAAAAACCAAAAATGGCAGTTTTGTATGGTTCAAACTACTGATGCCGCTAAAAGCAAAAAAAAAAAAAAAAAAAAAAAAAAAAAAATTTGTACTTTGTGACGGGAACGGCGTGTGAAATTTAAAACATGTTGGGGTGGGGGGTATTTCTGGGATGGGGAAAAAAAATGCTTAATGTACAAAATTCATGGAATTTGCTTTTTAGGTTAAGGATAAAATGGAGAAATAAATCTGCCTGGCTCTTTTGTTCAGGGGAGTTTTAGAAGGTTTACATTTGTGTTTGATGTGAATTTTCAATCTCAGGCAGTTGGGGGAAGGGGCATTAAAATCTGTATTTATTGTTGGCTCTTAAGGAAATGAGCAAATCTTGGACTATTTTAAGAGAACAACATTAAGATTGCCAACTAATGAGCTGAAACCTGTTCTGACTGTGATATATTACTGAGCAAAAGATCGGAGGAAATTAGCATAGGAGAGAGAAAGCGTGCGCCTGATTTTTTTTTTTTTTTTTTTTTTGCTATGTATGTGGGAGAGAGGATAGGGAGTGTGTGGGCGAAGTGTGAGGGGACACGTGGGAGAAGACGTGTTTCAAGTGTTCAAAGGAAACAGAAATGAAGACAGGAAAGTACTCTGGGATATGGGTTTCCAAAACCAGCTCTTCAGACAAGTTCTTCTGCTGTCTTCAGCACCCTTTACTAGTAGCTTTTCACTTGCATCTGTGCTGTCTGCTGGGCTGGGAATATTGTTTCTTCTGATGGGCACATGTCATACCGCCACTCTTGCTTTGGGAAACCCAATTCAAATACAGGGCATTGCCTAGAAAAAAGGAATCCTTCCTCTATTCTCAACACTAAAGAAAAAAAAAGTGCTTCTATTTCTTCCAGCTTCCTCCTCCCACCCAAGTGTTTTGTAAATGGTTTATATCTGTATTAAGCAGTAATGCATGGACTAAGAGATGTATTTGTACATCTGACATGGGCTCAAGATCACCTATGCTACAAACATTTATTGAATGCCTGCAATGTTCCAGGGCTGTGCCAGATACTGGGATAAATAGAAATAAGCCTTGGGTTTGCTTTCAAGGAGATGACAGCCTTATGTAGTCACCTTTGAAGTATAAAATGAGAAATGCTATGAAAGACTCTATGTATTTGAAATTCTTTCCTTGTAGGCACTATTGGGAATCCTATAATTCCATCATTTGAGATTCATTGCTTCGGTCTTATGCTTGGTATCCTATTAAAACTCTGATATGAGTAGTTAGGATAATACTTTGCCTTTTCTTGACATTTGGTCTCAGTGTGAACTGTTTCATCCGATTCCTATCAAGAAACAGGTTTTCATCAAGGGAGGACAGAAGGAGCATGAGAACAGTAGACCCTCATGGTACCATGAAGGGTGATGAGGGGGAGTTCAAGCACCAGACGTGTTGGAAATGTATCAGAGGTCAGCTTTCACCTGGCAGGAGCCACTAAACGTCACTGGGTTGAAGAGATGGGGGATAACCACCAAAAGTCTTTGTGGTTTTACAGCTGAGGCTGGCTCGTGGAGCTGTGGCTGCTGGGACTGCCTGTGACATTGCAAAGGAAGGCAGAACCACCAGCTCTGTGTCAGGCACAATGCTGGGTGTTCTAGACACTGTGAGCCATTTAAGTCCCCCAGCAATCCTTTGAGACAGGAGTCATTAGCTCCATTTTCCAGATGAGAAGACTCAGTTCAGAGGGGCCAAGTAACTTGTCCAAAGGTCTCACAGCTAAGTGGCAGTGAAGCAGTATTCAGATCCCTCTATGGTTCTACAGCCTCTATTTCCCTTCCTTTTTACCCTTTGGGAAATAATGGGATTTTGTTAACCTTAAAAGTTACAAGCTATTCCAAGGAAAATAATCCTGAATAAATGTCCATTTGAGGAACAGCCTTATATCACACCACATGAAGACAGCTTAAAAATGAGAATAAAAATTTTCCCAATATTTTCAAGGATACAAATCAAGACTCTTGATAGGATCCTTTGAGATTTAGTAAAAAAAAAAAAAATTCCATCCTTTGCAGGAATACCTTCTCCCAAGTCCTCTGCATCCCTGTGGATGGTTAGCTGGCCTCTGCTTGAGTAACTACAATGGTGTGAGCTGAAACCCTACTGTTTTCATTATTCTGCCCATAGTGCTTACTCAGCACAGTGACTGGCCGCCTAAGTGCTCAATAACATGACAAAATCAAGATTACATAGGCGGTAAGTGGTAGAAGTAGGATCTGAAACCCTGCCTGTCCGAGTCACAAAACTCTTGCTTTTCGCTGGTGTCTCTTTTGGTTCTGATAACATTTTCTGGGGCAAAACAAATGGGTCTATACTCATTTTCACAGAAACACCTTTCAAATGCTTTAACATCACCACCACCAACAATAAAAGTAACGCCTAGCATTTATCAACTCCTTCCACACGCCACTGCACTCGCATTATCTTGACTGTTTCTCACAATAGCTCCATTAAACAGACATGGTCATCATTTTACAGATAAGGAAACGGAGACCCAGAGAAGTTAATTGGCCAAGTTCACAATTACAAGTGGCGGAGGCAGGATTCAGACCCACTCTTTCTGACTTCACAGTCCGCACACTTAAACTTCAGTGTGTCTGTCTCTATCTCTTTCTATCTCTTCCTCTTCGGGATACTCCGATTTCCCTTTGAGCCTCCAAGACATCATTTCTAGGTTCCTTAATCCTAGTCTGTCTCTTCTCGATTCCTCTAGAAAAATGCAGCAACTGGAATGGAACATATAACCACAGGTAGAGCCTGACCACTGTGGAGTCCAGAGGATGCCTCCTTCCCGTGAACCAGCACTGTATTTCTGTAAATAGATTCAAGGTAGACATTTTGGCAGCTTTAGCAGATGGATCTTCATCAAACGGTCACCTAAAAACCACAAAGTCTTCTTCTAAGGAGCTGTTGCCATATCTCTCCATCCTTACCTGGTGCAATTAATTTGGGGACCTGTATTCTCCCAAACTGTCTGTGCCTTAGCAGGAATTTTCTATGCCACTTAAGTGGGAATAGTTAATCAGGGTTTGTGCCAGTAGTTTGCGTTCTTCTGGCTGCTTACTAGCTTAACGTCTCTGAACCTCAGCTTTTTTTCATTGGAAAATGGAAAGGAATATGTCCCCTGCCTGTACTGTGGGAGGTTGAAATAATGAATGCAACGTACAGTGATGCTATTATCAGTTATTATCTGTGTCGGTAATCCAGGTTTCAAAACCACATTAGAAAGGTAATTATAACTACTAAACCTGTAATCACAGAAACTACAGCCTGCAGGTCATATAACTGTCTCAAACATAAGATCATCTACCAGAGTTTTATCAGAAGAAAACATTACAATTCCCCCCCCCCCACCACCGCCACCTTAAAAGATATTCAAAGCTTGCCTTCATTGCCCCCTAGTGGTTGTTAGAAGACATACCTACATATTTTACATTTTTATTTTGAGATGTTAGGCACAGTCCTACAAATATTCTTCAAATATTGTTAGGTAACACACATTCCTGTTAGTTACTAACCCTTATAGAGACAGCCTGTAGGGACAGTCCCAAACACTGGGATCTACACAAAACAGATGCACAACACATATTAACTGAATGAATGAACATCTAATTGTTTAAAAAAAATGCTGGTTTCCCATTTCCTAAAATGATGAGTTAAACGAAAAGAAAATTTAGCAGTCTCACTCCTAGCACAAGTTCTCCTAATTGCAAAGAAAAACTAGTACAAAAAATAGACAGATGTAGTTGTCCAAGATTAGACAAGTAGAGTTCATTTCTAACAATGTTATGCAAGTGTCCTTTGTGACAAGAACTGCTGCATGTGAGTGGTTTACTTCATTGTATCGAGCTAGGCACCTTGCAGATGCTCAGTAAATACTTGTTTATTGATTGATTTGGTTAAGATTGCCAGATGGACTCACAGATAAGATTTATTGGTTTCATGACAACATGGCACTTAAAAAATCCAGACTGGATGCTTAATTGTCTAGAACTTTTATTCCCCCATTTATTTTCTCTTTAGACTTTGGAAATCCCCATAGGAACATAGTTATCTTTCTACCTATCTGTACATCACAGAATATTAAGAGAAGCAACATAAATTAATCTGGTCAGCTGAAACAGTTGTCACCGTGCCAATGCATTATTATCCATGCATTATTCTACTAGGTCCTCACTCAGAATCTACTGACTTTAAAAAATAACCTAACTTTACTTATTCATTTACTAAATACTTATCAGATATCTATTATGTGTCAGATGAACAAGATAGACATTGTCCTGGCTTACAATCTAGTGAGAAACACTGAATATTAAACATGTCATTACAAATCAGTGTGGTAACTGTTGTGATAGGGAAAATAATACGTATATAGAGATACATTAAGAGAGGCACCTAACCTGGAGGTGCCAGCGGGTGTGTATGCGTGGTGGTGGTGAGAAAAGGCATTTAGAGAGAATAATGAGTAATCTGGTTTCCGAAGGATGAAGAGAAGAGAGAGTTATTCAGGAGAAAGTGTGGGAGTGGGGAGAGTGTTTTGACACTAGAACACAACGTGAGGTATAGTCAGACCATGGAGAGAGGAGGGAATTTTAGAGATGAGGCTGGACAAGTTAAGAGAAAGTTATATAAAGGAATTTAGACTATGTTCTGATGGTTAAATGATAAACAATGGACTCTTTAAAAAAGCACGAATGCATGCTTTCAATACTGATATCTGTTTTTTAAACTTGTATTATTTAAACGGGGCAATCTTTAGTTATTCGTCATAAATTAATTGGTGAAAAGCCTTCAGTGCATCTTTTTTGTCACCCACAGTTTTCTTGTGCACCTGCATTCCTTCCCTTCCGTCCCTTCACTTTACAGAGAAGTGAGGGGATCAGTCAGTAGTTTGCTAAGGTGGCGTCCAGTAATTAAGTAGCTCATCTGGAAATTATTTGCTTTTCGTATCATGGTCCAGTGCACCAATTCCGCAGCCAGGAATTCAGAACCCCGCTAGTATCCTGTAACTGATGTCTTGTTGGCTGGGACTGTTCACAACCCTTGGGCATCCCCTGCTTTTCATCTCTGCATTGGACTTCATGCTCTTCCTTTATAGCCTGATGAAAAGGTGCTTTATCTTGACCTGGTGAGGGCATCTGGGAGGATCTTTCCATTACTAAGCAGAGCATGAATCCTTCCCAGATCATGTGATCAGGTGCTGCCTCTTCTACAGAACTCCTTTGCCTGTCTGTACTCTTCTTATGGCATAACTGTGTGGGCCTTCTCATTTCTTCTCCTAGACTACAGTCACCTTGAGGACATGACACACGGCTTAGTCACCCTTACATCCATGTAGCAAGGTAACATGGCACTGAATGCCCTTATTAAGTTTGTTGTAGACAGTGACAGATAGACAAGTGAGTGAATAAATGAACAGAGTGGAATATCTTTTCCTACTAGGAGATGTAAATAATGTTAGTAAGAGGATGAAAATTATATTATCTAAGTAGCTTGGGTCAGAATTTTTTCTCAGGGAAGAAACTGTTTTAGTTTAGAAAATAAATGAGCCATCTGAAGTGAAAGGAGGATCTCTTACAAGCAGCCAAAAATTATGTTGTGATGTTTTCCTCGAGAATTGACTATGAATTTGAAGGTAGTAAGAAATTAGAGAAAAGAAGGCAGGAAAAAGGGAAAGAGAGAGAAATCTCGGTAGCACGGGAGAGTGGCCCAAGTACTTTAAATACCAGAAATATCTGATACTCAATTTTAAGTTTGTTACATGTTTGATGTAAGCCCACTGCTATCCTTCCAAGTCTGGTACCATCTGCTACACAGAAGGGAATTGCTAGTGGACAGTAGGTTATGTTTTGTTAGTACAGGAAGAGTGTGCTTTTCTGTGATGTTCTCAACTCCTGGGACTAACTGATTTATGTGCATGTATATCTGATGATGACAGTGATTCCCATCAACAAACGTAATACTGCTAAACCTGGAAGCAAGTTAAAGAAACAAAAGGAAAATGTAGTTTCCACCACCCAGAATTAAATCTGGAAGAACAAAAACATGTGAAAAAATAGCTATAGTTTAGTACAGTTTATGTTGTACACAGAAATGAGAGATACAAGCACTAAACGTTTTTGTAATTTGGATCTCAGCATCATTTCCAGCATGATCCATCAGGAAAGTTTTCCTCCAAGGTAGATTTTGAACATAAGAGAAATAACAAAGCAATTAAACTATGTGGAAGATTAACTACTGGCCCGTCAACAACCCTTCTCTTTCTGTCCTTCAAGCAGGATAATCATAGATCAATTTGATGATATGAAGGGATCAACATTTCTCTCTGAACTTCCTCAACAGTCCTGATTCCTGGTGCTTTGTTACCTTTAAAAATGGGACTTTCACAATAAAAAAAAAAACAAACAAGCAGCAAAGCCATAAATTCCACTTTCAGATTTTAATTCACCTTTTATTCCTTGAATTATATTTAAAAAATCTACCATCATCATAACAACCAGTTTTAACCCTGCGATCAAATACAGTCGACAGTAAAAAAAAAAAAAAAAAAAAAAAAAAAAAACCCAACAAGCCAAATGCTACTGGTACTTGCAACCTTATGCAAAATCGTTTGCTGCCATCTTGTGGATTCTCAAGAAATAACACCTGTTGTTAAGCGCTATTTATTGCATCTTGAAATACTAGGTTCATGCGCCAGAGTTTTTTGAAAATAACTGAAAAAAAAAAAAGTGTAAGAAAAGAGCAGGTAAATACTTAGGTCTCCATTTAATCTTTATTCTTGGATGTGCTAGTTAACCTCTCTAAAGTTTAATTTCTTCATGAAAACTGGGTATTGTAAGGATGGTACAGGTAGCCCCCAATTTACGACAAGACCTAAGACCGGGCTCCAGTTTGACGACTCAGTCGTAAATTGGTTCTCATGTAAGTCGAACACCTTTTTTCCCCCACTATTATTGCCTTTTATTGTCTGTATCTTTATAAATCCAATCCTCATTTGTCTTCGAGCGTTGGGAAACATTACATACAAACATGTGTGAGTGAACATCTCAGAATGATTACATCAGCAAACTATGCACTGCAACACTGTATGTAGTACATATTCCTAATAATAAGATGTAAAAAAACAAAACATAAAACAGATGTTGTAAGTGCGTTTCCTTATCACTTGAATACGTCGTAAGTCAGGTGCTACCTGCACTTGCCCTCCCGATCTCAAGGTTGCTCTGAGAGAAAAATGTAAAGTTGCTCTGTATATCAGAAAGCAATATTCAGATACAATGGGCTATTATCCTTGTTATCATGCAATACTACTAGATCGACAATCACCTAAGTATTTTGTACATTACAAGGTAACCATGGGCCAGGTTAAAGAGTCCAGACCAGGCTGAAGAGTCCAGACCTTGGATGTGCCTTCAGAGTGATTTGTTGTATTTTAGGGGCTCTTGGGACTAAAGTGGACGTTTTTAATGAAAAGAATCCTTAGGGATCGTTTTGCCCGAGGTAGGACATAATGTGGGCCTGGGGAATGAGGAGGGACGTATTTTCTTTTCACACACTTACTGATGTGCAGGTAAGTCCTGACCTTCTACAAGCACAGCTAACGTGTTAAAAGAAAGTCTTCTTCCGATAAAAACTACACCCCTGGGTTGCCATTCACTGATCCACATTTCAGAAATTCTCTTGTAAGCTTTTTGCCCTGGTTTTCTCTCTCCCAAATAACACTAAAACTGGAAAACTGAGGCAATATGTTGGATCTTAGATGGCATGGACTACTTAAAAAAAAATCACCTGAGCATTTCAGGGTAAAACTGGAAGAAAACCTTTCAAGGTTTTCCTTTTCCCCTGGGGGAGGATTCTATTTCTAACATCTCTGTGTGCCAAGCCCTGGGTCAGGCCCTGGGGACCCCTGTCTTCAAGGAACTCACACTCTTCTGAGGAAAGTATTCATGACAACGAACAGGCTAACAGAAGAGCCCAGGGCATCACTGAAGTACTGTGGAGACACCACCAGGGTTAGGGGCGGAGGGGAAGGTTGTTTCTCTGTGCCTCCAAATCCTGTTTGCCCTTCCAGGCTCTCCAAGCCAGCTTCCTCCACGTTCAACCAACTTCTGCTCCTCTGAGCTCTAGAAGCTCTTAACTGTAGCTCACCAGGTGGTCATCTCAGATGACCTTCCTGGTTAGTTTCTGCCAAACCAGTTTCCAGCCTTCCTTTTATCCCTGCAATTTGATCTTAATAATTAAAATGCTATCTACAAATAATAATTAGGCTATGGCTTGAAATACAATCCCCATCCCTGCCTCCATTCCATATGTTTCTTTAATTAAAAACATTTACTAAGCATCAGGAATATGTGAGGAATCTTGGTTTTAGCAATTCTCAGCTTCTAAGGTTTTCTCTGTGTATTCAGTTTTTACACATTATACATGGCATGAACCTCCCTGATGGAAATTTCCTGGAGACAATATGAGGTAGGATTTTCTACAGGATAAACAGCTTTATTTCCTGGAGCTGTTGTAGCATCTACCTAGCTTTCCTCCCTTCTCTTACCCAAGGGTCTCTTTTTCTCCTGTACTCTGTCCAAGTTCCTTATGCCTCCTACTAGGGCCTCATTTAAGAATTTGCTCTCATTCCTCCTGTTCTGATCTCCCATTAGACTGGAGGCCCTGGGCACCAGGGATTCTGTAATTTAACCCCATATTTCTAAAACTCAGCATGCCATAATCTTAATATGGGTCTCAGATAAGTCCTATTCCCATACTTCATTTGCCACTCCCTTCTTTCCATAACCACACGCGAGTCAGGTGGGTTCCCCTGACCTACACACTGGCTGGGAAGTCCCTACTTCATGATCCATGATTTCTGCTGCTTCAAGTTGTGGAGTTGCTCAGAATCTGGGCAGGAGGTAGAAAGCAGAGCAAGGGCCAAAGTACCCCTTTATGCTGGGAATTTGTGGTGATAGAGAGAGAGAAGCACCTCCTGCATGGGGCAGAGTGTTGCTGTTGGGTGCTCGTGGTCTTTTCTTTCATGCAGTGTCAGTCGCTGAGTATGGTCATTGCATGTGGTGAAGTGAATGGTGGTGGTGGGAGTGGTGACAATGATCATGAACGAAGAAATGATACTTGGTGTGATGATTAATTTTAGGTGACAATTTTCTGGTGCCTAGTTCTTTGGTCAAACTCTAGCACAGATGTTGCTGTAAAGGTACTTTGCAGATGTGATTAACTTTTACAATCAGTTGACTTTAAGCAAAGGAGATTACTTTTACTTAAATAATGTGGGTGGGCCTCAATAAATCAGTTGAAGGCCTAAGAGCAAAAATTAAGGTTTCCTGGAAAAGAAGGGATTCTGCCTCAAGACTAACGTAAAAATCCTGCTTTAGTTCCCAGCCTGCAGGCTTGCCCTATGGATTTCACACTCAACATCAAATTTTGTCTGGATTTCCAGCCTGCCCTATACATTTTGGACTTGCTAGCCCCCATAATCACGAGTCAATTTCTTAAATCTCTTCATACGCAGAGAGATTTATATATATATATATATATATATATATATAAATAAATATATAAATTGGATATATATATCCAATTGTTGTTTCTGTTAGGTGCTGTCGAGTCGGTTCAGACTTATAGCGACCTTATGTACAACAGAACAAAACGCTGCCCAGTCCTGCGCCATCCTCACAATCATCATCTTTGAGCCCGCTCTTGCAGCCACTGTGTCAGTCCATCTCCTTGAGGGTCTTCCTCTTTTTCACTGACCCTCTACTTTACCAAGCATGATGTCCTTCTCCAGGGACTGGTCCCTCCTGGTAACATGTCCAAGGTACATGAGATGAAGTCTCGCCATCCTCCCTTCTAAGGAGCATTCTGGCTGTTCTTCCAAGACAGATTTGTTCATTCTTCTGGCAGTCCGTGGGATATTCAATGTTCTTCACCAACGCCATAATTGTGTCAATATCAATATCTCTATCCAGCCATCTCATACATATGTATGCATATATGTGTGAATATATATATATATATATATAAAATGAGATATATATATCTCCCTTTGGTTCTGTTTCTCTGCAGAACCCTGACTTAGAACATTTGGCATCAAGAAAATTATTATTATTGCTTTTGGATAACAAAAAATAGCATGACAGTACGACAAGAGTAAAACCAACAAAAATGTTGTTTCTATCATATCTATCATGCATTATGTTCCTGTCTTATCTGTCTACTAGGCATGAAAATGGGATCTGTCTGATTAACTTCTCTATCCCTCATAACACCTAGCATAGTACTTGACAGTCGTTCTTTCATTTTTGAGTACCTGTTAAGTGCTAGGTACTCTTTAAGGCTCTGGGAATACAGCAATACATAAAACATATTAACAGGATATATTCAATAAATCAAAGGATTAAAAAATAAGAATTGAAGTCATGCATATAAAGTGTTGTCCACTTCTTCCACTTAATATATGAATTGATAAAATCAAAAAACCAAACTCACTGCCGTTGAGTTGATTCTAACTCATAGCAACCCCATAGGGTTTCTGAGGCTGTAAATCTCTACAGGAGCAGACTGCAACATCTTTCTCTCACAGAGCTGCTGGTGGTTTCGAACCGCCAACCTTTCGATTAGCAGTCAATTGCTTTAACAACCACACCACCATGGCTCCTTGAATTGATAAATAAATCACCAATTTTTCCCTCTCTACTGGATCATTTCCATCAGCATATAAACATTGTTATAAAAACAAATAAACTCCACCCTCTAGTTATCATCCTATTTCATCCCGCTCTGTAGAAAAGCTCAAAGATATCTGTACTCACTATCCTCAGTTCTTTTCATCGTCTCCCAAATCTCATGAACACCGCTCTTCCAAGGTAACCAAGCTCCATGTTGTTAAATCCAAGAGTTAAATTTTCAGTTCCCATCTTACTTGACTAACTGACAGCATCTGCAGCAGTTGATCACAACCTCCTCTGGGAAGAGTTGCTTTCCTTAGCTCTCAGAATACTATACTTCCTTGATTTCCTCCTGTTTACTGGCTGCTCCCCCTTTTCTTCTTTGTTGGTTTCTCTTCTTCCTGAGCGATTGACCTAGGAGAGCTTCAAGGCTCAATGTCTCTTTACTTCTGTTAGCTGCTTCACCTACAGGAGCATCTTCAGCTCAAGTAATAGCATCTCTATCATTTTGATTTTTTATGTGAAAAACTTTGAAATTTTTCTTCACTTCTTTCTTTTCCTAACACACCACATCCAATCTTTTAGAAAATCTGTTCACTCTGCTTTCTAAACATATACAGAATACAATCACTTCTTACTTTCTCCACTGCTACCATTCTTGTTCAATCCTCCTTTTTCTTTCCAGTAGACTCCTAGCTGATCTCCTTCTAGCTTTTCTCTTAGTAGTCTATTGTCAGCACAGCAGCCAGAGTGATCCTTGTAAAATGTAAATCAAATCATATCACTCCTCTGCATATAATCCTCCAATGGCTCTTCCTTTCTCGCAGAGTAAAAGCAAAGTTCTTACAATGGTCTATGAGGCTGTACTCGCTATGACCCAAGCACACACTATTGTTGCTGTTGTCTGCTGTCGATTAGATTCTGATTCACAGTGACCCTGTATGACAGAGTAGAACTGCCAAATAGGGTTTCTTAGGCTGTAATCTTTATGGGAGCAGATCAGCAGGTCTTTTCTCTGATGGGTTTGAACAGCCGACCTTTCAGTTAGCAGCTGCGTATTTAACCACTGTGCCACAAGGGCTTCTCAAACACATACTAAAAGAGCTGATACCCAGCGTCTGCATCTTTGCCCATGTAGTTCCTTCCAGCTGGAAAGGTTTCCTTCTTTAATTCAGAGTGGTAAATGTTCCTGAGAAGCCACCATATTTTAGGCACTGTGGTAGGCATGGGGACATAGGCCCTGCCCTGGAGAAGCTCCTAGGCACTGTGGGAGGCATGGGGACATAGGGCCTGCCCTGGAGAAGCTCCTAGGGTTTGTCTAGAAGATACAAACATGCAAACAGATAATTCACGTTCTTTGTTCTAGAGACTTCAGGAGAGGAAGAACCAACGTACAGCAGGGCAACAATGAAGGCAACTTTAGGATCTATGTCTCTTTGTGGCAGAGGAAGGCGAGAGAGAAAATGCATTGTGGAGAGATGCCTGCCAGGAAATTCTGTCCCTTCAGGGGGCTTAACTCCAGAGCCATTTGCTAGAGTCCTCTATGAGCTCCCTTTTTGTAGAACTGATTCTATATTTCCTTTAGAGTGGATCACATGAGTGAGCACATAACTGCTCTCTAAAGCTGAGAGGTGAGGATGTATACATGTGTGCATGCGTGTGTTTGTGCATGTGTGCACGCATATGTACACAAGAGTGTGAGCATATGTATATGTGTGTGAATACATGTGTGAATGTGTGTGTTCTGTACAATGCTACACCTGTAGAGGGCCACTTCACAGGTGCATCTTAGTTGGTAGAAAGGCAAACAGAATTCTCTCCCATCTGCCTTTAGTCTTCTAACACACCAAGTTATGATGAGAAGAACCCATCTGGGTAGGGGTGGTCAGGGTAGGGAGACATCGTGTGGGCACAACAGCAAATAGCATAGTCAAGGCGGGCTTCCTAGTAATTGCAAATAGACAGTTGCTCTCTTCACATGACCAATTCCTATTTGCCTTCAAAATGAAACCTACTGCCAATTTCCCTGGTAATCTTTCCTAGTTTCCACATTACACAAACTTCAAGAGACTAATTCTGTAAGCACTCTATGGTCAACCCTGAGAGAAATGACATCAAATTTAGTGTGAGATGGGAGAAGGGATAAGAGGTATTTGTGTGTTTCCTAGGTGATAGGCACTTGACATAATCTGATTACTATTATCTTACAAATTAAAATTGTGAGACTCAAAACATTTAAATAACTTGATCAAGACCACAAGGTGAAGCTGAAGCTGAAGCTAGTACTGGACCCTATGCCTGCCTGATTTCAAAGTCACTTTTTTTTTTTTTTAACCTTTCACACCAAATTCATGGATTCTATCAACACTGATCATGCTATTCCCCTGTTTAAAACCTATCCATAAATTCTTGCTGCCCTTTCTTATAAATTCCCCCTTTTTAAGGCCTTCTGAGGTATATGAGGCCTCTCCTTTGTCACCTGTAATTTCCTTACATTTCCTCTCTCTCTATATACCCTAGCCACTCTAGAGCCCTTGGTCTCTTATATATGGTGAGCTCTCCCTGCTTTCTGGGCCAGTGGACATGCTCACTCCCATGCTTTACTTTGTCTCCCTTGCTTGGCCCCCCAGTTATACTTTAGCTAAGACATCACTTATTCAGAGACATCTTTGTGATCCTCTTGTCTAGGTCATGTCCCTCTGTTATGGGCTCCCAGCAAATAACAAGCTCTATGAGGTTAAGGGCTGTGCCTATCGTATTCACTGCTGTATCTCTAACACCAAGCATGGTGTCTTGTCCAGAGTAGGAACAGAGCCTATATTTACTAAAGGAATAAGGAATACCACATTATCTATATATTATTTTCTTTCCCGACCAGGGTAAGAACAATAGAACTAGAGGCCACGCTCCATTCTGATTTACTCCTCACCTCTCTAAATGACCAAAATGTGAATTTACCTCAAAAGAACTGATGATTAATTTGTTAGAAGGCTTCTGTAGTTGTTTAAAATTGCTATGCTATCTGTGACTATTCAGACAATGAACCATTAGTTTGTAAATCCCTTTACCTCAGAATGAAATTTTTAATTGGGACCATTTTCTACAGACATTTGAAAGAGTGGCGATCTCACCCTTGCCTGCTCTCTTGTTGAAATGGTTGAGTGAGCAGTGTTAAAAGAAGCACTCCGGTGGTGGGCCAAATACAGGCCTAGGCCCCTTCCACTGGAGGCGAATGCTCGTAACTAATTTCTATCGTTCATGAAGCAATTATGATGCTCAAGATCCTAGATGTAAAAAGATTCTCATAGGGAGCACAGTGAGCCAAATGGTTTCTAACAGACATTTATCAGTTAGCTGCTCAGTGTCCAGACATCCTTATTTTAGGGCAATCTAAGATAGGAAGGAGCTGGAGGGGGGCACACACTCCTCTCCCCACTGCTTGGCAGCTAGAACATGGGCAGGTCAAGCAGATGTTCCTGCTGGGAAATTAGAATCCCCACACCAAAGTGTGAGGTGCAGACAGAGATAAGAGATTTGTTTCACAGCACCTCCAGAGATAAGAGATTTGTTTCACAGCACCTCCAGCCATGTGGCAGTCAGTGCCGGATGGTGACAGCTGCAGGAAAAGCATCCTTAACAGATGATCCTTCAGCAGATTTCCTCCCTAGCTGCCTAGTCTGGTTCACAGCCTTCCTGATAATCCTAAGAGGTGTTCTTTCTTCAGTAAAAGCCTTTTCCATTTAAGTCACCCAGAGGTAATGTCTGTTGTCTGAAGCCAAGAGCCCTGACTGGCAAATACACTCTAAGCTCCCATTCCTATGGTAGTGAGGACAAGGGGTAAGGAAGCTAATTGTGATAGGAGGAGGCTTATGCCTGGAATTTGTCTCCAAGTTAGAAAATCACTGAGCTCTTGCATTTCCTCTTGTGTCAAATGGCATCCTGAAGGGATGCTATGAGGAGCAAATAGGTAATATTTATAGGAAAGGACTTTGTACATATAAATATATATAAGGGGTTATTGAATATACCATGGACTGCCAAAAGAACGAGCAAATCTATCATGGAAGAAGTACAGCTAGAATGCTCCTTAGAAGTGAGGATGGCGAGACTTTGTCTCACTTTGGATATGTTATCAAGAGGGATCAGTCCCTGGAGAAGGACATCATGCTTGGTAAAGTAGAGTGTCAACGAAGACGTCAAAGACCCTCAATGAGATGGATTGACACAGTGGCTGCAACAATGAGCTCAAGCATAACAATGATTGTGAGGATGGCACAGGACCAGGCAGTATTTCGTTCCATTGTACATAGGGTCGCTATGAGTCAGAACTGACTCGACGGCATCTAACAACAACAAGCAGTTATTGGAGATCAGCCAGCAAAAGAGGTTATTCAGAGGCAAAAATCACTCCATTTCAGTTGAGCATCCTGTCTCACGCTTACCTTCCTGCTTGCGATCTCTCTGCAAGGTTTTAATGCTTACATGGAGAAGGAGCCAGATCACGCATTGATCCATCATATGCAGCTCATACCAGAACTCTTAACCACCTGAACATCTTTTTGGAAGCAGAGTATGTATTATAATAGACTTGTAAATATCATATATTTAGCATTTAATCTGTAACAGAATATCTATTTAACATTTTTCTGATCTATGGAATTCCTATTAGTCAATTAGGAAAGGGTTTGGTCTGTCTGAACTGAAAAACATGTTCCTTTGGCCAGAAAGCTAAAAGCTTTAATATATTCTGAATTTGTAGGGCAGAGGGGCCCTTTGGGCCAGAGGACCAGATAAACATAACTGAAAAGGGTCCTCCGGGATTTCTAGCTATATTCAGAGAAGTGAGCAAGATGAGTTGTTTGTTCATTTGTTGTTTGTTTGTACAATTATTCATTCATTCATTAAATGATCTCTGTTAATCAACAGATATGAAGAAATGAGTAAGTGGCTTACCCTCAAGGGAAGCTTCAGAGGATCTATACATTTTTCCTAAGTCACTTAAGTCTTAGGGTCTACGTGTATAATGGCTTCCTGTGGTGGCTCATGTGTCTCCTTGAAGTGCTCTATTATTTCAGGCATTTACATTTTTCTCACTAACTAGGCTTTGAGGGCTGACAGCCTCAGACATAAGCAAATCGCCAAACTCCATATCTTTCTGAAGGCTGGCTTTATAGAAAGAGCATAGCTTTGAAATCAGAAGCAGTAGCAGTTCACATATCACTGCCATTGCTCATTATCTGTGTGATCTTGGGCAAATTACTTAAGTTCTTTGAGCTTCCAAACCAACAAAGCCATTGTGAGGATTCAGTGAAATCATAGGGCAGTACCTAGCATAATTCTTGGTATTAAGCAGATACTGCATAAACGTTAGGCATTTTATCCCTAATTCTCTCCACTGTTTCTGCTTCCTCGGGTCCTCTTTGTTGGGCAGACACTTGTGCAGGAAGCCTTTCCACATTCTCAGGCTAAAGATATTGTTATGTTCTTACCTGCTGTCTAGTCAGTTCATCTTAGTTTAGATGCTCTGCTGAAACCTGTCCAGCATCATAGCAACACACAAGCCTTCACTGACAAATGGGTGGTAGCCGTGGATGAGGTGCATAGGCTGGGAATCAAACTAGGTCTTCCTCACAAAAGGTGAGAATTCTATCATTGAACCACCACTTTCCCAGGCTAAGCATCCAAAACAAAACAAAACAAAACAAAAACAAACCCATTGCTATCAAGTTGATTTTGACTCATAGAAACCCTACAGGACAGAGTAGAACTGCCCCACAGGGTTTCCAAGGAGTGGCTGGTGGATTTGCATTGCTGGTCTCTTGGTTGGCACCCAAGCTCTCAACCAGTGCACCGTCAGGGCTCCAGGCAAAGACAGCTCCTCCTTTATGCCCACATATTCCTAGAATTTACCATTAGCACTTTCTAAATTATACTGGAAATACTTACTTATGTGTCTATCTCCCATCATGAGGCTGTCTGGTCGCTGATGACACAAACTGTTTTTAATGTTGCATCCCTCGTACCTAGAAGTTTCTAGAACTGGTCTAGGAGCTTCTTAGTGCAGGGACCCTGGGTTCAAAGGTCGCATGCCCCTGGCTCTTCTTACTTGGTGGTAATGAGGTCCCCCTATCTTTCTGCTCACGTCTCTCTTTTATATTTCAAAAGGGATGTTTGACTCAAGATACAACCTAATCTTATAGATTGAGTCCTGTCTCACTAACATAACTGCCTCTAATCTTGCCCCCTTAACATCAGAGAGGTGATCACATCAGAGGACACAACACATAGGAAACATATAGGAAAATCACATCAGATGACAAAATGGTGGACAATCACACAATACTGGGAATCACGGCCTAGTCAAGTTGACACACATTTTTGGAGGATGCAATTCAGTCCATAACATCAACATAATATTTAGTTTGATCTCTACAAATTGTGATATGTAATGTGCTAATAACACATCGAATAAGTAAGACTTAAGGAATGTAACTGGACAGGAGTAATGTTAATCTAAGGAACCCTGGTGGCACAAATGGTTAAGTGCTCAACTGCTAACTGAAAAGTTGGCGATTATAACCCACCTATCTACTCTGTGAGAGAAAGATCTGGTGACCTGCATCCATAAAGATTATAGTCAAGAAAACCCAATGAGACCGTTCTACTCTGTCACATGGAGTCTCTATGAGATAAAATTGACTCAACAGCACCTAACAAAACCACAATGTTAATCTTGATTTCCTATTGGGCCTGTAAAGTTCATTCATTTAATATTTATTGTACAGTCAGGTTCTATGCTTCACAACGGGGATGCTTCTTAAGTAAAACCTTGGGCAATCCTTGACTTCACTGGTTCCTTTTAGGTAAAAAAAGGCCCTGTGTTCACTGTAAGTTTCTCTTTAGAGGAAATTCAATACATGCGAAGGTCCTGTGGTGGGAGAAAGCTCAGCACACTAGAAGCAGGGCTGCTGATCAGTCTGTATTCACCAACATAGAGATTCCATTTGTTACAATATTGAAACACTTTCATGTGGTTTGTGGATTAATAATAGCTGTCTTGAGCCCCCTGCGTGGCCCACAACCCTGGCTGTCCCCACAATCCTGCAGGTGAGGCACTTTGGTCCATTCATTGCATGAGCTGGGGCCAGGGTTGTGTCAAGTTGTTAAATATTTTGAATAGTATCCCTGACTGGAGGTAAAGAAAAGGCCAGGGTGACTGGAGTCTAAGTGAGAACAGACAGAGTGATACGTGATGAGGCCCTCAGCCAGGCAGGCAGGGGCCAGACCCTGCAAAACCTTGTAGGCCATGTTAAGAATTAAGAAAGTCACTGAAATGTTTAAGGAAATGGGAGAAATGACATGATCACACATTCCTTTTGAAAGGCTCACTCTTTCCAAATGCCAGAAATTTGTATGGGGGCGGTGGGGTGGGGGTGGTAGGCACTGAGCAATCAGCAGGGACCCAGGAATCATAGAAAATAGCCAGCCCTTGCTGAATCCCTACCATCTAGGATGGCGGGGCTCTGAGGCCTCAGCTGAGGAGGCATCCATTCTCTGCAGCCTCTTCACTGGGCACACCTATTTTTATCTGAGGTGCTACCTAGATCAGGTGAGCTGCAGGCTCCGAGTTGAGCAGGAAGACAAATCCCATAAGATGGGGAGAAGTCTGAATGGCTGTCAGAATTGGGGGAGGGAAAACTGGGGCTCAAAACTTGAGACCAAAGAACCAGTGGGTGTAGAGTGGGGTTCAGCAGAGAGAGCAAACCCTGAAATAAGCACAGTGCCCTGGGCAGGCAGCCTCCACATAGTTTCTGGACCAGAAACATGAATTTAACTGGTCAGGGTTACGGTAAGAGTCTTCACGTTTTCAAAGAAATCATCACCTCTACTTGATTAGAGTTCACTTTGAGGTTGTATAAGGGGGTGCCCTGGCTGAGAGTGGACCCTGAGTTTTTGAAATCTGATTTAAAAAAATCAGAGACTCACAAAATTGCATGTTATTTGCTGTCTCTAGAGCTAAAAATGTTCAGTATTTCGTCCAGCAAATCCTGGTTCTTTGAGCAAAATTATGATGGGCCCTTCAGTTACAAAGATGTATACAAAGGACGGGTCTATCCATTTTCTTGGGGGTAATTGTGAAATCACACTTAACCTAAAGGCAGATGTTGAGTCATTTGATTTTAGAAATACATACTTGCTGTGTTTGAGCCAATGTTGGTCTCTGAGACTTTTAGTTTTGGTGGGGAGGGTACAGGAAGGAGTGCTGAGCTAGGACAGAAGAAACGTTGTGGACAGGGAAGACTAGAGTTGGGACTGATGTTTGTTCCTGAGGAACGGGTGGGAGTTTTGCTGCAATGTGGGTGACTCCATGTGTTGAAGCTCACAGGAGAGAAGCTGAAGATGTTGCGTAGGTGAGAGACTGTAAGACTTCTGATTTAAGCAGTTGTGCTTTTGGGGACAAAGTGACAAAGTGGCACAGAGCCGGGGAGATGGCCTTTCTGCTCTCCTCTGCACAGGCCTTGGAACCACTCTGGTAGCTTGGGGAGTGCTTGTTTCTGGAGCACAGAAAGGAGACCCTAGGTGTGAATCCTCAAGCACCATGACTCCTCATGGGGTTGGGGGCCAGGGATGGAGAGGGAGGACAGGGAAGATATAACGTGGTAACTAGAAGAAACAAAGTTTGTAAGTTTTTATGAGGACCACTTTAGGGACTACAAGAAATAATTTAGAACCTTCTTTGGGGGGTTGGGAATTTAAGGGGTTAGATTTCAGCCATAATATCATATGAATTTAGAGTGGTCATTTTACATAACAGTACAAGGATAAACCTGTCAGTACCCTCTCTGAATAACCTGAGGATAAGGGCTTGGCAAATAAGGTCCTCCCTCACGACACGGCTCTAAACATGAAGATGGCAAAGCAACCTGAGTCTGAGGTGAGCTGTGACTCATTTTTACTCTTTCTAAATCCACAATGCAATTTAGATTTAAAAAAATGTACAACTATTTATTGTACCTTCACCTCAACAGCTGCAGCATTTCACCTCTGGCAATACACTTTCCCAATCATGTGTCTTAGAACACAGTTAGTTAAGAAGTCCATCAAAGTGAGTGATGGAGTTAATAAGGTCAGCTGGGGTGATGTTTTTTAGATTCCTGGGAAATGAGCAAACTAAAATTGCTTAGAGAGACCAGAAAGAATCTCTTTCTAGGGGTACTGCTTCTATGTCCTCTGCTCTACATTTTTACATAACAGAGCATTGAAACAAATAATAACAGAAGCATTTTTATTTTTCCCTCTTCAGGAAGAATGCCTGAGGAGGTCAGTGCACTAGTTAATGTGATTGCATGCCAAATGTCCTAAATTCCTCTCCACAAATACCTCAAGAAGATGATTCAGTTACTGGATAAGACTCCACAACAAATCTCTGAGAAGTAAAATACATAAAGGAGAAATTAGAGATGAAAGATCACAAATAATACATGCATGGAATTTAGCCTAAGGTGATGATTTCTTTCTCTTTCAGCATTTTAACTACTTTAGTTCTGGAGCTGGGGGGCTGGCAGGGGATAAATTCTTACAACAGAGCTTCCGTGCTTTCCACTGAAGGTTGCAATGCAATGTGCTTAAACAATGCATGAACGGTAGGTGGCGCCCATAATCTTAAAAGACAGCAAAAGACCAGTTCCCCTTTCCTTATAGGCAAGAATGACCACCTTGTAGGAAAACAGTCAAGGATGGGAACTATAAAAATATCTGTTCAAGGGTTTCCCACTATTTGTGTCCTTGGAGATGTTCCTTTGTGTAATGGTTTGATGGTCAGATATGTTTGGGGAAAAATTATATACCTTCTCTGCTTCTTGGAGATTTCCAGTGCTCACTGGTAAAGAGATGTTTTTGAGTTCTTCAGTGAAGAAACCTGGTACCAGGGTACCCTTTCTTTGAGCAGCAACCTATTAAAATCCTACTGTATCATTGTTCTGTGAACACATTTTGGGAAATGCTGATCAAATTCAACCCCTGTTCGAAAGAAGGAACAGTTCCAACTATCTAAAAGAAGCATTCCTTATAAATAGCTACCTGAAACTTTTTTTTTCAAAACAAAATTGACACATTCTTAAGGCAGTGTGGTTAATGATAATAATAGCTAACATTGATGTAGAGCTTACGATATGCTCCATTCTGTGTCACTGCCTTCTCTATTTCCTTGCTATGCCATATAGATATATATTCATGATATAGATATATGATATATGGATATACCACTTGTAGGCTGTGAATATTTTTAGGACAGGATATTTCTTCTTTGAAATCTCAAGCCCTAGTACAGTATCTGGTACATAGTAAACCATTAATAAGTAAACTATCTAGGAAGACTCTGGAAGATAGGTCTAGACATTCCGCCCCAGATTAGAAAGGCCACTGTCTATTACATAAGTCTCTTTTCTATGAAGACCAACTGAGCTTCCCTCCCTGGGGATTCTATCTGCCTTCTCTGAACTCACTACGTTACTATTAGTGTGACTTATATGCAAATTAATCTTACATGAGCTTGTGGTATATTTTGAATTTCTATTTAGCTACTGATTGCTATCTAGCATTTTTTGTTTTTGTTTTTTCCCAAAAATGTATAACTTGCCCGTGTGCCTAGTGTAAGCTGTAGATGTAGAATATTACATTCTCCATATTCCATTGATAGTAACTCTATCCTGCCATTTTTCCTTTCCATAATGTAATGTTTGAGCTTCTCAAGCCTGCTTTTTTTCTCTCAGTGTTAACCAATGAAATTCTAGTACTTAGCCTTAAAACTAACCACTTTCTAGCCACAATTTAAATAAATTTCAGCGAGCTAAGAAAGAGAAATGTTCCCTTTTCTCTTTCAGTTGCAAAAAAGCAGATAATATTTTCGGCATTGGCTTGTCCTTGCTAATGTTATACCTAAAAACGAGTCTTATATGATACTTGAACTTCAGAGATTGTTGCTATGTTCTGTGAGTCATAATCTCAAAAAAGACCATACTTCTGATTGGCCTTACTTACTGTGTGGTCCTGGTGATAATATTTAAAGGGCTATGTCTACTTTCTGAAAGTAAAAATACTTGTGCGCTCTTTGTGGAGCCACAGGAGGGTTATTATCCCATCCCTATTCTCCCACATGCATGGAGGTTAGAACAAATAAAACCTATGGCTTAGTGGATTTCTCATTTAAACGGAGTTAGAGTATCTAATGTCATCTCTGTGTCTCAGCTTCCTCATCCTTAAAATGAGTATAATAAAGCATGGGGTTGATATGAGATTAAGTTAGTTAAAACAGTGTCGGACTCAAAAGCACCATGTGTAAGTATTAGCTCTTTACAGCTCTGTGTGTTCCCGAGTGTGGTGTGCACATAGACTGATATGCACCAAGAAGGTGTTAAATACTGCTGACAAGCTTTTTAAGACAGATTGTTCTGTGAGGAGAAAGAACATTGATTTTGGGTCAAAACTTGATTTTCAATCCAACTTCACAGTCAGTAGCTATAGAGCCTTCGGAAAATCATTTAGCCTTTCTGAATCTCCTTTTCCTAATCTAGAAAATGGGAGTAATAATGACCTATCCTAACACTTAGAATTCCTTTGAGAATCCTCAGAATTAATGCATGTGAAAGTGCTTCATAGCTCAGAAAGTGCTAGGATAATATGAATCCTAACAGTGGTGAAATGACAGAGTGGGCCCCTAGTCTACAGTTCTGAGCCAGGATGATGAAAATGCGTTAGTCTGTTTTGGACAGAAGTTTAGAGTCAATCTCCTCAGCTATAGTGACTTGTTAAAATGCTACCATATTTATTCAACACTTTTTCATTCATTAAACATTTTTTGACAGACTACTATGTGCCAGGCACTGTGCTATATGTTGAGGATATAAAATCAATAAGATAGAGAACTTGCTTTCAGATGTTTACCATCTAGCTGAGGATGACAGACATGTAAACAAATATGTGAGACAAAGTTTAATAGCTGATGGTTATATCTTATGTATCATTTTAAGTGTCTAAGAAATAGGTGAAGAAGAAGTAGTTGGAGGAGTAAGGTTCAGCCCCTGGAAGGGAGAACAAGCTCCTGGAATGGGACCTCACATGGTTTCTCTCATACCCAACACCCTTCCAGACATGTTGTCTGATGGGTAAGCAGAGGCTGCATGTGTGGGAGAAGCACAGGAACATGCAGGTAAGGCCATCCATGCAGACTGCCGGACACTTTACTCAGGTCAACTGATTTATGCTATACAGGTAAGTCATGTTTCTGTGTGTATGTGTGTGTGTGTGTGTGTACGTGTGTTAGAGAGAGAGAGAAAGGGAAAAAGAGAAAGAGAGGGATCTGCCCATCTGTGTTTAAGGGAATGATGGCTAACAATTATAAGGTCACTTAGAAAATTCTAACTATAAATCATAACTATAAAATGAAAAGAAATTTTTCTAAGTACACTATGAAAAACTGTACTCTTTATGTGATTCTCTATTATTATTTGCATGATTACCAAAACTCTAATATAAGTGTGACAGTCACAATGGATTTAACTACGTATCACAGAGTTCGTACGAGGGAGGTAGTTTCACGTAGTGGAAAGAAATGGTCAATAAATATTTGAACGAAAGAAATGAAATAGGGAAAGAAAGAAGGGAGGGAGAGAAGAGGGAAGGTAGATGTGATGGGCATTAAAATAGAATATTTAAATCCTAGCTCTGATTCTCTCTAGTTATGTGACCTCTGGCAAGTTGCTTAACCTCTCTGAACTTTATTTTCTTCATCTGAACCTGGGACAATACCTTTTGGGATGATTGTGAAAATTAAAAACAAACTTTTGTAAAATGCTTGGCAAATAATAAGTGATTAATAAATTGTTGCTGATAATTTATGTACTTAGGTAAATGGTAATTCCGCTACCACTCATCACCATCACCAAAACTGGGTATAGCGTTGTTTTATGCACTTTCTTACATAGTTATAGACATCAGTCTATACATGTCATAAAGGTGCAGTTTGTAGAGCACGGTCGTGTATTTAGAAAATAAGCAGTGCATTTTTAAAATAATATACCAGCTTGAAAAAGCAACATTTTCAATGTTATAATAGTGGGATGTATGTCTCTGAAAATCTAAAAGAGAACATCAACCCTTTTATCTTTATCTGAGGAAAGTAAATGTAACAAGTATCAAGCACCTGAATACCATTTAAACTGTGACACACACCTAAAGCCATAAAGTTCTCATCCATTCTTCCTCTGTAATTAAGGTGTTTTGGGAACCATAATTAATAGTGACTTTTTCACCATGGTATCAGGAGTGAAGGGTAAAGAGTAATACTCACCGATAGGATCTGGTCTCCTCTCTGGAGCTCCCCACTTAGGTCTGCTGGTCCACCGGCCAAAATGAAGGACACAAAAATACCTTCTCCATCTTCCCCGCCCACAATGTTGAAGCCCAGGCCAGTGGAACCTTTGTGCAGGACCACCTTGCGGGGCTCCCTGCAGAAACAAATAGAGAACACAGCTCACAGGGTGACTCACTCAAGAGTTAGGCTGCTTTTACTTTCATTAGGATATATAATACTGGCAATTCATTACCGATGAGAGTGGATTCCCAAAGTAAGATGTATTCACACATCAAGAAAGCGGCTAAAATCAAGGCAGGTGTCTTAGTTACTCACTGTAACAACTATAAAAATACCTTGTAAAATCATTCCCTAATTCCAAAACATGTTCTTAAAATAGCCCAACCTCCACATTTCCTTTGTTTAAAACATTTATTCTTGCATTGAGCACCAAAACAAGTACTCAGTAGGGTGGGTATACCCCAAAGAAGGGGGAGATTTTTGGGAGACAAGAGAATGGGCCAGATCGAGAAAGATCATATACATACCACCCTATGGGTTTGTTGTTTGTTTGACTGTTTACTAGAATTTACTCTGTAGGCAATGGGGACTCAGGGGAGGACTTTGGAGGTACCAAGAATATTTGAATCCATTTTAGGAAGATTAATAATTTGCAGGTGCCAAGACTATTGGAATCTATTTTAGGAAGATTAACAAATGGTCATGTGTACGGTTGACTGGGGGAGGGCTGCGTGGCTGTAACAGGAGGCAGAAGCGCCAGTTAGGGTGTTGTCCCAGTGATCCAGGTGTGAGGCACTGATGGACTGAACCAGGGGGATGGTGGTGAGAATGACAAGAAAGGCAAACACGAGAGAGGAAATACGAGAGGAGGAAGAGTGGGTCCAGAGGTTGACTGAGGCGTCTGAGGAGTAGGGGAGAGACAGCAGCTAAGTACTTGGCAAGTAGGAGGGGGGCATGGAATCCAGCTTAAAGAGGATGAGTGAGACTTTTGAAATGCTGAGTTCCAGGTGATGGTGGAGTTTCCATGTGGAGATGCTCTGAAGTAGTTGGAGACAAACGCTAGGAATTTGGGGACTGAGAAACAGGGTCATCAATAAAAGGTGAGAGGCAGAATCTTGAACCAACAGCTCACTGAGTGTGTGTAGAGGTCAGAAAATCGTGGAACTGTAGAATTCTAAGGGATATTTAGAAGGCATCTAGTTCAATTGTTGCTATCGGTAGTTTTCAGAAAGGCACTCTGCAAGCCTTAGGGTTGACATAGGTGCCTTTGTATCACTCACCCTCTTCTCCCAAACATCTCAGTTTCAATCACTGAGGTTCCTTTTTGATCTGTTTTTATATATTGGATTTTCCTGTTCTTAGTGATGTAAGAATGGGAAAAACCTACCCAATGTATTTCCATATTAGTCACTATGAGTTGGAATCGACTTGATGGCAACGGGTTTGGGATTTTTTTTTTTGGTTGACAGACAGTCTGCTATTTGCTATCACATATCCATGAAGAAAGAAATACATTATATTTGCCCTTATTATAAGAAACCACATAAAATGCATGTCACAACTTGGACTGTATGTTCCACAGCATTACATTAACTCAGAGGTGACTTAACACAGTGTTAATTCATTTTATTCTACAAATATTTTGTGAGTAACTATTATGTGCTATAAAACTATGTGAAACTGTTCCAGGTGCTTGGAATGTATGTAAACAAAACAAAGATACCTGCCCTTACGGGGGCATATACCCAGTAAGGAATAGATGCAATAAAGAAGCTCATCATATAGTTATGTTAGAAAGCAATATATGCTCTGGGGAAAAAAAAAAAAAAAAAGCAGAACAGTGTAAGTGGGATAGGTTGTGGCAGGGGAGGGCCTGAGTAGGCTTCATTGAGAAGGTGACATTTGAGGAAAGACTGAAGGAGGTGAGGAGACTCACCATGTGGATATGTGGAGTAAGAGTATTCCAGCCACAGGCGACAGTCAGTGCAGAGGCCCCAGTGTGGGAGTGTGCCTGACGTTATTAAGGAAGAGCTAGGAGGTCAGTGTGGCTCCACTGAGTGAACGACGGAAGGAGAATATTAGTAGATGAGGTAAGTATATTAGTTTTCTATCGCCGAGTAACAAGTTACAGCAAACTTAGTGGCTTAAAACAACACCCATTATTATCTCACAGTTCTATAGGCCAGAAGTCCAGATAGGCTCAACTGGGTTCTATCAAAAACGGGAAAATCAGAGCTTTATGGAGGGAGCCTTGTATTTTAATAAAAAAGAGAGAGAATCTGATTCATACAGAAGTAAGGATGTTCCTTAAATTTTTAATAAGCAAAAAGAATACAGCTTTAAAAAACCATTGTGAACATAATTCATGTCACTGAATCGTACGTATAAAAGAAGTTGAAATGGCAAATGTTTTGTTATATATATATTTATTATAATTAAAAAAAAAAAAAGCTTATCAAACATCATCCCCATCATTTATCTATATTACCTGCCTTCAGGCATTTGTGTTGGTGATCCCTACACTTTGACATATTGCTTCCTGTTCGTAATACACGAAGCACATAGTGTTTGAGTGACAGTCGATTTTGTTACCTCAACCTCATTTATTTCCAACTCTGAACAAGTCTTTTGAACTAAATTGCTTAAGGTTTTCTCAACTTGTGAAACATAAATCCTTTTTTAAAATAGAATTTTATATCACAGTGAAACATAAGACTTAGTAATGGAGGGAATTAACAAAGAAATACATTTTTAAAACAGGATGTAAATAAAATGTCCTGAGCATATGCCAAATAATTTACTTTTTCTAATTTAAAGTTCTAGTAATAACTCATTAAACTGTAGATTTTTTAACTGTTTTCATGTATATTTTTCCTGTTAGTCATAACACAGTAAAGTATTAAAAGTTCTATTTTACTGATGCTTAACTAAATCAACTCATTTAAGTTTACACGGCTAGTAAGGGCAGAGCTAGTCCCTTTACTACAAGTTTAATGCTTTGTACATGAGACAGAGAACTTAAACAATGAGAATAAAACAGAAAAAAAACTGAAGTAAAATATACTTTGTGCAGGCCAAAGGAGGGCTGAAGTTTTAAAGAGGAACTACAATATATTTACAGAATATGTTCTCCAGGATTTATGGACACTCAAGGACTCATTTTAACTGCCCTTAGCTTCTATCATTTGAACCACATGATTAAGTACTATTTCATATGTTTGTTGCCTTGCATTGTTCTCTCTCTAAATGCCATGGTATCCATGGCACCTGCTCCATGTCCCCCAGTTCAGACCTAGACTATTAGAATAGACTCCTAATGCACAGTCTCGTTGATTCTTATTTCAATCCTCCAAATATATCCTCCCCAAAATACAAATCTCATTCTCTTCTGTGCTTAAATGGCTCCGGCTACCCTATGCCCCAGACACATCAAACTCCTCTCATGTCCCTGAATTTGATATTGCTTCATATTCCCATGCCTTGGCTCAGGCTGTCTTAAAACTCAGTTTAAGTGTTACTTCTCCGACCTCCCATATGAACCGCCCCATAGGGCTTCCAAGGAGCAACTGGTGGATTTGCACTGTCGACCTTCTGGTTAGCAGCCAAATGCTTAACCACTTTGCAACCAGGGCTCCAGCATTCTGTCTATAGATCTATCATAATGCTTGTTACACTGGAGTGGGGTACATTTCTCCCTCTCCATCATGAGTGATCACCTGAGGGCAGGGGCCATGTCATTTACATTTTGTCCATAATACTTGGCACATAGTAGGTACTCACTGTCTGCTAACTTCAGTTTTCATGTTAGATTTTAAGTATGAGACCTATAAGAGATGGAATCTGGTTACTCATATTATCAGTATTTAAAAAAAATACGTATCCAACTAAAAATATATTTTATTAATTTGTCCAAACTTTCAATAAACAAACATCTATGGAGTACCTACTCTGTGTCAGGCACTGTGAATACAAAGAAGATTAAGGAGCCTGGGGTGGGAGGAGTCACATGTAAACAGTTCTAAAAGGGGACAAAGGAGAGAAGTTCTATGACAGAAACATTTACGCCAAAAACTAAAGTAACCAAGAGCAAAGAGTGACCGGCCTTCTTCTAAAAACCTTTTGTCCTTCTATCATCATCAGCTGGATGAAATATGCTACATTCATTTATGCAGTTTTATTTTTCTTTTAATGTGATATAAAAGCCTTCATAATTATAAAACCTCTGGATGCTGCATGAGTGGAAAGATGCCAGCCTGACTGGTTCCCAGCTGTGGTGGATCAGCTGACCTGAGTCTCAGAAGGATGCTGTGGGCCAGCTGAGGTGTTCTCAGGAGAAGGGAGCAGGGTGCTATGGACTACCTCTTTCTCCTTAAACCAGGTGCTTAAGAAGGTTCAGGATTCAAAAAAGGAAGTGACTACTTAACCTTGAGGCTTTCTCGTGGCCATTAGTAGGCTCTTCATTTCGCTTTGAATCACTGGGGCCTGCAAAGTCACTCCAAACCAGTTGTGGTTGAGTTGATTGTGACTCATGGCGATGCCATGTGTGTCAGAGTAGAACTGTGCTCCACAGGGTTTTCAATGGTTCACCTCAGTCATCACAGTGACATCTTTGCTTTTTAACACTTAAAAAGAGGTCTTTTGCAGCAGATTTGCCCAGTGTAATACGTCATTTGATTTCTTGACTACTGTTTCCATGGACGTTGACTATTGATCCAAGAAGAATGAAATCCTGACAACTTCAATTTCTCCACCATTTATCATGATGTTGTTTATTAGTTCAGTTGTAAGGATTTTTGTTTTCTTCATCAGGTGTCCTGAAAAATCCCTCCCATCACAGAGCAGGTAAAATTCTGAATAGAATATTTATAAAATACTTTTTAAACACTTGGCTGAAAATAAAGCCAGAATGAAAATTCAGAGAAGAAAGAAAGCACTGAGACTAGCAGTGAACTAAAGAGCATCTGCTGATTCCCAAAGAGCTAGCATTCCAGATTTGATGGCTACATGGAGAACAGGATTATGTGGGCCCAGATGTGGCGGTCAGATCAGAGACTCCTGAGCAGGAAGATGAGAACCCTGAAAAGCTACACACCCTAAGCAAAAGGAGAAACCACAAAAGAAGTTAACCAATCAATGTTTCAAGGATCCATATCTGCCCTGATCTGACTCAAAGCAAGAAGAAAGGGCCTAGTAAGCTAATCTAAGTATGTTTGAATTTGGGAAAAGAATGTAATTTAGGGGCAGGATTCATTAAAAAACTGAATAAATTGGGAGAAGAAAACAGGGAGAGTCAGCTAGCACACTAGGAGGAAAAATTTGGTGATGTATGTCCAATATCTTGAGGCAAAGGTGCTCTCCAGGTCCCTAATATGAATGTGCTGTTCTGCTTGGTCGGGATAGCCCAGGGGGTGGGTTCATCTGGCTATCTTAGCTCAGTAATAATAGCTGTTAACGTTATGTAGCTGATATCCTTCCCTCAGAATCAAGGCTCATCAAGCTACATGCTGTTTAAAATGTGGCTCCCCATAGTGCCTTTCCTAATGGGAGCAAATGTGCTAATTTGCTTATGTGAGCATTCTAGTCCCTTGAGCAGTTATATTTTTCATTGTAAATTAAAAACTCGGTACTGCACCATTCATTCTCCTCTCTTGTAAATGTATCCCTTGAGCTTGATCACCCTTGGATACACTGGCAAAAAATTACATTTCAGAGTATGTAAACCTAAGGTCCAGATCCCCCAATAAGGCATTGTTACCCTGTGAGGTCATACATGAAAGGCCAGCTGGTCTTCCTGCATCCTCTCTTCTTCATTTCTTTATAAATGCAACTGTATTAATGGGAGCTGTCATTAAGGAAAGGAGACACCCGTAGGAGATCAAAGAGACTTTTCAGTAGAATAGGAAGACATGTATAAATATAAATGTGAAGAGAGAGGCATAGCTTGGAGGTCAACAACAGAAGACTTTAAGGCTGCTGGTTGATTATAACTGACATCTTACTTCTAAATGAGCTAGCTTCTCAGAAGCTCACAATACAAGATATGTCTCATATTCAAATAACTGATTAATTTGGTCAATTAGTCAAATGGGCTAACTTATAAGACATCATTCAAGCAGATAGTTGGATATCATATAGATACAAAAAGATAAAGAGCCCTTGTTTAACTGCTGCTTTAAGGATATAATTTAGAATAATACACCAGGAATCTGGCATTGTAGCGGAGGACATATGCTCTAGACTATAAATATGCCATAGAAGGTAGGATGAATTCAGAAAAATAATCACCACAGAGATACTGAGTATTTAGTAAATGTACTGGGGTTGGTACAGTGTAGAATAAAAAGAACACTATTCAATGGAGGTAGTATGGTGTACTGTGACATTGGGATAGGAAGAGGCTTTGGGTTTAGGAGCTTGACAGATCTAGCCTTGAATCATAGTCCTATCAATTAATAGTTGAGTAACCTTGGTGGAGTTTTTGAAGTTTTATTTATTTATTTTTCAGCTGTAAATTGTAGACAATAATATCTATTTTATGGTTGTTGTGGAGATCAACCGAAAAACATATAAAATACCTGGATCACACAATAAGCGCTCAGTGAATGTTAAATCACTTCCTTTCCCTCTAAGGAGTTATAACCTTTGGAAAGCAAATACACATCCTTAACAATGTATCAACAATGCAAGCACACATATGTCAACTACCAAGTGAGTACTGTGAATAATGAGAGACCTGGGTGGCACAAATTGTTTGCACTTGACTATTAACTGAAAGATTGGTGGTTCGAACCCATCCAGCAGTGCCACGGAAGAAAGGCCTGGAGATCTGCTTCTGTAAAGATTACAGCCAAGAAAACCCTTTGGAGCTCAGTTCTAGGCTGCAGTACAGGGAAATGCCACAAGTTGGAAGTGACTCAAGGAAAACAGGTTTGGTTTGATTTTATTCATTAAAGAAAAAAGATTAAGGTCATAGAGAAGGCAGAATCAGAACTAGATCTTAATGAATGGGTAGAAGTTAGACAAAGAAGGAAAATAGATGGCATTTCAGTTAGATGCCATGAGCCCAAGAGGGAAGCATATCCAAGATGTGTTTGGAGAACAAGAAGTATTCCCGTTAGAATGAAGTTTCCATGACAAGGAAAACTAGAAGACTGAGGAAGACTGGGAAGGAACTCGGATGTCACACTAAGGAATTCAGACTTTATGCTTGGATCATGTGAAGCCATTGAATGTTTTTGCACTCAGGGAAGACTCAGAAAATGCATTGACTTCTATTTGTAAGCCCAAAGTATTTATGCTATATTGTGTTGTTTCTATGACCTCCAAGTTTGCCTGCAAGGAGATTAACTAAACATTCTAAAGGTCTCTAAAGGTATCCCTGCTGTAAAGCTAGGAGCTTTGCTTAAGTCTGTAACATAAGGCCTTGGGTTTAACTGCTAAGATCTATCCTGCATACTCTATAAAACTCTCTCTCTTAACTTGCTTTTCTGGAGAAAATCTTGGAATTAGTTATACATCTGAGATTACATATAATATCCTTAGTAAAAGGAATCAAAAAGTCAAATAAAACAATTTTTCTTCCACAAACATAAATCAATTATAGATTTGTATTAATATTTGATTTTGAAGTATTTAGAGATTCGCTTTTTCATACATAAAATATGATAATCTAATAATCATGTTTCAACTCCATTTGCTTTTGTCTAAATTTCTCAAAAAAGATGAATAAGAAAGCAGGAAAGTCTTGCTCCTACATATGCTCTGACTCTTCATAATCAAACTTTCTAATCATCATTTTTTTTTACTCTCCAAAGAAAAAGAAAACAGATTAACCCCTTGTTTTATTTCATAATATTTTGGCTGAAAATTTCCCCAGTAAGTTATATACACTATACATAACAGATATTTGCTTCTGCATCCTGTTGATTTGGAATTTTAAAGAGCAGTTAATTATAAAAGAAATAATTTTAGTAATTTTGTTAAATAAAACTGTAACAATTGTAGAGTCATTTTTTCATAGTTGCCTTTATTTGTCCTCAAGCTTTCATGACTGGTAAAATACTGTTTGACAATATTATGAATGCTACAGTATAAACAAAACTAATATATGATAATAGAATTAGAGAAAAAAACTGCATATTCATTCTAAAGGCAAAGCATATTTTATAAAAGACTGGAAAAAAGTATTTTGAGCTACAGCTATATGGTATTATGAAATTCCAATTAATTTTTAAATACTCAAATCCTCTACAATTAGTGTGGTATAGGGGAAATGACTTAGATTAATTAAAGTAAAAATCTTTGGTTTCAAATTTTACAGGTCTTATTTCAACTCTGATTTGGATATATCCACATTTAAAAAAAAAAAAAAAAACTAAAGCCACTGCCGTTGAGTTGATTCCGACTCATAGCGACATCCATATATCCATATTACTGTAGAAAAAACATTAGACTGAAACCTGTTTTCCAGTCCTTACCCAACATTAACCCATGGGTGTCCTTGAAAACACAGCCTCTCTGAACTACAGTTTCCATATTGAATAATAAAGGAGTGGGGAGGTCAGCAAACTAGGATTGCTAAGATCTATTCCAAATCTAGCATCACATATACTTGCTTAATGAAAAATGGAAATGGGGATTCTCCCCTTATTAAGCCACAATTCCATTTGATTATTCCATAAACATTTAGTATTCACCTCAAGAGAAGAGAAACTAGGAATGGCCCTATTTTTAGTTCCTCTCCAACTTGACATCTCTTCAGCTTTTCACACTAGAAATTTTCCTCCAGAGCAACACCGTCCAATGTGTCTTTCTGAGATGGTGGAAATGTTCTATATTTGTGTTGTCCAATATGGTAGCCACTAGCCACATGTGTTATTAAGCACTTGACATGTGGCTATGTTACAGAGTATGGTGCAGTTAATTACTTAATACGGCCCATCTAGCCACGCATGGTCTTGATACTATCACAAAATGATTGAGTGGGACTATGCAAATAAGATGTGTGCAGGGATGAAATAGCCTGCTAATGTAAGTAAGTTGCATGAAACCCTCATGGGGGTGGCTAATGCAAATAAAGTGCATGGAACCTTTGTAGGGGATTGGTTAGTTTGCACTCTTGCTGGGGCCGGGGGTGGGAGTGGCGGGGAAGCTGGCCTTGAAATTGATAAGAAGCGTGCTATATAACCAGCTTCCCTGACAGAGGTTTTAGAGAGAAAGAAGGAGCCATGACACTGAAGACTGCCAAAGATGGTAGCGTGGCAGCAGCAAGAGCGATAGTGGGGTGAGACATGAGATGGCAGGAACCATGAGACCTGTGAGAGACAGCTGTGGGGGCTTGCCAACTCACGGAACTAAAAGCTGTAGCACTTGCCCAAGAAGGTCCCTAGCAGGGGTCAGTGGCAGAAGGCCCCAACCAGGGTCCAGCAGCAGAGGATGAGAAGAAGCTGTCCTGATCGAGGAATGGTATCCTGAGTTGTTCTTGTTACTTCCAAGCTGATTCTGGTCCCTAGTTGTACCCTGTGATTTCCCCAGTAAACCACTTAACCGTAAGTATAGTTCATGAGTTCTGTGAGACACTGCAACGCATTACTGAACCCAAAGACAGGAGGGAGAGTACTAAGGGGAGAAGTAGTTGATGTTAGAGATGATGCAGTGGTACAGCAATTTGGAGAAGTTGGACACGTGGGACATCTTTAATCACCACCTCATAGGAACTAACTTTGTGCTGATCTCTATAAAAGAAGTTACTCATTTACTGAGAAACTCAATTTTTCATTTTAGTTAATTCATATTAAACAGCCACATGTGTCTAGTGGCCACTGTAGTACACAATACAGTTCTAGAATCTCTCTCTTATCAAAGGGAATATGTTGGTTTTTCTTTTACCACTCTGGTGTTCTTCCTCAGTCTCCTTGAAGAGCTCCTCTTATTTGCTTGGTATTCATAAACGATGTTTCCAAAAATTATGTCCTTGGCTGCCTTCTCCTTTCATACCTTTCCTTTAGCTCTTCTATGGTGAACACTTTTTCTTCCTTTGTTGTTGTTGTTGTTAGGTGCTGTCAAGTAGGTTCCGACTCATAGTGACCCTACATACAACAAAACCAAACACTACCTGGTCCTGTGCCATCTTCACAATCATTATGCGTCAGCCCATTGTTGCAGCAATGAGAGTCTTCCTTTTTTTTTCGATGACCCTCTGCTTTACCAAGCATGACTCCCTTCTCCAGGGACTGATCACTCCTGATGACATGTCCAAAGTATGTGAGATGGAGTCTCGCCATCCTTGCTTCTAAGGCATTCTGGCTGTACTTCCAAGACAGATTTGTTCGTACTTTTGACAGTCCATATTCTTCATCAACACCACAACTCAAAAGGGTCAATTCGTCTTCAGTTTTCCTTATTCACTGCCCAGCTTTCATATGCATACTAGGTGATTGACAACACCATGGCTTGGGTCAGGCGCACCTTAGTCTTCAAGGTGACGTCTTTGCTTTAGAACACTTCGAGAAGGTCTTTTGCAGCAGATTTGCCCAATATAATGTGCCTTTTGATTTCTTGACTGCTGCTTCCATGGGTGTTGATTGTGGATCCAAGTAAATGAAATCCTTGACAACTTCAGTCTTTTCTCTGTTTATCATGATGTTGCTTATTGATCCAGTTGTGAGGACTTTTGTTTTCTTTATGTTGAGGTGTAATCCATATTGAAGGCTGTAGTCTTTCATCTTCATCAGTAAGTGCTTCAAGTCCTCTTTGTTTTCAGCAAGCAAGGTTGTGTTTTCTGCATATTCCAAGTTGTTAATGAGTTTTCCTCCAATCTTAATGTCCCATTCTTCTTCATATAGTCCAGTTTCTCGGATTATTTGCACAGCATACAGACTGAATAAATATGGTGAAAGGATACAACCCTGATGCATACCTTTCCTGACTTTGAACCATGCAGTGTCCCCTTGTTCTATTCAAATGACTGCCTCTTGATCTATGTACGGGTTCCTCATAAGCGCAAGTAAGTGTTTTGGAATTCCCATTCTTTGCGATTTTATCTATAAATTATTATGATCCACGCAGTTGAATGCCTTTGCACAGTCAGTAAAACACAGGTAAACATCTTTCTGGTATTCTCTGCTTTCTACCAGGATCCATCTGACATCAGCAATGATATCCCTGGTTCCACATCCTCTTCTGAATTCAGCTTGAATTTCTGGCAGTTCCCTGTTGATGTACTCCTGCAGCTGCTTTTAAATGATCTTCAGCAAAATTTTACTTGCATGCGATATTAATGATATTGTTCAACAATTTCCACATTCAGTTGGATCACCTTTGGAATGGGCACCAATATGGATCTCTTCCAGTCAGTTGGCCAGGTAGCTGTCTTCTAGATTTCTTGGCATAGACAAGTGAGCACTTCCAGCACTGTATCTGTTTGTTGAAACATCTCAATTGGTATTCCATCAATTCCTGGAGCCTAGTTTTTCAAGAATGTCTTTAGTGCAGCTTGGACCTCTTCCTTCAGTACCATCAGTTCCTGATCATATGCTAACTCCTGAAATGGTTGAATGTCAACCAATTCTTTTTGGTATAATGACTCTGTGTATTCCTTCCATCTTCTTTTGATGCTTCCTGCGTTGTTTAATATTTTCCCTGCAGGATCCTTCAATATTACAACTCAAGGCTTGACTGTTTTCTTCAGTTCTTTCAGCTTGAGAAATGCTGAGCATGTTCTTCCCTTTTGGTTTTCTAACTCCAGGTCCTTGCACATGTCATTATAACACTTTACTTTGTCTTTTTGAGTCATCCTTTGAAATCTTCTGCTCAGCTCTTTTACTTCATCATTTCTTCCATTTGCTTTAGCTACTCTACATTCAAGAGCAAGTTTCAGAGTCTCTTCTGACATCCATTTTGGTCTTTTCTTTCTTTCCTGTCTTTTTAATGACCTCTTGCTTTCTTCACGTATGATGTCCTTGATGTCATTCCACAACTCGTCTGGTCTTCGGTCTTTAGTGTTCAGCGTGTCAAATCTATTCTTGAGATGGTCTCTAAATTCAAGTGGAATATACTCAAGGTCGTATTTTGGCTGTTGTGGATATGTTCTAATTTTCTTCAGCTTCAGCTTGAACTTGCATATGAGCAACTGATGGTCTGTTCCGCAGTTGGCCCCTGGCCTTGTTCTGACTGATGATATTGAGCTTTTCCATAGTTTCTTTCCACAGATGTGGTTGATTTGATTCCTGTGTATTCTATCCAGCGAGGTCCATGTGTATAGTCACCATTTATGTTATTGAAAAAGGGTATTTGCAATGAAGAAGTTGCTGGTCTTGCAAAATTCTATCATGTGATCTCTGGCATCGTTTCTATCACCAAGGCCATATTTTTCAACTACCAATCCTTTGTTTCCATCTTTCACATTCCAGTCACCGGTAATTATCCATGCATCTTGATTGCATGTTCGATCAATTTCAGACTGCAGAAGTTGATAAAAATCTTCAATTTCTTCATTTTTGGCCTTACTGGTTGGTGTGTAAATATGAATTATAGTCTTATTAACTGGTCTTCCTTGTAGGTGTATGGATATTATCCTATTACTGACAGTATCATACTTCAGGATAGGTCTTGAAATGTTCTTTTTTGAAGATGAATGCAACGCCATTAGTCTTCAAGTTGTCATTCCTGGCATAGTAGGCCATAGACTGTCTAATTCAAAATGGCCAATACCAGTCCATTTCAGCTCACTAATGCCTAGGATATCGATATTTATGCATTCCACTTCATTTTTGATGATTTCCAATTTTCCTAGATTCATACCTCGTACATTCCATGTTTTGATTATTAATGGATGTTTGCAGCTGTTCCTTCTCATTTTGAGTTGTGCCACATCAGCAAATGAAGGTCCTGAAAGCTTGACTACATCTATGTCTGAATGAATGGATGGATGGTGCTGTCTCCTGAACAATTTTCCTTGAGCAGAATGATTCTCCATGTGGCAAGCAGGAGCCTTTATTAACTGTGATCAGTCAATCACAAGTTGCTGACCGACATCTTAAAAGCACACTTTAGTGGAATGAACATTTACCAGGACTGAAAATCAGAAGAGAGATTAAATAAAAGATCACTGTCTGCTTTTTCTGGTAAGAGAGGGCATCCGGCCTGTGGCACAGAATACGGATGTGCTTTTTCTTTAAACTCCCCTATAATTGACCAAGAGAAGGAAGTAAACAGGAATCATAATGGAATTTGAGAGTCTCTGAGGGATTAGCAATATATGCAGGAAAAAACACCAGATTCAGTTTGGACATATAAAACTTGATGTCTCAAGATAAGTAACCTAATGAAGGCTGATAAATGATGCCCAAAGCAATCCTCTTCACTCCCAGCAATCCCCAGCCATGCCGTCTCCTAGGTCACAGCCAGGCAAGGTAAAAATAAAATGAAAATCATTCTTTATAAGTGGTCCAGTCCAAGGTCAAATCCAACATCCAGTAAATATTATCAGATAAGACTGAGACTGTTATTAGTCATGTGATGGATGAGCAATCAGAAAACCTCCATGACCTCGACTTTTGTCTAGACTTGTATCATGAGAGATAAAGACAGGATAGGGAAGGACCTTATCTGCCAGACTGAAAGGCCTGGCTCGGGTGTTTGTGACATTTCTGTTGAGACAAGGTGGTCTAGAGCAATGGGCTAGGACACAAGCATCCAGGTTGCAGTCAGGGCTACTCCACTTCCCAGAGATGTGAACTTGGGAAGTCACTTACCCTCTGACACATGTGTAAACAGGATTAATAATTCTTACCCAATCTGCTTTACAATGTTGCTATTGGAAACAAATGGGATAATGCCCCGAGTTGTCTTTCTAAGTTTTAAAGCACAAAAATATATACAAGCTACAGTAAGCTATGGCTGCTAACCAAAAGCTTGGCAATTCGAATCCACCAACTGCTCCTTGGAAACCCTATGGGGCAGTTCTACTCTGTCTTACAGAGTTGCTATGAGTAGGAACTGACTCAGCAGCAATGAGTATACAAATATAAGCCTAATGTCTTTAGGGTGAACAGTCAAACAGGAGAGTAATAAAGAAGAAAAGAAATGAATGGGGAATAAAAAGTAAAAGTAAAAGAGGAAGAAGGAGTCTATGGACAGAAGGGTAGGAAGAGGGAAAGTGATAGAAAATAAAAGGGGCAAGGGAAAGGAGTTGGGAGAGAAGGAGGGGGGAGAAAGCAGCAGAAAGTCAAGGAAGGTTCTGTCACATAGGCAAACAAACAAGCAAACAAACACATCAAACAAAACAAAACAAAAAAACAATGAAATAGCAGCAACTGATCAGAGATGGGATTTAGGAAATCACAGTCATGCAGAATCACCTAGTAACTGTTAAGCTGATTCTGACTCATGGCAACCCCATGTGTGTCAGAGCAGGGCTGTGCTCCATAGCGTTTTCAGTGGCTGATTTTTTGGAAGTAGATTGCCAGGCCTTTCTTCTGAAATGCCTCTGTGTGAACTTGAACTGCCAATTTCTCTGTTATCAGCCAAGCATTTTAACTATTTGCACCACCCAGGGACCTTCACAGAGACCGCGGAGCTCTGGTAAACAACTAGAAAGCCCATCAGATGGCTTCTGTGGAGGAGACAGTGAATTAACTACATTGAATCAACTTCCTTATTATAAATTTCTAAATGTCAGAGACTATGGAATTCCTGTTGTTCTAGTCTGTGCACAGCTTAGTAACACACTCAGACAGATCTGTAATCATTGCTGTGCAGGCAGTGATGATGGCCCTTTTGCTTTGCCTAGTTAACGCCTACTCATCTTTCAGATGAGGAGCCTTCTCCGACCTCCCTGATGAGATCAGATCCCCTATTGTAGGCACTCATGGCATCATAAACTGCTTCTTCACAGCACTTGGCACAGTCACAGGTTTACATTTGTTTGTGATTATTTGATAATAGTTCCTTCCCCCACTGGACTGAGAACAGAGTCAGTGTCTGTTACATTCCCAATTGAATTTACCCTCAACTGAATTGTTACATTCCTAATTGAACTGATCCATTGGAAGTATCATATACAGACTCAAATAACTACAACAGTCTTAATACTAGAAAGATACTAGAAAAAACAGTAGTATTCCAAGAATGATAATGGTGCAAACATAAAGAGGAAGTTGATGCTGGGCTACAATTAGGAGAATTGTGACAAATCTTTCTGGCAGTTTACGCAACTAAGTCATTTCAGGGAATAATGATTCCTGTATTAACTTTCATCAGCCTAACAAACTTGTAACTGGGTGTTTTGTTTTTTTTCATTACTCCTTGGTTAATTCAGTATATTAACTAGCTCTTCAATGTCATCTTAATCAACGTCATGGATGATCGTTTATTATTGGCTCTAGTAATTGTGTGTATTCATTAAGAGGGGCAATTTTCTAGTTGAATATTCAACAGCTCACTGTTTTGAGTATGTTTGGTTAAATAATAATGAATAAGTTCATTCACAATTTACTTTGAGGCCTATATTATGCCAATTTATTGAAAATAAAAAGAATTCTAAGGAAGATACACAGGGCAATGATAAGTAATCATGTTGGTATCAAACTACACATAGAAAATAAGCACAGTTTACAAAAAAGCCCTAAGCCAGTGGTCCTCAATAGTGAGAAAGAATTCCCCTGTGTATTTTATGGCACCCCTCCCAGTGAACTTCCAACTGCTCGGCATTGAGTAGCCCTCAGTGTGTGAGGCCACTGAACAGGACAGCCCAGCAGCTCTCCATAACTACATTCCTGACCTGTTACTTCCAGGTTTCTTCCTAGTTCTGCTAGGTAAAAGAGAAGCCAATTTCTTGTAATTCAGCACATTCCAAAGTGAGTAATATCAGTTTAGGTGTTCATTCCAGTTTAGTAGATTTTTGACAATGACTATAACAATAAAGGTTTAGTCCCTGGAGAAGGACATTATGCTGGGTGAAGTGAAGGGTCATCGAAAAAGAAGACGACCCTCAACGAGACAGACTGACATAGTGGCTGCAACAATGGGCTCAAACATAACAAAGATCATGAGGATGGCGCAGGACGGGACAATGTTTCATTCTGTTGTACGCAGGGTTGCTATGAGTCAGAAACGACTCGGCGGCACCTAACAACAACATAACAATAAAGACAACAAAACCCACAGAAATATTGAGGTCCTTTTGGTGTTTAAGTGTCTTTCTTAAATCTCTAAATTGGCTAACTTGTAGTAAGAAAAACACAGGTAAATCTGGGGAAATCGGACAGGGTAGTGATTTAGAAGTATAGGCTCAATTCCCAGTCTGCCACTTACTGGCTGTATGACCTCGAGCGTCACCCTTAATTTTCTAAGCCTCAAAGTACCCATTCATAAAATGGGATAATGTATCTATATAAGTACCATTAATGCCAAATGAAATGATCCACATAAGGCACTATGACACATACCAGTTACTGTTAACTTGAAATGTTATACAATAATGTTATATTTTTGTCATTTGAAAATAAAAAAAAATATCCTTTTTTGATTTTTTAGTCTATGTGTCTGAATTCCTTTCTTTGATGATGGAGTGCTCTGAATTCCTTATTTATGTCTTTCCTATTTTCTTCTTTTTAAGGAAGTCTTTCTTTTATGGAATAATAATAATGACAATGGTTAAAGGTTTGTATAAGTCCTTATCTGGAAAAATACAGATCTAGATTCTCTAAGTCATTTCCCAAAATCTTTTTTGAAATTGTATTAGTCCTTGAAATTTCAAATTTGGAAACTGCAGTGGTTAAGCATTTGATGCCTGACCAAAAGGTTGGCAGTTTGAATCCACCCACCGCTCCTTGGAAACCCTATTGGGCAGTTCCACTCTGTCCTATAGTGTTGCTATGAGTCGGAATCGACTTGATGGCAGGGAGTTTGATTTTTTATTTTGGTTATACAAGAAATCAGACAATATTTCTGTGCAGAGTTGATACTTCAATAGCAGATGGCATAAGAAATCCAGGTCCTGTGAGAGAATTAGAATCCCGTGTGTTGGTAGCCCTTAAACATTTCCTAGCTTTCTGCAGCCTCAGCATTTTTCCAACACTGATAAATTTTTTGCAATCCTTAAAGTTTGCTGTGATGACATCTTTTTTTTTTTTTTTTGTAGTACATATTATTTTGTGATGACATCTTCTATATTTTCAGCTCTACACGTGTAAGGAAGAAAGATTATAAGGCCTAGAAAAGGTTGTTTTATCGAGCAAGGAAATGGAAAAAGGGAGCAGTAGATCAAAAGAAATGGGGCTAAGGAAAATGACTGACAGCTCAACTAGGAGCCCAGGTGGAGACTGCAGGGGCACGTGGAGAAATAAAAAGGATATACATGATGGTGAACTGGTGAACCAAGATCATCTGGGGTAAATCTGCTGCTCTGGTTGGTTACTAATGAATCCCCTGAGGCTTAAATTCTGAAATTCCTCCAGGGATGGGAGGAGGGATCTGGACTCCCTGAGTCCTTTCAAGTAGCTAGGATCCTTAGCAAGTGACTTGCAGCAAGAGTTAAGACTGGGACCACCACCCAGAGCCTTCTCACCCAAGAGGCTGGCCTGTATTTATTGAACTGGAAGTCACAAGCAGAAATGGTTCTTAAGGAGAAAAAAGTTAGATTTTTTTTGAAAATTTCTAAAAATCAACTAACTGCTCCTCTTCTTAATTTTCTAAATAAACTCTTCAGCTGGCAAGAGAGCAAAAATAAATAAGATGGTGATAACTATACATATTTCAATACGTTCTAAAGATACACAAAAAATCCTTTCCACATAATTCAACTTGCCTATTGGATTTGGTAGAATCACTTAAACTTCTCTGGTAAACAAAGGTCCATATTTAGACCAGTGACCCTAGATACATATAACTGGAATAAAGCGTCTCTTTCAAGTCTGAAAGAGCACCTGTGTAATTTAGTGTATTTCTCAGTATACCGGCCCCTCATGTGTTCTGGGAGACACAGGTTGGCACTGCTTTTTAGGGCCAGGTTGGATTCAGAAAGCAGAAGAGCATGTTGGAGGAAGTTGAACATTCATGCTAATTATGAATCTTCAGGGATGGATGAGTTTGTCCATGTGTGGGTAAAGGCAACTCGAGCCAACTACCCCTGAGGGTCAGATCTCTAAAAGTAGGGGCTCCAGATCTGATACTATTCCTAGAAGTCTAAAAGACAAACTTTTATCTTCGTCAGCACTCATGAAACTATAATAAATATATTAGAGTTGGAAGCAACCTGAGACATTGTTTAACTCAACCCATCACTCTGTATATGCGTTAACTTGAGACTTGCTCAAAATCACACATGAAGAAGTGGCAGACTGGGAGTTAGAACTCATGTCTCTTGATTCTCAATCAATGATGTTTCCACTGTCTACACTGACAATATATTTTTGAACCAAATGTCTGGGCATTTAGACTGAGGAGAATTGTGTTTTAAGTAAGCATCACACTGGGAAATCTAAAGCATGTTAGCTGTAACTATATAGCTTCATAAACTTCTCCCATCCAGGCAGAAGGACAAGAAAGGGAATGCGTCTAGTCCAGCTCCCATTCCCAGAGTGTTCCCACATGGAAAATCTAATGGCTTCCTGGCCCAATTGGTGTCATAGTCTTAAAAGCCTAGAGTCTTGTGGGTGGTCTTAGAGTGTGCATAGAGGTCTCTTATGTCAAACAAAAGTGCACGGCCACCCCTATGGAGACAGCTGATATTACCCTCAACTGGTTAACCTGAGAGGATGGGTTCCCTTAGATATATTTGCTCAAAGGCAAGACCACTTTTTGGTTCTCCCTTCTATACTCATGGACTTCTGGACCTGGAGGAAATTTTTGGTTGTGGACAATCAGGCCAATCTTCCACTCCATAAAGAATTTCTTCTATAATATCCCTGAAACTAGTAATCCAGTTTCTTATTAAAAGCTACTTGTAAAAAAGTGGTCAACACCTTCCAGGACAGCTACTTAATTGATGTGAAAATGCTAGTTACTAGAAAATTCTGCTCCTATGTAGTTGCTAGAATGACCTTGTCTTAGTTTTCTAGTGCTGCTATAACAGAAATGTCACAAGTGGATGGCTTTAACAAAGAGAAATTTATTCTCTCACAGTCTAGGAGGCTTGAAGTCTGTATTCAGGGTGCCAGCTCCAGGGGAAGGCTCTCTTTCTCTATCAGCTCTGGAGGAAGGTCCTTGTCATCAATCTTCCCCTGATCTAGGAGCTTCTCAGTGCAGGGACCCTGGGTTCAAAGGACATGCTCTGCTCCTGGCACTACTTTCTTGATGTGGTATGAGGTCCCTATGTCTCTCTGCTTGCTTCTCTCTTTTATATCTCAAAAGAAATTGACTTAAAATACAACCTAATCTTGTAGATTGAGTTCTGCCTCATTAACATAACTGTCTCCCAACCTGCCTCATTAACATCATAGAGGTAGGATTTACAACACATAGGAAAATCATTTCAGATGACAAAATGGTGGATAATTACATAATACTGGGAATCATGGCCTAGCCAAATTAACACATGTTTTTTGGGGGACACAATTCAATCCATAATGGAACTCTTAAGGTAACTTAAAGTATATGCTCTCCACTGGATAAAAGAAAGCCATCTGAGTAGCTGAAGTGACTTCTTATTCCTAGTAGTGTTAGCAAAATACTTTGAGGTTTTTGCACATGATTTTTTTCTTTTACTTCTGTCTAACTCCAAACACATTCCTCAAAATTCAATTGTGTTACCTCCCCTGAGAATCCTGCCTTACTTCACAGAGGAAATCACATTTAACCATTTCAGTTTTAATTCTAGCAGTTCTCTCCATATTGATAAAAAATATGCTTAAATTAGGGTATTTCTTTAAATTCCATTTTGTTGCCAGAACTATCTCTGTTTCCTTGAGGACAGCTGTTCTCTGTATGTGTGTGTTTTAATCTTGCCTCCGTCATTCTGCAGGTTTTCTTAAAATACTTGGTGACTCATGGGTGTCCATTCATATTTAAGAATGAAGTGGTAGAAAGGCTAGCAGGGGGTGTTGGGTACAAGGAGCACTGTGTAAAAGGACAAGACTTTGTGACTAAATGGTTTCAGGTAAGGTGAGCAAACCTGGAATTGCTCTTCCACAACTGGCAAACTGTGAAGGGCTTTGCTGTGGGGTCAGCATTCAAACTAGTTTACCTAGGCTCCATAGAAGGAGGATTCTGTTTCTTTAGAGAAGATATATAAATATATAAGCTATATACACACACACACACACACACATATATTTATATATATATACGTACATAAGTATTAAACAAAACCAAACCAAACCCATTGCCATTGAGTCGATTCAGACTCATAGCGATCCTATAGGACAGAGTAGAACTACCCCATGGGGTTTCCAATAAGCAGTGGTGAATTCAAAGTGCCAATCTTTTGGTTAGCAGCTAAGCACTTAACCACTATGGCACCAGGACTCATATATATATACAAAATTTGTTTGTGCGTGTCGTGGGGTTATAAGTACCCGCCTGGCAGCTATTCTGTATGCTGAGGTATACATGCTGAGTAAGGGAAACTCCAGTCCTATTCTCAGCCTTGGCTCTTGATTCCACCTGTTGTTAATAGCCCTCAGTCTCTGAGTTTCATAGGTTCTGCTCGGCAGATCTGCTTCCTCGTGAGCTGTAGGCCACTCCACACAGTGTCGCTACACGATGGTGGGCTTTTTGTGAGTGGCCTCCCCGGAAACATAACTCCCAAAGATACCATCCACATAGAATACAATGTGAAAGGTGTCCCCTGATGTCATATAGCACGTGGCCATGCCTCTGTAGTTGATCTAGGCTGGGACTTTTTTGTTACACCTCAGCAATCAGTGTCCTTCCATATGCTGTCTTCCAGAAATGTGCTGAAACCTTTTGGCCTTTGATGCCCTCTCACATTTCCTTTATCATTATGGGACTATCTCCCCCCTCACACACACACTTTTAAATTTAAATTCGATTAGCTTCCTCTTAACAGGGTCTCAGGAGGAAGAGGAGATTAATATGCGAGTGGCTTCTATCAACTTGAACTTGAAACTCAGAGCTCACACTGTTAATAGGGGTGTTATTCTGCCTCATTATGTCTGGCATAGTTATGGATGATACAGATTGATCAGTTTTAAAAACAGCAGTGACTCTATGGTAGAGGCTAAATTAGACAGTTTTGCTGTCTCCATGGATCAAATTAACTGGAAATTTGAAATATCTCCATTTATTTTACTTGAAGGAAATAACAACTAAGGTGAAAAATATAGAAACATATGGCCTTTTAAACTACATTCCTTTTTTAAATATCCTAGGTAGCTGTTTTTCACAAAAGCATTAGGAGGCAGAGTTTTGAAATAATAATAGAATTCCCAGTATCAGCTGATTGCCTATACTTGGCGGTGTAACACCTTAATGGGAATCCTGCCAAAGACACATTGGCTTATGTAAAATGAAAAATAACTTTCCCACTATGCGTTCAGTGACAATGATTATAAGCCACATTATCTTACTATCGGACAGCCAGCTGGACACATATCACATGAACTTAAGTGTTCTGGGTGTTGTAAAGAATTACTGAAGTGTTCCCTTCTATATAGTCCAGCGATGCAAAATTATTTATACTTCAGATGTTTTATTTTATATCCAGAAATGTTTTATATAAATAAATACATATGCATTTAAGAACAAGCGTTCAGTGTGGGTCTTCAAACTAATCTAGGCTACAAAAAATAAGAGCCCTGTTTAGCTTAAAAAAAAAAAAAAAAAAAAAAAAAGACAGCACTTCGACAGAGTGTATATTCAACTAGTACTTACTGAGGGCCTAACGTGTTCCTGCTACTTTGGCAAAAAGTTAGTGAGCTCCATGCTACTATCCCCTTTGGCAACACCCGTGTTTATAAAGATAAAATACCTTAAGATCAATAGCAAAGGATGGCAGAGGCCTAGACTGAAAACTAGTTCTTTAATTTTAGAGTCAGTTTTCTTCTACTATCTCAGGGAACAGAATATTCTTCTATACTGCTTTAACCACTAGATATGGGGCAAGCTGCTTTATGCCAGTTAGGACAATGGAACACCATAAAAATGAGAATACTGAAGTCAAGCTAAGGTCTTTACGTTTTCGGCTTCATCTTATCAGAGAACTAGAATTGGTAATTAAGTCTATCACAGAGTTCATTTTACTCAAGTGGAAAACTCAGTGCAAAATGCTTATTAGTAAAACGCTGATAAGCTTTTGTTAATAAGAAGAAAGACAAAAAAAGGTTTGAAATAGCTTTAGAATAAGTTGTCACAATTTAGTATCACTGGAGGAAGTCTTCTTTGTGTTAATAACCAAAATGTGGATTGCCACCCTGAGCTGTGATGATGGAGGTATTCATAAGGAACAAGGAAGGTGAGGCAGAGACAAAGCGGTAAGCTCGGTCTTTACATCATCATCTCTTTTGCAAATAACACTCCATGCCACATAACGTACATGTGGACCTCCAGAACTATACAAAACAGTAGGTTAATGATACTATTTAATGATTTCTAGGACTAGAGTCAGCTCCAGCTCTTTATCATGTTTTAGGCTAGGACATTTTTCACTATGTCTCACTTAGCCTGAATGTGGTTCATGAATGGTGACCAGTGCTTTCCACTTAATAAAGTCTTTTTATACCACATTATACGGGTCAGCGTTCTCGAGTAAAGTCAGACTTGATTTCATATCCAGGCTGTGCTACTTCCTAGGTAAGTGTCCTTGGGAAAATTACTTAACCTCTCTGAGAATCAAGGTTTAGAAAAAACAAGATGTCTATCTCATAAGACTGTTCTGGAAATAAAATCAAATGTGATTTTATCTATTAGGTAGGTCGGTGGGTGGGAGGGTGGGCAGGTGGCTGGGTGGGTGGATGGGTGGGTAGGTGGATGGATGGATGGATGGATGGATGGATGGATGGAAGATACAGTAGCCTCCCAACTAATAAACTCAGGGAGTCTGGCTAGGGTCCACGCTTGACACCTTGCATATTTTTACATTAGAAGATGCTATGCAGTATTGATTGAGAACGTTTTCTGTCTTTTAGTTTATAGAACAGATATTACAATGGAGATAGCATGCTGTTGAGAAAAAAGCTACTTAATTCTCCAGAGCTAAATTCATAGTTATCCCAGCTCCCTCTCTCTCGCTCTTTTTTTTTTTTTTTTTTAACCAGAGACACTAAAGTGATTTGATGGTCTTTACCATCAATGGCAGAAGTCAAGGACGGAAGAAGGGACTTCTTTTTTTTTGGCAGCGGGGAGGAAGGTGTACAGTCCACATTCCTTTCATTCACCTCCCCATGAGTTTGGGGACATTTAGTGGGTTTCCTTCACTGAAGGCAAAAAAGGGCATTCCAAGAAAAGTGCTTGTAAAGGTTGTGCTGTTCTAGAAAAGAAAGACTAACATCTCCCTCTTTGGTGATGTTCGCTTAGCCATGGAGTTTGCTGACCTGCTTCACTATTACTGAGGTTGGAAAACAACCCTAGGGAGAGGAGGTCAGCCAGGGAGAGAGGATACAAAACCGTCCCCCCTCTTCTGGTTACTTCACCTGAGAAGTAGAAAAGATGGATGCTCCTCATGTCTGCAGTCCTCACAGTTGAGGCTGTTAAGGGCAAATGAGAATGGAGGACTATGAGTTTGTGAGAAGTTGCTTCAACTTGCACAAAGCAGGGAATGCATCAAAAGACTGCAAGGTGAAGCTGCTAGGGGTCTTCTGGAAGAGGTAGCTGAGTTCCCCCAGAGACAGTTCAGCTAGAGGAGCTGCTTGAGCATGAGTCTCGTGGTACTGGCAGATGTGTGGTTCTCTACCCAGCCAGGCTACGTTGCTAGAGATAACCAACAGAAAGGGCACAGCCACAGAAGAATGGTAGAGAAATAACATTCCCTTCTTTTCTCTTTTTGCCCCAACACTGCCAGAGGATTCTAAGGGAAAGGGATATCTAGAGGGTGGTATGAGAGAAAGCAGACCACACCACTATCAATATCAGGTCACTTTGGTGGAACCACAAGTCTCAACTGTGTTGGAAGGATGGATAGAAGTCTGAATCAAACATGAGGTTCACATTTTAACATAGAGAAGATTAATAAATGATAAAGTTAGAGATATGAATTGAAAATGTCATTAAGGTAGACTATTCACCATTGGGAAAAAAGGAACAAAGCACAGTTGTTAACAGATATTGAAAAAATAAAATGATTTCATTTTTAAACATTAATTGACTAAATGTTCTCAGTTAAACCAGTTGCAATTATAAGCCAAGTGGAGAAACGTATTAGCCACCCCCTCTAATGAACTGATTGGAGAATTCAGAAATACAAAATACTAAAACCCTCTATATGTAAGCCTGCTCAGCCAACATCTCTATTCTCCTCTCCTGCCCCACTGACTCACATAGCATATGCCACAGTACTGAAGCAGTCAATGGCCTTTTGACACCCCATGTTTGCTCATGTGTTCATGCTTATACACATGTTCTTCCTCTGTCCAGAACTCCCTTTCTTCCAATGTCTATCACACAAATACCTGTAGATGTTTCAGGTCTCAGCTTGTGAGTTTCATTCTCTCCGAAACCATCCTGACCTGCTTTCCCCTCCCTCTCGATGCCATGTGTGAGCCAGGTGCCCCTCCTGTATACACCATTAACGCCTTGAAAATATTTCCTGTATAATGCCTATACTGTATTGTAACTATGTGCTTATACTTCTGTCACTCTCACTACACACTAAGCCCTCTGAAGGGAAACTTAAAATTCAGTACTAGGACAGTGCCTGGGATATAACAAGAGCTTCATAGACAATTGCTTATTGAAAGAAGGAAAGAAAGAATTTCTTTATCGTCAAAGTGATGAGGCTGCACAGTTAGTTTTAAGAGGAGGCTCTTATGTATTCTTTTCTTACCCTTCCAAGGAGATGGCCCGTTGGAGAGTCACTGAAGGCTGGCGCATTGCAGTGCTGTGTTGAGAATGACTGTAAGGAAAGACAAGACAAACATGGATCATTTACTTAAAATGTCTGTGCACATTCTAATCAGTCCTATTGTCAGGAAAAGAACCAGTCTTGAAAGAAATACAGTAGTGATTAAATCACTATTCTTTGGTTATAAGTAGAATCATCCACCAAAACATAGCACATAGCACTCTACTGGAGAAGGGGCTAGTTTCCTTACTATTTGATTTCAACGTGTATTATTCAAAAGCACGCTCTAAATGACAGGTACACATGGAAAGAAACAAAAATATTTGGAAAATGTAATTCTTTCCCCTTTGAATAAGACAATGTGGAGCATCAAAACATAAATGTTATTATGATGCAATGTATTAAAAATTTTAAGCTGTGGAACTTTTTTTCCTAATGAAATTTTATACAGAGCCTAATTTGTGAATCAAAGTAGTATTTACCCACTGCTGTCTAGTCAATTCTGACCACAGTGACCCTACAGGACAGAGTAGAACTGCCCTACATGGTTTCCAAGGCTATAAATCTTTACAGAAGCAGATTGTCACATCTTTCTTCCAAGGAGTAGCTGGGTTCAAACTCCTGACCTTTTGGTTAGCAGACAAGTGCATTAACCACTGTACTACCAGGGCTCCTGAAGTGGTATTTAATTAGTATAAATTTATCTATAACTTTAAATTTGCAACACTGAAATATAAAATTAATCTATAAGTACAATTTAGTTATTTGATGAACACAAAGCTTGAAAAATGGAATTTCCAGCTGCAGTTCTGTATCAACATTAGAATCCTATATCTCCATATTTTGTTCTGGTTGCATGGCAATATTGAGTTTGTAGATAACTAGTTACAATAATAATTATAATATCTAAAATCTATCAAGCACTTACATTGTTCCAGTTACTTTTCTAAGTGTTTTACATTTTTACGTCTTTTATTTCTCACAACCCGATGAGGTATGTATTGTCACTAATTCCATTTAACAGATGAGGAAATCGAGACACAGAGAAGTTTAGAAATGTGCCCAAATTCGTATGTTAAATATCTGTGCTTGAAATGGTGTCCAGACAGTCTGGTTCTAGAGTCACCGTTCTTAACCACCATGTCATATTGCTTCTCAAAGAGTAACAAGTTCTCAGATTTGTAAGAATTTATCTTGCAATATCAGAATATTCTTTAATTATTTTGCCGAAGAAACGGCGGGAGAAGCTTTTATCTGAGATATTCACAATAACGATCCTACAGCAAAAACTAATTCGTTGTAGTTTTTATGTGCTAGGTATGTAGAATATTTGTGTTAAATGTCAGATATAATGTTTCTAAATGTGTAATCGATTTTAGCTATAATATTAATTACATATACGGGTAGCATGAACATATGAACATGTATACAAAAATATATATGTAAAGAGAAATCTGAGTTAAGTGTTTGCAGAACATTAGGCATCTTCACAAAGCTCTAGGATTTTCCAGCACAAACTCTGAAAACACTGACGTTAGCATGGAGAACCAAGCTGTGGGCTGCGGAGGTTTTTGAGCAGGGTTGTCACTCTGTGACAGCTTTTTTCTGAGGCTGATGGAGCAGAGTTCTGGGAATGTAGCTAAGGCCTAGAAAATGATCTTCTTAAAGCTAAGGATTGTGTCCTCTGCTTCATGTATACCTCATGGTGCCAAGCACCACAAATGTTCAATTAATATGTTTTGATCAACCAATTGAGAGGCCTCATAGTGTTTGGACCATGTAGCTAGACTACCTGAGTTCAAATCCTGACTCCATCACATATATCTATGTGATCTTGTGTAAGGTACTTAAACCTCTCTGTGTGCCAGTTTCTCATCTGTATAATCAAGATAGTAATAGAAACTTCTTCACAGGGTTGTTATAAGGAGTCAATGAATACAGTGCTTAGAACAGTGCTTAGTACATGGAAAAGCTATATAAGGGTTTGTTAAATATAGAAACGAATATGCTCTGAAAATTATTATTTAGGTCACTTGAGTTAGCCACATAGTCAATGCTATGAGGTGTATATTTCTGGTATAAAATGACTTTGATGACTAGTATCCGATTAAAATATACTGTCTATTACAAAAACAACACTATAAAATTAGTGGAATTCAAAATAAGAGAAAGTAAAATACCCATAATTCCATTATTTTTTCTCACATTTTCAGAGTTATATAATTTAACTTTTATACTATCCTATAAGGTAGTTATGATTATCTTCACTTTACATATAAGGAAACAAAACCCAAAGAGCTTAAATAAGTTGTCAGAAATCAACAGCTGCAAACGCAGAGGCAGAATTCAAACTAACAACCATCTGTCTTGTTACCAAGTGCGTGCACTTTTCACTCTGTCATCTTGCAGTTCTTAAACAAGTCACAGAGAACAAATGTAAGTTCTTATTACATTTTTCCTTCCCTTATAATTTAAGCATTTCTGATACATTCTCCATAATCATTTTGATGTTATATAATGTTATTTCCTATAAAGATAACACAATTTATTCAAACACTGTTTTATTGTTGGATATTTGGGTTATTTATATTGTTTTGATATTATAAATAATGTTGCAATGAACATACTGAGATCAGTTACTTTTTTCTTATTTGCCTCTTCCCTTAGGATGGATTCCCAAAGTGGAAACATATATTAGATTCTTAATTTATGCTATTAGATTATTTTTTTTTTAAACTCCGTACTCTTTTATTTCCTATTGCTAACATGGAAACCCAGGTGGCAGGGTGGTTAAGAGCTACAGCTGCTAACCAAAAGGTTGGCAGTTCGAATTCACCAGGCGCTCCTTGGAAACCCTACTGGGAAGTTCTACTCTGTCCTATTGGGTCGCTATGAGTTGGAATTGACTCGACGGCAACGGGTTTGGTTCAACAAGTTTTATTGCTGACATTACCAAGGCAAACATCTTCCCCTTGGGTTCAAGCAGTTTGTTCTGTCCTTTCCTATTGTAGGCCACATACAGACAGCATGTTGCTATTGCTAACATGACTAAGAAATTACAGGTAACCACAGTCTGGCTGTTTTACCTCCTCAGGCAGAGAGGCCAGCCAGCCAGAAGGAGTTCTGAGAAGCACAACGGTGTCTGTACCAGTTTCACCACAATCTTACAAACACTGACATTATAATTAGAAGAAAATACTCGATAATTTAATAGGTGCAGACTTATAATGAACATTTATTAGTGAGAATAAATTTTTTCTTCTACATGCTTATTTGCTAATTGTATTTCTTTTGTGTGAACTGTCTAATCATTTCTTTTATCATTTATCTTTCACTGGTTTCAACAGTAAGAACAGTTCTTCTTGGGTAAGGACCAATGATGCTAACTGACCAAGATTAATGAGTAACTGGAATCCCTAATAGCTTCCTCAACATTAGCCCAGCCCACATAATTAAAACAAAGAAATATTCAGTAATCTTATTTTACTTACCACTACCTTATAACTAATTGCTTTATTATTCTACCCTAAGCTAGTCCAATAATGTTCTTTTTAAAGTTTTAGGTACACTTAAATTAAATGCAAAAGGTACCCTAAAGTGCTCAGAGAATTTGAATCCTTTCACGTTATATATGCAGTCAGTTTCTCCTAATGTATAAATTTGGAATAATAAGAAAAAATTGGGATACAGCCCTTTTACAACATGTAATTATCCTTTTACTCTGCCAGACAAATATACTGAGTTATCTGACAGCCATGAACTGTAGACACAGGGCATTTTTGTTATTCATGGGTAGTAATGCCTAAGCAATATTCGCAGTGGTACTAGGAGATACCTGACAGTTATAATAACTGGTGTTTAAAAAACACCAAACATCTTCCCGTTGGGCTCAAGAAATTTGTTCTATCCTTTCCATATTATAAGCCACACACAGACATCATGTTACTATTGCTAACCTGACTAATAAATTACAGGTAACCACAGCCTGACTGTTTTACCTCCTCAAGCAAGAGGCCAGCCAGATAGGTGGAATTCTGAGAACCGCAATGAAAAGAACCAAAGGGGGAGAGCACAGCTAAAATGTGAACCTTTCAGCGTAAGAGAACGACGTGCTTGTAATGTTCTTTGTCTTTAGAAAAGCCTACCCCCAAATCGCCAGCATCCTCCTTCTAGCTATTATTTTTCTAGTTACAGTAAGTATCTCCTCTTCTGTGAAGCATTTAATAATACACTTTTCTTCCCTACCTACATCCCTGGCAGAGCTGACAATTCACTGCTCTGGGCCCCTCATCTTTTTCACAAGTCCATAGCAGCACCAAGGACTGACAATCACCACCGTTTATTCATACACTCGTTTCTCCAACTAGGTTGTATGTGCTTTCTTGCAAGGAGTAGGGCTTATCCATCTCTACATTTTTAGCCTAGGCTGGCACACAGAAGATTATTTCTATACACCTCTTTGAATAAATAAATTAATAAATGAACAACATGAACTAAATTTCACCTACGTATATATAAGCCCCCATGCCTTTAAAACTTTGTAACAACATTGAGAACTAGGTATTACACTAGTTTTTGAGGAAAATTAAGGCTCAAGTTCTCACAGCTAGTAGAGATAAGAGTAGAACCCAGGTTTACTGACTCCAAAGTGCCTGCTCCTCTGGGATAAACCATGTTGCCTTACAGAAAGGTGGACTCAAACTCTGTGGTTAGTCCATACAGGAAACCTGACACATTCTGTTAGGAAATGTTGTTTGCATAAAATACCACCCATTATTTTCACCACACAGGGACATCTTTCATGTCAGTGGATTTTGAAGATAATTTTGTGATGATCACTTAATAGAGGGACTTCTCTGTCCTACTCTCTCCACCGTAATGACCCTTGGCATTTGTGAGGATTTAAGTGAGAAGAGGAATTCCTGGTGGTGTAGTGGTTAACAGCTACAGCTGCTAACCAAAAAGGTCAGCAGTTTGAATCTACCAGGTGCTGCTTGGAAACCCTATGGGGCAGTTCTACTCTGTCCTATAGGGTTGCTATGAGTCAGAATCAACTCAATGGCAAAGGGTTTGTTTGTTACTTTTTTTGGTTTAAGAGAGAAGAAATGGTGGGTGAGTAGGGTGAGCCTGAGCAAGACTCAGCATCATGTCACAATATTGATACTGGGGAGAAGTCCCTGATACAAGGTAGGAAACCTGTGGCACCGACTCTGTATTTAGGTGGCTTGGCTTGGCTGAGGTGCTAAATCAGGCAATTGTTGAGTAAATCTCACTGAGCCTTTACAAAACTGAGAGAGTTATCAGTCTTACTGCCTTTATAGTCATGCTGTCACTAAGTAAACCTGGTTCAGAGAACAATAGATAGAGTCTCCTTTCCAAGAATTTACCGATTTTACAAGTGAAGGACTTCCAAGCTGTTGCCTATGGAAATGGCATTTGAATCGTATTCAAAGATGCAGTCCTAAAACTGTATTAAATTAAAAATGTTTTTGAGAATCTTAATTGAAATTTTTTTTCTGTTCCCTTATTAATGAATTGATATTTAATGTGACTTATAAAGCACCATCAATCATTAAAATAAACCCTAATATATATTAAAAATTCTGTTTCTTTCTTCATTCCCATTTCTGAAGAACTTTTCTCTCTTTGTCATATTTGACTCTGCACCTTTCTCTTAAATGTCTATGATTTATTCCTTTTCTCAGTTTTCATTTTCTTCTTTTTTTGCACTTCCCCTCTCTCCAAGTTGCCATTATTCTAAAAAAGAAGAGCGTATCTTCTTGGATACCCAAACAATACCTCACATGTAACATTACCAAAACATTATTACCTTCCACCATGAAGCTCTATCTTCCTCCTGTTGTTTCACTGACACTTAACATGAGTTGTCTCGTATAATTTTTTATATACCAGTGCTATTTGGGCACTTACTACGTACCAAGGATTGTGTTAGGTGCCCAGAATAAGTCTTTCATTCTTCAACGGTATAACCAAACCACAAACCAGTTCCATTGCCATTGAGTCGATTCCAACTCATAGCGACCCTAGCAAATCCTTGATGATAAAGATGATTGTGAAGTCAAACAAACAATTTGACCCAGCTTCATACAGACAAATTTTTAAAATTTCCAGTCATATTGGATAGGTACACCATCTAACCTGGATCTGTAAGGATAATAGTATTTTAAATGGTGGAGAAGCGAAAGGAGCATGACCAAAGTTGTGGAGAGAAAAAGTATGTGCTTCCTCTGGGAACCGAGTGGTTTGGCTTGGCCAGAGCAGAGTGGCCACAGATAAGGCTCAAGAAACCGACTGGGGGATGGATCATGAGGAACAATGACTACCTTGTCAAAGGATCTGGACTTTATTCTGTTGGCAGTGGTGGTATCTCCAAGGTTGTTAAGTGGGCAAGGCAGAGAGTAACATAGTCATACCTATGATTCAGAAAGGTAAACCTGAAAATTTCTGGACAATGGGAAGAACAGGGGAAAATCTATAGGAAGAAAGAGTAATAGGAGACCATTATCATGGAGGAAATTAGTGTATGTCTAAACTTGGATAATTACAGTAGGAATTAAGAGAAGGGGATACATTTAAGACTTTTGGAGGTAAAATATACAGGAATAAATAAGAAGGGGTTACAGAGAGAGTACTTGTTCTCCAAAGTTCATTCTAAAAATCTGGGTACGTGGGCATTCATGGCCTTTTCCCTAAAGCTAAATTTTCCTAAACAGAATGGATCTGCCGTCTCAGGGTACAGAAGTAGTTTTACTCTCTTCCAGAACTTCCAAATAAGCCTTCAGATGTAGACAGACTTCGTTGTTAGAAAGTGGAGTGGGGAATGAATTGAGGGTTCTATTACTGACTGAGAGATCATGGTACTGTTAACAGAACCAAGAAGTAAATGTGTGTATATGAACATATAATTGAGTTTGGTTGTAATAGATAAGCTTGATGTACCTGTTACACATGTGGGGAATATGTTCTACAGTGGGACAGCTATAATTATTAAAAACTTCTCTTATCCCCTCAGTAAATAGGCTGATCAAGTTCAGTTCTTCCCAGGTAAACTGTATGCTTATCAAAATCAGTTGTAATTTTTCGCAAATCTGTTTATCTCTGTTGAACTTGTTTATATAATTACATAATTAAATTACATGTTCCAAAAATGAAATATGAGTGTTAAAAAAAGAATTGTTTTAAGCTATTGATTTGGAAAGACCTGATAATAGTATGTAGTTAAAAAAAATGCTGTCAAATTAGGTGTGATGCTTAAGTAAAGTGTCAAATTAGAGAAAATTTAAGATCAGAAAGTAATTATAAAATAAAAAAGGATTTTTCATTTGGTTTCCATTTGCTTTTCACCCTAATTTAAAGAACCGCAAACTGGAAAGCATGGGCAATATATTAAGAATGCGCTTTATGCAAGAAAAACGAAGCAAAAATTCAGAAAATATGGGCCCCAGATTTGATGTCCTCATAAATAAATGTGGTGTACCAACATTTTAAAGCAATTAATGGACAATTTAGATGTTGGAAAATGTCATAAAAGCTGTGGCAAGGGGTTGCTAATGCTAGAGAAAATCTTCACCTTGACACACATAAACAGATGATGAAGAACATAATTTATTAACTGATCTCAGACAAAGTAAAATTTCTAATGATTTATATAAAGACAATGTGTAACATTGGATTAATGATGATTCGTTGAAAATCGACACTGTGGAAGTCACGCATGTTGGGACAAACAAACCTGTTGCAGTCGAGTTGATTCTGACTCATAATGACCTATAGGACAGAGTAGAACTGTCCTACAGGGTTTCCAAGGCTGTAATTTTACAGAAGTAGACTGCCACATCTTTCTCCCAAGGAGAGTCTGATGGGTTTGAACCACTGACCTTTTGGTTAGTGGCCAAGCGCTTAACTACTGCACCACCAGGGCTCCTTGTTGGGACAAACAGATGTCTCTAAATATGAAGAAGAAAAATATTGGATCAAATTTAGGGCCCAAAATTTCTCATGACATAGATAAAGACACTAGAACTATAGCTTTATTAATATTGAACAATTTTAATCAAAAGTCAGCGATGATATGGTGGCCAAAAAAAGTAGAGGGATTTTATTGGAAGAAATCTCATTTGTTTTTTAAAATACCACTAAACCACTGGTTTTATTATGTCACCATAGAGTTATACTTTTAAAGGTGAGATAATTAAGGCATGCAAGTTTTTTTTTTTTTAAATTTATCTACCAATCTATTTATGTATTTTAAATAAAGCTGACTGTTATATTCGGCCTTTTAACTAACAAATCAGTATCTGATTCTGGTTGTATGAGTTAAGAGCAGTTCTACTGTATGAAAGGATAATGTATTATAACCAGAGAATAGTCCTTGTTTTACTCTTAAAGGATATAATGGACGACCTTAAAGTCTTCTTACGGAGGAGGCCTAAAGAAGTTAAGTTTCACGTTTAGAATGTGGTAAAGGTGCGATGAGAACACAGAAGTGATCCCAGTCTGTTGTTTTCTCTGTCCCATACCATCGTGATTCTTCATACTCTACTCTGCGGCAACAGTTTAATGATGAACATAGCCAAAACATTGCCCATTCTAAAAATCCTGCTCATCACTATTAGGTAGCCGGAAGACTCTGAGTATACACTAGCAAATATTGATCTCAATGACAAACTCTTGGCTTCAAGCAATAATGAGAAATTCCAGCATTTTTCCCTGTGGATTAACCCAAGTGTTATATGATTGGTCTCAAAGGCTAAAACGTCAGGGGGAAAATGCAGTGTTTTAATACAGCAGGTATATTCCTGCCTTTACTAGTTTTGTTTTTGAATGGCTGACCTTACATAATTTTTTTTTTTGGCTTTTTCAGTATACAAGTTACATCTCAGGAGGCCCATGGATATATGTATATATAATAAGGTACCTAGTAATGTATTGATATATATCAAAAAAGCCCCTTTCCACATGGACTATTCTTCACAAGGGAAGTGAAAAATTGAATTTATAGTAGTTTAAAACAAGTATCAGATCGTTCAGTGAATACAGTCACTTCAAAAAGAAAAGTGCATTTTATTGAGGAATTTTATATAAAGTATAGAAAAATACTGCCGAATGCACCAAAAATGAGAGAATTTGCAACAGGAATATTTTTGTATACCAGTTGAGATTTTCGGCATCTAATTGATATGGCTCTGAATTTCCCTTCATGTCATACAGAAAACAAGTTCTTCAAGATAACTCATTCTGGTCTTTTCTCTTTGTCAACATTTGGGAAGCAGAACTGTGTAGAAGAAAAGAGCAGAGGTCTAGAAATCAGATGTGGGTCTTCCCACAATGCTCATGACAAGCTTAATGGTCTTAGATAAGTCATTTAACTTCCCTTGTTTTGATTTTTTTCTTCAGTCTGAATAAGGAAAATTGTTATTGTCCTCTCCATCTGCTTTCTTGGATATGGACACTGTGACAAGGAAAAAAGCATGGATTGGGTGTCAATGGTCTGGGATATCCCACTCTTCTTAATTAGGACCTCAAACACTGAATCTCTCACTTCTCCAGTCTTGTCGTAAGTGGAACGTAGATAATAATGCCTTCTTATAGATCTGCCGTGAGGGAGAAAATAAGCATATATGAAAAGAATTTTGTAAATGATGAATATAGTCAATGGAAATTGCCTTCCAGGGAGGCAGTGTGATTTGGTTATAAGATGTCTGGAACTAGTAATTGGAACCTGAACTAACCAATGGGCATAAGGATGGAAAATATGGCCAGAGCTAAGAAATATTAAGAAAAAGGAGACTACATGATTAGGTAATTGTATGTGGTGAGTGACTGAGGAGTCTAGGACAGTGTCCATGTTTCTAGATGGGATGACTGGGTCAATGGTGGTACTTTACACTGAGAAATAAGCATGAGAAGAAGAGCAGATTAGGAGAAATATGACTATTTCAATATTGTATATGTTGAGTTGGGGGTACCTGTGTGACATCAAGGTAGAGATGTCTGGTAAGATTGGAGTCTAGATCTCAGTAGAAAGTTCTGGTCTAAAAAGGGAAGTTTTGGAGTCAAAGAGAATAGGTGCACTTGAAGCCATGGGTATTCCTATAAAGAATTGATGAGAACTTAAAGATGAGGATGGAGAACTGGTGATAGTCACCATTATAGGATGAGTGAAGAAAGATGAACCTGGAAAGGAGACTGAGAAGTAATGAGCAGAGAGGTAGGAGGAAAACCCAAAGAATATGAGGTAATGTCAGCCAAGAATGGGATCAGGGAGGTTGTTTCAAGAAGGGAAGTTTGGGCAACAGTTGCTAAAGACCATAAAGAGCTTAAATATGAAATAGAATGAAAATTCTATTGGTAATTGGGTTTAGCAATAAGGAGGCAATTGGTGAACTAATGGAAGGGGACTCAGTGGAGTGGTGGGAGTGAAGACAGATTAAAGTAGGTGAAGTAATGAATGAGTGTGAGGTGAGAACGTAGGTATCTCTTTCCAGAAGCTTAACAGTGAAGACAAGAACAGGATAGGGGAGGAAGGAAGGGCCTAACTTTTAAAAGATGTTTAAATCTTAAACTTGGGCCTGTTTAACTTGGATAGGTAGGAACTAGCAGACAGGGAAAATTAAAGATTCTGAAACAAGAGCAGATACCAGATGGAGGATCCTGAGGTATTTGGAAAGTGATGCTACCATAGAATCTAGGGAAAAGGTGTGAAATTTAGGCCGAACAAGCCAAGAGAAAAGGTATTTCAAAAGACTTCTCACAATTTTCCAAAACAAAATTTTTTTTTCCTAAATCAGGCCTTCCTTAACCAGCTGACCTAAAGTAATCCCTCTCACAAGTTATTTTTTTTTTATCCCATAACTCTGTTTTGTTTTCTTTGTGGCAATATCTGAACATATTTTACTTATTTATATTGTGTGGTTTTTATCTATATTCCCTCTTTAGAATGTATACTCCAGAAAGCAACTTCTTTGTCTTGTTCATCACTGTATCCCACATGCCTAGGTCCAAAATAGATATTCGAAATTAATAAGTGCAGAGAAAAAAGCAAAACCCCTGAATGCATAAAAAAATATTGAGGAGAGGAAAAGGAAATTTTCATCATTCCAGAGACAAGTGATTCAAATAAATATTCACTGAACATCTTTTGTGAGCCAGACACTGAGACGATCTGGGGATACAAAGAATAAGACCCAATATCAAGGTGCTTAATATCTAGTTGTTGATGCGTGCTATCGAGTTTATTCTGACTCATAGGGACCCTATATGACAGAGTAGAACTGCTCCATAGAGTTTCTTAGGCTGAAATCTTTACAGGAGCAGAACACCAGGTCTTTTCTCCTGTGGAGCAGCTGGTGGGTTCAAATCACTGACCTTTTGGTTAGTGGCTGAGCGCTTAACCACTGTGCAACTAGGGCTCCTCTAAAGTCTAATAGGGGAGAAAAATACTTAAATAGACAGTCTAAGGATAGGCTGATGAGGGATAAGACAAAGGTTTGGGTACAGTAAGAACACAGATCCATGGTTCTCTCTGAGTCCACTTTCAAGAGTCAAGAAAGAAACTGATGACTCCGTGAGTGATAATGAGAGAGAGGACATTATAAGCGGAGAAGACAACAGGTGTAAAGGTACAGAAATGAGGGAGCACACATTATAATTTCAAAAATAAGAGTTCAGTATGGATGGATGCATCGAGTGAGTGCAGATATGTGAAGAAGATGAGGCTGGAGAGGATGGAGAGGTAAACCAGCTTGCAGGCTAATGTTAAAAAGTATGGATTATATTCTGCAGGCAGAGGAGGCCATGAGCAATTTTAAGCAATATTAACACATAGCCATTTTTTGCAGTTTAGAAAGACACTTCCATGATCTCTAGGTATATAAAACAGCTGGAGGAGGTTTAAAGATAGTCAAGGAGCTATGAGAGGAAGCTGGCACTGAGGAAAGACTATGTATGAAAAGCTTTCTTTCCTGGCATTTACACCTACCAGCTGCTCTTCGAGAGGAAGATGTGGCAGTGTGCTTCTGTAAAGATTATAGCCTTGGAAACCCCACGGGGCAGTTCTATTCTGTGCTATCAGGCTGCTATGAGTTGGAATCAACTTGATAGCAACTGGTTTTTTGTTTTGTTTTGTTTGGTCCTACAGAATCTTTTTGTAGAGCAAATGGAATAATCATTTTCCCCAGCCAGCTAGAGTAGGTGCTAAGGCAAAAAAAAAAAGAAAGAAAGAAACTCTTTTTGCTTCAATGAGGATTATTCTACAATTTATTTTCCTTATTAATTTGTCATGTACACAGCTGGAACATTCAGATAAATGTGGGCTGCCTGGCTTGGTGAAATCTACTACTAGTTTTTTAGTGTCATGGAAGAGCCCCAGCTGATTAGCTAAAGGGGAGGTGTCTACTTGACATCTATTGTCTGAATCTTCCTTACAGTGGTACAGTGCAATGGACCACTTCTGTGTGGCCTTTTTCACCATGGTCATGTAACTCCAATCCAAGTTATTGGGTGGGACTGTGCAAATAAGATAATTGTGGTCCACCAAGGGGATTGGTCAGTTTTGCCTTTCTAATAGGCTTAAAAAGAGAGCTAATTCCACAGTAGAAAGAGCATCTCACCACTACCAAGGAAGAAGAGTCAAGAGCAGAGCACATCCTTTGGACCCAGGATCCCTGCACTGAGAAGCTCCTGGAACCAGGAGAGAGAAAGAGAGAGGGAAAGGGAGGGAGGGAGGGAGGGAGGGAGGGAGAGAGAGAGAGAGAGAGAGAGAGAAAGAGAGAGAGAGAGAGACAGAGAGAGAGACAGAGAGAGAGACAGAGAGAGAGAGCTATAGCATTGAAGGCAAGAAATAGCAGCAGAAAAATGGCAGCAGGAGAGACCAGCAGGGAATGGCACAGTTGGCTTCCCAGCCCACAAAGTGGAGCTAGAAAGTTGAGTGCTTTGGGGCAGAAAGCTTGCTGGAGGAGTAGGGTGTCTCCAGGAAGTTGGTGGTACTAGGTTTGCCAACCCACAGAGCTAGAGCTGAGCACCTTTGGGTCGTAGCTTACTGGTGGAGTAAGGTACCTCAAGGCACTTATCAGCAGAGCTAAAGAGCTTTGTAACACTTGCCCGAGCAGGGCAGAGGCTGAGGGGCCAGAGAGAGGTGTGCCTATTGGCACGGCTGGGAAGAGGCTGTCCTGATGGAAGAAGTGTATCCTGGTAGCATTCCTAACCTGAATTGTAACCTGTTACTTTGCTAATAAACCCCATAACTGTGAGTATGGTCTGTGAGTTCTGTGTGGCCATTGCAATGAATTATCAAGCCCAGCAGAGAAGTTGAGAGTGCCGTGGGAGGGATGGTTGGTGTCAAAATTGGTAATGATGGTGGAGAGAGGAGGCATGTCTGAACTCTGCCTTATGAGAATTGGCCTTGGGCTGTTGATCTTGATTCTCATTCCCCCTTGTGAAGTTAGAAGAGGTCAGATGCTACCCCTAAACCATTCTTACAAATGGTCACCACAGAGTCATCACCATCATTGCACTAATAGGTGACATGATTTAAAAACCAATTGTTTATTTGCCTTCATTCTTCCCTATTAATACTGCCAAGGTAAGTAATGCCTCCTTCTCTAGTTATTCTTCCCTTGGATGAAAATATTCAAGGTAATCATGTGATCTTGTGCTCCACTAAGCTTCTACTTATTACCTGAGATCTAGTATTAAAGAGAAGAAAAGAATCTGGCAATAAAATGATAAAGTGTAATGCTTTTCAAGTCTCTTAATGTGGATTTTTAATTCAATCCAGTGATGTGGAACTAGGCACCAGCAGCAAACCCCTTTTGTTTAAGTGAGGTCTTGCTTTCCTGTGGGATTAATTTCTTAAAACAAAGTTTTTTTTTTTCCATCTTTCTGGCTATAAACAGCTTGATAATAATTAGCATTCATAGCTGTTGGACTATGTTAGCGCAAGGGCCAAAACATTAAAATGTTCTGTCTTCGGATCTTAATGACAAGCTTCCAGCTGAAGGAAACTGAGTATCTATCCTCATTAATGGAAATGGCTACCTCACGGCAACTCATTTGGATGCAAGTTACAACTCTGTGAAGAGGCAAGTGAAAGGGCAGAAGGGTAAGATCTTAAAATCAGCGGTTACTTTCTTAAGGTTCGCAAATACTTTAAACAATCATCTCTTTTTAATAGGCACAAGTTTGGCACAGCTCATTAACGTAGTCGAAGGCTTAGACATCAGTTCTCCAAACCTCAATTTCCCAGTTGTCTCATTCACCACTACACATTCATTAGCATCCACTGTATGCAAAGTGCCGTGCCTGATGCAATGCAGGAAACAATAAAGCTAAAACAAGGTGATGATGTTCCAGCATTTACAGTCTAGTTAGGAGAGAAGATAGTCATCCATTCATTCGATCATTCTGAGTCATATCTCCCATATCTGTCCTGCTTCCTGTCCTCCTTCCCCTAAACAGCAGCATCCTGGTTGTTCAGTCCAGAAATCTAGGCTTCATCACTGATTCTTTACTTACCGTCATACTCCACACCCTATCTATTAACAAACTCTTTTGCTTCTATCACAAAAATAGACCCAACCCCTCCAGAACTACCACCCTGACTGCAACCCCACCATCTTGTGGTAAACTATTGCAGCAGCCTCCCGATTAGTTTTCCTCCTATTCTTCCAAAGTCACATCTCCTCACAGACCTCTGTGAGGAGATTGTTTTAAAGCATGAAATCAGATCACTTTGTTCCCCTATAGAAACCTTTCCAAAGATTTCCGATTACTATTAGAATAAAATCCATGGTCCCTTCCAGGGCTGTAAGAGACTGTGAACGCTGCCTGCTTTTCCATGCTCATCCTGCACCATTCTGTCCATTGCTCCCTGAGTTCTAGCCACTCTGACCTTCTTCCTGACCCTGAGATATACTTGCTAGTTCCCTCTAAGTGCATCCACACTAATTGCTTCCTCTGCCTGGAAGGTCTTCTCGATGCCTCCCTCTCAGTCAGGTCTCAGTTGAAAGGTTTCCTCCCCAGAGAGACTTTCCCTGGTCTCCCAATTAAAGGCCCTCCACTCCCATCCCAGATATTCCACATCCTCTTATCCTATTTTATCTTCTCCTTAACACTTATCACTAACTGGAATTTGTTTTATTTATTTGCTTTTGTGGTCACTGACATCTTTTCCCTTCTAGCGATTGAGTCCATAAGTAGGGACAGGGATTTTGAATGTCTCGTTCACACATGTACTACCAGGGCTAGATCAGTGAGTATCACGTTGCTGTTGTTAGATGCTGTTGAGTCGGTTCTGACTCATAATGACCCTATAGGACAAAGTAGAACTGTCCCATAGGGTTTCCAAGGAATGGCTGGTAGATTCGAACTGCCAACCTTTTGGTTAGCAGCCGAGCTCTTAACCATTGGCATTTGGAGCTCCATCACCTGTGTCTTTATAGGTTACATTAGAGATTCTTATCATCTCTGGATCGAGTCCTTGAGGAAGAAATCATGGGATCTAAATACAAAAGTATATTTTTAAACCAAAGGATGGTAATCTCAAAATAATGAAACGGCCGAGAAGGCCTTCCTAGTCCCTTTCAAGATCATTTTTCATGCACAAGTCTTACAGGATATAGTCTTTTGATCGTCAGAGTGTTTAATTGTCTGTCTCTATCATTAGACTACAAGAGATTTGAAAGTAGAGGCTCCAAATTAATTTGTATGGCCAGTCCAATACTTGGTACACACAGTATATATTATTTATATATATATATACCTATATATGAATACTGAATAAGACAGCAAGGAAGACTTGTGAATTGGCACTTAGCCTAGCTCTCCAGGGATCTGACAAGCTTGTTAATATCACTAATGCGGACAGTATAGCTTGCTGAAGTAATGCTTTCTTAGATTCCATTTTTCCCCTTGCCTTGGCTCTTTGAAATATCTAAGAACAGTGTGTTGATTTTATTTCAGGGGGAGTTTCCAGTCAAACTCTCTGTTGGGGATTATTGCATTCCCCAACTTCACACCACAGATCTTATACTGAGCAGGCCGTTGGTTTGTAAATGCTGTAAATCCTTTCACTCACCTCTGAATTTTATCAAAGCTTATCCTCATTCACCCTTACACTTATTTGGCCAATATTTACTGAGCACCACGTATGTACCAGCCAGTGACCCATGCATTCCTGATTCACTTTACTTAATCCACTATCCCACACTTACTAAATTATTCTCCTTGTTGCTTTCTTGTGATATCCCACATTCAGACATCAAACATTCTGTGTCTACTGGAAGTCAGTGCTATGCTATGTAGTATGAGAGATACAAACAGAAAGCAAAAATAGTCCCAGGTGTCTAATAGTTTATAGGGAAAGACAGTTAAGTGGTCAAATAAGCAACAAAATGTAAACATAGACTAAGCATACAGCAGAAGGGATCTATCAGCCTAGAAGTTTGCAGAGTTCCGGGGGGGGGGAAAGGGGAAATGATGCTTTATTTATTCCAAAATTTCAAGAAATTGTTCTCTTTGAATTTTCTGTATTTTTTCTAGGCCTTCAAATTTCTAAATATTTCAGTAAAAACATTTTAAGACTAAGACAAGATATAAATGATACATACACACCTATATTAGGAAGCATCATACTACTATGACCTATTATCTTTTTTAACACAACAATGGAAATATTCATTAGATAGATGGAACTTTAAAACCAGAGTAATTTTCAAACGTCTGTAGGAAACTTTGGCTATTTTCTTTGTACAGAATCTTTATGCAAAAAAAAAAAAAAAAAGAGAGAGAGACTTCGTAAATTTTTTGGCAAAACTCCAAAGGAAATGCTAAGATAATTTCAAGAGCCACAGACCTTGCTACCGTTCTTTGCCCAGTCTCCTACTTACCATTTATTTTTCAAAACTTATCTCGTACATTCCTAGATCCAGGAAACCTTTTCTAATGTCTCAGCTTTGTTTCCACAGTGCTCAGGCATCTTTAAAAAGGCAGTTACCATACTGTAGTAAACTCGTTGCTGTCGAGTCGATTCTAACTCATAGCAACCCTATAGGACAGAGTAGAACTCCCCCATAGGGTTTCCAAGGAGCAGCTGGTGGATTCGAATGCCAGCTTTTTGGTTAGCAGCCAAGCTCTTCACCACTGCACCACCAAGGCTGTACACCATAGTAAAGTGCTATTTAAAAAATGTCTGTTTCCCTATCCAGACTCCAGCTTCCTGAAGGCAGCAACCATGATACCTGAACCCTGTACCTTCTCACCCCAGGCCTAGCGCAGCTCCCATCTGTTGAACTGAGCACTGGGATGCTTGTTATTGCCTTTCCACTGAGCTCCAAAGTCAAGAATGCTCATTTTTGACCAATAAAAAACATTTGTGATTTTATTTAATAAAGCCATATAAAGAAATAAATACACCAGAGATCTCTATATAGAATATACTTGACAAAAGGGGAAAAAAATGAGTATTAGACTCTCTATTAGACACTCTCAAATTCATGAAAAAGGACAATGCATGTAAGGGACAAATCCATCTACTGATACTTCAACAACACAGTGGTGAGTGATGAGTCTTAATTTTGGAATAAAATAAGCGGTGGAGTTTAATATATGAAAATGACAATAAATAGATTCTGCTCTGCTCCAATAAACTTGTGGCTCCTTGTCTTACTGGAGAAATCTAGTTGAAACAGCAGCCACAAAAGCTACAGAGATACATGATTTAAGCAATAAGCCGCGGCAGGCTGCTGCAAGGTTTACCGCTGTCCACAGTTGTTGCTACTTAAACGAGGTTAAAAGCCATCAATGCAGCTGTGCATGAAATTACAGAATCCTAAGCTGCCCACACGGAGACGCTCACTGCAATTACAGTAAAATGTCATTTTAAAGTTAGTTTCATGAAAGATGAAATGTACATATTTGCTTTGGTTAAACAAAACACGAAAAGAAAAAACACATAGTTTGACCCTATAAAAAAGTATTCTTAGTGTATCTTCTAATAATTGGTAGTTTTTCATGGATTAACAAACATTAAAAAATACAAAGTTTGACTGAGAAAAGATAAATTTATAGAGACAGAAAATAGATTAGTGGTTGCCTGGAGCTGGGGGTAAGAATGAGGAGTACACTGTAAACGGGCATGAGGGATCTTATCTTACCGGGGGGAAGGAAAATATTCTAAAACTGATTATCAGTGGGTAAAGTTACTAAAAATCACTGAATTGTACACTGGAAAGGGGTGGGTTTTATGATATGCACAATATACCTCAATATAGTTGTTAAAAAAAAAGTTTAGGGAAAAAGTGTTTTCCTTGCCTCCTTCCCTGCCCCATAAAAGATACAATGGTTGAAAAGCATGGCACAAAACTTTCAAAAACTGATGTGTCATTAAGCACTTACTTGTACTTTTTTTAACTCTAAATTTCTAGAGTCTTTAAAAAACTTTTCATTCAGTCTCATACAAGTGAAAACCACCTTTTTTCTCCTTTATGGTAGTATCAAAAAACCAAACTCATTGCCATCAAGTCAATTCTGACTCATAAAGACCTTCTAGGAGAGAGCAGAACTACCCCACAGGGTTTCCAAGGCTGTAATCTTTGTGGAGGCAGATTGTCATATCTTTCTCCTGTGGAATGGCTGATAGGTTCAAATCACTAACCTTTTGGTTAGCAACTGAGAGCTTAACCACTGTGCAACCAGGGATTTTTTTTCAACATTTTTTACACATACAATACAGTGACAATAATTACATTTATCATGTTGTGCAATACTTGTTTAAGGGATCATCGCCACTATCTGTTCCCAGATTTTCCCAGTAACCGTAACAGAAGTTCAGTGCCTCCTACATACTCTTCCCCCTCCCTCTCACTCCAGGTAACCGCTAATAAACTCTGGTCTCTATACAGTTGCCTATTCCAGATATGACAAGCACTTCCTGACAGTGACATTCCTGTTTGGTCATGTTTTCCTCTGCAGTCTTGGAATCAGAAGGGTGTTTTGTACAGAGGACTGTAGAGAGCCATTGTCAGGACGCCTGGGCTGGTGATGGGTGCCTCCGCCAGTGTGGACACAATTTTAGCAACTGACTGGCCTTTGGTCAACTGCTTACGTTTGGGGCCACAGATTATTTATAATGATTGGATTTGAAGCTTTGTAGCATGGGAAAACATTAATGAAGAAGAACACAAAACCGAGAATCACAGATTTAAAGGGAAGAATATAAACCATTCTTTAGGAGGCAGTGTTTTATTTTTAAATGCCTTTACCGCTTGCAATATAAACTGATACTTAAGAAAAACTATTACCAGGCCCAAAGTTTGTCTTCAATAAAAAAAAATTATATTTAAAATGCTGAATTGCTCCAAATTTACAATTTTTTGAGTCTCTACTCTCCAAATAAGCCTCTAAAATTTACTTGAATATTAATATATTATTTGTCATTTGCCCTTATAGAGGGTGAAGGGAATAACTTGTCTCTTAAGGCCATCCTGGAAAAATCAGAGACAGAATTACCCACCCCAAAACCATCCATCCATCTGTCATCCATCCATCCACCCATTCATTATTTGTTTGTTTGTTCATTCACAAATATTTTTTACGTTTAATATGTGCCAAAGAGAGTCCTGCTGGCGCAGTGGTTAAAGTGATCAACTGCTAACCAAAAAGTCAGCAGTCTGAAACCACCAGCAGCTCCACAGGAGAAAGATCTGGCAGTCTGTTTCAGTAATTACTGACAGGCTTGGAAATCCTATGGGGTTGCTATCGGACGGCAGTGGATTTGGTTTGGGTTTAATATGTGCCAAGTACTCTCCAGAACCTAGAGATAAAGGGTGAATAAAAAGTACAACAAAACTCTGGCCTGATTTATCTTATATTCTCCTGGTGGGAATGGGTAAGGATCAAAAAACAAAACGATAATGAAAATACTACTACTTATTTAGAACTTACTTGTCTAAGGCATTTTGCTAATTGCTTTGCATCCATGATCTCATTTAATCCCCCTGAAAACCGTATTATCCTCATTTTGCACATGAGGAAGCTGAGACTCAAAGTGGTGAAATGCTTTGTTTCCACCAAAAAACTAGAAAGAGCTAGAGCTAGGACCCTCTGCTAGTTTGTCAAAGTCCAAAGCCTGTGCTTTTAACTACTGTAAATGCTACCTACACAGAGACCTGACAACTGTTAGTAGTTTAATAATGACTGCCCTCAGAATTTGCACAGAAAAGTACACTCTAGAAGGTTATAAGTATTTTTCCTGAAAAAAGGGGTATCTCTGCTTACATATTAGGATTTTTGGTTAAAATATAATTATAAATTGATAATTTCTCTCTTGTCAAGAAAGCTATAAATGTGTAATTTCTTCATACTGGAGTCCTTTAGATAATATTTTGTGCCTAAATGGCAGATATGATTTTGTTTTATACAGACTCACAATATAGAAAGAAAACCATGACATTTTGTGTTATTCATTATAAGCCTACTGATGGTGGAAAAATTTCTTTTAAAAAGTTTCAGAAATATGCACTAGTCTTGATCAAATGAATTAAAGGGCAGTATTTTTTTTTTCTCTCCCTCATTCTACCCCCCACCCCACCCTTATTATTACAAGAGGTGCTTTTTTAAAATCAAATAAATCTCATTGGCAAGGATACTTTTTCCAATAATCAACTCATATTTTCTCCACTTCTACCTACTTGTACTCAAGTCATCCACTTTTACCTTGACTTACATAAATTTTCTCTTTTTTCTGATGTTAACAACTTTCAAATATTTATAGACTAATAACAAGGTCCTATCAATTTCAGTACTTCATCAGGTCATACTTACCTAGTTCTTTTCAAATCCCCATATAAGGCAGAAGATACATGAATAAAGTATAATATGGATGTTGTCGTTAGGTGCCGACTCATAGCGACCCTATGTACAATAGAACAAAACACTGCCTGGTCCTCCACCATCTTCAGAATCATTGCTATGCTTGAGCCCAGTGTTGCAGCCACTGTGTCAACCCATCTCACTGAGGGTCTTCCTCTTTTTCACTGACCCTCTACTTTACCAAGCATGATGTCCTTCTCTAGGGACTGGTTCCTCCTGATAACAGGTCCAAAGTATGAAGTCTTATCATCCTTGCTTCTAAGGAGCATTCTGGCTGTACTTCTTCCAAGACAGATTTGTTCATTCTTCTTGCAGTTCACAGTAACATCAATATTCTTCAACAACACCATAATTCAAACCCATCAATTCTTCATTCTTCCTTATTTGTTGTCCAGCTTTCACATGCATATGCGGCAACTGAAAATGCCCTGGATTGGGTTAGGTGCACCATATTCCTCAAGGTGACATCTTTGCTCTTTAACACTTTAAAGAGATCTTTTGCAGCAGATTTGCCCAATGCAATACATCGTTTGATTTCTTGACTGATGCTTCCATGGGTGTTGATTGTGGATCCAAATAAAATGAAATCCTTGACAACTTTAACATTTTCTCCATTTGTTATGATGTTGCTTACCTGTCCAGTTGTGAGGATTTTTGTTTTCTTTATGTTATGGTGTAATCCACACTGAAGGTTGTAGTCTTTGATCTTCATCCGTAAGTACTTCAAGTCCTCTTCACTTTCAGCAAGCAAGGTTGTGTCATCTGCATATCGCAGGTTGTTAATGAGTCTTCCTCCAATCCTGCTGCTGCATGCTTCTTCATGAAGTCTACCTTCTCAGATTATTTGCTCAGCATACTGATTGAATAACTATGGTGAAAGGATACAACCTTAATGTACACTTTTCCTGATTTTAAACCACACAATATCCCCTTGTTCTGTTTGAACAGCTCCCTCTTGGTCTAGTATAGGTTCCGCATGAACACGACTAAGTCTTCTGGAATTCCCATTCTTCGCAATGTTATCCATAATTTCTTATGATCCACATAGTTGAATGCCTTTGCATAGTCAACAAAACACAGGTAAACATCTTTCTGGTATTCTTTGCTTTCAGCCAAGATCCATCTGACGTTAGCAATGATACCCCTTGTTCCACATCCTCTTCTGAAACCAGCTTGAGTTTCTGGCAGGTCCCTGTTGACATATTGCTGCAACCATTTTTGAATTATCTTGAGCATAATGTTACTTGCATGTGATATTAATGTGGAGCCCTAGTGGTGCAGTGGTTAAGAGCTCAGCTGCTAACCAAAAGGTTGGCAGTTTGAGTCCACCAGCTGCTCCTTGGAAACCCTATGGAGCAGTTCTACTCTATCCATAAGGTCACTATGAGTCAGAATTGACTCACTGGCAATGGGTTTGGTTTCTGGGTTTTGGTGATTGTGATTGTTAAGGTTGTGTGTTAGTTTGGTTGGGCCATGATTCTCAGTGATTTGACAGTTATGATGTAGTTTGGTGGTCATATGATGACATGATCACCTCCATGATGGGATCTGTTTTGAATCACCAATCTTTCACAACAGCTGAAAGGGATTTTCCTTGGCATGTGGCCTGCATTGAATATAAGTAGACTTTCTGGCAAGGCTTGTGGGTCCTTGCTCACTCTGGATCCTGCAGCTGGCTCCTGTTTGTCTGGCCTCTGGTTCTTGCGACTTGAAGTAGTAGCTTACCTGCCGTCTTGCCTGCCAATTTTGGGATTCATCAGTCTTCACAGTTCATGAGCAAGAGCCCTGCTGTCTGACCTGCAGATCTTGGGTTTGCCAGTCCATATGGCTATGTGAAACAGGAGAAGCCTCTAGCCTGACCCAAGGATGTGGGATGATCCAGCCTCTACAACCGTGTGAGTCATTTTCTTGATACAAATCTCTTTATACAGATATTTATACACTTTACTGGTTTTGCTTCTCTAGAGAACCCAGCCTAAGACAGCAATACTAATGATACTGTGCAATAATTTCCACATTCTGTTGGATCACCTTTGTTTGGAATAAGTACCTTTCTTTGGAATAGGGACTGACTGTGGAACAGATCGTCAATTGCTTATATGCAAGTTCAAGTTGATGTTGAAGATAATTAAAACAAGTTCATGAAAGCCGAAGGACGACCTTGAGCATATCCCACCTGAATTTAAAGACCATCTCAAGAGCAGATTTGACACATTGAACACTAACGACCGAAGAACAGATGAGTTATGATATGACACCAAGGAAATCATACATGAGGAAAGCAAAAGGTCATTAAAAAGACAAGAAAAAAAAAAAAAGACAAAAATGGATGTCAGAAGAGACTCAGAATCTTGCTCTTGAATATATAGTAGCTAAAGCAAAAGGAAGAAATGATGAAGTAAAAGAGGTGAACAGAAGATTTCAAAGGGTGGCTTGAGGAGACAAAGTAAAGTATTGTAATGACATGTGCAAATACCTGGAGATAGAAAACCAAAAGGGAAGAACATGCTCAGCATTTCTCACAAGCTGAAAGAACTGAAGAAAAAATTCAAGCGTTGCATTGCAATATTGAAGGATTCAATGGGCAAAAAACTGAACAACGCTGGAAGCATCTAAAGAAGATGGAAGGAATACACAGAGTCACTGTACCAGAAAGAATCCGTACACTTTCAACCATGTCAGAAGGTAGCATGTGATCAAGATCCGATGGTAAGGAATCAAGAAGTCCAAGCTGTACTGAAGGTATTGGCAAAAAACAAGGCTCCAGGAATTGACAGAATATCAACTGAGATGTTTCAACAAATGGATGCAACACTGGAAGCACTCACTCGTCTGTGTCTAGAAATTTGAAAGACAACCACCTGGCCAACCGACTGGAAAGATCTATATATGTGTCTATTCCAAAGAAAGGTGATACGACGGGATGCAGAATCATATGGATAATATGGTCTAAATTTTTATTTGAACAATCTTAGCAAGTATCATGAATATATGAGATAACATTTCTGTTCTGACAGGTGAGAATAAAAAAGCACAGATCCCATTACCAATTGTCAGATGGTTGAATTTATAAACTGAGTGGAGTATTTTTCATATAAACTGAATGAGAATATTTTCAAATTGAATCATTTGATAGAGTGGTATCAAATATAATAGCCTCTGAATACATGGCTGATTCTTACTGCTGTCTCTGGGCAAGGAAATTGGTCAGCAAGGGTGTATTCATCATGCCTGAGACTTTCTCAGTAACTTTGTACTCCTAGCTGGAGTCACCAGTCTCAGTTCCTGAAAAGGAACTGTTCTGATGATGAATAATGAACTTTGATCTCTGTCACAGATGGCCATCCTATCCTCTTGGTCTCCCAGGCTGGAAAGTTGAGTCGTGCTAGATTCCTCCTTTTCCTTCATTTACTGAGTTGTCAGTGATATTGGTTCTACCTTTAGAATATTTTTCACATTGGTCTCATTTCTCAGTACCCCTGCTATTGCATAGTGTAGCACAGTACAAACTCAGAAGACTTGGATTTGATCCAGGCTCTACCACTAAATAGCTGGGTGACCTTGTCAAGGCCATTTAACTAAGCCTCAATTTCCTCATTCATGAAATAAGAATAACAGTACTTACATAGGTTTTTTTGGGCCATCAATGGTAATGTATATAGACTGCAGGATATAGTAGGTACTCAGTTAATTGCTAAACATCACTAATATTGTTTTAACTAGCTTATTACTCTCCAAGTTCTTTTTTAATTCATCCTTTAAACTTGTATCAAAGTAATTCGGCAAAACACTAATTCATTGATGGAATTTAAAAGCCTTTCACGCCCCACCGTTTCAGCCTCCTTTCCCTCTGTACACTCTATAATATATTCAGTCTGGGCCCTCAGCCTTCCTCAAACATGTTATGTTCTTTCATGCCATTGTGCATTTACATATGGTTCCCTCATCCTGGAGTGCTGTCCTCCCATTTACTACATCTTACCATAGATATCATCTTCATTCTGTAATACCAAAACTCAAAACTTGCTGCTGTTGAGTCGATTCTGACTCATAGTGACCCTATATGACAGCGTAGAAGTGCCCTATAGGGTTTTCAAGCAGCAGTTGGTGGATTTGAACTACCAACCTTTTGGTTAGCGGCCGAGCTCTTAACCACTGTGCCACCAGGGCTCATTCTATAACACCCATCATGAATCACTAGCATTAGATGGGAAACAAAAGTTTAGAGGGTTCCTTTGACAATAATCTTGTAATAAATCAATAATATTATGTGGGTATAACAACTGATCTTGGGCTCTATTAACAAAGGCAGAACATTTAGAAGAGACAGAGATAAAATGAACTGTTCAATCTTAAGAGGACCAGGATGATGAGTGTTTTTTAACTGTGCCACGTGAGGAGTTACAGAAGGCCCCGTCAATGTTTAATCTGGAGAAAAGAAGGCTCTAAGCAAATTATAAACATGTGTAGTCTCATATGGAAGAGGCAGTGGGCTTCCGCTGTACAAACCTGAAGGGTAGCACTCTATCTCATAGGCAGAAGTTATAAAGAATCAGACAGAAACTCAGCCCAAAGAAGACCTTTTTAAACACCACAACTATTGGAGGGCACTGGAAGGCAGTGTGGATCCTGTGAAGACTTTTAGTTTCCTACCCTTGAGGATAATGAAGCAGGGTCTGTGGGACCAGAAAAGGCACTGAAGAGGGACTTACAGGTCCGAACAGGTAGTATACAGATGAGCTGCAGTGTTCCTGAGACACCGTGATTCAAATGTCCAATCTTCCATAAGAATTTTTCTTGCCCTCCCAGTCAGGAAGATTCACACACATTTCTTTCTTTCCACTGCACTTGTTACCATTATCATGGCACTTTTCTCATAACAAATTGTATATTCTCTACTTCACCCACTATAATGGAAGTTTTTCTGAATGGGAAATATGTCATCATCCTATTCTTCATAGTGCCAACCACAGTTCCTTTAACATGGAAGATGCTCAATAACTGTAATTGATTTAATTTTATGACCATAGGCAATTCGTTCATCATTTTAATGAGTTTCCCCAACAGTAAATGACCCATATAGTGAATGTTCTAATAATAAAAAATGTAAGACTACTTATAAAAATTAAAAATATGAATACTCATCTAGGAATTTATTTTTGAAGTGGGTAGAAAAAGCCTCTTTGGGTCCATTTTACATGGAGAATATTTAGAGATGGAGATGCACAAAGGCTTAGCTGATGTCATATCTGTAGCCTCAACTGATGTCATGTCTATTGCCTCCTAGTCCCTCTCTAGGTTAGAATTTCATACAAGGGAATTATTATGGTTTTATATTGTATTCATTGATTTTAAGCCTTAAAAATTATTCTTGGTGGAAGTAAAATCCATTTAATGTATTTATTTATTGAAGATGTCCCACTATTAACACCATCCCTTACTGAAAACTGGAGGTTTAAGCAAATTGGCAATATCAGCATCTACCCTTCTCACAACACTTTCTAAGTCATCTGTACTGTTATTTCAGCAAAGAATATAGTCTTTTTACATTTTCAACCGATCTACATCTTAAAACAGATGTTCCTTGATAACTGTCAAAAATTAGAAGCAAACTAAACCTCTTATAATAGAAAAATAGCCAAACAGATTATTATGTATCATATTATTGATGTTGTTGTTGTTGTTAGGCACCATAGACTCAGTAGTGACTTATAGCAGCCCTATGTACAACCGAACGAAACACTGCCCAGTCCCGCGCCATCCTTATAATCTTTGTTGTGCTGGATCCCATTGTTGCAGCCACTGTGTCATTCCATCTCGTTGAGGGTCTTCCTCTTTTTCGTTGATCCTCTACTTTAAAGAGCATGATGTCCTTCTACAGGGATTGGTCCCTCTTGATAACCTGTCCAAAATATGTGAGATGAAGTCTTGTCATCCTTGCTTCTAATGAGCATTCTGGCTATTTTTCTTCCAAGACAGATTTGCTTATTTTTTCCGACAGTCCATAGTATATTCAATATTGTTCACAAACACCATAATTCAAAGGCATCAGTTCTTCTTTGGTCTTCCTTATTCATCATCCAGCTTTCGCATACATATGAGGTGATTGAAAACATCATGGCTTAGGTTGGGTGCCCCTTAGTCCTTAAAGTGACATCTTTGCCTTTTAACTCTTTAATGAGGTCTTTTGCAGCATATTTGCCAAATGGAATACATTGTTTGATTTCTTGACTGCTGCTTCCTTGGGCGTTGATTGTGGATCCAAATAAAATGAAATCCTTGACAATTTCAATATTTTCTCCATTTACCATAATGTTGCTTATTGGTCCAGTTGTGAGGATTTCTGTTTGCTTTATGTTGAAATGTAATCCATACTGAAGGCTGTGGTCCTTGATCTTCATCAGTAAGTGCTTCAAGTTCTCTTCGCTTTCAGCAAGCAATGTTGTGCCATCTGCATATCGCAGGTTGTTAATGAGTCTTCCTCCAATCCTGATGCCGCATTCTTCTTCATATAGTTCAGCTTCTCGGGTTATTTGCTCCGCATACAGACTGAATAAGTATGGTGAAAGTATGCAACCTTTGATATATTGTACAATCATTAAAAATTAGTATTGCAAACATGATGTGGAAGCTTGAAAAAAATGTTTATGATATAAAAAGTGAAGTAAAGGACATAAAACTGTATGAACGCTTATCATCTCAACAGCTGCCAGAATGGTCTTGTAAAAAAATCAGATCTGATCATGTAATTTTAGGGACATAATTCTCTACTATCTCTCACATTTTTGAAAATCTTGCTAGCAAAAGCACTGACTTCTTTTGTTCTGGACTATCATTTCAAGGTTATTTGTACAATGAACAATCTTGAAAGATCTTTACAAGGATATTTGTATAATTAACAGTCTTGGAAAACAGAAATAGTATATCTCTCTGAAGCAAAGAGTAGGTTTGGTACTATCCAGCATAATAAAGACAATTTCTCTCCCTGTGGTAAAAGTCAGGGATGCTTACCGTGCATTACAAAAGGTTCACGTTCCCTGAATTCTAGGTTCCTTTCCTGTGATGCAACCCACTGCAACTGCAGGCATCATCTGATCTTCTTTGTGTTCCTCTGTGGAAACTGAGGCTCAAAGAACCGGTAAAAATCCTGATACTCTGGCTACTGCTATTGTTATAATACAGTATTAAAGTCCTTTGTTTCTGATCCAGGAATCTCACATCCTCTGCCAGAAACCATGACACTGCACAGGCTAACTTATTAGCTTACAAGTAGGGTAAAATCCCAGACTCTTCACAGTTCTTGCCAGTCATTTCCTTGCATAAGCCTGTTTAATCTGATTTCAGTGATATTCCATTGCATTTAAGACAAAACTCCTAGTAATAATAATAATCATAAGAAGTATTTAATTAGTGGCAAAGATTGTACTAAGCATATTGCCACCGAATTGATTCTGACTCATGGCGACCCCATGTATATCAGAGCAGAATTGTGCTCTATAGAGTTTTCAAGAACTGATTTTTCAGAGGTAGGTTACCGGGCCTTTCTTCTGGGACACCTCTGGGTGGACTTCAACCTCTAACCTTTTGGTTAGTAGCTGAGCGTGTTAACCTTTTGTACCATCCAAGAACTCCACTAAACATGTTGCATGTCACTTAATCATCAAAACAATCCTAAGGGGTAGATAAAATTAATATCACCATTGAACAGAGAAGGAAATTGAGGCCGATGCTCAGCTGTTCAGAAGAACAAAGGGCTACCACATTCTAACTGTAAAGCAATTTCTCTCATGTTTGATCTGATTCTCACTCATCCTTTGGGTCTCTGCTTAAATGGAACTTCCTTAGAAAAGGCTTCCCTTGACCCTCTGGTTTTATTGCCTCACAGAAGTTTGATCTTTTCTTTTGTAGCATTTACCAAAATTTCCATTAATTGTATGATTGAGGGACTCTGTGATTACTTACTGTCTGTCTTCCACTCTAGACAGACGTATGGGCATAGGGAGCATGTCTACTTTGTTCTTCAAAGCATTTAACAAAACAGGTGCTCAATGCATGTGTTGAATTGAATAAATGAATGGATTAATGAAATATACATGACAAGGAACTGCAAATAACCTAATATTTTGCTTGCATGGCACAGATTTCATTTCTAAAATGTTCTGCAATGCAGCTATTTTTCTTTCACTGTGAAAACAGCAAATTTTTATTATCAGAATAAATAAAATCTGGAGGCCTTGAACCTATGAGAAATTCCAGAGGCATTTTCAGAATTCATGGAATATAGGCAGGAATGCAAAAAATACATAGTAGAGTGGATAATAGAGAACATGGTGAAGAAGCAGACATGTTTACCATGTCCATTCTTGGTCATGAATATATTTTCCGGACCACTTATTCAGAAAAAAATTATTAGAAATATTTTATCCTAATTAATCATTAAGCACTTCTACTCACTAAGTATCCTAAATGCCCCATTGAGCTTTCATTATTATCTTTTGAGGTGCTGTTGCTTTTTTACATTTTAATAGTCTAATTCATTTTTGCCATAAGCCATTTGTATTTTAGCAACATATTGTTGTTATGCAGCTGTATAATAGATGGGGTGAGCCAGAAAAATTCTGATATGTAAATTCCCGCCTTTAAGAAGCAATTCTAATAAAATTATATTGTTTTACATTTTAAGAGCTCACATAATTGAAACTGGAAATAGTTTCATGAAAAACTGTATTTTGTTAGAAGTAAATTTCAGTTTCCAGTTTGCTAATGGAAAAGTTGTGACATTAGATGACAATATTTAATAAAGACATATTAAGTACACAGTTTGGGAGAGAAAGGAGTACAGGAGAAACAAAACAGAACTGCTTACAATATTGCAGAAGAGATCAACCTCATAAAAAGGGTAGAATATTTATTCATTCATTCAACAAAATTATTGCCTTCTCCAGTACAACTTGTCCAAGGCAAGGTCATGGGAGCTCCATAGACACGTTCAAACTCCCAAACTCCCTGAGGGACCAAATTACTAGGCTGAGGGCTGCGGGGACCATGATCTTGGTGAATATCTAGCTTAACTGGCGTAACATAGTTTATAAAGAAAATGTTCTACATTCTACTTTGGTGAGTAGCGTCTGGGATCTTAAAAGCTTGTGAGCAGCCATCTAAGATACTCCATTGGTCTCAGCTCATTTGGAGCAAGGGAGAATGAAGAAAACCAAAGACACAAGGGAAAGATTAGTCCAAAGGACTAATCTAAATGTAATCAGCCTCTACCAGACTGAGTCCAGTACAACTAGATGGTTACTATCATGGCTACCACCACTGACAGTTCTGACAGGGATCTCAATAGAGGGTCCTGGACAAAGCTGGACAAAAATGTAGAACAAAATTCTAACTCTCACACACACACACACACAAAAAGACCAGACTTACTGGTCTAACAAAGACTGCAGAAACCCCAAGAGTATGGTCCCAGGACCCCCCTTAGAGCTCAGTAATAAAGTCACTCCTGAGGTTTGCCCTTTCACCAAAGAGTGTACTGGCCAATAAAACAAAAGGAGCCTAAATGTGCACACCAGCCCAGGGGGATGAGAAGGCAGGAAAGCTGGTAATGGGAATCCAAGGTCAAGAAGGCGAGAGTGTTGACATGTTGTGGGGTTGGCAACCAATGTCACAAAACAATAAGCGTATTAATTGTTAAATGAGAAACCAGTTTGCTCTGTAAAGTTTCATCTAAACTACCAAAAAAAAAAAAAAAAATGACTGATTTCTATTTTTGGAGACGACAATAATATAGTATTGGTAGAACACAAGTAATAACAATAATAGATTTCATTTCCATGAATGGAGGGATTACTATGTAGGTAATTCAAGGCATTTTGAGTCAGAATCAACTCAATGGCAATGGGTTTGTTTTTTTTATTTTTGGTTACATGTGGTCACTTAATCCTCCAGACAGTCTGCCAGACATTATTTCCCCCATTTTACACATTAGTCTCATTGGAGTTAAGTAACTTACCCAAAGTCATTGGGCCGATGAGCAAAGATGCTGGAACAAGCAACCAACCAAACCAACCAAACAAAAAAGCCAAAACCCAACTCAACCAAAAGAACCCTCAAAAAACACACAAACAAAAAACCCGAAAAACGAAAAGCTAGCAAACAAACAAAAATCTCAGATCAGTATGGTTCCAAAGTTTAACCACTTAATAACCACACTACAGGGGCCAATCCCTCCTGCAAGGGGTTTTAGAATCTAGGGGTGGCATAAGATGAACACATAAATAACTATATATACAAAACAGAATATTAAAGATGCAATAACAGAGATACAGGACAAATGTTATAATATTGCAAAGAAAGGGAAGCAATTTTCACTCAAGGTCTGTAGAGGAAGACCCAGAAAAGGCTACATGGAGGAGATGGCATTTGAAGATCTTGGACTGAAGTTTGAGATGCAGACACTGTGAGAGAACACTCAATAAAGGAGCAACAGCTTGAGAAAGAAGGCATAAAAGAGGGTAGGAGGATCATTTTAGAAGGATAAGTAGAAAATACATTAATTCATCAAATACTATATCCTAGATATTAGGGAATGAAATATGAATAAAACACAGTATAGCTGGTGATCTGGCAAGCGAACAAATCATTATTTTGTTACAATAGAAATATATACAAGATACAAAAGTAAAAGAGGATAGAGTAGAGAATTTATGATCATGGTGCCTTTCTTTGGTTCATACTGAATGAATTAGGCTGACAGCTGCCCTAGAAACGATAACAGTTATTATCAAATACCCAGATACCCTCTGTAAGCTGCAGGTTTTTTTTTTTTATTTTTAATGCTGAAAAAAGAAGAAAAAAAAAAATAAAAGTACATACTTCCTAGGATGCTTGGGAGGGTCAAATGAACTGATTCATGTAAACTGCTTTGCATAGTGCCAATCATAAGTGCTCACTAATTATCAGTTATTATTATTAATGTTGGAGCCCTGATGGTGCAGTGGTTAAGAGTTTGGCTGCTAACCAAAGGGTTGGCAGTTCGAATCCACCAGCCACTCCTTGGAAACCCTATGGGGTAGTTCTGCTCTGTCCTATAGGGTCGCTATGAGTCGGAATCGACTCCCCAGAAATGGGTTTGGTTTTTTTGGTTTATTATTAATGTCACCCTTATCAGCCATAACTCTGATAAAGGAAGAAATCATGCGCGAGAGCACATCAAGAAATTCAAAGCAAGCCTTAAATTCCATCTTTCCCGAGTGTTCAAGGCCCTCTGTATTATATATATATTTCCAGCCTATGGTTTCAGTCTCATATCCTGCTACCGTGAAGGTATTCTACTCTCAAACCCACCTCAACAATTGCGGCCAGCACCTCCATCCCTTGGTTTTCCAAAGGTACTCTGGATTTACCCCTATTATGGCAATTATCATGTTGGATTATAACAGTTTCTTTAAAGCAAATTCACTGATACTTAGAGTGTGGTTCAAGTACCAGCAGCATTGGTATCTCTTGGGAACTCTTTGGAAATGCAAAATATCAAGTCCCACTTCAGGCCTACTTAATCAGAATATGCATTTTAACAACATCCCCAAGTGACTCTTATAAACATTATAGTTTTTTTTTTAATATTTTATTGTGTTTTTGGTTAAAGTTTACACAGGAAATTAACTTCTCATTTAACAATTTCTATACTTATTGATCAGTGATGTTGGTTACCTTCTTTACAATATATATGCATTTTCGTGACTTCCATTTTGGTTGTTCTGTTTCCATTAATCTAGCTTCCCTGTGCCCCCTAGCCTTCTCATCTTTGGTGTAGGGTAAATGTTAACCTGAACATTAAAGATCAAGAAGCATTAAAGTTTGAGAAATTTGGTCTAACCTATGAATTCCCTGAGGTCAGGAAACACTTCTTTTCACCTAAGCATCCCACTTCCTATTACAACCTGGCAAAGAGCAAGTAAGCATTTCATAAATGATCTCTGAATGTACGAATGAGATCATATGTGTTTCACACATGCTTTTCCACTCCTTTTGTTTAAGCCATTTCACTTTTTTCCCAGCCTTGGATACGACATAGGTCTTCCCACTGTTAACAGTTTTATATGAACTACTCCTAAACTCCTAACTATTTGAGATCTCTCTTTCCTCAGAACACTGTATTGATTATATGGCTACTTCCTACTTCAGTCTCTCTCTCTCTCTCTCTCTCTCTCTCTCTCTCTCTCACACACACACACACACACACACACACGGAGTACATTTTACTCTGCCTTTAGAATTTATGCTGAAGGTCAAAGATAGGATTAGTTTTTTATCTCCCCGTAATCATTTGATTGAGCCAGTCCTAGCACAATAAATACATACTTGTTTAATAAATATTGGTCAAATCAAAGATTACTGTGCATCACTGTTGGGAGTTAGACAACTGGCCAGAGGAAGGGGCTCAAGATACAGCCACTCAGTGTCTGTAGATTTGCTTTCTTGTCTCACCTGAGTATCAACTTCATGGAACTAAAGGAAATACAGGGTTTTACATCACACAATATTCAAGAGATTACAGTGTAGAGTACTGGAATGGCGTCTAGAGTTAAAGTAAGAAGACCTTTGCTCTAGTCTGACAGAACCTTGCGTGAGCCATTTCCCGTTTCTGGGACTATTATCCCATCTGCATAATGGAGAATATTGAAAAAGACTCCTTTCTGAGATTTCTGAGATTCCTTTCAGTGTTAGTGTTCTTTAATTCTATCCAACTGCAAGGTGCTTGAGAAAAGTAATTGATGAGAGGAATAAGTCCTGGCAGTAAAATGAGTATGATCCCAGGCCACACTGGCAGGATTGCAATTGGCAATGTAAGCAATTGTCCAAGACCTCACCTACATTCACTCTGGTTAATGACAAGAAAGCAGGGTTCCTTCATTTTTCACAGAGTCATGCTATGGGGCAGTAAAAAATGGGAAGGCAGAGAAATTATGGGTATTATAAAACAAAGTTTATTCAAATTTACTGATGTCAATTTCAAATATATGATGAAAATAAACAAGGAGATATTAAATAAGGAGAGACTTACGCTGGACCAACTGAGAAACAACAAGGGTCATTAATTGTTATGCTTCATCAAAAGATTACTGGTCAGGGTTGGACTTTGAACCCTGGCAATAACATTGCACAGGATTTGAGTACATCGCAGGTTTATCTTTTAGTCCAAACTTCCTTTGAAACATTTGACACAGATCAGTACCAAGAGAACCTAGGACGACTCTTCCTCCATTCCAGGGAAACAGTCTCAATGTCTCCATGTCCTGTCACGCCCTAGAAAGTGATTCACTGGGGATTCTAATTAAATTTGCTACGGGAAGATGTGGGAGATGTGACTAATTATGCTAGGCTCTAAAAACGGGACAAAGAATTTTGTCAGAGTCCTTTGTTAGTCATTAAATTCAATGAACAGTTCAATAATAAATTCAGCAGAGTACATCAACTGAGGCGGAGTGCAGGCTACACTGAAGTGTTGGACTGAAAAGGTGTCATAGCTGTAAGAGAAGTGCAGCTGTTGGGCCACTGTGAACGCACTGTTTGAGGACTTCATGTGCATTGCTAACATGCACAGATACTATGCTGTGTTTTAAGGCAGAAGAGTTTTAGAGTTGTCAAAGTGACACAGGATGACATTAAAGCTGACAGCTTTGAAACTCAGAACAGATTTGGTTAATAGTCAGTGTTTCCATTAAGATATAAATTTTCTCTTGCAAAACGAGTGGCGCAGTGAATTGAGAGCTTGGCAGTTCAAATCCACCAGTCATTCCTTGGAAACCCTCTGGGGCAGTTCTACTCTGTCCTGTAGGGTTGCTATGAGTCAGAACTGACGAGTTAAAGGGGTCAAGGTCCTATGAGACATTAACATCAAGCAAACACATCCTGGAAGCACCCTGGGGAACTTGTTTTCCTTCTTGTTTCAATTGGTGCTACAAAAGATTTTTTTTGGTGGGGGGATAGTAGAGTGATTTTAACTTAAAGCAAAATTTGGTTTTCATGTAGCTACTTTGATAAGAGATTTCTTTTGGTGGTGATCGCCCTGATGGCTATCATTGTAGTAATCATTACTGAAGATGAAACATTAAGCATTTGAGTACCTACTATGTATTTGCCACTGTCCTAGTGTTTTGGAGGAGTGTTTGAAAGGCCTATACATTCAAGAAGTTTATGATCTAATAAGTGAGACAAGCCTGCACAAATGAATGATTTGAGAATAACATAGGCAACCTTTAATTAAGCAAACAATTTGGCCTATAGTGGGAAAAACATGATTTCAGAGGTGGCAAGCAGTGATATAGATGGGAATTTTCAGGGAAGGATTCAGGGAAGTGGTAAATAATTGAGACGGATTTTGATATATTGATAGAATTTGGAAAATCAGAGAGGGATGGAGAAAGCAGCCCAGTTTAGAGGAGTAGCATGGGCAGAAGTACAGGGAGGGGAGGGGCAGGAGGACACAGGTGACAGTAGGGAGACCTGCCCTTGCTGAGAAGTCAATTAATAATAACCTGAAACAAAGTGTAGGCCTAGTGTAAAAAAAGAGAGAGAGCCAGAGAGAGAGAGAAACAAGAAAACAAAAGAAGAAAAAGATTTCTCACACAATTTATATTGCTTTTGCCATGGTTATTTTTTTCCTCCAGATTGCAGCTTCGTATTAGCAGAATTAAGAGGCTAAACCTATAATTTTCTTCTCCTCAGCATGCTGTCTTAGGATGAGTATTTCTGTGAACTAAAGCTTTTTTTTCTTTCATTCTTTTTTAATGTGTAGGATTTTTCCTTTGTATTACAGATCAGCACCTCTGCATACATAGTGTTAATTGGTGACATTTAAGAAAGCTGACTTTACAGTAAAATTATCTACTCCATGTGCTACTGCTGGCCTCTGCTGCCTATCTAATTCTTGACTCAATTTTCAATCGTGTTAGCCTTATAATATTTAATAATATGGAATTATTAAATCTCTTTACTTTTCTATCTAGTAGGATCAAACTACAAAAAATATGCTTTCTCATAAGGCTAGCATTGTGCAATGAATCAATTAAAACACTGAGGGGTCAATTTAGAGGAAAAAAAACCTTAGGGAATACAGTGATATTCTTTATGCCCATTTCTATGGGAAAGCAAATTTTACCTCGGACAACGAAATTACAAAATGTTTTATTATTTTGATGTTTTGAAAGTTAGACAGAGAGCTTGTTAATTTCTAGCCCAAAGGTTATAATATAAGCAGTTTAGAGCAGTGGAAAGAAGAAAGAATTATTAAAAGAGTACCAAATAAAACACAAAAGCAAACATGGCAATCATATTTTGCATTTATATATCATTTGCTGGCAGGCTGAAAGCAGATTAAGGCAATCATGTACCACAGCTATGTTTAATAAAGAAGAAAGGAAAAAATAATACTGCCTTTGAATATATGAATTTCACTTTGTCAAATGGCGAGATAGAAGAAGTCATTAATGACATAACCCAAACCAAAAAGGAATTTTAAAGTAACATTATTGATGATGACTTATATGTATACTAATTATCAAATTTATGACTGGAATGTATTATTTAGGTCCCTGGGTAGTGCAAAGAGTTTGCACTTGACTATTAACTGAAAGGTTGGCTGCTCAAATCCACACAGTGGTGCCACAGAGGAAAGGCCTGGCAATCTGCTTCTGTAAAAACTACTGCCAAGAAAACCCTATGGAGCTCAGTTCTACTCTGTAATATGTGGGGTCACCATGAGCTGGAATCGACTTGACAGAAACAGTTTTGGTTTTGCTTTTTGGATTAAGATCTGTCTTATTTTGGGGTCTGATATGTCAGGGGTATAGGCTTCAAAGCCTAGATCCAAGGGCTCTTGGAAAGAGAGGGTCCACAGTCAAAACTGCAGGCTGGAACCAACCAGATGTTCAAACACAGTACCTACCACAGGCTATGGATGGAGACATGGTCATCAGGTACCAACAGCAGCACACAGAAAAGAGTGCTAGCCAGTTTGAGAGACTGAGCAGGGATCTGTGCCAAGAGTACCCAAATCAGGTGTTTAGGGGCACTGGTGGCACAAACAGTTAAGTCTTTGGCTGCTAACTGAAAGATTGGCTGTTCGAACCCACACGGTAACTCCATGGGAGAAAGACCTGGCAATCCGCTTCAATAAAGATAGCAGCCAAGAAAATCCTATGGGGCAATTCTACCAGTCACATGGGGTCACTGTGAGTTGAAATTAACTTGACAGCACCTAACAATAACAACCGTAACAAGGTTTCACACAGTGACATGCATATTTAAATGTACAATTCTGGGGACAACCCCATCTTCAGTTTTGCAAAATAAGGCTATGAATAAAATATCTACTGTCCATTATCACCATAAAAACAAACAAACAAACAAGCAAAAATAACCAAACTTGTTGCCTTCCAGTCAATTCTGACTCATAGAAACCCTATAAGACAGAGTAGAACTGCCTCAAAGCGTTTCCAAGCAGTGGCTAGTGGATTCAAAGGATTGTTCCCAAGGAAGGACAGTGTATATATATGTACATTTTAAAGTCCTTCTTTTCCCTTATTTACCCCAGACTAATAGAAATGTGGCCATGGAACAGCACCAGTCTATGGACTAGAATTTGGAGAAATAATTGACTTAGAGAACATCCAGAAGTTCTGGCACTAGAGAGAATAGAATGTTTTATAGTATATCTCTGGCCTTGTCAATGATTGAAGAAGAGCTTAACAAAGTGATTTAAATAGTTGAAAGAGTAAAGCAGGGAGGGCTATGGTTATATCCAAGAAAGACCTTTCCATTTTATTTGAAATTTAATGTAATCACTGAACCCATTAGTTAATAGCCCTCAGTTCTGAGTGTCAATCACTATATGCGTGTGTGTGTGTGTGTGTGTGTATATACATCACTTACTTATCTCCTATTTTAAGCACGTTAATACATTAGCCTGTTCCTTCCTCGACACCCCTTCATCACGTGCCCTTTATTACAGCACCTACTGCATGGTGTTCTAATTGTTTTCTTGTCTGCTGTGCTCTCTTTTATTAAATTGGGAGTCCCTTCAGGAAAGGGCTGTATCTAATTTATATTTCCACTGCAGATCACGGTGCCTGTCACAGACTCACTAAATATGGGGATCTCTAAATATTTATTAGAATAAATAAGTAAAGATTTAAATGATTTTTTTCATTTTTTAAAATCAAGAGCTTACTACTTGCCAGGCACGGTGCTAAGCACCAGTGATAGAAGAAACAATCAAAACCCAACCTCTGAGCTCATGAGATTCACAATCTAGTAGATTCAACAGACAAGGAAATCAAGTAATAATAATAACAATACAGTGGGCTGAGTTCTATAACATTAGAAAGATGGAGGAGGCCCCCTACCCAGGCTGAGAGCATCAGGGAGCCTTTCTGGCAGTGAACCACAGAAGACGCACTTCCTGGGCTTATGAGGAGTTACCCAGGTGAACAGCTCTGTGAGTGGAAGCTGGCACTGAGAAGACTAGGTGAATAGGATATCTGCGCATTTGGGGGGCGGTGGGTGGGGAGGAGAAAGAGGAGTTTAAGAATGGCTAAAGAATGAGCAAAGACCTGAAGGTGAGATGAGACAGACAGCGTTTTTTTTTTTTTTTTTTCCTGGTAACTGCAAGAAAAACTGATATGACTGAAAGGGAGGGGATGGGGGCCATGAAGGATTAATCAGAGCAGTGACAAAATCAGATGTGCATTTTAGAAGGCTCCAAGTGGCTGTAGTGTGGAAAATGAATTAAAGCTGTAAACTACGGCAGTTTTATTTCAGCTGAGTAATGACTCTATTGTCAAATGTAGAGCAGAGATAATATGGAAAGGCTGAAGAGGAATCATTCAACAGACGTTAAACACATATTGACAAGACTTAGAGATCAATTTAAGGGGGTGAATCAGTAGGATGAAATCTAAGAAAACTTCTTGGTGCTTGTTTTGGATTGAACTGTGTCCCTTCAAATATGTGTTATAAATCCTAACCCCAATACATGTGGTTATAATCCCATTTGGGAATGTGTTTTTTATTATGCTAATGAGGCAGTGGAAACCCAGGTGGCTTAGTGGTTAACAGGTATGCTGCTAACCAAAAGGTCAGCAGTTCGAACCCACCAGGTGCTCCTTGGAAACTTTATGGGGCAGTTCTTACTCTGTCCTATAGGGTCGATATGAGTCGGATTCGACTCGACGGCAGTGGGGTTGGTTTCTTCTCATTCGTTTGTTTTGGAAAGAGGCAGTATTACTGTAGGGTAAGTCTTAAATCAATCTCTTTTGAGATATGAAAGAGCAGATTAAGCAAGCAAGCAAGCAGAGATAGGGGAAGATAGATGCCACACCACATGAAGATCACCAAGGAACTGGAGGAACACAAGCTACAAGGATCTTCCCTCAGAGCTGACAGAGACAGAAAGCCTTTCCCTAGAACTCACACACTGAATTCAGACTTCTAACTTCTTAAACTGTGAGGAAATAAATTTGTTTGCTAAAGCCACCCACTTGTGGTATTTCTATTATAGCAGCACTAGATAACTAAGCCAGTGCTATAATAATAGAAGCTGTAAACTTACAATGTGCCAGGCACTGTTGCAAGCTCTTTTCATGTATAAACTCATTAGCCCTATGAGATGGATACTTTTATTATTCTCATTTTCGGGATGAGGAAACTGAAGCATAGAGAGATCACACAGTTAGTGAGGAGCCAAAATACAAATGCATGCACCTATTCGTAAGTACTGTATCATACTGTTGATGGTCACTAAGTTGATATAAGAGGAGACAACAATCTGAAGGGTAAAGATGATGACTATGCCCTTTGATGTGCCTTAAATCATCTACATAGAGATGTCCAATAGGTATTTAGATGTATGACTCTGGAGCCAAGGAAAGGTCTGTTTGCAGATACAGAGTTGGGAAACGAATCTGTGGAAGTAGAGGTATTCCAGTAGGGAGGGTGTGCAGAGTAGGATGATAAGAGACATTGTTGGGTCAAATGGACAAATAAGAAATGAGAAGAGATGTCTAAGGAGACGGAAAAGACAAAGTGTCAGATGCCAGGAAAACCATTAGCGTGCAACGAAACTGTAGAAGTTTTAGGGATGGGATTCCTAAAAAAAAAAAAAGAGTTTCAAGGAAGGATCAAGCAACAGAGACAAGTGTACAGAAAGACAACATTTGATAAGGACTAAAAAACTTCCACTAGATTTAGAAATAAAGTATCTTGATAATTTGTGAAAATGATTTTAGTAGGGAGTAGGAGCAGAATGTGGCTGCAGGTGTTCTAAAGAGTGAATGTGTTAACCCTGATACCAAAACCAAGCAAAGACACCACAAGAAAAGAAAATTACAGACTAGTATCTCTCATGAATACAGATGCAAAAATTCTCAACAAAATTCTAGCCAATAGAATTCAGCGTAATATCTAAAAAATAACACACCACAACCAAGTAGGATTCACACCAGGTATGCAAGGATGGTTCAACATTAGAAAATCAATCAACATAATTCACTACATAAATAAAAGGAAAGAAAAGAGTCACATGATCATCTCAGCTGAAGGAGAAAAGGCATCTGACGAAGTCCAACACCCATTCCTGATAAAAACTCTTAATAAAATAGATATAGAAGGGAAATTTCTCAATATAATAAAAGGCATCTATGCAAAACCAATAGCCAAGAAAGGCTGAAAACATTCCCCTTGAGAAGAGGAACAAGATAAGAATGCCCTTTATCACCTCTCCTATTTAACATTGTACTAGAAGTCCTAGCTAGAGCAATAAGGTAAGAAAAAGAAATAAAGGACATCCAAATTGGTAATGAATAAGTTAACTGTCCCTATTTGAAGACAGTATGATACTATACATAGAAAACCCAAAATCCTCCACGAGAAAACTACTGGAACTAATAGATTCAGCAGAGTAGCAGGATACAAGATAAACATACAAAAATCAGCTGGATTCCTATACACCAATAAAGAGAACAATGAAAAGGACATCAGGAAAACAATACCATTTATAATAGCCAGTAAAAAAAATACAGTACTTAGGAATAAATCTAACCAGGGATGTAAAAGACCTATACAAAGAAAACTACAAAACACTACCACAAGAAACCAAAAGAGATCTACATAAACGGAAAAACATACCATGCTCACGGACAGTTAGACTCAACATCATGAAAATGACAATTCTACCCAAAGCAATTTACAAATATAATACAATCCCAATCCAAATACCAACAACATTCTTTAAAGAGATGGAAAACTAATCATTAACTTTATATGGAAAGGGAAGAAGCCTCAGGTAAGTAAAGTACTATTGAAGAAGAAGAATAAAGTAGGAGGACTCACACTATCTGACCTCAGAACCTAATATACAGCTATGGTAGTCAAAACAACCTGGTACGGGTACAATGACAGATGCATTGACCAATGGAACGGAATTGAGAACCCAGATGTAAATCCATCCACCTATGGTCTCTTTATCTTCGTCAAGGCCCAAAGACCATCAAATGGGGAAAAGACAGTCTTTTCAACAAATGGTGCTGGCAAAACTGGATGTTCATCGGCAAAAAAATGAAACAGGACCCATACCTCACACCGTATACAAAAACTGCTTCAAAATGGATCAAAGACATGAATATAAAGCCTAAAACTCTCAAGTTCATAGAAGAAAAAATAGGACCAACACTTCAGGCCTTAATACATGGCATTAACAGGATAGAAACCATAACCATCAACGCACAAAACCCAACAGATAAGCTAGACAACTGGGATCTTCTAAAAATCAAACACTTATGCTCATCAAAAGACTTCACCAAAAGAGTAAAAAGAGAACCTACAGACTGGGAAAAAATTTCTAGACATTATAGGTCAGACAAAGGTCTAATCTCTAAAATCTACAAGAAAATTCAACAACTCTACAACAAAAAGACAAATAAGCCAATTAAAAAATGGGCAAAGGAAATGAACAGACACTTCACTACAGAAGACATTCAAGCGGCCAACAGACACATGAGGAAATGCTCGTGATCACTGGCCATTAGAGAAATGCAAATTAAAACCATAATGAGATACCATCTCACCCCATTACCCGCATGAATCAAAAACACTGGAAATAACAAATGTTGGAGAGTCTGTGGGGAGACTGGAACTCTTATGCACTGCTGGGTGGGAATGCAAAATGATACAACCGTTTTGGAAAACGATATGGCACTTCCTTAGAAAGCTAGAACTTGAAATACCAGACGATCCAGCATTCCCACTCCTAGGAATATATCCTAGAAAATAAGAGCCATCACAAAAACAGACATATCCACACCCATGTTCATTGCAGCACTGTTCACAATAGCAAAAAGATGGAAACAACCTAGATGCCCATCAGTAGATGAATGGATAGACTATGGTACATACACACAATGGAGTATTATGCAACAATAAAGAACAATGATAAATCTGCAAACCATCTCATAACATGGATGAATCTGGAGGACATTATGCTGAGTGAAAGAAGTCAATCACAAAAGAACAAATATTGTATGAGACCACTACTGTAAAAGCTCATGAAAAGGTTTACACACAAAAAAGAAACAATCTTTGATGGTTACGAGGGATGGGAGGGGTGGGGAGGAAATAGTAAACAGGCAGTAGGTAAGTGGTAACTCTGGTGAAGGGTGAGACAGTACACAATACTGGGGAAGCCAGCACAACTTGTACAAGGAAAGGTCATGGAAGTTCCACAGACACATCCAAACTCCCTGAGGGAATGAACTGCTAGGCAGAGATCTGTGGGGACTATGGTCTCGGGGAACATCTAGTTTAATTAGCATAACATAGTTTATAAAGAAAATGTTCTACATCATTCTACCTTGGTGAGTAGCATCTGGGGTCTTAAAAGCCTGTGAGCAGCCATCTAAGATACTCCACTGATCTCACTCCTTCGGGAGCAAGGGAGAATGAAGAGAACAAGATAACAAGGAAAAGATAAGTCCACAACTACCATGGCCTCCACCAGACTGAGTCTAGTACAACTAGATCGTTCCCGGCTACCACCACTGACTGCTCTGACAGGGATCACAACAGAAGGTCTCTGACAGAGCTGGAGAAAAATGTAGAACAAAATTCTAACTCACAAAAAAAGACCAGACTTACTGGCCTGACAGAGACTAGAGACATACTGAGAGTATGGCCCCCAGACACCCTTTTAGCTCAGTAATGCAGTTACTCCCAAGGTCTACCCTTCAGTCAAAGATTAGATAGCCCCATAAAACAAAATGAGACTAATGCGGCACAACAGCCCAGGGACAAGGACTAGAAGGCAGGAGGGAACAGGAAAGCTGGTAATAGGGAACCCAAGCTTGAGAAGGGGGACTGTTGACATGTTGTGGGGTTGTTATCTAATGTCATAAAACAATATGTGTACTAACTGTTTAATGAGAAATTATGTGTTCTGTAAACCTTCATCTAAAGTGCAATAAAAAAATTAACAAAAAAACTGTAAATAAAAAAAGTAGGAATGCGACATAAAGAAGGGAAGAGATGACTCTACTAGCTTCAAAGAAAAGTATTATTTTATGTAATGGGACCATGTGGTATAGTAAAAACTAGTGGACCTGAGTTCAAATCTCAAATCTGTCAGTTATTAGCTTTGTGAACCAGGATAAATTACTTAAGCTTTCTGAAGATCAGTTCCTTCATCAGTAACACAGAGAGAAAAATGACTGCTTTGTAGACTTATTGTGAGGATTAGTGGTTATGTTTGCAAAGCACTTGACAAAAAGTCGGTCCTTAGTAAATGAGAGCTATAGCATTATCAAAAATGTGAAAAGTCTGAAGTTCTCTATATCCTCTGAGTAATTCACTATTTAAAAAATCTGCCCTTGGGGAAACAGATCATCTAAACTCTTGATAAACTTTTCTATTATTTTTTCTGAATATTTGATGTCATAAAAATATAATCTTAGTTTCATCATTGCGGTAAGAATTATTTAAACAGATTTTTCAACAGCTTTACTGAGATAAAATTCATATAAGTTTACCCATTTCCAGTGAACCATTTGGTGGTTTTTAGTATATTAACAGAGTTGTGTAACCATCATTATGATCTAATTTTGGAATATTTTCATAAGTCCCAGAAAAATCTGATACCCATTATCAGTTATTCCCCATTCCTGCCACCCACCCCACCACCCACCTGCAGCCCCAGGAAACCACCAATCTACTTTCTGTTTCTAGAGATTTGCCTATTCTGGCCATTTCACATAAATAATCATGTAATATGTGGTCCTTTGTGACTGGCTTTTACTTAGCACAGTATTTTCAAGGTTCATCCACGTTGTAGCATGTATTAGTACTTCATTCCTTTTTTATCACTGGAAACTTTAATTGCATGATGTATCACATATTATTTATCCATTCATGAGCTACTGGGCATTTGTACTGTTTCTACTTTTTGGCTATCATGAATAATGCTGCTATAAAAACCATGTAAAACTTTTTGTGTGGACATATGTTTTCATTTCTCTTGGGTATATACCTAAGACTGGAATTGCTGAGGTTTTTTTTTTTTTTTTTTGTATTCTCTTTTTTTGTTTATTATTGTAGTTTAAATGAAGTTTACATTTCAAGTTAGTCTCCCATACAAAAATTTATACATACATTGTTATGTGACCCTAATTGCTCTCCCCATACTGTGACAGCACACTCCTCCTTTCCACCTGATTCCCCATGTCCATTCGATCAGCTCCTAACCCTCTCTGCCTTCCCATCTCACCTTCAGACAGAAGCTGCCCATTTAGTCATTTGTATCTACTTGACCTAAGAGGCACACTCCTCACGAGTATCACTTTATGTCCCACAGTCCAATCCAACCATGGTCTGAAGAGTTGGCCTCGGAAATTGTTTCAGTTCTGGGCTGATAGAGAATCCAGGGGCCATGCTTTCTGGGGTTCCTCCAGTCTCGGTCAGACCATTAAGTCTGGTCTTCTGACTAGAAATCGAGTTCTGCACCCAACCTTTCTCCTGCACCATCAGGGAATCTCTGTTGTGTTCCCTGTTAGGGCAGTCATTGGTGGTAGCTGGGCACCATCTAGTTCTTCTGGTCTCAGGCTGATGAAGTCTCTGGTTTATGTGGCCCTTTCTGTCTCTTGGGCTACTACTTTCCTTGTGTCTTTGGTGTTCTTTATTCTCCTTCACTCCAGGTGGTTGGGACCAATTGATGCATCTTAGATGGCCACTTGCAAGCTTTTAAGACCCCACATGCCAATCACCAAAGTAGGATATAGAACATTTTCTTAATAAGCTTTGTTATGCTAATTGACCTAGATGTCCCCTGAAAAGCATGGTCCCCAGACCCCTACCCCTGCTACTCTTTCCTTCAAAGTATTTGATTCTATTAAGGAAACTTCTTAGCTTTTGTTTAGTCCCGTTGTGCTGACTTCCCCTGTAGTGTGTACTGTCCTTCTCTTCACCTAAGATAATTCTTATCTACTATCTAGTTAGTAAATAATCCTCACCCTCCCTCCCCACCCTCACAACCATCAAAGAATGTTCTCTTCTGCGTTTAAACCTTCTCTTGAGTTCTCATAATAGTGGTATTATACAATATTTGTCCTTCTCTGACTGACTAAATTCATGCAGCATAATGCCCTCCAGATTCCTCCATGTTGTGTTTCACAGCTTCATCATTGTTCTTTATCGTTGCATAGTATTCCATTGTGTGGATATACCAAAATTTGTTTATCCATTCATCCATCGATGGGCACCTAGGTTGTTTCAATCTTTTTGCTATGGTGAACAGTGCTGCAATGAACATGGGTGTGCCTATATCTATTCATGTGACAGCTCTTATTTCTCTAGGATATATTCCAAAGAGAAGGACAGCTGCACCGTATGGTACTTCTATTTCTAGCTTTTTAAGGAAGTGCCAAATCGATTTCCAAAGTGGTTGTACCATTTTACATTCCCACCAACAGTGTATAAGTGTTTCAGTCTCTCCACAACCTCTCCAGCATTTATTATTTTGTGTTTTTTGGATTAATGCTAGCCTTGTTGGGGTGATATGATATCTCATTGTAGTTTTGATCTGCATTTCTCTAATGGCTAATGATTGTGAGCATTTCTTCACGTGTCTGTTAGCGACCTGAATTTCTTCTTTGGCAAGCTGCCTGTTCATATCCCTTGCCCATTTTTTAATTGGGTTATTTGTCTTCTTGTTGTTGAGGTTTTGCAGTATCTTGTAGATTTAGAGATTAGACACCGATCAGATTTGTCATAGCCAAATTTTTTTTCCAGTCTGTAAGTTGTCTTTTGACACTTTTGGTGGAATCTTTTGATGACCATAAGTGTTTGATTTTTAGGAGCTCCCAGTTATCTAGCCTCTCTTCTGGTGCTTGTGCATTGTTATTTAAGGTTCATATTGTGTTTATGCCATGTATTAGGGCTCCTAGTGTTGTCCCTATTTTTTCTTCTATGATCTTTATTGTTTTCGATTTTATATTTACGTCTTTCATCCATTTTGCATTAGTTTTTGTGCATGGTGTGAGGTATGGGTCTTGTTTCAGTTTTTTGTAGATGGATATCCAGTTAAGCCAGCACCATTTGTTAAAGAGACTGCCTTTTCCTCATTTAGCGGACTTTGGGCCTTTGTCAATATCAGCTGCTCATAGGTGGATGAATTTATGTCTGGATTCTCAATTCTGTTCCATTGGTCTATACATCTGTTGTTGTACCAGTACCAGGCTGTTTTGACTACCGTGGCAGTATAATAGGTTCTAAAATCAGGTAGTGTGGAGGCCTCCCACTTTGTTCTTTTTCTTGAGTAATGCTTTACTTATTCAGGGCCTCTTCCCTTTCAATATGAAGCTGGTGATTTGTTTCTCCATCTCATTAAAAAATGCCATTGGAATTTGGATCGGGATTGCATTGTATCTGGAGATCACTTTGGGTAGAATTGGCATTTTCACAATGTTGAGTCTTCCTATCTGTGAGCAAGGTATGTTTTTCCACTTACGAAGGTCTCGTTTGGTTTCCTGCAGTAGTGTCTTGTAGTTTTCATTGTATAGGTCTTTTATATCTCTGGTTAGATTTATTCCTAAGTATTTTATCTTCTTGAGGGCTACTGTAAATGGTATTGATTTGGTGATTTCCTCTTCAAGTTTCTCTTTGCTGCTGTAAAGGAATCCAACTGATTTTTGTAGGTTTATCTTGTATCCTGAAACTTTGCTGAAATCTTCTATTAGTTCCAGTAGTTTTCATGTGGACTTTTTGGGGTTTTCTGTGTATAAGATCGTACCTTCTACAAATTGAGATACTTTGACTTCTTCCCTACCAATTTGGATGCCCTTTATTCTTTTTCTAGCCTAATTGCTCTGGCTAGGACCTCCAGCACAATGTTGAATAAGAGTGATGATAAACGGCATCCTTGTCTGGTTCTGGTTCTCAAGGGGAATGCTTTCAAAGTCTCTCCATTTAGGATGATGTTGGCTGTTGGCTTTGTACAAATGCACTTAATTATATTGAGGAATTTCCCTTCTATTCCTATTTTGTTGAGAGCTTTCATCGTGAATAGGTGTTGGACTTTGTCAAATGCCTTTTTTGCATCGATTGATAAGATCATGTGGTTCTTGTCTTTTATTTATGTGATGGATTACATTGATCGTTTTTCTAATGTTGAACCATCCCTGCATACCTCGTATAAATCCCACTTGATCACGGTGAATTATTTTTTTGATATGTTGCTGAATTCTATTGGCTAGGATTTTTTTTTTTTGCAAAGCAATTTAGTTTATTTATTCCTTTATAACTGCCCTGATTTTCTGCATGAGCCTCCTCTTACCCCCTCTCCACTGGGTGGGAGGGAGGAATAGAGAGGAAATAGCTGTATTTAGTCCAGATTGGTAATCTCTGTTCTTCCCATTAATTTGAACAGCCTTTGTAAGAAAATTAGTCTTTGCTTAGATGGCTCAGGTTAATTGTTTATCTCCCCCTTGTTGTTTCCAAGATCACTCCTAGTAGCATGGGGGGAGGGGAGGTTTAGATGACATGACTTAGTGATGACAGAAGTGAATTCCTTGAATTTACACAATATTCTTTGGATCATTTTGTGTGACTGCCAGGGAGTGACCGGACAGGACTGATCCCTCCACTGGGACTTCTGTGGTGTAGCTGGTTCTGTCTGAGTTTCTGAGATGATGAGACGGCAGGATCCACATCTTTTTCTCCCATCCGCCTCATCTTGCGGCATCCATCTGGGGTCAAAAGCAGTGGGAATTTTTTCTCTTAGTTTCTCTTCTCGCCTAGTTGTATCCTCCCGTAGTCATTTCCTCTCTCTTCATAAATCCAAGTAGAAAGCTTTCTGTATCCCAGTTCTTAGGGAATTTGTGCATTTAGTTGCTGTTGTTGCCCTTGTTCCTCTCTCTTCCTCCTCCTCCTTTTTTTCCTTCCCAATTAACACCTGCTCCGTCCTGCTTCTTCAGCTCCTTCCAGGTGCTGATCCCAAGAGCACTCCTCAGTAAACATACAAATCTCCACCTCAGTCTGTTTTGTTCAATATGGCGATTTTAGAACTACATCATCCAGCTCATGTCAATTCCCACTTTTGAGGCAGAAGCAGCTCGGCTTCTTGTGTCCTTTGTCTCTTCAGCTTCTGCTTCCTATGGCCTCTTGGCCCTCGGGCCTCACGCCCGCATCTGCCCTGCTGGGGCAAGTGTTCCAAAGCTCTGTAGCTCCACCGATAAGTGCACGGAGGCACCCCACTCCACCAGGAAGCCTCCCGCACACAGGCACTCAGCTCTCTCGCTCCGTGGGTCAGCTCCAGTGCCGCCTCGCACTGGTCTCCTGGTTCTGCTGCTGTAGGTTCTCTGCTACTGCTGGTCCTCTGTCACTGCCGCACGTCTATCCATTCACAGTTTTAAAACCGCTTCCACATTTTAGGTATCTGTTAGAGCAGCACCCCACTCTCAGTACCATCTAGTGCTACCATAACAGAAATACCACAAGTGGATGTTTTTAACGAAGAGAAGTTTATTTCCTCAAAGTAGGTTAAAAGTCCAAATTCAGGGCGTCAGCTCCAGGGGAAGTCTTTCTCTCTCTGTCGGCCTTCTCATCAGTGTTCCCCTAGACTAGGAGCTTCTCGGCAAAGGGACCCCAGTCCAAAGGATGCGCTCTGCTCCTGGCACTGCTTTCTTGATGGTATGAGGTCCCCCCTATTGGCTAGGATTTTTGTTTAGGGATTTTTGTGTCAATGTTCATGAGGGATATTGGTCTGTAATTTTCTTTTTTTGTGGTGTCTTTACTTGGCTTTGGTATAAGGGTTATGCTGGCTTCATAGAATGAGTTTGGTCTAGTCTATCCTTTTCTATTCTCCGAAATACCTGTACTAGTAGTGGTGTTAACTCTTCTTTTAAAGTTTGGTAGAATTCTGCAGTGAAGCAATCCGAGCCAGGGCTTTTTTTCTGTTGGGAGTTTTTAATTACCTTCTCAATCTCTTCTTTTGTTATGGGTATATTTAGTTCTACCTCTGTTTGTGTTAGTTTAGGTAGGTAGTGAGTTTCTAGAAATTTGTCCATTTCCTCTAGGTTTTCCAATTTGTTAGAGTACAATTTGTCATAGTATTCTGTTATGATTCTTTTAATTTCAGTTGGGTCTGTTATGATATCACCCATCTCATTTTTTATATGGGTTATCTGCTTACTGTCCTGTTTTTCTTTTGTCAGTTTGGCCAGTGGTTTATCAATAGTTTTTGGTTTTTTTTTTTTATATATTTTATTGTATTTCAGGTGAAGTCTTACAGAACAAACAGTTTCTCATGGAACAGTAGTACACATATTGTTTTATGACATTGGTGTGTTAACAACCCCACAACATATTAACCCTCTAAATTCTCAACCTTTTTTTTTGGTGAAAATACACATAGCCAAAGATACACCATTTCAAAAATTTCTACATACACAGTTCAGTGACATTAACTACGCTCTTCCAATTGTGCTGTTATTCTCACTTAAGATGAAGGCTTACAAGAACAAAATAGTTTCTCATTTAACAATTACTACAAATGTTGCCCTATGACGATGGTTAACAATCTCACAACACATCAACAATATCCCTACTCAAACTTGGGTTCCCTATCACCAGCTTCCTTGTCCCCTTCTGCCTTCTGGCCCTTGTCACTGGACTTCTGTACCTCGTTAGTCTCATTTGGTTTTACAGGGCTGTCCACTCCCAGGCTGAACAGTGAACCTCGGAGGAAACTTCACCACTGAGCTAAAAGGGTGTCTGGGGGCCATACTCTGGAGGTTTCTCCAGTCTCCTTTAGGCCAGTAAATCGGGTCTTTTTTTTTTTTGTGAGTTACAATTATGCTGTACATCCTTCTCCAGCTCTGTCCAGAACCCTCTGTTGTGATCCTGGTCAGAGCAGTCAGTGATGGTAGCCGGGCACCATCTAGCTGTACTGGACTCAGTCCGGTGGAGGACTTGGTAGCTGTGGACAATTAGTCCTTTGGACTAATCTTTTCCTTGTATCCTGTTCTCTTCAGTCTCCCTTGCTCCTGAAGGGATGAGACCACTGGAGTATCTTAGATGGCCACTCACAGGCTTTTAAGACCCCAGACACTACTCACCAAGGTAGAATGTAGAGCATTGTCTTTATAAGCTGTGTCATGCCAATTGAGCTAGATGTTCCCCGAGACCATGGTCCCCACAGCCCTCTGCCCAGCAACTCAATCCCTCAGGGAGTTTGGATGTGTCTATGGGGCTTCCATGACCTTTCCTTGTACAGGTTGTGCTAGTTTCCCCTGTATTGTGTACTGTCTCACCCTTCACCCAAGATACCACTTATCTATTGCGTATAGTATTTCACCCCCCCCACCCCTGGTAACCAACAAAGATTGTTACATTTTGTGTGTGAACTTTTTCATGGGTTTTTACAATAGAGGTCTCATACAATATTTGTCCTTTTCTGATTGACTTATTTCACTCAGCATAATGTCCTTCAGTTTCATCCATGTTATGAGATGCTTCACAGATTCATGGTTGTTCTTTCTCATTGCATAGTACTCCATTGTGTGTATGTACCATAGTTTGTTTATCCATTCATCTGTTGATGGGCACCTACATTGTTTCCAACGTTTTGCTATTGTGAACAATGCTGCCATGAACATAGGTGTGCATATGTCTATTTGAGTGACGACTCTTATTTCTCTAGGATATATTCCTAGGAGTGGGATTGCTGGATTGAATGGTATATCTATTTCTAGCTTTCTGAGGAAGCACCATATCATTTTCCAAAATGGTTGTATCATTTTGCATTACCACCAGCAGTGCATAAGAGTTCCCATCTCCCCGAAGCCCCTCCAACATTTGTTATTTCCAGTGTTTTTGATTCGTGCCAGTAATGCTGGGGTGAGATGGTATCTCATTGTGGTTTTAATTTGCATTTCTTTAATGGCTAGTGATCGCGAGCATTTCCTCATGTGTCTGTTGGCCGCTTGAATGTCTTCTGTAGTGAAGTGTCTGTTCATTTCCTTTACCCATTTTTTAATTGGATTATTTGTCTTTTTGTTGTAGAGGTGTTGAATTTTCTTGTAGATTTTAGAGATTAGACCTTTGTCTGACCTATAATGTCCAGAAATTTTTTCCCAGTCTGTAGGTTCTCTTTTTACTCTTTTGGTGAAGTCTTTTGATGAGCATAAGTGTTTGATTTTTAGAAGATCCCAGTTATCTAGCTTATCTGTTGGGTTTTGTGCGTTGATGGTTATGGTTTCTATCCTGTTAATGCCATGTATTAAGGCCTGAAGTGTTGGTCCTATTTTTTCTTCTATCAACTTTATAGTTTTAGGCTTTATATTCAGGTCTTTGATCCATTTGGAAGTAGTTTTTGTGTACGGTGTGAGATATGGGTCCTGTTTCATTTTTCTGCAAATGGATATCAAGTTTTGCCAGCACCATTTGTTAAAAAGTCTGTCTTTTCCCCATTTGATGGATTTTGGGCCCTTGTCGAAGATCAGGTGACCATAGGTGGATGGATTTACATCTGGGTTCTCAAGTCTGTTCCATTGGTCAATGTATCTGTCGTTGTACCAGTACCAGGCTGTTTTGACTACTGTAACTGTATAGTAGGTTCTGAAGTCAGGTAGTGTGAGTCCTCCAACTTTATTCTTCTTCTTCAGTAGTGCTGTACTTATTCGGGGCTTCTTCCCTTTCCATACAAAGTGAATGATTAGTTTTTACATCGCTTTGAAGAATGCTGCTGGTATTTGGATCGAGATTGCGTTGTATTTGTAAATTGCTTTGGGTAGAATTGCCATTTTCACAATGTTGAGTCTGCCTATCCATGAGCATGGTATGTTTTTCCATTTATGTAGATGTCTTTGGGTTTCATGCAGTAGTGTTTTACAGTTTTCTTTGTATAGGTCTTTTACATCCCTGGTCAGGTTTATTCCTAAGTATTTTATATTTTTAGGGGCTATTGAAAATGGTATTGATTTCCTGATTTCCTTTTCATCGTTCTCCTTACTGGTGTATAGGAATCTAACTGATTTTTCAATGTTTATCTTGTATCCTGCTACTCTGCTGAATCTTTCTATTAGTTCCAGTAGATTTCTCGTGGAGTCTTTAGGGTTTTCTATGTATAGTATCATATCATCTGCAAACAGGGACAGTTTAACTTCTTCATTACCAATTTGGATGCCCTTGATTTCTTTTTCTTGCCTTATTGCTCTAGCTAGAACTTCCAGCACAATGTTAAATAGGAGTGGTGATAAAGGGCATCCTTGTCTTGTTCCTGTTTTCAGGGGGAATGTTTTCAGCCTCTCTCCATTAAGAATGATGTTGGCCATTGGTTTTGCATAGATGCCCTTTATTATGTTGAGAAATTTCCCTTCTATACCTATTTTATTGAGAGCTTTTATCAGGAACGGGTGTTGGACTTTGTCAAATGCCTTTTCTGCGTCAGTTGAGATGATCATGTGATTCTTTCTTTCCTTTTATTTATGTGGTGGATTACGTTGATTGATTTTCTAATGTTGAACCATCCTTGCATACCTGGTATGAATCCTACTTGGCCGTGGTGTATTATTTTTTTGATATGGTGCTGAATTCTATTGGCTAGAATTTTGTTCAGAATTTTTGCGTCTATATTCATGAGAGATATTGGTCTGTGATTTTCTTTTTTTTGTGACGTCTTTGCCTGGTTTTGGTATCAGGATTATGCTGGCTTCATAGAATGAATTTGGAAGTGTTGCTTCCTCTTCTCTGCTCTGAAATAGCTTGAGTAGTACTGCTACAAGCTCTTCTGTAAATGTTTTGTAGAGTTCTCCAGTGAAGCCACCTGGGCCAGGGCTTCTTTTGGTTGGGAGTTTTTTTTATTACCTTTCCAATCTCTTCTCTTGTTATGGGTCTGTTCCAATTTTCAACATCACTTTGTTGTAGTTTGGGTGGGCCGTGTGTTTCTAGAAATTTATCCATTTCCTCTAGGTTTTCAAATTTGTTGGAGTATAGTTTTTCATAATATTCTGTTATAATCCTTTTTATTTCGGTTGGGTCTGTTGTAATGTCCCCCATTTCATTTCTTATTTGGGTTATTTGTGTCCTCTCCTGTTTTTCTTTTGTCATTCTGGCCAGTGGTTTGTCGATTTTGTTGATTCTTTCAAAGAACCAACTTTTGGTTTTGTTGATTCTTTCTATTGTTTCTCTGTTCTCTATTTCATTGATTTCTGCTCTGATCTTTACTATTTCCTTTCTGCCGGTGGTTGTGGGCTTTTTTTGCTGTTCTCTTTCTATTTGTTTGAGTTCTGTAGTTAATGTTTTGATTTTGTCCCTTTCTTCTTTTTTGATATGTGCATCTATTGCTATAAATTGTCCTCTGAGGACTGCCTTTGCTGTTTCCCAAAGGTTTTGGTATGATGTGTTTTCATTCTCATTTGATTCTAGGAATTTTTTGATTCCATCTCTGATTTCTTCTATTACCCACTGATGTGTAAGCAGGGTGTTATTCAGTTTCCATGTACCTGAATTTTTTTCCTTGCTCTTTCTATTGTTAATTTCTACCTTGATGGCATTGTGGTCAGAGAAGATACTTTGAATGATCTCAATGTTTTGGATCTTGTTGAGGATTGCTCTGTGGCCTAAGATGTGGTCTATTCTGGAGAACGTTCCATGTGCATTGGAAAAGAATGTGTACTTTGCAGCGGTTGGATGGAGTGTTCTATATATGTCTATGAGGTCAAGTTGGCTCTTTGTGCCCTTTAGGTCTTCTGTATCTTTGCTGAGTTTCTTCTTTGTTGTTCTGTCCTTTACTGAGAGTGGTGTGTTGAAGTCTCCTACTATTATTGTGGAACTGTCAATGTCTCTTTTCAGTGTTGTTAGAGTTTGTTTTATGTATTTTGGAGCCCTGTCATTGGGTGCGTAGATGTTTATTATGGTTATGTCTTCATGATGGATCGTCCCCTTAATCATTATATAGTGTCCTTCTTTGTCTTTTATGGTAGATTTTGTTTTAAAGTCTTTTTTATCTGAGATTAGAATTGCCACTCCTGCTCTTTTTTGGTAGTTGTTAGCTTGATATATTTTTTTCCAACCTTTGACTTTTAATAAATTCACATCTTTGTTTCTAAGGTGTGTCTCTTATAGACAGCATATTGATGGATCCTGTTTTCTTATCCATTCTGTCACTCTCCGTCTCTTTATGGGTGCATTGAGTCCAGTTACGTTCAGTGTAATTATTGATAGATGTGAGTTTTTTGCTGTCATTTTGTAGTGCTTTTTTTTTGTGGTGCTGAAGTTTTCTTTGTTCTTCTTACTCTCTTGTGCTGAGTTACTTTTGGTTGTGGATTTTTTTTTCACTTCTTTTGTTTTTGTAGGTTTTGTTTTTGCTGAGACTTTATGTTTTTTGTCTTTATTTTTATGAGTTGGTTTGTTAACTTTCTTTGTGGTTACCATGAACTTTCCCCTTATCTTTCTAAGTTTGAAGCAGTCTACCCTTACTTGGTATCGCCTTGCCTTCCTCTCCATTAGAAGGTTTTATATCTATGCCGTTTATTCCCTCTTTCGTTGTTTTGATGTTGTTGTCATCCATCGATTGACTGCTCTGATTCCCTGTTGTATTTCTTTTGGTTTTGGATAGTCCTCGAGAGTTCATTTCCTAGATTGGTATCTGGATCATAGAATCCTGCATCCTAGGTCCTACCTGAGGGCTGAAGTTGTTTGTCTTCAGATCGAAGAACTCCCTTTAATAATTCTTGTAAGTTTGGTTTGACTTTTACATATTCCCTTAGTTTCTGTTTATCTGGAAATGACCTAATTTCACAATCAAATTTGAACGAGAGTTTTGCAGGATATATTATTCTTGGCTGACAATCTTTTTCTTTCAAGATTTTATATATGTCATCCCACTGCCTTCTTGCCTGCATGGTTTCTGCCGAATAATCTGAGCTTAGTCTTACTGTTTCTCCTCTGTATGTGACTTCTTGTTTTTCACGAGCTGCTCTCGGGATTCTTTGTTTGTCTTTGGTTTTGGCGAGTGTGAATATGATATGCCTTGGTGATTTTCTTTTACGATCTTTTCTATATGGGGTTCATTGAGCTTCTTGGATGGCCAGCTTTTCATCTTTCATGATATTGGGGAAGTTTTCTGTCAACAGTTCCTCAGTGATCCTCTCTGTGTTTTCTGTTTTCTCCCCCTGTTCTGGAATGCCAATCACTCGTAAATTTTTGCTTTTAATTGTGTCCCACATAACTCTCAGGGTCTCTTCATTTTTCTTTGTTCTTTTTTCTGAGTTTTCCTCAAACAGTGTTGTATCCAAGTGTTTGTCTTCAATTCCACTGATCCTGTCTTCCATGGTTTCAAAACTGCTTCTCAGCCCTTCTGTGACATCATCCATTTCTGAAATCTTGTTGTTTATCTTTTGGATTTCTAATTGTTGTTTTTGTATAATTTCTAGTTGTGAATTTACTTTGGCATTTTGTTCCTGCATCATCTTCCTGAATTCTTCCAATTTTTTGTCTGTATTTTCCATGAATTTGTCAATTTTTTTATTATGTTTGTCAGCTGTTTGCCTCAGTTCTTGGAAAATTACGAGTATTAGAGATTTGAATTCCCTATCAGGTACTTCTAGTGCATTTTCTTCCACAGGAGAGTCACCTGGTGTTTTAATTTCGATGCCTACTGGAACCATCCTGTCCTGTTTTTGTAAATGTTTTGATATTGTTTGCTGTTTTCGGGGCATTCAGTAGATATTTCTCTTGTTTATTGATTGTAGCTTTGTTTGTTTTGTCCCTTTTTAAAAAAAAAAAATTTGAGTATGTCTGAGCAGGCGGACTGCATGCTCTTTGTTGTTTGCTCGTCTGTGCACTCAATACTTTTTGCCTCCTTCTCCAACTGGCAGGTTCAGTCACTCAGATATGGTACAGCAGGGCAGGTCTAGCTAAAGAGGAGCCACTGTGACGGTTTGCTTGTGGCACTCACTACAGCCACCAGGGCGGGTCGGTAATCAGTGCTGGGCAGGTTCCAGTAGGCCGTGCCTGCACTGCTTGTGGTGTGATGTCAAGCGCACGGTGCAGGTAGGCAGGATGCAGTGGGGAGATGGTTATGTGTGGAGCTAAGTGGCTGTTTTGTCTCCCACTGGATGCTGCGTGAGGCTGCTTTCTGGTACCCCCATTTGCTGGTCTCCGATAGGAGTCCAAGATGGTGGATCCGCGCTGCGTTAGCTGGTAGGGGACCTCTGCATGAATCTCTCCTTGCTCTCTATTCTCTTTAAGTATTCTCACTCCATTTGTTGCTCGGCTGAGTTCTTTGTCTCTTCATTTGATGTTCTAGGGTTTCAGGATTGTTGCATTCTCTGTTTGGCTTAGTTTTTTGGATCTTTGCTGTGGAGAGACGGCGTGGTGCTTCTGCTTAGAGCGCCATCTTGCCGGAACCCGGACTGCTTCTTTATGTGATTTGATACTGACTGTTGTCTCTGAGCCATCAATAAGTTATTACATTTATTTATTTTATGTTTGCTTACTGTGTCCTAGCTTCTTGTTTTGTTTTGATATGCCCAAATAGGCTATTCGTATGAGCTAGTTTGATTATTGGCACCTTTGAAGCTGTAATGTCCTGTCACCAGGTGGTTAGATCTGTTACTAGGTATGTGAGAGCAGGAGTCCACCCACTCCTCCTGTATGGATTCAGCTCAGGTGCCCAGGTAGATGGCCACCAAGTGTGTGGTGTAGGCTCTCACCTACAGTCCTAGACAGGCATGGGTGATTGGTGTAGGCAAAGGCACCTGGCTGCATCAGGGGTACACACTCTGAGCAAGGCAGAGGGCTGATAGCTGCCCCCAAGTGTCCAGGAGGAAGGCATGTCCCTTTTCCCTAGAGTGCACAGGTGTGTGGGTTTTGCAGCTGGACTATGAGCACCCCATGCTGTTGGGTGTAAGTACTGGGGGGGGGAATATCTTCTATTCTTGGGCCCCTATCGCAGGTGGCTAGGTGGCGTGGGTGGGTGGAGCCACCAGTCCTCAGGTCCCTGACGTGGGTGGGTGAAGACCTTGCTTAATGGGCAGAGCAGTGTCAAATGTCATGACCCTGCCACTTCACAGCTGAAACAGTTGAAGTTAGACTTCAGGTATGGTATATACCCTGTGGTACTGCGGTAATGAGGGCCTACGCTGTTGAGATGGGCCCACACAAGTCTATGCAGGGGGAAAGGCACTCAAAGTCCATGGATCCCTTATGCCTGTGCCTAGGCAAAGGACCTGTGCCTACCTTGGTTTCCTGGCTTAGGGGAGCCGGCAGTTTATTTTTTCCCGTTTGTTCATTTGTTCACTCTCCATGGCTAGGAGAATGGCTCCGGGCGTGTTACAGACCCTACTTCTGGCCCAGGGAACTCAGCAATTGCTGAAGCCAGTCTGGGACCCAGTGCAGAGCAGGGAGTGGGGAGCTAAGTGGAGAGATGTTTTTCCCTAAGGGGGGTGTTTTTCATCCATGCAGTATGCCATACGCAAGTACTTATGTTTTGCCAATCGAGGGCTCCTTCTCACTGGTTCTGGGTGGGCAAGTAGACTCCCCGCCACTGTGTGTCTCCAGGTGTGGAAAATGCACCTGCCAAGCACTGTTGCTTGCCTGCCTCACTGCTCACCCATGAGCTGATCAGGCCTGAAGGGCTCAGGCTCTTGCCAGGTCAGGTCTGGCAACTCCTTGCCGCTTCGGAATCCTCTCTCCCTCCCCATGCCACTCAGTCAGGTTCTTCAACTTTCCCTTTGATGTTCACAGCTCCCAGACTGTCATACACAATCAATTCACTTGTTTTTTTTCAGGTCTTTGTTGTAAGAAGGTCCACCGGAAGCGTCTGACTACTCCGCCATCTTGGCCCCTCCTCTGAATTGCTGAGTTTTAATGAGGATTGTAAATTATATTTTTAATAAAAGTACTTAGACGTGCTTGTTTTAAACAATTCAAACAATTTAAATCATATGATAAAAGATACAATTTCTCTCTTCCCATACCAATCACTCTCTCTTAAGGTATCCACTTGCTAGGAGCTCCGTGTTTCCTTTCAGGCTCAATCTATAATATGTAACCTTCCTTAGCAGGAAAAATTTTGAAGGATGTACTTAGTTAAAAATTACAGGCTGGGGTGTGAGAAAAAGCCCTGGCACCTAAAGTCTCTGACCCAAGTCCTATATCTGCCACTAACTTGTATGACCTTGGGTAAGTCTTATTTTCTCAACTGTGTATGTGTGTGTGTGTGTGTGTGTGTGTGTTTAATATTTGGGCTCAATAGTCTCTAACCATTTCTGGCCAAGCATTCAATGATTTAATGATACTTAGGGTCCTAAGAATATATTATTAGCTTTAGGCATGTTTGCAGCATGTGGTTTTTTGTCCATTCTTTTTATTTATAGCTGGTAGAAGGAACCTTAGAGAAAGGGGATGGCAATCACCTTCACCTTGCCATGCACTGACATTTACTTAGCATGCTAAGCAAACTTTCAGAATGTCCTGTGCTGAAAACAAAGTCCCTTTGCACATCTTAATCTGTTCCTTTTCAATCTTCTAAGTTTGTTGAATTGATTTTTGTTTCATTACCTTTCACAAGGTCAATTAGAGTTGCTGACTAACCCATACCCTCTAAGAAATGTTACAGGCAACCACATATGATGTTACATCTCCAGAACATCTGGCATTGACATATTCAGTACTAATAAAACTAACTTTACCAAAAAGTAGATATCACTGATTACAACACACAATAGGTGGGATAAAGAAAATATGTTTTTGTGGCCTAACTCAGAAGAATTCCCAGGGAAAATTGGATGCATTCCCTTCATCCAAGACAATAAGGGTGAAAACTTCCTGGATGGTAGGACTCCTCTCCACTTACCAACTCTTCTATGCATTGCCTTGAGCCTGGAGAATTTCTACTAAATGTGAATGCCCTCTTTGGATTATGAGACCATTAGTCACTGTTGTAGGTGAACACCTACCACTTGTCATTCTGCTGAATGTTTACTGTGTGCTCATGTGTAACATGGACAACATACAGCATTGTTCCTACCTATGAAGAGCTAAAAAGAGATACTCTGCTTTCACGTTTCAAAAGATTATTGCTAGAGAGAAATTTGCAAACTGATTTTGGCTCTTTTGAGGTTCATTTTGTATCTATTCCCCTGGGTATTCCATATGGGATGGAAGTGCATGAAGAAAACTAAGGATTGCTTGCAAGCCCCCTAAGAAGCTAATTTTGGACCTTGCAAGAAGAAAGGAAGGATCTGAAGACTTTAACACCTTCAGAAGGTAGAGGTGGCGTTATATAAAGTTTGACTATTGAGCCCATGTGGATTTCCACTTGACCTAGGGAAAGGCAGAGGATTCCATGCCATCTCATTAAAGAGGTCTCCTTTTAGGTTATAGTAAAGACTTGGGATATATTAGGAGGCCATTTAGAGAGAGTGAAGAGAACAAATCAACACTCTATACTTAGGTGAGATTTTAAGAATGACAGCTAGTATTGTGGAGCTGTGATTTGTATGAGGTCTTTGACCTGAGGCTTATAGGAGCCATTAACCAACTAAATGCCAGCAGCTGCTCAAAGCATGACCAAGGGCCAGGGACAGATTCATTCACCCGTCTCCTACCTTAATTTCCCACAGTCACTACCTCCATCTCTCCTGCGGGTAAGTTTTTAACTTCTGGGTTTTAAAAAGTAGATCATCTTCTGAGAAAGGTTTGACACTCCTAAAACTGACTGTTAGTTAATGTTGCTCAACCAGGATGATGGTGTTTCTATCTTTCTTATTTCTATGCTTGGGAAAGAGCCTAGATTAAAGGCTGTTTTTATGGGTCACAAGAATCCCAGAGGAAAAGACTCCAATATGAGAATGGGGCAGGGAATCTGGCAGGAAACAGCTTCTCTGGAAGACAGAGGTTGAGACAGGAAATTCTACAGTCTCTGCCTGGGAGAAGAGGGGACTAGAAGAGGCCTCAGGTGACCACTGATCCCACATGGTACCAGTCACCCGGGCAGAGTGGAGACCTCGGTGCTATAACATGAGATTCCCAACTGTGAAGCAGCAGCACAAGGCAGAGACGAAAGGCCCTTGCCTCTGCCAGACACTTTCCAACTCCTAGAAGTCTGACCTAGGCATGAAGCTCTGGGGTAGACAGCAGTGGGAAGGGAGGACACCTACATCTGAAATAACATAATTCTAATGGATTGAAAGAATGACCAAGGTGACAGGGAGAAGTAAGGTGCTTTAAGTGAGAGTCTTCTACAGGAAAACAACGGGGAAAAGGTTGTATTGCAAAGTGTGGAAAATAGTTGTCTAGGGTAACAAATGAGTTACTGGGGGACTAGGCAAGAAAGGAAAGGAGAGTCTCAGAATTCCATCTATCAAAATGGTGGGAATCTGATGAGGGACTCCTTTTTTTTTTTCCAATCTCATCCCCTTTCCTCCTGCCTAATATGCACCAAGTCCTAAAGATAACATAGATTCCACTGATAGCAAGGACTTATCAAGTAACCAGTCAGGTGAGAGTGGGGAGAACTGGAAGGAGTGACAGAAAATCCAGGCTGCCATCTGAACTTCAGATTTCACATGAAGAATCTCTGAATGCATAGAATTTAATGAACATAAATCTATGGGAGTAATATCAAGGAGAAATTAGGAGGGATCCAAAAGATAAGGATAAAATCTACTTAAAACTCACATGTATTTGAAAAATGTTATCCATACTTAATTTCTAGACGTTTTTTTCTTTACATTACTGATGACTGTCAGATATACCCACAAAAGAAACCTTCTAGGTCCAGTGGTCCCTAAACCTCCTGAGAGCAGGATCCAGCCATGTCTGGCTTGTGTATTCCAGAAATGCCAACTGTATACTAGGCGCTTAATGCATATTTGTTGTCTGAGTGACAGTTTCATCATCTGGAAAACATAAAAGTTGAACTAAATTGTTTCTAGGATGCCCTCTGACTCCGAATATAAAGTAGCCTCAGTTATATTTTAATCAACAGTATTGAAAGGATGACATCCTCACAATTATGCCCCAGGCAGAAAATACTAGGAAAGGAAGAGAATATTAGAATGAGTTTGAGACACACGTGGAAATATCAAAGAGAAAGAAGATTCTGATTTCTTACACCCACCCTCATCCTCAATCTGGAACAATAAATTCAGCTAGGCAGGTTGGTCACTGAACAACCTATTCACAAGGACACTTGGCAATGGGGATTAATTAGGGTTGAAATCTAGCCTGAACCATGTTCACCAAGCGATGGGCCCTGGCACAGTGTGGCCTTTATCCAGAGAAGGGGAGCTTTTTGTCTAATTTGGACAAAGGCTCTGGCTGGGTTAGCAGGAACCCAGGCTATTGTCCCCTTTTTAAAGCAAATCATAAAACTCCTCTTTGCTCTCTAATGTATTCATTTTCTCTGGAATAGAGTGATCTTAGGTTTTAGTATTTAGTTTGGAACATATATCCCTGCTGACTTGAAAAACTCTGTTCAAGGGATCCTTTAAACTTCATATGAGCTTAAGGTCTACAGAACTGAATTAAACAGTTGAAGTGGAAGATTTACTGTCTCTGCTCTGAAAGGTAAATTTTGATCCTTTAGTTAAAACAAAATTCTAAAATGCTTACAAATGTCTATATAAATATAGACAGCCTTGCATACATAGCCCTTCCTCCTAGGCCACCAACACTAATGTTCATTTTTCTACACTATTCACTGGACTTGCCAGTTCAAGGGAACAGAGGTTATCAGGCTACGAATGGAAACAGCCTTTTAAAACTATCCTTTAATAAAAATTCATTCCCAACTCAACCTGAGATATTTATTTAGGGGATTATAATATGTCATTTAATACACACACATATAATGATAGGTAACATTTATGGAGCACTTCATATTTATCAGAATTGACCTGATGGCAACAGGTTTGGTTTGATTTGGTTCGTATTTATCAGACATTACTCTTAACATTTCAAACATAATCTTATTAATTTCTCATAGCAATCCTAATTATTGCTATTTTATAGATGAGGAAACCAAGGCTCAGAGAAGTTGTCACTTGCTCAAGTTTATACAGCTGGAAAGTTGGGGAGGCAGGATTCAAACCTTAACACTCTGACTCTAGAGTCTAGGTTCTTAACCACATATTCATTACCTACCTATGTACCTGCCTACCCACCTACCTACCCACCTAGCCAACCAGGTAATTGATTTGATTATGGTTAAATGGGGGTGTTTTGTTTTTCCTTTTTCAAACAGAATTCAATACTTGAGTAGTGTTATGTGTGACTAGAACAATAGTCAATAAATATTTATTAAGCATATTTAAAAGCACAGATTATGGAGATAGCCTGCTTAGGTTCGAATTCTACCTATGTGACTTTAGGCAGGTTACTTACCTCTCCAGATGTCAGTTTCCTTGTCTGTAAAACGGCAATAATAACAATGCATACCTTTTTGGATTACTGTCAGGATTAATCTGGCACAGTGGTTAAGAGCTACAGCTGCTAACCAAAAGGTCAGTGGTTCCGAGTCGCTCCTTGGAAATCCTATATCCTATGGGGCAGTTCTACTCTGTCCTGTAGGGTTGCTATGATTCAGGTTTTTTTTTTTTTGGTGGGGATTAATCAATTAGTATGTATGAAACGCTGCCTGGTGATAATAAGATTACATACATGTTCATGATACTAGGATCATCATCATTATCATCATCGTTATTACCAGTACTACATGTCAGGTACTGTCATTGGCACAGGGAATATAGCAGTAAACAAAACAGGTAAAATTTCTGCTTTAATGAAATTAACATTCTAAGTGTAAGTCCTGATGGCCTCAGTTTCAAACATCTCATCCACTGTTTCCATTTGTTTGTCAAACCATGTAGTACGATTTTTCTGTAAAATCAGAATAATCACACCTATTCCACAGGTTGTTGGGAAGATAAAATGAATTAGTACTTGTAAAATGTTTGGAACGGTGCCTAGCATATAACAACACTCAATATACATCAGTGATTATAATTAGTATCTTTGCTGGGGGTGTTATGGTTTAAAGTTACTGTCTTGATTCTTTCTGAGTTCCTGTGCTTTGTTGCTATAGTCATTTTGCGTACAGTCTTCTCACAGCTTTTGAAATTATGCTTATTCTCCCATTACTTATTGCTACCTAGTAACATGATAGTTAGTTACTAAAGTAAATCTGAAGATTTCTCCCAAAACACAAAAGAGACGCTTCAAAACTAAAGGAAAATATTCATATCATCTCAAGTAGATAAGTAATGTTTTTTTTTTAACCAAATCAATTAAATTTAGACTGTTTCATCACACAGAGTTATTTGAAAATCATAGAACAGGAATTCTGGAATAAGACCAATCTGGGTTCATTTCCCATTCCACCATTCCAAAGTATCTGACACAGATCCAGCCCTCCCCACTTTTAACCTGCCTGCAAGTCTTGCTGTGAAGATTAAATGAGAGCTTCTGGACCAGGGTAAGTTCCTTCTCTTTCTTTATCCTTTCTACTACACAATGTAATTTTAACTGTGTGCGTGCACTTTATTCTTGATTCTCAATAAAGGAACATCTTAATGAAAGAACAAAAAATTAAAAAAGCAAAAATAAAAAAATAAAAAAAACAGTGAGGCAACAGTAAATGCCACACATTAGGAAACAGTGTCTACGTGGAGAATGTATTCATTTAGAAGTAAGAGGAGTTTCCTACATTGTGAACCCTAGCACGTCTCGCATTGCAGAGAGGAGAGGCTGTAAAACCCAATGTGGCAAAAGCGACCTCTGTGACTTTGTGGGAGTGAATTAAACTCTCCTCATTATCCTTAGTTCAAACTGGGCTTAGTGATCACCTACTTCAAAAAGGCAGTGAAAGGTCTTTGAAGAAGCTGCTGCATAAACTCGGGAAGGAACTGTGTCTTATGAGCCATGCCCAGAGAGCATCCTTTCCTGGTTTTAATTAAAAATGAAATTAAGTGTTCTTTTAAGATTATATCAGCCTCTTAAGGGATGAAAAAGTCAATGATTTGTTAAGTCTTCTCCCTTTTTTTAAATGGTGCTGTTTCCTCAGATTAAATCGTGTGAACAAGGCTTAGATTTCTTTTAGGATTCACAGATTAGTGGCAGAGTGCATGTGGGACAGGAAGACTGAGTGTGAAGTGGTGCTGTGGCGTGAGAGGGACTAAGGCTCCGTAAGAGGATGTGCTTGGGTACGGAAAAGGCCTGGTTAGAATCCAGGTCCCATCACTGGCTAGATGAAAACCTCCACTTTTCAGGGTGTGTAGAGTCATTAGAAAAGATAAGGGATGTATTTAAAGTACCTGACCCTAAATCTGTGCTCCAGAGAAGCTACTATCATTTTGTCCACATTCCTAAGAAGGTACACATAGGACAGAAATACTCTTATATGTTTGGATGAAAAAGAAAATTATCTCATTTAAGTGTGAAGTCACATATGGCTTTAGAAACATGCCATCCTTTACAGGGAGTCTATAAATGCAACAATAAAAGGGAAAAGGTATCACTTTACCTATGGTGACAGGAAGGGTTGCTGCTTATGAATTGATAGTAGGATTTAGCATTAACAGCTTTCTTATGGCCTCAGGGGATTTACCTGTACTGATAAACATTTTTCATCTTATTTGTGATAGCAATAAAAGTACATATACATGAGCTTTAGGTTTTAAAATAGAATAAGCATATGGAGACAGTTAATAATGACTAATGGGGATAATGCCTGGATGAAAATCATTTGCTCTATTTCCCTTGCTACTCACAATTCTACGAGGGGAAGAGCACAGATACATGATTATTTTCCCAATTTTCTGATGCACAAATTGAGGCTCTAAGGGAGGTAAAGTCCTTCGCTAAATGCACAATTAGTACAGCCAAAGGAAGTTGCCACACTTAGTTTGAACATTATCCCTGGTTCCTCTATCATACTGCCACCACCTCAAACAAGAGACCTTCTAATATGCTTTGCTCTCGATCCTTCCATTGTCTTCTACAGGGTTTTCTACTGAGGTACATTTATTACAGACAGGAGGGCTCGCTGTCTCAAAGAGGAGGTGATGGAATCATCATCTAGTGAATACCTCAAGCAAGACAGCTCTTCCCCTTGAATTAGTCAACCACCAAGTACCATTATACTCTTTGATAAATGATTCTGAATCCATTTGCTCCTCTCTGTCTCCACGGCCTTAGTTCAGTTCTCCATGATTTCCACTCTCAACTAGGATATACTAACTAGTCTCCCTGTCTGCAAATCCTTTCCCATTCAGTTATCTTCCATACAGTTGACAGACTGATCTTTCTAAAAACACAAATCCGATCATGTCTTTACTCTGCTTTTAAAAACTCTTCAACAGTTCCCTGCTACCATTTATAGGATAAAATCCAAAATCTTCAGCTTGGCAAGTAAGGTCCTCTATGATCTGTGTCTGCTTGTGTCTCCTACCTTATGACCCACCCAATACCCCTTTGCCATGTATAATTATTTACATTCCCAGAATGCACCAAGATTTTACGCACCATGAGGCTTTACTCTTTGCTGTTGTTTTTACTTGGAACACATTTGTTCTCTCATCTGACTAACGAATTCAATGTCATTCTGAAAGATTCAGCCCAGGCACTATCCACCAAGGAAAACAGAGGCAGAGTTAGATGATTCCTCCTTTGCTCACCTTTAGAGCCTCACATATACTTCTATTATAGTATTATTATGCATGGGAGTTATATCTTGATTTTTGGATTTACTGATTTTGAGATAGTTAAAACATTAAAAGCCCAGATAAATTTTCTATTATTTTACAAAGAGAGAAAGCTTGCTTTCCCCCTATTTACCAAAGATACCCTCTCTAAAAAAAAAAACAAAACAAAAAACCACAAAACACTCAAATCAGTTGCCATTGAGTCAATTCCAATTCATGGCAACCCCATGCATGTCAAAGTAGAACTGTGATCCTTAGGATTTTCAATGGTTGACTTTTCAGATGTAGATCACCAGATCTTTCTTCTGAGGCACCGCTGGGTGGACTTGACCACCAACCTTTTGGTTAGCAGCCAAGTGTGTTAATGGACTACCATAATTTTTGGCCCATGGCTGAGGTCTTGTGAGATAAAGATCTGGCTCTGTGTTCCAAAACGAGGAATGGCTTGGGCTGTTAACACTATGACTTCTACAAAGGGGATGAATTATAGGTGTAGATTCTCTGAACTATGCGGAGAATAGTTTGAAGCTAGACTAGCAGAAGGACCTAAGAGAAGGTGAGGTTATGTTTTCCATAGTTAGTGTTTCTTACAAATGATTGGGAGTTGGTGAAACAAGGTGTAGGTGGGAGACATTCCTTTGTGTATGTTCACACCTCTGCAGGAAGGACACTCTAAGATAATGCTTGCTTCTATCACTACCTCTTGTACTACTCTGATTTTACTCATCTAGAGATTAGGCACACTGGAGAAACTGAGGCAGCTTAGCTGCATATACATCACTATGCATAGTAGTTCTTCATTTACATGACTATGAGTCCCGTAAGGGGAGAGACATGTCTTGTTCATCTTTGAATCCCTAGGTTACGGGATAGTGCCTGACACACCTGGACACCTAGGAGAAGCCCCATGAATATATACTCTTCAACTAGTGAAGAACATGGTCTGTGATCATATAATGCTTCAGAGTCCATTTCCTATCCCAAATTTGCCAACACGTTTTAATTGGCCTTCATCTGGTTTCTAGCAGCCTCTGTTTATCAACTGCAAAACAGGGCTTTGAACTGGTTATTTCTGTTTGGCCCCCTGCTGAGAATTTGCATTTTGACCCCAGAAATACTGAATCAAATTAAAAAAGTAGATTCTGATTCAATATATCTGGGGTCAAAAAGCAAATTCTCAGCAGGGGGTGGAACCAAAAATAACCAGTTCAAAGTCCTGCTATAAAATAACAATAATTAGGGACATCTATGTAAGAAGGCAAATGAAAATATGCCATACTTGCATCAGAATTCACTGGATGACAATTTTTTTTTTAAATGGGTATTGGGAAAACAATCAAGAATACTATTCTTCTTGCCCTAGGAAAATCAAAAACAGAATCACTTACCATTCTCCCAAAGTAGAAAAAACAATTACAACAACAAAAACTACTTAAAAAAGGAGAGATGCACTGCATAAGTAGGAGCCCCACGGAAATCTCATCTGTTTTCAATAGAACTCTTGATTTTAGTTTGATTCCAGGCTCAGCCCCTTTCTTGCCTTTGCAAGGTCTGAAAAGTCAATTACTCTAAACATTATCTGCAGCCTTAGGAGCTGGCATTTTGCCAAGTGATTTACTAAAATGCTTTGCGGAAGAAAATTTAAACCACCTCTGTTGTCTTTTAGAAGATATTACAACAGCAATTTGTAAACACAATGAATTCATCCCTGTATATGCGCTATCAATTTAAAGGGTTGAGAATGTGAGTATTCCCACGGAAATCCAGATTACTGACTCTCATTGCTTTTGCTGACTTGCTACCGTTCTTCTGAAGACCAATTAGGGAGTAAACTGGTACAAATGTAAGGTAGTATCACATGCTAGCTTGTGTCATAAATCTGGGGCAATAATTGCTGTATCAATATGTGCATGTTTCTGAAATGGAATAGAAATTCCCAAATGCTCTGAAAAATATACATCACCACATGTCACAACGTAAAGGTTAGGCATTTCTGCAACACTTTTGGTAGGCCTTTACAGCTCATACCTTTGTAAAAAATTGTCCTAATACAGTATTGTGCATTTTGCCTGCAGCTAATAAATCTTTGTTAAAGGAATTGATGGATACATTCCTATATGACCCTTTATAGGACAGAAGATCCCAGAAAATTTGTATTTTACCATGAAGAGAACTAAGACATGGACCCATGAGCACATCCCAACCGGAGATGGAGAAGGGTTTGTCTGTCTGACTCTAAGGTCTTTATCTCCCTCTGAGATTCCATGAGTTATTCACGGTCACAGTGAACAAAAAAACAAGTCATGGTGTCATCAGTGAAACCTAGATTTCTTGAATCGTGCCTCTGAATTATTAGCTGCATTTCAAGAAACATTTGCTCAAAGAGGTATTTTCTATTGGAAAGTAAATAATCTCTGAAATTAATTGCTCAGTCTTCATGCAGAACTGACAGCTACCTAATTAACTTATAAGGTGGGCACTGACCACCAAGATAATTTAAGGTGAGAGACGAATACACAAACTGAGCTTTAATCTAGTGATATTTGTTTCCAAGCATAGATTCATTCATTCATGGAGTTGTTTTTTGTATCTGCTAAAAAGTGGGTAAAGCACACCTTGAGCTATGACCTGTTCCTGAAACAGATATTTGTCTGGATGTCTATAGATCTTATTTCTATGTTTATTTATTCATTCAATAATTCTGAGCTCCTGCTGTGCCAGGCACTGTGCTAAGAGTCAGGGATATAGTAATGCACAAAATAAACATGATTCCACTCCTCGAGTTTACAGTGTAGAGTGTGAGACAGGCATTTAGTTTAAATATCACATAAATCAATGTATAATTATAAATTGCTTGAGTTTCATGGAAAAAAAGAGAGAATATATAATAAGTGACCTGATTTTCTCTTTCTGGGGCTTCTCTGAGGAAGTGCCACTTAAAATTAGACCTAAGACGACCAGAATTTAGCAAGGCACAATGTAAGAAGAACTTATAGGAAGAGCGGAGAGCGTGTGTGAAGAGCTTGAGACAGGAAGAGATTTAGTGCATTTTGTAAATAAAAAGAAGGCCGATGTGAATTGTGTGGTGAGCACAGGGAAGAGTCAAATGAGATAATGTTTAAGAGGCAGGCAGGGGCTAGATCATACAGAGCCTGGCTGCTAGGTTAATGACTTTGCATTTTATGCTAATGCAAAGGGAGAGATAAGATCTGATCTGTATTCTTAACGGATCATTTTGATTGCATTGAGGAGAATAGGTCAGGAGGACAATAGCTGAAGTAGTGAGACCAACTAGGAGGCTATTGTAGGCAGGAGATGATGGGGCTTGGACTAAAGCAGTGGGGATAGAAGTAGAGAAAAGTGAATAGATCTGAGATATATTTTGGAGGTGAATCAGGAAGACTGGAAGATGGATTGGATAATGGATATGAGGGAGAACAAAGCGTTAAGGACGACTCTGAAATTTTTGGACTGAACAAATGGTGCAGATGTACCTGCCATTTACTGAGCTGGGAAACTCTGGAGGAGGAGCAGAAATTGGGTGGGGGAATTAAGAATGGATACATATGTATGTATGTATATATGTGTGTGTGTATAATTTTTTTTCTAGAAATGAAAGATAATGCAAAAAGGAAAGGAAGAAGGGGAAAAGGAGGGTAAAGAAATTAGAATAGAAAATAGAATTCCTAAGGGGGTGGAGGGTGGGAGGTGGGGACTGGTGCATATCAGAGCTGCTGAGGGTATGTAAATTGAAAAAGAGCTATTCAACATTATAATGCAATTTTTTACTTGAAAAATAAAAAAACATGGTTTTCATAATACAGAGTATAAAAAGCAGATTCAACACAACCCTACTTGGTGGTTATACACAAAAGGTATGATCTATCATCTGCTTATTGATGAAGTTTTAGCGAGGAATACATCAGAATCTCCAGTAGGGTGGAAAGAAGTCAATGTAATTTGTGCTCATTGAAAATAGCATGAGTTAAAAAAAAAAAAAAGATTTATCGACATTAGGCTAGAGGAACAGAGATGAGGAGGCAGGATAAAAATACAGAAAGAGACAAAAATACAGAAAAACGGGTGGAGATTTTTTCTAGCGAGCGAACATGTGGCTGCCATCATGCCTATGCTGATGCAGGTGCAAATGGTCTGCCAGGTTAAGCGGTCACCTGGGTTTGAATCCCAGCTCTGCCACTTATTAGCAATGATCTTGGACCAGTCATGTTACTTCTCAAGACTTGCTTTCCTCATTTGTAGACACAAAGATAATGATAATGTCTACTTACAGGGTGTTTGTGAGAGTTAAAAGAAATAATTCATAACAAGTGCTTAACAAAATGCCTGGCACAGAGGAAAGCTACCCTTATCATAACTGGCCATAGATGCATAATCACTAGAAAGTCATTATAGTAAGTGTGTGCATCTGCTCACTTCCCTATGGCTACAGTGACTTTGCCCTCTTAGCTTCAAAATTGTGTAGTTCATCGTATCAAGAAACAGTATTTATGATTTGTTAAAAATATAGGAGGGCTTAATATTTTGAAAGCATTCTGAAATGTTATTAGGCTTTAATCGTTGCAAATTAGTGAAAATGCCCCAGCTGACTGCATAGCCAAAAATATATTTTCTGACTTATTTCCAGAAATGTTAACTATAATTTAAATTTTGTTATTTACGTCCCCTCAAGAGTCTAGTAATTGACTTCTAAATGCATCTTCTTAGAATATCCAAAAACAGGGATGTTCTAAGAAGAGCCATTTTCATTTTGTATCTTTCTAAAATCTGTATTTTCTCAGCCCTAACAATACTATGAGGATATATCAAAATACTCAGTTTAAAAGCATAGCTACATAAGCCCTCCATTATGTGTAGGAAGATGACAATTGGTATCACTTTAGACTGAATTGGAACTACCTTATGGAACACTACATTCTATTTTTCTTACTTTCCTCTCTCTCTGATTCTAGCTATTTTATGAAGATACAGTTTTATTATTTACCACACACATGCTTTAGAATATCAATGGAGAGTGATAGTCAACCTTTAGACTTAGAATGATTTGTTTACAAAGTTGTTGTAGAAAGACTCAGCATGTTCTAAGCTCTAATCTGGACTCCACATTAATTGGCAATGTCATGCTGAAGGCAATACCTTAACGTCTGTGAGTCTCTATTTTCTTATCTAAAATGGGAGTAATTAAGAGAATATATGTAAACATCCAGCATAATAACATAGTGTAAAGGTTAAGATTATGTTCTTTGTGGTTAGATAGAACCAACCAATTCTGTGGTTTTGGACAAGTCGCATAATACTGCTAGGAGTCTGTTGTCTCATCTATTAAATGATGATAACAGCACTTACTTCTAAGAATCTTATCTTGTGAGTATACACAGAAGGTATCATTTATCATCTGCTATTGGGGAGGTTTTGGGGAGAGATGCATCAGAACCTCCAGTAGCGTAGAAGGATAGTGTTTACTGAGTATTATTTCAAACATTTTCTCTTTTATCCTTCCGTATGAGGAAAATGGTACTAATTATATTCTAAAATTAATTCTTCTAGAAAAATGGAATTAATATCTTACTAAGATGTATGGGAACCAAGAATATTCAGAGCATCACTTGATCATGTCTGAGTGCACTGTGATCACACCAGAAAAAAAAAAAGGTGGTGGTGGGGGGGGCAATATTCTTAATCTATCCCAAAGAAGACTAAAGAACAGAACATCTCTCTATCTTGAGGAGGATGTCAAGTGAAAGAGAAGTGAGCAGAGGCAGATTCTACCCATTCATCCTGTGAAAGCACATGCAATTCGAGAAGATGAAGTGAGGAAACCCATGCAGTACCTGGTCATCTCAGAGTCTGGGAGCAGGCCTAGGTGGTAGTGGGGGTAGGGAGCTGAAAGAAGGAAGCTTTTGTCACACTCAACAGGGGAATAGTGCCTGGGAGAAGCAGGCTTATCACACAGTTTGTTCACAGTGCTGTAAACCGGTTCCGGAGGCCTGGTGATACAAGAGGAAGAGAAAGAGAGGCATGGTTAGCACACACACTGAACAACTGCGCAACTAGTAGCATTTCACCATATGTAAAAGTAAAAATCCAAAACGATGCCATGCGTTTATTAGGCCTGAGTTAAGATTACGAATCTTTTTAGGAAACAGAATCTCTGGTTAGAAGTGAGAATTCTGGCTGACATTTGGAACGACTAAAATTTGTATGCCAGATACTGTAATATGGTCATGATCAGCCTGTAAATGCCATTTCTGTTTGGATAATCTAGTCTGAAATGCAAAATTTTGAGCTCCTCTGACATGGCTCTTTCTTAAACTTTAGTTTCATTAGTTTTTAAATGTTAACTTCACAGAGATCTTCCTTAACCACCTTGACCTGGACACCCTGCTATTCTTCACAGCAGCCTATTCATACTTCATTAATACTTTTCTCTGCATGAAATGACCTTTTTTATTTGTTTTTGCTTAATTTAATATTATCTTAAATTTCATTCAACCACAAATTTCATGAGGGCAGAGCCTAAATTTATTTTGCTAATCACCTTAAACAAAACTCAGCATACAGTAGACACTCCATAAATATTTGTTGAATGCATATATAAGTTAATAAATGAATTTAACTTCCCACATTTTTACTTCACTTATTTTTTTGGGTAGGGAGAAGGCTGGTCTTATCTAGGAATCTAATAGGTTACATGATCTGAGGGACTCCTCCATGTATTTACTCGTAGATTGCCCCTCAAGAATTGATTTTAGGGAGTTTTCTACAAAGAGCAAATCATATTTTAGTTCATTTTCTATTAAAAAAAAATTATCTAGGAATAGTGACTGACATATTATCTAAAATAGTAACTTTACTAAAGCTGTTACTTATATGCGTAGTATGATCAGATAAAATTTACATATAATTTTTGGTCAAGATTCATGTGTTAAAAAGTCCTTGGTTGTTAAAAAAAAAAATCTCAAAAATCTATATCCAACTCTTTTAACCCTGGTCTGAAATTGCTACCAATATCTTCCCTTTAAGGTAAGAATTGAAAAATCTGAATTTAAATGAAGAATCATCTGGTAGACTTTGGTCATGGATCCAGGAAGTATAAGTTTTGGTTGGAAAGGTAAGAAGCAAGTCAGGAAACAGAGCAATGTCCACAGGGTCATTTCCAGGTGAGGCAGACCTCACTCCCTTGGGGCCAAGAGACACCAGAAGCAGGAGGTGGTTCTATGATAGATACAGGAAGTGTAGGTGGTGAACTCAGTGAGGGCATAGTTCGTGTCTAACTTCTTTCTATACCTCCAGCTCCCAACACAGAGCCAACATAAAAAACAACAACAAAAAAAGACCCATTGCTGTTGAGCTGATCCCAACTCATAGCGACCCTTTAGGAGACAGCAGAACTGTCCATAGGATTTCCAAGGAGTGGCTGGTGGATTTGAACTGCCAACCTTCTGGTTACCAGCCTAACACTTAACCACTGTGCCACCAGGGCCCCTAATATAGAATAGGTGCTCAATAAATGCTTCCTGAACAGATAGAGAAAGGACAGCAGGCAGTAACAGAGGATAAGCAGCACATTAAACACAAATTTTACCTAATTTACTATATTATTATGGGCCATCATGCCTTAGATACACAGTCTAGAGAACTGGATTATTTCCGAACACAAGACTTTCTATTTTATTGAAAGAAATGCATTGATCTGTTTATCTTGTACAACACAGTACAAGGACTGAGGAGGAATACAGAGGCCTGTTTTGTCCTCCAGAATAATTACCTCAGTGGTAAAATGAGGTACTTTACAATCGAGTTGGTTTGTTCTATCATAGTGGCTAATAGAGTAACATTTACAGGAGAAATTTAAGGTTTCTTAAGGGAGATAGCCAAAATTTTTCTTATATTAGGGAAGCTGATACATATTCTCAGTTAAGACCAGTGCTCCATTTTCAGAAAAACTTAATGAGTTTTAAAATTTCTGTTCTTCAATCATACCAGTACTAGTTGCCATCAACTTGACACCAACTCACAGCATCATAGCAACCCCATGTGTATCAGAACTGTGCTCTACTGGATTTTCAATGGCTGATTTTTTTTGGAGGTTGACAGCCTGGCCTTTCTTCCAAGGCACCTCTGGGTGGACTCAGACCTTCAACCTTTGGTTAGCAGCTGAGTGCATTCACCGTTCGCACCACCCAGGGACTCCTCATCACTTATACGCACATAGAATTGATAATGGTAAACATTAACTCTTAAAAAAGGCAGCTGCAAAATCATTCCTGAAAAAAAAATGCTTTTTAAATCAGTTTTTATAGGTAATTCACTTTGTGTAATGTAATAAGAGGAAAAACACTTTCAGTTAGCCTCTGAACTACATCTTTTAAAACAGTCATATTGTTCTTAAATACGACACCAAAAGTACAAGCAACAAAAGACAAAATAGATAAATGGGATCTCACCACAATTAAAAACTTCTGTACATCAAAAACTTTATCAAAAAAGTGAAAAGACTATACAGACTGGGAGAAAATTTGAGGGTCATATATTAGATAAGCGTCTGATATTTAGAACATATAAAGAACTCCTACAACTTAATAATGAAAAGAGAAACAATCCAATTGAAAAGTGGACAAAGGGACAAAGACCTGAATAGACATTTTACCAAAGAGGACATACAAATGACCAACAGTCACATAAAAAAATGCTGATCATCATTAGCCTATTAGGAAGATGCAAATCTAAACCACAGTGAGATACCACTTCACCCCTACTAGGATGGCTAAAATTAAAAACAAACAAAAAATGGAAAATACAAATGTAGCTGAGGATGTGGCGAAATTGAAAACCTTGCCTAATGCTGGCGGGAATGCAAAGTGGTACAGCCGCTGTGGAAAACAGTTGGGTGCTTACTCAAAAAATTAACCATAGAGCTACCATATAACCCAGCAATTCCACTCTAAGGTATACACTTATGAGATTTGAAAGCAGCAACACAGACAGACACACGTACACAAATGTCCATTTTGGCATTATTCACAATAGCCAAAAGGTGGAAACAACCCAAATGCCCATCAGCAGATGAATGGATAAACAAAATATGGTACATACATACAATGGAATATTATTCTGTCATAAAGAGAAAAGAAGTCCTGACACATGCCCCAACTTGGATGAACCTTGAAAACGTTATGCTGAGAGAAGTGAAACGCAAAAGCACAAATATTCCATGATCTCATGAATATGAAATATCTAAAATAGGCAAATGCATAGAGATCAGAGTTTAATAGTGGCGACCAGGGCAGGAGGGAGAGGGGAAGGGGGAAAATCAGTGTTTGTGTTTATGGTGATGGCAAATTTGGCAATGGATATTGGTGATGCACAACATGGTTGATGTAATTGGTCTCATTGAACTCTATGTGCGAAAAATGTTGAATTGGCAAATGTGTTGTCTGTATTTTATAAGAATAAAAAAAGACTAAAAAACAGATTGGAAGTTGTTCATAATTGTCATGAATTGAATTATGTCCCCCCTCAAAATGTGTGCATCAATTTGGCTGGGCCATGATTCATAGTAGTGTGTGATTTTCCCATGTGTTGTAAATCCTGCCTCTATGATGTTAATGAGAGAGGATGGGTGGCAGTTGTGTTAGTGAGGCAGGACTCAGTCTACAAGATTGGATTGTGTCTTGAGGCAATCTCTTGAGATATAAAAGAGAGAAGCCAGCAGAGAGACAGGGGGACCTCATACCGCCAAGAAAGCAGTGCCGGGAGCACAGCACGTCCTTTGGACCCAGAGTGCCTGTGAGGAGAAGCTCCTAGTCCAGGGGAAGAATGATGAGAAGGCCAACAGAGAGAGAAAGCCTTCCCCTAGAGCTGACGCCCTGAATTTGGACTTTTAGCCTACTTTACTGTGAAGAAATAAATTTCTCTTTGTTAAAGCCATTCATTTGTGGTATTTCTCTTATAGCAGCACTAGATGACTAAGACAATAATTTTTTAAAATAATATTTTATTATGCTTTAGGTGAAAGTTTACACAGCAAATTACTTCCCCTTTCACATTGTTTATACACATTGTTCTGTGCCATTGGTTACAATTTTCACAAGCTCATTATTTCCATTCTGTTGGTTCTATTTCCATTGATCTAGTTTCCCTTCCCCTCCTTGCCTTCTCATCTTTGCTTTTGGGTAAATGTTGACCTTTTGGTGCCATATGGTTAATTGTTTAAGGGAATACATTACTTATACATGACATTGTTTATTATATAAGCAATCTATTATTTGGCTGAAAGGTGACCTGCAGAAATAGCTTCCATTCCAAATTCAAAGGTTATTTTAGGGGGATAGTCTCAGGGGTTCCACTAGTCTCTATCGGCCCAGTAGGTCTGGCCATTTTTTTAGGAATTTGAGTTTTTGTTCTACATTTTTCTCCCATTCTATCCGGGACATTCTATGGTGTCCCTGGTCAGAACAGTCAATAATGATAGCCAGGCACCATCTAGGTCTTCTGGTCTCAGGTTAGAAGAGGCTGTGGTTCATGTGGCCTATTAGTATCGTGGACTAGTTTCTTCTCTGAGCCTTTGATTTCCTTAATTCTCTTTTGCTCCACACAAGTAGAGACCAATAGTTGTATTTTAGATGGCCACTCTCAAGTTTTTAAGACCCCAGATCCTACTTACCAAGTTAAGATGTAGAACATTAACTCTGTGAATTATGTTATGCCAATTGACTAAGTTGTCCCCCAAGACTATGGTCCCAAGCCTCTTAACCCAGTAAACTATTTTTGCAACTTGTTTGTGTATGTCTAGGAAGCCTCCTTAACTGTGCCCCCTATGTAGTTTGCTATATATGTGGATATATATGTAGCACACACGAACGTGTATATACACATGCCCTCAGTGACACCTATACATGCACGTGCATTTACTCACATATGCTTTTCTGTGCACATGTATGCATCCATATCTAGATACATAACTGCTTGCATAGTTTTGGGTTATTTTTACTATTGTTGTGAAATTGCATATGCTATAGCAGTTACTGAAATTGTCCGTTTTTCTCATGACTTCTTAGTGTGCTTATTTACCTTAGTCAAGTTGTGCTGACATTCCCTATATTTGGTCTTGCCTTTCCCTTCATCAAAAGTAACAACTGTCTACTACCTAGAAAGTGATTCCTCCTCCCTCTCTCTCCCATCGCTGGTAACCATCAAAGAACTTTGCTTTCTGTGTATATATCTATTCTTGATTTTTTACAATACTGGGACCATACTATACTACTCTTCTTGTGATTGACTTACTTCACTCAGCATAATGTCCTCCAGATTCATCCATGTTATAACACGTTTCATGGACTTCTCATTATTCTTTATAGTTGTGTATTATTCTATTGCGTATATGTACCACAACTTGTTTATCCATTCATCCACTGATGGGCACTTAGGTTGTTTTCATCTTTTTGCTATTGTGAATAGTGCTGCAGTGAACATAGGTGTGCATAGTTGTTTGTAATTTTTTATTGGTCTGTTTTTCGCATTGTTGCTATATTCAACTTTATAAAGAAATTTGTGTATTTCCCATGGTTATAGATAAAGACTCACGATGAATGAAAGTTGGCCTTGGGAGATCACAGTTGTGTCTGTACCTAAAATGTGGTTTCCACACAGAAAATCAGCTTGGGAAGGGCTCAGTATTAATAAACCCCCCCAAAAAAACTCACATGCATTGCCATTAAGTTGATTCTGACTCATAGTGACCATATAGGACAGAGAAGAACTTCCCATAGGGTTTCTAAGGCTGTAAATCTTTATGGAAGCAGACTGCCACATCTTTCTCCCACAGAGCGGCTAGTGGGTTCAAACTGCTGACCTTTCCGTTAGGAGCAAAGTGTTTAATCACTGCTCCACCAGGGCTCCTCTTAGTATTAACAGGCTGTATAAATATTAACTAAGAAATGAAATGGCATTATGAGCTTTATGAGAATTATTCTGACTAGGTTATCGTATGAGGACCTGATATTGTTCCCTGATTTTTCCACTCTTCCTGAGATACGTCCCTTGTGGCAGAGACAGTTGGATTGCCTCCCAAACATGCCTTCACTCCTTCTTATTAATAGAAACCCAATTTTCCACTGGTCACTTGACCTGTAACAAAGATTTTATTTCTAAGCCTCCTTTGTATCTAGATGTGACCCTATGAATAAGTTCAGATGAATAACATTTAAGCAGAAGGATTTTGTAAGACTTCTGGGATGGCTGCTTAAAGGGAAGCTGATTTAGCTGGGACTACTGGGTTTTTGGGTTTACTGCAATTTTGTTCTTTCCTACTTCCTCCCTCTGCTGACCTGGAACCCAGACAGAATGGCTGGGGCTTCAACAGTCATCTTGGACCATGAAGTGACCTTGAGGATGCAAGAAAACACTATGAATAGTGGAGCATAACGATGGAATCTGTGTCACTGATGATATGTGGAGACACGATTTTGCCTCTGGACTACTTGCCCTTGGTTTGTTTGTTTTTTTTTTTTTTTTTTTTTAATGTAAAAGAAAAACTTCTATCTTGTTTAAGCTAGTGCCTTTTTGTTTGTTTGTTTTTTTTGCCTGTTATGTAAACAGGATGCAATATTAACAGATACACTTCCACCAAAAAATGTAAGATTGTAAATCTAATACAAAGAAATAATTATAGACAGGGCCTACTATAAGATGCTAATATATTTAATTACATCTTACGTCCATCTAATACCCCCTGTATACATAGACAAATATAAAGAATGCTATTCTTTCACTATATAATTTAGAAAGACTGTGACTGCAGACACCTTTATTTAAAAAAGTATATGCATATAATTGTAGCTGATGTAAACTTCTAGCACAAAACCTAAGAAGAAAGGGGTCAATGACTTGTTTTAGGTCATAAAACATTTTCATGATGATGTCACTTCAGGAGCATTTGTACTTCCTGCCTAGGAGGGCTGACTGAATTTTCTGTCTGATGTTGACTCGACAGACCGAGAAAATGTTATCAATTTTCCCTTTTTCTTTTTACCTTAGTGGCACCATATTTTGAGGAAAATTTTCAGAATCAAAGCTGGCTAATACACATCTCAAACCAAAAAAATCCCATCTGTATAGTACTCAACTGAATTAAGGGATATAATTTTATTCTCTAAACACTACAATAAGTTCAAGACAAGAATAATGAGGCACTATAGGATGTCCAGTATTGAACTCTTGAAACTTTTATATCCATTCTTTTGGAACCATTTTATGGAAGTAATATTATATTATGAACCACGTATTTAGTAGATTTGATATTTGGGGAAAGCTTTGACGCCTTGAGTTTTTAGAAGGAGGCCTTTCTTTCATAATGATTTGATTACTTGACTAAGCTCAGTTACTCATCATCCAGAGTCTAATAACAACAACAGAAGTCTTATCAATGCGGAGATACAGCTACTAATATTGCAGGTTTTTAATCTATCACTCAGTCCTTCATTCATTGCCTATTTATTATTTTGTACAGCCACTGGCTAATGAGAAGACGTATCAAATCTAAAGTCTCTTTTCTGGATTTCAAGGACACTGGATATTTCAGGGAGATAAGTAGATAAAAAAATACCAAAGCACACACACACACACACAAAACCACAAAAAAACTTGACAAAGTCTTCTTGTCATATTAACAAAGTCCTCTTGCAAACCATTAGATTAAAAATACTACTGAAAATCTCCTTCCAAGTGGCATGAAAATGGGATTCACATTTGAAGATTTCTGTCCACTAGCATGACTGCACTCCTAGGATTCTGTAATGTATTGGTGTATAGGCCGAAGTTCAATAAACAGTTAATGCTACACAAGTACCACCTGAACATAGAGAACAGCACACAGTAGGTACCCGATACTTGTTTCTTTAAACAGATACTTTTTTATTCTTCTCCAGTGACAGAAATTTTTTAAAAAAGAAGACAGACCTCTGGCTTTATCAAGGAAGTCATAAATTTTTCTGAATCGCCTAATGAGGATTAACCTTCTTAAGTCATCATTAATTCTGACAGATTATACAAAGGGATAGAAACCCTAACATTGTCAGATAGGAACTGATGAGCTTGAAGTACTTGGTGTGCATGGTTCACTGGCCCTCAGAGGGTCCAGCTTCATGTATCTGTGAGCCCGGTCACTGCAATATCTGTCCACAAATCCTGCCAGGGTTACCCACGGGCATGGTGCTCCTTAAAGACTTCTCAGCCCTGAGAACCAGAAGGCCTAATGCTAGAGTCAGCATTCTTAGTACTTCCCTGTAGTTACATTCTCTGTGACCTCCCTGTCAGGAGACAAGAAATGCCAATTTATGAGCTGTCACTGGGATCTGGGTGGCAGGAACAGATGCCACCACAACTTCCTATTTAGTCAGTAAAGTAGTGCCATGGGAAAATGACTTTCGTCTGTGTGAATCAGCCAGCCCAATTGAAAGAGCCTGTTTATTCTATTATAAGCCTCCTCCTAATTTGCCTAGGTCAGAAGGTGTCATGGATTGAACCGTGTCCCCCAAAAATACATGTCAACTTGGTTAGGCCATGATACCCAGTATTGTGTGATTGTCCTCCATTTTGTGATTGTAATTTTATGTTCAAGAGGATTAGGGTAGGATTGGAACACCACCCTTACCCAGGTCACATCCCTGATCCAGTGTAAAGGGAATTGCCCTGGGGTGTGGGATGCACCACCTCTTATTTTACAAGAGATTAAAGGGAAGCAAGCAGAGAGCTGGGGACCTCATACCACCAAGAAAGCAGTGCTGGGAGCAGAGAACGTCCTTGGGACCCGGGGTTCCTATGCAGAGAAACTCCTAGTCTGGCGTTGGGGGAGGATGATGAGAAGGCAGAGACAGAGAGAGAGAGAGAGAGAGAGAGAGAGAGAGAGAGAAAGAGAAAGCTTTCCCCTGGAGATGATGCCCTGAATTTGGACTTTTAGCTTACTTTCTCTGAAGAAATAAATTTCTCTTTGTTAAAGCCATTCACTTGTGGTATATCTGTTACAGCAGCACAAGATAACCAAGACAGAAGGTAATAAATACGGAAATCTACTCCTAGGTAGCTACTGGCTGTCTTCATTCTGTGGATGCCCCCAGAAGTGGGGTAGGTAGGGGAAGTAGTTAGAGATTTTAGTGTAATCTCTCAGTGAAGTTATAAACAAATCATTTATCTTGCTGTCCATTTATCAGGAGCCATAGATAAATGGTTTTGTAGTCCCATCTGCTGAGCCATCAGCATTTATTTGCATATCTATGGGTTTATAATTGTAGGCTCTTATAGTATATAATTAGCACACTCTGGCCCTTGGTGATCTCTCTTTCCTCTGAACTCCATTAGCACTTGCTATTTGTTCTGCTTCCCTGGCATTTTCAATTGCTAATCCACCATGTTGATAGCCTGCTTCATCCATACCCTATTCTGAGGAAAAAACCCTGCCTATAACTGCACCTCCCCATTTGCTCCACATGACACCAAAGCAACTTATTCTCTCCCCAGCCAAAGCTGATTGGACCATTAGACAGGGTTTAGTCCCTGATCTATGACCACGATCTGTGTTATTAAAGCTCAAAAAATGGACTAGATCAAATGGATTATCCTACGAAATGTGAATAAAGGGGCAGAAAAAGCAATTTTCAGCTGGTAGCATAAGAGAAAGACATAGACATGCAGAGGGTAGCTGTAGTTGTGTCCACTAATTACAGAGTACCAGAATTAAGCTCCATCAGATTTTTTGCTACAGTGTTTAGAGTTGCCTTGAATCTACAATAACAGTCTGAGTTCATTCTTTAGGGGTCTTAGTAGGGCTCCTGTATTGAATTTCCCTGATGGTTCCCATATGACATTAGCTGTATAATGAAAATCAACTACATCCTCCCACCCTGTCCCCTTACTGGAGTTTAGGTCAGATCTCTCTTGCTTGCAATCAATAGAGTACAAATAAAACAGGAGGTGTGTTTGTACTGTCCCTTTCAGATCATCTCAACTAGACTATGCCACTCACTCAAAGACAGAGGACCAGCCTTGGACCTTTATGTAATCCCACAGTACCTGAGACCAACATCGAACTGATCCTGTTTTTAAAATTTTGATATTTTTTTCATTATGACTTTTTTGCATTAATTTTATTTTCTAAAATATTGCCTTAATTTTTTTTAATCTTAATTACTGAGTTTTTTTTCCTTCCCCCCTTAAATTTTGCACTTGATATGAGTGCCTTACTCACCTCACCCTAGTCCAATACCTATGCCAGAGGCAACAAATGTTTAAGACAACGATGATGACTGTGGTAGCAAATACTCTTGATTAGTATAATACCTGAAGATACAAGGTCAAAGGAATATGACTGGCCACAGAGGTAACAGGAAGAGTGGCTCACACTTTGAGTATTTCCTTGACTCCCCAGCAAAGGCCCTGCTCTCAAAGCCCTCACTCGGGCCGTCTGAGGCTGGATCATCACCTCATTATACTGTCATATTTGGTTCATGGGGCCCTTTCTTTCTCCAGACTATTAACTCCTAGAGGACTAGGACCAAATCCCACTTGTCTCTTTGTTTCCCTGAATGCAAGAATGTTTGAACTAAGCATAGTCATAGGAAATCAGAAATCTGTGACAGAAACAGCTATCAGTACTTTTTATTCTCCCTTCTTGAGCCAGATCTAAAAGAAAGAGGGTGAAATTTTGGAGTAGGTGGAATTTGGATTATATAGTTGTATGACTTTGAGTATAAAACTTTGTGACATATAGGCTGATATGGATAAATCAGTAAACCATTCTCATTGTCTAACCTTCATCTTGCTGTGACTTCCGTGACTTCCCTAATGAAAAGGCAACATCTAACCTCACGCCATCCATTAGCAGGACACAGAACCAAGCTACATTTATGATGGCAGCTTAGATGCAGAGGACTTGAATGTCTAAGCATCTAGTATATGCCTGACATAATTTGAGGGAAATGGCTTTTTAATCTTAAAATGGTGCCTCATGTTCCCCTTCACAAATAATACACTGTATATTGGGCCAAGGATTTAGAGAAGTAAGCATTGTTGTTAGGTTGTTAGGTTCTGTTGAGGCAGCTCCAATTCATAGTGACCCTACGTACAACAGAAAGGAGCACTGCCTGGTCCTATGCCATCCTCACAATCTTTGCTATGTTTGAACCCATTGTTGCAGCCACTGTGTCAACTCATCTCGCTGAGGGTCTTCCTCTTTTTGCTGACCCTCTACTTTACCAAGCATGATGTCCTTCTCCAGAGATTTGTCCCTCCTGATAATATGTCCAAAATAAGTGGGATGAAGTCAGCATAGTAGGATTGAATTCAGGCCTGTGCTAATAGTTCTTAAGGACAGAATTTTGGAAAGCCCTAAAAGAAGTTGAGAGATAAAAGACAGTATAAGAGCAGGTTGTAAATTATGTGGCTCAGCATGTGAAATGACACTATAATGATCAAAGATGAAGGAAGAGGGCTGACTTCTCTTGTACTGAACTTTAAGTGGTAATGTGTTAGCCCCAGCCACTAAGAGAAAGCAAGATAAGGGCCTTAAAGCATGATATGGAGCCATGGTGTGCAGTAGTTAAGAGCTTGGCTGCTAACCAAAAAGTCAGCAGTTCGAATCCACCAGCCCCTCCTTGGAAACCCTATGGGGGCAGATCTACTCTGTCCTAGAGGGTTGCTGTGAGTTGGAATCAACTCAATGGTAACAGGTTTTTTTTTTTTTTGGTTTAAAGCATGATATAGCAAGAACTGGGAGAGAGATTTGTCTAGATGATTTATAAGGACACCTTCCATCCCCTTCATTCTAAGCACTTTCAGATTGGGATCCCTAAACTCCCACTGGGGCCCTTGGAGTAGAGACGCTTTCCATCACACTCACTTAACTTCTCCAAAACTTAGCTTCTTCATTTACAGAGCTGTAATAATAATAATGTCTCTGTATATCAGCAAAGCTGTAAACTGTAAAATCATACACAGAGGTAAGTTATTACTAAGCAGCATGATGAGTGCAAAGAAACAGACTTAGGTTTGAATTCTGGCTCTTTTATATTCTACTTGTGTGATCTGCTCAACCTCTCTGAGCCTCAGCATCGTCATCTGTACAGTGGAGATAAAAATATTAGCCTGAGGGTGATGTGAGAAATAGGGAGGATGCAGTAATGCACTTAGCTCAGTGCCTGGTACTCAGCGTGGCCTTACCAAATGGCAGTCATTATTACCCTGATTATTACTCTCAGGCACTCAAGCTCAGGGATACACAGCTACCGAGAAGGTTGCTCCCCTCTCTGTGAATACACAGAAAAACACTCTTCACCCACTCACTTAGAATCAGGCAGTACACACATTAACACTTTTATATTATGTGAATTCTCCACAAGAAGGTTGAACAAAGGAAGTAACAAGCAGTGATTTTTAGTATCACAATATGTGCTGCATAATGGCGCCTTCTAAAGACTCACTTTTACTCCTGATAATGAAAAGGTAATTGATCCTCTTTCATAGCCCTGGAGGTTGACGCCCAATTTCTCTGACCTCCTCAATTATCTTCACTGCCCCTAACAATACATCGTTCCCAACTCTGACTCCTAATTTGCGCCTGCACTTTCATAATGACTTGCGTTTCGCTTATGGTTCACAGCTGTGGTGTCACATTAAATTGTTGGGTCGTAAGTAACTTGTTATTAATAATAGTCTATATACCATAATCTGCAAATCTTTACTTTTTGAAAATAGAAATTAGAATTGATTCACCATTTTTTAAATATAAACATCACTCTCAGTTGTGCTTTACCATGTTTGCTTATTGAAGAGAGAAAAGGGCAGAATAAGAACTGGACCACTAAAAGTAGTTTTGAAAGGTTTGAATTATTAAGATGCTTTACTTCCTTCAAGAGATTACTCTGAGTTTCAACAAAATTGGATACGCTAACAGCAGTAGGTTATATGTGGGTCATAGAGTGTTTCATTGCAATAAGATGTTGAAAATCAATGACTTTGACAATGGTGACGGTGACAGGTGTATTTCCAAAGAGGAGAGAGGAAGCACCATACCTTTGTACTGAGTGTGTCCAGCTATAGAAGTACTTTTGTGGACTTCTGAAAGATGTTGAAACAAATATTACCTGAGATGCACAGGTCAGTATTAGGGCCACACCAAGGCCTCTGAAACGTGGATTAGAATGATCTGAGGAAGACTCAATATGTCCTATCATGGTGCTTAACCACTTACATCTTGTCAACCCACTTTTAAAGAGTTCTTTTTATTCCTTTTTAGCTGAACTACTGGGATAAAATCTAAATGTTGAGGGGGAAAAAGCAGGTTAGTAGTTATCTAACATCTGGACAGAAAAGAAAATTTTAAGCATAAAATAAATAAAGAAATCACCGTAAGATGAAAGGCTTGACTACATAAAAATTTAAAACCAATAGAAGTAAAGAAAAATCATAAACAAGCAATAAGCTGGGGAAAACATCGCTCAAATATATTTATTGATATTTTTAAGGTCCTCATACAACTCAATAATAAAAACAAAATTTTAATAGAAAGTAGACAAAGGCTCTTAATATCCATTCACAAAAAAGCATACAAATGACAAATAGGCACACATATATAAATGTTGACCTTCATTAGGAGTAAAAGAAATGCAAATTAAATGATATGCCTTCTTTGCTTATTTAAAAACAATAAAGAATATTAGAATGATAAATTGCAATTTAGTTATGGTATTGTAAGACAGACACTCATACTTCTGGTGCTATGGAGTTAAAACCCCCCTTACGACTCTTCCAGAAAGCAATCTGGCAGTATATTTCAGGAGTTTTAGTAGTAATTCTCCCCTTTGGTTCTGCATTTCTACCTCTAGTATGCTATCTTAAGGGAAAAAAAAGGGGGTACACAGGTTTTTAAAGAAAGTCATTGTGGTTTGTTATAGGAGCAAATCAGAAAAAAAGGAAACAAATTAAAATATCTATCAAGGGAAATATACCCGGGACTGCCAGAAGAACAAACAAATCTGTCTCGCAAGAAGTACAGCCAGAATGCTCCTTAGATGTGAGGATAGACATGTTATAAGGAGGGACCAGTCCCCAGAGAAGGACATCATGCTTGGTAATGTAGAGTGTCAGTGAAAAAGAGAAAGACCCTCAACAAGATGGATCGATTGCAACAATGGGCTCAAATATAGCAACAACTGGGAGGATGGTGCAGGACCAGGCACTATTTTGTTCTGTTGTACATACTGTTGCTGTGAGTCAGAACTGACTCAGCAGCACCTAACAGCAATGATCAAGGGGACAAGGGTATAGAACAGAAACTATATCTATATGATGGTCTACTGCTTAGCCATTGAAGTTAATATTCATGAAAAATTTTAATGATATAGCAAAATGCTTTATGCTGTAATTTTGGATAAATAGAGTATACATTGTATACGGGGCTGTGGGGACAACGGGAGTTGAAAGCACCTAATTCTCTTCCCATGTGGGAGACAGACTGAACTAAGGAGATGTGAAGAAAAAGGCAAGGAGTAGAGATTCTAGAGCTGAGTTGGGGTGGCATGAAAAAGGGCTTTCTAGAAAGTGGTAATAGCACGTGCAAAGTTAAAGAGGGTTCTGAAAACATATCCTATTTAGAGAGTTTTGCATAGGTTTGAACAAGAGAAAAACTGTCAAAGTAGGCAGGTCTTCAGTACTATTCCAAAATTCACAGACGATGGGAAGTCATGGAAGTTAGTGCTCTCCTCCCATTAATGCAATTAAAGGAGTTCAGTCATTTTGAGTGTTCATTCATGCCAGGCTCAGAGAGAGGTACTAAGTATACTGTAGTGAACTTGGTCCCTCTGCTCACTGAGCAAACATCTTAAGTATACACATTTATTGCAAGGAACACAGACTCACTTTATCTAGTTCAGGTAATAGGACACATGTGCATGTGAACCCTGAAAAGGCTGAAAAGTTGGAGATCAGAAGTTGTTGTTGTGTGCCGTCGAGTCAATTCCGACTCGTAATGACCTCATAAGACAGAGAAGAACTGCACCCCAGAATTTCCTAGGCTGAAATCTTTATGGGAGCAGATCACCAGACCTTTTCTCCTGCAGAGCGGCTGGTGGGTTCAAACTGCTGACCTTTTGGTTAGCAGCTAAGCACTTAACCACCAGAGCTCCTTAAGTGAGGTCTAATGAGCTGCATCTTTATTCTAGAGCTTTGCCATCAGGTTAACACCTTTCCTTTTGGTGCTTACTTCTTTCTTTAACCACTAATTTATAAATGAAATACTCTTTACCTCTTAGTTTCTGCTTTCTGATAACATCAAGTTTCACAAAACCCATGATGAACCCTCTGGCCTCCTTCACATCGTAGCCTATTATCTTCAGCTTTCACTGATAATTGCCTAATTCTGCCTGTTTTTCAATAAAAAATTCCTAAGAGAGAATTTGATAGACCTAGTCCACCTTTTTGAGTAAGCCACATTATTGGTTACCAACTAGCCTGTAAGTTGGCATCCTTGGGTCAACATAAAAAACCAAAAACCAAACCTGTTGCTATCAAGTCGATTCTGACTCATCGACTCTATAGGACAGAGTAGGGCTGCCCTACAGGGTTTCGAAGACTGTAACCTTTACAGAAACAGACTGCCACATCTTTCTCCAGCAGAGCAGCTAGTGAGTTTCAACCGTCAACCTTTCGGTTAGCAGATGAGTGCTTAACCACTGCACCACCAGGGCTCCTTTCTGGGTCAACGTACACCCTGTATAATCAGCTCTGGATAGGGTTGTGAGTTACCCGGTCCTTGTGGGTTTTCCCTTTCAGCATAGATGCAGGTAGGATATAGCTGTTGGGGAGGCAAGCTGGGCATTCCACTGATAATCTTAGGCTTGGCCTGTCTGGTATACAACCCGCATCTCCATGTTCTCAGATAGTACTATTCAAAGATGGTGTACGAAAAGAAAGCAAGGCCATTCCATTTGGAGAAAAATTTGGAAAGAGCAAAAGAGAAACATTTGAATGATGGAAAAAAAAAAATATTGGGAACGTTACAAACACAGAAAAAGAGAAGGTCCAAAGCTTAATATCTCTTCAGGGTTTCATTCTGTTTATCATGTTGTTAAAACGTAATATTACAGAATAAAAACTACACTTCTAAAATAATCTTTGTCTTTCCTCAGTGGCTCCAAGATTATTTATATCTATAACACATAAAGTAAAATGTGACCAAATTGGATAAGGTTTTGAGTTTTAAAATCCATACCTACACAGGAATATCTAAATATATTTAGCCAAATCATACCTTCTGAAACAGAACGGAAAATGTTTATTCAACTACATACTTGTGCATGCCAATTTTACATTATTAATACAAACTGTATTGGAGGAAAAAACCCTTACGCCTTTAACTGAATGGAAAATTCAGTTTGAATGTAACAGCAGCTCCTAGGAGAAAAAAATAAAGTTCAAATATTTGTTGTTTTCAGTTGCTATCGAGTCAGCTCCGACTCATGATGACCCAATGGCTAACAGAACAAAATGTTGCCCAGTCCTGCACCATCTTCATGATGACTGGTATATTTGAGCTCATTTTTGCAGTCATTATATCAGTCCACCTCACTGAGGATTTTCCTTGCCTTCACAGGCCCTCCACTGTGCAAAACAGGATGTCCTTATCCAGCGATCAATCCTTCCTGATGATGGATCCAAAGTTAAGTGAGTCAATGTCTCAGACAATATTTTGTGATCCACAGGCTCTTCATTGGCTGGTTTTTGGAAGTAGATTGTCAGGTTTTTTTTCCTAGTCTGCCTTAGTCTGGAAGTGCTGCTGAAACCATGAGTGACTCTGCTTATGTTTGAAACATCAGTGGCATAGCTTCCAGTGTCACAGCATAACACTCTGCTTATCAACAGGAAAGATGAAGCACCTTCAAGCAAATCACTTAAATGGATTTCTTTCCCATTTCTTTGAAATCATATATTTTTCTCTATTCCATAGAGGTGTTGCCGTTTACCCTTCTGTGCCTGTTATTGCAAGCAGGTTATGAATACTGCCTGGCAAACAGGAGGTAAAGATAAGACATCCCTAAGAACAAGAGGTTGCTGTAGCACTGCCTCATTCTCTTTGGAGGGGACTACTGACTAAGAAAAACCTTAACCAGGATTTCGGAAGTGGTGTACCACCAAGACATAAACTGAGGTCATAAATTCCCTTGAGTTGATGGTTCACAACTTGCTAAAATTTACATATTTTGCTCTTTTCTTCCAACTCCATTCTTTAGGAAGTTCCTGTGAATATGTGTATAACTTGCCTTTAATTTCTAGCTGGGTCTTACTCTCTTACCCTCTCCATAAAGCTTTCTAAAGTACAGCTGCTTGCGGATTTCTTTCCTCTTAATTCCCATACAGTACCTTGTCACTTGGTTTTGTACTCTGGTGTATGTATGTTAAATACAATAACAAAGCTTATGTATCTTGAGAATTTACTACGAGGCAGGCCTTGTGCTATATACTCTATATGTGGTATGTCGTGTCACCCTGCTCAATTTGGCCCCAAACATACACACCTTCTTAAACATCCCACAAATAGAAAAAACATTTTTTTTTTCACCTTAGAACTAGCTCTTCTTTCTACGTGATGCATAGGTACTAACAAGATTATTATAACCTTGGTAAAACAGCATTATGAATAATTTGGTTATGACTAATAGGATGGATTAATTTGCATAATCGTACTTGCTATTTAACTTTGTCAGAGTCTCAAATGTCTTCAGTTATACAAATATATTCATTTATTGAGAATATTTCAGTTAAAGTTTAGCCTACTTCGGGAAATTATGTGGTAGCTAACACCTTTTTATAGAAATTATAACACAATTAAAATAAATTTACCACTGTAGCCTTTTTATTACTAATCCATCTACTATTTATTTGACATGTATTTACTGGATTTGGAAAACATGGAGGGGGACTATGGACACAGTGGAAAGAGTATGAACTTTTGGACGATAAGATCTGGGCTTGAGTCCTGTGCTGCCACTTACTTAGCTGTGTGACTGGGTAAATTACTTACAGTGTCTGAATCTCAGTTGTCTTTTCTGGAAAATTATTAAGAATTACCTTATAGGATTGTTGTAAGGTTAAATGAGGTGTAGTATGCAAAACCTAAGCAAATTACCTGCCATATGATAAGTACTCAGAAAATAATTACTTTTTATGTACCAGATACTAATCTAGGTAATGTGGAAGCTAAAAATCTGATCCAGAGCACAGATTCTGTGCTCAAGGATCACTTTGCCTTGGAGAGGGTATAAGTGTGTGTGTGTTTAACAAAATAAGGCTACAAGTGGTATGATGAGAGTGAAATTCAAATTAGGAAGAAATAATACTTCGCTGCGAGAATTACAGAGAGCTTTATGGAGGAGGTATTTATCATTAGAGCTGGGCCGTGAAAAATGGATAGATTTGAAACATATAAAAACGAAGATGAGGATGGCTGAGGTAGACAATACTTGGCTGAAGGTGTTATAAGAGCAGGCAGAGGGCAGATGAAGCCAGATAGTTATCTGGTTAAGCTGATTGGAGCATGAAGGGGAGAGGTGGAAGGTACATCTGAAAATATGACATGTACAACATATGAACCTATTTATACCAGAGGTTTTATTTTAATGAACCAAATAAACTCTTTTAGATTGTGGGGACATCAAGTAGATATGTATATCTGAGGAATTTTATGGATAATTAATCTCCTAAATGGTAGCATATTTTAATGAAACACAGACTGGGTTTGAGTCCCAATTCACATATTAGCTGCGAAAATTTGTGCAAATTACATAATATTGGATTCTCAGTCCTATACAATTGTAATAGCTATAAGTACATGATAGGATGATTGTGAAATTAATAGAAAAAAATATTCAAAAGGAGAAACCCTGAGAGTATGGCTTCCAGACACCCTTTTAGCTCAGTGGGGAAGTTATCTCCGAGGTTCACCGTTCAGCCTGGAAGTGGACAGCCCCATAAAACCAAATGAGACTAACAAGGTACAGGAGTCCAGTGACAAGCAAGGGCCAGAAGGCAGAAGGGGACAAGGAAGCTGCTGATAGGGAACCCAAGGTTGAGTAAGGATATTGTTGTTGTGTTGTGAGATTGTTAACCATTGTCATAGGGCAACATGTGTAGTAACTGTTAAATGAGAAACTATTTTGTTCTGTAAGCCTTCATCTTAAGTGAGAATAACAGCACAATTGGAAGAGCATAGTCAATGTCACTGAACTGTGCATGTAGAAATTTTTGAAATGGTGTATCTTTGGCTATGTGTATTTTCACCAAAAAAAAAAAAAAAAAGGTTAAGAAGTTAGAGGGTTGACATGTTGTGGGATTGTTAGCCAATGTTATAAAACAATATGTGTACTACCGTTTCATGAGAAACTATTTGTTCTGTAAGCCTTCAGCTGAAGTACAATTAAAAAAAAAAAAACATTCCAATGACTTATCAGAACACTTGGCATGTAAGTCTTCAGTCAACATTAATTCTACTCCCCATACTGACCAGACTACTCTCCTCACCCTTTTCCAAACCTTCTCTCCCTTCTTGCCACAAACATTTTTACAATAACCATTCCTATGCACTTCCTGTTCACATTCTGAAGAATTTTAGATAAGAGACCTCTATTTGTATGTGTCGGCCAAACTCCCTCAAGACAGTTGAGTAAGAGCATGGATTACAAAGACGGGTGGGATGACTGACAGTGAAGGCCATCTGAAGAGAGGACTCCTGGCCGATCTCCAAGACCCAGGGAACACTGTGTTTTACTAGAGTTTCTAACTGACCAGTAAATTCAGTGGAAGTCAGACCTGCCATTAAAAAACTACTGGAATGGTGATACAGCAATAATGGAACCAGACAGAGGAATTTTTTTTTTTTTTAAGACTGGCACTAGAATGGAAGCTTCCATCTAATATATTTATGGGAGGTAATCTAGAATGGATAACAGCAGATTGAAGAAATTTTACAAAGATACAACCTTAACACAGCTAAGATGGATATCATGGAGCAAAAACTGCACGAGGATCATAATAAAAAACAGGTATAGTGACAAGTAATGGTCACAAAGTTAAAGATCCAGCAGGTTCCATAGACTGTGTTAGGAATACTGAGGTCAGTTCAGGATACCTTATTGCCAGCTGGGTCAAATGCAGAAAATAGAGTTCAGACTAAAGTCATCTCCCGAGTCAGGGACCAGAGAAAGCATTTCATATTAAGGAAACTAGCAGGGAAGGGATAACAACACTATGGTAGGAGGTGAATTTAGTGAAAAGATAAAAGATTTTAAAGGGAAGTTTTGCTATGTGGTTTATAATTTTCTCCTTTGTTGCTTCGTAAAATATTATGTAAGATCTACAGGACTTGCCCGAGCTCTGGAATTGAATATTTTGGGCAGTGAGGTTGGAGAGAGGAAGTGGTGGAATACAAGGATATTGCAATAATAGAATCCGTTGCCGACTCACAGTGACCCTATAGAGCAGGATAGAACTGTCCCATAGGGTTTGTGCAGTAACAGAGGATCCCCCCAAATTGCTCACATACACCATCACATTTGATCTTCACAGCCACAAAATTTCAGAGTGGGTATTATTACCTCTAGCGTTTGGCTAAAGAAACTGAAGCTCAGAGAGGATGAGGATAAGGTGGTACAGATGAAGCAGTAGTCAAACTTTGATTTGAACCTAGGTCTCTCTGACTCTAACATTTGCTATACAATACTTCACTGAAGGAATAAGTGAACAAACGTAAAACAAGAATTTCCAGCAGTATATGTAGTAGCTGCTTCTACTGTTGAATCTCTATGTTTGTTGAGGTGTCTAGTTTGCTGGGTTCCCACATGGAATATCTGGTTTCACACAACAGATACAAAGCAGCCAGGTTGTGCATAGTATGGGCTTGGAAGTCAGATCAGAATTCTCAATCTACCTCCCTGCAGCTTCTATTTTACTGCCTTTGCCATGTGTGATAGGTACATAAGATAATCAGCAGCTGCTTCTGACTCTGATACGCGCTTAGTTGTAATATGCATGCATCATATGCATGATAGCCATGATACGCACTTAGTCTGTTCTGCTGTAAGATGTTAGCTATGTGCTTAAGGAAACTTGAGGTCTCTAAAATGCCTTTATAGAAACAGTTCTTTCAATGGAAAGGGGGAGTTAGGGAGTAGAGAGTGTCTGATATGCACTGAAGCAGTTTAAGTACAAAGGATAATTTATTGAAATACTAATTTGTGTTTTGAACCTGCTGTTTTTTTCTCCCTGAGTTTGAAGCAAATGAACAAGATCCTTGTATTCCCTTGCCTCGTGGGATATTTGTGATAGGGCAGAAAGCAGAATTCTCCCAAGGACAACCCTCTTCCAGGTTTTTACTCTTCAAAAGTAAAAACTACCTAAAGGGATAATGCTCAGGGAGGGCTCTGAGGGGAGACACAGGCAGGACAGAAGTCGGCTATCAGATATAATTTGATTTACAGGAAATTAAATGTGGCATTTCTCTAAAATGTGTGTTTACAGAGTAATATGCATACTTGCTACAGGTATTTTTTAATAGCTAGTAGTTCTAATTACAAAATCTAAACACCTTTGAATAAATTCTATATTGATAACTCTTGCTCAGGAGCAATGCCCCTTTCTTTGCACATTTTCACTGGTACTGTCAGTAATTGAAGGCCATCCAATTTTTTTTAAATGAAAATTTACCCTATGGGAGAAATGCTCATGTTTTCTTTTCCGATAATACGATTTTTTCTGATGTCAAAGACATGATGGCCTTAAGTTAGTGGTTTCCAAACCTTCCTGTGCATCGGAATCACCTGTGGAGGTGTAGATTCTATTTTTAATACTAATGTCCTGAGCCCACCCCTGAAGATTCAGATTTGGCAGATCTGGGGTGGGGCTCAGGAATGTGTGTTTAAAAATATTTCACAGGTGACTGATGGGCTGCCAGAGTTGAGAACTACAATTTTTGACCGTAGACTTGCTCTTTTCAAGAAAGATATGAATTAACCACAATTTTTAGTTGCATTAAGTCTTTTAATACTACAGAATACAAATTACTGCCCCTAAAGCTTTTTTACTTGTTAATATTCAGCTGATAAATGTTAACATATTCAAGGTGTAAATATTAAGCTCTTTTTTTCAAGGGAAGGTAATTATTTTACCAATGACATATGTTAATGTTATAAATATTAAATTATATTAAATCTTATAAACATATACAATGTGTTAACATGCATAAATATATGCATATTCTGTGTATATATATAATATATACTTTTTTTTAAAACAGGTTTTAACCAAATATTTTCAAATACAGGTAGTCCCCGACTTACGGCGGGGTTCTGTTCCGACGACTCCATTGTAACGATGCCATTGTAAGTCAGTCAGTTCTGACTTAAGTCAAATACCTCTAGGCAAGCTCACCACATTTTTCTCTATGCACTCCATACTCAGGAACAACTCTTATAAAGCTCCTCTTAGTTCTTGCGAATTTAAATTCAGCATAACCTTATTAGAGCTACGCTCAGCATTGTATAAATTTGTATACACACTGTCTAACCATATGTGGTCCAGTCCAATATTATACAATAAAACCATAGCTGCAGCCAGTCCTATAATCACCACAGTGCCCTGGACTAGAAGTCAAGGCTATTAATAATAATGGCTAACCTGAATACAGCTTATTTTGTATCAGCCTCTCTTCAAGTCCTCATAATAACTCATGGTAGGACCTGTATGGGGAAACTGAGGCATAGAGAGGTTAAGTAACTTATCTAAGGTCAAACAGCTAGTAAGTGTTTTCCTGACCCCAAAATCTGTGTCTTGCCCAAGATGCTATCCTGCGTCTGGATTCTGGGTTCTGGACTTGCCACTTATTTGCTGAATGTTGTAGGAGAAATCGTGGACTCTCTATCATCTCAGATTCCCAATTTGTAAAATAGATATGACAACATCTCTCTGTCCATCTTGTATGGTTTTCAAAGGAACTAAATGAGAGAGAGGAAAGTGTCTATACCGTCCTGGATAACTTTAGAGTTTACTAACACTATTACAAATTCAGAGCAAGGCCTCACATAGCTGTCTTTGAAATCTCTGGCTATCACATTTATTTCAGTTGTTTCATCCTGCCTTCATTTCCTGTGTCAAGGTGGTAAATGAGACTTCAGAAAAAGTTTAGGCCAAAGCAAAACATAAAACAAAATATTGGACTCCAATGGATCAGTTGACGGCATTTCCATTAGGAAGCAATGTACACGAGAAAGGACTCCCATTGCTTTACTTCGAGGTCAACCTGATTAAGAAAAAAAGTCTAAGATGGGGATTGATACTTAAATGTTTACACACGGAGACACATATCTCACAGCTACTGCTAAGCTCTTTCAGTGAGGACTTAAGTGTTCATTAAGGCAACCATATGGGGTCTGGTGTTATAGCCTGAATGGCAGGCATTAGGAATGGCCGCCTGCCTGGTACTGCACCACCCAAAAGACTTCTCTTTTTCCTGAGAAAAGCTGACCACCACCCGGAACAGGATGTAAGCATTGTGGGAGGAGGCAATCACATAAAACTTCAGTTCTATCTTTCTGAATAAAATAAAAACCAAAGACTAATCTGAAGCACATATGAGATTTTAGAAAAACTTGAAGCTCACAACGCTACCTATAGGAGGCAGCAAAAAGGGCCAGCCTTTGGAGTTAGAAGGAACTCAGTCTGAATTACGACCCCTTTATACACAAGCTACATGACCGTAAAGAGAGTGATTGAGGACACGGACTCTGTAAACAGTGTCTGTGCTTAGTCCCTGGCCTTGCTAATTACTAGCTAGGTGACCACGGGCAAGTGGTTAACTGCTCTGTGCCTCAGTTTCCTCGTCTGTGAAATGAGGATTTACCTCAGAGTGATGGGAAGATTAATGAGTTTACATATGTAGAGTGCCTAACACATAGTAACACTATACAAGTATTTGTCATAATTGCTATTAATCTATTTTGTCTCCATTATAAAGTGAGTATAACAATACCTACTTTAAAGATTAAATGAGACATTTTATGAGAAATGCTTTGTATAGACTAGCACATAGTAGGAATTTATTAAGTGGTAACAATTATTAACATTAGTTCAAAATGATTTTTCCAATTTTTCTCTAATATTCTCCTTGTCCACCTGGTCTCCAGCTTTGATTAGAAATAATTTAGAGTGTAGGATACACCATTCTTTTTCTTTAATGAGCTGAGAAGCATTGTTATGACTAAGTGAGCTAACTGAAATTACAGATTAAATGTGCTCATAAATGAAAGGCATCTGACACTAAGCAGGTCTCAATAAATGGTGTTCCCTTTCTCTGTGCTCTTTAAGATTCAATATATATGTGGTATGTAGTAACTGAAATAGGTTTAAGATTTAGTGATTCTTTTTTTCCTCTTTCTTGGATAAATGTCATTTTAAATAATCAATAACCAAATACAGAAACTGGTACCCATGTGAAAAAAGGGAAGGAGGAAATAATTTAACATTTGTTGAGTGCTTATTATTTGCTTTCCATATGGTACTGTTGTTTTTCAACACCATCTTGAAAACAAAGTTATTATCCCTTTGTTACAGATCAAGAAACAGAGGGTTACATAACTTAAGATCGCAGTCATTCAGTGGTAGAGCCTGGATTCACACCTAGATCTATCCTGTCCCCAAAGTCATGCTAATTCTATTTACCTGTCTGCCTCCAAAGACATAAATATCTGAGTGGACACAATGGAATTTTAAAAGAACTACACAATGTTGTGGAGCCCTGGTGGCAGAATGGTTAAGTGCTTGGCTGCTAACCAAAAGGTCGGCAGTTCAAATCTCTGTCTTATAGTGTTGCTATGAGTCAGAATCAACTCAACGGCAACAGGTACACAAGATTATGGGTAGGGCCTTTAATAATAGACCTTTAAAAAGAGTCCAGGAAAATTGTCATGATTTCTATAAATTATAAATTAGAGACCAGTTCCCAGACATTCAGCCTAATCTATTTACCTTGTATATTTTGTATGGTCAACACATTACATATAATTTGTATAATGAATCTATTCTGTTGTAGCTTCCATTACTTACCAGCTGAGTCAGCCTCAGATTAGTTAGCATCATTTACCTTATCTGAAAAAGGCGATAATAATAACCAGCTCATGTGATTATTGTGAAAACTAAACAGGGTATATAAAAGTACTTTGAAAACTGTAAAGATACTACACAAATGTCAGTTATTACTATTACCACAATTCTAAGCAATTCTAAACAAAAAAAAACCCCATTGCTGTTGAGTTGATTCTGACTCATAGAAAACTTACAGGACAGAGTAGAACTGCCCCATAGGGTTTCCAAGGAACAGCTGACAGATTCGAACTGCCAACCTTTTGGTTAGCAGCCAAGCTCTTAACCACTGTGCCACCACAGCTCTAAGTAATTCTAAGGACTATTTAAAGAACACTTGCCCATAGCTGGAATGTTCTGGTACTGAATATTTGTTTGTGAAAAATACTAGCAAATTAAATGGTCAAAAATTATTCTGAAGCAAAGATGAGAAGGTAAAGGGGCAGGGAAACTAGAGTACTGGAACTGGAACAGAATGAATGAGAACAATGACACACTGTGAAAAAAGTAACCAATATCACTGAATAACTTGTGTAGAAACTGTTAAATGGGGACCTAATTTGGTGTGTAAACTTTCACTTTAAACACAATAAACTATTATTTAGAAAAAAATACTAGCAAATCGCTTGGAGGAGAGGATAAGCAGAAGAACTTCTGCCTGAGTGTCCTTGTGTGCGACTTTTACAATATCACCTCTGCTTACGTCTTGGACCTGTTGAGGATTTCACAAGAAGTCACAGATTTTACCTAATTCCCATTGATCTTTCCCATCTCAATTGTGTAATGGTCCACTCTAAGAAGGTCTTCTTGACCCACCAGGCTGGATTAGCTGCCTCCTCTTAGCCCTTAGAGCTGTTGGTACTTCTTTCCAATACAACATGTATCATTCTTTATTATACTGTTTGGTTGACTTGCCTGCCTCTCCACACTGTCCACTTTCTTATCTCTTTGAGGACAAGGACTATGTCCTTCACCTCCATATCCCCCATGTACAACACTGGCAAATGGTCACTGAATGCATCAAAGGATAGAAGGATGAAAAAATGGATGGATGGATGAATAGATTAATAAAATGAATAAACAGAAGTAGAGAGAAAAAGAAGTAGAAAAAGAAAACATAAGATTTAAATAATAAATTATAAGAGAAATAAGCATTTAAGTAATATAAAATACGAAGGAAAGCATTCCCATATACACTAACGGAAGTGTAAATTCATTTAAAAAAAAAACAAGAAACAAATCTTACAGCAATATCAAGAATCTTGTAAATGTTCATGTAATTCCATTATATTCAGTACACAAATATTTACTGAATGTTTAATATGTTTGAGGCACTCTTCTTTGTGCTAGGTCTATCATATATAGTATACAAAATAGACAAGTGTCTGTTCTCATGCAGCTTATAATACCGTGCAGGAAGACAGACAATAAACAAATATCAGAACACAAGTATAATACGTCAGGCAAAGATAAGCACTAAAAAGAAAAAGTAGAAAAGGGGATAAATAATGATGGTGGAGGTGTGCTATTTATATAGGACGGTCTGAGAAAGCTTCTCTGTTAAAATGGTTTTTGACCAGAGATCTGAAGGAAGGGAGGAAGCTAGCCATGTGGATACCTAAGGGAAAGGCACTCCAGGCAGAAAGAATGGCAAGTGCAAATTTCCTGAAGCAATGCATGCTTACTGTGTTCAAGGAACAAGGAAGCCAGTGAAGCAATGAAGGGACTGGTGGGTGATGAGGTCAGAGTGGCCGCTGGGGCCAGATCATGGAGGGCTTTAAAAGTAAGGGCCTTGGATTCCATTCCTGGTGTTGTGATCTGACATGACATGATTTACTGTGTGCTATGTGGGTGGCATGGGTAGGAAAGGCAGAAACAGGGAAACTGTTTTAGGAGGCTTGGCAACAATCTAAGTGAGGTGTGTAGTAATTTGGACCAGTGTGCTGGTGGCGGTGATTTGGGAAGATTGTGGATATATTTTGAAGGTAAAGCCTACAGAATTTGCTGATGGATTAGATAGGGGATGTGAAGGGAAGAGGGGACTGAAGGTTGATTCCAATGCTTGTGGCCTGAGCAACGGCAGATTGGCACTCTCATTTACTAAGAAGAGAAGGTTGTGGAAGGACAGGTTAGGGGCAAACAGCAGAGTTTGCTTTTGAACACGTTAAATGTGTGACGCTTATAAAGCAACAAAGTGAAGATGCCAATTAGGCTGTGGGGACCTAGGCATTTATTCTAAAGAAATATATAATCAAGAGAAAGGGTCAGAAAGATTGTACAAGTATTATTTGTCAAAGGAAAAACCTGTAAACAACTTAAATGCCCAACAATAGGGAAGCAGTTAAATTACAGTTCATCTATATGGTAAGATATTATATAGACATTAAAAACACTTTTTGAAGACTAAAGATAAAGTAAAATGCTCAAATATAATGTTAAATTAAAAAAGCAAAACAAAGAAAAATGTATATGGTATGGTTCCATTTTTATAAACAAATGTACAGACAAAAAAATCTCAAAGGGAACATACCAACCATTAATAATGATTATTCCTTTGGTGGGGTAACTAGTCATTTTTATTATTTTGTCTTTATATTTTTGTTTATTTTATAATTTTTTATAATATATTACTTTTATTATTAGAAAAAGTAAAAAATAAATAAAAATAAAACTTACTAAAATAAAAAACTAAACAGGGATATAAGATAGATTGAAATTTAGGCAATAAAAGGCGCAAGAAAATGGATACAGAGAAAAAAAATGATAATAAAGAATGTCTGGTAAAAGTGTACGGAGGCAGTATTTTTTAAATGTTTTTTACCCAGATTTGCTCCACCATCTACATAGATGAAACTAGCTAGAAACAAAAAAGTGAATGATACAACCCAAAACTTATGAAATTTAGAAGTTTATAACTCTTTGGAATGCGATGATTATATCCTAAACTTTGTCAGGAAGAACATTAATATTAATATAGTAAACCTACCCATAGCCACTAATGATATGGGAGATGCTAGGAAGTCACTCTAGGATTACCATGCTGTAATAGATAATTTTCACAGTGCTCATCCATATGCGGACATCTAGGAAGAAGCTATCTTGCATCTATTATTACTTTACTGACATACACATGTGAAAGTAAACTCCTATAGGAAGAGACCACATCTACTTTTCATGAGTAATAGTACACACCCTGCTTGAATGCCACACAGATTAAGGGCCAGAAATAAGCTGCACATTGTGTTGACAGCACTTGGTATGCAATGTAAGAAGACAGGGGTCAACTAAGGGTTGATGGCTTCTACAATGGTCCCTCCAAAATTCTCTAGCACCCATCATTAATCCTTCTTTGCATCAGCCAGCCCAAAAGGCCAAGGATGAACTCATTGTATAAAAATGTAATGCAGCATTCAGTACATAACTATTTGAATTTTACATTTATAAAAACAACTATAGACTTTCAAATAGCATCTTCCGTAAAATTACAGGGCTTAGTGCTATATATTTATGTCCAGGAAATTCATGAGGGACAAAAGAAATGATAAATTTCTGTATAAGACGGTCTTAAAATTCCCATTACTGTTTCCATTTTGCTAATATTAAATTTACTTCCTTGACACAAAACAGAAACTTAACATGTTTTTCAATACACACTTGGATATTCCCCTTAATTAAGAGTTGTCAACTTCCCCATTAACACACCCAACTCTTCCTGCTTCTAACACTATCGCTCTATCAATCATGCCTCATGGTTTATGTAAGTAAACTTAAATGGTTATGTAGAGTCACCATCATTAAGGGAAAAACTCCCCTGACGCTTTCATTTAACTGTCTATCTTGCATCTGTCCTACCAGTCTTGCCTCATACCCCCTTCCTATTATTACATTTTGCTTCAAAAGAGACATTATGCTACCAGGCTCTGTAACAGAGAAATCAGACACGCAGCATAGAGCAAAACATACAACTAAGGGATATTTGCTCACAAATTTTTGATTTGGTTAAGTGTTATAACAAATTTTACAAAGGCTGTGGGGCATCTAATGCCATGTTTTACAGATTTTTTTTTAAAGGGAAAATCTACATGCTATTAGTTATTGAGAGTTAACTGTGAATAAAAACAGGGTTAAAATCAACAAATTATTCAGAAGACAATTGCATTCAGCCACAGAGGTCAGATTGATGGATTGATTTACAGCATATTTGGTTCCACTGAATCCTATATTAAATTTTCAGTGCAGGTGGTACTTGCTGTAGTCATAAAAATAAAGATCCTCAATAAAGCACTCAGGCTATATACTTTCTGTAATGAAATGATCTAATGTGCTCTGCAAGATAAATAAGTAGAAAAATGTATACATAGATTAGAACAACATTTGAGCAGCTGTATAATGTTGTTGGTTACATTTCTATAAATAATTGGAGAATGTTTACCAAAAAGTGATTTTATTTGTGGAACAGTTCCTCTTAAATTCTTGTCTGAAATAGTATTAACGATAGCTAACATTTACTGAGTACTTACTTTTTTCCAAGTACTTTGCATTTATTAGTTCCATTTATTGCCGTGATGAACCTATGAGGTACAAAGTATTGCTTTGCTTATTTTATAAATGAGAAGAGCTTGGCTGCTAACCAAAAAGTTGGCAGTTCGAATCCACCAGCTGCTCCTTGGAAACGCCCGGGGGCAGTTCTACTCTGTCATACAGGGTCGTTATGAGTCGCAATTGACTCGGCGGCAACTTTTTTTTTTTTAAGGCAAAGGGTGGTTATATAACTTATCCCAGCCCAGGACTCATACACCTAATCACTCGGCTATACTCATCATAATTCTAAAGCAGGGACAATTGCCTGCTAACGTTCCCCCCAGTTGTTTTCCACTAAGCTCGCTTGAAGGCATGTAAGAGGTTTATTTCCTGTGGGGGAAGAAGGATGGCAGCTTCCAGTTTATCCAGAAACGGCTTCAAGTCATTAAATGTAAGTTAAAAGGAAGAGAGGCCAGAGCATGCCCATACTTACTCTGATGGAAAGTGTTAGCTGATCCTTTGAGAGAATCTTCCTACAGAGACCATAAACCTTAATCCATTATTAAGAGGGTACTTCTATAAAACAAAATTCATAACTGGTAAATTGGAGCAATTTAGCTCAGTGCTTCTCAAACTTGAGTACATATATCCACCCTGGTGTTTGTGGAATTTTCTAGGGCTATGTGTTCCTAAAATACCTTTCTGGTGTGTCAATTCCACTTTAAGGTTTTGGATAAAAATAATTTAATTTGTAAGTAATTGGCAATATTTTTACATTAAAGCAAATAAGGATATTTGTCAAACTTTTACGATAAAACACAAGATTTTTTGTGTGTATGTGTTTCATACTTGTGCAGAAAGCTTCATATTCTACTCTAGATCACAAAAAGAACAAGTTCATTTTCCAAGGCCTAAAGGCATGTGGACAGAAACATTTGAAAAGCAGTGGTTTAGCCTATAACCATTTTTTTTTTTTTTTGGCTATAAATCTTTTCATGAGTTTTTACAATAGTGGTGTCATACAGTATTTGTCCTTTTGTGATTGACTTATTTCACTCAGCATAATGACCTCCAGATTCATCCATGCTGTGAGATGTTTCACAGATTCATCATTGTTCTTTATCGTTGCGTAGTACTCCATTGTCTGTATGTACCACAGTTTATCTGTTCATCTCTTGATGGCACTTAGGTTGTTTCCATCTTTTTGCTATTGTGAATAACGCTGCAGTGAACATTGGTGTGCACGTCTATTTGTGTGATGGCTCTTATTTCTCTAGGATATATTCCTAGGAGTGGGATTGCTGGATCATATGGTATTTCAATGTCTAGCTTTTTAAGGACGCACCATATCATTTTCCAAAATGGTTGTATCATTTTACGTTTCTGCCAGCAGTGCATAAGAGTTCCAATCTCCCTACAGCCTCTCCAACACTTGCTATTTTCTGTTTTTTTGATTGGTGCCAGTAATGCTGGGTGAGATGGTATCTCATTATAGTTTTGATTTTCATTTCTCTAACGGCTAATAACCGTGAGCATTTCCTCATGTGTCTGTTAGCCACCTGAATGTCTTCTTTGATGAAGTATCTGTTCATATCCTTTGCCCATTTTTTAATTCGATTATTGTCTTTTTGTTGTAGAGGTGTTGAATTTTCCAATAGATTTAGAGATTTGACTTTTGTCAGATTTGTCATAGCCAGTTCTTTTCCCCCCAGTTTATACCTTCTCTTTTTACTCTTTCGGTGAAGTCTTTTGATGAGCATTTAAGTGTTTAATTTTTAGAAGATCTCGGTTATCTAGCTTATCTTCTGCTGCTTTTGTATCATTATAGTTTGTATGCTATTTATGCTGTGTATTAGGGTCCCTAGCGTTGACCCTATTTTTAATTCTATGGTCTTTATAGTTTTTAATTTTATATTTAGGTCCTCGATCCATTTTGTATTAGTTTTTGTGTATGGTGTGAGGTATGGGTCCTGTTTCATTTTTTTTTTACAGATGGATATCCAGTTTTGCCAGCATCCTTTGTTAAAAAGACAGTCTTTCCCCTGTTTAATGGACTATGGGCCTTTGTTGAAGATCAGGTGACCTTGAGTGGATGGATTTACATCCAGGTTCTCGATTCTGTTCCATTGGTCTATACGTCTGTCGTTGTACCAGTACCATAGCCTATAACCAGTTCTGATCCATAAAGTTAAAGACCAGGGTGGCAGGGAATCAATAACAGTGGAAAACACTCTTGCTCTGTTGTTAACACTGTTGATCCTGACAGATTACCCCAGGGGCGATAAAAAGTGTAAAAATGGTCAGCATTAAGATAGTCCAACTAAAGCAGGCCTGCTTCTCATATAAGGACTGTGGCTGTTGAGTCTAGCTCTAAAATAGAGCCCAGATTCCTCTACTTCTCTTTTCTTCTACTGCTATTCTTTTATCCAATCCCAGCAGCCATCATTTCTTCCTTTTTTTCTTCATTAGTTCCTCTACTCCTACTCTTACCCCTCATCAATCCACTCTCTAAACAGTAGCCAGTGTGTTTTTGTTTAAACGTAAATTTGATCGTGTCATATTCCTGGTTAATACTCTTTAATGGATTTTCAACACACTTAAAATTAAACTGTACTTCTTTACCATTGCCTACAAATTTCTTCATCACCTGACTCCTGCTTCCTTCTCTAAACTAATTTCTTTCCATGCTCCCATTAGCTCTCCTCTTTCCAGCCAAGTTGAACTTCATGTTCTTTGAACATGCTAAATTTATTCCTGACTCAGTCAGACTCCAGATTGATAGGATCATACATATATTTAGTAAATAAGGGAGTCAAACTGGCAAATATCAGGGTCCATAATTTAGGGTTGTCCTTTGAAATTTCCAGGAATAAGAAATCTTTCTTGAGACTTTCGTTCGCTTTTTCTTTTTTGATCAATCAATCTATGTGAGGGAGCATTACATACAGCCAGTCAGAAAGACACCTGGGGTCTACTAAGTTCAGGGCTAGGTGAGCTTGGTTTCTAACACTGGTAAATATGCCTCTTACGACCACCATTTAAGTCTCTGGCTTTCATAATCATATTTATCACATTCATAACTTGGGAAATTAAGTCCCCACATCTGGAAGGAGCAGTTTTAGTTTGCAATGCCAACTTTTTTGTTTTCATTTTAGTACTGATAATTTATGTTTTCTGAGAATATTTAGCCAGATGGTGAAGATGTGTGTTGTTAGCTCTTCTGGGTGACCAGAGACTTTGCCCAAAAGACATGGAATTCCTAGTTGTAGGTAATGCACAAAGTGGACACTCGGCTCACAGGAGATCCTTGACTGATTGTAGCTTCTCCTAATTAACAACTTCTCACTCCATTCAAGAAAAAGTGAACAACAGCTTTGCAAAATAGAAAGAGTGTTAGTCTGGAAGTTCAAAGACATGGGATCTAAATATCACCCTACCACTTACAAGTTATGGGACTTAGAAAAAGACAACAAATCATTCTTGGTCTTATGTTCCTGACCCATAAAATGGAGGAAGATTAGATCACATATTCATTTTGGGCCCTTACAGCTCTGAGAGTCTATAGTTCTTTGATCCCAAAACCATCTCAGCATCACTGTGATAACTTTGTTTTCCAAAAATCGAAAACCAGATATCTACCTTACAATGAATACTGATTCATAGGGGATGCAACAGACTTTCTACTAAGACATTTTTATCCAAAGGCTTTTTATTTGTGCTCCTTTTCTCTTGATCAATGAAAAAAAAAAAAAAACAACCCAGTTTACCCAGGTGTACATTTCCTTAGATAGTAAAAGATTAAAACAAAAAATCCAGTTAAGTCATTGTAGTATTCTTCTAATCAAAAGTGCTTTAAAAATTCTTACTATATTTCCATAACAAAAGTGAATACAAACCAGGAAAACAAGAGAAATACTTTTCACAACAGATTTAGCAAGACACTATGCACAGATGGAACAAAAAGCATGATGTGATTTTACAGATGGTTCCCAATCCACAAAAAGTTTCCTGATTATTCCAAGTTCCATCATTAGAGATTCATTTCCTTGGTTAACTCTATTAGGAAAATAAAAAGTAGGCCTCATATATAAGCTACTGTAAAACCTTAGGATAATCATAAGTTTATATAGCTCTCTGAAGAGGTCCCTGGGTGGTACAAATGGTTTGTACTTGACTGAACCCACCCAGGGACACCTTGAAAGAAAGGATGGCGATCTGCTTCCATAAAGATTACAGCCAAGACCCTGTCAGAAACAAAGGAGAGTGAAGAAAATCAAAGACACAAGGGAAAGATTAGTCCAAAGGACTAATGGACCACAACTACCACAGTCTCCACCAGGCAGTCTAGCACAGCTAGACGGTACCCAGCTACTACTACTGACTGCTCTGACAGGGATCACAATAGAGGGTCCCAGACAGAGCTGGAGAAAAATGTAGAACAAAATTCAAACTCACAAAAAAAGACCAGAATTACTGGTTTGGCAGAGACTGGAGAAACCCCTAGAGCATGGCCCCTGGACACCCTTTTAGCTCAGTGCTAAGTCACTCCTGAGGTTCACCCTTTGTCTAAAGATTAGACAGGCCCATAATACAAACAATAATACACATAGCTCAATAATGCATACAAGACTAAATGGGCACACCAGCCCAGGGGCAAAGATGAGAAGGCAGGAGGCGACAGGAAAGCTGGATGAACGGAAATGGGAAATCCAAGGTCGAGAAGGGGAGAATGTTGCATGTCGTGGGGTTGGCAACTAATGTCACAAAACAATATGATTATTAATTGTTTAATGATAAACGAATTTGTTCTGTAAACCTTCATCTAAACACAATTCAAAAAAAAACAAAAAACAAAAAAGAAAGAAACTAAAGATTACAGCCAAGAAAACCTTATGGAGCAGTTCTACTCTCTAACACGAGATCACTACGAGTCAAAATGGACTCAACGGCAATGGGTTAAAGATGACAAATTAACTTTCACACATATTACCACATTAAAACCTCACAATTACTTGTGGAAATTATACAACACTTTATCCCAAGAAAATTAAGATACATAGAGATTAAATGACTTGGTTATGGTCATCTAGGTAGTACGTGGCAGGACTAGGACTAGAACCCAGACTCCTGATACAAGTCCAGTCCTCTTTATCCAATTATTTCTCCATGGAAAGAGACAGCATGATATGGGGAGACGGGGGTGAGGTAGGGATGGGGGCTTTGAAGACAGATGGCCCTGAATTAAAATCTTGATTCTGCTATTTGTTGTATGATATGAGGCAATCACTTAACCTCTTTGAGCCCTTGTATTATCTGCAAAAATCAGGAATAAGAATCTTATAAATAATATAAGAGCAATAATATGTATTAAAGTACTTAGTGTTAACAGTGCATGGCAGTAGTCTTGTTCTTTTTACTACCCTGTGTTTTAATCTTATAGCTAGGTTGCATTTGAGAGGAAGAATAGGAAGTTAAAGGTAGGTAAGATTTTCCTTTATGAGTCTTATATTTCAAACTGTAATAATTTGCTTTCATTTTATTCTATTTCACACTTCTCTATAACTCAGCACCTGCTCTCTCCTTATCATAAATGCCTTTTCTGATCTTTTGACTCTGGCCAGTGCTGGATTACTTTTCAAGTTCAAACTCATGTTATTTCCTCTTTAACACTTCTTTGATCCTGTGGTCTTCTCATAAGACTCAAATTCATTTATAAGCATTTATTATGTACCACCTGTGGAACTAGGGAACTCTGCTAGGGCTACACATGACTGACTACTTAACAGAACTTACTCTTACTTTATTTGTTTCTGTTAGCAGTCCTGAGATTTTTGTATTTTATTGGTAAAAATTGAAACATTAAAAATGAAGACTGATATAAAGTTGCCAACTTTATGTTTATATAAAGGCATAACAAAATAAATAATTATCATGGACTACCACCATTCTTTCACAAAAGAAAGATTAGTTTAATACTACAATCTCAGGATTAAAAAAAATGAATGAACTGGACTTTGTGGAAAACTATATTGTCCTTTTTTGTTTTTTTCTGTTTTGTCTTTAGATAGATATGATTACTATTCTCATTGTATGGATGAGGAAATGGATGCTTGCAGAGGTTAATTATTCTCCCAGGGACACACCATGGTAGAGGGAGGCCTTAAACCCGGGTCTATTTGTCTCTAGAGCTCACTGAAACACTTGGTCTCTTTCTACCCACATATTTCTAAGATGAGTACAGTTTTATATTACTTGGTTTTCATAAAAAAATTAGGAGAAAATTAAAATACTTCTTCCTAGCCAGGATTTTACATCTGGCAGGGCACCCAGCTTTTCTGCTTAAAAGCCGTGTGACCATAAACAAGTTCCTTCATCTCTTTGAACTTCAATTCCTACAACTCTGAAATGAGGATGGAAGCCCTTCTCTGTATTTCTGGAGGATTAAATGGATAGTGTATGTAACATAGCAAGCAGAGGGCCTGGATTATAGCGGAGGTTTAATGAATGCTAATTCATCATGAGGCCTAGTATGATAAAATGACATTTTCAAATTAAAATTATATCAAATATTAGTGATAAGATGAGAGCAAATAGATCATTGCTCTGGTGGATGAAGGTGCCCTATATTTACACAATTCTTTACAGAGCCACGAGGATTATCTTTGCCGCAGCCCTTATTTTGATTAACAGCGTAGAGATCGAACTTCAGCATGAGAAGAAGTTTCTATTTGATTTATACCACAGATGCCAATTTGCAGCATCTAAACATTCCATTCCTGGCTAAAGATGTAACGAGCTACTTCAGCAAACCTGAAATTCCAACATAAATAGAAACTGCTAAATCATTTAAAAAGAAATACCAAAGGAATGAAAAGGCCAAAGCATGCCCGTGTACCAGTGAGGAAAGTTAAATGGCAGGATATCTCCCCTACTTTTTTACAGGCTGACAAATGGCTTCATTAGACAGGCAGGATGTAAAACCAAAACAGTCCCTGACTAGTATTTTTGCACATAAACGAATGCATAAATAAAGTGCACATATTTATATGGAACCTCATTTTCGGTAATTGCATCGTTCATTGAGGAAAGCAATTTCAGAGTAATTTGCAAAGTCTGAACTTAATTTTGCAAAGTCTGAACTTATTTTGTAAAACAATGTCAAGCCCCACCTATGTCTGAGTATATGGGTTTGCGTGTGTTTGCATGAGCATGGAGAAGGTATGAAAGGCTCATGCCAGGTTGCCATATTGCAGTCAAGATGGGTTGGTCTGAAGGGATCCTGCATGAGATTTTTGTTTCTTGAACATCTTTGCATTATTTTACCAGCCACAAAAAACATAGATTACTTTGGAAAAAAAATATTTAAAAAGAAAAAAATACATTTCTTATTAATTATTTAATTAATTTATTCATCAACCGATATTTATAGAATGTTTACAGATAAGCAGTTAAGTAAGCTAACTGGTCCTCTCTGTGAACTGTAGACCTGACTTTTTCAGAGGTGTGCTGGCAAAATTTGGCTTCATATTATGGGATTAGCACTGGGTTTCTGTGCTCTGGCCTAGAATCTTGCCCTGTTCCCCTTTGGGATTACCAGGATACATTAAATACAAACCATGTGGAGTTTCCTTTACCCCTTCCTTTTTTACTATCTATAGTTATTGCACCAGAGGCAGGGTTGATTGAACTCCAAATTCCATTGAAATGTGGGTGAGCATTGGCAAGAACATGGAATTTATAGTCCAAAGACCAAGGTTTGAATCCAGGCTCTTCAGCTAACCAGGTGTGTGATATTTGCTATGTCACTTCCTTCTTTTTGAACCTCAGCACTATCTTCTCTTCTCCAGTAATAATATCTATCTTCCAGCATTGCTGTAAAGCTCAAATGGGTCATACATGGAAAGTCTTAACAAATTCCAAAGTGATGGATAAGTGTATATGATTATTGTTCCACCAAGACTTTCTGACTTTGTTTCCTAAATGGAGGACCATGACACATTTTTATAACTATTTCCAGATTTCTACTGGAGTAGGACTACAATAGGTTTGAACGACTCTCAGAGGCTTTAGTCCATTCTCCAAGCAGTACATTAGGCAAATGTGTTTTCTTCTAGGTATTGATCACAAAACTCAACTAACCAACAAGCATATCTGACCTGGTATAGTCGTCTTCAACAAGCATGTGCTTTGGAATTGGCGAGTACCTTCCTGGAGAGATGGGTGGCAGGGAGGTTTTGTATTCTAAAGTGCCATTGTTGCCAGAGAGTAGATGATTTTCCATTGGTGGAGAATAAGCTAAAGGGTAAAAAAAAAAAAAAACAAAAAAACCTGTTATGTGGATGACTCAATGTATTATGCTATAGTTCAGAGGATGTGTTAAAAACAGAACGGTTTTGCTACATGTCAAGGATTTGATGTCCTCCAAGTGAGGGGAATTGCTGTTTATTTATATTTAATATGTACAAGCACATGGTGACCTTTAGGATAGGAAAGACGCAGTAACAGTTATATCTGTAACCCCGGTTAGTATAATTAGGTGAAGAGAAGAATTTGAGGAGAGATTCAGCCTCCACATTTTCCGAATGATGATTAATCTTCTATTGAAATAAAAATGTTAACTTTCTAATTGCAGAGCTCACGTTCTTTTCACATGATCAATACCCAATCATGAAAAGCTCCTAGGAGCAAATCCTTCTGTAAGACTTTCTCCCTAAATATGCTATATTCCCATAGGGATCTCTCCAGACCAAGAACTCTGGCCTTTCTTTTCCTTTCCTCCACCCTAATTCAGACTCTCATCATCTCCCTTTTGAGCCACTGAAAACACTCTGAACCGTCTCCTGTCCTCACCCCCACAATCCACTTTATACACTGAGTTGAATTAAACCCTCCTGAAACCCGCTCTGGTCACGTAGCTCTCTTGCTTAAATTCTCTCCATTGCCACTACTGTATTGAATATAGTATAAATGCTTCCTTTACAAAATCGATCTGATATCTCCAAGACATATTTGCTATGGTCCTCAAACAAAGCCTTTGTTTTTCTACCTGTTTCTTTGTTCCACTATACTAACTGCCTAGAATTCATGTCTCCTACTCTTTCCTTTCTCTAATGTTGAAATCTCACCCATTCTTCAAGAACCTCTTCAAACGCTATTCTTTGCATAAAGATTTTTCTACCTTCTAAATACCAGTGATATCTCCTCCCCTTGAGTCCCCCAAGGGCATTTATTTTACCTCTCACATAGCATATGCCTCTTATTCTGCCATATATTACTGCTATTTGAATTAGCCTTTCAACCAAGCTCCTTAAAGGTCATTATTGTAGCTTCTTTGCATCCCACATATTACCTTACAAGGTGTCTGGCACACACCTACTGAAGTTACTCAATACATATTTGTTGAATTAATTAGAAGTTTTTTTTTCCCTCTTTTCTCTTTTTGGACATTGACCTTTTGTCCCCTTCATGAAGTGACTCACAGAGTCTCAAGGCTGATTTTTATAAATTAATCAAGTTTGAAGAACTCTGAAAGTTAAAACTCTTTTACATCCTAAGGTAAGGCTGATTTCAGCTTGTAGACTACTTGAAAAAGAGATATTTTTTAGGGGGTTGGAATAGGTTTAGAATTGTCATTTAAGAAGAAATAGCTAACTTAATGGACAGGTAACGAAACTATTCCACCCTTCAATTTCTCTCGAGAGGAATATCTGAATCCGAGAGAGGCTGCACAACTTGCTTGAGAACACGGCATCAACTAACGGCAGGTCCTGAAGCACACTCTGAGTCTGCAGTCCTGTAAATGGACTCTCAAAATTTCAGAATCAGCAAGCTTACTGATATGGACAAAGCTGTTCCTTAAATTAAAGCAGGAAAACAAATTGCTTCTACATCTAGTCCCCAAAGACAGAACCTTAGATAAAGTTTTTGGTGACCTATTAAAAAGAGAAGACATGGGCATATACAGCAATGAACTTCCTGAGTAACCCAGCACAGTGTATTATAATTACTTGTTGGCTTAGAGGCCTCCATCCCCAACCCACCTCTACTACCCTCTACTACTAGAGTGAGGATTTTCTCTGGCTTCTCTACCAAAATAACAAATTCAGGTACAGGTGAGGGTTATGATGATGAGATTGAGGATAACAGTTTCACCAGTCAAGCACAAGATCCAGTTCCTCAGGAAGAGGCTTAGAGCTATCTCTGGTCTAATTTATCAGCCTCTCTTTTCTACTCTGCTATTATACAGATACGAATGAGGACAAGAGGATCTTATGACATGAGAGCTATCATGCTTTAGGAATCTGAGAAATAGCTTTTAAAAATGTGTTCCCCCAACACCACTATAATCACACTGACCCCAACATATACCATAAGCCTTTCCATGGTGGTGGATCCTCCAGCTTATCAGGTTGTCCTACCTCCAAAACATAGGTAAGGGTCTGATAAGGCAACCAGAGAGTGAAGTAGGGGATATTCCCTCTGAAGTACTTCCTGAGGCTAAACAAGGGTGAAGGTGCCAGCAGAGGGCTTAGTCAACACCTTTGTAGAATTCTCATTTTGCAAACCAGGCATGCTGTTAGAAGATACCACTGAGTGTGGTACTTACAGTGAGTAATATCAGGTGGACCATAAGGATCAGTCATATAAATTGTGGTGGGTTTGCCAACTTTTAGATACACTACATCTGACGTGTTCTTCAATATTGCTACTGCCTCTTCATGTGTTACTTCTTCTAAACTATAATTGTTTACCTGAAAGGAAAAAAAGAAGTCAATATTAGCATAAATTCCATGTAACTGAAGAGAAATATTAAGGCAAGAATACATCTGGAATTATGACCTTATTTAAAGATTAAATTGCAATGATTACCGTCCAGTATTTATATGATACGTGGTAGAACTGATGGATTAATGGCAGTAGTCAAAGCAGATATGGTACTGTCATTGATGGTATACAACAAGGTTGCTTCTTGCCTTTTTTTTAATAAGAAAGCCATACATTATAATGGAAATCAGAGCACCAATCATGGAAAAAGGACATGAAGGGTTGAATGTCTTCCTTATTTTGTCACAGTTTTTTTGTGATTACAAAAGTAAAGTATATCTATTGAAAGAAAACTTGAAAAATATGGGAGAAAATAAAAATCATCCATAATCTCCCTACTTGGATAGATAGATAGATAGATGTATGTATATATCCCTCCTCCATGTATATATATTTTTTTCTTTGCAAGACTGTGACCATATAATACATATTCTTTTGGAACCTGCTTTTAAAATCTGCAGTGACCCTTCGTCCATATCATTAATGTACTTCGGTAACATGACTTTTGTTTTCTACAGAGCATTGTGTTGCATAGCTGTAACAATGACAATTTATTTATTTATTTATTTATTTTTTTATTGTACTTCAGGTGAAGGCTTACAGAACAAATAGTTTCTCATGAAACAGTAGTACACATGCTGTTTTATGACATTGGTTAACCCCACAACATGTCAACCCTCTAACTTCTCAACCTTTTTTTGGCGAAAATACACATAGCCATAGCCAAAGATACGCCATTTCAAAAATTTCTACACGCACAGTTCAGTGACATTGACTACGCTCTTCCAATTGTGCTGTTATTCTCACTTAAGATGAAGGCTTACAGAACAAAATAGTTTCTCATTTAACAGTACTACACATGTTGCCCTATGATAATCGTTAACAACCTCACAACACATCAACAATATCCTTACTCAACCTTGGGTTCCCTATCAGCAGCTTCCTTGTCCCCTTCTGCCTTCTGGCCCTTGCTTGTCACTGGACTCCTGTACCTCGTTAGTCTCATTTGGTTTTACAGGGCTGTCCACTCCCAGGCTGAACGGTGAACCTCGGAGATAACTTCCCCACTGAGCTACAAGGGTGTCTGGGGGCCGGCTAAAACAATTTTTTGACTTCTCTCTTACTAATGCACGTTTAGTGTGCCCCTAATTTTTTGGTGCTGTACATAATGCTGCAATGAACTCCTTTCTATATTTGTGCACAACTTTGGTGATTTCTTCTTGGACGGATTTGTACAAGTGTAATTGCTAGACCAAATTACAAGAATATTATTAAGGTATTTGATACCTATTCCCAAAGTGCCCTCTGGAAACATAAACTGGTTTACCGTCAAACCAGAGCTACATGAGGGCACCCATTTCCCAATAACTTCATCAAATTTGACTTTTATCACTTTAAGAGTCTTTCCCATCACACTAACAGAGTTGATTGCCAAAGAAAGAGGACTAGTGTTGGAACATAAGGCTTCTCAGCTGAGCAGGGTCAAGAATATAATTTTGCCATTTTAAAAAATAATTTTATTTCTATTGTTGCTATTGTTGAGAATATAGACAGCAAAACATATACCAATTTAACCAGTTTCTTCTTGTGCTATTTAATAACATTGATCACATTCTTTGAGTTTGTAGCCATTCTCGCCCTCCTTTTCTGTGTTGTTCCTCCTCCATTAATGTAAATTCACTGTCCCCTAAGGTTCCTATCTCATTTTTCCAGTTGCTGTTGTCAATTTGATCCCATATATATAGCTCTTAAAAGAGTGTAATGCTCAAGGCAGTTTTTTTTTTTTTTTTCTTTTAGTTAAGCTAAACTGTTGTTTGGTTTTGAGAAGAATTCAGGCTATATTTTTGGTTTAAGGTTTAAAGATTATCTCAGGGCAATAGTTTCAGGGGTTCATGCAGCCTTTCATGTCTCCAGGAAGTTTGGAGCATATGAGAGTTTGAAATTCTGTTCTGCATCTTCCTTCTTTGAACAGGATTTTTCCATGGAATCTTTGATCAAAATATTCAGTAATGGTAGCCAGGCACCATCCAGTTCTTTTGGTCTCATGATAAAGGAGACACTTGTTCACAGAGGCAATTAGCCACACATTCCTATCCCCCCCTGTTCCTGACTCTCCTTCTTCCTCTGCTGTTCCAGGTGAAAAAAGACCAATTGTTGTCCCTTAGATGGTCATGTGCAAGCCTTTAAGACCCCAAGCACTATGCACTGAACTAGAAGGTAGAACAGAAGCACTAAATATGTTATTAGGCCAATTAACTGAGATGTCCCATGAAACCGTGATCCTAAACCTCCAAACCAAGAAACCCAATCTCATGAGGTTTCTGGTTGTACATAAGCAGTCTCAGCAGCTACTTTTTTTTTTTTTTTTTTGTCATCATTGTAAATATATCTATCACACAACTTTTGCCAATTCAACTTTTTACAGGTATACAGTTTATTGACAGCAATTGCAATATTGCCATTGGTTTTAACAACAACTTCCCCATCTTAATTACAAAGAAATGCCTGTGATACAACCGCAGTGCTTAGTTCATGGCACTGGCATTACCATGGCTCTCTGAAGCACTTTCCTTAAATAATTTTAAGATATTACATGCAGGAGGACATGGTCTTCGAAGAAATGAGAATAAATATTCGGGAAGTATTTTGAATACTTTTATTTGTCTACTGTTTTCTTATGGAGTGATTCTTTGGTTAGTTTCTGCTGAAATGATGTAGAATTAAAATAAATGTGCTGAGACTATTGAATTGGACCCTTATAGTATATGTTCTCTGTACTAATTAGCATTTTAGTTATATAAGACCCTGTGGCACTGCTATAAAATTTGTCTTATGTCATGTAAATTACCTGTGCCTGTCCACATTCAGTGGTGTTTCACAAGTCAGGAACCCTATAACTGGAGGGAATTGACCCCAGCTGTTGTATATGAATGCTGATTGCAAGTCATCACGCTATAAGCTTCTCTGTCGTTCCTATGTTTCTTTGCTAGATAAATTACTCCCTCAAATCTTTTTGTATTTCCAGTGTCTAGCATTTGTTCATTAATTGAGCAAATGTTTATTGAGTACCTACTATATGCCAGACACTGTCCCAGGTACTAGGGTTATAATGGTAAACAACAAAAATGATAACCATAGTTTTTCTTTTTAATATCAAACACTTATATAGCTTGTATTATACTCAGTATTTTACATATATCAACACAATCAAACCTTACAACCACCTATAAGAAGTTAAGAAACTTGCCCGAAGTCATTGAGACAATAAGCGGTAGAGGCAGAATTAAGAGACTGGTAATTTGGCTCCAGAGACCATGCCATTAACCAGTAGTCTATGTTGCTTTTCCAAGATAGACAAAATCCCAGACCCCACAAAACCCACATTCTAACAGTACACAGTTATTTATGTAAGGAAAGAGTCGAAGAACAGACTCATGCAGAGAGAGAATTTAGAGGGCCTGCAGGTATAGGGGAGCCCCGGTAACACAGTGGGTAAGCACTCAGTTGCTAACCAATAGCTCTGCGGTTTGAACCTACCAGCTGCTCCATGGAAGAAAAATGTGGCAGTCTGTTTCCATAAAGATTACAGCCTTGGAAACCCTATGGGGCAGTTCTACTCTGTCCGATAAAGTCACTAAGAGTTGGAATCAACTTGATGGAAACACGTTTGGTTTTTGGGGGCATTTTTTGGGCAGGTATAGGGAACACAGTTGATGGCGGCAGCCCTTAAGAACAGGAAGAACAATAACAAAAACAATAGTAATAATAATCAGAGCTAACACTTATTACACTATAGGGGTGCTGTGAGTCAGAATCCACTTGACGACACGCAACAACAACGGCAACACACAAGAGGTCATTATGAGTTGGAACTGACCCAATGGCAACTGGTTTGGTTTGATGTCATGGGAGAACTAAATCATATATTTTGACATAAATCATATAACTAATCCTCATTATAGCCCCAGGAGGCAGACACTAATAATTAGACTCATTTTATAGATGAGGAAAACTGATGTTTAAAGAGATTAACTTGTAACAAAGAGGTCATGTAGCCTTAAAGTGGCAAGCCATCTTTTGACTCCCTTTCCTCCTGACTCCAGAGGGTACGTTGTTGTTGCTAGCTGCCCTTGAGTTGTCTGACTCTTGGCAACCCTATGTACAACAAGATCAGACCATTGTGATACATAGGGTTTTCATTGGCTAACTTTTCAGAAGTAGATAGCCAGGCATTTCTTCCTAGTCTGTCTTAGTCTGGAAGTTTCGTTGAAGCCTGTTCAGCATTATAGTAACATGCAAGCCTCCACTAATAGACAGGTGGTGGATGCACTGAAGTGCACTGGTCAGGAATTGAACCTTGGTCTCACGTATGTAAACTGAGAATTCTACCACTGAACCACTAATGTCCCCTCAGAGGGATTTGTTGTTGTTAGCGGCTGTTAAGTCAATTCCAACTCATGATGACACCCACGTGCGCAAAGTAGAACTTCACTCCACAGGGTTTCCAAGGCTGTGATGTTTCATACGCAGATCACCAGGCCTTACTTCCAAGCTGCCTCTAGGTGGGTTTGAACTGCCAATCTTTCAGTTAATAGCCCAGTGCTTAACCACTTGTGCCACCCAATAGCCACTAAATGGTACTTCCCTTAAAAATGGTGGTGGTTTATTGAAACCTAGGGCTTATCATCATCCATTCTCTGTCTCTTCAGGAGACTAAGGTCTCCTTCAAAGTTTATGTACAGAAGTAGCATAAATTCCAAAGTATTATAAAAGCCTGAACAATCATTACATTTTGCCCATAATCTGGTAGTGACAGTATGTTTCATCATTCTAATATACTGACATAGTTAAAAAAAAAAAAAAAAAGCTAAATGGAAAGTAGCGGATATATCTTACTGTTTCTTCAAAACCTCCTTATGTATTTGAGAAATCACTTCTTTTAGGACAGGACAACTTGCGCTTAGATAATGAACATTTACAAGGAATGTTCATATACAATATTTTAGAATGTTTATGGAAGTGGGTGTTTCTAAAAAAAAACGATTGCCCAAGGTGGCTCTAAATATTGTCACTATGGTACTCAGAAACACCTACACCGAAAAAAAAGAAATTAGAAAAGGAATTTGGTGGCATAAAACAAAGGGAATGACAAGCCAATAGATAGATCCCAAAGGCTAGAAACTAACTGGATTAGATTACAAGTGGCACTAAAGCTCTGTTTCTGACAAGGACTCGTTGTCTCTCTCCAAAGGGAACAGAAAGCATATAGCTCATTAGATTATCAGTGAAAGAGAGATGAAGGAAGTGTTTATTAAATTATACGTTTTGTCATTTTTAAGGTGGGCAGTGAAACAATCCAGAAAATGTTACCTTGAAATGTGTTTTTGGAGCGTGACTTCACCAATACATAATAATTAGCTATGGGTAGACCACCAGGAAAATCTTTTGACCAGAAAGCATAAGTTGAGGAAAAAGGTAGAGGCGAGGGTAAAGCAAGAAAGGATATTGGGGAAATAGTAGCGGTAGTTTAAAATAGTGGTAGTTCAATAGGTTTTTACTTGGTGACTGACATACCAAAAAATTATAACAATTTTAGTTATGGAATGTTGTTGTTAGGTGCTATCAAGTCAATTTTGACTCAGAGTGACCTCATGTGACAGAGTAGAACTGCCCCATACAGTTTTCTAAGCTATAATCTTTATGGGAACAGATCACCACATCTTTCTCCCATGAAGTCACTGGGTGGGTTCAAACTGCCCACCTTTCGGTTAGCAGCTGAGCACTTAACCTTTCAGCCACTAGGGCTTCTTATTCAAGGCATAAAACCAAACAAAAAGCCCAGTGTCGTTGGTCGAGTCTATTTCGACTCATAGTGACCCTATCAGATAGGGCAGAACTGCCCCATAGAATTTCCAAGGAGTGGCTGGTGGATTCGAACTGCTGACCTTTTGGTTAATAGCTGTAGCTCTTAAACATTGTGACACCAGGGCTCCAGATAAGGAATAGGTGGTGTAACATTGGCGGCAGAACACAGTGATTAAGAGCACATGTTAGCAGAATTGGAGTCCTGGCTCTGGCACTTCCTAGCCATGTAACCTTGGGAAACTTATTTAACCGTCTAAACCTCAGTTTTGATATCAGTGTAATAGGAGTGATAATGTGAAGAACTATGTGAAGTGGCAGACACATTAATGTATTTAATGTTAACTATGATTATTATTATTATTATCTTCATCCATCTTTCTTCTCACGAAACAGGAAATCTCGGTTAAATTTTCCTGAGCATTTTACCGTAAACATCTGTGAACTGATAAGTTTAATTAGGGTACTGCTGATAAGGCCTCTATGTGGTGTTTTTAAAGCTTCAGAATAGTATGGGATCTCAACCAGAAAGTGCTCTTTTGTGCTGAAGTCTTTAAAATGTTTTTCACAAAAGTGGGTTTGTTTGGGTTAATTATGTGTGTGTATTATCCTATGAACCCTCAAGATAAAGGGCTTACAGCTGGAGCTGATTGTTTGTGGAGAGAAGGGACATTGCACTGATTGGCTAGTTGCTCTTAGCATTGTTTTTCATTGTCTTTTTTTTCTTCTTTTTTGCATCAACTATCTGTCTATAATGGTGAGCACTAAGCAACTGGCCTGGTTTTCAGAAAAAAATAATCATGTGCGTTTGAAATGAAGTGCTGTCAGCAGGCTGCACTACACAGAGGGGAACATATGTGCAGCCTGGCCATGTGTTTGCAAAAGAAAAGGGGAGTGAGGCCAGGAAAGAGTCTGGAGGTGAGATGATGCATTCTCCTAAAAAGAAGAGGGAGTGTTGAATTTGATCACAATGTAGACAAAGGAGGGCAAACCAGCTGAAGATGGAGGTGCAGGAGACTTGCAAGAAGGGGATGGTGACAAGTTTTGTGGGAATTCAAACGAGTGAAAGCAAATACATGCGTGGAAGTACAAAGGTGGGGGTGGGGGTCATGTGAGGACGGTAATAAGGAGTGGGCCATGTACACGTAGCCAGACACTGACCTCTGCATAGCCATTCAGGAATATCAGTGTGGTGGGACAAACTGGGAGGTGATAAAGGACATTAAGGTTATCTAAATCATAGTGCAAAGAAACATGGCACCCTAGAAACACTGTAAAAAAAAATTACAAACTCTAAAGTTAATTTTTAAAAAGGAGACAAAGTCATTGATCATTAGACTCTAAGTTAAAAAGGTGAAAAATTCAATACAATAACATCAGTGATGTGAAAATAAGTATACATAAACCAAAGACTAAAATCTCTGCAATACACTGAAATTAACTGTTACAATTAAAAAGCCCAGTAAAATTTATTCTAAAAATAATGATCAGTAATAAATAGAAAGAATGTTACTAATGTTTACCTTTGTGTAATAAATATTCTCATATTTTTCATCTTTTTAGCAATGAACACGTTATTAGTTACGGTTATAACCAAATTAACTCTATTTTTTAAATGAGCAGGAACAGAAACTTTAAATAGGAGGAACAGAAACTGTAAGTGTAGTGGCCTCATTATGAAACGCTTATGACAGGATCTCCTGATTCATGGGAAATTAAAGTGGGAAGGGAGTTGATTTCTCATATTCAGTCAACTGACTTAAATTTATTAGAAAAGAATAGCCATATTTTACTGAGTGCTTCTAAAAACAAAGGCAACTAGGTACAATAAAAACAATTTTGAATGTAGAATCAGATGTGGTTTCGTTTCCTAGTTTCCTAGTTTCATGAATTTTGGTCAGTAACATATTTGCTGAGGATTTAAAATGGGGATAATATTACTGATTGATTTGTTGGTTTATTAGTGTTTATGAGAAAGGAGTGATACTATTTACGTAAAAGACTCTATATGATATAAGCAAGTATACAAATAAGAATCAGAAGCACCACAATCACACAGTATGCTTTTCCTGATCTTGGTGTTAGAAATAATCTTTCTGTTCAGGGCTCCTTCTCTTGAAATTATCACCCTCTACCTCGGACAACACTTACTCCTGCAGTGTCCCTTCCCACCTCAAAGACTGACCTTCTCAAGGAGAGTAATTTTATCTTATTCATCTTTGTATTCCCTCAGCATGACATCTGTAAATAGTAGGTACTTAAGAAATGTTGAAGCAGTAAGCTAAATAAATTAAAAAAACAAAACATAATGATCTTGGCATACCAAAAGAAAAGCAATCAAACTTCCCTATTAAACAGGACAAATGAGGCATTTGTGTTGAGTTTCTATTTTACACTTTGTTGAGTGAAATAGAAAAGGATACGGCATGAAGGTCATTCAACCAACAACACAAATTCATTGGACACACAATATGTGCCAGGCATGGGATATAAGGATGAAAAGCTAGTACAGAATATGAGCAACAGGTCACATCAGCTTATAAGGTACATAATCAAAGCTCCAGCAGTGTGAATTTATTCCTCCTCCATTAATATTAATGCATTTCTTAATCCTTTATTCCATATATATAAAGTGAATTAGAATGTTATTTTGATTGACAAGCTTCCTCTATATAGCAGTGGTCATCAAAATGGACAGCATGATATGAACCCCAGGGCAATTCACTAGGGTACAGGAAGAAACTATTAGAATTTCTATTAATATTTAAGGAGCCCTGGTGGTGCAGAGGTTAAATGCTTAGCTGCTGATGGGAAGGTCGGCAGTTGGAACCCGCCAGCTGCTCTGTGGGAGAAAGATGTGGCAGTCTCCTTCTGTAAAGAGTACATAGCCTTGGAAACCCTATGGGCAGTTCTACTCTGTCCCACAGGGCTGATATGAAAAATTATGGGAAAAACTACGGGTCTAGGCCCTGGAATGGGAGACTCAGAAGAGGCACAGTGAGTCCTGGATTATTGCCAGGACTATGGAGTGCCACACACATTCAAAGCTGCACGGTCAGCAGTCATCTTTGAGCGGGGCACCACTGTTTCTGACTCAGCTGTTCAAGAGATTTGGTTGCTATGCTGTGCACACACTGCCCTTGTTTTCTAAGAGAGAGATTAAGTTTATAGCAGGGCTTTGGTCTGTAATTTTTCCCGTTCCAGTTACCATTCTGGTTCACCCACATTTTAAAAATTCAGGTCCGTTTGGGTTTTGCTTCTTTGGCCATGACTGACCCAGGTCAGAACCAGTTTGAAGCCCTGGTTGGAATCCACTTGATGGCAACAGGTTTGTTTATTATTATCACTATTAATGTTTATTACATTGTTCTTAATTTTCTAATTTTTGTGTATATTTTAAAATGTGCATAATACAGTGGCACTGTGATATATGTATGCAATTTAAAGTAGAGAAATATGTGTATATCAGAGGAAATTTTTTTGTATTCTACTGATAGGTTATACTATTAAATAAAAATCTTAAATCACTGCTCTGTAGTAGGCACTAATATATGATATCCACAGAGCAAGTTCTACAAACATGGTTATTAAATTGATCATAAGAAATAAAAACAGATAATATGAAAGGCTTAAGGAGCCCTGGTGGCACTGTGGTTAAAGCACCCAGCTGCTAACCGAAAAGTTGGTGGTTCGAACTTACCAGCCGCTCCACGGGAGAAAGATGTGACAGTCTGTTTCCATAAAGATTTATAGCCTTGGCATAAATAGGATACAAACCATACCTAACAATATACAAACACCAGAAGATAGGCTAGATAACTAGGGTCTTCTAAAAATCAAACACTTATGCTCATCAAAAGACTTCACCACAAGAGTAAAAAGAGAATCTACAGACTGGGAAAAAATTTTGGCTATGACAAATCTCACAAAGGTCTAATCTCTAAAATCTACAGGAAAACCCAACACCTCTACAACAAAAAGACAAATAATCCAATTAAAAAATGGGCAAAGGATATGAACAGACACTTCATCAAAGAAGACATTCAGGTGGCTAACAGATAACGCGAGGAAGTGCTCATGATCACTAGCCATTAGAGAAATGCAAATCAAAACCACAGTGAGATACCATCTCAACTCAATATTACAAGCACGAATTAAAAAAAAAAAAAAAGAAAAGAAAATCACAAATGTTGGAGAGGCTGCTGGGAGATTGGAACTCTTACGCACTGCTGGTGGGAATGCAAAATGGTAAGACCATTTTGGGAAACGATATGGCGCTTCCTTAAAAAGCTAGACATAGAAATACCATATGATCCAGCAATCCCACTCCTAGGAATATACCCTAGAGAAATAAGATCTGTCACACAAACAGACATATGCACACCCATATTCATTGCAGCCTTATTCACAAGAGCAAAAAGATGGAAACAATCTAAGTGTCTATCAACACATGAATGGAGAAACAAACTATGGTACATATACACAACAGAGTACTACACAACAATAAAGAACAATGACAAATCTCTGAAACACCGCAAAGCATGGATGAATCTGGAGGGCATTATCTGAGTGAAATCAGTCAATCAGAAAAGGACATATACTGTATGAGACCACTATTATAAAAACTCAAGAAAAGGTTTACACACAGGGAGAAACAATCTTTGATGGTTACGAGGGAGGGGAGGGGTGGAGAGAGAAAAACATTAAATAGACAAAAGATTTACAGCCTTGGAAACCCTATGAGGCAGTTGTACTGTATTCTATAGGGTGGCTAGGAGTCATGACATTCAACAGCAGTGGGTATTGAAAGGCTTTAACACTTTATGGTATTAACTTATTACAACTGAGAGAAATTATAAGGGAGTCTAAGAAATAATTATCCAGATATTTCTGGTGTCTTAGAGGTGGCTGTAACTGCAGGAAACAGAATTTGAAGAGTGAATTATTCTAAAAGTCTTTCATCCCATTGCAGGAAATTACTAAATAACATTGTATTGGCCTGATAGAATGAGCATCACCACCAAAGTCATCCTCAGCAAAAGCAGTGGTATCAGGAGCAGAGTGAGATAGCATAAGGTTAGGTAAAGGTGGGACTGTGGTTCTTAACTGGCTGCACGTTAGACTCTTTAGAAAGCAAAACATAAATAAACCATGAAACATGGTCCCTACACGAGAGATTTTTATTTAATTGTTCAGGGTTGAGGGCTGGGTATCCATACTTTTCAAAAACTTACCAAGACATCCCAAATGTATAATTAGGATTGAGAATCACAGGGGTTGAATAAACTGGTAGGAGAGGTTTTACTTTAGAACATTAATATTTGGGTCTGAATATAATTTCCAAATCTACTAGTTATGCAATACTGGGAATCCCTTTATCATTTCTGAGCTTTAATTTTCTCTTCTTGAAAATGAGAATAACAGTAATGATTGCCCTGATCACCTCTCAAGGGCTGGGGTAAGGACTAAGTTTGGTGGTGTAAGTGAAAGATCTTTCTGTGGTGGAAGCAGTATGTTGGAGGCAGGAAAGAACCATGCTTGGAGAGGGTTACAGCTCTTAGTTCTTATCCAAGGGTGCTATTACCAGTGAAGGTGCTTTAAGGGTCTTGTTTGCTCTTCTGACAATCTCTACATGTTTACACTGTTTTCAAGATGATTTTCTTATTGATATTTGGAGGAAGTGAGATAATTTTGCAGATCTACCAAAAATAATAATAATTTAGTTCCTTGCAACTACCACTCATTCAGAAGATTGCATTGTTTCCACTTACATTCCCTAAATTCATTTGATGTCCTTCTTATACCAAAAAACCAACCAAACCCACTGCCATCGAGTCAATTCCAACTCATGGCGACCCTACAGGACACAGTAAGGCCCCACAGGGTTTCCAAGGTTGTAAATCTTTATGGAAGCAGTCTGCCACATCTTTGTCCGATGGAGTTGCTGGTGGGTTTGAACCGCTGACCCTTTAGTTAGCAGCCCAACACTTGTCCTTCTTATAGGATATTAATATTGGAACAAAAGAGATGCTCTCATATAGAGCATCCCAGAGTATACTCCATTATACACCAGTTCTAGGGATTTTATAAGTATTGCTTTAACAAAATGGTTCCACAATAAAGTATATTTGAAAATTTCAGTGTTAATCGAAGTTAGATCTGTTTCTTAGCTACAGGACTTCACAGACATTCTAATATATTTAACTTCATTGAGAATCTACCAGAAGAATGAGATGCAGATTGCAGAATTTCTCAAACTTATTTGGCCACGGAATCCTTTTGAAGTGACACATCAATTGAGACTAATGCTTGTAAAGCTCACTTTGGGAAACAGTAATTGAAGGCAATGCTGCAGGTAACAAAAACAGAAGACTGAAGATGTACGTGGCTTGCCCAAAGTCAATTAGAGAGACTGCTGACTGCCTGAGTCTAGAATTCAGCTCTTCTCTTTTTGAGTCAGGAGTCCTGGTGGCACGGTGGTTAAGCACTCGGCTGCTAACTGAAAGGTTGGCGGTTCAAACTCACCAGCCACTCTGCCAGAGAAAGACGTGGCAGTCTGTTTCCTTAAAAAGATTTAAATCCTTGGAATGCCTATGGGCCAATTCTACTCAGTCCTACAGGGTCACTACGAATCGGAATCAACTCAACAGCAGTGGGTTTCTAATTCCCAGAACTCTGAGTGAATAATATATGGGAGAATTTTTCCTAAGAAGTGAAAGAAGGAAGTGGTACAGACTGCTTCAGAAATTAGAGCATATTTAAAGAAAAATATGCAAAGTGTGATACAGCTGGTAAATCACAGAATCTAAATCATTTGTACTTCCTTTTAGGGAGGAGAGTTAAAAAGGAAGAAGATGAAGAGACTATATAGGGTAATAAAGGGAAGAGGAGGTGGAGAGAAGTGGCAGACGGAGAGCATTAATAAATATTTTTAGGTTGAACAAGATAATTGGTCTTTTTGGGTGGCTCTGGTGATTTTTTTTTTTCCGTATTCTCTCTCTTAGAGACATTTTTCTTTCATAATATTATAAAATGAATCACTTTCTTTCATTTCCAGATTCAGCTTGGCAGTTGCCTTGAAAGTTCTAATTATGTTTTCCTTACATAAGAGTGGAGAGACCTATTACTGTAGAAGGTTCTTTTTCTTTTTAAACTATGCTTTAAAACTCAAAACAGTTAAGGATTATGTCACAGCTATTTTTGAAATCGTTACATCTACAATGAATATCAAGAAAATGGTATTGAAAAAATAGCATGGTGCCTGAGAAAACCTTTGACAAAATTACTTAGATTTGAGGTTTTTAAGAACTTGAAAATAAATTTAAACAGAGCTTGAAAAAATATCACACAACATCTGGCATGATATTACAATAGTAGCAGTTGAAGAAATAACAGAAGTGTTGTCTACCACAAAACTCTTACAGAGCAATCAGTCAAAAGGCCGAATCAGTAACTACCAAAGCTATCTTTCATGCTTGAGGCAGAAACTGTCCTCTTCATTTTTAACTTTAGTATTGCGTAGAAGATGGCTATCACAGTTTAATTCATTCCCAAATCAAGATTTCAAGCAATAAAGTTTATATTCTACAGAGAAGTTGTCCAGGTCTTATACCTCAATTAACTCGTTTCTAGTTCAGGAGATACAATGTCATAAGAGCCAACTTTTACATAAAAGGCAAACAAACAAGCAAACAAAAAAATAGTTTCAGAATGTCTCAAGAATGAAAATGGCAGTGACTTCAGGTGGCAAAGACGCCACAATTCTTAGTTGCAACTTTGACTAAAGTCATTACTGCCATATGTTTGAAACGGTGTTTTCTCCTGACAGAGTTCCTTCCTAATTAGTCTCTGGAATATGGCAGATACTCAACATATACTCATTAAATAAAAAAATAATAATAACAAATGACCAAATGATAAATGAAGGAAATAACTGACTGACAAATTCACGGGAACAAATGCAAACACCACGTGGGATGCAGTATTACTTGATGGTCACAAGCTTGGACGCAAGCCAGACTGCCTCAATTTGAAATCCATTTTTGTGCATTATTAACTATGTGGTCGTGGACAAGTTACTAAATCTCTCTATACCTCAGTTTCCGCTGGCTTACATAAATGGGCTACTTTGAGAAATATGTGTATTAACACATTTTTTAAAGTACTTTAAAAAGTATATGGAACATATAAAAACCAAAAAAGACCCCAAACTTATTGTCATCGAGTCGATTCCAACTCAGCAACCCTGTAGGACAGAGTTCTGTCCTATAGGATTTCCAAGCAGCGGCTGGTGGATTCAAACTGCCGACGTTTTGGTTAGCAGCCGAGCTCTTAACTGTTGTACCACCAGGGTTTCAATATGGAACATACAGTGAGTGCCAAACAAATGATAGCTGTCAAGATTAGACAAAGGTCTGGTCCACATATTTCAATATAAAGGGAATTGACAACTATGAAATTAAACCACTAGGGCTAAACACAGCACCTCTAGAGCTCAGGGAGGTGAGCACAATGAAAACAAAGCTTTAGGGTTCAACTGCCAAAAACTTTCCGGTATCATAGAAATTCTTCTTCTGTTGAGACTATATGTTGATCCTTCCCAAATGCTTCTCACAGAAGTGTTAGAGATACTGCTTATTATAGACATCGGTTAGAAGCCCTGTCTTAAAAGGGTAACCATTAGACTAGAAATATTTATCTAACTTGAGAGCTATTGTCTATCAGTTTTCAATATTTGATTAATTTCCTATAGGTTTGGTATACAACAGTAAACAGAGATTAGGGTTTTATTAGCGTAACCTCAAATACTTTACTGCTTATAACTGCTTTAATTTTGCTTTAGTTTATCATATAAGTCCATGATTCTGAAAGGGTGGTCAGGTATCAGAATCAATCACTGCCCACAATATCCAGAAGCAAGTGTGCAGCTGGTGAATAAAAACAGCTGTAATCCTGTCTGGGTGGAGAGGAGGAAGGAATCCACTTACACATGTGACAGAATTCAGATGATAAATTCAGGGAAGTCAGGGATTGTGTTTACACTGATTGAACAAAGGACTTGGCGAGATACATGAGTGTACATATTAATTAACTGCCTAGCATTGTTCCCTTTGTTATTCAAAGTCCACCTCTCTAGCAGTCTGGAAACAGCAGTTGCTCTAACAGGAAATGGATTACACTGGAAGAATAACATGTAAACTCTAGGCTGTGTGTATCTGTGAAAACCGGTAAAAGTTTAGATTTGTTTTTAAAATGTTAGAAAATCCGATCAATCACATGTGTACTTTTGTGTTGTTTTACCTCATAACCTGCTCTCCCTTCTTTTCTGTTTCGGTCCATGTTCACACACTGGGAAACAAGGACTTTGTAAATACACACACAATTCTGTTTGAGTCACACTCACCATTAATAGTCTATCGCCTACTTGCAACCTCCCGTCTTTCTGTGCAGCTCCTCCATCTATAATTTTAGTTACGTAAATGCTGTTGTCTCCAGGAATATGTTGGTTCCCCACACCTCCTGCAATACTGAAACCTAAACCTATGGAAAAGCAACAGAGGATGAAAAGGCTTTCATTATTATTATTGTTTTTATTTTAAACACAATTAGCCACATTTCAATGAATACATTTTAACTAATCCTGGGAGTTATTATGATAGTAATAAATTATAGTGAAGACTCTGTTTCAATTGATTTTGATCTTTAAATATTTGAAGACTTGTTGATTAATGCTAATTAGGCAAAGATTTTGAAGGTAATCCCATGTAGACCATTAGTTTTCTTCTATTTTATGACAGTATACCTAACTGTTGCTCCCTAGCTAATCAGCTCATAATAGGGGACTAGCTAGAATAGGGTCAGGGAAAAGGATGTGGAAGAATCCTAGGTAAGCCAGGAAAAACTCTAGTCCTGCTCATGTTGAGTCCGTGGGCTCATCTTTGTTGCTGTTACTCTAACATAGGCAACAGAAGTATTTCAATGATTTGGGTAGAGACCTAAATACTTGAACTTTTAGGATGAAAAGGAGAGCTGTTAGAAAATCCCACAAATTCTGAGACAAGAGTCATGTGGAAGATACACTGGATATTTATGTAATAATTTAAGAGAGAAGATAAGGAAATGAAGTTAGATGCTTGCCCTTTGTGTTTTCTGCTCTGGCCACCTTGTCATATTTCCACACTTCTAGCACTTACTGTAATTAACTGATACTGAGGCTATGCCCACAAAAAAATCAATCAGTCAATAAATCCTCACTCTACACAGGTTAAAGAAATGGATTATATACTTAGACTTCATTATTTTTATAACAAACCACAACATATCAAACCATTTTAAATATGGAAATTTTCTATATTGAGAGATGCATTTTGCTATGGCTTATAAAATTTTTATTTATACTAAACTATGGAATGATAACAAGACTATACTTATTTAAAAAAATCAATATGAGGTCATTTTAAAGGAATCACTGAAAAAAATCTTTAAAGATCAAAGGATAAAAGTCCTTTTGAGAATATAATTGAATACACATTCAATACAATCCTTGCAGCAAATATTTTCATCGCATTTTAAAGTCATAATGATAATTAACATGCAAATTACTTAGAAAGTTAGATATTAATCAAAGGTCTTTGTTACTAAAGACAAAATTTCTTTATCTTCCTTGGCTTAAAGAAATTTAATATCATAAACTGAGTCAAATTATAATGCAATCATAAAAATCTTTGGCAATTTATATAACAATAATGAAAAACACTTTAAAAATACTTATCCCATTTCAGTATACTTTTACTGAATAACCATTGGGTAGGGCTATGTGTTCTTAAGATAGCATAAATGATTAGTTAATGAAAAAATCATGGCATAGTAAATTATAAAGTAACACTTCTGGAATTATATTTTAAATGCAATGATTTTTTTGTTGAATTAACTATAATAATAAAAATAAAAGAAAAATAAATTTAAATTGATGGGGAAATTTAAGAAAGTGTTGTCTAATTTCTTACTAAAAATGAGTAATTATTTTTTATTGATGTTTTACCACCCCAAAGCACTGTGAGTGTACTTATTTGCCTAAGATAAAGAATTCATTTATCAAGAAAAAGATGACCAAGGAGTAAATAAAATGTCCCCAGGTTAGCTTTCTCTATAAAATTTAAAATACACATCAGCCCACATTTTCCAAAATTTTTTTTATATAAATATGAATATAGGGGGCTTAAAAAATTTTTTTAAGCCTCATAGCCACATGCTAGGATCAATCTACTGCATTTATAATAGTACAGAGGTCATTCCAAATCATGGAAAGAAAAGGTTAAAAAAAATTCCAGGGGCTCTGATTTACATTCACCCTGCTTGCAATATATGCCACAGATGGTCTGAGTTACAGAAGAGCCAAGGAAACAAATTACCACCATAAACAACGTTAAGTCCAACAAAAAGAATAGCTATGTAGTTGACATTCGAAGCTGAAGATCGTACCAAGACAATGAAATCATTATGGATACTGTAGACATAAATACATCAGCTAAAAAGAGAATAACATTTTTTTTTTCTGAGATCAAGTTTATGTACCTCTTTTTAACTAGTACTCTGCTCAAGGTGAAGCAAGGCATTTTCAATAAATGTCCCTCTCAGAGCCACAGAATGTCTCTGAAGGTACAGAACTCTAAAATGTCCAATTCCTGTAACCTTGATGGAACATGGATACCTTGGAAAACAATCAACATTTAATTAACATTCAACCATGTGCCAGATATTCAATTCAGGTGTAGTTTATGTCTACATCTAGAATATAAGTTCATTTACAGGTTGAAGATCTATCTGTGTTATAAAATTAAATCTGTCCCAATTCATTCAGTCATTCAAAAAGCATCTCCTGAGTACAGTCTACACATTGTATAACCAATTTCTATCTACTGTAGCCAACATAAATGTAAACCAAAGAATGGATTGACTGGAAACACTGTGTAGAAAGAATGATCCAGGCAGAGGGTTCATACAAGTGAGTGTGAATGAACCTGGCTGAAGCATAGTTCTAAACTGAGACAATGCTGATTATGTTTGGAGGATCACTCTCTGAAGACAAATGTGGGCTATGACCACTGGGCAATAAGACCTAATCCAAATTATCAGTCTGGAGGCCCTGGGTGTTCCCTGCACGTACTCTGTTAAAGCAAGGGCACAATGTCTCCATTATAGATTCTAGAGTAGGTAAGGCCCTCTATGACTAGCACCCCATGCATATCCTTCCTCATGGCTACTCTCTCATTTCTTCCCCTCATTAATCTTCACCTCCCTCAATCCACTCTAATAACACTTGCCACCTTGATATTTCTGGACAGTGCCAGACAAGCTCCTGGCTTAGGGCCTTTGCTCTAGTGGTTCCCACTCCCTGGGATACTCTTCCTTCAGGCCTTTGTCCAAATCTCAATTCTCATTTCTTTATTAAATACTGTGCCCTGACCCCTAAGAGGAGCTCTGGTGGTACAGTGGTTAACACTCAGCTGTTAACCAAAAGGGCAGGGGTTGGAACCCACCAGTGTCTCAGAGGGAGAAGGATGTGGCAGTCTGCTTCCGTAAAGATTTATAGCTTTGGAAACCTTATGAGGCAGTTCTATTCTGTCCTGCAGGGTCACTATGAGTCACAATCAACTCGATGGCAACAGGTTTGGTTTTTGGTTTGGATCACTTCACCTCATTCCCTTATCCTACTCTACTTTTTATTTTCTCTTAGCACTTATTACCTTGTAACATATTAAATAAGTCACCCGTGATTTACTTATTTTTCTTATTGTCTGTCCCCTTGGTGAAGAAATGAGCTGCATGATGACAGAGAGATATTGTCTAGGATAGATTTTGTCTATTTTATGCTATGCAACTAGAGCAAGACCAGGTACATCATTACCTCATAATTACGTATTAAAAGAATAAATGAATGAACATATGAATCGAAAACGATGAGGAAAGTTGCATGTTTCTGAGAAAGCTGCTCCTCGAAGATGAAGCTGGGAGCTTTGAGGAGCGAGGAACAGCTGACAAAGTGAGTTCTGTTAATTTGGAGTCATTACGCTGCATCAGGTGAACTCTGATTAGTTATTCATCCTTAAGTCTTCACAGAATTTATGCCAAACACTAGGTGGGCAACAGCGGAGCCAGCTTCACATCCTGATTCTTTCATCTACTAACTGTAAATTTAAGTCTCAATTTCCTCATCTCTAACAAAGGGATAAGTATATCTATGTTCTACAGTGATTGGCACATTATAGATGCTTGATAAATTCTCTGCTCAACAAGCTCTCAAGTTATTTGGAAAGACAGATATTTAAACACCTTGACATCATTTAACTGCCTAGGATGAGTTCTGTAATGGTATTAGTGTTTTGTGAGCGCAGAAAGGTAAGTATGACCTACTTATCAGAGAAGCAGAAGACTTTAGAAAAGATTTAACATTTGGACTAGGTCCTGAAGATTAAGTTAGAAGACATAAAGGAGGCTGCACTTGCTAAACCAACATGTCCTCTGGATTTCAGGATGACTAAATGAGTAAAGAGCATCCATCATTCATGTCCAATAGAGCATGCGCCTATGCACAGCTGCCCTGACCTAGGTCACACAGTGCTGAGGAAATCCCAGTTCTGCTGGGTTAGAAATGCCTGGTAAACACTCAAAACTTGTATTCATTGCCACTGAACTGTGCACATAAAAATGGTTAAAATGGTAAATTTTATGTCATATATTATCGCACACACACAAAACACAACCATGTGTTTATGATGGGATAAATTAGGGTTGTACCTAACAGGATAACTACAATGCATATTATAAATATTTGAGTAAGGAACCCTGAAAACAGCAAAAATGCTGACTTTGGGCATAGGGTTAGGGGTTTAGGAGAGGTAGTTTTGCAGTAATTAGAGAAGTGGTCACCATTTTGAAAAGAAGCATCCATGATAAAGAAATAGTCCTGATTATCAGGACATGGTAGACTAGTCAATTATATTTAAACTCAGTGAAAATAATTTTGAGTGAGTACTCTGCAGCCTTACTCAGAACCACTGACCCTAACGCTATGTACCATGGGCATGTGTGGCTATTAAGACTAAGACTAAACACAGTCACAAACAATCATAAAGCCAACACAGAAAAATATAAGTATTAATAATACAAAACAAAGTAAAATCAGTGGATAGTTCAATACTTCAGCAAAGGAAAAAATCATGTAAGTTTTAAACTCATTCCCCAAGTAATTAAAAATAAACTGTTTAACAAACATGTAACATATATACAGAATTTTAGGATTGCATCTATTGTAATAAGCCAGGTTCATGCTGACACATTTCTTGCATATTCTCAAATTGTAATTTTTTTAAATTGTGTTTTAGATGAAGGTTTACAGACCAGTTTCCCATTAAACAGTCAGTATACATATTGTTTTATGACGTTGGTTAATAACCCCACAACATGTCAACACTCTCCCTTCTTGACCTTGGAAGACTTTTTTTTTTTTGGTGAAACTACACATAGCCAAAGTTCAGATTGTAATCTTGTATGTTAATATAGAACAAGCATATGTAAAAGAATGATTGAACGTTGTTCAAGCCTTTAATTAAACCTTTTTCCACGTAAATCTTTTCCTCGTCCTGTGAAGAAAGAACACTGAGCAGATCGCAGTTCCCCCTTTTCCCCTGCTGCCCGCCTACACTGAGGAGGAGGTGTCAGGGAGAGGTGGGGAGCCTGAAAGCAGAAGTCTTGGCAGCAGAGATTGATATTCTGCTTGAGAAGCTCAGAATAAAAACTCAAATGCTTAAAAAAAGTCTTGTGATTAAAATGTATCCATATATTCTTAGCAGGCATAAAGAACTAGCCCCCATGGTATCTCATAACCATTCAATAACTTGGTTCAACTTCATTTTATATGACTTTACTGGGAGACCGAGCATTCCGGGGCGTCACCAAACAATTCAGTATTATTAAACAGGCTTGTTCTGTCAGAGTTTCTTCAGGATTTGCTGGTTAAGGCGTTACTGCTTTACGGAAGCACTAGTGGTATTCTGCACATTCTGACTACGTGCTTTTATTAGAGGAAATGCAGAAGTCATCCTGAACCCTAGCTGGCCCTGTCTTAGAAAACCACCTCCCCATACAGGCATAGCTTTCTAATGTGGATACATTTCACTCAGAAACAATCAAACAAACAAAAAAACCCTTACCTTTGGAACTGGCCTACACTGATAACAGACAATATTTGATATTTCATCCCCTTTAGAAAGAAAATTTTGCTTAAAAAATACCAAAAAAAGTACCTTCCATTTTAATTTGAGGAACTAATTAATTTAGTCATTAAATTCACTGGGCACTTTAGACATGGCTAATTAAAAACCGACGCTTTCTTCCTGAGTTGAAAGACAAAGTTTGGAGCTGGGAGAAGTTCTTTTGTTTAACATTTCTAAGCTACTGGGGTTAAGGAGCCCTGGTGGTGCCACTGTTAAGCATTAGGCTGCTACTCAAAAGGCCGTCAGTTCGAATCTACGAGCCTCTCCTTGGAAACCCTATGTTATACTCAGTCCCAAAGGGTTGCTATAAGTCAGGATCGACTCAGTGGCAATGGGTTTGGTTTTGGTTTTTGGTTTGGGGTTAAGCAGTCCTCAGGAATTTCTCACAGATCACCCAATCAACTTCCCCAAAGGCAATGTTCCAAACTTTTCCCCTTATTATGCAACCTATAACATCCATTGATTCTTTTAGCGTATCACTTTTTCAAATTGCCAATATTTGCCAATTTAACATTTTTCATGTGTACAATTTAGTGACATCAATTACATTAATCACGTTGTAGCACATCACTTTAACTCCTATTTTATTGTGAAAAGTTCCTATTTCTCTACCTATCCTTTCTGCTTTTCCTTTGGCCTCAGAGGAATAAGCATCTTTCTTTTCTAAATCTCCATCCTCCCCTCCAGTCTAGAACTTTACTTATCACCACCACCAGGCTTTTTTCCACTAGAATCTTCAGTCTCTTCTTACCTTTAATGTTTTTCTTCTTTTCTGGCTTTGACTGTACCTCTGTGCTATCCTGAAAAGATTTCTCTTGAACTTGCTGCAGCCTCTTTACCCTAAGAGCTGAAGTTCTGAAGCAAGTGATCTATAATTATAACTGTTTCCGCACCACACACAATTTCCTTAATCTCATTCACCTGGCTTCTACCCTCCACGATCCACTCACCCGGCATCCTAATCCTTAAGGTCTGACTAGTTGTACTTATGTCTAGGTCTTTCTTGCCTTCAAATGGAAGTTGTATTGAATCACTGGTCTGTGTGTTAGTATCATCTTGTCCTATGATGGGGGTGGATGAAGTTAACTGTAGCCTAGTTCCACCCAGGTGAGGAGCCCAGGCATCCATCCAGAATTTTCTTCCAAAGGATCTAACAATTTCTGATGGGCCTTTACTTTTCCTGCATTGCATACAATACTGTTGATTACTTTTACGTCCCTAGCTTTTATAACGTTGCATGCCCTGTTTCTTCTATTTCTCTTACTACTCCTCTGTTTATTTTACTGGCATATCTTTCTTTTCTTGTTCTGAAACAGCAGATCTCAGAATGTGGTTTCCTGACTAGTAACATCAGCATCACCTGGGAGTTGCTAGAAATGCAAATCAGAAACACAGGGACTGGAGCCTAGCAATCAGTATTTTAACAAGCCCTCCAGGTGATTTGGATACATGCTAAATTTGATGATCACTTCTCTAAAATAAAAAGAGCCCTAGTGGTGCAGTGGTTAAGCACTCGGCTGCTAACCTAAAGGTCAGTGGTTCGAACCCACCAGCTGCTCTATGGGAGAAAGACATGGCAGTCTGCTTCCGTAAAGCTTTACAACCTTGGAAAGCCTATGGGGCAGTTCTACTCTGTCATACAGGGTCACTATGAGTTGGAATCGACTTAACAGTAATGAGTTTCTCTACAATAAAGGGTATTCCCCAAGGTAAACGCCATAGAATCCTATTCTCTTTATAAGGTCTTTCTTGTGGAGAATCTATTTCCATAGTTTCAATTACCACCTCCATGTTGATAAGTGCCCAAACTTACTGTACCCCCAACACCCTATTGGCCTTGATTTGTTGATTCAAACTTAAAGCCTGAAAGAATGTACTCATAATCTCCTCTCAAAAGTGCCTTCTGGAAGCTCTTTGATGTCTAGAACCACACTTATTCATCACTGGATCTCAGGACCTAGCATGATGCCTGGCAGATAGCTGCTAGCCAATAAATATCTCAGTATATATGTAAATATACATATATTACTACTCTCCACTGCTACTTCACTAAATCGAGTACATATCCAACCATTCCTGTTTTATTGTAAAACCCTTGTGACCACCTTCCTGATTCCAGTCCTTCCCCGCCTGCTTCTCCAATTCATTCTGCTAATATTTTTCAGGTTATTTTTTCCTAAAGTGTTTACATTCATTACGTTGTTCTATTTCTTGAAATTATCCATTACTGTTCATTTCCTACAGGAATTATACATCTCCTCCTCTCACTATTTCTTATTTCCCTGCTACAAAATGATGTAGAATTTCTGTATTCTATTCACCAAATGTACATCTAGTTCCTGATACTGTGCTTACTAAATAGTTTGGGATAAATAAATGAATGAAGAAGGGCACTTTATCCACTGAATTAGGAGGAAAGGAGAAAAGAATGGTGTAAGTGAAAGTTAAGTTTGCAGGTTTAATGGCAAGACGCTAAAGGAGTTCATGTCTTCAGATTGCTCTAATAATGAGAAAGTAGTCATCTGCCAAGAGAAAAGGAGGTTATCAGGTCAGAAATTTTAAGAAAGCAGAAAAGCTTTAAAATACGTATTAGGAAGAACGGAAGAGATAATTGATTACAGAAATGCAGAAAATTTTCGAGGAACTGTTGATGGTTTAGTTAAGTCTTAGGGGCTATGACAGCATTGCTCTATCTGTATCACAGATAACAGGGACTGTACAACAGAGAGGGATTACAGGCTCTCCTACTGGTTTACAGCCTATGTACTACACTTGAAATGGAGTACCCGCTAAGCTTCCAGCATTAAAATATAACCTAAGTAGTAAGCACTGCCTGTACCTATCAACCAATCTGTATCTCTGTGGTTTTCCCAGGTTAATTTTAATTGCTGTCCAAACCAACATCATTAACATTGGTCTCTGAATACTGTCCAGACTGTCTTAGAGGTATCCAGATCTCAGCACACAAAATCATAGAGATAAAATAGACACAAAAATTAATCTCACATGTTGACATTTGATGGGAAATGTGTCAGCAGGCAGGGTTGTTGCTGGGGAAAGCAGACTGGAAAATCTGAAAGGTACTGAATGGGTCTTGATAAATCTGCATCCATAAGACCCTTATCCTGCAAAATCCTTTCTAATCCTTACTCCCTTAAATTAATCTCCACTGACTGTGTACAGTACTTTGTGTCTCTCTTGATTTTTTAAAAAATATAATTTATTTTTGTTGTCATTGTTGAGAATATACATAGCAGAACATACACCAATTCAACAATTTCTACATGTACAATTCAGTGACACTGATCACATTCTTAGAATTGTACAGGCCATTCTCATCCTCCTTTTCTTAGTTGTTCCTCCCTCATTAACATAAACTCACTGGCCCCTAAGTTTCCTATCTAATCTTTCCAGTTGCTGTTGTCAATTTAATCCCATATAGGTAGATTGTGAAAAAGCACAATGCCCAAGACATTCTTTACTAGTTAAGCTAAACTACTGTTCGGTTTTAAGAAGACTTCAGAGAATATCTTTGGTTTAAGATTTAAAGATTATCTCAGGGCAAGAGTCTCGCTTTTAATCATACATCATTTTCTACATTGAATTAGAGTATTGTTATTTATAGGAAGGGCTCATATTGAGAACATTTAACAGCTGGTGTGGCATGTATGCCAGCCAATCAGAACAGGTACTTGCCAGAAACAAATGCTGTGGTATGCACTGCCTCACCATCAGCCCTTTTGTTCAAATATCTCGTTCCTCTGCATTGGACAGTTAACATTTTGAAGGTAGAAGGGCTGATAGTGCTTTTATTGTATGTCCCCACAGGAGTGTTATAAATGAAGTAGATAATCAAAAACTATTTTTTAAAATAAATGAAATAATTCAGTGATGATGGAATCCCTTTTTCCATGTGTATACTTTAGTGAACTGTGCAGGAAAGGACACGGGCTGGTAAAATAATGTGGTTAGGTACTTCATTCATTCATTTATTTCTTCATTTAAAAAACACTCAGTTTCTAGAAACTGGGAAATAGAAATATGAATAGGACACAGTTACTTTCCTCAAGGAGCTCATAAACCAGGATGGAAAGAATGATAAAAAGAGTCTTAAAATGGAACCTAATGATCATTAAAACAACTTTTTTAAAAGAGTATGCCAGTGCTTTAGGAAGAATAAAAAGGTAGAGGCAGACTGAGGGTGAGGGAAAGCTTCTTGGAGACAGTGAAAGCTGAGCCCAGCCTTGTTGAATGACTAGGAGAAGAGAGAGGTAGTGGGGAATTCTAGGCAGAGGAGGTAACAGGAAGCAACTTGGAGATACAGGCACAGAGTCTTGATCAGCACTGCTGAAAGAGCGAATGGAGGGGGAGGACATACTGAACACTGAAGCTGGAGAAACAGAGGCTCATGAAGGTCCACAGGCACTGTGTTAAAGAAGTTTGGGCCTTGCATTGGTAGCAGTGAAATCCTTTGAAGAGTTGTAATCAGGGAAATACCATGATTGGATTTGGTATCTTCCCATTTTTCTTGTTAATGCTTGCTGTTTGTTTAACAATTATATTACACGATATTCTTGTGGTTGAAAAGATGTTATTTTCTATAATAAGGCATACTTTTTTTCCTTCACACATTTTTTCCCTTTACTGTATTCACTTATCACCTATTACCACTCACTTTGGGGAAACATTTTTTCCCTCAGTCCTTCAGGCATGATTCAGTTTGATCTATTAGCTTTTCCTTGCTCCCCCTGTGCCCCAGTTTTCCACATTTTATTCGTAAAACCAAACTTTGAAAAATAAAATACAACATCAAGAGGCATTTGTAATCTGCTGAGAATCTAAAGAGCTAACCCTAAATCCATAAATTCATTTGTAGGCTATTATAATTCACCAAAGACTTCAAATGGGCATTTTCTGCAGATGTCTGGCTTCACTATCTCACTTGATCACACTTATGGGGCTCTTTGAAACAGAGGTAATTGGAAAATCTGGATTTGACTTGGGTCCTAGGAAAGAGTGAGAGTTATATAATTGGCATAATTACACAGGGATCTCTTTTTGCAACGACATCTTGCTCACCAGGAAACAACAAAGGGCTTACTCGCTATGGCTCAGATTTATGAAGAGTCTAACCAATATTTCCAGCATTTATTGCATGATTTCAGACATGCCAAAGAAGCTGTTTCAAACCTTTGAATAATAGACGTTTCCTTATTAGGTCATTGTGACAGGTGCTAATATCATCAATAACACAGAAATTGAACTGAAGTACCTTTGCTTTGTTATAAAATCTATTTCACTGGGACTAAAGATCTTTAATATCAAGTCCTTTAATCTTTCCAACAATCTATTCTTCTTGCATATACACCTGTACAAAGCTTACAGCATGTGCCTTTGGCTTTAATCTCATAGTCTCACTCAAGTGAGTTTAATTTGCACAAAGGAATCTTGCTATATATTTGAACCTCTTTAAGGATAACTTAAAAGGCACATATTTTACTTGATAAAATAATAAAGAGACTTTTGGAGGAAATCACTTAAACTCACTGGGTCTGTTTTGTAATATACAAAATGAATATAATAATATATTCCATGATCACAGTATGATGTAGTGTAAAAATTACTGGTTCAAACTTGGTTCTATAATTTAAAAGCTGTGTGATCTTGTGCCAAGTTATTTAGCTTCTCTGAGCTAAAAGCAGTTAAAGAAGAATAATAATTACCCCATAATATTACAGTGAGAATTACTTATGATAATATATGAAAAGGAGTCACACAATGTAAGCATAGTATGTTAAAATATCTATTCCCTTTGCCTTTCCTCTCAAGATTTCAGTGAGTCAAATGTTATGATAATTGTTTATAAACTGGAAATCACACACACACACACACACTTTAGGTATTATTAATGTATAAAGTATGATAAAACAGTAGAGTATAAAATAAGTTATAAAACTCAAAATGTATTTATTATATTGTATTTTATTTCTCAAACTCTCTAAAAATGTTGTCATTCATTATTACAATCGATTTTATCCCATGGAAGGAAATGAAATAAGTCACAAGTCCGGGTCCTAACTCTTTAATCTTAGTGGACTCTCTCTTGCTAGTTACTCTACACTTTGCTTAAGTTGTGAGTTCTTTAATTTGTTAAGAGTCTCTATCAGTCTTCCCCCTGTGTGTCTGTCAGTTTGTCATACTGTGGGGGCTTGCGTGTTGTTGTGATACTGGAAGCTATGCTACTGGTATACGGATACCAGCAGAGTCACTCATGGCAGACAGGTTTCAGCTGAGCTTCCAGACCAAGACAGACGAGGAAGAGGGACCTGGCAGTCTACTTCTGAAAAGAATTAGCCAGTGAAAACCTTACGAATAGCAGCGGAACATTGTCCGACATACTGCCCGAAGATGAGCCCCCCAGGTTGGAAGGCACTCAAAAGATGACTGGGGAACAGCTGCCTCCTCATAGTAGAGTCAACCTTAATGACGTGGATGGACTCAAGCTTTTGGGACCATCATTTGCTGATGTGGCACCCCTCAAAATGAGAAGAAACAGCTACAAACATCCATTAATAATTGGAATGTGGAATGTACAACGTCTGAACCTAGGAAAATTGGAAATTGTCAAAAATGAAACAGAATGCATAAACATCAATATCCTAGGCATCAGTGAGCTGAAATTAGTGAGTTGAAATACCATTCAAAATGGTATAGGCCATTTTTAATCGGACAATCACGTGGTCTACTATGCTGGGAATGACAGCTTGAAGAGGAATGGCATTACATTCATCGTCAAAAAGAACATTTCAAGATCTATCCTGAAGTACAATGCTGTCAGTAATAGGATAATATCTACACACCCACAAAGAAGACCAGTTAATATGACTATTATTCAAATTTATGCACCAACCACTAAGGCCAAAGATGAAGGAATGGAAGATTTTTACCAGCTTCTGCAGTCTGAAATTGATCAAACATGCAGTCAGGATGCTTGATAATTACTGGTGATTGGAATGAGAAAGTTGGAAACAAATAAGAAGGATCAGTAGTTGGAAAATATGGCCTTGGTGATGGAAATGATGCTGGAGATCACATGATAGAATTTTGTAAGACCGATGACTTTTCCTTGCAAATACCTTTTTTCACCAACATAAATGGCGACTATACACATGGATCTCATCAGATGGAATACATAGGAATCAAATCAACTACATCTGTGAAAAGAGACGATGGAAAAGTTCAATATCGTCAGTCAGAACAAGGCCAGGGGCTGACTGCGGAACACACCATCAATGGCTCATATGCAAGTTCAAGTTGAAACTGAAGAAAATTAGAACAAGTCCACGAGAGCCAAAGCATGACCTTGAGTATATTCTACCTGAATTTAGAGACCATCTCAAGAATAGATTTGACCCGTTGAACACTAATGACCACCGAAGACCAGACGAGTTGTGGAATGACATCAAGGACATCATATATGAAGAAAGCAAGAGGTCATTAAAAAAGACAGGAAAGAAAGAAAAGACCAAAATGGATGTCAGAAGAGACTCTGAAACTTGCCCCTGAACGTCGAGTAGCTAAAGCAAATGGAAGAAATGATGAAGTAAAAGAACTCTACAGAAGATTTCAAAGGGCGACTTGAGAAGACGAAGTATTGTAATGACATGTGCAAAGACCTGGAGATAGAAAACCAAAACGAAAGAACATGCTTGGCGTTTCTCAAGCTGAAAAAACTGAAGAAAAAATTCAAGCCTTGAGTTGCAATAGTGAAGGATTCTATGGGGAAAATATTAAACGAGGCAGGAAGCATCAAAAGAAGATGGAAGGAATACACAGAGTCACTGTACCAAAAAGAGTTCGTTGACGTTCAACCATTTCAAGAGGTAGCATATGATCAGGAACTGACACTACTGAAGGAAGGAGTCCAAGCTGCACTGAAGGCACTGTCAAAAAACAAGGCACCAGGAATTGATGGAATATCAATTGAGATGTTTAAACAAACGGATGCAGTGCTGGAAGTGCTCATTCATCTTTGCCAAGAAATTTGGAAGACAGCTACCTGGCCAACCAATTGGAAGAGATCCATATTTATGCCTATTCCCAAGGAAGGTGATCCAAGTGAATGTGTAAATTACTGAACAATACTATTAATAACACACCAGAGTAAAATTTTGCTGAAGATCATTTAAAAGCAGCTGCAGCAATATATTGACAGGGAACTGCCAGAAATTCTGGCCGGATTCAGAAAAGGACGTGGAACCAGAGATATCATTGCTGATACAAACGGATCTTGGCTGAAAGCAGACAAATACCAGAAAGATGTTTACTTGTGTTTTACTGACTATGCAAAGACATACGACTGTGTGGATCATAACAAATTATGGATAACATCGCGAAGAATGGGAGTTCCAGAACACTTAATTGTGCTCATGAGGAACCTGTACATAGATCAAGAGGCAGTTGTTTGGACACAATAAGAGGATACTGCATGGTCTAAAGTCAGGAAAGGTGTGCATCAAGGTTGTATCCTTTCATTATACCTATTCAATCTGTATGCTGAGCAAATTATCTGAGAAGGTGAACTATATGAAGAAGAACAGGGCATCAGGACTGGAGGAAGATCCATCAACAACCTGCATTACACAGATGACACAATACAGAAGATCAAAGACCACAGCCTTCAGTATGGATTACACCTCAATATAAAGAAAACAAAAATCCTCACAACTAGACCAATAAGCAACATCATGATAGACAGAGAAAAGACTGACGTTTTCAAGGATTTCATTTTACTTGGATCCACAATCAACACCCACGGAAGCAGCACTCAAGAAATCAAAAGATGCATTGCATTGGGCAAATCTGCTGCAAAAGACCTCTTTAAAGTGTTGAAAAGCAAAGATGTTACCCTGAAGACTAAGGTGCACCTGACCCAAGCCATGGTATTTTCAATTGCCTCATATGCATGTGAAAGCTGGACAGTGAATAAGGAAGACTGAAGAAGAATTGATGCCTTTGAATTGTGGTGTTGGTGAAGAATATTGAATATACCATGGACTGCCAAAAGAACGTACAAATCTGTCTTGGAAGAAGTACAACCAGAATGCTCTTTAGAAGCAAGGATGGCGAGACTATGTGTAACATACTTTGGACATGTTGTCAGGAGGGATCAGTCCCTGGAGAAGGACATCATGCTTGGTATAGTACAGGGTCAGTGAAGAAGAGGAAGGCTTTCAACGAGATGGACGGACACAGTGACTGCAACAATGAGCTCAAGCATAACAACGATTGTGGGCAGGGCGCAGGACCGGGCAGTGTTTCTTTCTGTTGTACACAGGGTCGCTGTGAGTCGGAACAGTCTTGACGGTACCTAACAACATCAACAACATCAGTCTTCCACATAAGCATAATAAGAAGTTTATTTAATAATGTCTATACACTTGGAACTGTGCTGGCTTTTACAGCACAATTTCAAATGTATAGGGAGTATAAATAGATCTCAACAATTGACACAACTAGCTCATGTATTTTGGAGATGCAGGTTCAATAATTTGGGGATGTGAGTGTATTCAGACAGCTTCTGGCAGACAGAGATTTAATGAGGATTTGGTTTAATCACTGCTACAGAACCTTCCTCACTTTCCAAAGGATAAACAAGTATATTGGAGAAGATTAGAGAAACAGACACACAATAATACCTATGATAAAATCAGTAGTGTGATAAGAGCTGTAAGTGTTTTAAGGGAAAGAGGAGAAAGGAAAAAAAAGTTTTGATAAGTGAAGTCGGGTAATTCCTGTCATACTATCAAGAATAAATTTGCATGTTGGTTTTAACTGCCGTGAGTTTACACTCTGGATAGGGGCAAGACAATGAGTAATACAGACCTAAGAAGAAAGATAGTCTATTAAAATAAGAGGTTCTTAGCTAACCCAGTTGTTATTAAGGCATACTGCTCTCTTGTTTTGCGCAGTCATATCTTGCAGCTATCTTAGAGTTTTTCTGCCTAGAGTGGGAACCAAGCAGGAATATACCTCTCTTTTTAACACTCTTCAGTTGGTGTTATAGATTGAATTGTGCACCCCAAAAATTATGTGTCAACTTGACATAATTACACAGGGATCTCTTTTTGCAATGACATCTTGCTCACCATGAAACAACAAAGGGTTTACTTGCTATGGCTCAGATTTATGAAGAGTCTAACCAATATTTCCAGCATTTAGTGTATGATTTCAGACATGCCAAAGAAGATGTTAGGCTAGGCCACAAGTACCAAACCGGTATTGTGTGGTTGTCCACCATTTTGTGATCTAATGTAATTTTCCTATGTATTATATAAATCCTATCTGTATGACGTTAATGAGATGGGATTAGTGACAGTTATATTAATGAGGCAAGACTCAATCTACAAGATTAGGTTGTGTCTTAAGTCAGTCTCTCTGGAGATATAAAAGAGAGAAGCAAGCAGAGAGACATGAGCCTTCGTACCACCAAGAAAGCAGCTCTGGGAGCAGAACTCGTCATTTGAACCTGGGGTTCCTGCATGGAGAAGCTCTGAGATCAAGGGAAGATTGATGACAAGGACTTTCCTCCAGAGCTGACAGAGACAGAAAGCCTTCCCCTGGAGCTGGTGCCCTGAATTCGGACTTCTAGCCTACTAGACTGTGAGAGAATAAACTTCTGTTTGTTAAAGCCACCCACTTGTGGTATTTCTGTTATAGCAGCACTAGATAACTAAGATACACGGAGAAGTCTAGACTCTCAAAAAATATTTGTTGACTGAACCAATAAACAAAACAGGGTCATTGCTGTTAATTTCTTATTGAAAAAGATATTTTCAAACTTTTCTGTTTCCTATAACTGCAGTGTCTAACATCTTATTTCAGGTTCATATTTCAGGCATTTAAAATGTGCGTAGATTAAAAATGTTAAGATGTAAACCCCTCTCATTAAAATTGTGAGAAGTATGTTCACCTGCATCCTGGTGGTCTTCCAAATTTATTTCACCTCCTCCTTCTACATTTGCCATGATCTTCTGACATAAGAAATGAAAAAAAAAAAAAAAAAAAACCCTACGGGTAATGATTTTAAAGGTAGAAGTATAGAAGTATATTTATAAAAGTGCTAACTCAAGCTCCTAAATTTCTCATCCTAAAATACGCATATGGGGTACTACTTATTATTTGTATAGTGTAAATTTCTTTCCGATCTACTCTTCAGTTTTTGGGTTGTAGAACTTGAAGGGCTAATTTATCAAGGAAAAGTTAAGCTGCCTATAGTTTTACTGGAGGTGAGTTTTTACTTCATTCCTACAGGGGTCGGCAGAGGGCAGCTAAAGCAGAGGATCACTCAGTGGGTGACCAACTCAGTCGTGCTGTCCGGTTAGCAGCAATAAAAATAAGTCTAAAACAAATCCTCAGGAAAACAATCTAAACAGAAAGGTACAAAAGTACTAAGTTTTCTCACACTGGGCATTAATTAGAACTTATTTTTAACTGTAACACATGTTGTTAAAATTTAAATTTATTTAAATATTTCAAGCAATGACATCAATAATTATGGCCACTGACATGTATTTTGTATGATCGAGATGGTCATATGTGCATTTCAATAAAACTAAAAGTTGCTGTATTAGAAAAAGTCTAACACCTTTCCTGAATATTGTACCAAATGAGATATGCCAACATAAATTTGAAAAGGATTTGTTAAGTTTTTCAGCTGGCACAAATACAAAAATGAGAGAAATCAAAATATCTACTGATATGGCGTAAACACACGAACATTATTATTATTATTAATATTATGTTTGTGTCTTTGCACTTAGTGGCTGTCTTTGCATTTCGATAGTGGTTGCCGAAGTCTTAATTCAATCAGTTAATTTTAATGTGTAAACTTGGTATATAACTCTTGCATTATCAAGTCTTCACACCTGACCAAATTAAAAATGCTCTTTAAATTCCAAGTAATTACTTTCCTGTGTCTCAAATTATTGCTAACCATAAAGCTATGCAATCTTTTTCCTGCTCCTCTCTTCTAAGTTATCTTCTTTCGCTGTTTATTGACCTTGAGAAGCATGAAGAATCTTTATGGCTACAAATAACAAATAAAAAAAATATGTCCACTGAATTTAAAAATGTTGTTTAACTTAGGCAATATTCCTTCAAATATGCATTTGGGAAATATAGTAAGCTAATTCAATAAAAACAACTCTTCCCCTTTTTTCAGTATCAATTTTGAGAAGATTCATTACCGTCAGTTAGCATTTCTTCATCACTTGAATCAGTTATACCTCAGGGAACTTCCCAGAGCTAGGTTAAGGCTCTGCATCTAAGAATTAAAATAATTTGAATCTACACTTTTGAGAGTGAGAAAAAACTCTGTCCTTTGGTGACAACATAGCTCATTACCAAATGAGGCAATGAATGTGGCCAAATATGACAAACTGGACCCTGCTCTATGAATGCAGGAGGTAGTTATTACTGAAACCTTGGCATTGAAATATCTTGCCACCCGTTAGTGTTAACATTCTCTGATCATCAAATAAAGAAGTGCATATCCACAGCACATACGCTTTAATTAAAAACAATGAAAAGATAATATGGAATGTACTTCAATGAATTTTGGAGTTATAATTTGTTGCATGCAGCTTATTCTTTACCCTGATTAAAATCCAAGCACAGGATATTTGCTGCAAGACTTGTAAATACAGGAAACAATAAAACACATCTCCTAGCTTTTAAATAAACAGTTCACGTGGTTTTCAGGGCTAGCAAAATCTGCTAACGGTAACTTTTGAAGGTGAACAAGTTGAATCTAGGAATAAATAATTGCCTCCAACATAGTAGTTGCTAAGAAATGTTCAGTTATTGTTTCTCTGGTTCAGGAAGTATCCTCATATATTCCAGACCATTGTGCAATATTTGTAAAAGAGCAGAAATACAAACCCTGATTTTTGGCAAGAAACACAAAATAGGAGAGAAGCAGGGAGTCAAGGAACACTTGGGGTCCTATTTTCTCCAGTAGTTGCCAAAAAATTTAGTAAGACTTCCCAGATCATTGATTTTGATCACCGTTGATTTATTCAGTGGCTGCCTTTTGTAACATTCGTATCCTGCGTGTAGATGTGACTGCTGAAAGTTTTGGAATTCAGTTGACAAATACAACTGGGATTCTCTCAGACCTGTCAGGGACACTGTGTAGTTGCGGCTTGTCTCAGCTTTACTGTAAAAATATTCAGGGTCTCATAAAAGGAACTGTGGTTAGAACTAAAGGAGGAGAAAAGTAAATTTAAAATTATACTCAGTAGAGAAGTACCTGTGAACAAAGGGCAAGGAAGCAGGATCAGTCTAAAAAATGTGTGTGTGTAGGAGTGTGTATGTATATGTGTGTGTACATACACACCCAATGCCCTCGAGTTGAATTACAACTCATAGTGACCCTATAGGACAGAGTAGAACTGCCCCATAGGGATTCCAAGGCTGTACTCTTTACAGAAGCAGACTGCCACATCTTTCTCCTCCTGAGTGGCTGGTGGATTTGAACTTCTGACCTTTCCAGTTAGCAGCCAAGCACTTAACCACTGCACTACCAGGGCTCCTTGGATATGCATACATATATAAACCTCCTCCTCACTTATCAACTATCTCACTATCCGGAATTTCGCATTTATGACTATAGTAAAAAATCTACTACTGACTATTTTGTGCATTAACGATGTACGTCTGGCAGTAACAAACGCCAAGGTGGGAAGTGAGAGTAACACTGGCTGTGATGGTTAAAGTATGTGCCAACTTGGCTGGGTCATGATTCTCAGTGGTTTGGCAGTTATGTAATGATGTAATTTGGCAGTTATGTAATGACGTAACTTGGCAGTTATGTAATAAAGTAATTTGACAGTTATAGAATGATGTGGTCGTCATCCATTTTGTGATCTGACATGATCATCCTCCATGTTTACATAACACCAATTTCACATAACAACCTGGTCTTTGGAACCTAACCATGTTGATAAGTGAGGAGAGGGTGTATGCTAGTTAAACATATAGTAAACTTTTTTTAAATTTATATATCTGTTTTCAGGTAAATATATATAATCCCATTGCTGTAGAGTAAATTCTGAATCATAGTGACCCTACATGACAGAGTAGAACTGCCCCATAGGATTTCCAAGGAACGGCTGGTGGATTTGAACTGCCAACCTTTTGGTTAGCAGCCTGAACTCTTAACCACTGCACCACCAGTTCTCCCAAATATATATAGAAAACATGAATATATATGTGTGTATGTGTGTGTGTGTGTGTATGTGTATGTGTATAAGAAGCCCTGATGGTACAGTGGTTTAGCAGTAGGCTGCTAACCAAAAGGTCGGCAGTTTGAATCCCAGGCTGCTCCATGGGAGAAAGATGTGGCAGTCTGCTCCCGTAAAGATTACAGCCTTGGAAATTCTACAGGGCAGTTCTACTCTGTCCTGTTGGGTCGCTAGGCATCAGAAACGACTCAGCAGCAATAGGTTTGGTTTTTGGATGTGGGTTTGATAAGGGCACAGCTGCAAGTCAAAGAAAACTCTCCATTTGACTGTATTTAGTTTTACCACTACATAAAAGAAAAGAAGGATATCCTAAAGGCTGCAGGCAGTTCAGAGAAGTATTACTGGAAAAGGAAACAGAAAGAGTAAAGTATCCTACTGTATCATAAGACAGAAAGAAACATGCCGTTGTTATTTTTTTTTAAATACAGGTAATAGCAAGGAGCCCTGGTGGTGCAGTGGTTAAGCCCTTGGCTGCTAACCAAAAGGTCGATGGTTCAAACTCACCAACTGCTCCGTGGAAGAAAGATGTGGCAGGCTGCTTCCGTAAAGATTATAGCCTTCAAAACACTATGGGGTAGTTCTACTCTGTCCTATAGAGTCGCTATGAGTAGGAATTGACTTGAAGGCAGTGGGTTGGTTGTTGGTTATATATATGAAAAAGTACTCTTCATTCATTGGCTTCTATCCCTCACAGCTTGAAATAAAACAAGCTGAAAGGCAACTAAAAAGATGAAATCATTGTTAAGGACAGGCACACAGGAAAGTGGTTTTATTTTTAATGTTTTGAAGTCACAAGAGCTGTTATTTCTGCAACTGTACTGCTTGGCGATTTCTTCTTCCTTCTTCCGTGTTTGTCTTTCATGCCTTGTAAGCAAGGACATTTATATTGCTGTCTGCATAGCCCCTCCATAATAATCTCTCCCATTTCTACTTTCTCTGGGCAGCTTCTCTGCATACAAAGACCATAAATTGTAACTACTGCCATTAAATGATTGTGTGGGCAGCCCTATTGGATACATTTTTAAAACTGTCAAGTGTTAGGGCAAATTATAGGGGCAATTAAAGGGTGACTTCTCACACATGGGTACAATTTCAAGTGCCCCCTAATGCCAAGAGGACTGTGCCTCTGCAGTTTCATCCTAAATCAGTAGCGCTTGGGCAGGTCAAGGAGCCCTGCTGGTACAGGGGTTAAAGTGCTCAGCTGCTAACCAAGAGAAGAAAGATATGGCAGTCTGCTTCCACAAAGATTACAGCCTTGGAAACCCTATGGGGCAGTTCTACTCTGTCTTACAGGGTCACTATGAGTCGGAATAGACTCAACGCAACTTTTTTTTGTGTGTGGAGGAGGGTGCAGCTTAGTGGCCTTAATCAGCAAAGAAGTATTGAGAGTCATTTGACAAACATAAAGAAGGGCCACAGAGATAAGTATTTAATCCTGGAGGACAAATAATAAATAAGAGCTGCCATGTGTGGAGTGTCTACTATGTGCCAGGAACCTATAAGCTAGCCCCTCTCGATATGCTATTATCTTCCTTAAACTGGAAAACCACACTTGGTATTATTAGTCTCAACTTACAGAAAAAGTTCTAAGACTCAGAGAATGTCTGTGTGTATGGACATCTAATAAGAATCATATCCAAGAAGTGAACCTGGTCTGATACGTAAACTTGTACTCTTTCTAATCTGCCATGCTGACAAATAAGAAAATGATTACAATCTGTTATGAGATATAAGTCTTTTCTCTCCAAGAGTTCATGTTTCAATTCGTTCTTGACAAAAGAGCTGACCCTACTTGTGTGGCTGCAGGAGTTCTCAGGAGCACGAGCCGACAAGCCTGGGAAGTCCCACCAGCCTGGTCGTCTAGCAGCAGCTAATGGGAGACCAGTTCTCTCCAATATACCTGTCAGCAGCAATCGCTTAGGACGTATGAGTCCAGGATAGCAACTGCAGGTGGAGTTTCAGGTAGAGAAGCCACTGCCATCCATATACCTTAGACAAATGGGAACAAAGGGTCATGATGAGTCGGAATCGACTCAGCAGCAATTTTTTTTTTTTATGGGAACATCAATTTGGGGGAATAAATTAAATACATAGGTAAAAAATAAAGTTTTTACCTATCAATATGCGATTTCACTTTCTTCTCATTGTTATTTGCACTTACTATGTACACAATTACTTCTTACTGAACACATCAGTAAAAAAAACCTTGAATGCAAACAAAATTTCAGGTTAAAGATAGTTTCAAGTTTTACCACTATTATAACGTGCAATGCTCTTCCACTAGACTATATACATATTTGTCAGAAACAGCAATACTCACTGATAAAGCTTGTTAAACATAGCCAGGGCATCCTTTTCTCTGACCCCAAGCCACCAAAATCAAACAGGCAAAACTAAAAAGGCCAACACACCCACCACTACTCAGCAGCAGAATTAAGCCCCTGTTCATGAAAGATTTGGAGAGACAGCAATATCATAAAACACATCCAAACTCAACAACACTTAGTCTTTTTGACATTAACTCCTGCAAAATGTGCTGGGTGAGCAGAACCACAGGAAGGATTGCTGTACACAAAAGTCTTTGAAAAATAACAGGGCCCTTTGCGATAGAAACAAAGGCCCCATTGGTCCAGGAAAATAAAAGGGCTCAGCTGCTAGAAAGAGAGGAAAAACCTTTTCTTCCTTCTCCTTCCCTTCAAAGGAAACAAAGAAATGTAGTGAAGTAGAAATCATTTTGCATTATCTTCTGACTTCTGAGCAAAAGCAGAAGTATCTTTTAACATTGAAATGATGGTCCTTGTTGAAATAATGCTTTAGAAAATGACAAAGTAGAATAACGAGTTGAAAACGACATCAGAAACATGTTTTTAGGGAGTGAGTGGCAGATAGTAGGCTGCCCAATGTGATTTTAAAAAACACACTTAGGAGTTAAAGATAGTTTATTGGACAATTAGTTTTTCAAGAGTGCTGGCCAAAACATTACCTGAAGTCCCCGAAGGGCAATAAACAAGGGGAAACTCGATGACGTGGAAGCAAGAGCTGTTATTTGAAGAGGCAGTTTTTTCATCTTTAAAATAAATTTTCTTTGAGAATTAAAGGACGTAATGGATGTAATCAGTGGGAACGCAATAGAAACAGTGGTCTCTAATCTTTCTCTTTTCTTAAATTACTACCAGTTCAATCTTCAGATATCCATGGTCTTTGGAGGGCAAAACACTAGATCAATGAGTTAGTTTATCACTGTGGAGTCTGCTGAAACTAAGTAAAATGTTTCAAAATACCAGAGCATCAAGAAAAAGGATGTCCTCCTAAATGTAGCATTCAGTCAGTCACTTCCTCAACATTTTTCTAAAACTTATTAACTGTTAATGCTTTCCTACCTCATCATATGTAAAGGTCCCTGGATCATTATGCTGCTATTGGGTAAAAACAGGAATAAAGGCAAACACTGAGCAATCATTGCTTCATTTCATATTCATGACAAAATAATAAATAAGATAGGTTCTCTTATTTCCATGTTATAAAAGAGAAAACTGAGGCTTAACAACATTTAAGGACTTCATCTAAATTTACATAACCAGTATGTAGAAAAGCTAGGATCTGAAACCATGTCAACCTACTTCAATAGCTCATACTTTAAACAATGCGATAGCACATGCTTTTCTACAAAGGGAAGAAATCTAGAGATCCCAGGCATTGAAAAAAAAAAGTTGTATCTCTAGGTGTCTCACATGATAAAAATGTATCAAACTCTCTGAACCCTAGTTAATACTCTTAGAAAAACACACATCTAAGTAAAGGTCTTTGCTCATCATTAGCACAGATTGAAGGCCAACAGAGAAAGATTTGGCCTTTCCAGTCTAGCAGAATCACAAGCAAATAATCAAGGACCGTTCAATTGATCTGTTTGTCATTCACATACATGGCCTTTTAGTTGTAGGCTGACTAGTGGATTGGTTGGTGGTTGCAAGTTAAGCTTCTATGGGTAAAGCTTCTTTACACATATTTGATTAGTGCGTATATGCTGGTTACCTAGGACATGTATCATCCCTGTGCTCATCATTCTTTGGATTGTTCATTTTCTCTTCTTAATTGATGGTGAAGACAAAAGTAGGAGCCATCATAGTCTTTAATAATGAAAATACCATGATCAAAACTAAAGAGGAGAGAAACACCTTTTGGGATAAATGATTAATGATGTTGCCAGTTGTTAACTCTTACCCTTGTTCTTATCAGTCAGCCAGCATTTAACTTTGTGTACTAATTAACAAAAGCTGAAGATCGCTATGGACACTCGAGAATGAAGTTAAGTTATATTCTTTCAGGGCCATCCAAAATGATAAGGGCGTTTATCTCTTAAATAACATACCCCCCAAAAGTCCACTGCTGTCGAGTCGATTCCAGCTCATAGTGATCCTATAGGGCAGAGTGGAACTGCCCCATAGAATTTCTAAGGCTGTTAATCTTTATAGAAGCAGACAGCCACATCGTTCTTCCTCAGAGTGGCTGGTGGATTCAAACTGTCCACCCTTCAGTTAGCAGCTGAACGCTTAACCACTGTACCACCCATGGCTCCTTAAATACCATAAAGATCTATGAAATAAATGTAGTCCATTCAAATCCCAGAGTTATTTTCAAATAAAATGCTTTTAGATTTGATTTTGATGATAAAAGTTAGAAATGAGTGTCCAGAAGGATAACTGACTGCAAATAATTTACCAGTAAAGAGCCCTGGTTGCACAATGATTAAGCACTTGGCAACTAACCACAAGGTCTACAGTTGTAAGCCACCAGCTTCTCCATGGGAGAAAAGACCCAGTGATCTGCTCCCATAAAGATTACAGCTTAGGAAACTGTATGGGGTGGTTCTACTCTGTCCTATAGGGTCGCTATGAGTTGGAATTGACTTGACAGCACATAACAATAATCCACCAAAAAACCAAATCCAATCACCTAGTAACTAAAACCTGAAGTTTGTAATTAATTTCTACACAGAAAGTAAAGCTTATGTATTCTTTTAATTATTAGTATTTTTGACTTACTTGTTTAGATCAACAGGATCACTCATCACTGTATCCCAGAAAGAGTGAATGAAAAGAGTAAGACCTCATTGTAAAACTGAACTATAAACCAGATTACAGCAACAATGAAAAACTCCCATCTTCACTTCCTTTATTTTAAATTCTAATTATGAGAAATTAATACCGCAAATGAGTATTTGAGTCAAATCATAGTTACACTAGGAGAGAATCATGATTTGTTTGTATATATTGATGATGTCTTTCCTTCATGTGACTATATTCAGGAACTTACACTCATCAGAATTGAGTTATTAATAAAAATTTTGTTTTAGGCTTGCTCATTGTAGGTTCCAGGAAAGAAAACTACAACAAAACAAAAACCAACCTGGTCTTTCTATTACATTCATCTCAAAGTGAAACTGCAACACTGATCTTCCAACCATGAAATACATTTTTTTGAAGAGTAATGGGCGTGACTTTTATTTTTTTTATACCCTTTAGAGAGACCAATAAAGAAATGTAAACACATGCATCTTAGTCATCTAGTGCTGCTGTAACAGAAATACCACAAGTGGCTTTAACAAAGAGAAATTTATTCTCTCATATCTAGGAGGCTAGAAGTCTGCATTCAGGGCACCAGCTCCAGGGGTAGTCTTTCTCTCTGTCAGCTCTGCAGGAAGATTCTTGTCATCAATCTTCCCCTGGTCCAGGAGCTTCTCAGCACAGGGACCCTGGGTCCAAGGGACTTGCTTGCTCCTAGCAGTTCTTTCTTGGTGGTAGGAAGTCCCCATGTCTCTCTACTCGCTTCTCTCTTTTATGTCTCAAAAGAGACTGACCCAAGATACAACCTAATCTTGTAGATTCAGTCCTGCCTTATTAACATAACTGCCTCTAATCCTTCCTCATTAACATCATAGAAGCAGGATTTACAACACATAGGAAAATCACATCAGATCAAAAAATGGTGGACAATCACACAAGACAGGGAATCGTGGCCTAGCCAAGTTGACACATCTTTTTGGGAGACACAATTCATCCATAACAACATGTCATGAAAAAGTTGGCTGGATAAATTTTAAGATTTGACCACTTGAAAGATCAATTCTCTATAAAAGTCATATGATTGAAATGTGTCTATTTATTCCTACCCACCCACCTGCCTGCTTTCCTCCCTATCTAGGCCTTTGCTCATGCAAATTGTTTTATCTCGAGTGCCCATCTCCTAACTATTTCCTGCCCACTGGGAAACATCCACTGTTCTTTCAAGGCTTAGTTAAAGCTTTACTTTTTCCGCAGGTAGCAATAACTGTTCCCTCTTTTGTGTCCCTACTATTCCTTGTATGACATTTTTCCTTCATAATACTCAAAATGCTCAACTGACCTAGTTTATGTACATGTCTACTCTCCCCATAGGGAGTGAGCCTCTTGAAGAGCAAAGACTTCTTCTCATTTATCTTTGTAGCTCCATCAACTTTATACACTATCTACCATATAATAAGCCCTAGATGATTAAATAAATGAATGAATGAATAAATGAACTTAAAAAAATTTAAAGTATCATGAAGTAAGTAACTGTCTAAGTCAGGATGTAGACTCTCCCCTAACTCCTTTATAAAGGTATTATGCAGTATATTTACACTTATTTTTTCTTTCAAATTAATACTGTCTTTGCAGGATAAAAACCAGCATTACTATTGGAATTATAGGATCTGCTGGAAACTAAATAAAATGCTTCAAAAAACTGACCACCAAGAAATAAATAATTCCTTCCCTATCCTCAGATTTACACTCAATTTCTATCCAAATCTTAATATAAAAAAGATCAGTGTTCAACTAGCAACTGAGTGCTTACCATCTAGAACTAAATGACACATAAATTATGTTTCCTTGTCCTAATGAAGTTTATACACTTTTTTGGAGATGAGAAGAAAAATCTCAAAAGTAACTAATGGTTCAAGGTAGCAAGTTAAAGGATATGGGAAGGAAGCAGGATTGAACCAGGATTCTTAGAAGAGAGAGATAAATCATTTAGTGTTAGCTGGGGTGGAGAAGACCCACAGAAGACCAACTAACCAACCAATTGCCATCAAGCTGATTCCTACTCATGGTGACCCTATGTGTGTCTGAGTAGAACCGTGCTCCATAGGATTTTCAGTGGCTGATTTTTGGAAGTAGATCACCAGGACTTTCTTCCGGGTAGACTCTAACCTCCAATCTGTTGGTTAGCAGCTGAATGTGTTAACCATTTGCACCACCCAGGGACTTCCTCACAGAAGATGGGGAAACAAATTAAATCATGAAGAGAATCATAAAGTGAAAATACATATCCTGCTTTGAGAAGCAATACTGATAAAAAGCCAAGTAACTAAGCATCAGAGTTCCTGGACTCTCACCTAAGTCTTCTAGCCCATGCTTACTTGTCCAACCATACCTTATGCAACTTTCCCACGTTCACTATTTTTTGGCCTATGTCCTGTTCTTTACCTACCAAGCTCTTTTCCACCTTAAGGCTTTTGCCTACTTGTCTTTCTGCCTGGAGTGCTCTTTTCTTATATTTCAAAAGGAAACCATATTCTTGAGGAAACTTTATACTTAATGTCTCCTTTTAATGCTCACCTCCTGAAAAGGCCTTCCCTGACATCTCTGTTAATTTCTATCACTGCACCTTGTTCTTATCCTTCACAGCACTTCATAATTTGTATGCATGTATGTATGCACATATATGTATTTATTTCCTTGTATATTAGTTTACTTTCAGTCTCTCTCATAGAAATAAATACTATAAGGACAGGGAAGATGTCTTTTCCACTGAGCAATGTAGGTTGTATGATCTTGGATAGGTAACTTAACCTTTCTGAGACTCAGTTTCTTCAACTACAAAATAGGGTAAAAAAATAGTACCTACCTCAAAAGACTGTTTGGAAGAACAATTAACATGATATAGCATCTTAAATACAAGTCTTTCTGTTGTTTCAGAGTTTTGGAAGAAATCCCAAAATACCACCACCTTCAAAATTAAGGTGCTATACCTAGACTATCCACACAGGACTAAATGAGAGTGATTCCAAACTAATTTTGTTAGTCTTAGCTGATCAATATCCTTCCCTGACCACCCCCTTCCACCTGTCTATATGGAAGGAAACACTAAAGAAGCTAATAAAGAAAATTTCTTTAGAGAGAACTGGGTGAGTTATATTTCTGTCCCCATCTCCACGTGGCGAGGGCAGGAGAAGTTTTCCCCTCAAGTTTAGAGAGAGGGTCTCAATGGGTTGGCGCTGACTTGGAACTCTTGCTTGGGTCTCTTTGAGTGTCAGAAATCCTGATAGTTTCCTCCACCTGAAAAATGTAATGTGAGAGACTGACCAGAGCTGCTCCACCTGGGAACAGAGTAAAGCTTGGGTGCTGCACTGGGAGAGAGCTGGAATTCCTCTGACAAAAGGGAAAAGCTCATGTTTCCCATGGGTTAGAAGTGGGTCCAGAGGAGGGAAGCTGGCTAGGGGTCCTCACTAAAGGGACTCTACCCAAGAGGACTGCCTGGATCCCAATAGAGGGGTGGACCACTGGAAGACAAGAACTGAGGACGAGACTGCATGTGGCCATTCTGAGGAAGCCTGTCAAGTTTGCCAGCAGGAGGAACTTAGAGGAACCCAAAAAGCCCCGGGAAGGAGAAAGAGCCAGAGATTAAACAACTGCCCTCCAAAGGGTATATCAAAGCCAGATTACAACTATACTGTAAAACTGTGCCCTTTTCCCATTATTGCCTTCTCCTGCTCTACCCCAGAAAGGTAGAGAAAAACATAGATTGGAAGCAAAGAGGTTGAACAAAGAAGCAAATCATATTCCCTTCCCCATTGTAGATTTCTTGGCCTAAAGTAAGGAGGGAGTTGGAGGAGGGGAGAAATTTTAAGTTAGATAAGAGTTCAGAGTTTTAATTTTACATTTGACAGTGTTACGGGATTGTTAAAAGTGGGGTAGACTTTCAATTACTGTTATAAATAGCCTGCTTGAGAGTGTATCAAAGCAAGGGATGAACTGATCCTCAGATGGGTTTGTGGGAGGGCCAAAACTGAAAAACCAAACCAGTTGCCACCGAGTCGATTCTGACTCATAGCAACCCTATAGGACAGAACAGAACTGCCCCGTAGAGTTTCCAAGCAGTACCTGGTGGATTCAAACTGTGGACCTTTTGATTAGCAGCCGTAGCACTTAACCACTATGCCACTAGGGCTTCCTGTGGGAGCGCAGAGGGAGAAGAAATAAAGTTTGTTTTCATCTTACTAACTCTAGCTCATTCAGCAAATTAGGTATGAATGTATGCATAATGTTTTACATAGCACTGGTGCTCAATGAACAGTAAAGATCTAAAATCTAGTACACAGCAGGTGCTTGATATATATTTATTTCTCTGTTTCCTCTTTCCAATGACAAACTCTTCCAAAAACATAGCATAAACTTTTGAACAATCTTAAAGCTTTCCCTGGAATATTCCACTGAATATTTCACACTAAAATAAGCTTTCACGTAATGGAAGCTTTACAGACACATCCATACTCCCTGAGGAAATGACTTACTGGGCTGAGGCCAGGGGACTATGGTCTCAGGGGGCATCTAGCTCAGTTGGCATAATACAGTTTATAAAGAAACTGTTCTACATCCTACTTTGGTGAGTAGCATCTAGGGTCTTAAAAGCTTGTGAGTGGCCATCTAAGATACTCCACTGATCTCACTTCTGGAGCAAGGGAGAATAAAGAAAACCAAAGACACAAGGGAAAGATTAGTCCAAAGGACTAATGGACCACAACCACCACAGTCTCCACCAGACTGAGTCTGGCACAACTAGTGCCCAGCTACCACCACCGACTACTCTGACAGGAATCACAATAGAGGGCCCCAGACAGAGCTGGAGAGAAATATAGAACAAAAATCAAACTCACAAAAGAAAGAACAGACTTACTGGTTTGACAGAGACTGGAGAAACCCCACGAGTATGGCCCCCAGACACACTTTTTACTCAATACTGAAATTACCCCTGAGGTTTACCCTTCAGCAAAGATTAGACAGGCCCATAAAACCATAACACACATAGCTCAACCACGTCTATACAAGGCAAAATGGGCACACCAGCTCAGGGGCAAAGACGAGAGGGCAGGAGGGGAAAGAAAAGCTGAATGAATGTAAATGGGGAACCCAAGGTTAAGGAAGGGAGAGTGTGGACACATTGCAGGGTTGACAAGCAACGTCACAAAACAACATATGTATTGTTTAATGGGAAACTAATTCGTTCTGTAAACCTTCATCTAAAGCACAATAAAAAAAAGAAAAAAAAATACACCTGTCACTGAGTTCTTTACAGAATAAAATTCTAGATGGGGATCTCAATATAATTTAGATAGAAAGGCAATGAGGTTCTAGGAAGCTTCCTCATCTAAAGGCTAAAATGCAAGAGCATGTAAATTTGCATCCTGTATGCTATATCTGTTATCCAAAGGGAGACAGCAAGCAGTCAGAGAGAAGCAAGAGAGTCCGAGGCTTCGTGCCCTCCATAAATCAGAAAATCTCCTCATACATCCAATGACAGGCCTGTCTGGCATCCTGGAATTGAGCATGGTTGAGGTGGGAGGCCACCTCATGTCTTTTCTGGGGAACTTTTTAGAGACTTACCTAAAGTGACTGTATCTGTAAATAAATTGCCCGATGGCCACATTCTCCACCTAGTAAACAGGGCTTGACAGATGGCCCAGGTGAACCTCTAGAGCAGGATCCTTCTAGCCTCTGCCTGAGTCCTTTGAGTAATAGTGAGCTCACCATACCGTGAGGCCTTCTATTCTAGCACTGGATAGTTCTCCTTGTTCACAAGCTTTCATTTTCACTAAGCCAAACTTTGCTGCTCAATAATGTCTATTCTCCCTAGTTCTGCTTTCTAGATGGACAGAGTTCTTCTGTATAACAACTCTTTAAATACTTTTCTCATTTATCCAACAAATATTTATTGAAACACTTACTAGGTAAGAGGAGCTGTTGTAGGTGACTGGGGTACAGCAGTGAACAAAATAAAATCTCCTGCCCTCCTAGGGATTATATTCTAATGTAAAAAAATACAGGCTCCAATATAATGCCAGGTAGTGGTAAATGCTATGAGGAAAAATAAAGCCCTGAATAAAGTGAGGGAAACAGCCATGTAAAAATCAGGGGGAAGAGTGTTCCAGGTAGAAAGAACAGCAAGGACAAAGGTCCTAGGCAGAGGCATGCTTAGAACATTTGAGCATAGCAAGAAAGCCAGTGTGACTGCAGCTTCATGGCCGATGAGAAGATTGATAGGGGATGAATCAAAGAGGTAGTCAGGGGCTTGTAAACTATGGTAAGGCTTCAGGAGGCTAGTGGATAGTTTGAAGCAGGGAGGTGATATAGTCTGATCTGTGCTTTATAAATATCACTCTGGCTGCTGTATAAGAACAGATTAGGTAGTAGACGGGAGGCCACAAAATAGAAACAGAGAGACTGTTTCTAAAACTACTACAGTAGTCTGGGCGAGAAATGATGGTTTGTATTACAGCAGCGAGAGCAGAGTTGGTAAAAGTGACCCATTTCAAGATTTATTTTGAGGGTAGCATTGACAGGATTTGTTAATGAAGTGAATGTGGGGTGTGATTGAAAAAGAGAAATCAAGGGTAACTCCCATGTCTGGCGTAAGTAACTGAGTGCCATCTAATGAGCGAGGGAAGACTTCAGAAGAATTGGTTTTTGAAAATAAAATTGAGTTGTGTTTTGTGTATGTTGAACTTGAAATGTCTATTAGTTATATAGCATATAGAGCCTTATATTAAATGTAGAGCATAGGGATGGAATTTAAAGTCACACGACCAAATAGACTACCTAGGAGGAGAGGTAGCTGGAACACAAGGAGGTACCAGCACTGAGCTCTAAGGGAACGCTAGGCTCTAGAGGTAAAAGAAAGACAATGTTTGAGAACCTCTATCATTTCCCTCTCTAAACTTATCTTCTTGTGGATCTTCACAGATAAACTTTGAGAACATATTTTTAGAAAGTCAGAGTAGTTTCTTTCTGGAGAAACATCTGCTATCTTTCATGAAAGTAAGATGCTATTACTAGGACTAGAGAACCAAGGTAGAACAAATAAATCAGAGCCCCCAAATTGTTTTAAAAATTGTCTAATGGACCAAATGTTCCACCCTACTAGATGTCCCCTCTAATCCCATTACCAACATCCTTAACTCAAAGGTATTGTAAATAAAAACGATAGGAGCAAAACTGAAGCTTTTCACAATCAGCTATTCCATTTGGCATGGTGCCATTCTTATCAATTATGTTTCAACCCTGAGAAATAGCATTGAATTTATAATTAAAGTCCTGAAAAAAATTTTTTTGCTGTTCTTAAGTTTTCTTAAATTGTCAATGTTTTCTTAAGAGAAAGTTCTAGCTAAAAGTTTTAAGAGTTGTGAATTACAATAGTGAGAAACTATACCAACTAAGTTAATGAAGGAAGTAAACAAGGCACGATTCCTCATTGAGTGGGTCACAGCGCCTTCTGCGAATGAATAGAGACTAATTTCTAAGTGCCAAAGGAAAGATTTAGAAGGGAGCAATTCATTTTCATCAACCAGTTGGTGAGCTGCCAAACCCTAAACTGTCATATTTGGCTTCCAAGTACTCATCCAAAGTATAATCCTTCTGAAGTCTGGTCTAATGGAGCCATCAGGAAATAATCACTCAGTCTTTCTGAGGCCACCTGAAATGCTTGTTGCCAGCAACAATCTAGGGTGGAAATGTGTATGACAGATAATAAAGCAAATGAGCATGTTCAGTATTATTTCGAGAAGTGAGGAAATCCATGTAATAGTAGATTTAAAAGATTATCTTGTATAGTGAATGTAATAGATTCTCAAAAGGGTTAGTTTAAATTTAAGCACAGAGGAAAGATGCGTCTGAAAATCATCTTTTGGTCTAGTATTCCTCTTCTTAAAAAAAGAAGCACCCACACTACTTCAATTCATCAGAAAATCAAAGTGCAAATACCTGGAAAAAACAGAGCATCAAAGAAAAACCAGATGAAGTTTTTGAAGAACAAGATCCATCAAAAAAAGTCTTGTTTCTTTTTATGAGAAAAGACAAGGTTTGGTGGATAGGCAAAACAATAGTTTTGATCCACCTTGGTTCAAGTGAGGGTATTCAGAGTGTCATACATTGCGTACTGATTTAATTCCACTATAGTTCAAGACAGATCTGACTGAAGGATTGTACTTTTAAAGGTTCTAATAATTATATCATGAATATTGAAGGAGAGAGGAAAGTCTTACTCAGTTCTGTATTCTCTGTCCCTAGCACATTCCCTGGCTCATGGTGGCAGACATTAAACTAAATATTTGTTAAATGAATTGAGCTGAACCTACTCAACATTTCTCTTCCTAGCCAAACATATTTCCAGGTATATATCAAATAGTGTTTTTTCCATTTCTCCATGCATTTTAACATGTTTAGTTTTATACATTTTCATGCTAATTTATTTCTTATAACTATGGCTTTATCATACATATTACTTTTTTACCAGCAGAAAATGACTACATTTTTACTGCTAGTATTAATATTGTGAAGCCTATTTCTGTTCGCGTATCTTTGCTCATCCTTCTATTTTTAAACTTTTCATATTTTCTTTAAAAATTACTTTTATAGTTACTTTTTTAAAATAGATAATATACACATATAGAAGAAAATCCAAAACATCGGAAGAGTATACAATAAAAGACTAAGTCTCCCTTCCATCCAGTTTGCTTTTCTGAGGCAACCACTGTTAACAATTCTTTCTCTAGATATATTCTATGTATATACAAGCATATTGTTTATATTCATTTCTCTTTTATAGAAATGATAATATATTATACATATTGTCTGCATCATGTATGTGGTTTTAAAAACATATCTGGGATTTTGTTCTGTATCAGTACATACAGACCTCCCCCTTTTTTTCTGACTAAGTGATTTTATATAATATGGATGTGTCATAATTTTCGTAGTTGTTTTTCTTCTGTCATTCAGGTTATTCACCTTTTTTTTTTTGCTACTAGAGACACTGTTGCAATTATCTTTATTTCATGTATATGCAGGTACATCTATAGTTCCTAAATTCCTAGAACTAGTATCACTACACCAAACGGTTTGAGCCTTTAAAAAGTTAAATGTATTCTAACACCACAGATGATGAGTCAATTTACACCCTACCAGCAATATATGAGAGAGTATCTTTCTAACACAGTGCATTATCATAGTTTTTGAATGTGACTGGTTCAATAGGTGAAAAATGATATTTTGTATTTTTTAATTTGCAATTATTTTATTAGAAATAAGGCTAATAGATTGAAAATACGTTTTTCAATCTATGGCTTGCTTTTTCACTTTCTTAATGGTATTTTTTGATGTACAGAAGTTCTTAATTTTAATATAGTCCAATTTAGCAGTTTTTTCATTTTTAAGTATGAAATTTTGATCAGTCAAGAACTTATTTGGGTGGAGAATATGAAGCAGAGATTCAACTTTATTTTTTTTTAAGATACAGATGTCCAGTTTTCCCACTACCACTTACTGAAAAATTCATCTTTTACCACCTACTCAAAATGCCCATTTTTATCATACAGTAAATTCCTTTATACATCTGGCCTATCTCTAGATTTTCTAGTGTTTTCCTTTAATGTATCTTTACACTTTTTAATTACCAAGGCTTTATAGTATGTTTTAATACCTGATAGGCCTGGACTTCTCTCATTACTATTTTTTTCCTGAGATTTTCTGACTATCCTTGATTAATAATTTTTCCATATTAACTTTAGAATCAGCTACTCTTTTTTTTTTTTTAAATTTCATTGGTATTTTTGCCTCAAAATTTTAGTGTAACAGTAGAAACTGACTTTTTTGATATCAGATTTTCCTTTCCAATGACATATTATGGTGCTCCTTTTGCTTGTCTTCTTGTATGCTCCTTAGCAGAATTTTAAAGTGGTCTTTATATAGATCTCACATATTTATCAAGACATTTATTCTTAAGTGTTTATCATTTTTGTTGCTAGTGTAAGGGTGTATTTTCTTCTTTTATAGCTTAATTGGTTAGTGTGTACATTTATACATATGCATTGGGGTGTTGGGTGCTGTCAAGTCAATTCTGATTCAGTGGCCCCATGTAACAGAGTAGAACTGCCCCATAGGATTTTCTTGGCTTTAATCTTTACAGAAGCAGATCACTGGGTACTTTTCGTGCATGTATTTGTATGATATTGATTTCTGTATATTAATTTTATACCCAGACACCTTACTGAATTCATTTATTGTTTTAAATAATTTTTGGGTGATTTTAAATGGCAGTGGGTTTGGTTTTGATATCACCACAAATAAAGATACTTTTTCTCTTTTTCAATTCCTAACTGAACTTACTTCCTGAACAATATACATAAGAGTTCTGATAAAGGACATACTTTAAGAAAGGATGTGTGACTAACGATATATTTTCTATACCCTGGGCTGTGTCTAGACTCCCTGGGCCACCAGTTCTTTTTCTGAAAGCACTGTAGCTCTTGTTTGATGTAGCTTTTAAGTCTTTCTCTGTCCCTTCATTTACTTTTTAAGTCTGTGACCACCATGATTATCTCAAGCTTTGTTCTTTGTAACTAATTTCAGTGACATATATTTTTTTCCTACTTTTTCATAGAATATTCATAAGCTGTATAATGATGATATTTATGCTATTGTTTCCTCAGGTCTGCAATCTTTCTTTGCAGTTATTCTATAGTTTTATCATCTTGTTTTTTAGCACTTGTTTTATTGAATTTATTTTCTTAAGTTGTCCTATAGCATGATTCTCCTATTCCTTGAATTATGTTTTCTTCTGTGTTGAACTCTTTCTCTCTCTCTCTCATTAATTAATTCTTTTTTTCCAGGTTATGAGAATCAAGATCACGTAGGATTAATAACACAAACTCTGGAGCCAGACAGTATTGATTTGTATCCTAGTTCTGACATTCATCATTTGTGTGACTCCAGGCAAGTAACTGAATCTCTCTGTGCTTCCATATCTGCACATATAAGTACCTCACAGGAATTCTTACAAGCATTAAAAGAGATATACATATAAAACACAACAGTGCCTAACACAGTAAGTGCTTAATAAATTACACGGTGATGATGATGCTTCTTTTTGGTTTTGTTTGTGATATATTTACAGAGTTACTATATTCTATTCATCTGCTCATGTTTGGGTAGCTCTTCAGACAGTCTGTTTGCTCTAATATAATGGAGGTTGCTAGTTTACCCTTTTCCTTTATACCTATAATTATTTTGTTTCTCCTTCTGAGTAACAGTGGGAGGTCTGGATATCTTGTGTTCTAAACAAACACAAAAAAGACTTCCTGCCATTAAAAAGACAGTAAAGAAAAGACCAAAATGGATGTCAGAAGAGACTCTGAAACTTGCTCTTGAACACTGAGTAGCTAAAGCAAAAGAAAGAAATGATGAAGTAAAAGAACCGAACAGAAGATTTCAAAGGGCAGCTCAAGAAGACAAAATAAAGTATTATAATGACACGTGCAAAGAGCTGGAGATAGAAAGCCAAAAGAGAAGAATGCACTTAGCATTTCTCAAGCTGAAAGAACTGAAGAAAAAATTCAAGCTTGAGTTGCAATAGTGAAGGATTCTATGGGGAAGATATTAAACAACTCAGGAAGCATCAAAAGAAGATGGGAGAAATATACAGAGTCATTACACCAAAAAGAATTCGTCGATGTTCAACCATTTCAAGAGGCAGCATATGATCAGGACCGATGGTACTGAAGGAAGAAGTCCAAGCTGCACTGAAGGCACTGGCGAAAAACAAGGCTTCAGGAATTGATGGAATATCAACTGAGATGTTTCAACAATCGGATGCAACACTGGAAGTGCTTACTCATCTTTGCCAAGAAATTTGGAAGACAGATGCCTGGCCAACTGACTGGAATAGATCCATATTTATGCCTATTCCCAAGAAAAGGGATCCAACTGAATGTGGAAATTATTGAACAATATCATTAATATCACACGCAAGTAAAATTTTGTTGAAGATCATTCAAAAGCAGCAGCAGCAGTTTATTGACCGGGAACTGCCAGAAAATCAGGCCAGATTCAGAAGAGGATGTGGAATCAGGGATATCATTGTTGATATCTGATGAATCTTGGCTGAAAGCAGAGAATACCAGAAAGATATTTACCTGTGTTTTATTGACTATGCAAAGGCATTCGACTGTGTGGATCATAACAAATTATGGACAACATTGCAAAGAATGGGAAATCCATAACACTTAATTGTGCTCATGAGGAACCTGTACATAGATCAAGAGGCAGTTGTTCGGACAGAACAAGGGGATACTGTGTGGTTTAAAGTCAGGAAAGATGTGCATCAGGACTGTATCCTTTCACCATACCTATTCAGTTTGTATGCTGAGCAAATAATCTGAGAAGCTGGACTATATGAAGAAGAACGGGGCATCAGGACTGGAGGAAGACTCATTAACAACCTGCGTTATACAGATGACACAACCTTGCTTGCTGAAAGTGAAGAAGACTTGAAGCACTTACTGATGAAGATCAAAGACCACAGCCTTCAGTATGGATTACACCTCAACATAAAGAAAACAAAAATCCTCACAACTGGACCAATAAGCAACATCATGATAAATGGAGAAAAGATGGAAGTTGTCAATGATTTCATTTTACTTGGATCCGCAATCAACATCATGGATGCAGCACTCAAGAAATCAAAAGACGCATTGCATTAGGCAAATCTGCTGCAAAAGACCTATTTAAAGTGTTGAAAAGCAAAGACATCACCTTGAAGACTAAGGTGTGCCTGACCCAAGCCCTGGTATTTTCAATTGCATCATATGCATGCAAAAGCTGGACAATGAATAAGGAAGACTGAAGAACTGACGCCTTTGTATCGTGGTGTCGGCGAAGAATGTTGACTATACCATGGACTGCCAAAAGAACGCACAAATCTGTCTTGGAAGAAGTACAACCAGAATGCTCCTTAGAAGCGAGGATGGTGAGACTATGTCTTACATACTTTGGACGTGTTATCAGGAGGGATCAGTCCCTGGAGAAGAACATCATGCTTGGTAAAGTAGAGGGTCCGCGAAAAAAGAGGAAGACCCTAAAGGAGGTGGACTGACACAGTGGCTGCATCAGTGGGCTCAAGCATAACAACGATTGTGGGGATGGCACAGGACCAGCCAGTGTTTTGTTCTGCCCTAGGGTTGCTATGAGTTGGTACCCACACCTTGGCACCTAACAACAACAACAACAACAACAACAATCATTTTCTGTAGCCTGAGGCACAATAGCTGGGGAGGAAGTTGGGGAAAGTTCAGCAGAAGCTGTAGGTAAATGTGCCCCCTTTTGTAGAATACCCAAATTCTACAGTCTGTTTTGAGATTTTTTAAAATGTCCTATACCCAGGTACATCTGTTTGGGGTAATTATTCAAAATCAGGGTGTGGCTACAGAACTGTAATTTCCATTTGAGAATATCAGCATTAGTGCTCACTTGGTTCCTATGGGTTGGATTTGACTCGACGGCAGTGGGTTTGGTTTTTTTTTTGGTCTCTCTACTTTAGATTCTCTAGCAGCAACAGTTTCAACTCCTTCTTTGAGAGAAGATAAAAAAGATAAGGCTACCAGCTCAGTGCACTCTTCTCCAGATTTAATGACATTAGTGGGAAGTCCCAGGATTTAGTCAATCACCTGTACAGTTTCAGAAGGGGAATGAAAATGGGGTAGCAGCTGAGTCTTTCTAAGCATCTCTGCTACTGTTTCTTTCCCTTAGTTGCCAGTTGATTAAGTGCATGGCATTAAGTTATGCCTTGTTCCTTTTTCCATAGCTTTTGGCAATTTTTTTTTTTCTTTTTGATTCTCTGTTTTGTTCGCACTGTGAGTTATCGGGAAAGAGAATTTCTGTGGGCAGGTAAGATTAATTTTCCCTTATAACCTGAAAACCAGTTCTTTGGTAGTATGTATAATGGGCTTGAGGGAAAATTTTGTCTATAGGTATTATTTTTATCTTTATCTTTCTATTATATTTATACCTCGTCTCTCCTTATATTTGTGGGATTCATTTTTGTAACTGTGTGCTGGGCAACATGTACTCCTGACAAATTCCATCCAGTTTCTGAGAACAGCATCTATCTATATTCCAGGCACCTGCAATTGACACAAATCAGGCGGGGAGGGCGAATCTGAGGAATGGCTGAATTACTATTAGAATGATATCAACAGTTCAGGATGCTAGGCTCATTCCAACAATATTATATTTAAGAACTATAAATAAAAATTCGTATTAAAAATAAATTATTCAAAAATAGCACGTACAAGACATGACGAGACTGTAGGTCATATGAAGTATTTAACTATCTGCAATCTTAATATGAACCAACCAAAAAGATGCTTAAAAACAAAGCTAACATGCTTTATATTGTATTAACATAAGTAGAATATGGAGCTCATGCAGAGAACTATACCCACGATGGTCTGGGATGACGAGCACATAAAGAGATTTCTAAGTTGAATTCTGGGTATTGTTATTGGGGTAGGATCTTGACAACCCCAAGAAAATTCATAGGATTAACACAGTAAAATAAAAGGTCTGAAAATCATGATGTCTGAGGAAGGGTTAGTGAACTGGGATTGCTTAATATTCAGGTGAGAGGCCTAAGAGGATACTTGGCAGTGGCCTGTAGATATCTGACAGGCTCGCCTGGAAAGACTTGTCCATCATGACTGAAGATGACAGAAATAAGATTAGTGGACAAATAATGGAGGAATTTCAGCTTTCAGTTCAACGATAGGAAAAATAATATCCAAAGACTGAAGTAGTTTCCCAAGTGAACAGCTACCACCGGCACTAGAGAGCTATTTCTCCTCAGAGGTATTAAAGCAGAATTCAAAGTTGTGGTCAAGGCTTCCTTGTAAAGGCCTTGCACATACATTTATCATATGGTATTCTGGTTATCTGTGCATATGCACATTTCACACACTATACTGTGAACACCACATTTCCTGAGGGCACACCATGTTTCTATCCCCGACGTACAGTCCGGTACTCAGAAGGTATTTAATCAATGTTTTGTTAAATAAATGAGTGAATCTATGTATTTTGAGAGATTAGACTACATGACACCTAAGAACTTTTACACTTCAACATTATTATTTTTTTAAAAAACTGATACTATATTTAGTTGATTCAAATTAATCGAACTATAGAGGTTGAATTTTCCCTTATGACTCAACCACTCATGAATATTCAACAAATGTTTTTAGGTCCCTGGGAAGCAACTATGAAACTCTGTCTTTATCACACCAACGGCCTATAATGAGCAAATTATTCATACCTTCTTTATTTACTATTCGAAGGAACAGACTCTCCTAGAAAAACCTGCCTAGTTTGTTTCCTGCTTCATTTTTATTTCTTCTTTCTAACTGCTCTCTTCATAGCCTTGACTGATAATTCTCTACCTCTCCTAATATTGGCCTTTATTGTGCAAATAGGTTCCTGGGTGGAGCAAATGGTTTGTGCTTGGCTACTAACTAAATGGTTGGTGGTTTGAATCCACTTGGCAGTGCTGCAGAAGAAAGGCCTGGTGATCTGCTTCCATAAAGATTATGGCCAAGAAAACCCTATGGAGCTACGTCAGAATCAACTCAATGGTCAATATTTTGTTGTTGTTTTTGTTATTTTTTTAATTTAAATTTCCAACTATCAATGGACTCTTGGTAGGAGCTCATAAGTGGCTAATCCGTAGCATTTTCCATGTTAAAATCCATAAGTTGGCTTTCCTTATGGGTATTAAAAACAGAGACTTTAGTTTATCTTTCCTATTAAGTTTTCTGTATGAGATAAAGTACTCAACGTTATCTAGCTGCAATAGAATTATATTAAGAGACAAAGACCATGTAGTACGAGGCTTCTGACTGACAGCTTAATCACATTAGGAGTCATAGTCCATGAACAAAATATACTGCAAACTTTAATTTTATTGGATCTCAGTGTTCCATAGAAGGAAAAGAATTTAATGTGCACTGGTTGATGAGTTGGGGAACAAAAAATGGGTTAAGTTAGGGGACTGTGATGAATTTAGCATGAAGCCAGCACCAGTGAGCAGAGAAGAACTACATTATTTCAGTCTCTGCGACTGCCACTGTTCTAAGCATATACTTGGGAGAAAAGCCAAAGCTTCTTCATTTACTGTTATTCCTTTGATTTAGTACCTAGAACTGCTAGACTTAAATGTTTTTTGACGAAAATATTTATTGAGGAAATGGATGATTATTGTTTTCTACAGATATCTTATAATTTACAGGGCAGTGAGACGTACCGGACTTTTCATTTAATCCTCATTATAACCAAGGCAGTTATTTACTATGCCCATTTTACAGTTAGGTAAAACAAGCATTTAAGGTTGGGTGTTGGCTCCAAATTCTAAAGTCTTTTCACCAAATTGATTTGCTGCTAACCATAAATTGGAAAACTTTACAGGCTTTATCTTCACAACATATTTCCTTTTAAAAATTTTAAAAATGGTATGCAGGCAAATATTCACATTGGGAAATATTCACATCTAGGTATCAGGGTTTGCTGTGTGAAGGATAAAACTTTTGAATGTAAAAACCAAAACTATGTCTAGTTGAGTGTATTTTTTTTTTTTAATCTGAAGTTTTCATGGTAAAAATAATTTTGACGTTAAGGATTTATTCAAGGAGCTATTGATCGTAAATTCTGTTAAAAATTATGAGCTAGTTTTAAAAAGCAAATAAACTAAGAAACAATGGCCACATATTACCCCTGAAGGGTAAATGAGAAGGGTGGCATAATTCCTTAATTTCCACAATGATTTAGCAAATGAAATCGATTAATTTGTTCTCCCATGATGTTATAATGTACAGAACAGTGGGGATTACAGTGGCAATATTTGATAATTTTTCTTTTTTCATGAATAAATCATTTGCTCCAAGGTCTCAGGAGAGAGCTTGTGTACAGACATCATTGTGAAGACTGACCAGATATTAGCTTAGAGAAAGAGCCTTTCAATCCACAGGCACATACCTGATATCCAAAAACAATCAGAAACTAACCATGTGCATACGTAAAGAAATTCTACAAAAAGTGCCCAGAAAAATGTGAATTTATCAAATGCGTTATACTTTGTCCAATTAAAAAAAGATTTGTTGTCTGGAGACAGAAAGTGGTGGTTTAGCCACAATTTATTGCCAAGAAGACTGTTTCCTTGGCTTAACACAAATAGGCATTTTCTTTTGACTCTGTATATTTCAATAAAAGGTTGCACTGCCTATGCACTCAAGCAAATTCCCTAGTGTACTCAAGGGAACAATTCTGGTAATTCAAAAGTACTGAAAAAATGTTAGCACTAAAAGGTAAATGTAGCATTCTGAGACCTCATGCCAAACAGCTGAATTTGCCATTTGTGCTGACAATGAGTCAAATCATCATTCAGGATGGCTTGTTACCACAAAGAGGTCCACCTACAGCTTGGAACTCAGAGCCCAGGACATGGGCCTGAATAAAGAACAAACTGTGTCCTGCATTCAGAGACACATTTGCACATTCATTAAAAAATAAATACACGCTATAATTTACCCCGTGGCAAGAATGCATGGTGGTCCTTGATGCAGTAAATGGTTGGTTTGCGAGTAATTAAAGCAGTGGTATAACCTTTGTGTTCGGTTTCTACCTAGTGGTGTGGTGGACTGCTTGGGTATGAACAGCTGAATTCTGGACAACTGAAAACTTTGCTAACCTAAACATCCTCAGGTTATTGTGATCAGGCAATAGACAGTCTAACTTATAAAAGAACAATGTCAGCAAAGCTATACATGAACAGAGAGGGAAAACAAACTACAGGGTAGGCAGTCTTTGCTGTCGTTGTTCTGTGCTGTCAAGTTGATTCCAACTCATAGTGTCCCTAAAGGACAGAGTAGAACTGTCCCATGTGTTTTCCTAGGCTATAATCTTTATGGGAGCAGATTACTCGGTCTTTTCTCCCATGGAGTGGCTGGTGGGTTCAAACCACCAACCTTTAGGTTAGCAGCTGCACGTGTAATGATTGTGCCACCAGGACTCCTTGGAAATCTCTGTACTAAATGTAAAGACAGTATATTTAATTTTCAGTTAAAATCTTAGTTCATTCAGTGTTGACTGAGAACTTATTAGGTGCTCATTACAGGTAGCTCTAGGCCAGTACACTAAATATCAAGTTATAGGATAACCAACTTGCCAAATGATCACCCACTGAAATTTTTTTTTTTATGAGTTCCTTACATACACCCTGAGATAGTTCATTTTGGCCATGATAGCATCAGGAAGAAAAAAAAAAAGACAGGGGCAGATACAGAGGTAGGGGCTGAGACAGATTAGATAAAGGAACTAAGTATGCAGACAAAAAGCTGGTCAACTTAATTTAACTTGGATATTAGAGAAATTTTCTCTCTGTAATTTATGACACACACTAAACTGATATCTAACCAAGTTGGACAACAAATCTGTAGGGCAGACTATTAGGAGAAAAATAAAATACAAATCTGCAATAATTTAGAAGTTGATCTTTGGTTAATTGGTCTGTTAAGCAATGTACTAGATGCATTTAACACTGTTTTGCTCCAATCTCTTGCACAGGCAGTTTCTGTACAGAGTGCAAAAGAGGGGCCAGTGCAATGGCTTCCCTCATAAGTGACCCCTGTAGCTGTCAAATCATTCAGCTTCCATCTTCGTCAATCCTTTTTCCCTTTGCTACACTGCAGGGATGGTTATGATCTGCCCTGAAACACCCCCATCCCTCCACCCCAATTCCTTCCATTTACTACCCAGACTTGGGTACAGACTCAGCCTAGGGCTTGTATTTCACTTTTAAAGTATTCACTAAATGCTTCAAACTTAAACTAGACATTATAGTAGAGATCATAAACTTAGCGTGATAAGCATTGGAATCAGCCTCTTGTTTAGTTCCTTTATTTCGGTTGTTCATCTCTATTTCTTCAAATGCTATAGGTTGCTTGTATGGCCTAATAACAGAAGAATGAACAGAAGATGAAGGAATAAAGTATTTTAGAAGTTCTTAGTATTGAAAGATTGCTTCTGATTGGGACAGTTAGTGACAGCTTTGTAGAGGAGTTAGCATTGAACTGGCTCTTGAGAGATGGATATGGTGTCACCAGATAGTGGACTCAGTGGTAAGGAAGGCAGTGCGAAGGTGGGAATGGGATGAGCAAAGGCCTAGAGCCAGAGAATATGGCATACATGTTTAAGAAATGGTACATAATCCAGTTTACCTGGATCAGAAGATGCATAAATGGGAAAAGAAAGAACCGAAGGCTGAAATTGAATTCTATGGCTGGAGGAGAAGATCATAGAAGGTGTGAAATACTCTGGAAAGAAATTTAAATTTTTACCTAATGACATTGAAGGATCACTAGAGACTCTGGAGCAGAAGAGAACCATTAATAGAGTTGTGATTTTTGAAAGATTAATCTAGCAGAGGTATGTAGGCATAGAAGGGAGGGATTGGCAGTGGAATCTATTACAATAGCTAGGACGAGATAATGAAGGCAAGAACATCATAATTACGGCAGTGGAGATTTGAAAGATTGGACAAGTTATGTTAGAGATGATGCCTGATTTAATAGCAGTAGCAAAGAGGAGAGCAGAATCAAAACAAAAGGACTTTGACCTTTTTGGTTTGGGTAAGTAGGTCAATCATTAACATAAATGGAAAGATCAGAAGCAGGGGCAGATTGTGCCAGTGTAGGGGGTGAGGATTAATATGGGCGCTAAGGTGGCATCAGGAGGCCAGCATTGAACATGTTTGGAGATATTTCCATACGTAGTATATACTGATACATATGCCCAAACAAGGGAAAAAAATACAGATCTCTAAACACATATGCACATTTCTATTAAACATATATTCATATGGCACAGCCATAACTCAGATCTGTTAAAAATAAATTTGTATACAGCTAGAGAGAAAAGCACAGTTGAATCTACACGTGTATTTGCATATAGTGACATCAACATATTTTATGTATATATGCATGGGTATAGTTATGCAGAAGCCTAAGTTAACACACACAGATATTTATATTGGCTCCATTTGAAATTGCTGAATATTTTAAAAAAATGTTTTCAATTCATGAATTCAACAAATATTCATATTTACTGACTATTTTGTAAAGACTATGGGCAGTACTTTCAAAAGCAATGGAATGTGCATGTGCTTTGCTGCTTTTCTTTATTCAACTTCTAGCCAATTATAATAAGAATAAAAATGTTATAAACGTTTATTGCAAATTCACAATTATTATCCTGAAAATGAACCTATGAATTAGATACTCAAATTATATCCATTTTACATACAAGAAAGTTGAGGCATAGAGAGGTTAAGACAACTGCTGTCAGTATGTGGCCTCTCTAAGGATTAAATTATACACATTGTAAGTGGCTATTAGTGTAGAGGAGACCTGGTGGTGCAGTGGTTAAGAGCTACCACTATTAACCAAAAGGTCAGCATTTCGAATCTACCAGCCGCTCCTCGGAAACCCTGTTGGGGCGGTTCTACCCTGTACTATAGGGTTGCTATGAGTCGGAATTGACTCAGCAGCAAGGGTATTAGCGTAGTGACCTTATCACTCAGTGCGTTTTATAGTTACTGTTAGAGAGAGCTACAAGCTTTATTGCATTTCTAGTTTGAAGTGATTCAGATCTCTATAAATGCAAATATATATATGTGTATGTATATATACACATACATATGTATATACATAATATATGTGTGTGTGTGTATGTATATATACATACACATATATATATATACACACACACACGCACACATATATGTTTGGATCCATGAAGAAATTAAACCAATGCTGTTTAAAAACTTTTTAAAAAGATGGGGGAGAAGTGCTGAAATATGTTGCTAGTTAGACTTTCTTATCACTCTTTCAGTTTTTATGAAAAAAGCAGGATGGCTAAAATAAAGCCACAAGCAAGTCTGTCTTTAGAGAGTGACGAACAGAGCTGTGGTTTTAACATTTCCAGTGTTAGAACTTGACCTTAAACCAGCTACAGTATTCTTAAGCAACAAGAGTATCTTAAAAGAAGGTATCTCATATCTTACATAGGTTTAGGCTTCTTTCTCTTAGGCCACAGAAGCTAACGGTTCTGTACTTGTTTAATTATACAGCTCCTTAGAAGTTATTAGTTAGGATGCTTTTGGGTAAGTCATTAGAAAGGTTCCCATTCTAAACTTATTTCCTGGGAAACAACACTGCTATAAAGACAGATAACATACATCAACGGTCATCTCACAATTACTAACTTGTGCAATAAATGAATAAATGCAAGGACATGGAATTGGAAAACTGTAAACCTAATTCTGCCACAAATCATTGTTCCAGGTAATCTCTTAATATTTTACCTATGTAACAGGAATAAAACCTTTTGTTATTCTCTGTTTACCTCTTGTCCTGTACCAAAAGCAAAACAAAACAATAACAAACATTATTAAAAAGCAAAAAACAAACAAAAAACTCACAAAAAACAAACACTCAAATCAAAAACAGTCTGAGCATCATTAGGAACTAATATTTTAAGCATAAGATACAAATATATAACCAAATAAGTAGAGCTTTATAACACTAAATTTGAATAGAAAAGATCAATAGGAACTCATGATGCATTTTCATTTAGAAAAAAATACATATTTCCTAGCTCTGTTCACTAAAAAGGCGTAGAAACAATGATGAACCCAGTAGCAATGACAATCCTTGGAGCCATGACTGTTATCTTCATCACTTGCCATAAAAGAAATGAGAGCTCTTTATAGAACTGGCTTATGACACATTCTGGGGTAAGTAATGTACAAATCAAGTCTAGAATATCCTGTCATATCAGATAACAAACAAGTTGTCAAAGACTATTGGGGAAAAGGTGGCTAATTGCCTCCATGATCACTGCCCCTTTTGCCATGAGACCAGAAGAACTGGATGGTGGCTGGCTATCATTACTGAACATTTTCATCAAGGATTCTATACAGGAATCCTTGATCAAAAGGGAAAATGCAGAACAGAATTTCAAATTCTTATGGACTCTAGACTTCCTGGAGCCATGTAGGCTGGATGAAACCCTGAAACTATTGCCTTGAGATAATCTTTAAACTTTAAACCAAAAATATCCCCTGAAATCTTCTTAAAACCAAATAAGAGTTTAGCTGAACTAGCAAAAAAGTGTCTCTTTTAAGTACTATCTATATGGGATCAAACTGACAACAGCAACTCAAAAGATTAGATAGTAGCCTTAGGGGGCAGTGAGTTTAAGTTAATGGGGGAGGAACAACTCAGAAAGGAGGGTGAGAATGGTTGCACAACTCAGAGAATGTAATTACTCTCACTGAATTGTACATGTAGAAACTACTGAATTAGTGCATGTTTTGCTGTGTATATTCTCAACAATAATAACTAAATAAATAAAATTATTTTTTAAAAAACAGTCTAGGCATTAAGAATATCTATAAAATAGATTTACTAAATGCTTGTAATTGTTCAAAATAGCTGAAATAGCCAGACTCATGATGGTTTTACATTAAAGATTATTGATGAAAAGTAAAAAAGTTGATTTTTCAGGTATTTACCCAAATTTAAATATTTGGAAAACTATAGAATCAATATGGAATACTGATCTGACAGGGTTTTCAGCCAACTCCTCTCCAGTTCTGCCTCCTTAAGACCTCTGTTTCACGTATGTCACAGTCTTCCCAATATGTCCAAAAATAAATTCCTAATATTCTCCCCACAGATAGGTTCCTATTAGTGTTTCCCACCTCACAAATGTCATCTCAATCTATTCAAATACTCAGTTAGAAAACTGGGCCTCATTCTTAACACATCCCACATTTAGTTCATCAATAAGTGGCAGCAATATGCCAAAATACAGCTCAATTCCATCCTCCTTTATTTACTTCCATCAAGTAATCCTTAACTGTTTTTTGTTTTCACTCTTGTCTGCCTTCAATCTCTTTTCTTCACGGTGGCTAGAAAGATCTTCTAAAAATGATAGATTTGATCATGTTACTCCTATACTTAAAATTTTGCAATAACTTCCTATCACACTTAAAATAAAATTTAAAACACTTAAATATGGTCAACAAAGCACTGCACAATCTGGCCTCTGCTTACCTGGACAATATCATTTCATGTCATTCATTGTCCTATCACTCAGCTGCAGCCACAGTTAACTTCTTTTAGTTCCTATATGGTATCAAGACCTTTCCTGCCTCAGGGCATTCATACACACACACTTTTTCTTCTGTCTGGAATGCTCTTCGTCACTCTTTAGCTAGCTAACTTCTATTTACATTTTAAGACTTAGCTTAAGTGGTCCTTCCTCAGAAAAGTCTCCCTTGATTCACTATTTCATTGGAACCCCTTTACAACCTTTTATGTTCATTCATAGTACTTTTTCCAATTTACATTATTGGTACCAATGTTATTAATTTTTCCCCCATCAGACTACAGTTTCATGGAGAGCAGGGATTCTCTCTCTCTTTCTTTTTTTTTTGAATACCCATTGCCTGACTCTGTGCCAAGGACATAGTACGTACCTAATAAATATTTGCTGAATCACTGAAGGACTAAATTACTGAATGAAACCAGACAGCTCTGCATTATACACACGTGATCAAGGTTAGTTGGCTCAGCTGGCTGGATTATTGATACTTACTAAAGAGAGTGCCAATGTATTCAAGGAAGGCCAGATACAGACCTGTATGCACATATTAAATTCTCTTTAATTCATAATTGAATTATCTGGAACATTTTGGCTGTCTTAGTTAAGATAAATCACATTTTCCTCCTTGTGCCATTAAATACATAGCTGAAGCTCCATCACAGAGCTGATTTCATTCTGCCATGCACTAGTTAGTTGACATAATGTCTATCTCTTCCATTAGAAATTTTTAAGGACAGAGATCACATCTGATTCACCTGTATCCTCCACTGCATGTAAGCATTTCCATGGTATGAGTCAAACATTGGTAGAAATTTCTTTTCTTTATATTATCATCCAATAATAAAGAACCATACAGTGGCAGACGAGGTTAAAATTGCAAAGTTTCATCATATTTAATTTTAAGTCCAATTTAATCATTCAATTTACTCTGATACAGCACTTCTTACATTCAAAGCACTGGGAGAGGCATTAGGAATTTAAACAGTGAATAAAACAGTTTTTTTCCCTGTAAATCAATATGCTTTATATAGAGAAACAAATCCCCAATAGTCACCTCTGGATGGTGACAGTATGAACAAGTATGACTGACTTAGCATAATCCCAGTAGGACCACTAAACAAACCAGGCCCTGACCTGTCTACAGAGGTTTGGCAGGAGCCTGGTTTCAGGAATCTAAGGTGAGTTGTAAAGTTAGTTCCAACAGTTTTCTTGGTTCCCCTGTCTCAGTAGACCAGGCAAATAAGTAACCCCATCTCCCATAAGCTGTGTATTGTCACTGGATGATTGTTTGGGCACACTTGGTTGATTAATACTCACGTCTCCCCCTGTGATGTCCCAGGACAATTCTTGTCCCACTTTTACCTCAAAAAAGAAGAAAGTTCAACCTGAAATAAACCAGCCTGAGGGGACCCAGTATCAAAGATTAAAAAAAAAAAAAAAATGCATTACCTAAAATAATTTTAGCCACCAATTAACAGAGCCTTTAAGCGCTCTGCTGAGTGGCTGGAGACCACTGAGTGACTAGACAGAAGGAAGCCTGCTAATGGATGCTAATGTTAAATTAGTATTTGCCTGAGCTTTGTGTGGAGTAATTACTGCTGACTGAATTGTAGAAATATCTACACTTTATGCGGCTTTAAAGCACCTTACAATTAAGATTCTAGAAAATATGTAGAGTAGGAAGCCTTTTCTTTCATACCGCTAGCAACTGTGGTATGGGAATATTTTACTTTTTTTCTTTCAAATTTAGCTATGTCATCTTAATGCATTTGAATTTAGCCCCTGAGGGATCTCTGAGTATTTTCATTCCACAACCAAATAATTGTTACAAAGGCTGAAATTATATGTAGGAAATAATATTACTGATAACGTGTGTGTGTATGTGTGTGTGTGTGTGTATACGTAGTTAATACATAGGAGCCCTGGTGGCACAGTGGTTAAACACTTGGTTGCTGACTGAAAAGTCAGTAGTTCAAACCCACCAGTCACTCTGTGGGAGAAAGATGTGGCAGTCAGCTTCCGTAAAGACTTACAGGCTTGGAAACCCTATGGGGCAGTTTTACTCTGTTCTGCAGGGTCACTATGAGTCAGAATCCACTCAACAGCAAGGGGTTTGGCGTTTTTTGGCTCGGTGGCACAATGGTTAAGCGCTTGGCTGCTAACCAAGTGGTTGGCAGTTTAAACCCATCCAGTGGCTCCACAGGAGAAAGACCTGGTGATCTGCTTCCATAAAGATTATAGTGAAGAAAACCCTATGGGGCAGTTCTACTCTGTCACAGCGGTCACTGTGAGTCAGAAGCGACTTGACAGCACCCAACAACAACATAGTTAATATTTTTTGGACAGTCAAAACGTGCCAGGTACTATTCTAAATACTTTATGTGAATTGACTCATCTAATCCTCACAACATCTCTAGGGGCAAATACTATTCTTATCTGCATTTTGCCGAAGAGAGAATTAAGGCCCAGAGAGGTTAAGGAATTTACCCGAGCTCAAAGAGCTAGTGAGCTACACAACCAAGATTCCAACCTAAGCACTTTGGCTCTTGAAACAATATTCTTAACCATCTTACTCTACTGCTCATCATGTGCTAACCATCAGTTAAGTGCTTTTATATTCATCATACCACCTAATCCTCACATAACCTGGGTGGTGTAAATGGTTAACACCCTCAGCTGCTAACTGAAAGGATGGAGATTTGGGTCCTACCGGAAGTGCCTCAGAATAAAGGCCTGGTGATCTACTTCCAAAAAATCAGTCATTAAAAATCCTTTGCAGCACAGTTCTACTCTGATGCACATGAGGTCACCATGAGTCAGAGTCCACTTGATAGCAACTGTTTTTTTGTTTTGTTTTGTTTTAACCCTATGGGATAGATGCTACCATTATGATCCCCATTTAACAGTGAGGGAGTTGAAACTTACAAAAGTTGAGCCCCTGATCCAAGCTGGGTCACTCCACTAGTATGTAGGTGAACTAGGCTTTTAAACTCATTTCTGTTGAACTCCTGGGTCTACAGACTTTAGATTTCAAATAGCACCCACTACTGCCTCCCATTGTGAAAAATGGTAATTCCAGAACACTTACTTGTTTGTGCTCATGTGGAACCTGTACATAGACAGAGGCAGTCATTTGAACAGAACAAGTGCATACTGCGTGGTTTAAAATCAGGAAAGGTGTGCGACGGAGTTGTATCCTTTCACTATACTTATTCAATCTGTATGCTGAGCAAATAATCCAAGAAGCTGGACTATATGAAGAAGAACGCGGTTATCAGGACTGGAGGAAGACTCATTAATAACCTGCGATATGCAGATGATACAGCCTTGCTTGCTGAAAGCTAAGAGGACTTGAAGTACTTACAGATGAAGATCAAAGACTACAGCCTTCAGTAAGGAATATACCTCAACATAAAGAAAACAAAAATCCTCACAACTGGACCAATAAGCAACATCATGATAAACGAAGAAAATATTGAAGTTGTCAAGGATGTCATTTTACTCGGGTCCACCATCAACGCCCATGGAAGCAACAGTCAAGAAATCAAATGATGTATTGCATTGGGCAAATCTGTAGCAAAAGACCTCTTTAAAGTGTTAAAAAGCAAAGATGTCAGTTTGAGGACTAAGGTGTGCCTGACCCAAGCCATGGTGTTTTCAATTGCATGTGAAAGCTGGACAATGAATAAGGAAGACTGAAGAACTGATGCCTTTGACTCACGTTGTTGGCAAACAATATTGAATACATCATGGACTGCTAGAAGAATGCACAAATCTGTTTTGGAAGAAGTACAGCCAGAATACTCCTTAGAAAGCAGGCTAGTGAGCTCCATCTTACATACTTTGGACATGTTATCAGGAGGGACCAGTCCCTGGAGAGGGACATCAAGCTTGGCAAAGTAGAAGGTCAGTGAAATAGAGGAAGACCCTAAATGAGATGGATTGACAAGTGGCTACAGCAATGGGTTCAAACATAGCAATGATAGTGAGGATGGTGCAGGACTGGGCTGTGTTTCGCTCTGTTGTATGTAGAGTCTCTGAGTTGGAACTGACTGGACATCACCTAGCACAACAAAGTCTTCCAGAGGAGCTTGTGTACTTATTATTTTTAATCCCACATAGCATTAGGTTTAAATAGATTTTAAGGGAAAGAGAAATGATTCACTGAAAGAGTAGAGCAAGTATCCAACTATCCTCTTCTAAAATATTTAAAGTACCGTTAAGCCAATTATTAGATTTTCCTAAAATATTTAAAAGACTGTTAAGCTATATTAAATGTCATCATTCTGAAGAACAGGGCTCAAATGATTATTCTTAAAAATTAGCATAATGAGTCATCTCATTGTTTATGCAGTTCCTCAGGGTAACTACAAGTACCTCAAGGGATCTGTCAACATTTTAAAACATACTACATTTTAACTTAAAGTGACTATTTCAAGAATAAAACATTATGTAGTACTTGTTGGGTACAACATGTAAGGGTATCATAAAATCAAAACAAATCCCAAACTTGTTTAAAACAAAAAAGTTATTATCCCACGATAGATTATTTCAATTATTCTTATTTTCATTAATATTTTGCTAAAAGAGAGGGTTTACAATCTGTAACTGAAAAATTAAAAAGTATTAATCTGTAACCAAGTCATGATGACCCAGTAAGATCAATAATATATAAAAGAATATAAATGGTTGTTGCCATTGTTTATAAAGACATTTCTAAACAAATCTGTCCTTTCCTCACCCAAGTTCATATTTAGAGTATAGATTCCTTTTACCTTTTATAAAACTATTTTTGCAGGATTCCAATCTTTCAGTAACCACTGAATGTTGGAAGGTGAAAAAAGAGAGCACATTATAGGTGGGTTGTGGCATAAATTTTAGCCAAATAGCTTGTCACTGATGTCTTAGTGTAAATCATTTATGTTTTCATTACCTTTAGGCCCTTTGAACAGTTTAATTTCCACAACAGTCTCCAAAATGGGTCGTCTTCTACGTACGTACAGCCGAACAATAGACCCTGCTTCTTTGAGGGCTTCCACTGCTTTACTGTGGGAAACTTCTGACACATCGACCTCATTCACCCGCAGGATACAGTCATTGACCCTGGAAGGAAGGAAAAGAAGCAACTGTCAGGAGTGGCTAGGAGGATTTCTTAAAGACTATTATTTATGATTATTTCACTTTAGGATGTGGGAAAGTAAAGATTATAACATATATAAAATACTTCAGATGTATTTCAAATGAAGGAAATCAAGAAGACCTTGAAGTCCTTAGTGGTCCCTACATTGACAGCATTCCTGGTCTATGTCAATTACATCATTATTTTGATTGGTTTTGATTGAGTCCACTGAAGATTGCAATTTCAATGATTGTCAGGACTTAACTACTATGGAGTATAGAGACATAACAAACATAACTTTATTTACAGATTAATTTTTATAAAATTCTTAATTTACTAGTTATGAAAGTAATACCTAAACATTTTAGAAAATACAAAAATGTAGAATAAGTCCAAAAATGCTTATAACCCCATCATCTAATATTAACCTGTTAAATTTCTGGCAAATTATTTTCCAGATTTTTTTCCCGCTCAAATTTATCTCACAATATTGTAGGTATTGAAGTTTGTATTTAACAAAGTTCAAAGAGAATTTCAGACAATTCTTGTCGTTAGGAATGTATTTGGAAAACTGAGAATCTACGGCAAGTTCTATGTCAAATTTTCCCACATGAAGAAATAATTTGACTTTTCCATAAACCTTTCCAAGAGTTTATAGTTATCTGGCCATGGACTTCAAATCTCTTTTTTATACTCACGATAATAATTAAAGATAACATTAAAATCAGTTAAAAGCATGGAATCTGAGCCCAGAAGGATTTATTTACCTCAGTCTGCACATTCATTCTAATGTTCCCCATTTCAGTTCACCTTGTTGCTCAGACTAAAAGACGACGGGTTATCCTTCCTTACTTGACTTCTTCTACCACCACACACATTTATCTCTACTTGCAAAGTATACCCTCAATTCATCTGAGTTGCTTTATCTCCACTGTTATCACCTTGGTTGAAGTCAACATCATCTCTTACCTGGACACGATGGCCATAGCCTCCTACTGAGCCTTCCTGGAGTCTTTCTAGTCACCTACCAATCCATTCTCCACACAGTGGCTGGGGTACAGTGAACATGGTTGGATGCTTACCTAACATCTATTCCTCACTTCCTTCTTCAATACAGTGGCTGATTTTATTTAAGGGATCTATCTCTTAGCAGATATTTGTTGAATAAATGAAAGAATAAACCTAAGTTCAATTCTCGGGTCCTCCATTTGCTAAGTTTGTAACCATGGATAATTTTCTTAACCTTTTTAAGCCTCTATAGTTTCATTTGTAAATTGGATGTAATAGTAGCATCTAAATAAATAATTTTTGTGGCAATTAAATAAAATAATGTACATCTAAGCTCTTAGCACCTAATAAATGGTTGTTATTAGTAGTATTACAATAAACATTTGTCAATTTGTAATATTCTAAACTATTTGATCTGCTTTATAACCCTGTAGAGTAAGAATTATTATTTATATCATAGAAATGAGAATGGTTTCAAGGGGTTATGTCCTTGGTCTAAAGCTCTTCAGCAATTTTGGCAGAGCTTGGATCTGATCTCAGGTCATCTTATTTCAAAATTTAGGCTCTTATGGCCACATGCATCTAATGTGATAAACAGTTTCATGTATGTTATGCACATAAATTAAAAATTATACCACAGTCCTGGAAACATAATGGAGCCCTGATGGCACAGTGGTTAAAGAGCTCAGCTGCTAACCGAAAGGTCAGCAGTTCGGCTCCACCAGTAGCTCCTTGGAAACCCTATGGGGCAGTACTACTCTGTTCTATAGGGTCACTACAAGTCAGAATCGATTCGACGGCAACTGGTTTGGTTAGGTTTTGGAAACAATACAAAAAGATTGGGACGGAATTTCTGATTTTTTTTGTCTAGAACTTGTCTCAATGAGAACCCTGAGCAGCCTCAAAATCCTGAAATGGAACATTTCACTTACTAAGATTCAGTGATATGTCATCATAACAGATGCTATGCTTTAATAGGTTTACATATAAATTTCCTCTCTGATTGACTAAAAAAATAAATAAATCACAGATAACTACCAATTAAAACCGTTTTGAGAATGCAGGCATTATGGGTGCCAGCCACCCTGTAGCAGCTGGTCCTTTGAAGTGGGTAATTTTGCCATCTCACGATAATGCAAAAACAATGTTTACCATCACCCTATACTCAGAATGCTAATCATATCTTAAAATACTGCTTCCCACAGAAGAGCATGGCTGACATTTAAAAAAAAAAATTCTGGAGGCTGTATCTATTCAGGAGCCCTGGTGGTACAGTGGTTAAACATTTGCCTGCTAACTAAAAGGCTGGCAGTTCAAATCCACCAGCAGCTCCTTGGAAAACTTATAGGGCAGTTCTACGCTCTCCTATAGGGTCACTATGAGTTGGAATCAACTCGATGGCAATGAGTTTGGTTATTTTGATATATCTAATCAAGTTCTACTATCTACTAAATTTTTTTCCTTTCGTATACAATGCAGTCTTTAATTGTCAGTGGCTGGGGAAACCACAGTCTAAATCAAATGGTTTTTCCTGAATTTGTGGATGAAATAGGTATTTCTACTACAGTGGGATGAGTACCCAAGTAGTACACCAGAGACTTGAATTTGAGTCTCAGCTCTGTATCAGCTGTGTGGCCACAGTTAAGTCACTTCATCTGTTGGAATTTCCAGCTTCTCATGAAAAGAGAGTAAGTATGCCTGGAGTTGGTGAGAGGATTAAACCAGATAGCTAATGTATGCCAATATATGCATAAATTGTAAAATACCATACATCTAAAATTCTTTGTTATTGGTAGGTGGATCAAAGATGCTGTGCTCAAGGATTTATTGAAAAGTGAACAGGAAAGATATTTAAATTTTTAGAGGGCCCTTTATCATTCTATCACTTTATTTATTTATTCTTATTTAAATCAAACAATTTATGATGTATTGATCCAAATTTTACAGACAGTGAAATTTTACCAACAAGGTCACAGAGTTGGTGAGTTCAAGGACTTAGAAGATTCTAACCTGGTTTTGTTTTTTTCCAGAGCCTATGCCAATACAAAGGTATTAAAGGTGATTGTTTTAAATTAATAAAAAGGGATAAGGGCATTACATTCAAATTCTCAAAACAGAGAGGGAAGAATGTCAGGCCAAATTATGTCACTCAACTCCCCTTCCTCCCAAGCACTTGAAATACCGTTTGGCTATAGGGTCATAGCTATTTAAAATTAATTTGTTCTCTCTACCAGTAGCTAACCTTTGTGATTAAAGCTACCATTTGCATTCATTTTGAAAGATAAATATATCATTAGCTTCAAACTCCAGTAATACTTTGTACCAGTAAAAAGTACAGCCTTTATCATATTTCTGAGCTATTGTACTAGAAGCCATTTATATGCAGATTTTCTCCCCACTCTACCAATGTAATTGAGTTGATGGTTTCACCCTTTCAGTGTTTGCTGTTTCAGATATAAGCCTACAGTGTGCATCTGCAGCATGGGACCAAAACTGTCCACAAGACTGAAAGATTTATTTTATTCTTCTTCTAGTCTTATTTTGTTTTGATGTTCTGGAACATTTCCTTGCAGAGAAGATCTCATATACAAAAAGGATATTTCATCATTATATGTATACATAAAGTCATACCTAAATTTTGCACTTAATAATGAAATATTCTGGAACTTGATATAGCATCATTGCCAAGTCAAATAAAACTTAATAACTTATTTGTTCTGGAATGAAGCTATAATTTAAAATATTAAATAATATCTACTCTTTCATAGATATTAAAATAAATTCTGTTATGAAATAGATTTGTGATTTTATACATATTTTAAGGATGTTAATTCATTGTAAAATGAACACCAAGTCCTAGTAATTATTAAAAATTAAAAAATTTCCTGTTCATTATACATAAAAAGTATTAGAAGGAAAGACAGCAAAATTTTAGTTCTGATTTGTTGTAGGTGGGGAGATTATGGATGTTTGAAAAGCATATTTCTACTTTTATGTTTCTTCTAAAAGTTCTACAATGGACGTATATCACAGTAGAGGACATAAGAACACGGGTCTTGGAGGCTTGGACACACTCAGATACTCCTGGTGTCTAGTTCCAGCTCCAAAGCTCATGAGCTGTGTGACTTTGGACATTGCAAAGCCTCAGTTTCTTCATCTGAAAATGGGGATAATAAGACTGCTGTGTGGATTAAATGAGATAATGCACGTGAAGCCCCTAGCATAGTGTCTCACAAATAGTAACCATCAATAAATGTTAGCTATAATTGTTCTGAAAAGGAGACAGGAACTATCTACATAAGAAAAGATATTAAGCTACTATAGTGGAGGAAAAAGATACTAAAGGGAGAGAAAGAAGATAGGGCTACAATCAAGATGCTGAAAGAATTTTGGAATTTTGTACAAGGAAGAAAGCAAGAGGTGAGATGCATGGGACTTTGGAGAAGAAAACTGTGAAAACAGGGTTTTTAGTAACTCTTATTTGATGGTGTGAACATAATTTCCCTTTCCCATTGTCCCCGCCCCTCCCCACAAGAAAACTTTCAGTTTCGATGCAAACTAAAACTTTAAGTCAGCCTTGGCAGAATTCTCACCAACTCATGCTTACTCTGCCTTGCCCTGCTCCACACCATCTCAACCACACTCATCCACACTCAGGCCCTCTCAAGGTTTGATTCAAAAATAGGTTTTAGGTCTCAAAGTCTGAAACTTAACTTTGCAGCAGTTTTTGGTTATTGATGGGTGTTCCCTCATTGGTTTAGCCTTTATTGTCTTCACTCAGTTCTACTCTTTAATCAAACAGATAATTAATTACAGACCAAAGGGCCACAGCCATGGAGAAACCCGGTCAACATTTAATGTGCTGGATGAGATGCATCATCAAATGGGAAACATTAGCTGGAGGAATTACACTGTGTGCACTTAAAGACAACAATCAATTGCTTAAAAAATTCGTAATCTATTCAAAGGGAGTAACTACAGATTTTACGCGAACTATTATGAAACCAGAAAAGCTCTGAAGGCCAAGGCATCAAAAAGGTCTTATTCTTCTTTGATTCCTAGAGCCACCAAGGATAGGTTAAGAACACATAATAAAAGCAAAAACTTTATTTTTAAAAAGGCAGGTGCTCTATGATAGCAAACAGAGAAGGAAGAAATCACAACAAACACACACAGAAATAGAGGCTAAGCTGAAATGAATAGCTTCGAATCATTATGATTTTTTCTAAACCTACTTAAGTGTGTCTGTTCTTCTCCTGTGCCCTCTCATAAACCACAATCATGTGCTCACTGGACATCTTTAAAGTCCAACACCAGCTAAGTTCCCTCCTTATTCACACTTCTCGTTTTAATGATTCATTTATTTCATTGACCTTATTAAGTGCTATTAGTCCATTAAAACTGAGGACAAGCAATAAAAATCAGCATAATTTAAATTTTTTTTAGGAAAGAAAAGGGACAAATATTTTTGAAGCATCTGATAAGTGCAAGTACAGTAGTATCTATTGGGCTTTTTCCCTAACAATCATCCATATGGTTTCATTAAATGAGACACAGGTTTATCAAGTTCATACAGTTTAGCATGGATGATTTTCCCAGTTTGGTCAGTGTCATGGATTAAATTGTGTTCCCCCTTTCCCCCTCCCAAAAAAATGTGTTGTAAATTCTAAACCCATACCTGTAGTTAGAATCCTATTTGGGAGTGTGTTTCTTTGTTAATGAGGCAGTATTAGTACAGGATGTGTCTTAAATCAATGTCTTTTGAGATAGAAAAGAGCAGATTAAGAAGCAGTGAAAAAGCAGAGATGAGGAAGACACATGCCAAGCCACATAAAGATCCCCAAGGAACAGAAGCTCAAAAGAGATGAAGACCTTCCTCAAGAGCCAACAGAGACAGAAAGTCTTCTCCTAGAGCCTGTACTCTGAATTCGGACTTCTAGCCTCTTAACAACCACTGGTCTGTCAGTTTGTCTGTGATAGCTTGTGTGTTGTTGTGATGCTAGAAGCTATGCCACTGGTATTTCAAAATACCAGCAGGGTCACCCATGCTGGACAGGTTTAAGTGGAGCTTTCAGACTAAAACAGACTAGGAAGAAAGACCTGGCTATCTACGTCTTAAAAAATTGGCCAGTGAAAACCTTTTGAATAGCAGCAGAACATCATCTGAAGTAGTGCCAGAAGATGAGCCCCTCAGGTTGGAAGGCACTCAAAAGACGACTGGGGAAGAGCTGCCTCCTCAAAGTAGAGTTGACCTTAATGACGTGGATGGAGCAAACCTTGCAGGACCTTCATTGGCTGATGTGCTACGATTCAAAATGAGAAGAAACAGCTGCAAACATCCATTAATAATCTGAATGTATGAAGTATGAATCTAGGAAAATTGGAAGTCATCAGAAATGAAATGGAAAGCACAAAGATTGATATCCTATGCATTAGTAAGCTGAAATGGACTGCTATTGGCCATTTTGAATTGGACAATCATATCGTCTACTACGCCGGGAATGACAAAATAAAGAAGAACAGCGTCACATTCACCAGCAAAAAGAACGTTTCAGGATTTATCCTGAAGTACAACACTGTCAGTGATAGGATAATACCCATATACCTATAAGGAGGACAAGTTAATACAATTATTTTTCAAATTTCTACACCAACCACCAAGGCCAAAGATAAAAAAATGAAGATTTTTACCAACTCCTGCAGTCTGAAATCGATCAGTCATACAATCAAGATGCATTGATAATTACTGGTGATTGGAATGCGAAAATTGGAACCAAAGAAGAAGGATCAGTAGGTGGCAAATACAGTCTTGGTGACGTAAACGATGCCCAAGATTGCATGACAGAATTTCACAACACCAACAACTTCTTCATGGCAAATACATTTTTTCACCAACATAAATGGCAACTATACATGTGGACCTTGACAGACAGAATACACAGGAATCAAATAGACTACATCTGTGGAAAGAGATGATGGAGAAGCTCAATATCACAAGTCAGAACAAGGCCAGGGGCTGACTGCAGAATAGATCATTAATCGCTCATATGCAAGTTCAAGGTGAAGCTGAAGAAAATTAGAACTACACCATGAGAGCCAAAGTAGGACCTTCAGTATATCCTACCTGAATTTAGAGACCACCTCAAGAATAGATTTGATGCACTGAACACTAATGACCAAAGACCAGACGAGTTGTGGGATGACATCAAGGACATCATACATGAAGAAAGCAGAAGGTCATTAAAAAGACAGGAAAGAAAGAAAAGACCAAAATGGATGTCAGAAGAGACTCTGAAACTTGCTCTTGAACACAGAGTAGCTAAAGTGAAAGGAAGAAATGATGAAGTAATAGAGCTGAACAGAAGATTTCAAAGGATGGCTCCAGAAGACGAAGTATTATAATGAAATATGCAAAGACCTGCAGTTAGAAAACCAAAAGGGAAGAACATGCTCAGCATTTCTCAAGCTGAAATAACTGAATAAAAAAATTCAAGTTTTGAGTTGCAATACTGAAGGATTCTATGGGCAAAATATTGAATGACACAGGAAGCATCGAAAGAAGATGGAAGGAAGATCAGAGTCACTGTATCAAAACGAATTGGCCAGTGTTTAACCATTTCAGCAGGTAGCATATGATCAAGAACGATTGTATTGAAGGAAGAAGTCCAACCTACACAGAAGGCACTGGTGAAATTTAAGACTCCAGGAACCGATGGTGTACTAATTGAAATGTTGCAACAAATGGATGCAACACTGGAAGCACTCACTAGTCTATGCCAAGAAATTTGGAAGACAGCTACCTGGCCAACCAACTGGAAGAGATCCATATTTGTGTACATTCCAAACAAAGGTAATCCAATAGAATGTGGAAATTATTGAACAATATCATTAATATCACATGCAATAAAAGTTTGCTGAAGATAATTGAAAAACGATTGCAACAGTAAATCGACAGGAAACTGCCACAAATTCAAGCCTGATTCAGAAAAGGATGTGGAACAGGGGATGTCACTGCAGATGTCAGATAGGTCTTGGCTGAAAGCAGAGAATACCAGAAAGATGTTTACCTGTGTTTTATTGACTATGCAAAGGCATTTGACTGTGTGGATCATAACAAACTATGGCTAGCATGGCAAAGAATAGGAATTCCAGAACACTTAATCATGCTCATGAGGAACCTGTACATAGACCAAGAGGCCGTTGTTCATGGTTTAAAATCAGGAAAAGTGTGTGTCAGGGTTGAATTTTTTCACCACACTTAGTCAATCTGTATGCTGAGCAAATAATCCGAGAAGTTGGACTATATGAAGAAGAATGCGGCATCAGGATTAGAAGAAGACTCATTAACAACCTGAGATATGCAGATGGCACAACCTTGCTTGCTGAAAGTGAGGATAACTTGATGCACTTAATGATGGAGATCAGAGACTACAGCCTTCAGTATGGATTACACCTCAACATAAAGAAAAGAACAATCCTCACAACTGGACCAATAAGCAACACCATGATAAATGAAGAAAATATAGAAGTCATCAAGGATTTCATTTTTCTTGGATCCATAATCAACACCCATGGAAGCAGCAGTCAAGAAATCAAACAGTGTGTTGCTTTTGGAAAATCTGCTGCAAAAGACCTCTTTACAGTGTTAAAAATCAAAGATGTCATTTTGAGGAGTAAGGTGTGCCTGACTCAAGCTATGGTATTTTCAACCGCTACATGTGCATGTGAAATCTGGACAACTAACAAGGAAGACCAAAGAAGAGTTGATGCTTTTGAATTATGGTGTTAGTGAAGAATATTGAATATACCATAAACTGCCAAAAGAATGAACAAATCTGTCCTGGGAGAAGTACAGCCAGAATGTTCCTTAGAAGCGAGGATGGTGGTATTTCAACTCACGGACTTTGGAGATGTTATCAGGAGGGAGCAGTCCCTGGAGAAGGACATCATGCTTGGTAAAATAGAGGGTCAGTGAAAAAGAGGAAGACCCTCAAGATCGATTGACACAGTGGCTGAAAAAATGGGCTCAAACACAGCAAGATTGTGAGGATGGAGCAGGATAAGGCACTGTTTCATTCTGTCGTACATAGGGTCTCTATTAGTTAAAACTAATCTGATGGAACCTAACACTGGCCTCTTAAACCGTGATAAAATAAATTTCTTCTTATTAAAGTCATCCACCTGTGGCATTTCTATTACAGTAGCAACAGATAACTAAGACAGGCAGTCTCTGTTTTAGGGAAAGGAATGAAGATTCAGAGGTTATGTCTGAACAGAACAGAAGAAAAAGAAACTTGGGAGCTTATTATTGGGGACCATTTTTTTTTCACGCTGGAGAATAGCAAAAGCCAATCTGTAAGGAGGTGAGGAAGAAAGTACATCTGTGGAAAGAAGCAAGGGCTTCAAACAGTGGAAAGGATCTTCCTCGATTCCTCACAGCCCTTGAGTCCTTGGCTGTTGTCATTTGCCCAGGGCTTGGCTGTCCAATTAATTTGGAATTTGAGAAGATATTCCAGGGTCCTTCTAATACATTCTCCTTTTGATTAATTTAAGCTCAGGTGGATCTCTGTTACTTGCCAGCAAAATGTTCCTAACTACTATAGACACACTTTGTGACTGGCACTTTAAGTGTATTATCCCTTTAGTTTAGTTCTATTTTCCATTTAATGCTTAATTCACACTTATCTTGCCTCCTGGGAAGACACCCCTCACCCAAATGGCTGGTTCAGTGTCCCTTCACTAGGTAGTCAGTGCATAATATTAACACAGTTACCAGATTTAGCAAATTAAAAATAAAGGACACCCAGTTAAATTTGAATTTCAGATAAACAACAAAAATAATTATTTGATAATTAACTAATACTTTTTTAAGTATAAGTATGCTCTATACCAGGAGCCCCGGTAAGCACAGTGGTTAAAGCACTCAGCTGTCAACTGAAAGGTTGGCAGTTTGAACGTACCAGCCACCCCTCAAGAAAAAGATGTTGTAGTCTGTGTCCGTAAAGATTTACAGCCTCAGAAACCCTATGGGGTTGCTATGAGTCAGAATTGACTCCATGGCAGGGGTTTGGTTTTTGGTATACAATGTTTGGGGCATATTTATACAGGGTGTTCTATATTCATAAAAAAACCCCACAGTATTTATAAAAGAACTCATTATACTGATCTGTGGTCTTTGGCTTATTCACATGACATTATACTTGGTACACAGTAGGAGATGTGTGTGTTATGTGCTATGTACATATTCTTTTAATTTAAACAGAAACACTAAAAAGTAGATATTGCTTCCTTCATTTTATAGCAGAAACTGAGCTCAGAGAGGTTTACACTGACAGTGAGCAATGTAATCTCAAAGTTTATGCACTGTACCACCCACACTTCTCTGGTTTTATTTGTTAAAAATAACTTTGGGACTCATTTAAGGGCCAAACCCAACTGCTGACCATCAGTGGGGTCCATGATATACTGGAAGGCGGTAACCAAAAAAAAAAAAAAAAAAAAAACCTCATTGCAGGAAGGCAGTAAAGGCAAGCCAAATAACAACTAGATCAAAGGTTCTCAGACTTAAGCATGATAAGAATCACCTGCAGGGTTTAGTAAAGCACTGATTCCTGAATCATAGGTGTGAGATAGGATTGAGTATTTGCATTTCTAACAAGTTCCCAGGTGATGCTGTTGATGCTGGTCCAGGAGCACACTCTGAAAACTCTCCTGTCAGCTACAAATGGTCATTCTACTTGGTTCATGTGTGGTTTATTCAAAAATGACCAGAACTACTGAATCTTTCTAAGACCCAAACTACTATGACAGGAGTCCTGAGTTCTGAACCCAATCCTCCCAGTGCTGTCGTTTTTCATTCTTTGGAATGAACTCTCTCAGGGATTCTGGACCAGGAGACCACAGCTGCCACAAAGCTGAGCTGTGCATATGCAAGCCATTTTCCAGCACTTATTTTATATCTGAGACTTTTCTTGGCTCTTTTCCTTCAGCAGAGACCAATTGATAGCCATTTCATTCTAAATTTAAAAAACAGGGCTTCTGCTTTCATCTCTAATTCTGGGTGAGAGTAACTCGGGTTTATGATCCATAGAAGCCATCTCCTATGGTGAATGAACTGTTTTTCTCTCTCCATTTGCCACTTCATTTCCCTTATATAAAATGCTTGCAGGATTCTCTGCAGCTGTCATCTGGGAAAGATCACAGCTCTCCACAACGGGGGAAGAAATCGCTATTTCAACATTAGTGATTGGTCTTTCAGCTTTTTCCCAGAAAAGTGGAGAGGCCAGTAACAAATCCCCAGCCAGGCAACTTGATGAGAGCAACATGGAAAATGGCATTGAATGAGGAATTCAGAGGTCATAGGACTAGAGACTACTTAGCCCACTTAGTCTAATACTCTGTCCACAGATGGGGCTGTATGTCAACTTTCATGAAATGTGAATCTTGTATCTCCCACTTGTATTATTGCAGTATCTTCCTAGCTGGTCTTCCTGATGCCAGGTTTACTAATCCCTCTCCAGTTCATCCTGACACACAAGCCCAACTTCAACTTCTTAAAGCAACACTTTTTATCATTTTCTCTCCCCTCAAAAATGAAGAGTTACTTACATATATAAAGCAGTGTTTGATTTATCTTTGTATTTCCAATATCTGGAACACAGCTGTCACTTAAGAAAGAATGATGTGTAACATTGAAGGACGTCCAACAATGGCTTCTCTTTTTATACCTGTCAACCCCTGCACCAGCCAAGCCATGTCCTCACTGTCCTGAGAATATAACATGTTCATTCCTGCCTCTGCATTTAATTTCATGTTGCTTCCCGACTCCCAGATGTTTATGCAAAACCAGCCCTATTCAAGGGCAAGTTCACACTCCATAGCTTCATGAAATGTTTCCTAATCACTCAAATTCTCATTGCCCATAATGCCTGAAGTACATATACATGGTAGATTCTCACAAAAAAACAAAAACAAAACAAAAAACCATACACTGACTAAGGACTCACACAGAATCTAAAACAGAGTTCTACACATTAAGAAATACATTTTAAAATGTTAGAATTGATTTCCTATTTTTCCTCTATTAAAATCTATTCCAATCACAGAAGTTGATGTGGATCAGCACACATGAAATTTATAATTACGTATTTTCATTCTAGTTCCATTTGGGTTTAAAATACTGATGCATATTTCAGTGAAAAGTTGAGAGCCACAAAAATTATGGTATGGTGGAAAGAATACTGGGTTATAAACCAGATGTAGATCTGAATCCTAGTTCTGTCATTTTACAGTAAGTTATTTTATTCTCTTGTGTTCAAGCTGATTTTGATAATCTTAAAATTCTCTTTAGCTCTGCTAAGTTCAAAGTCAACTCATTCTAGGCACCTATCTTTACTTGGAAGTCCTGAGCGCACCTTAAATGCAGCACAGTGCCAAACTATCCATACCTTTTCCCCATGGGCAACTGTGTACTTCACTTTTTATTCTGTTACAGTAAATCCTTTCATCTCCAGAAATGGAAGAGTTCTCCTTTTCTCTCAGATGCACATCCTTTAGCCCTACTTCTTCAACCTAAGATCTGGCCCTTATTTTTAATCACTTAGATTCTTATTGTCAATCACTTAGATTCTGAAAAATAAACCTTATAACTAGTCTTCTCGTCCCCAGTTATCCTCCTATAATCCATCTTCCAATTTATTGCCTGAATGGTGTCCGTTAAAATACACACCTGACGGATTTAGTCCCCTATTTAACATTCTTCATTTGTTCTCTATTGCCTACAGTGGATTTTCAGAAAATTTTTTTGACCTAAGCAAAAAGACACTTTCTTCAAATGAAAGCTTAATTAGAAGCCTACACACTCACACACATAAATATATAAAATAAAGGGAGACTTCCTGTGATTTCCTCAAAAGGGAGGAGAAAGGAAATAAGAGCATAGACTGCTAGAAGGCCCCCATATGTGGTCCCTCATAGGGCTCTTTGGAGTGTAGATGGAATCTACCTTCATCAACGACTTTCACATAACACACAAGTCTCTCCACAATCTGGTTGCTATTCAACTTCCTAGACTTATTTTCAAACCCTGTGCAAGTTCATGGTTCAGGCCTTTCCCTTCGTGTTGCATAAAAAAACCAAAACCAAACCCACCGCCATCGAGTCGATTCTGACTCATAGAGACTCTATAGGACAGAGTACAACTGCCCCATAGAGTTTCCAAGGAGCAGCTGGTGGGTTTGAACAAGCCGACCTTTTGGTAGAAGCTGTAGCACTTAACCACTATGCCACCAGGGTTTCCTAGTGTGGAGTAGCCACCTCTAAACCCCAGGGTTGTCTGTTAAGAACTTTACCCATATTTCAAAATGAATGCCTATTCTGAAGTAGTTTTTATAGTTTAATAGGGGAAATAGGCCAGAAAGTAAGTGCTATGGCAAGAGAAAGAAAGGATGTTGCAAAAGCACATAATAGGAGAGAGCCTTATCTAGTCTGGGGAAGCCAAGAAAAACTTCTCGGAGAACCTCTATTCCTGAGATTTAAAGCCTAAATAGAAGTTAGCCAGGTAAACTAAGAGAGGGAGAAATGCTCCAGGCATCGCTTAGTTACTGGTGAGGTGGGGGGCAGAGATCAAGTCTTGAAGGCCCTCTAAGGCATGTTAAGCAATTTGGACTCAATCTGAAGGCAATGGAAAGTCATTGCTGTGGTTAAAACCAGAATTTTTAGAAAGAACCCTCTAGGTAAGGTGTGGGGATGTATAGACTTTATTAGATTCTGATGTGGAGTTAGGGTAGAGGAATGCAAAGACTATCACTGTTGCACAACAGAACCAAGCACTGCCTATCCTGCACCATCATCACAATCATTACTATGCTGGAGCCCACTGTTGCAGCCACTATGTAAATCCATCTCATTGAGGGTCTTCCTCTTTTTTGCTGACCCTATACTCTACCAAGCATGATGTCCTTCTCTAGGGACTGGTTCCTCCTCATAACATGCCCGAAGTATGTGAGACGAAAGCTTAAAAGGAGCCTTCCGGCTGTACTTCTTATAAGACAGATTTGTTTGTTCTTCTGGCAGTCCATGGTATATTCAATATTCTTCACCAACACCATAATTGAAAGACATGAATTCTTCTTCGGTCTTCCTTATTTATTGTCCAGATTTCGCATGCATATGAGGCTATTGAAAACACTATGGGTCAGGTGCACCTTAGTCCTTAAAGTGACATCTTTGCTTTTTAACACTTCAAAGAGGTCTTTTGCAGCAGATTTGCCCAATGCATTGCATCGTTTGATTTCCTGACTGCTGCTTCCATGGGTGTTGATTGTGGATCCAAGTAAAATGAAATCCTTGACAACTTTAATATTTTCTCTGTTTATTATGATGTTGCTTATTGGTCCAGGATTGTCATTACAGGCTACCGTATAACCCTCATAAAAGATGACGGTAGTCTGGACTAGACCAGTGGCAGTTCAGATAGAAAGAAGGGAACAGAAGAAGGCTAATTAGAATCAAGTAGACATGTTGATGGATTGGATGTGGGAGGTGTGGAAAGGGAGGAAACATTTTATTTCAGTATCTATCTCCTATAAATCATGAGTCATTAGAGGGCAGAAATTATAACACATTCATTTTGTATCTAGCAAAAATGGTGCTTGGCACAGAGTTGCCACTGAGTGTATGTTTGCTACTTGAATGAATTTTAGAAGTGAGGAAGCTAGCCAATAACATCTTTGCCACCAGTATCCACACCTTTTCTCATCCTTTCTGGTGACCTTGTCCCACAGGAATGCTGACTCCTCTCATGACAGCTCATTTCTCCTGCTAAAAAGCGAATCATCTCAAATTCAATAATGCCAAGAAACAGGCTGTCATTCATAAGCAAATAATGGTGATTGCTGGACAACATGATGAACATAATTAATGTCACTGAATTATGTACATAAAAACGGTTAAAATGGTGAATGTTTTGTTACATATATTTTAACACAATAATGTTTTTTCTTAAATAAAAAAAAAAGAAGTCTGAAGTCGAAACAAAAGAAAGTGATCACCAATGATAAGATTTCAAATACGAGCTGAGGTATAAAACATCTAATATACTATCAAATATACATAGTGCCAGGTATTCTGTAGGCACAAAGGACACAGTGGTGAACAAAAAAGGTACCTATGGTCCCTGACCCAGGGATGTGGATGAGGATATTTACAAGAAATCCTCAAATCACATCACAGGGGCAGCAGCCTATATCACTTAACCACAAGACTAGTTCTAGCTTAAATCCTTCAAACTTTAGAGTTTAGGTTTTGACTTCAAGTTTTTATTTTTGTTTGTTTGTTTATTGTTGTAGTTTAAGCGAAAGTTTCTATTTCAAGTTAGTCTGTTATACAAAAATTTATACATACCTTGTTATGTGACCCTAGTTGCTGTCCCCATACTGTGACAGCACACTCCTCCTTTCCACCCCTGATTTCCCGTGCCCATTCAACCAGCTCCTAACCCTGTCTGCCTTCCCATCTCACCTCTGGACAGAAGCTGCCCCTTTGGTCTCATGTGTTTACTTGAGCTAAGAAGCACACTCTTTTGACTTCAAGTTTTATTATTCTTTTTATTTTGTTGTGTTTGTTTATAGGAATTTATTGAAATTACTCAAAGAAGTTGTTTAATCTCATATCCCATGAATGTCTATCCAGCTGTCTTTCAATAGTAAGCTGCATGGTTGCTGCTGTCACCACCCACCCTGCATTTCTCCAAATGTGATTATTTATTATTCTTATGCTTTTTTTAAAATTATTGGAGCTCAATTTTCATAGAGACTGAAGAATTGAACCATAAGCAAGAATTCAAGTATACCGTATGGCATACATGCTTGAAACTTGCCTGTTGTTTTGAACTGTTCTCTCATCTTGAGTAGACGAGGTGTACTTTAAAGCTCTCCCACAGGGAATGTGGAATGGAGAGCTTTAAAGTATTAGCCAGTTGAGGCACTGTGCACTTACACTTATGTAGGGGAAATAAATATTATTTGAAGTTAAATGATTTCAAGTGTTTCTGAGATGTATCAATATTCAACGGAAATTTTTCAGCATCTTTTAAAAATTAAAAAATGCTGAAAATTATTTCTCTATAAAAACCAATGGATTTACTCACTATAAAAATTAAAATTAAAGTTAATAATTTTAACTCTTACAGTGAGTAAATCCATTGGTTTTTATACAGAAATAATTAATTTTCAGCATCTGTACAGTTGGACAATAAATGAGATACTTATATTAACTCATTTGTTTTCTTACTTATTATATGTCTCCACACTAGATATAAGCTCTATGGTGGAAGAAATCTTGTCTCTTATTTTCTCTTTTTATCACCAGTGACTAGCACAGCTCTTGACATAATAAGGCATTACTAGTCATCCAGTTTTCATTATTTCTTTCTTTCCCTCACCTTCCACATTCAATCCATCAGCAAGAAAACTCCAAAATATGTACTAATTAACTTCTTTCCATTGCCATACTACCACCCTAGTTCAAGCCACCATCACTTTCACCTGGATAAGTTGGCTCACCAGTTCTACTGTTGTGTGCTATAATCCATTTCCTACACAGAAGCTAGAGTTTTTAATTTTTAAATTTAAATCAAAGGGTGTCACTCATCCCTTGCTAAATCCTCCAAACTCTTCCTCTATCATTTAAAATAAAACCCAAGCCCCTTACCCTGCTTTACAAAGCCCTAACCTCCACTTATTCTTGTGTTTTCATTTTCTATCACTCTCCCTTTTGCCCCCTCATTCCAGCCATATTGGCCTTACTTCTGTTTCTAGAATGTGGCTTGCTCAGTCCTGCCTTAGGGCATTTGCACTTACTGTTCCCTCAGTTTTGATAGCTATTTGCTTGGCTAGCTCTTTCCTGTCATTAAGATGTTATTTTAAATGTCACCTCCTCAGAGGTGCCTACCTTGATCACTCAGTCCAAAGTAGGCACTCATAATTTTGCCTGCTTCATTCTTTACACAGCATTTATTACTATGTAAGATTTTGTATGTTTGGTTTTTTTCTGCCCAACAGGAAAAAATGTAAACTCTTTGACAGCAGCAACCTTGTCTGCCTTGTGGACCATTTTATGCTTAGTGCCTAGGACAGTGCTGAGCCCATAGTAGGTGCTCAATAAACAGTTGAATAGCAAGTAAATAAATGAATGAATGATGAATGAACGAACGAATACTAGCTTTACTTAGTTTAGATTGGGTCTGTCAAGAATAAAGTATATACAGTCTTGCTGCACACATTTGAATTCTGATAGCTCTAGCTTGATGACCTTCTTAAACTCAAGCCCATAATTATTAGAATTATTTAGTACTGGCAGAGACTATGAGCAATTCTCTATACAGCAGATAATGCTAAATTGCCTGGAGGTACTAATTTTCCAGGGTAGATGATTAGTAATGCTGTTTTCTGACCTTTTCTGAGCTACAATAATCAGCTGCAATTGTTTATGTAATTTCATAATACCCATACCCCTCACCTCTTCCTAGGCTAAATCATATTCCTTAAAATAAATTCAAGTTAATTTTGTGATGAAAACTCATGACACAGATTACTGATGATTGATTTAGGAAATAATATTGTAGTTATTATTCCCTGTCCTTGAGCACAGAGACTGTGACCCAGCTGCAGCTGGGCTCACAAGGGCTCACAAGGACATATCAACTGGGCCCTGAGGTATAAAGCAATACCTAAGATAATCTTGGAACATATCTTTTAGGGAAACTTTCACATAAAGCCAATCAAACAGAACAGAAATGACTTTCCACTCTTACCTTTTTCTATCAGCACTTAGTGAATAGAAATTTGTTGGACAAATGAAGATCCTCCTGACTGTTGTTACTGAAACATGTACCAGTGATTGTTAAGAAAGGCAATTCAAAATGTAGGATCACATTTCTAGCCAATCTGTGAAAAGGTAAAGCTTTCAATGGTTTTGCCCATTTATAATTTTAATATATACTGATGGCTCTGTAATATTCTTTGGACTCGGGCAGACATGGCTGTGGCAGCATGCTTGTCCTTTTTCCCACTTTTGTCTCTTCTATGATATTTCCCTGGACTTGGGCAGACATGGCTCTGGCAGCATGGTTGTCCACTTCCCACTTTTGCCCCTTTGAATATACACCGAATAAAACTTTTTTGCTTTGCTAAACTTTGTGATGTTTTTTTCCCCTAAAACATGATATATTGTGATTTCATAAACCAAAGCTGTAGATCCCTGATTAATGGTTGAACTGATGCCTGCAAATCACGTACTCAGTCCCTCACACTTATTCTCGGCTGTGGAGGTAAAATTCAGAGGTCTATCGTTGATAGTGATGGGACTAGAGGCACCAAGAAGGGCACCTTTGTTCACAAATAACTCCTTGCTTCCCAGGAATTGAGTTTCATTTGAATTCACCACTTTCTCTTTTGAAACACAAAGAAACTCATTGGTGTCAGTCATTCACGTCATGTATATAAACATAACTGTCCTTTTAGCTATGACACTTCATTTTGAAGCATGGTAGAGCAAGAGAGTCTATGAGGGTCAATTTCGTGGGAGAACTCGTAGACGAGGCCATAGATATCAGGGCAGTAGAGGAGAGAAGGTACTAACAGATAAAGGAGATCAGAAAGGGAGCCAAAAGTAAAGCCACACTTTTTCCTAGGACCCCTGTGGCAACTTCAAACCCCTGTGGTACATCTAACAGCTGATACTAACTTCTGTTGGCCTAGCATTTCACCATCTATAAAAAAAACTTCAATAACAAATTTTTATTTTTAAAAACTTAAGAAATATGCCAGGCAGATACTGCTCCATTTCACAAATGGAAAAACTGAGGATTAGACAAGTAACTTGCCGAACTCAGACAGCACGTAAAAGACAAATGAAAATTAACTGTTGGTCTTACGACTTCCGGTCTTCTTCTCTCGCCATTTATTACTCCTGTTTATGCGGCTGCCACCTGGAGCTTCTGTAATAGTTGTCTAGCAAAACCCCAACCCAGGCTGAACCCAGTTCCCCACCTTCTTTATTGTCTTTTCCAGAGCAGCTAAACACTGAAGTGCTGGAGAAAATGCACAAAAGATAGGAATCTCTCTAAACTTGTGACCTTCAAATGTAACACTGCTCTGCACCCTACTCAGCTTGCTATCCTTCTTTTTGCAAAGACAATCTCCAAACCCTTCATTTCCTGAGTCACTTCCAGCAGAGAAATTAGCTCTTATAATTCCAAGAGAAAAAAAGAAGACACCTGAGGAGACCTCCCTCTGTTTCTAATGCCATATTTACATACTTACCTGCATATAAACCCATGCTTTGCTCTCTTTTCCTATTATAATGAAGGAGGTGTCCCTTCCAGTATCAAAGGTCCATTAATTCACATTCTTTTAAAAGACTTCTCTATATCCTGTGTCTTCAAACCCAGTCTCTGTACTTAAACCATTCCCTGAACATGCAAGCATGCTCTAGTATCTCTTATCTTCTAAAAGCTCTCCAGTGACCTAGCATCTCTCTTTGCCTATGGCCGTCTTTCCTCTTCACAAACCTTCACAAGCTTACCAAAAGATCTGTTTATACACACTACTTCTTTTCCAGTCTTTTATCCCATTCTAATCTGAATCTCCTCATGAATCCCCTCCCTGCAAAAATTTATAAACTCACCAGTAACCTAGATTTGGCCAAATCAAATGCACTCCTTTTGGTCCTCATTTTAACTGATCTCACAACCTTAAACCCAGTTGCTCACTCCCTCCTTGAAGTACTTTTCTCCTTATTTTTGTGGCTCCCCACTGTCCTGCTTTTCTTCCTACCACTCTGGTCCCTCCTTTTTAAATTTCCATTTTAGTTCTTCTTCAACCTACTGGTCTTCAAATTTAAAAAACAAAAAATAAAGATAAAAAACTATGCTTTCTTTTGCATGCCTTAAGTTGATAACTAATTTTCTAAATCACAAGTTTAAATATAGTAAGGGATATAATTTCTGACCTACTGTGAATTGTAAAATTTTATTTTTAAATGATTATTTCTCTGATTTACATGTATCTAGCGAATGTAAGTACATTCCAATTTGAAATCCATGGTTACCAATATAAAATACAACTGAACAAGATTTTCTAGAGCAGTTGGAAATTTTACATTGTTTCTTTTTCTCTGTTAATTTTTCTATTCCATTTCATCCACAGAGCTTTATCCTATTTTTATGTTAACATCTTATATTGATTATCATACTTGTAGATAAGACTAATATACATATCTACAACAAAAATGGATGTATAAATATAAATTCTATGATTTTTTTGCCAAATTTCCTGTGATCATAAGACCCTTAGTGTTAAAAATTTCTTCAGGACTGAGTTATCATGATTATTAGTTGTACACAATGGGTCAAAATAACCTAAGTATATTATAAAATTTGATCTAGATATCTAAAACAATAAAAATTCAATGTATTGGGGATGCTTTTCTTAATAGAATGAGTGGAGTTTTTTAAAATTAGCTCATGTTTTTATGGATGAATATGAACTAAGGTTAGAATGAAACACAACTCAGAATTTATATTTTTCATTTCTACTGATGTAAGCGCTAAGAAATCTGGTTTACATAAACAAGTGGATGGGAATGGAAAGAAAATTTTGAACTCTTTCCTAGTTATATGCCCTAAAAGCCTTTGTACTATCTTTAAAAATAATTTTAACACTACTAGCTGACAATTGCTTTTAAATTTTATGAAAAGCAAAGAATTGGAAGCCACATATCTTAAAGAAAGAATCGATAACCCAATCATTAGAGTCACTGACTTTCTTAACACTGGCAACAATATTTCAGATTGCCGCTTTACCACCAGGGCAATGAGCCATAGCAGGCTTTGGGGCAGGTAAGACATGTACATTTTCTTTTTTCAAATGGAGGAAGAGAAATTATAAATAGAAAAGTGGGAAAGGAGAACCAGTATGAAGGTGCAGGCTGCTTCTCAGCAGGTCAAACTGGAGATCTGGAAATTGAGTCCCTTAAATTGATCCATGTACTCCTAGGGGTACACATTACTCAATTTTAAAAACCTCCGCTCTAAACTACATCAAAAAGGTGGAATAACTCAAGACATATTCTCAGGTCCCCTTCTTTTTTTATTCTACACTGTTCCAAGGCAATCTCTTAATTCCGTTGGCTTTAAAGATGCATAATTATGTTTACATCCAGATTTCTCTGAGTTCCCGATTTGTATGTTCAACTGCCTGTTTGATAGCTCCACTCTAATTCTTCATAAGCAACTTAAACTTAACACTGTCCAAAGTGGAACTGTAACACTAATCTTCAAACATTGATTCTTTTCCAAACTTTACCAATTGTCCTGCTTCATAGCTCAAAGTCATTCTCTGATAATTCTGTTGTTGTTGCTGTTAGGTGCCGTCGAATCGGTTCCAACTCATAGCGACGCTACGTACAACAGAGCAAAACAATGCCCTGGCCGGCACCATCCTCACAATCGTTGCTATGTTTGAGCGCTTTGTTGCAGCCGCTGTGTCAGTCCATCTTGTTGAGGGTCTTCCTCTTTTTTGCTGACCCTCTATTTTATCAAGCATGATGTCCTTCTCCAGGGGAATGGTCCCTCCTGATAACACGTCCAAGTTACATGAGATGAAGTCTCACCATCCTCTCTTCCAAGGATCACTCTGGCTGTGCTTCTTCCAAGACACATTTGTTAGTTCTTCTGGCAGTACACAGTACATTCAATATTCTTAGCCAACACCGTAATTCAAAGACACCAATTCTTCTTTGGTCTTCCTTATTCATTGCCCAGCTTTAGCATGCATGTGAGGTGACTGAAAATACTATGGCTTGGGTTAGGCACACCATAGTCCTAAAAGTAACATCTTTGCTTTTAATATTTTAAACAAGTCCTTTGCAGCAGATTGCCCAACACAATCTGTCATTTGATTTCTTGACCACTGCTTCCATGGGTGTTGACTGTGGATCCAAGTAAAATGAAATCCTTGACAACTTCAATATTTTCTTCATTTATCATGATGTTGCTTATTGGTCCAGTTATTCAGGTGTAATCCATACCGAAGGCTGTAGTCTTTGATCTTCATCAGTAAGTGCTTCAAGTCCTCTTCACTTTCTGAAAGCAACATTGCGACATGTGCATAACGGGAGCTGTTAATGATCCAACAGAATGCGGAAATTATTCAACAATCCTGATGCTGTGTTTTTCTTATATGGTCCAGCTTCTCAGATTATTTTCTCAGCATACAGATTGAACAAGTATGGTGAAAGGATACAACCCTGACACATACCTTTCCTGATTTTAAACCACATAGTATCTCCTCGTTTTGTTCACACAGCTGCCTCTTGGTCTGTGTACAGGCTCCTCATGAGCACAATTAACTGTTCTGGGATTCCCATTCTTTGCAATGTTGTCCATAATTTGTTATAATCCACACAGTTGAATGCCTTTGAATAGTCAATAAAACACAGGTAAGCATCTTTCTGGTGTTCTCTCCTTTCCGCCAAGATTCATCTGACATCAGCAATGATATCCCTTGTTCCACATCCTCTTCTGAATCCAACTTCAATTTCTGGCAGTTCCCTGTCGATATACTGGAGCAATTGTTTTTGAATGCTCTTCAGCAAAATTTTACTTGTTTTCGATATTAAAGATATTGTTCAACAATTTCCACATTTGGTTGGATCATCCTTCTTTGAATGGGCACAAATATGGATCTCTTCCAGTCGGTTGGCCGTGAAGCTGTTTTCCAAATTTCTTGGCATAGATGAGCAGTGCTTCCAGCGTTGCACCCATTTGTTGAAACATCTCAGTTGGAATTCCATCAATTCTTGGAGCCTTGTTTTTTGCCAATGCCTTCAGTGCAGCTTGGACTTCTTCCTTCAGTACCATTGGTTCTTGATCACATGTTACCTCCTGAAATGGCTGAACATCGACCAGTTCTTTTTGGTTACAGTGTCTCTGTGTATTCCTTCTTTCTTCTTTTAATGCTTCCTGTGTCATTCAATATCTTGCCCATAGAATCCTTCAATATTACAACCCAAGTCTTGATAATTCTACTAGATGGTAAACTACGAAAACACGGATACTGCATACCTAGCACCTGAAATAGCGCCCAGGACAGAGTAGGCACAGATGATTTGTTTGAAAGACTTTCACATCCCTTCATATCCCACGTCGAATTAATTATCAAGCCTTATTAGTTTTACTCCTTAAGTATACAGGTAGCCGTCTGTATCCATAGGTTCTTCATCCATGGATTCAACCAACTGCAGATTGAAAATATTTGAAAAAAAAAATAGAAAGTTCCCAAAAGCAAAATCTGAATTTGCCACGTGGTGAGCATTGTGCTGAATCTACATGAAAGAAGTGATGTGTAGGCATATCGTGCCTGTAGCCTCCTCCGGTTTTCGGATCCTCAGTCTCTCTCCAGCACTCCTTGTTTGAGTATTGTTCATCTCATGTCTTGTTTGTTCTTTACTTGTGTTGTGTTCACCCTTTGTTTCTGTGAAAACAAGCCTCCTAAAAAGCAATAAGTGGTCAAAGTAATCTCTCACAGGCTAAAAGGGAATGTAAAGTGCTATCTCTTGACGAGAAAATAACCATCGTAGATCTTTTGAAAAGTGGCATGTCACTTGCCAAAGTGGGCCATAAGGTTGGTAAGAACAAACTGAGCATTCACACAATAAAGCAGAAAGAAGCTGAAATTCATGGAAGTGTTAGTGCTACTCCTACAATGGCAAAAATGGTCTCTCTGGTTTGTGATACAGTGCTTGCAAAGACTAAGAAAGCATTAAGTGTTAAGTATAAGCATTAACAGCTATTTATATAGCATTTACATTGTATTAGGTATTATAAGTAATCTAGAGATGATTTAAAGTATATGGGAGGATGTAAGTAGGCTATATGCAAATACTATGACATTTTATATGAGGGACTTGAGCATCCATGGATTTTGCTATCCGCCGGGGTCTTAGAACTAATCCCCTGCAGATACTGAGAGAAGACTGCATTTCAAAATCCATTCACTTCTCTCAGTCTTTGTGCCAGACTCTTAGTCCAAGCTACCATCATTTATCCCCTGAATTACTGCAATAGTGTCTTAAGTTGTCCTTGCTTCATGCACTGTCGTCAGGGAAGCCACACTCCCATAGCAATCAGAGTGATCTTTTACATGCAACAAGTTACTCTATTCATTTTTCTACTGAAACATTCCAGGTTTAATGCTGTTGTTAGAAGGATAAAGAACAAAGTACTTAGTATGGCCCCCAAGGCTCTCTCTGCCTGATTTCTCATGCTCACCTCTCCATCTTCTTCTTATGCCAGTATGTCCTCCTTCACTATCTGTAGGCCTGGTGACCTCTTCTCCATTCTTCCTCAGGCCTTTGAACACTTTCTTTTTGCCTGAAGATTCCTCCAGCCCTTTTCACTTTGCTAACACTTACCCTTTATATCTCAGTTTAAGTATCACTTCCCTACAAAGCTTCTCTTGAATACCCTTGGCTAGATTAGGTCATGCTGTCAGACTTTCGAAGCATTATGCACTTTTGTTTCATAGCACTCATCTCAGATCTAAATATGTGCACTGAAAGCTCCACAAAGGCACAGATCCTGTTACTCTTATTCCCTGCTCTACTCCCAGCTCCAACTGCCTGGAACATAGCAGAACATTCAGCGAATATTTGCAGGGCGAATAAATAACAAAAGTCTGGGAGGAAAAGGCAGCTCCGTGTCAGTTTAATAAATACTTGCTTTATCCCTTATATTTGTCACATTGTCTCATTTCCCAACTTCAGAGACATGTCACAGGAATAGAAGACAGTGACATCAGCTTACCCAAGATTACTTCCTCTGTTACAGTGAAAATCCTGAAACTACCTCTTCTCATTCCCTGTACTCGTACATAAAAGTGCTTCTACTCATCCCCTTTTCTAACTCAAGTTTGCACGTTAATACTCCAGTCTGTGTCAGATAAATGAGAATGCAGAGAAGGAGAGTTTATGGCACATAAAGCAGCTTTGGCACTTTCAACAATGGCACAGTAGATTAATAAATGCTATGCCTTTAATTGAAGCTCGAAATACATGTTATTTAATTTTAATAACACATACGTGAGATAATGAATATTAAAGAACTTCATGTTTTAACGCAGACATGGACAGAGGAAACAGCTAATAATTCATTCTTTAATTCATTGTTTTCTAAAAAGGAAGCACTACATCTTTTTTAATGGATTGCCTTTCTATTTAGTTATTTATTAGTAAATGAAACCGTGAAATTTAAAAGCATGAATGGAGGACAGCAGACAGGAAATGCTACTTAAGTTTCAATTATTAGCGGGGTATTACAGATTATATATTGTGGCCCTGATGTTTGTGTTGAAATACCAAACTAACTTGCATAACCAAAAATGATTTAGGCCAAATTCAGATAACACGTGGTTCTTAATGGGCCAATTCTAGTTCACTAGGCTCAGTTGATTTCTAATTTATCTTAAAGTATTTAAGCAACACCAATATTGAATGTTACTGCCTCTCCAGAAGCTTTTACCCAGAAGTTTCTAACCAGTAAAAATTTTATTCTTAATTCAATCTACTGTAATATAAAAGGAAATTTCTAGTCTATGATTTAAAAACACCAAAAAAGAGCAAGGAGTACTAGAGCTAGGTAGGTAAATTCAAACCCTGAAATGTGTGAGTAATAATTGACTGGGAATAGTTAGTCTGGTATCCTTACCTGTCAGATTTTTAAATTCCTTCCATAAAACGTTTATTACGGTGTAATAAGAAAACTAAATGGCCAAAATAGGGTAAAGTTTAAATAATTTAAATTTATATAACATGAAATTATATAATTTCTTAATGTTTTCATGTTATAAAATACAAAGTATTTTTTTATGTGAGGAAATGCCTATATTAAGGTGTAATAGATTTGTTTGATAATGGGATTATGAACAATTTTAATTTACTTTGTAAATGTCTGTATTGTCCAACTTTTCTGCAAGGAACATGCATTATTTTATAATCAAATAATTAGATTATCTTAAAAAGCAAATGTATTTAATGCTTATCAGCTTCCTTTTTATAGAATTATATAATAACTAAAATTCTAGTTCATGCCTATCTACCATTTCCTGAAGAGCTGGGAAGAATTTGGGTTCCACTTTGGTTTGCTTGTATTTTTAATTTTTAACATTAAGACATGGGATATTGGTAGGGCTCTGTGTTCACTGGTTCATAAACAGATGTTGAGTTATTCATTTTTACATAATTGCAGCCATGTGCTGTAGTGGGGAAAACATAGATTTTGGAGTCAAACAGAACTGAGTTTGAATTTTGGTTTAGCCGTGTGTTAGTAACTTAACCTCTGTGAGCCTTCATAAGCTCATGACAAGAAGCTTAATAAACGGCAGCCTTATTAGTTTTAAGTAATTCTATTATGGGTAAGAAACTGTGCTATATGTTATGGGAAGTAGAATAATGAATAAGTAACATAAAATTACAGACATATACTCTGGAATTCCCTGACGAAAGAGCCCCAGCCTACTACCAGCGCCCATGTACGCCTCTTTCTCAAGATCACGTTCCCAAGAGCTGATGGTGCAGGCTTTATGCCCTAGGTCCCAAAGTGGCCACGGAGGACTTTTGCAGGGGGTGCGGATGAAGCTTCGATGGGTAAGTTGTAGTGTCACAGGCAAGCACCCAGACCCCTCATGATACAGAAGAGAGCTGGGAGTGGGAAAAGAAGGAATTGGGGCAGGGTCGTAAGCTGGGGCTGCTTTCCCTTAGCAACAATATCTTAGTGCAGAACTCTGAGCAGTACAAAAATCTAAATTCTAACCTGGATTTCCCCTCTCAGGTACCTCAAGGGAACTGCAACTCAACATGTGAGTTGAGGCAGGGGGCATCTTGTGAGTAGAGAGAGGTTACCTGGCTTGGACTGGGCAGGCTGAGGAGAAAACCCTCACCGGGCAGACATGTGGGCCTCTGTTTCACTGTTGCCACAACCCTTGTGAATGTTCAGGGTGGGCGTAGTGCTTATCATTGTGCCTCTTATCCTAAGAGCTCAGTGAATATTAGTTATTAAAGTAGCTCTGACATCTTTAGGATTTCAGCATCGAACTGTTACACAAATTCACAGTGATTTAATGCATGCACAAACCTTACCACATTATTAGGCTTTTCTAAATAATGATATAACTTTTAACTGCTCAGAAAACGCAATTCTTGAAAATAACTAGGATTAGCACTGAATTAAAAACCAGGTGATAATTAAGTGTCTTTCCCTCCATCCCCAAACCAATTTATTTTGGTAGAGATTTCAAAGAGCTATTTGCTAAAATCAATACAAAATGTGGTTTCAGAATATTATGATGGTAACAGCTTTCTTAGGAGCCTATTAGAAATAAATAAAAACAAATGCATTTAAGGCCACAACCAGTTCTTTGCTACATGGAGACTGGATATTCCCAGAGCTACAAATTTAATCAGAACAAAAGGTTGATATCCTGGCTATGATAATAACATTCTGAACTTCCTGAGACTGTCAACAAATGTCAAATAATAAGATTTTAAAACCGATAATTCCCAGATGTTCTCTGTCATACTCATTTTATGGAGAAAGATGCTGAGGTTGAGAAGGTTCTGCGACCTTCCCATGGTCTCGCAGGTAGTGGCTGAGATTCCCTGGGTCTCTTGCCTTCACTAGAGCAGTACATCTTGTTAAGTTTCCATTTGAGCTGTAAATATGGGTCCAGACCTACAAATAATGCCCAGAAATTGTTCTCTACACACAAAGCAGGGGCTAGGGTGGAATCAATTTTTGGAGCCCCATGGAGTTAATCTTAAGGGATATGAACCATCACATCTAAGTTTTCACAATCCTATCATCCCTCTGTTAGGAATCAATACGTTGTTCTTTTCTTCCTGGTATATGTTTGGATAACTGGGACTTATAAAACACAATCTGAATTAATTATTCTACATTTTAAAGCACTTCAATGATTTGCTTTTAGATTTTAAAAGTAGAAACTTACCAGATTTTTCAAAAGATTATTTTATATTATTTTAAAATTAGTATTTTATAAAGGATTACTTCATTAAGTGATTATTTTATAAAGTGTTGGCATCTTAGCAGGTGGGGTACAAGGTTAGTTATCTGCTAGTATGCAGGGGAAATGGAGTATGAGGTGATAACTTGCCTACTTCAAAATAGGCCAGACAGACCTGGAACCTCAAACTAAAGAGTTTTCTCCACTCAGTGAATAGATTCAAGAACTTTCCCAAATAATGGAATTTAGGATGAATTACATCTAGAATATGAAGAAGTTTTGAGCTTTCCGAAAGTAGGAAAAAAACCCAAAAACTTTAGATTTATAAATAAGAGTATTTTATGCCAGAAAAGAACCGGACATTTTAAAAAATAACAGACTTACTGAGATATAATTCACATACCATAAAATTCATCCTTTTAAAGTGTACAATTCAATGGTTGCTACTATATTCACAGAGCTAGGTGATCACCAGCACTACCTACTTTTAGAACATTTTCGTCACTCCAAAAAGAAAGCACATTCCCATTATCAGTACCTGGCAACTAATAATCTGCCTTCTGTCTATATGGATTTCACTATTTTAGACAATTTCTATAAATGGAATCATACAACACGTGACCATTTGTGTCTGGTTTCATTCACTTAAGATAATGTTTCATTCACTTAAACCCATGTTGTAGCATGTATCAGTACTTCATTCCTTTTCATGGTCAAATAATATTCTGTTGTATGGATATATGACACTGTTTATGAATTCATCAGTTCCGCTTTTTGGCTGTTACGAACAATGCTACTATAAACACTTGTGAACAAATTTTTGTGTGGACTTATGTTTTCAATTCGCTTGGGCATACTCCTAGGAGAATTGCTGGTCATATGACAACTCCATTTTTAACTTTTTGAGAAATTGCCAAACTATTTTCCAAAGCAGCTGCACCATTATATTCCCCAGCAGCAGTGTATTAGGGTTCTAATTCTCCTCATTCTTGTCAATACTTGTTATTGTCTGCCTTTTGATTGTAGCCATTCTAGTGTGTGTGAAGTGGTATCTCACTGTGGTTTTGATTTGCATTTTCCTGATAAATAATGTGGTTGAGCATTTTTATGTGCTTATTTCTCATTGGTGTATATTTTTGGGAGAAATATCTACTCAAATCTGTGGTAGGGTGAATAATGACCCTCCAAGAAATCTACATCCTAATCCTCAGAACCTGTGGATATGTTATTTTATACTGATTCCTGGGTTGTGGCCAATGGTTTGTCAGGATGATCAGGGACTTGGAAGGAACACGACCGGAAAATCGGTGACAAGAAGGGCTAAGGGAGAGTTTATGTGGACGGGTCTCTCGGACACACGTGAGATTGCCATGAGTTGAAGTCGACTCCAGGCAACTAGTTAGTTAGTTAATGGATTTAAATTAGTTAAAAAGCAAAAGAATTCATTGTCAGATGACAGCCCAAAGGACCATGTTGTGATTTATAACAAGCACTTAATTCTTGAAAACGCTGGTGCTTGACCTCTTGCCTTTGGTCAATATTGTGTGAGTGATATTATTCTTGTTTGAAATCAACATGTATGTTATCTTGACTTTTTGTAAGGACAAGTCAACGTCACCTGTAAGCAAACACGGAAGTAACAAATGAAGCCATGGATTTAAAGAAAAGGAAACTTTTTTTTTTTTTTTTCTCTCATCCTGTCTGGGAGTAGAAATGATTGTGCTGAAGGCTAGGAGATTAAATTGTGTCACTTGTCATGAATTTGGCAAGCAGCCATCTTTTCTGCCTGCTTCTACATTCTGCTTTTGTGTTGTGGATGAGTTTAATAAATGCACTATTGTGTACAATGTCATTGCTGCATCGCCAAGTGGAGGCTGTCATGAGATAGCTCTTCCCCAGGATGACATATCATCGTTGGTCCTTGGCAATCCAGTGACTTCAAGTCACACAGAGGGCATTTTTATCATTTAGATACAAGAGTAGAAATAAAAATAATTCTTCAAAGCATGGTAATATAGCTATTTTGCTCTGAAAGAAAACCTAATTTTCCTTCTAAAATGTGCTTGTTTTTAAAAATAGGTAATGCCATACAATTTTAACGACTATTTAATGACAAAATACAAATGACTAGTAACCTTTTTAAAAGTTCAATCTTGCTGTTAAGCAAATAAATGCAAAGTAAAGCAAGGAAATACAACATTGTTTGCCTTGGAAAAGAGCCAAAATTATGCACGTGCTAGCACACGCAACACTGGCAACATATTGTAAAATAGGCCCTTTTTTTCCATCATTGTTGGTGGAAGTACAATCTTTCCAGAAAGAAAAACTAGCAATATGTATCAAAAGACTTTAAAATGTTCACAATATTTGGTCTGGTAATTCTGCAACTAAAATATATCCCAAGAAGATAATAAAAAATAAGGTCAGTTATGTTTTCCAAAAGATGGCCATGTTATTTAAAATGCTGAGAAATTGAAAATAATGAAAATTTCTTATAATGTTAGTCATAAATATGACTGTACACTATTTAAGTATTGTACAATCATAACTTTAATTAAATATTTAAAAATATTTACAAAGATTGTTCTTTTGAATGACATAAGGAAAAGCTTATTAAATAAGGTTAAGTGAAATTAAACAAATACCAAATATTACATATAGTATGACTTAAATTTTTAAAAAAGGCGAAAGTGAGAAATATAAAATTAATTGTGGTGGATTCTGTATAATGTAAGAAAGAACGTTTCGTTTACTTTTTGCCTACTTTTCTGCATTTTATATTTGTTTCACAAAGGACAAGTATCATATTCATAAACATGCACAAAGGTGTATCTAAAAAGGTTCTATCAGAAAAGGATCATTGCCCAGGGAAATTAATCTAAACCATCTTGTGCTCTTCTTGCTTTGCACCTCACAGCCCTTGTCTCACACTGCCCTCCCCCAATAGCTTCTGGCTCTCTCCCTCATTCTGGTTCAGACTCAGCATCTCCAGCTATTAGAAGTAACAACAGATCTCAGCCACTCACTCCCTTTGCTCTCCCTCTGCCTGCGGAAGTGGTTTCTTCACTGTCTCTGACCTTGTTATACCCTTGTTGTGCTTTTTTCCTCTTGCCTCTGACTGTGTGAAGGTCCTGAGCCTAGCCATAAGGCCCTGACGAGTGATTCTAAAGTGTAAAGTGTGGTAGTCCTAGCAGAGGCCGAAAATCCATAGGATCTGTATTAGTTTTCTATTGCTGCATGACAAGCACCACAAAGTTAGCAGCTTAAAACAAAATACATTTATTACCTCATGTTTCTGAGGGTAATGAGTCTAGGCATGACTTAGCAATGTCTTCTACGCTGGGTCTCACAGGCTGTAATCAAGGCGTTGGCTGGCCTACATTCCTTTCTGGAGCTTGAGGTTCTTTTATAAGCTCATGTGGTTATTAGTAAAATTCAGTTCCTTGCAGCTATATGATTGATGTCCTGAGTCAATCTTGCAAGCTATAGGCTGAAGACTGCTGTCAGTTCCTAGAGGCTGACCCTAGGTCCTTGCCACATGGTCCCCTTCGTATGTCGCCTCATAACATGCCAGCTTGCTTTGTCCAAGCCAATGGGAGTATTTCTCTGCTTTTAAAGAGCTCACCAGATTAGGTCAGGTCCACTCCAGGTAATCTGTTTTTGATTAACTCAGAATAACTGATTGGAGACCTTAATTATATCTGAGAAATCTCTTTCTCCATTCAAAGTAACATAGTCATGGGAGTGATATTCCACCATATTCATAGATCAGGGCAAAGACGTGGGCCGTTGGGGGTCATATTTTAGAATTATACCTACCATAGTATCCCTTCCTGGCTGTCATAGGCTTGTGGATCAGGTCAGCAGTTTGCTAAATGTAAACAGCTGGTTCTGCAGATAACTGGGTTATATAAAGGCCCTTGCATTTTACAAAGCACCTTCACACCACCATTTCATTTAATCCTTGCCACAGTTTCATGAGATATGGGTTCCTATATCATTTAAGGAGCCCTGGTGGCTCAGTGGTTAAGAGCATGCCTGCTAACCAAAAGGTCCACAGTTCAAATTCACCAGCCTCTCCTTGGAAACCCCATGGGGCAGTTCTACTCTGTCCTATAGGGTCGCTATGAGCCAGAATTGACTCAAGGGCAATGGATTTTATGTCATTTACAGATGAGGGAACTGAAGCACAGACAGCTTCAAAACAGGCCCAAGGTCACACAGCTAGAAAGTAGCACAGGCAGTCCCCGATTTACAATGGGGTTCCGTTCTGGAGCCCGTGTCAGAAGTTGGTTTTGATGTAAGTCAAAGACTTCATTTTTTTTTTTTTAGTTTTCGTTATTATTGCCTTTTATAATCAGCATCTTTATAAATCCAATCTTTATATTTGGGGGTTAGAAACATTATATATAAACTTACAAATATATTTTAATGCATACATACATTAAAAAATACACAAATCATAAAAATTTTCTCCAGTGATGAAGAAGAGTTGGATGACTCTGACATTTCGTCAGTTGAGGAAACTCCATTTGTAGAAAGTTCTGGATCATCTGGATTATCCCTGGGAACGAGGTTGGTGTTTCTAGTCAGAAAATTAGTGAGAGCTGTCTGTATGTTCCTTTTCTTTATTTCTTCATATATTTTGCAGTAACATCTCACTGTTTCCTGAATCTGCCTATGGACTTTAGCAAAGCGATCGGCATTTGGGTCCACGTTTTCAAGCAAATGAAGTCCCTGAGTTAGTTCAGAAAAAACTTCCAGCTAATTGTTCCACTGTAAAATTTTTGACAACTTTTCTCCTTCCTCTTCCACATTATTTCTTTCTTCTTCAGTATTTCTTTCCTCTTCAAAATCCACTAAGTCCTGATCTGTCAGTTCCCCTTCTTCATGATCTATGAACAGTTCCACATCAGCAATATCAAGTTCTAAATTCAGCGTTCTTGCCATATGGACAATTTTCCCACAGATCTCTTCCATCATGTTATCCTGATCAAATGCTTGCAGTATGTTCACAGAACTCAGAAAGTTTTTCCACATCCCCTGCATGCATTTTCCCATAACTTCCTCCCAGGGAGATGCAGTGTTCCAGATACACTGAAGGATATTATAGTTCTTCCATAAATTTTATAATATTGCCACATCTACGTCTGTGGTAGCTATTGCCTGAGCAAACGTAGTTCGTAGGTAGTATATGCTTTGAAAGTGGTAACTGCGCCTTGATCCACAGGCTGAATCACAGCTTTTGTCTTGGGAGGTAAATACACTACTTTTACATCTAGATTTAGATCATGTACATGAGGAGGATGTCCCAGGGCATCATCAAGTAGCAGCAGAAATCTTGAAAGGAATGCTCTTTTCAAGGCAGTAAGTGCACACTTCTGGGATGAAATAATCTAAAAACCCGTCTTTGAATAACACAATCATCATCCAGGTCTTCGAGTTACTACTGTAGTAGACAAGCAGCTTATTTTTGTCAATGTTTTTGATTGCTCAGGGATTTTCAGGATGGTAAACAAGAAAAGGTTTTCATTTAAATCCAGCAGCACTGCCTCCAAGCAGCAGCATGAATCAGTCTTTAAATGCCTTGAAACCAGGCATTGACTTCACCTCTTTGTATAGGTCCATTCTGGCATCCTTTTCCAAGACAAGCCTGTTTGATTCACGTTGAAAATCTGCTCTGGTAGATACTCTTTATCTTGTATTATCTTGTCCAGCTCATCCTTGAATTTTTCAGCATCTTCAACATCGTGCTTCCTGCTTCTCCAGTTATGCGCATGCCAAATCCGCATCTGAAGCCATGAAACTAGCCCTTGCTGGCATTAAAGTACTAGCGGTGGTCTTCTCCTTGTTGTTCCCTCAGGTTTTCAAAAACTCTGCGTGCCTTCTTTTGAATCATCAGTAGACTCATAGGAATCCTCTTCTAGATTTGGTCTTCTATCCAAATCATCAACATTTTCTCCATCTCATGGATTGGCCCTTGCCTCTTTTTGTTAAAGTTGTTAATTTTATGCCAGTCACTCCTTCAACTGCCTCCAAAATCCTATTCTTATCCTTAATGACTGTCAACATGGTTGAATGAGACAGTCCTTTGTCAAATGCTACTTCGCCGACTTTCTTTCCATTCCCACAGGCCTTAATGATCTTCATCCTTATATCCATGTCTAGAACCTTCCTCATCTTCTTTTTTTAGACTAGAAATTTCAGCGGCATGACTTCTTCTGCTAGACATATTGTTGGGTGTATAAGCAGTGCAGGTGCTACAGCTAGAGAACCTGAACACCTTGGCTTCAAGTTAACAGCTGAGGCTTCTTACAGTACGAAACGTTGAATAAGACCACATTACAGGCTGGTCTACAGTGAAGTCAGCATCAGTATCATAACAGTGAAGTCTGAGTCGTAACGGCTGTCGGGCACATGTGCATTTCAATTGCTGTACGTCATTAGAGTTGAACATTGCCTAACTTTCTATTCAACTTCTGACACCAGCATCGACTTCATTGTAGACCAGGCTATATCCTGCTATAAAGCAGTGTTTTGAACACTAAATCATAAAACTGAACATCTGTGAGTGAACATCTGAGAATGATAGCATTAGCAAATTTTGCAGCACTGTACGTAGTACATGTCACTAATAAGAAGACATACAAAAAAAAAAAAAAAAAAGGACAGTTGTAAGGGCAGTTTGTCGTAACTCAAATATGTCTTAAGGCAGGGACTATCTGTCTTTGAAAGCCAGGTCCTCTGACTCCAAAAATTATTCTCTTTTTTCCTATATTCTCTTCTGGAGCAACCACTGGAGCCTGAGCTCAGTTTGGAGTCTGGGCTACATAGGAGAAAGTCACATCTCACTTCATCTGTGCCTGAAGTCTGCACAGTCACTTTATATGGGTTATGATCACTTTATATTGGTTATGATTTAGCACACATAGATAAGCTTTTCATAATGAACCTAGGGTTTCTAGAATAGTTTTTTAATCCTGCCTAGAATTATATCAGAAACTTAGCAACCTAAAACAACACCCATTTCTTAGCTCACATTTTGTAGGTCAGAAGTCTGACACGGAGTGGCTGGAATCTCTGCTCAGGTTCTTACAAGGCTTAAATCAAATGTGTTGGCCTACATGCGTTCTCACTGAGAAGCTCAGAGTTCTCTTCCAGGCTCATGTGGCTGTGGCAGGATTCAATTTTTTGCAATTATAGAACTGAGGTCGCTGTTTCCTCGCTGGCTGTTAGCCAGGAGCCGGCTCTCTGCTCCTAAACGTTGCCCACATTCTTTCTCACATGATCCCCTCCAAGTTCAAGCTAGCAAATGGCAGGCTGACTCCTTCACATCCTTCGAATCTCTCTAACTTCTTCTGTTACCAACCAGAGAAAACTCTGGCTCATATATATAGGGTCAGCATGAGCTGGAATCGACTCAATGGTAGTGGGTTTGGTGATTAGATTGGCCCACTTGTATACTCTCCCTACCCCCCATCTTAGAGTCAATTGTACCGTATGACATGGTACATAAATCATGGGAGTGAAATGTTATCATATTCACAGATTCTGGGGATTGGGGTGAGGAATCTTGACGGGGAAGTTTAGAATGGTATCTACCATAGTGTCTTTTCTTTTGCAATATAGCTCAAAACTTAAAAGCATGTATATTGGAGACAGACTGCCTGGGCTCAAATCCTAGCTTCAACATTTACTAGCAATACAAACTTTGGCAAGTTACTTACCTGTTAGTCTCTTAATTTTCCTATCTGCAAAACAGGTGTGATAAAAGTATGTATCTCACCAAGTACCTGTAAATTTTAAATGAGTTAGTGTGCTCAGAAAAGTACTTGGCACATCGTAACTAACATGTTGGTCTTTGCTACTATTATTTTTGATCTGATTATTGTATATACACTAATTTAGAGTCTTAGGGGCAGACGCATTATCTGACTTTTCTTGGTCTTAGCTTCTCTGTAAATTTTAGTACTATAGAACTGTAACAATCATAATTTATAATAAGAAGTTTTTTGTTTTTTTTTTTAAATTTTGAGAGTCTTTAACCCACAGGAAAAACTAAAGGATTTGTTCAAGTGAAAGAAAAAAAAAAGTAGTTTGTGGGCTTATTTTTTTAAGTGAGGGAAACATAGCAGATTCAGTTAACTGGATTATAACATTGAGAATAGGAACACAGAGCCTACATTAGCACAATACTCATTTTTAAATGTGCTTTAATTCCATGTCATGATCAAAAGAAAAGGAGTGTGAAGAGATAGGAACAGAAAGCTTAGGGAGGACATAGAGTGTTCAAGGAGATTGAAAGAAAGGTGGAAGGGAAGAGAGGAAAAGGAATAGAACTTCATAACAATATAGATTACTAGAGAAAAAGAGAAAAAAACAGAGGCAAAAGGAGAGTAGAGACTACCAAGAGGTAGAGAGGGGAAGAGAGGAGAAAGGGGGAAGTATTGCTAAAATGTATTGAGCACCTACTGAGCAGTCTTGCATAGCTAGGGACTTAAGTTATCTCACTGAATCCTTAGAACAACTCAGTGCAGTAGTATTATTGTTACCATTTTACAGATGAAAAAACGGTGACTAAGAGAGCTTGAATAACTTGTCTAAGGTCAATTATGTTAGTGTACAGTAAAGCAGACATTAGAAACTAGATCTTTCTAGACCTCAGTGTAATATGCTGCTCCCATATCCTCAAGGACTAATGGTGAGATAAAAGATGCTCCTTATAGCTTGGTGGTCCCGCCTCAAACAGTGTTCCTGCCACAGTGAGAAAAGACTTCTTACAGGCTCAGAGATTGGGCACTTCTTAATACTACCTTAGAATGTTAATTATTTGAGTCAGGACATTTGGATTCTAGCTGAAGTGGAGCCTCAAATGATTTATGCCTCAGGGTAAGTCACTCTTCTAAGCCTCAGTTTCCTCATCTGTAAAACAGGCCTTGGACTAGATATGGTTTTCAATCAATTGTTATTCTTCAACTCTTAGAAGTCCCCAGCCATTCAAGTACATGGCAGGAAGCAGGAAGCAGGAAACAGTCTCAGCAGTATAAGCAAAGAGCTACCAAAACGAAGTGGAGACCCAACAGCTATCTTCACATAGGCAAACAGTTGTAATGTGTATTGAGTATTGTAATGTGTATTGTCATGTGTATTGAGGAGTAGGTTTATGTTGTTGCTCCAGTTTGGGCCACTGCACAGGATTTTGCAGGTCGTTCATCGGACAGTCTTAGGAGGTGATATGCACATACATGGTCATAGGCCATAGCCCTGGCTCCACGAAGCCAGAACAAGAACCAACGGATAGAAGTCAGAAACAAGATGATTGTGGATTAATAGAAAAACAGCAAATATTGTAATGTTCACAGATGCACCTTAATGTTGAGAAAACTCTGCCTTTGGGGGTTTTTAGGCAGAGACCAAATGAGGTAGAAGGGAATCTACCACTGAATGAGAATTTAGAGAGTGCTCAAGTGGCATTCAGGACCCTGGTTTTTCAATGTGTTCTAAGTCAGTTGAGTGATCTTATTAAACTCCTTAAGACTTAATTTCCTGAGCCACGTTATTAGGGCTAGGATAATAGTACCTACCTCATATGACTGTTTTAAGTATACAGGAATTATATGTGTCTAATTCTATACATCTGTCTATCTTTCATCTAGGCACAATGCCCACACATAATAAATGCTCAGTTGTTAGTTATCATTATGATTATTCTTTTTACAATTATTGCATAAAGCTGCCAGCATGGCAGAACTTCCCTTTTCCTCCATAGGCGTGAGGCTGCCACCCACGCTTGCAGGCAGAGAATGGTGACACACTAAATGCTACTGGTCATCTTTAATTGTGGCATAAGCTCCTAATATAAAGTCCGTTCTACCTCAGGCTTAAAGTTAGAATTTGGCTAGGTAGGTCACAATCATCCCATTAACTTCTGAATTTCCCCCTGACGATTCTATTTCCCAGCTTTACAAATGGAGTTTCTCCACAGTCCAATATCAGCAAACACCATTTCCACTATGACTCAAAGAATAGCCTCTATTTCACTCTGCATTATGAATATTTCCTTCCTCAGAAATTAATTCAGTCAATTCAGCTTAGAAATTCTATTGTCGAAAAGCATGTGTTTCCTGTGGGAGTGTCATTCTTTGCTTCCTTTCTTGTTGATAGGAGAAGCAGATGTACCTGAAAAAAATGTAATTCTCCTCTACAAGCTACAAACATGCAGCTGTCAAAAGTAATCTCACCATCAGAACAACTGGATAGCGAGTGAGTGTCCTTGTGTGCTTTATAAGAAAACAGTAAACCAACTTACTTACGGTTAATGAAACAAACAGACTGAGGAAGGGCTATGCAGCTTACGTTTCTGCGACTTATACCACATTCCTCAACGCCATTCTATGCAAGCTGAAGTCATTCTTACGTACTGGACTTTGTGCTATCTCCCTCCTCCCCTGCTATTAATTTTTCCTAGTTCCTCTTTTTCATTTTACTCATTTATTCATTCAGAAACTCATTCATTCACTCACAAGAATTTATTGAGCCACTTCTATATATGTAACTGCTTGGCCTGTGGTGATCTACAATCTAGTCACAGTGCTAAAATGATATTAGGGCATGTTTTAATTCCACAGAAAAATCGCCTCTAATTTTTCCAATACATAATGCCCTTTAGCTAGTGTTTCTACCTCTCATAACATTTTATAGTATTTACTGATTGTCCCATGTAGGTGAATCTTATTTCCCCAAATAATGGTGAGGTTCTGTAAGAGAAGATCCTTGGCCCAGGGAGCTACGACTATAACTGAGCATTATCTGGCTCAACTCTGTCTATTTAACCTCATTATGCATTCTTATTCCAGATCAAGCTGGTTTCCAACATACTCTTTCTCCTTTTGTGTCTCGGCTCAGATGTATAGGGTTCGTGAAATCTTTACTATCATTTAACTCCCAGATGGGAATTTGCCTAGGGAATAGTTTCTCAGACTTCAACTGCCCTCTCTTCAAACTCCTACAGAAAGCCTTTATAAGTTGTTGCTGAATCCATGAACACATATAGCATCTATAACTTTGCATTATTTGCTAATGCTATTTATAGTGTATCATTTTCTCTATCAATGTACCATTTGCTCATGGGTTCACATTATTCTTCTTTCCAACTAGACTGCAGGCTCCGTGAAAACAGAAGCCATGACTGCATTTGTTCCTCGCAGTGCCTGGTCCAGTGCTGAATGTGGTAGTCATCAACAAGCACCTATTAAATACTGGTAGAAATTCAATAAGTAACAAGAGATCTACAAAGTCATTACAGAAAGCTTGCTTTGACAGTCTTCTCTTTTCAAGTACTGAACTTTTGTAGAATTATTACTCTACAAAGGTACAAACGTGTCTTATTGATACGGCAGATTTACTTTCCAAATGATTCTAATGTCTCAGATCTTTACCTGAGTCTGCCATCCTCTGCTGCAGCACCTCCTGGTATAATCTTCGTAATAAATATGCCAGGGTCATCTCCAATGTGGGGATTATCTGTCCCTCCAGCAATACTGAATCCCAGACCAGAATTCCCCTGTGGAAACAGTAAGTAGACATTAAATGATGTCAATGTCACCGAAAACCTAGTTCCCCTGGCACTCTGTGTTATCATCTTACTACTCAAATGGAAACCAAGTGATAGCAGTCTTGTATGCAAACCCATAAAGCGCACTGTCAGCATAAAGACAAGGTCAGGAAGAACACTCAACTCATCTGTCCCTGAGTTGCAAAAATTCAAGAGGTCTTACATTTTTGCTTTTAAAAAATACTTTCTTCATGCAGCAATTAAAGCAATCATTACGAAGTGGGGGGTGGGGGGAAGCTCACAAATTGTGTAACGCAAAAAATGCAAAAAGCCCTTAGGGTAAAAATTATAAAAGTAATACATTCATATGAAAAAGAAATATAAAAATAATACATTCATATAAAAAAGAAATACAAGTTACCTGTAAATATTTGATTTGAGAGAGTAGTGAAATTTAGGTGTTTTCATTTTGTTATTTCTGGCATTGTTCTAATATTGCTTATCCATAAAATAAATGTGTTTCTATATAACAAAAAACTTTAACTTCAAAAGACGGGACTTTCTTCTACAGTCATAATACATATGAGACACTTTTCAACAATAAGCAGGCTTTAATTTGCAATAGCTATAAATCAGGCGTGCTATACAGCTACAGCATATAAATTTCAGTAGTTCATAGTCTAATAAACCTTTTGTACTTACTCCTGCAGATTATATTAATTGACACACAATGTACATATACTCAAAAATTTGTATGTAAGCTATAATTGAAAGTCCCTCCAAAATTCGCAAAACGTCTTGCTTAACAAACCAGTCGTTTATTACCTACATATTTCTTTTTCATCTCTATCTCCATGGCTACATTGTTTCCATAGTTGTGTTCTGATTTTTTTTCCCCAATTTGTATTATATTTAAGCCCTTTTCATACAACTAGGTTGACTTTATAGTTCTTTAAAATGGCTGAGGAAATTTCATCAGGTTATATATCTTCATTTATTTAACTAGTCTCTTGCCATTGGGCATTTAATTTCTCTATTCATTCTTACAACGAATATAGCTTACTAAATTTGTGACCACTGATCAATTTCAGTAAGAAGATATGAGAACTAATAACTTAATATTTAATCTAGAGAAATTAATTAGGGCACTTAATTAGTCAGAAAAGTTCAATGTCAAGATATGATCAGCTATAACTTGACAGTTATACCACTGCAAATGTCAAGGTACTGTTTAGCAATTTTTATTGACTGAATTTAATAAGACTCTGAATTCCATGGGGTTGTTTTTACAACTGTACATTTATGTGAAAAGGTTGAAATTAATAATTCAGCCATGGCAGTCAAGTCTCATGTCCTTATGCTTCTGACATCTTCTCTAATTCTGTTGTTCTTTGAAAAATTCCAAAGTTCATTGAACAGAGATCTTGCTTCTTAGCAGTCACATAATTATGAATTTATTTAATATTTATAAAGCATTAATCCTGTGCCTGGCACTGTACTAAACTCCGTGGGCTTCAGCAGTGAATGTATCAAGTTATAAGGCAGAAGCAGAGAGTACAGGAGCAGCTAACAGGGGAACCTAACCAAGGGACTTTCCCAGAAGGATGAATAGCAGTCAGATACTTGAAAGGGAGAGAGGGTGGGAGTCCAAGAGGGGGACAGAACATTCCAGGCAGAGGGAAGAAATATATAAAATCTCTCCTGTGAGAAAGAATATACCAGGTCCAAGGAACAGTCAATAAAGCTGGAACAAAGACAGCAAGGAGAATTGGATGAGATGAACCTGAACTCATGAGGTGATTAGAGCAGAGTGTATGTCAAGTCATTTTAGGTTTTAAGCACCTACTGACACCAGATGACTTCTATCAGTATTGGCTGACTATTTCCTATGTGGCTGACTCTAAGCTTAGGGACTGTTAAACCCTGACAATTTCTTCCTTCATAAAACTCAAGTCATAGCAGAAAAGGCAGTGATAGTGTCTTAGTCATCTAGTGCTGCTCTAACAGAAGTAGCACAAGTAGATGGCTCTGACAAAGAGAAGTTTATTTCCTCACATCACAGTAGGCTAAAAGTCCAAATTCAGGGCGTCATCTCCAGGCGAAGGCTTTCTCTCTCTGTCGGCCTTCTTCTCTTCAGTGTTCCCCCGGACTAGGAGCTTCTCTGCACAGGGGCCCCAGTACAAAGGACGTGCTGTGCTCCTGGCACTGCTTTCTTGATGGCATGAGGTCCCCAACTCTCTGCTTGCCTCCCTTTCCTTTTATCTCTTGAGAGATAAAAGGTGGTGCAGGCCACACCCCAGGGAAACTCCCTTTACATTGGATTGGGGATGTGACCTGGGTAAAGGTGGTGTTACAATCCCACCCTAATCCTTTTTAACATAAAATTACAATCACAAAATGGAGGCCAACCACACAATTCTGGGAATCATGGCCCAGCCAAATTGATACACACATTTTTGGGGGGACATAATTCAAACCATGACAGATAGTCTTACAGCTGGTGTCCAGTACATTTTCAGTATAAAACCTCAACTATATTGTTACATATGCAGCCACGGAGGTAGCATTCAGGTGATTTAACAGGCAGTTTCCCTAAGATGCAGAAGTTTTAGAAGGGAAGGATGGGAAGATGGGTATTTTTATATAATTTGAGTCTGACTCCAAGAAAATCGACCAGATTATATTGGTCTTACTAGTGCTGGGACCTTAGGGATAATAATTGATCGATTAAGGGGGATGGGTGAAGAAGCAAGCAAAGATGGGGAGATATCCAAATGATTTCTCCTGACAATATCAATGTGTTTGGAAAGGGTATTGAAACCTTGTTATTTGAGAAAGATATTCATGATCTATATCTTATTGTTATCTCCTGCTATTTCTAGTTTCACACTTTATGTCTAAGAACTCTGAACTGAACTGCTTGCTCTTTCCTGCACAAATCGCACGATAACTTATTTCTAAGCCTCTCCTAATGCTGTCTCTCTACCAAAAACTTCCCATCTCTGCCTTGACTGGCCCAATTCTTCCCATCTTCTAAGACACAGCTCAGATGGCATGTACTGCAATAAATCTTAAATGATCACCCCAACTCCTCATCTCTGTTAAGTTACTCTTCTTCTGATTTTTGTATATTCCTATGCTTACTTACGTCATGCACTGTGTTGTTTTGTAGTTATCTATTTATCTTCCTTTCAAACTAACTTCTAGAGGGCAGGTGTTATGAGATATTCATCCTTTTCCTTTGGTGCCTTGTCTGACACATAATATTGTTATATATATATTTGATGATTGAATAAACAGATGAACAAACTCCAGAGAATGTTAATGCTGTAAAGTGAAGACTCAGAGAGTACATGATAGAAGTCCACAGTGTGTTAAGGAATGTCATGTGGAAGTAGCAGCCATTTTGTTCTGCGTGGCAACAAGAGTCAAAAACAAAATTCTCAGGTATACAAAGTATGGCTCAGCTGAAGGAGGAAGGGTAAGATAGAGCTTTCCAAGTTGGGGATGGGCTGCTTTGAGAAGAAGGAAAGGCCCTGCACTCAAGGGGCTCCTGGCTAGTGACTGGACATGAGAGACACAAGCATCCACTGAGATGTTAAACTGGCTAACTTTAAAGGATTCTTCTAGGACTCTGTCTTGCTGTGTAGGAAAAGTGCTCTCACCAAAAGAGAAAAAGAAATGCTTTAGGAACTTTTAGCGGGAAAAGTAGATCACTATTGCAGTATTAAAAAGAAAAAAAATATCCACGAATCAACAGATATTGGAAGTAACAGCTTTGATGACAACCTAGAAATATTTAACCACTGTTTTTAGAATTGACTTTAATATGGAGAACATAGTGGCTCCACCATTTCCTAATATAGTTTTCCCTCCCCCCAAGCCCCCTCCGAGAAAAGGAGTGAATGGGTCAGGAAGTCCACCATAGAAATAGGTGGAGATGAAATGTAACTGCATCTATGTTTCCATCCCAAAGATTTCCAAAATCTTTTGTGTTTCAGTTAAAACTAGTCTGTCAGCTGGGCCTAGCCTAGTTACTACGGTTCTTTAGAAGAGGCTCATCTGAATTCAGCTAAGGAAATGATTTAAAGTGCTTTCCCATCTCCTTTTATTGTTCTCCCAGCCTTCCCTTTCAGGCCTTTGCTATCAGCCAGCAGCATTCAGTGGAGAGTGGGAAAGATAAAAAGCAGCAGCAAAATTGCCGCCTGCTGCTCTCCGTGGCTGAATTACTCCAGTCCTCTGAGAATCATCTCGGAGCCTGCCAGCTGCAGGGGCAGATCCCAGCTCCTTTCTCCTCTGAGCAGCAATCTCTTCATGTGAACAGGCAGACCCTTGGCTGACACTCTCGGATCCTGAAAATGGTGACTAATTAACCAAGTGTTGATCCTTGACTTAGTCAATGAAAACTGTGAAGTGCCATGCTGGCGAGGGCAGCCCCTGCACAGAGTTCTGGGTGGGCTGCTGTGTTCTTGCAGATGGGCGGATTCCACAACTGATGAACGTGACCGGCATGGACCAGTCTTTCCCCTGCTTCCCAATGCTCCACGTTTGGTGACACTCCCCCAGAAGCATAAACTCATTGCCTAGTAGTTTCACGTACTATACAACATCTACACTCAGAAAAAAAATAGCAAAAAGGCAAGACACTTTACCATGTAATTGATGGTTATGAATATTGTAAATGCAGTGTCCGTAGGAGAGCTCCACTGTTTCTCAAAGTTTATTCTCCAAATGAAAATTATCCCCAAAACGGGGTTAAAAAAAACAACAGAAAAACAGGAAAATTAACTGTGACATAATACGCATTTATATAATGTTCTATTGACAAAGCATTTCTTAATTTTTAGAATTTAAGTTCCCACTTTAAAACAGTGTTTGACCTAGGAACTCAATTCTAGGAATTTATTCTAGAGAAACACCCAGAGACGTAGGCTAAGATTGGTGTTCAAGGCTTTGTTGCAGCATTATTTCTCTAACGAAACACACACACACAATTGGAAACAAAAGTCCAAAATACGGAGAAATGGTTAAAGTACTATGGTATGTACATCTGAATGTGAGAATATTCTGGACTCATTAAAAGTGTAGGGATATTTAATGACAATGAAAAATGTTCATTATATAAATGTGACAAAAAAAACCATGTGAAACTTTATTTACAGTATGATTTCCATTGAAAATATTCATAGTAAAATGATTATTACTTTTAACAAGAAAATGATTACTAATTAACAGTAGTAAAATTACTTAAATAATAATTCAAATTACCTCCCTAGGTATGACCTTGGGTAAGTAACTTTCAGTTTATCTTTCTCATCTGTAAAATAAGCTACTTACTTCACAGAACTGCTATAAAAATGAAAGCAGATGACATATGTACTAGCCGAGTGTGGAGCATAGGTCTTGGCACATGGGAGATGATCAATCTGTGTTAGTTCATTTCCTTTGGTTTGATATATAGCAGTGTTTAATGGGTTCTCAAAATTTTTCCTACAAAAATTTATTATACAGAATAGGCTACCAGCATGAGGGCAATAAGGGAGAAAAGAGAACAATGCAGTCTTTCATTCATGCCTTTATTTATTTATCCAACAAGTATTTATTAATGCTTTTTAACCTATGCTCTTATTACATGTTCCTTTTCTTTGTAAAGAAAATTTAGCTAGAAATACTGAACATGGGGAAAGGGATGGCTAGGTAGGCAGTATTGAAACACTATAGATAATTAAATGCTAGGTCAAGGAAGACTCAGTGTTTTTCAATGATTTTATACCCATGTCCTGTTTTGTTAAGCATTTACCATTTATATATCCTCTTACCCAACCAAGATTCCTATATGCTCATCCACATCCCAGGAGCATCTATCTGTTCTTTTCACTCCCTATGAAGAATCATCAATATATGAGTCTGTCTTCTGCATGTCTGCTCCAGCCAAAACATAGCTTATACTCCAAAAATCATACATGTATATATATATAATATATATACATACATATATACATACACACACATATATACATTCATATATACATATACATATCTGCATATATATGTATATGTTTTCAAATATAAAATTATACCTCAGCCCTAATTCACAGATTTCTGATATGCAACCAGACTGAAAATTATTAGTCCAAAACTTGACCATTGGTCTACAAATACAATAGAATAGGCAACAATATAAATAAGTAGAATAAAAATACCACAAAGGGTTAAAACAGGCATTAGCACATTAAAATAAAGAACTCTTTAGGCTACATGCCAGGAGAAAAATATCACTTGATAGAAAAGTCCATTAGTTTGCAAAAAATCTTCTAAACTGCCCTGGAACTCATTTTACTTTATGCAGTGAATCCAGAGTGGCACAAAGAATGAAAAGATAAGTCTTTTTTAATACACATTACCTGTTGAAAATCATTTAGTATTTCTTATATCCACCTTCTGTAACATACTGCAATATCAAAAGATGAATGGCCTCAGGCCTATTACTAGAATGTAAAGACACGACGAGTATAATGAAGATATTTCTAACTATTGGTGCTTGTAACTAACGAGATTTTCCCTTCAAAGTTTTCCTTTTTTTACATACTATCTAACAATCCATATATCTTGGAATAAAGTTCTCAGTCTGAATATGAGACGCCAGTTTCCACTTAATGATAACATCCAGGAGTTGAAGTTAGGATGTCCCATAGTTTGTTATATTGCATTGTACTTTTCCCAGAGGCTACTGGGAAGAGGAGCCATTAGGAGACCTGAGTTTGGAGTTTGGGAACTGTTTAGAGTAAAATGTTTTAAGAAGGTGGGGGACAGTGGAGAGGAAGCAATTTCAACAAATAGGTGGAGAGAGAACGCCAGATTGCCATAGACCAAAGAACTCAAGGGAAGTAAAAAGGTAGATACAATGAAACTGTTGTTGTTAGGTGCCGTTAAGTCAGTTCTGACTCATAGCAACCCTATGTACAACAGAATGAAACACTGCCTGGTCCCGTGCCATCCTTATGAAAGTAGACTACCATTTTTTAAAATTTATTGTTGTGCTTTAAGTGAAAGTTTACAATTCAGGTTAGTTTCTAATACAAAAATTTATACATAACATTGTTATGTTACCCTAGTTGCTCTCCCTTTTCTGTGACACCACACTTTTCCTTTCCGCCTCGGATTTCTCATGTCCATTCAACCAGCTCCTGACCCTCTCTGCCTTCTCATCTCACCTCCGGACAGGAGTTGCCCATTTAGTCTCATGTAGCTACTTGAGCTAAGAAGCACACTCTTCACAAGTATCATTTTATGTCCCACAGTCCAGTCTAATCTTTGTCTGAAGAGTTGGCCTTGGGAATGGTTTTAGTTTTGGGCTAACAGAGAGTCTGGGGGCCATGTCTTCTGGGGTCCCTCCCATCTCAGTCAGACCATTAAGTCTGATCTTTTTACTAGAATTTGAGTTCTGCACCCCACTTATCTCCTGCTCCGTCAGGGACTCTCTGTTGTGTTCCCTGTCAGGGCAGTCATTGGTGGTAGCCAGGCACCATCTAGTTCTTCTGGTCTCAGGCTGATGAAGTCTCTGGTTTATGTGACTCTTTCTGTCTCTTGAGCTAGTACTTTCCTTGTGGCTTTGGTGTTATTCATTCTCCTTTGCTCCAGGTGGGCTGGGACCAACTGATGCATCTTAGAGGGCTGCTCGCTAGCTTTTAAGACCCCAGACACCACTCACCGAAGTGGGATGCAGAACATTTTCTCAATATCTTTGTTATGCCAAATGACCTAGATGTTCCCTGAAACCATGGTCCCCAGACCCCCGCCTCTGCTACTCTGTCCCTTGAAGTGTTTGGTTGTATTCAGTAAACTTCTTAGCTTTGGTTTAGACCCATTGTGCTGACTTCTGCTGTAGTGTGTGTTGTCCTTCCCTTCACCTAAGATAATTCTTGTCTACTATCTAGTTAGTGAATACCTCTCTCCCTCCTTCCCCACCCTCATAACCATCAAAGAATATTTTCTTCTGTGTTTAAACCTTTTCTTAGGTTCTTATAATAGTGGCCTTATACAGTATTTGTCCTTTTGCAACTGACTAAACTCACTCAGCATAATGCCTTCCAGATTCCTCCATGTTATAAGATGTTTCACGGATTCTTCGTTGTTCTTTATTGTTGTGTAGTATTCCATTGTGTGAATATACCATAATTTGTCCATCCATCTGTTGATGGGAACCTAGGTTGTTTCCATCTTTTTGCTATTGTGAACAGTGCTGCAATGAACATGAGTATGAACATATCTATTCATGTGATGGCTCTTATTTCTCTAGGATATATTCCAAGGAGTGGGACTGTTGGATCATACGGTACTTCTATTTCTAGCTTTTTAAGGAAGCACCAAATTGATTTCCAAAGTGGTTGTACCATTTTACATTCCCACCAACAGTGTATAAGTGTTCCAGTCTCTCCACAACCTCTCCAACACTTATTATTTGGTGGTTTTTGGATTAATGCTAGCCTTGCTGGGGTTAGATGGTATCTCATGGTAGTTTTGATTTGCATTTCTCTAATGGCTAATGATCGTGAGCATTTCCTCTTGTGTCTGTTAGCCACCTGAATGTCTTCTTTGGCAAAGTGTCTGTTCATATCCTTTGCCCATTTTTTAATTGCGTTATTTGTCTTTCTGTTGTTGAGGTTTTGCAGTATCTTGTAGATTTTAGAGATTAGACGCTGATCAGATGTGCCGTAGCCCAAAATTATTATCTCAGTCTGTAGGTTGTCTTCTGACTCTTTTGGTGACGTCTTTTGATGAGCATAAGTGTTTGATTTTTAGGAGCTCCAATTTGTCTAGTTTCTCTTCTGGTATTTGTGCATTGTTTATTACAGTTTGTATTCTGTTTATGCCATGTATTAGGGCTCTTAGCATTGTCTCTATTTTTTTCTTCTATGGTCTTTATCATTTTAGATTTTATATTCAGTTCTTTGATCCATTTTGAGTTAGTTTTTGTGCATGGTATGACGTATGGGTCTTGTTTCAGTTTTTTGCAGATGGATATCCAGTTATGCCAGCACCATTTGTTAAAGAGACTCTCTTTTCCCCAATTAACGGACTTTAGGCATTTGTCAAACATCAGCTGCTCACAGGCGGATGAATTTACGTCTGGATTCTAAATTCTGTTCCATTGGTCTACGTATCTGTTGTCGTACCAGTACCAGGCTGTTTCGACTACCGTGGTGGTATAACAGGTTTTAAAATCAGGTAGTGTGAGGCCTCCCACTTTGTTCTTATTTTTCAGGAATGAGACTACCTTTTTCTTTTGTAAGAATTTTGATCTTAGGAGAGATACTTGGTAGCAGCTTGTAAGAACGAGGCAAAGTAAAGATTTTGGAGGATGATAGGGAGGGAAACTCAAGTATGTCTGTGAGCTAAGGGGAAGAGGCCCCCAGAAAGGGAAATTGAAAGGTGCAGAAGAGAAGGGGAGTATATGAGAAGCAACATCCTAAAGAAGGAGGAATAGGAATGGGGTCCAGAGTCCAGATTCTGTAAGTCTTTCCATAGGGACTGATTAAATACATGCTGTTATAGCCATACAAAGGAATGCAATGCTATTGTATAAGTTGTTATCCCGACATAAACAGATTTTATGGTATATCTATAGGTAAAAAAGCAGAATACAATAAAAAATTGAACTTTGACCTCACTTTGTAATATATATGCATAAAAAAGTTTGGAAGTATGTGTGCCAGTATGTTAATAGTAGTTCTGACTGGGTATCAGAACTGTAAATCTTTTTCTTTTTCCATCATTTTGAGAAATTCCTTATTTATTTTTTCCTTATACATATATCTGATTATATATGCACAGACACACAGATTTTGCATTTGTAAAACTTATCTGAAAAAGAAAATGAATGGAAGTTTGATTTTGAAATAGCATAACTCAGCCTTGGGTAGGGGAAAGGATAGCTTGCTCTCTGAGAGAAGAAGGATGAAGTTGCTATACTTGATGCTGTTGAGAATCAAAAACCAAACTCATTGCTATTGAGTGGATTCAGACTCATAGTGACACTGTAGGACAGGATAGAACTACCCCATAGGGTTTCCAAGGCTCTAAATCTTTACAGAATCTGACCGCCACACCTTTCTCCCATGGAGCAGCTGGTGGTTTAGAATTGGCAACCTTCTGGTTAGCAGCTGAGTGCTTAACCACTGCACCACCAGGGCTCCTGACCAAGTTGCTATAGGTAAAGTTATAGTGTTATTTTAAGGTAGAAGAAGGTATAGGGTCATTTTAAGGTAGAGGAGTAGGAAGCTAAGGAGTTCTGGTCTGATGATATGTCTTTGCTCCACACATCTAAAAGTCAAGATGTCAGAGGGAAGGGTTTAGAATAAAGCTGGGGACTTCAAAATGACAGCAATGGTTTGGAACTGCAGTTGTGAGGCAAGAAAGGGATACACACTGGGTTCAGTAGGAGTCTGCTGAGTAGCACTGAGGTGGGACATCTTCAGCATAGTTATGAGATTTTCTCCGGCAGCGCTTAGTAACTTTCAACAGTGAAAAGAGGTGGTTTGGCTGTTCTAGGGATGAGGTTCAAAAAGAAAATGTGATTGACTTTCAAGGGAATGTGTAATATAAGTTGGAAAGGATAGGGAAGGAAGTGAAGCTTGGAGGATACTTACAGAGTTGAGGAATAGAAGAGGGTGAAAAGACTGAGATCGTACATAACGGGGTTAAATCAGACTTAGGGGGCATGGGGGATGGAAGAGGGGACATCAGGCTGTGGATACTGTGAGATCTCAGGGGTCAAGATTTCAGAAATGAAGCAGCACTCATTGACAGTCATGTAAGGGTAGTGCGTGAGAGCTCTGGGTGCTTCCAGAGCTTTTAACGTTGTATTTATCTCTGGTCTTAGGCTTGAGATTTCAGTCTTAGTGAAAACGTACTGATTAGATTGGAAAGTAGCCCTTATTGTTGAGCTGACTAACCTGTCTCACGAACTCTTTCCGATCTTAGATACCAAACAAACCTCAAAATCTAATAAACTGATGGCCCTTCAGCTACAGCAATTACAGTCTCCAGTCAGAAGAAAGTTACTAAACCCTCTAATGGCACCAAACCAGGCATTTGTCACTACTGTAAGAAACTTGACCATTAGAAAAGTAAGTGTTATAAATTGAAAAACAAACAAAAAATTATAAACAAGATGCTTCTTGTCCAGATCCTGATTTGGAATGAGGAGGCTCCAGGGTTAAAACAGGGACTTTTTCTATGGTGGTGCTTAACTCACAAGGGGAAACTACAATGTATGTTAATGAAGAAACTTGCAAACTTTTAACTGGCACTGGATCTAACCTATCTGCCATTTATCCCACTTGTTTATAAAAGCCCCTGCCCTGGAGTACAAAAACTTTAAAAATCGTAGGGATTACTAATTAAGAACAAACCTTGATGTATTCCCAGTCAGTTCCTATACCTCTTGACCCTCATGAAGACTTACATCCTTTCTTGCTTAGCCCTGATACTCAAGTCAACTTGTTAGGAAGATCTTTTATCTAAATAAAATTTCCATTTGCAATTCAATGAAAAAGGAGAAATTTTACTGAGCTTGCCTGACCTTCATAAAAAACAGATTCTGAATTAGATAACATTCAAGAAAAAGAAGTTATTTGCTGCATGCAGGCTCTTGTTCTACCTTTTCAAGACTCGACCCTACTAGTCCTCTACCTCTAGAGGCCCTTTCCTCAGTTCCTGAAACCTTGCGGGCCACTACATCTACTGATGTAGGGCAAGTCTTGTCTGCAGAACCAATTAAAACCCAGATAGATTTATCCAAGCCTTTGCCAAAAGTTCCCCAGTATCCTCTCAAACGAGAAGCCAAAGAAGGACTTACTCCAATAATACAAGATTTTATTTATAAAGGCATCATTGTTCCTTACACAGCCCTTGAAATATTCCTGTCCTCCTTGTTAAGAAACCAAATAATAGAGGCGGGAGATTTGTTCAAGACTTGCAGACTATCGACCACATTGTCATTCATAGATTCCCAGTAGTTCCTAATCCCCATTTATTACTTTCCACTGTTCCTTTGGATTCAACTCATTTTATGGTTTCCAATCTTTGTAGTGCCGGCTTTAGTATTTCTGTTAATCCTGAAAGTCAATATTTGTTTGCCTCTATGTGGCAAAATGATTTACTTGGACTGTAATGCCCCATAGGTTCTCTGAATCTCCCACATATTTTTCTCAGATTTTTCATGCAGATTTGAAGCCCTTATAGTTTGCCAATAAACCCACACTGCTGCAATACATTTGTGATTTATTAATTGGCTCTGCCTCCCAACAGGCTTGAGATAGTGTAATCTTGTTAAAACATTTAGCTGCGAGAGGATGTAAGGTTTCCAGAGAGAAGCTACAATTGGCCCAGGCTTTTGTCAAGTATTTAGGCCATTTAATTTCTGCAGAAAGCATTTCTACTGATCCTAAGCTGAAAGATGTTTTTGCCTTCCCTATACCTGAAACTAAAGAATAGCTGTGAAGGTTCCTAGGAATCTGTGGCTACTGCCCGAACCTGGATTCCAGCTTTCTATCTTTTAGCTCAGCACTTACACAAGTATTTAAAGGCCTCTGAGCAGATGCATTCCAAATCAATTCAGAAGATCAGGAAGCTACAGTTAAAGGAAGCTTTTATGAATACACCGGCCTTAGGGTTCCCTGTCATCTAGATTTTTCTCTATTTGTACATGAAATGTCTGGAAATGCTTCAGGTGTATTGACCCAAAAACATGCAGGACAACAGAGACCCAGAGGCTACTACAGTCTGCAACTCGACCCCATAGCTCAAGGTTACCCTCCCTGCCCTAAAGCTGTAGCTGCCATGCCAAGTTAATAGAAACTACTGCTGATATAGTTTTGGATAATTTTCTAGACATTTACGTGTCCCATGCTGTATCTGCATTACTTAATTCTGTTTTAACTCAACATCTTTCTACTAGCAGACTCACTTCTTATGAAGTCCTTCTTCTACCTACTTCTACCTGTTAGATTTCATTCTGTGACCTGTTTGAATTCAGCAAGCTTTCTCCCCATAGTTAATGAACGTGAATGCCCTCATTATGACTGTTTAGATTTAACCGAACAATTATTGACCCCTCAAAAGGACTTAAAAGAGACTCCTTTAACTGACCTATTTAGTTTTATTTGTGGATAGCTCCTATATGAAGCCTAACCCAAATACTTCTAACTATGAAGCTGGATATGCTGTTACAACTTCCACTGAAGTGCTTTAAAGGCAGGCACTCCCTGAGGCTACTTCAGCCCAACAGGTTGAATTAATGGCCCTCACCAGAGCTTGCAAAATTGCTGCTGGAAAATATATAATGACTTACACAGATTCTACATATTATTTTGGAATTGTACATGATTTTAGAATGCTCTAGAAACAGAGAGGATTCTTAACCTCCTCTGGCAATTCTATTAAAAATGGAATCTTAGTAGCTGAACTTTTAGAAACTCTGCTACTTCTCTCTGAAATTGCTATAATAAAACTACAAGCACACCAACCTAAAGGAGTGCCTCAAACTGAAGAAATTAGAGGAAATAAACTTGCTGACAAGGTAGCCAAACAGGCCCCTCTCAGGTTGTCAATCCTTATGAGAGCTGAAGGTAGAGACTATCCTGGTTTATTCATTAATTATTATATTATAAACTTTCTGGATTAACCTCAGAAAAAACTTTTAAAATATTTGTTTGGACTTGACAACCACCTGGAGACTTAAAATTAAAGCTGAAACACCCTAGTGGCCAGAAGCAGACGACTTTGGAAGTAGGTAGCTAAACAAGACTCCATGTAAGCTATTGATATTTTTGGACTTTCTTTTATAATCATAGCTATTCTCATGCTAATTGCCAGACTACACAAGTGGGTTCTTATATCCTGGTAATTCTTCCCCTCATGTAGGTAACTGAAATTTGTGGCGCATACTTTATTGTTGTTACTCTTATGCTATTAGCTTTATTACATTTATTACATTTGGATAGTTTTTCTTCCTTATGAAGTGCTTCTTAAGTTTTATTTTACTGCCTTCAGTAATTCCCAGTAACACATGGAGAGAAAATGCCTTTGTTAAATTAGCACAATCAGTAGGTAGTGCCAGTAATCTGACCGAATGTAGGATCTGTCACCCCTCTCCACAATATGGATATCAAAATTCAGATCCATTAGCATCCTCTATATTAAATTATAGTCTTATACCCAATTCTACTGTTAACCTGAACAACACCTACATGTTAGACATACATGCTAGACTATGGCATCCTCCTGGATTGTTAGCCCAACCTCAGGTATCATGCTTTAATTAACCCAACCCATAACACCTTACCAGGCCATGGAACACTTGAGGGCTTACTTTGCAAGACACAGAGGTGTTCATGTTTGCAGGATTAGCTATTCATGCCAACAATGAGAATTCCCTAGACACTTCAGGATTTTATCAAGTAAGGCAAAGGAATTACTTGACTGCATACAGAATGACTCATTCCCCCTTTGTACTAGATTCTGGAACCCTATAAAAATGGGATGGTTATCTATTTGTAACAATTCTTTAACAGAACATTAGCTTGAACAAGTTAATCAAAACGTTTCCTTCCCACACAATTATACTAGAAATAACATGATTTATGCTCATTATGGATATTTTTTTTATGTGGAGGATCAGATTATCCCAGTAAAAAGACCAAACCCAAGTAATAAACCCTATGGTTGGGCATTAACCTGTCTAGATGGATGGAACATGATGGGTACTTCAGACATTCTAGGGGTTCTTTTAAATATTCATTCCTATGATGCAAGCACACATTGGACCAGTAAGTTGAAAATCTTTCACCGATACAAGAGGAAACTTATAGAATCTAATGAAAACCCTTTAACAGAGAGGCCTGGAGATGAATGTGTGTTCCTCAGAGCTCTCTTATCAGGTTATGGCATCCATGAACTCAAGAGATCTATTCGCAGTTTATCGGCTACCGTGGCACAAATAGCCGATGACATTGCTGATGGAATAGCAGCCCAACAGGAATCTTTAGAATCCCTCATTAAAGTTCTGCTAGATAACAGAATTATTATTGATTTTCTTCTAGCACAACAATAAGGAGTCTGTGCCATCCCTAACACCTACTGTTGTACTTTGATACACTCTTCAGGGGAAGTAGAATGAGACATTAGACAAACCTGCCAGAGAGCTACCTGACTTCAATCAATACCCCTTATGCTTGACTCTGCTTTTCTTGGGATTTTTAGCTTGTTACCTAATGGTATTGGTTACTGGTTACATTTTATATTGCAAACAGGTTTTATCTTGATTATTATAGAAATTATTTGAGGACTAATTAAGTGTATATGAAATGTTTGTCTAATGCCTATAACCAAACTACTACATCCCTTGCTATGCAGAACGTTATGTACTTTTCAGAAACTATAGCTTTAGAGAAAACTGATTTCACACCTCAAGTTAGTCATTTTGGAAATGCTAGTTGTTCCTCCCAATGTGGCCTTGCTAGATCCTTGCCCCAACCAAAGGATCACAGAAGTGGAGTGTCTAAGCTGTGGCATAGTGAAGAGCCCGTTTAACTGGATGGTGCCCAGCTGCCACTAGTAACCATTCCTCTAGATAGAATGGAATAATGAGTAGTGTCTGGGGTCTTAAAAGCTTGATGAGCAGCAATCCCATCCAATGCTCCAACTAGAAGTCTACTTGGAAGAAAGCACTGTTACAATGGTGATCAAGGACTCTATATAGAGAATTATGATCAAAAGTAGGGAATGTGTAAGAGAACTCTGAAATTGAGGTGCTTGGCATGATTAAAAATGACTGACCCAAACCTGAATCAAAACTTCATTTTTCTGAATTAAATTGTAGCTTATGCTAAGCCCTCATTTCTGTTTTCCTAAAAATATACTCTGTGATTTAAAGTCTGGTGACATGTAACTTCTTATGAAATTTTAACCACCCTCAACAAACAATTAAGGGAACAAGAATGTGGTTTGTGAAGAAATGTTGGTCAGGAAATGTTTATCAAGACGATCTTGTGCAGCATCCCCCAGGAAGAATGTATATGTACATATTTCAGAAAATTGCTTTCTAGGTTGACTCCAGGAAGTCTATGTTAGAAAACAGATCAGCCAACCTTGTAAAATTTTAACTTGAGATTGTCTTGTAGCTATATGAATCCCAAGCCCCCATGATTATGGTCATGTACTCCCCCATTTTACCATATAAAAGATGTGCCCTTTTTCCACTGAGTTGGAACACTTTGTGACTCCACATTGAGTTGCCCTGCCCAGATGTAATATTCCTCAAATAAAACTCTTTGCTTTCACTTTAACAGAATGTAAGTTTTGTTGAACTCTACAACATTAGTAAAGGTCAAGTCATGTAAGTGTATTAAAGGAGAGCAATTTGGGATAAAATATAATAGTTGAGCTGTGAATTCTTAAGATCTGATTTAGGCTGTTGCCAGTGAAACTTCAGGCACAAAATTTCTAAGTAGCATCAGTCTTGTGTCTTAAGACAGTATCTAACTGAAATGTCTCCAAAAGCAAATATGTACTTCTCAATGGCTCCCGGTAGTCTCTTAATTTCTTGATCATTTTTACCATGTAAGTTGCTAATGTGTTCCTTGTTCTAAAGGAGCTTACAATCTACCTGGGGAGATGTACCATACACATGAGGGACAGTGTGGGTGTGGCACAATATTTCAAATTTATGTTTTGCTCCTCCTCTCGCTGGGCCATATCATCCATCATTTGCCAAGTTCTGTTGACTCTATCTCTCGAGTATCACTTGTTTTATGTCTCTTATTTCTGTTTCCACTGCTTTTATCCCAGCTAATTTCCTAATTTCCTATATATCAGAATACTGTAAAATTCCAATATTAGAAAATCACAATTTTGTACAACCATTCTTTTGATTCTAAAGTGTGATTTTTCCACTTTTCTCTCCAATCAACAATTTAGATCTTTTTTCCCCTATTTTTTTCTATTTTATGTCTTTGAAAACCACCAACTATTTAACAAATCAATCTCATTTCTATTACTCTTTACTGAACCAAGGGGATTCAAAAGAAGGTTGATTCTCAGGGTTTGCCATTATTTCTTTTTAGTATTTCTTGGTAGCATAGAAACTACCAAGCCATAATGGTACATGGTTACAGCCATAAACCTACATGCCTTAATAATAAGTACTCTTTGAAATGTTAACATGGGAATAACAAATTGTGACTCTGACTTAACAAGCCTTTAACCCACACCCCTACCTATACCCATCTTGACTGGGCCAAGAGAGAAGTAAATGGACACTTGCTATCACCTATTAGGCACTACTCCTTTGGAATGATTTAAGAGAGTAAGCTCTGAAATTATACCTACTGTATTTAGACCTTAACTCTACTACTTTTTGGCTTGTGACCCAGAACAATTCTTTTAAGTTCTCTGAACTACAGTTTCTTCACCTGAAAAACAGGAATAATAATACTTTTGGGGGCAGTTGTAAACTAGTAGTATTCCATGTGTCTTCAAGATCAAAAGTATTTTCACAATAAGATGTTATTTGCTCTTTTCACTGTATTTACACTTGTGCTGATGGTCCAAAAGCAATAATGGATAAGGCTTTTGGTGCTTTAGCACAGAACAAGGCAGTGGCACCAAAGTATACTAGCAATCATTGAATGTTTTACTGCCATATACTCACAAGAAAAAAAATAAAGTCAGTTTCACATAAGAATGTCATTCATGAAATGGCATTTTATTAAATCCTGAGCTCTGAGTCCAGAACTTTATAATATTCTGTGTGATAAAATGAAATGTGTGTATAAAACACTTCCGCTGTATACTGCACATGATTTTCTTGAGAAAAGAAAAAAAAAAAAAAAAAACTTGTCGAATCATTTGAGTTGCAAGCTAACCTAACCACATTTTATTGAACACCAGTTTTACTTGAAAGAATGACTGACAAATAAACTACCGTTACTTAGTCTTGGGTATTTGGCAAAAATTTTTCTGAAAATTCTTGAAGTGATCCTGTTATTTCGAAGAGTAGTACTGAAACTATTTGTTGTCAATAGTAAAATTTGAATATTTAAGCAAACATTAGAATTTAGAAACCTTGCATCTACCACTGTGAGCTTAACAGCTGCCCAAGATTTAAAGACTTTTTTGATGGGAGGGGTGGTAATATTAACAAATACGATTTTTTAATATTGTATAATGAAATGTTTCAACATTTGGAGGATCTGCATAACTTGGAACTAATATTTTCTAATTAAACTAATAGATAATATTACAAAATCCTGCATGAATAAAAGGTCCATTTAGAATACGAGAATGATGAAGGTATTTAAATGTAACATAGTACAAAAAGTTCACTGACATGGTTTCAGATTCTGCATTGCAACTGATCTTTTTTTTTTTTTTTTTAACTATCTACAATTATCTGAAAAGGCTATGAAAACATTCTACCTTTCTCCATGCACACGTCTGTGAAAGGACCACATTTTCCTCTTTTGCTGCAATGAAAATACTATGCGTACCAGATTAAATGGAGATGCAGACATAAGAATCTAGCTGAATTATGTTAAGGAAGTGATTATAGAGACTTGAAAATATAAAACAATCCCACTTTTCTTATTCGTCTCTTTTGTTTTAAAAAAATAGTTACTTTTAGTAAAAAGTTACTTATGTTAACGTGTGATGGGTCAATAATTGCTATTTATAAATATATTAATTTTTAAGTTAGTTTTAATTTCTAATATGGTAAATATTGATAGATACGATACATATAAACAATAGTCCTTAATTTTAAGAGTATAAGCAGATGCTGAAACCAAAATATTTAAGAACTGCTGTTACAAATATTCTATGAGACAATTCTCATAAAGCACTTAACTGATACACTCTAAGGGCCCAATAAATGCCAATAAGCCAAGTGTTCAGTAAGTGTTAGTCAGTATTATAACCTCTTAAAATCATCCATGATTCTTATCTGCTTTTCTTCTTTTGATTGAGAACCTAAGGAAGTGAGGCAGCAGAGTGTTGGCACAAGGGGTAGCGGAGAGGAGTTTGGGGGATGGAGGGTGAGGGGTGAGATAAGGTGATGGGGAAGATAGATACAACAGAGCTTAATACTTGTCAAATTAATAATATTATTCCCCACCTTAGGACATGACATAAAGGACCAACTCCTGAAGTGAAAGGATTTTCAACATGATGTGTTTTTTCTCAGGGGACTGAGCTTTTAAAAGTGCACACAGAATACCCATTTGAAACCTGGAGCACAAGCTCCCCCATGCCTGGTATAATTTCACATTCTTACACTATGCAGGTCATTAGTCAAAGCCTTTTTAAAGCTATGCTGAGTCTATATCAAACATCTATCTTCATTTGAGAGATGCATGAACCATTGGCAGTGGTAAAGATTTAAAAGTCTTAACGTAAAAAGTAATTGAAAAAAATTTCTTTTGCAAAGTCAGTGTCCTTTACTAAAAGACATCATGTATAAAGATGTATAAAGATAATCTCTATGTTTAGATCAGCATCTCTGGCTCAGGAGTCCAAACTCTCCTCAGACCCCCATAGTCACAGGTCTCAAATCTGTTCATTGGTATTCACATAACCCTAGCTTCATAGTGCTGCCTACAAAACCTAGACACAAGAAACAGAAATATCTTCTGAAAACAACTCGACAAAATATTCCCTCACAGGTACACGTTGGGAGAGGGGAGGCAGAGGTAGGGAAAGGCAGGCTGTTGCACTCTATTCTCTTTAGTGGTGCCTTTGCTTTCTTTGCAACTCCAAGTATCTGGGTTAATATTAAAATCTATAGCTTTTGTAGAAGACTAAAGAGTTTCAAGTCATACCTAGATGCCCATCAACAGATGAATGGATAAACAAACTATGGTACATACACACAATGGAGTACTATGCAACCAGAAAGAACAATGATGAATCTGTGAAGCATCTCATAACATGGATGAAACTGGAGGACACTATGCTGAGTGAAATAAGTCAGTCACAAAAGGACGAACATTATATGAGATGTCTATTGTAAAAACCCAAGAAAAAGTTTATACACAAAAAGTAGCAATCTTTGTTGGTTACGAGGGATGGGAGGGGTAGGGGGGAATACTAAAAATAGGCAATAGATAAGTGGTATCTTTGGTGAAGGGTGAGACAGTACACAATACTGGGGAAACCAACACAACTTGTACAAGGAAAGGACGTGGAAGCCCCATAGACACATCCAAACTCCCTGAGGGACTGAATTGCTGGGCGGAGGGCTGCGGGGACCATGGTCTCGGAGAACATCTAGCTCAACTGGCATAACACAGTTTGTAAAGACATTGTTCTACATTCTATCTTGGTGAGTTGCGTCTGGGGTCTTAAAAGCCTGTGAGCAGCCATCTAAGATACTCCACTGGTCTCACCCCTTTGGGAGCAAGGGAGAATGAAGCGAACAGGATACAAGGAAAAGATTAGTCCAAAGGACTAATGGACCACAGCTACCAAGGTCTCCACCAGACTGAGTCCAGTACAGCTAGATGGTGCCTGGCTCCCACCACTGACTGCTCTGACCAGGATCACAATAGAGGGTTCTGGACAGAGCTGGAGAAGGATGTAGAACAAAATTCTAACACACGCAAAAAAGACCAGATTTACTGGCCTGACAGAGACTGGAGAAACCCCGAGAGTATGGCCCCCAGACACCCTTTTAGCTCAGTGGTGAAGTCACTTCCGAAGTTTACCGTTCAGCTGGGGATTGGACAGCCCCATAAAATAAAACAGAACTAATGAGGCACAACAGTCCAGGGACAAGGACTAGAAGGCAGAAGGGGACAGGAAAGCTGGTGATAGGGAACCCAAGTTTGAGTAAGGACAGTGTTGACATGTAGTGGGGTTGTTAACCATTGTCATAGGGCAACATGTGTACTAACTGTTTAATGAGAAACTATTTTGTTCTGTAAACCGTCATCTAAAGTGAGAATAGCAGCACAACTGGAAGAACGAAATCGATGTCACTGAACTGTGCAAGCAGAAATTTTTGAAATGGTGTATCTTTGGCTATGTATATTTTTACCCAAAAAAAAAAAAAAGGTCGAGAAGGGAAAGGGTTGACATGCCGTGGGGTTGTTAATCAATGTCATAAAACAATATGTGTACTGACTGTTTAATGAGAAATGATTTGTTCTGTAAACCTTCACCTGAAGTACACACACACACACGCGCACACACACAAAAAGAATTTTAAGTCACGAGCACCTGTCTCCACTTTGACTTCCTCTTGTATCCTTCTTCTCCCTTACTAGGCTCCAGCCATCATGCCCTATTTATGATCCTCCAACACTTCAAGTCCATTTCTGTCTTGGGGACTTTTTTTTCCCTTTTATCTCTCCCTCCAAGCTTTTTACATGACTGGTTCCTTCTTATTCTTCAGATCTCAGGCCAAGTGTTACCACCTCAAAGGGGCCTCCTTGGACCACCAATAAACTACTCTCTGCACTACCACCTTAAGTCACTCTCTACCTTATCACATCTGAACTTACTTTGTTTATTTGCTTACCTATTATCTGTCTGGCTCTAAAGAGTGGAAGCTCCAGAAGAACAGGGACCCATTTTTCTGTTTATCACCGTACTGTATTTTCAGTTCCTAGAATGTTACCAGGCACGTGATAAACATTCAAGAAATATGCATTGAAGGAATGAATGAATCAATCAATCAATGAGACACTATACTATATTGGAAAGAATGTATGTTTTGGAGTGAAGAGACCTGAGTTTGATTCCTGACTTCACTTATTAAATGGTAGTTTCCTAAGTTTAAAGTAGTAATTGTTAGGGTGTTAAAAAAGAATGTTTTCATGTGTAAAAGCATCCAATATTCTTTGGCACATAAAAGGTAATTCATAAACATTATATACATCCCCCACCACTCTGAACAATTGTTATGTACATGACAAGTAACACTTAAGTCCCTGACATCACAGAACTTACCATCTTGTGAGGAAGCTGAATATATAGACATAAAATGAATGTTATAGTCAGTATAAGTTAAGTGCCAAATGAGTGTCAGAGGGAGAAAAGAAGCCTTCATGGCCTCCCTACTTCCTGGAGAATAGAATAAAAATTTATTATGTATAAATATTTACAACTATTTTTGTTCAAGCTCCACCTTGCTTTTCAAGCCTCATTTCTCACAGATGTCTTTTACCTAAGTGCCACCCCAATCAAACTCCTCACTTTGCATTGTATATATGAGGCCTGATAGGCCTCTGCAACTTTATTCTTAAACTTTCCTTCTCCATATATTCAAATTCTGCCTGCCTAGGGCCGGCATTAAATGTCTCTTGCTCTGGGAAGTCTTACCTGATCTTATACCACCCCAATCCTCACAACTGGAAAGTAATTTTTCCTTTTTCTAAGCTCCCAAAGCCTGATGGTTAGACCTCTCCTTAGGTACTTCCTGCTTTGTGTTTGGGGTGTATGTGTACTGGCTTTATCTCCTAGTCTAACTTTCAAGAATATGAAGGTAAGAATTGTCCCCGGTTCATCTTTCTTATCCCGAAAGCCTCGCTCATATCACAGGTTCTCGAAAAATAGTTAGACATAGTCAGATGAGTGAATGAATTACTGAACAAATTTAAAATGAATTAAAACTAAGTGGGAGACTCAGTTCTTTACCTGGGTCTATCAGCTTAAGTCTGAGCTTTTTCAGGTAGGTTATATCTACCTTATTTTACAGTGTTATAATCAGAAATAGCAAATGGTTTTCAAGTCTTATGCCAAATCCAATAGGCTATGAAAGCTTCCTGGAGTACTAAGCTGAGAAGGATCCTGAGGTGATATCCACATTTCGGTGGAAAGTCTATACCACAAAATTTATCAGTCACATAATGTGATGGTTAAGATTGTGTGTCAACTTGGCTGGGCCATGATTCTCCATGTTTTAATGTAATCACTCCCATGATTGAAAATACTGTGAGCAGCCAATCAGTTGAAAGTGAGTCTCCTTGGGGGTGTGGCCCACCTTTGTATATAAACAGATGTTCTGGCTTTTTGCTCTCTCTGGATCCTGCGGCTGCTTCCTGTCATCTCATCTCCTGTTCTTGTGACTTGAGCTGTCAGCTTATCTGCCGAACCTGGGAATCGTCGATCTGCACAGCTGGTGAGTAGGAGCCCTGTTCTCCGACCTTCCGATCTTGGGCTTGCCAGCTTCTGCAGCTGTGTGACTTGGGAGAGGCCTCTACCCTGATCCACGGACTTGGGATGTTCTAGCCTCTACAATCACGTGAGCTGTTTCCTTGATATACTCTCTCTCTATGTACATATTTATACACTTTGCTGGTTTTGCTTCTCTAGAGAACCCAGCCTAAGACACATAATCATAGAGTATGTTTTATTGGCCAACCTTGTTTTATGATTCTTACTTTTAATATATTATTTTTATCATTTCTCATTATTGTTTTTAAGAACCAAGGCCATGATGTTTAAGTTTTCTTTTGTGATCCTAACTGACTTACAAAGTGCGAACACAATAGATCTTCAGAATTTTTACATAAGGTTCAAACTCCTTTGCTTAGCCCACAAGAGCTCTTCATGATCTGCCCTTACTTCCTCTTTCCTCCCACTACCCTCCATTCCTCCTTCCTACTCCTACTTACAGTTTCCAGAACACAATCATGCCATTTCCATTTTCATGCCGTCTCCCCTCATTTACCTAAACTCAGCTCACGCATCATCTTCTCTGCAAAGCTTAATGTGACTAGCCAGATGGGTTTAAATAGATTTTGTACTCCCAGCAGACACTGAACTTACTTTTGCTGCCACATGTATCACATTATATTATAAAAATCGAGCTCATAGGGAAGAAACTATGTTTATTTTATTCATAGGCACCTCTAGCCATGGCTGGCACATAGTAAGTATGCAATAAGTATTTGTTGAATAAATGAATAAATGAAAGCTTTATTTTTATTGATCATTACTATGCTAAGCACTTTATAGGCTTTATATTAGTTATTCCTTATAATATCATATTTAATACCTGATTCTTTCTACTTATTATCGCTTCTATCAGTGGCAATAGAATAAGAAATTCACTTTTAGAAGAAGAAAAAATGGGTTCCGCCTCCTACTGTATCAAGAGGTACATTAGAGGAAATAATTCACTTCCATGGTTTTCCCTTGACTTCTTAAACATAGGCAGAATCCAGGCAGGCTTTAAAACAACATGAGGCTTACAATCTACTTCATATCCCTCTTAGAGTCTTATCTACTATAGTGAAGTGCTGCCTAAATCTTTTCTCTAGAGAGCTCAAACTTGACTAAGGATTTAAGAACGAAATAGAAAACGTTTAATTCTCAGCAGCTACTCTAGAGTACTTCTACATCTGAAAGTAAAGAAAATAAACTGAAATGGAGTACAACAGAGAGGTAGGTATTTCTTTTAGAAGGTACATAACTAGAATATAAAAAATTTGTTTGGTTCTTTACTTAATCTTTCAGTGGCAGAAGCGTGGAGATGGGGATATTTATTTTCTTCTATTTTGCAGTGGAAATAAATTTTATTTTTATGATTCAGGCAACAAAAAGATATTTTCCATTCACTTCGATTCTCTAAAGTACCTTTCAAATACAGAAGTCCAAGGATAAGGAAAGCTGACAAAAAACGTTGGTCTATCATTGTACTTTAGGCAGGTTAATAATTTTCATTGAGGCCTAAATACGTCTTGCCACATTCTGCCACTTCCAATCCTTTGTGAATACACTTCAAAATCACAACATGTTTATAAAGTCCTCTAATATCTGCCACATCACAATAAATGATAGACCAACTTCCAGAATATGAGCTTTGACCTCAAGCAAATTATGTAATAACGTTTCCTTGAAAGCTTTTGTGCATTCAGCTCCTTCTCTCTCAGCAGATACATCCACCGGATGGCAAAAGTAACAACTTCAGGAAAGAAAATAAAGCTCCGTTAAAAACAGCGGCTTCTTCAGAAGGTCAGAGCATAACTATCTGGTAGCAAAGTACAGCACAGCATTTTAGAGACAAAACTCTATTACCCAAATACTACCATTTTCTACACTTAATGTTCAATTGGTAGTGCATCTGCTTGAGGGTATATTGCTTTCCCATCCTAGGATGAGGCCAAAGGATTTTTACCACAGTGAAAAAGCAGGGACAACTGAAGCCATATACACATGAGGATTTTAGGCTACTACCACCGAATTCATACACACATGAATACACACATACACATCACAATGCAGTACAATCTCGTGAATACATATTTAGGCATAATCCATTGATATGCCACCTTGGATGTCTTAGAAGCCTTCCGCTAGGGGAAACACGGCAACATCAGCCATAACCACTTCTCACAGCAGGTCAGGAGCGTTCCCATTCTCTAAGTCAGAGTGTCCAGGACAACATCTGAATGAAGAAGAGATTCTGAATGCCTGGCTAGAACATTCATTCACTCTTCCATTTATTAATTTAAAAATACTGAATTTGAACCACAAATCAAGTTGGTTGATGGTTAGGCCTAGGATTAAATCAGAACATTTTTAAAAAGTTATATTACATGCAGAAAAAAAAAAATCTTATCTTCTTTTAATGTGCCTCATTTAACCTGTTTTTTCACATAGTTCAAACAATCCCATGTAGCAAGCTTAATGACAGAAAACAAATTGCTAAGCCTTTTCTTTCTTAAACAGATGCTCAGGTATATGAATAGTATCTGAATCTTTCTATATTTTGCTTAAAATATCTTATTAGGTCACCTATTAACAAGACCCTTCTTAGAATCTAAGGAATCAGTTCATGAAAAGTATGCGGGTGTTAAAGGACAAACCCAAGTGTAACGAAACCAAAAACCAAAACTGTTGCCATTGAGTCAATAAAGGGAAAAAAAAATCATCTGGTATCAAACAGCTCCTACTGACTTTGTACTAGAACATTTGTTTTCCTTTTGTCAGAAGGACACAGGCAGCATCATTTCTGCAAACTCATTTTTTTGGCTGGAAAGAGAGGACTAGGAAGATAATTGGCTTGATGTCTAAACTCCCTTCAACTCTAATTCATCTAAAAACAAAGGCAAGGATTGCTCAGTCTTTGAGTGATGTGGGTATTCTTTTTTACCTCTTAAAAAAATAAGCAATTCTCAAATATGCATAATGTCCACAGGCTTATTTGGCAACCTGTATCGTATTTGTCAACTGTAAAACCTTGTCCACTGCCCAGGTTTTTGTTATGTTAAAAGACTTCCACTTATCAGTATGTAACCTGAGAACGGGTAAACTGAGTGTACCCAAATGGAACAAGTATGGCACTTGCTTAAGAAAGCTCCTAATTTTTCCCACCCCCTTTGTTTCTTTTAACCCTAAGGAAGAAATAAAAGATTGAAAGTTATTTGATATGACTGGGGACATACAGGTTGTAATTTAACACCCACTTTTATAGCAGTTCCTCACAATGACTCTGAGAAAGGTTTGCACCAGTTATCTCTTCATCAAAGATAAGGAAAAAAAGGCCCAAATAAATTAAGTGGTGGTCCAGACAGACTCTCATGAGAGGTATGCAACAGAAGTGGGGAAGAATGCTGGATGACAGTTACTGACCCATAATCCATTTGGGCTACAAAGATAATATAGGTTTCCTTTATTAAAAATTAACCAAAGAATCCAGACCTAGTGGCTTACAGTAGCTCAGCCATTTGCACCCACTCGGCAAATTTCTATTACGGCCAGTCACTGAAATAGAATCAAAGGCAGCAGGAAGAAGCTAAGATAGTCAGCTGTGTAGGTGTAATATTTTTTGATCTGTGTTTAAAAGCATAGTATATAATCTTATATCGGCACACAGCACCTATTTTTCCAAATAACTACACCCTCACATTTGGTAACTGTGTGATGCCGGTGGTCAGTTGGAGAATGTGTATATACAAACGCACATGAAAACAATAGAATCCAACTCATCAATATTCCTCTAGTATTTTATGCTTTTTTTCTTCTCTACTCAAATGCTTGTTAAATAATTCATTTACTCATTCATTAATTCTCTCATTTATTTATTTAACAAATATTTATGGAGCATCCACTCTGTGTCTGGCAATGGGTGACAAGCTGCATGCATCAGGTGGACAAAACAGACACAGCCCCTCTCTTGTTAACCAAGGAAGTTTTATGGATGAAAAGAACTCATAGCTATAATCTTGGGCAAGTTACTAAATCTCTCTGAGTCTCATTTTGTCTTCTGTAAAATGGGGTTAATAATACCTTCTTTGCAGGGTTATAATGTTTCTGCTTGGTTCATGTCCCTGGTTACTTGGCACATAGTAGGCACTCAATAGATATTTACAGATTCAATGAATGAATCAGAGAGTGAATATACAGATCACTTAAACGGTGGATACACATTACATGGCAGCTAATATATGAACAATATTGAGTTTCACCTCCTACTTTGTAGTATATATCTTTATAGATGATAACAACAGTAAATGGTGACAACTTATATTTGTCTAGCCCCTCATTACCCCCCCCCATTATCTTTAAAGATCATTTCTACAAATTTCCATATGCCATCTTCAAAGAATGCTAAGAGGTAGGGAGATCACTAGCCCCACTTTTCAGGTGAAGATGAAGAAGCTCGGAGAGGTCATCTGATTTATCCAATGACAACATCTAGTCTTGGGATGAACAATGCTTGACCCAGATTTTCTCAACAGGATCCCAGTGCTCTTAGAGAACACTCTAGGAGAGGACATTTCAAAGTCACATAAAGCTGGAGATTAATCATTCGACTGATGACCAGTGATGTCTCTACTCCTAATTTTTTTTTTTGCTCCTAATTTTTCCACAGGGTCATGTGACTTATGAGCCGAACACTCTAAATCCACTGCACAGTAGACATTTAAATTTAAAATTCCATGACATTGGGGCAAATAAAAAGTTTCAAGGCTATATCTTGGGAGATGTTGACTCATTTTAAGCATATTTTAGGGGCTTAAAAAAGTGTGTGTGAGCATGAATAAACTACTGTGTTTTTCACCAAATCAGTTCTTGGGTGTACTGCTTAAAATGAGGCAGCATTTCTTTAAAATTAAAATCAGGCCTTTGAGGGTCTTCCATAATGTAGTGGGAGAGACAAAGACCAAACACACATACCCTGCCATACACATACAAACTCTAATTAGTGAGGAAGAGAAAACAATTCCCTGCTTACATGCAATCTGACTCTGAGGTTGAACTGCAGTTCCGAGGCTCCAGTACAAATGCTAGTCTACTTCAAAAGAATTTAGAACAAGTCATGGCTCTAAAATTTATTATTTTATCAATCTCTAAAGTACTTCTCTAGTCCAAAAGGCAATCAAGCAGGTGAAGACAAACTATTTCTACATCTTAGTTTATCTTTCTTGGCTACTACTGTGTGCCTTCAATGATCAGATTTACTTTCCACATCATCAGATATACAATAAATTATTTTCTGAAGTTGAGGCGTGTACTCTGATAAGTGTATAAAAGAATTTTGCAACATAGTTTTGAAGATTTACTCTACTTACCAAAAAGTAAGAAGAAACTTTCAACATCATGTTTGTGATTCATGAATATAAAAACAAATTCTGTTTTAGAGCTATTTCACAATATTGAATTCAGCAAATGATCGTTCAAAAGAACTCTTTCCCTCTAAGAAAAAAAAAACAAACCCAAGAAATCTTAGCAAAGGATATTTCGCCATGAACCTTAAGTGATATACAGTATCATTGGGGCCACAAAGCATACCCAGGTAGCATGGTTCAGACATGCACCTTTGAAATGTACTGACCACTCCCAGCATAGTTTAATATCCCTGTGTTATAGGTTTAAGCCGAGAAGCTACATTGTCCAAGAATGGTCTAGAAAGGTAACCTAAAATGTGATCCCTGTGCCCTCTGATGAATCGACAGGTCTTCCTATGAGTTATGATTTCTACCTGAGTCTGGAAAAGAGCAGACAAGGAAAAGTTATCATATGTGTTATCTCTAAGAAGACTCTCCTTAACTCCCAGGTTGTAAGATCCCCTCCATTGTGTCTCTATAGAACTTCATTCTCATATTTATATCGTATAGATTACTACTTGAAAGAATAAATTATTTATTGAATGCATTTACCTCATAAATTTTTGTAGTAGAGTAGGAACTAAATTTTAATCATCTCTGAATATTTACTGTGCAACAAAGTTTTCTGACCATGGTAGGTACTTAGCAAATATTAATTAAAGGAACATTCTCCTTTCCGTTTTCTCCCTTACTTTACTATAAGGTTGCCAGTAGCAGCTTCAAGCAATATCTTTTGAAGAAGATCTCCAGACTTTTATGACCAAGGACCTCTTTGATTATTTAGTCTCTCATGGAGGCCGTAATTTGGAAGACTGTTTCTGCCAAACAAACTAAATTAATTGCACCTGTAAATGGTAAATAGGGCCAACTTTTACTTTTCCTCCTAGGAAATCATTTTTATTGAGAGATCACTTGTTTTCACTTTTTATTAGTCAAATACCTATATAGTTTCCAGTCAGAGTTCCTGGTCAGCCTGAGATAATTAGTGTAATGACAATGATTGGCAAAACTGGAGACAAAATCCATGGAAACCGATGTTTGGATTGGTTGTTGTATGGTCTTATCTCTGATAAAATTTCAATTTCCATTAAGCTTTTAGGAATATGTATACATATATACATTTGAGGATGAGGATCTTAAAAGAATAACACATCATAACCAAGTAGGATTTATCCCAAGAATATAAACTAGGGTCAATATTAATACACTTCATCACAGCAACTACACAACCATCTTGGGAGATTATATAAAAGCATTTGGTAAAATTCAGCAGCCATTCCTAATTAAACAAAAACAAAAACGAAAACCCATGTTTCAGAAACACTGTAAATAATACTTTTCTCAACCAAAAACTGAAACAAAATATCACACCATCATCACTGAGAGGAGGCAGTTCTGCAGATGACCCAAAAGGCTGTAAATACTCCCTGTTCCTTAACCCCACCAGCATTTTTGGACTTCAGAATAAACCATTGTATCTCCTCCTCTGAAGCCTAAAAGTTTGTCAAAATAAGCAGCAGGGCTAAAAAGATACAATTCCGGACTAACAATTCCAGACTGGCACCCCCATGTCTGATTAGCTCCCTTTTCGGGTGACGAGATGAGAAAACTTGCATTGCACTCTAGGCGGTAAGATATATAGGCCCCTGGAATGCAACAGCTGGGGGAAGATCCTCAGGATGCTTTGAGCGAAAAGAGAAGAGGCACCCCGTGGAAGTTTTCCATTCTGCCTGAACAGATTTTGAGACTGGGAGGACTGCTTGTGATGGAACTTCTCCTGTTGTACTCTGTTGTCTGTGAGTAATTAAAATGGCTTTCACTATTGCCAACACCATGTACATATCTCATGTGTGTGACCTGATCAGGATAAATGGACATAACACCCAGGAGTGGCTGGTACCACTGCGTGGAATTCTCATCCTAGTGCTCTGATGGGTTGGGTACGTGGGATCTGGAGATAGCCTTTAAGGCAACCTGCATGTGCGACACAATCACTATTATTTATAATTGTTCTAAATGTTCTAGCAAATGAAATAAGAACCAAAAAAAAAAAGAGGCATAATTATAATTGAGGAAACAATATAATTTGCAGATAATGTATCTGTGAATTTGGAAAAAGAAGTAGCTCAATTAAAAAAAATTAGAACCAACAGGAGAGCTGAGTAAACTGGCTACTTAGGAAATACATTTTAAAAAAGCTTTCCTATACATCAATTGTAACCAATTAGAAAACATATTTAAATAAAATCGTACTCACAATTTCAGCACAAAGTTTAAATATGTATAAATAAATCACTAGAAACATGCAGGGCTTATACAAAAACAATAAGATTATAAGTATATTTGACTATTCAATAAATATTTATTGAATATCTACCATGTGCAATGCATTGTGATAAATTCTGGGAATAAAGTGATGAACAAAATAGATCTACTTCCTACATTCATGGAGCTTACCTTCTAGTAGGGGAATTGGGGTCAGACATTAGAAAACTAGTTTTACAGTGAATTACTTAACTCATAATGGCTCTAGATGTGACAAAGGAGCAGAAGTTGTATAGGAAAATACAGCAAGAAGACTTGCCCTAGCCTGGGTAGTCAAGGAAGTCTTCTTGGAGGAAATCATATTTATCTGAGCTCTGAAGGATGAGTAGGAATTGGTTAGTCTGAGTGGGGAGGAGAAAGCATTTGAACAGAAGGAGTAACGTGTCTGAGGTCTTTGAGGCAGGAAGGAGGGTAGCATGATGAAGGACCTAAAGAATAGCAGTGTCTTGAACATACTGAGTGAGGTAGAGTTTGGTGATAAGATTAGAGAAGCAGGCAGGGGCCAGATCATATCACGCCTTATAGGCCATGTTAAGAATTTTGAACTCTAAAATCCAAAGATTATAACAAACTATGGAAATAATTTAAGTGGGACAGTTTTTCACAGTAAGGGTGATGATGATCATGATATTGGCAAATTCTTTTACAGTTTTACTATATGCTAGGCAATACTCTATTTTACATGTGATAATTCTTATATCCACTCTTTGAGGTAGAAACTATTATTATCCTCACTATACATATGAGTAAATTGAAACACAGAAAGTGTAAATAACTCCAGGGATTATAACAGCTCTAGCTACAATGTGAAGGAAAGACTGATGAGTGAATAAGAGCGGATGGCAAGATTGATAAGGAGGCTACAAGGCTAAAACTAGATTAGTAGAAGTGGAGGTGCACGGAAGGGAATGGAAGAAAGAGATGTGAGACAGTGAAAATAGACAGGACTAGATCATTATTTGGACATGGCAATGGAGAAAAAGGAACTCCAATTATTAGGTCTGGGACTTATAAAATTGGATGGTCCATGCATTGAGATAGGGTATTCTGAGAGAGGTTAGTTTGGAGGATCAAATTATGACAATAGTTTTGGACATGTAGAATTGGCTGCTTATCAGCCATCCCTGTCAACATGTTGAGTAGTCAATTAGGTATACAGGTCTGTTACTCATAGGAAATGTCTGGTCTAGAGACATATATTTGCAAATGGATTGCATATAGATGGGTTTAAAGTCATCAGAATGCAGGAGGAGATCACGCAGGGAAAGAGTGGAGAATTAGAAACAGGTTTAGGAATGAGGCTGAAGAATCTCAGTCATTTGAAGTTGGGTGGAATAGTAACTAAGAAAGACTGACCAAAGAGATACAAGTAAACCAAGAGAGGCTGGTATCAAGGAAGACAGAAAAACGTATTATTTCATAATGGAGGGAGTGATAATGTTAAACACTGCTGAGAGTTCAAAAAATAAAAATACCTGTAACAGGAATAATATATATTTTTAAAAATATTAAACTGACGTTTTAAATTTTTCTTAAAGGATCCTGCCGTGGGGCTTCCTACCCTGACACTTCGGAAAAGGTCATGCCTTGAACAAGAAGTCCTTAAGGGAAGGAAGAATTCAGGATTTGATGTAAGAGAAGATCTTACCAAACAGGAAAAGGAACTGCAAAGTTTCCTTCAAAGAAAGAAGGAAAGAAAGGCAAAGGATCATATAGGTATTACCTTTATCTGTCTGCTAGGTCAAAATCTCATATAATTGGAGTGAGGGATGTTGGAAACAACCAAATATGTTTTGGCAGAAGTCCCAAAGCAGTGAGGCTTGTGTCCTACTAGCCTTTTTGGTACTCTGAGGAAAAGTACTCCTTACACACTAGAGGTTAGAGGTGGGTATATGGAGGCAGAGGGGGGAGTGAAGCTGAGGCCGTACTCATCATATTATAAATCTGACCTCCCATTCACAGTTTCCTGGTTTTCCATGGCTCTATGTGGCATGGGGGAGAACAGAAGTTCCCATGTGCTTCTGGTAGAACTTCAAAGGAAAGCAAATGAAAATCATGGGTATTCTGTCATGCTGAAGAATGAGGGGGCCTCACACTTCCATGCAGAAGCTTCTGGAAAAACAACCTAAGCCATGATCATTTATAAGATGGGTTATGATGCTAAGAATCTCTAGGGTCAATAAGATCCAAGATGAGGGCAAGTGAAACACAAGTGAGCACTAGGCTCCCACAATACCTAAAGTCTGGACCACAAGTTCTCTTTGTTTTTGAACCATGAAATTGATTATTTACCCAGTAAGATTATTAAATAATAACTCAGTCCACTTACTAAATAATATACTGTGTTTACCTGAAAAAGATTGCTTTAATTGGAGAGACTGAGATATATTTAATGAAAAGATCGAGTTTTTCTCGTTTTTATTTTAATAAAGAGGATCACATCAGCTACTAAAAAAAAAAAACAAAACATAAAAAAACACTGCATTTGTTTTTCCATACCCAAGCATGTACACGTCTATTTGATTAAATGACATGGAAGCCTTTGGAAACCTTGGCAAGATCTGTAGTGGAACTCTTTGGGCACAGAAACCATTTTAGCATGGTTGAGGCGTGAGAAGAGAGATGAGGAAATGGAAAGAAGCAGAAGAAATACGGCTGTGAAGGCCCAAGTAAGTTAGAATGGTTACCTGGGGTTATGGAAGAAAGGATTTCTTTTATGTTTGCAAAGAATTGAATACATTTAAATTTTGTTAAGTGAAATCAAGAAAGGGAGAGATTGAAAACTCAATAAAGAGAGAAAAAAATGATAGAGAATGTAGAAGGGAAATACAATAGAAAAAATACAGGTGTATGTTTAACTATCTCAAGGACACAAAAGTCTTTTTTAAGCATAATACCAAAAACAAACAAACAACATTAAAAGAAATACTAGTAGAGTTGACCACTTGTATGCATCCGAAATCATCAGATACAAAATTTCAAAGACAAAATAGAGATGGATTTTGTATACAATAAGATTTTAAAAATCAATGAGAAAACAATGTAAACATATCAATATAAACATGGACCAGGGGTATATGTACATAATTCAGAAAAGAAAAAATGCAATCTAATAAACTTATAAAACTATGTTTAACCTCCCTAGTAATAAAATACAAACTAAAATGATAAAAAAAAATTTTGCTAATCAGATTGGCTAAAACTTAGACTATATTTATTTTCTTTGTAGCACTTAAAACAATTTATAATTATTTTATATACTGGTCTGTTAATCTACTTTAGTTTTGTACTCCTGCACTAAACTGGACATTTTAAGACTGTAGTAAAATGTCTCTTTACTTATTGTGTTTTCAATTCCTCACACATGATAGGCCATCACTAAACATATATAAAATGAATGAATGAATTCTGGTGAGGAAGTAAAGGAACAGGCACTTACATATCGTGCTTGTGTGTACATCAGCCGGAACAAACTGCCTGGAGAGCAAGCAACTAGAAAATATCCATTTAAGGTCAATGTTATATTCTTCAGACCAGCAATTATATTTTTAGGGATTTATCCAAAACAAATAATCAATATTTGTATAATTTAGGATAAGTATGTTCATCAAAGTTATCTATAATTTTTGATTATAAATTATGAATAGCTTACATGTCCAATGATAAATACTCAATTAAGTAAATTATGGTATATAAATTTAATTACATATTAAACCAGCATTAGAATTAATATTTTAGAACCATTTTTATGACACAGGAAATGTTCAAAGATATTGTTAAATGAGAAAATTACATTTTAAAATTATATGTATGATACAGCTTCAGTTTTATGAAAAAAATTGGGGGATGCATAGAATGACTGAAAAACACAAACATTTTAATAGAAATTATTTCTATTTTTCACTACAGGGAACTTCATTTTCTTCGTGCTTTTTCACGCCTTCCCAAATTTCTACACAGAACATGAAAACAATTTTTTTTAAAAAATAGCTTCAGGATACCTTCCAGGACCCTTCAGAGCTTCGAAAATCTAAACTTGTTCCTGTCATATTTGGAGGAAAGAAAACTGATGACTTCATTTTTATAAACCATGAATTATTGCTAATTACTATCATTTCAATCCTAATCTTTTAAAACATAGGCACAGAGCTTTCTCATATTTACAGTGCTGTATATGTTTTTGTCTATTCTATTTTTAAAAATATTTTTCGTTTTTAGAATCATCTTTTCATAGTTATTTAAGTCCAACAGCATATGTAAGCCAAGCTTAAAAGATTAGAATCTTCATCTGAAGGACTACGACAGATGTAAATTTAATGACTTCATATTAATTTTACAGTTTAATTGCAGTCCTGAAATAGAATTGTGTGTTTATTTTTATGACTCCTGTGGTCTTTATTACTTAATAGAGTAATTCTGGTTTTGTAACTCATTTGTGCTATTTGCATTAGAATAAAGTGTTGTCTCTTTATAAGGCTTCCCTTTTTAGAAGATAAAAGGGAGAAATAAATTACTTTTATTGCTGCTTCTTGTTTCTTTCTAGAACAAGTGCCCAAATGCATTTTATTCACAGGTATCTTTTAATGTGTATTTCTAGCTTGTCATTGATAATGTTTTCAGGTGACAACAGCATTCTTAGGTTGGAGTTGGAGATTTTGTTTAGAGAATGTTACTTTCCCATTAAAATGCATGCCAGTTTGCATTTCTCTGCTGACCCTTTAATGCTGACATCTTCCCCTATAAAATCTCCAGCTCCCCCCATTATGTCTGATGACTCTAGAGGAAAATGAGACTAGGCCAAATCATTCTCTCATTCTTCGCCTAGATCTGTGAGTAACAGTGATGACAAGATGTGAGAGAAGTTCTAGAAGGCAATGGAACCAACTCAGAATATGCATATTGTGCACATAATAGGGTGCAAGGTCTCTTATTTAGAGAATTATTGAATGTGTCATAATGGTCTAGTCTGATCACCTAGCAATACACGGCACAAATAAGGACAGAGTAAATGTTTCTTAAGTTCATGGATGTTTATGGGTAGGTGGAAAGCAGTGAATTGTTCTTGGGGAGTGAGACATAAGAGGAATGGCAAAAGCATAGTGTTGGAAAGCTGGATAGGTAGGGGGAGGGTATGAGATAATGTCAGACTGGTAGGTAGGACCCAAATCAAAGAGGGCTTTGTGCTATGGATATACTTAGGAATCTGTCTAGCTAGTTATATCCCATGTCTGCTTTTTATAAACTGGACTGCTTTATTATGCTAAATGCTATCTATGTCTGCTTTATTGAAACATTCTCTTGTTACTCACTGCATTCTTGTGATTTAAAAGTGATATTTTTACATTATTGATTTCTCATACAATTCTATATTTTACCATCGATCTATAGATTTTCTATCACTTGCAGATTTTCAAAATGGCTCTTTAAGATTCAGGGGCTTACTTGTCATGAAAACAGTTGCCAGAGAAGCAGATAATATATGTATGGCTGGTAAGTCTAACTGTTTATATTTTCTTCTTCTCTATTAAGATCCATCCTAATTTTGTCAGTCTGCACTGAAACTGACTCTAGTTATTCAAGATTTCCCCCCCTTGGTTGCACCATGATACAAAAAGTTTTAGTCTTTGGCTAACTGGATTAATCAAGCAGCTGGTGGTGTAGTGGTTAAGAGCTTGGCTGCTAACCAAGAGGTCGACAGTTTGAATCCACCAGCTGCTCCTTGGAAACTCCATGGGGCATTTCTACTACGTCCTATTGGGTCGCTGTGAGTTGGAATCGACTCAATGGCAACAGGTTTGGCTTGGGTTTGGTATACACCTGATTAAGGAGGCCTGGTGGCACAGTGGTAAAGCTCTCACCTGCTAGCTCAAAGGTCAGCGGTTTGAACCCACCAGCTGCTCTGCAGGAGAAAGACGTGACAGTCTGCTTCCTTGAAGGTTTCAGCCTTGGAAACTCTATGGGGCAATTCTACTCTGTCTTACAGGGTTGCTTTGAGTCAGAATCTACTCAATGGCAATGGGTTTGGTTTTGGTTTGGTTTATACACTTGATTGATATGATCAGCTGAGGCTGTACAGCTGGTTAAACCAAGAAACTTAAGGGGGAAAAACACAAGCAGCAGCAGTTTAGGTTGAACAAACGTGTGTGGGTTTTAAAAGTACTTCTAACATCAGAGTTCAACATACAATTTATAAAATAGATCACCTTTTTTTTGGCATGGTCTACTAGAGATTTCTAAGCTGTCAATTAGTGTTCTTAAAAGCAGTCTTTTCATTTTAGCTTAATGACTCTGACCCCAAGGAAAGTCATTCAATCTGCTGACAGATAAAAATTAAGTGAAACCGTACACCAAGTGGATCAGAGGAAGAGTATTTCATGGACCTGAACAGGCTTTCTTTAATAATTTTTCCCCTTAGGATGAATGAAGGGAAAGCATTTATTTATTTTTTTTTTATTTTTTATATTTTATTGTACTTCAGGTGAAGGCTTACAGAACAAATAGCTTCTCATGAAACAGTAGTGCACATGTTGTTTTATGACATTGGTTAACAACCCCACAACATATTAACCCTCTAACTTCTCAACCTTTTTTTTTTTGTTGAAAATACACATAGCCAAAGATACACCATTTCAAAAATTTCTACATACACAATTCAGTGACATTGACTACGCTCTTCTAATTGTGCTGTTATTCTCACTTAAGATGAAGGCTTACAGAACAAAATACTTTCTCATTTAACAGTTACTACAAATGTTGCCCTATGACAATGGTTAACAATCTCACAACACATCAACAATATCCTTACTCAACCTTGGGTTCCCTATCACCAGCTTCCTTGTCCCATTCTGCCTTCTGGCCCTTGTCACTGGATTCCTGCACCTCGTTAGTCTCATTTGGTTTTACGGGGCTGTCCACTCCCAGGCTGAACAGCGAACCTCAGAGGTAACTTCACCACTGAGCTAAAAGGGTGTCTGGGGGCCATACTCTCGAGGTTTCTCCAGTCTCCTTTATGCCAGTAAATCTGGTCTTTTTTTTTGTGAGAAGAGAAAGCATTTAGATGTAACAAAACAGATGCAATCCTTCAAGCCTAGAATAAAATTTTTACCTTTGAAGAGGACTAAGAGGTCATCTAACTGAACCTCTGTGTATTTATAGGTGAGAAGTCACAGGCCCAATGAGTAAAGTGATTTCCCTAAGGCCTTTAGGCAGAGTATTTTAATAGGATGGCAGCAGGAAGAAAGTGTGGTACTCAGAAAGGCATTTGCTGAGAGGCCTTCTGAATTTTCCAGGATAGTACTAATTTCAATAATATAGTATTACTGTCTACAGAAACTGTCCAAATGTCCCCAAAATTTCAATATCCAAGCTACATGTCTTAATACTTCTCAAACCTGAAAGCTGCACACAAATCATTGTCAAGTGATATATTCCAAAGATATACGGTATGATAAGAGATGGCCTGCTGTCCTGATTCAGAACAACCATGGCAAGTAGAAGGACATATGGTAGGTTAAGGAGGTTATAGTTGCTATTCCTTAGAAAGTAAAATATGCACCTATATGTTTATTTACACTGTAAATATTTATAGCCTTCTACATTCTAGAGAACAACTGAAGGGATGATCCTAACTTTAGCCTTGTAAGGTTTACAATGAACAAGATCTATACTTTACTGATCATTGAGTCTTGATTAATATGAGTTTTATGTATTTTTCCCACCCCCTAAAAGAAATTTCTTAAAAGCAAGTTACCTGTGAATTATTTCTTACTCCATTTTCAAGCTTAGAACTTTCTTTTTAAGATAGCACATTATGAGTACATCCCATGATGCAAAATAACAGGCCTGTAGTGACCTACCAAATCTCAAGGAGGGGGAGAATGAATATGAAATTGTCTTGTAGGTACAAGTTAAAAAAAAAAAAGATAATAAAATGTTTCAAAATAAGTTAACTTATTACATTATTGAAAATATTATTGCAGCATTTTTGTTATACATAAAAAGACAAGTTAAATGTTTACTAATCTCACTGGAAATAGGACAAAAATTACACCTTCAACTACACCTACTACAGGCAAAGATTTATTTTCAGCAGTGTCAAGGATACAAAGAAATACAGGGCATAATCTCTATGTAAGGCAGTCTGTGCTCTGTAAGAACTTATCAAACGTATTTAAATGGAAATACAGCCAACTTTTTTTTTACAAGAATAGTTATTCCTAAACAGTTACTAAAGTAAAACAATCATGCCACCACCACTTCACTAATCTCCATTAGTTCCCTATAGAAAGAAGTCGCTCTTCCTCAAAATGGGGGGAAAAAAAATCCCAAAACGAAAACAAAACCTACAGGATTAAGTGCATAAAATTAATACTCATAAACTTAGAAGTGAATGGCCGCAATTGATTCTCCTCTTCCATTTGCCTTTAGAGAAGCTTCTCATATTTCAAGTGGAACTACCAGTTCTGAGAAACAAATCCACAAAAGCACGGAAAAATTAAGGGGGGAGGTCATCATTCAGAAGATAAACAAGCTGGAGAACACAAGATCAAGACAATGCCATCCAAGTATCAAAATGAGAAAACCCAACATTCATATACTTTATAAGAAGGCAAGTATACACATACCACAATGAGTGTCCCTGCTTGGTGTGGACAGAGCCTGGGATGTCTACTTTGACCTAGGCTAGAAAGGCTTCATGGGGAGGATAAGCAGTGTCTTAGTCATCTCCTGCTGCTCCAACAGAAATACCACAAATGGATGGCTTTAACGAAGAGAAGTTTATTCTCTCACAGTCCAGTAGGCTACAAGTCCAAATTCAGGGATCAGCTCCAAGAGAAGGCTTTCTCTCTGTGTTGGCTCTGGAGAAAGTTCCTTGTAATGCATCAGTCTTTCCTTGGTCTGGGAGTTTCTCTGCATAGGAACCTCAGGTTCAAAGGACGTGTTCTGCTCCCAGCACTACTTTCTTGGTGGTATGAGGTTCCCATGTGTCTCTGCTTGATTCTCTCTTTTATATCTCAAAAGAGACTGGGTTAAGACACTGTCTAATCTTGTAAACCTCATCAGCGTAACCTCATCACAGTGATAGAACGTACAACACATAAGGAAATCACATCAAATTACAAAATCATACAATACTGGGAATCATGACCTAGCGAAGTTGATACACACATTTCTGGGGGGACACAATTCAATCCATGACAAGCAGTAAAGTGGTTTTGAAAGAGGAAAGGGATGAAATTCCTGTATAAGGAAGAGAAGGAAATTTAGGAAATATGGAAAGAAGGAAGCGTGCCCAAAGCAGAGAAGCAGGGAAAAGAGAGGTGGGTGAAGAGGGAGATGAGTCAGTTTACATTATTTAAGCCTATGATAAAGTTCTAAAACTAAACCTGTCATAGCATCTTCCAGAGTAGATCTAAGATCTCTGACTAGATTTGTGTACACATATCACACACACAACATGCACACACATACACCAGAACTTCAGTGTATATATATATGTATATAAGCCCTTTGCCCTTGCATCGATTCCAACTCATAGCGACCCTATAGGACAGAGTAGAACTGCCCCATAGGGTTTCTAAGGAGTAGCTGGTAGATTTGAAGTGCCGACCTTTTGGTTAGCAGCTGAGCTCTTAATCTTAACCGCTATGCTACATAGATATATACATATATTTATATATATATGACACACACACAAATAACAGTGCCCACTCTGAGTGCTGAGGCACTGAAGTTTTGGTATCCCCTTCTCTTAGATCCCACAGAATTTCATGAATTCAGCTGTTATTTGTCAAGTGCCTACTCTCAGTCAGGTACTAGAGTACTAGGATTACAATGATGGAACCAAATCAACAGGTAGTAACGCAGGTGTGAAGTGGGGGAATTGTAGGAGATGCAGATGGAGAGGTAGCCCAGGCTAGACCACACTGGGCCTTATACAGGTATGCAGGGAGAAGAATTTGAGTTGAAAGGTGAGGAATCAAGAAACAAAGGGGCAGGAAACAGAAGATAATGCCTCTGTCTTCTGTGTCAGATTACCTCTTTATTAAGCTGTCTCATGTGGACCTTTCCAATCCTTTTTGCATCCTAGTTGCTTATGTATGTCTAAAGCAGGACATGAACAGTTCTGTCCTTGCTTTAGGTTTGGTCAAGAGTGTTAGTTAAATGGCTGGAGGTAATCATTCTAAGTGTTTGACACTGGCTTTCAGATTGGATTACTGATGTGGGCAAAACAGATTTGCCAAGGTGATAATCAGGATGTCTGCTGCTTAAGGGAGGAGCCCTGATAGTGCACTGGTTAAGTGTTTGGTTGCTAACTGAAAGGTCAGCAGTCAGAACTCAGCAGCTGCTCCTAGGGAGAAAGATGTGGTAGTTTGCTTCTGTAAAGATTATGGCCTTGGAAACCCGGTGGGGCAGTTCCACCCTGTCCTATAGGGTCACTATGAGTCAGAATCGACTCAACACCTGTGGATTAGGTTGGATGCTTAATGGCTTTGAGTTTGTGGTTCCAGAATCCTGGCACGAGATAGGATGGTGATGGAGAATTGCTTAGAAAAGAACACAGGGAACATGATACAACTTGATGTTCCTCCCTGCTATGTTCTTCTCACTTTCCTAGTTGGCAATGATTCCTGAACACACATACTACTTACAAAAGTGAGTGCCAAAACAATGATACATAAAAATATAGAATTCCCATCACTCAGTACTTACAAATTTTTTTTTTCTTTTAAAGAACCCATTCATATATTGATAGCCTACTATGTGTAAACCACTGTGCTAGGTGCTATATATTAACTGATGAGCAAAACAAGAATGGTCTCTGACTTCATAGAGTTTAGTGTTCAAAGGTGAAGGCACATATTAAAGACAGAAACAAATTAATAAAAAGTAATCTCAGTACATGAGAGAAGATAATAACAGGGGTTAGCTAACTTATATGGGAAGGTCAGAGACAGCTTCTTTGAGGAAGTAACAGTTAAACCAAGACCTGAAGGATGGCTGGGAGTTGCTAGGCAAAGAGCAAATGAAAGAGCATTTCAGAAGAATTAGCATTTTTAAAATCTTGGTATTCTGAAGGCATGAAAGTATCTGTGAGTCTTAAGCAGGAAATGGGTAAAAGAAATCAAAACTATCAGGAGCAAACAACCAGAATACCTTTAACAGAGAGCTATACTTAGGGAAGTTAGTTCAAAACATCATTGTTCTTGATAAAAGATCGTTGCAAATATATTGAAGAGATGTAAAAAAGTATATATTTAAAGTTAAAAACAGTTAAGCTGAGGTTGGCAGGCTGTGACACAGATAGCCAGGCAGGAAGTTCGAAGGGATATTTTCACCTCAAATGCTTCTCCTCTGAAATAGTCATAAAATGAGGCTACACAAATCAGAATATATATATATATATATATATATATATATATATATATATATATAAGGTATGTATCCATTTTATATATATATATATATATATATTCTGATATGTATATGATATGTAAATATACATATTTTTAAAATAAATAAAAGAGAAATTCACAAGTCTAAAATCTTCAGGGGAACAGAGTGAATATTCCAATGCAAATAGAGGAGGGAATATATTCTATTCCTATTCTTGATGTTTTCCATTCTAGTGAGATAGTTGAAGCCACATGGTTTGCTAGGGTAGGGATAAATAAACTGATGGAAGTATCATCTCACAATGGCCAGTTTGGGCTACAAGAGGCTGTACCTTCTAAATATTTATAATATTTTTTTAAAATTTCACACGTTCTATTTTAGATTGGGGTTGGGTCCAAAATAAAGTGGAAATAATTTATTTCAATTTAAAAATAACTTAATATGAGAAAATTACTACAATTTATTATTTTATATTTGATTGTCCAAAAAAGGACATGGCTTATTATTATATTTTATAATCAGAAATTTCCTACCAGAGGAAGGAATGCTACAGGAGCTCTGTAGTACAGTTCAGGGCGTCTACTTTTTGTTCTAACACTAGGTAGCTGTGTTGAAACTGGGTAAGTCCTCACACCTCTCTGATATTCCATTTCCTATATCTGTCAAAATCCATTAAAATTATAATATTGAACTAGCTGTCGATTCTTTCTAGCTCCAATATTTTATAATTCTGTGATATGGGTTAACTACTTTGGTAGAATAACCATTTACCATTCTTCCTTCATATACTTCCTACTGTGTGCCTGCACTTTACTAGATGCTGGGAATTCAGCAATGAAGGATACTGCCCTGAAGGACTCCAAGTTTAGCAGAGGGATGGGATGGGGTTACTAAGAAACAGGCCATCACAATGTAGTATGATATGTACGTAGATACTATGGTAGCATCTAGAAAGAGCTCCTAGCCCAACCAAGGAAGTAGGCAGAAAGAATCTGCCCAAGGATGTGATACTAAATGTAATCTTGAATGACTGAATACAAGAATGAATGAACAGACTCCTTTAGCAATCCCAGTTTCACAGCTATCATACAGTTTACTTCCTTGTACTGTCTTCTACAGTTTCTCAGAAAAAAAGAGGTAATTTCAATATGGATTAAGAAATGCTACTTCTCAAAATCTAGGAAGTTATGGGAACTCAGAGGTTCACCAGCAGTCAGAATCTTATTTCAGGCCTTGATAATGCTCAGAAGCACATTCATATTCAAAGATTAGCTTTTTATTTTCTGAACACCCACCAGGGTGCATACACAGTGCCTCTGGCCTAATTAAGTCCCAGTCATCAGAGAAACAGGTCTGGTTCCTAGTACCAAATATATGAAGGTGTCACTTGATAAGATAAAAGCAGAATTCTATCACATGCAGTCTTCTTATCTCAAAGAACCTCCTTTGCTAGCTGAGTGTGTGTTTAAAGTTACTCAGTTAATCTGGGACTGGGACTGTTTTTAAGTCTGTATCACTGATATCTTTGTGGAATGTCCTAGATGCTTCTGATGATGCCAAGGTCAACACCTGCTAATGGTGGTGTAGTGGTTAAGAGCTATGGCTGCTAACCGAAAGGTCAGCAGTTCGAATCCACCAGGCACTCCTTGGAAACCCTATGGGGTAGTTCCACTCTGTACCATAGGCTTGCTATGAGTCGGAATCAACTCAACGGCAAAGGGTTTGGTTTTTTTGATTTTCTTTTTGATGGTGCCCAAAATCTTGCCAGTAGAGAATTTCAGGAGTAGTTATCACGGCATCTGCTCAAACTAGTCAAGGGGTGAAAGACAATGATTACTTTGAATGGTAGTTCCTACTACAGTGGAAATCATAAAATGGCTTTTACTTGTTTGGAGGACTAAGGTCAATATAAAACTGCTCTACTCTTCTCCATAGCATTTCTCACTAACATACTATTCGCTTTACTTATTTATTTGGTTTATGTAATGCCTCTACTACTAGAATGTAAGCCCTCCAAGTGTAGGGATTTGATTGGTTTGTTTACTGTTATATAGTCTGATCCTAGAACAGAGCACAGCACATGATAGGTGCTCAATAAATATTTATTGACTGACTAACTGTATAAATGAATGGATACTGCTTATCCAGAAAAAACTCAACATCTAATACCATCCGTAGGTGGCTTTGGTAATATGGAAAATTTTTACACCCATGAATAGCTGCACAATTGTGGCAGAGAAGGTCAACTAGAATATTTTTTTTAAATTTTTAATCAAATATATGTTTGTTTGTTTTTTTTTCAAGGACAAGACAGTTGGGACTTTGGGAGGCCAACTACTTTGGGAGGCCAACTCACAATTTCTGGGAAGGGACAGTAAGTCTTCCTGGCAGAGGATTCTCAAATGGCCTATAAGAGGGGAAAAGCATGCAAGGGTTAAGAGGTATGTCAGGAAATATCCTAGAAGACATACTATCTAAACTCACATGTGACGTTTGAGCAGCAGTTAGTCAAAGGAAGAGCATTCATAAAAAAGGAGAAGTGAGAAAAGGAGAAACCTGTGAGTTTGGGAAATTCCAAGTCATGCCATATGACTTGAGCACAGACACAAGATAGGAATGGTAAAGGATAATGCTAGAGGTGTAATTGAGAGCTAAAACGTGTAAGGCCTTGGGTGCTGATCCAAAAAATTTAGATTTTCCCCAAAATTCAAGGGCAGTAACAAATAATGTCATAATTTATCTTAAGAAAGATCACACTGGCTACAGTGTGGATAATGCACTGGAGAGGAGGCTGTGGGGGAAGAGTTAAGACTGGAGCATAAAGACTACTTAGGAGGCTGCCACAATCCCAGTGTGAGAAGATGGTAGCGTAAAGTAGTATACATGTGTATGAAGAGAAATAAACAGATTTGAGAGGTGCTAAAGAGGTAGAAATGAGCCCTGGTGGCACAGCGGTTAAAGTGTTCTGCAGTTAACTGAAAGGTCGGTGGTTTGAACCCACCCATTAGTCTGTGAGAGAAAGGTGGCAACCTGCTTCTGTAAAGATTACAGCCTTGGAAACCCTATGGGGCAGTTCTACTTTGTCCTATAAGGCCACTATGAGTCAGAATTGACTCCATGGTAATGAGGTAGAGTGGAATTGAGAAGATTCAGCAACTGACTAGATGTGAACTGACTAGATTGGCTGGAACTGAGATTTCCAGCCAATGAATGTCAGGAAATACTAGGTCAGGAACTTTGCCATTGGCTAAAAGTTAATTTGGGCTTGAGGTCAAGGTTAAGTCTCTGGAGGTCTCTATGTGATGCGGTAAGTGGGTAATAGCACCTTTTAAAACTCAGTGGACTTTCACTCAAGCCCAGTAAAAAAGTAGACTCAACACTGCTGGGAGCTAAAAGGTCTAATTACACCTACTATATTCATTCAAAGCAGGAGGTAGAAATGTTTCACTGCATTTTTCTGTTGGGATTTCTACGAAGGATTCTGGTCTGCCCAAGGGAACCTCATGGCAATAGCAGAACTGAAAGCAGGAGGCACTGTGGAAATACAATCAATACAAAGTATTCCACAGGTTTGTTCAAAGCAGACTGTGGTTCCAGGGCATGCAAGGGGGAGTGTGTGATGAGAATCACAGATTTCCCTGCATAGAGTGTCTCTGGCTTCCAATGTGTAGGCTGTGGCAATGCACCAGATGTTCTGAAGAGTCTGTGGTGGCTTGGAGCCTGGCAATTCAATGGTAGCTCATAAATGTTCAGAAGGCTCAACTTTCTCCTGAGGTTTTGAAAATATGCAGCTTTGACATGCTTCATATGAAACTGCCTAGTATGGTTATTCAACCTCCTTTTCTGCACTTTTAAAGAACTTACAACCACACTCCTACCATTAAAAAAAAAAAAAAAAAAAAGTCCCACGTATTTACAACGAAGCTGAATTTTCTGTGAATGAAGTCTCAGCAGTGCTGAAGGGTATAATTTTTGGGCGACACAACCAAATAGTGTGTGTATGTTTCTGTGTGTGTTTGTGTGTGTTTAAATTACTGCCTGCACATCATGTATTCATTATTACGGTAGACATTTTATAGCTCAACCAAATTTGGAAAGCACCAATTTGTTCTCAAGGTTATTATCAACAGATGTTTTTATTATTTTGATCACACAAGACAAGCCAGTTAAAAGACCTGCTGTATTATGGGATACCCACTATAAAATCATCTGAAAGACTGAAAGACTGTTTCCACCATATGGTTAAGTCTGTATATGGCTATAAATTGCCCGTTATGGATATGAAATGAATTAAAGTTCAGTTTCTTTTTTCAGGATTCTAGGAATGATTCACAGCCTTCTAAGACTAATTCATTAATTCGATAACTCTGAAATTTAAAAGGAAACTCTGATTTCACAGTCAGTGCTGCCTTCATGTAATGTCTTTACTCTTCCTACCCGACTGGGCACAGACACAAGCTCTTTCTCAAGTCGAGAAACATTCCTCTGGAAACCAGAGGGAAGAATCCCCACATCAGCTATTCAAATGCCAAGCTTTCCAACAGAAAAATCACAGTGCTCTGTGAAACAACACAAGCAGGCTGCCAACAAATGGAAAGAGAGACACTAAAACTATAAAACAAGCGGTTCTTTGTGTAATTTTTGTATCTGAACTTGTCTCCGCTTGTATCTCTGCTCTACCATTTACTAGCTGTGCGACTTTGGACAAGACACTTACTGTGAATACCTCAGTTTGTAACAGATAATAATTACCTCAGAGATTTTTTGAAAGGAAGATTAAATCAAGTAATGTAATGAATGAATTTCAGCCACAGACTTCACATTTCCTGAATATTCTTCTGCATATTTGAAAAAAGTCTCTTTCTTGTTCAGAAGAACTGTAAATGTGAGTGATGCAAAGCTTGTCCAAGCAGAGCAATGCTTTTCAACTGCATCTAAAAGTTTGCCGAAGGATTTGGTCAGTTCATCTAAGTGCATCCTTGTAGGAGCTGCCAAAAATGACAGACTGCACTGAAAAGCGAGCGTAATTTCTGTCATAAATGGCCAGACTGCAGACAGCCTATCCCTAAAGTAACATGTTTGAAAAGAAGACGGTTAAATAACACTGACATGAGTTCCACTTTGAGGCAGTAATAAATAGCCCTCACAAAATATTTTGTCACTTGTATATTTTATCACTGAATGCAGGCACAGGCAAACATACCATAGACTAAGAAACATTTACTTTAACAACTAGCCAATGTAAACATCTGAGGTTTCATCTTACTACGTAAAATAAGAAATTTTTTGTTTGTTTTTTTGTATTTTCTTTTTCTCTTTCGACTGAAGTCGTGCAATAGTTATGTTGAACAAGAAGATGACAAGCCTAGTCAACACTATATGATAGATCCCCCTGAAGTGATAGACTCCCATTCACGCATCTGTCTCCCCTGCTAGCCTGTAAACTCTTTGAGAGCAGAGACTGTCTCATTCACCACTCATTCACAGCATCTAATACAGCACCTGTGACAGAGGAAGTGATCAATGAGTACTGGCTGAGTGAACAAACCAGGAATTCCAGGCACCACAGTGGGCATTCAATGCATGTTTGCAGAATGAGTGAAAATGTTAGGAGGAAAAACGATAATTAGGAGCATTGCCAGAGGAAGGAAATCATAAGGAGAATAATTAAAGGAATGGGATGGGGAGCAGTGATTATTCTGCAGAAGAGAAGAATAGAATGGATGCTGATTTCTCTTTTAAATAATTCAAGGCCTATCACATGAAGAACAACTAGACTGGCAATAATTACTAACTCTTGTCTGGAAATCTATTTCCAAAAATCAGTCAGTGAAAACCCTATGGATCACAGTGATTTGATCCACAATTGATGAAGGCGATGGTACAGGACTGGGCAGCGTTTCGTTTTGTTTGTCTACACTCAGAATACTTTGTGATGTTGGTAAAAGTAGTATGGTAGGAACGACAAGAACAGAATCCAAATCAGTGTAAGGAAAACCTTTCAAACAGTAATGTTCAAAAATTACAGGGTTAAAGGATACTCTCTCATTGGAAGTGCAGGATAAAAACTTGGCATATACAACACTTATGACAGTTGCTTTTAGAACAGGAAATTTAAATGATTTGGGGTGATTTAAAATCTAATTTGTTATAGGAGGAAGTTTTCTTCGGATTTCAGCTTAGTTTGAATGAGAAATCAATGAATGCATTTTGGTATTTTCAGTTAGTGTTACCTGAGGAGGGTGACTATTTGAATTTGTTTGGTATTAGAAAAAGAAGCAGCAGCAGCAGATTTCAGCCTGGCCTCTGCTATGTGTGTACTGAATGACCTTGGGGAACTCTGAAGTATTTTGTGAGCCTTCATTTCTTTATTTGTAAAATGAGGAGAGTTGTGCTCTCTTTCTTTTTTTTATTTTACAAGGTATTTAGAAGAAGAAATAAAATATCTGAAAAATATCTTGAAAATAATCGTATTAAAATATGATATGTAGCATATTGTATATATCAACCAAAATGAAACAACTGGCTACATGCAAAGTAGAACTAACAACCTGACAAATTTAAGTTTCAGAAAATACTGATATATTTTCATGAGGAAAAATTTATGAAACACGTTTGGAATAATGCTTTAACTTGATTCCTTCTGTTGAGTTAGAAAAATGCTACAAATACAAGATGTGATGTAATTTTGTTGCTGTTGCTTCCCCCCTAGGGATAGGCTAACATTACTGAGCTTTGACTAAAGTTTAAGCAGGCGGGGGGGTGGGGTGGGGTTGGCTGATCTCCCATACATTAAGAAATTAATCCTAAATAGAAATTCATGTATCTGTATGCATCTTCTCTCTTTTTTTCTTAAAGCTGCTTTCCAATGCTAATCTATTTTGCCAGTTAGCTTAGTGTTTCTTTTTGATAAATATAATTAAGCCTTGAAGGAAATCTGAATATCATGGCTGGTCAGAGAATAAATATTTTACTCCAAAAAGTCTTCCATATTTTCCACGCTTGCTTGTGGCATTACATGATTGAAGACAGATCAACCAGTTCTGCTATCCACTAGTTCCACAGTTAGCTCATCTGTAAAATGGGCATTATAAAACGTATTTTTAAGATATAAGATAATTAATGTATACATATGAATGAAAATGTATTCACATATGTGTGTTTATGCATGTAAGTATGCAAAAAAAAAACAAAAAAAACTCATTGCTATCAAGTCAATATTCTGACACACGGTGACCCTACAGGACAGAGTAGAACTGCCCCATAAGGTTTCCAAGGTTATAAACCTATTTTTTTAAATTGTACTTTAGATGAAGGTTTACAGAACAAACTAGTTTCTTATTAAACAATCAGTACACATATTGTTTTGAGACATTGGTTGCCGACCCCACGACATGTCAACATTCTCCCTTTCTCGACCTTGGGTTCCCTGTTACCAGCTTTCCTGTCCCCTACTGCTTTCTAGTCCTTACCCCTTGGCTGGTGTGCCCCTTTAGTCTTGTTTTGTTTTATGGGTCTGTCTAATCTCTGGCTGAAGGGTGAACCTCAAGAGTTACTTCATTACTGAGCTAAAAGGGTGTCCAGGGGCCGCATTCTCGGGGTTTCTCCAGTCTCTGTCAGACCTGTAAGTCTGGTCTTTTTTGTGTGTGCGTGAGTTAGAATTTTGCTCTACATTTTCCTCCAGCTCTGTCCAGGACCCTCTATTGTGATCCCTGTCAGCTGGTAGTGGTAGCTGGGCACCAGCTAGTTGTGCTAGACTCAGTCTGGTAGAAGCTGTAGTACATGTGGATCATCAGTCATTTGGACTAATTTTTCCCTTGAGTCTTTGGTTTTCTTCATTCTTCCCTGCTCCAGATGGGTTGAGACCAGTGGAGTATCTTAGATGGCCGCTCACAAGCTTTTATGACCCCAGATGCTACTCACCAAGGTAGAATGTAGAACATTTTCTTTATAAACCCTGTTATGCCAGTTGAGCTAGAAGTTCCCAGAGACCAGGGTCCCCACAGCCCTCAGCCCAGTAATTCAGTCCCTCAGAGAGTTTGGATGCCAAGGTTATAAATCTTTATAGAAGCAGATTACCACATCTTTCTCCCGTAGAGCAACTGGGGTATTTGAACCACTGATGTTTCTTTTAGCAGCCAAATGCTTTAACTATGTACCACCAGGCCTCCTAGATATCTTTAGGGGGGAAAATAATCCTTACCCTATATTTCCTGCCACAAGACTAAATAGGATTCTTTTAGTGATTAAAAACAGGTAGATTTAAAGGTCAAATGAAAAGTATTGAATCAAGAAATATTTTAGCCTAAACTTTAGAGACATGAAATTTTAGACCCTAATTTTTCCTTTTGTGCAGCTAAAATGAAAGTGGGCAGGAGCCAAGTTAGTTAATATGCTACTAGTGGCTGCAGGAGTCCTCTCAAATAAATTATTTAAATACTGGGTACATGCTGAGTAGTGAAAAAACCTACCTAGTATCATTGGTTTTATTGAGAATATTAAGATATAAACTTTGTTAAGAGGTTCTTTCTCACTAGAATGTGAGATCTTTGAGGGCAGGGGCTAAAATTTAGAGAGGAAAAGTATCAGAGTGGAAAGGGAACACTCATTATTGTGCAAACCACTTCATCTCTGGGAACTTTAGTTTCCTAATCACAATTTAGTGATTCTATAAAAACGACTATACCAAATCCATGCTATCATTGCAGGGCTTGTGTACTTGACCTTTGAGTTGGTCATTTGTGTTGTTCCCCAAATATTTCTGGCTCTCTACTTTAAAAACTCAGAGCATGAGTGTGACTTGCCTTGGCCAATGAAATGTGAGTAAAATGACTGCGTGTCACTTCCATGGCTAAATTTAAAATCCATTTTATGATTTGCAAATGTTGAAACATCAAGATTGAGTCTTGGTTAGACTTTCCTTGAATGACTATAATAGAAGAAAGATTTAAATCTCTGATCTGGAAATTACTGAGATTTTGAGTAGCCTACTCTGATTTACACAATTGCTTTATAAAATTTTAACTTCAGCATTGAACATTTACCATGTGACAAGTGCTGGGGATATAAGGCAAACAAAGCATGGTCCTCATCTTGTAGCAGTTCATATACAAGTGGTGGCAATAACATAAACACAGACTAGAGGAAAAAGCCCTGAGGTGATGAAGGGGATGGACTAGTTAACTCTGGGAGAATTCGACAAGACTTTTCAGAGGAAACATACTGCAAGAAACCCAAAGGGATCTACATAAATGGAAAAACATCCCATGAGCATGGATAGGTAGACTGAACATAGTGAAAATGACAATTCTACCCGAAGCAATTTACAAATACAATGCAATCCTGATCCAAATACCAACAACATTGTTTAAAGAGACGGAAAAACTAATCATTAACTTTATATGGAAAGGGAAGAAGCCCCGGATAAGTAAAGCTCTACTGAAGAAGAAGAATAAAGTAGGAGGACTCGCACTACCTGACTTCAGAACCTACTATACAGCTACGGTAGTCAAAACAGCCTGGTACTGGTACAATGACAGATACGTTGACCAATGGAATAGAATTGAGAGCCCAGATGTAAATCCATCCACCTACAGTCACCTGATCTTCGACAAGGGCCCAAAGTCGATCAAATGGGGAAAAGATAGTCTTTTTAACAAATGGTGCTGGCAAAACTGGATGTTCATCTGCAAAAAAATGAAACAGGACCCTTACCTCACACCATATACAAAAACTAATTCAAAATGGATCAAAGACCTAAATATAAAGCCAGAAACTATCAAGTTCATAGAAGAAACAATAGGATCAATGCTAGAGGCCCTAATACATAGCATTAACAGGATACAAACCATAACCAGCAACACACAAACTCCAGAAGATAAGCTAGATAACTGGGATCTTCTAAAAATTAAACACTTATGCTCATCAAAAGACTTCATCAAAGAAGTCAAAAGAGAATCTACCGACTGGGAAAAAAATTTTGGACATTACAAGTCAGACAAAAGTCTGGTCTCTAAAATCTATAAGAAAATCCAACACCTCTACAACAAAAAGACAAACAATACAATTAAAAAATGGGCAAAGGAAATGAAAAGACACTTCACCAAAGAAGACATTCAAGCGGCCAACAGACACATGAAGAAATGCTCGTGATCACTAGCCATTAGAGAAATGCAAATTAAAACCACAATGAGATACCATCTCACCCCTGCATTACCGGCACGAATCAAAAACACTGGAAATAACAAATGTTGGAGTGGCTGCTGGGAGATTGGAACTCTTATGCACTGCTGGTGGGAATGCAAAATGATACAACCCGTTTTGGAAGATGATATGGTGCTTCCTTAGAAAGCTAGAAATAGAAATACCATATGATCCAACAATCTCACTCCTAGGAATATATCCTAGAGAAATAAGAGCCATCACACGAATAGACATCGGCACACTCATATTCATTGCAGCACTGTTCACAACAGCAAAAAGATGGAAACAACGGAGATGCCCATCAACAGATAAATGGATAAACAAACTATGGTACATACACACAACGGAGTATTATGCAACGACAAAGAACAATGATGAATCTGTGAAGCATCTCATAACATGGATGAAACTGGAGGACATTATGCTGAGTGAAATAAGTCAATCATAAAAGGACAAATATTATATGAGACCTCTACCTTAAAAACTCATGTAAAAGTTTACACACAAAAAGAAACAATCTTTGTTGATTAAGAGGGATGTGGAAGTGCAGTGGGAGAACTAAATAGACAGTAGATAAGTGGTAAATTTGGTGAAGGGTAAGACAGTACACAATACTGGGGAAGCCACCACAACTTGTACAAAGAAAGGTCATGGAAGCTCCATAGACACTTCCAAAATCCCTGAGGGACTGAATTGCTGGGCAGAGGGCTGTGGGGACCATGAGCTCAATTGGCGTAACACAGTTTATAAAGATACTGTTCTACATTCTACCTTGGTGAGTACAGTCTGGGGTCTTAAAAGCCTGTGAGCAGCCATCTAAGATACTCCACTGGTCTCACCCCTTCGGGAGCAAGGGAGAATGTAGACAACAGGATACAAAGAAAAGATTAGTCCAAAGGACTAATGGACCACAGCTACCAAGGCCTCCACCAGACTGAGTCCAGTACAGCTAGACGGTGCCCAGCTACCACCACAGACTGCTCTGGCCAGGATCACAACTGATGGTCCTGGACAGAGCTGGAAAAGGATGTAGAATAAAATTCTAACTCACAAAAAAAGACCAGATTTACTGGCCTGACTGGAGAAACCCTGAGAGTATGGCCCCTGGACACGCTTTTAGCTCAGTGGTGAAGTCACTCCTGAAGTTCACCGTTCAGCCAGGGATTAGACGGCCTCATAAAACAAAACGGGACTAATGAGGCACAGCAGTCCAGGGACAAGGACTAGAAGGCAGAAGGCGACAGGAAAGCTGGTGATAGGGAACCCAAGGTTGAGTAAGGACAGTGTTGACATGTAGTGGGGTTGTTAACCATTGTCATAGGGCAACATGTGTACTAACTGTTTAATGAGAAACTATCTGTTCTGCTAACCTTCATCTAAGGTACAAAAAAAAAAAAAAAGAATTATCTATGTGAGATCAAATTGACAACAGCAACTCAAAAGTTTAGATGGGAAGCCTGGGGGCAGTGAGTTAAATGTAATGGTGATGGAATAATTTGGAAAAGAATAGTGAGAATAGCAGCACAAGTGGTAATCGATGTAACGTAATCGATGCCACTGAATTGTACATGTAGAAACTTTTGATATGGTGTAATTTTGGCTGTGTATATTTTCACCAAAAAAAAAAAAGGGCCCTCCAAGGTTGCGAAGGGAGAGTGTTGACATGTCATGGGGTTGTTAACCAATGTCATAAAACAATATGTGTATGGACTGTTTAATGAGAAACTATTCTGTAAATCTTCATCTAAAGTACAATAAAATATATATATATATGTAAAAGACTTTTCAGAGGAAACAAATGAGCTGGGTTTTGAACAATGCGTAGGAGTTAGTCAGGCAAAAATGGTAAAGGGTAAAGAGCAATTTGAGGATCGATAAACTTCGTAGGTGATCCTGAATTAAATACAAAGTGGCATTCTTCTCTAATGTCTAAATGTGCAGTTTAATTTATGCTGAGCCTAGACAGTTCAAACATTTTAAACTTTAAAACTAGGTAGAGCCATAGAGGTTCTATATGATGCGTCTGGTTATTTTCATAATGCATAAATATGAAGCAGATAAATTCCTTTTTCCAAATTATAGATAATTCAAAAGTTTAAAAATGCATCGAGCTTACTGAGGTAAATGGATAAAATATAAGCATTTAACCCATTAGTTCTAACAATTTCTCAGATACTTGAAATAGCTTTCAGCTTTTCCTATGGTGTATCTCTGGGTGACCAGACATTATCTTGAGATATTAACTTTTTATTTCTTTTCCGGGTGTTTTTCCTTTTCCTTTCTCCCAGTGAAAGTAGGTGGTTCATTGTAGGGGAGGCAGGGTTTAAATCAGAAGAAGCCTATGAAGAAAGTTTTATATCCAAAAGCCTAAACCCTTAGGAGAAATGAAAGGAAGTGTGGAAGAGGTAAAGGAAGAACAGGATTCCCGCTGCACAGGCAGAATGTCTTGGTGAAGGGAGGAACGAAGAGGCTTCCAGTCACCTGCCCCTCAAAAAGAGATTCCCCAGAACTGGAATAAGAGAGGAGAGAGAATAATTATTAGAGATAAATGAATTTGAAGCATGCCTAAATAGATGGAGCCTTAAGTAGCCTCCTAGAAATTCCCATGGTCAGCTCTATCAGTTAGGGTTTGTTCAGTCACAAGTAACGAAAACCTCCAATTCAAACTGGCTAACATAATAAAAGCCATAAATTTTCTTCTGTAATAAAAATTCAGAGAGAAGGCTTCAGAGATGGTTTGATTCCACATCTCAAGATGTCACCAAGACTTTTTCCCCTCCATTTGTCTGATAATGCTGGCTTCATTTTAAAGCTGAATCCCCTTATGATTCTAAAATGGCTTCCAGCAACTATTAGAGGATCCCACTAAGTGTCCATGAAAGACGGTGGGCTTTTGTTTTAGGATTCTAAGAGCCATGCAATTCACACTGTACTGGATTAGGCTGAATATCAACCATTGATGGAGGTTAGGGAAGTTGACTGATCTAAATCAATAAGGATCCGTCTCTGGAGTTCAGAGAGACATTAGCTTCCATCAAACCACATAGATTACATGGGGGAAGATAGATATCTAAAACAAAATCTGGGGACAGTTAGGAAAGTGGAAGGGATGGGGAGAATTAAATGTGTAAATAAGAAATAAATGTTTGCTGCGTTGGAAAGATGTAGCAAACACGGACAGACTGGAAGAGGAAACTCAGAGGCGCAATGGCTGTTGTAGTTACTTGTGGGGATAGATGACTACACAGTCTGTGAGTTTTCTTATCATTGTGCCAGGACATAGACCTATGGATAGTTCTGGAGATGGTTAAAGTGGTTGAGAAGAAAAGACCTAAGAAATACCAAGGTTACATTTTCTGCTCACGAGACAGCTGAGTTACAGAAAAAAATATATCAGTTAGTGTTTGTTCAGTTGTAAGTAACAAAACCCTCAACTTTGACCATTTCTCCAAGACCTGGAATCCAGTGGCCCATGTATGATTGCTGGGCCTTTCCCTGTACCACTCCCTGAGTCCTGCTTTCCACTGGATCTCAAGATCCAGTACTTCTGTCATAATTCTGAACTCTCTGGGTACCCCTGAGTTAGGGATCTCCCTACCAAACCTCCTTAACCATCCACTCCATGTCGACACAGGCCACATTCCTACTCATTTTAGAAAAGTCAAATTGGGGATGATAGCGCTTTGTCATTTCTGTGCAAGTCTTTCCATTCTAATTTTCTATAAAGACTTAGTTTTAGAAGTACCATTATAGTAGCATTAGATTTGTTAGTGATAATCAGGGGTCATGCCAAAGAAAGATGGGGTAAGATTATAACAACATGTGCTCACAGAAGAAAACATATCGGCCAGTTTAGATGATGTGGGGGCAATGAGGCCCGGAATATGAACTGGAAAAGAGCACTTGTTAATACTCTGGTGACAGAGGGTCTGTGAGGGGAGAGAAGGGAGATAACACAGCTGAGAGCATATAGAGAAAAATGGGGAAGGTTGGAGTCAGTAGCTGAATTTCAGCTAAATGTATTTTGTGCTGATTCATCTAAATGAACCCTTTGAGGTATATTTACCGGGCACTCCTTAATCCTGAGACTTTGATGCTTACATCTAAAGAAAAGTTAGATTAATGATCCCCCAACTGTCTGTAAACTATATTTCTAACAGTCGGGTTTTTTTTTTTTTTTTTTTTCTGACATATGAGTCCAATGGTTAACACTGCAAGGCACTTCCCATATGTACAAAAGCCTGCTGGTTCCCAAATCAGAAAAGTTTCTAGACAGTAGAGACCGCAATTCATAGACCTATCACAAGCCATTCTTTTTTCCTGCCACTTTTTTTTTATTGCTCTTTTATTCCTGGGAGTTGGAACCCAGTAATGAGCTACTTTAAAGGAGACTGTATGTGTAAGCTTTGTAGTATTAAGGATTATTGGGACCTGCCAACACTTTTCTACTAGAGAGCTTTGCTTTATGATCTTACCTCAGTGGTGACAGACATGATGAGAATCTAGAAAAGGTAAAGAATTTAAGCAAAACAACATTTATTTTCAGAGGAAGCTGTAGTAGCTTGAGCCTAGGACATGACCTACCCCGAACTTTGGCACAGTGATAGCTAACACGCAACTCCAAGATACACTTGTATAAGGCCATCTGTTGCCAAGTTAAAATGCCTTATTTGAACTAGTCTGGCTATAAGAATTTAAAGGAAGACTCATGTAGTCATAGGAAAAAGGTCGTGTCTGATCAGGCCTTAAGGACAGGATAACACAGGAATGGGACGCTGCCGGTCCTCTTTCTCTCTTTCTCTCCCTCTCTTGTCTCTCGATCTCTCAGCGGGAAGCCTCATTTTTTTCAGAGCAGTTTATTCCATAGGACAGAAAATTCGTATGGCAGCCATCCTTTTGCCTCCCCTCTCACAGCTTTAATACGCAGTGAGAATGCCTTTGCTCTCTGTCTTCATGCTCCAGTCTGAAAAATCCTGGAGAGCGTGCTGATAGGCTCAGTTTGACTCAAGTGCCAGCCTCTCTACTGTACATCAGAACTACTCAGAAAGCTTTCAAAACATGAAGGTTTCCCATGTTCCACCCCCACAGGTGTAGATTAATTTGGCCTAGTGCAGAGCTCAGGAATTAGCATTATATTTTATTGACTCACCAGGTAGTAAATGAGCAGCTCTAGACCCATCAACTATGTAACCATGAGTGCTATGCTTGGTAGTCTTCCCTAGAACTACATGGCTGGAACGGGGAGAAGGGCAGTTCCCCAAAGGAAGGAGGGAATGCTTCAAAAAGGAGAGCTGGTTTTAATGGGTAGACAACACAATAGGTGTTCCCTAACTACATCATACATTATATGTAGAGATTGGAAAGGGAGCACACTGAAATAAAAGATTTTATATTTCAAAATAAAATACTATATTAAAATACATGAAGAAGATATCAGAGCATCTGAAGCTAATATAATAGTTTCAAGCTATTGAAAACAAAGCAAAACACTGTAAGTAAATTCTTGTGAAATAACAAAGGAGGAGAAAGATACAGCTGCAAACAGAACTAGGTTACTCTAGCAGAAGCCATGGCTGCAAACCCAATGGTGGAGTCTGTTTATATGCCTAATACACTTAAAAATACATTGACAATTGGATGCATATACATTTTGGAACTCATTTAAGAAGCTTATCATTTATCATAAAGGTAGTGTCACACACACACACACACACACACACACACACACACACACACACACACACACACAGAATCAGAAGCATGCATTTGCCATTTGACCTAGCCTAGAATCATAACCTGAAATTAAAACAACAATGGCATCTTAAAAAGGGGGAGGGGGCTAGATAAATGTGTGCGGTTGTATGTGTATATACAAACTTTATAATAACTAATAACTAATTAGCATGCAGAATGGTCTAGTCCCTAGGTGGCACAAAAGGTTTAGTGTTCATCTGCTAGCCAAAAAGTTGGCTGTCTGAACACACCCAGAGGCGCCTCAGCAGACAGGCCTGGTGCTCTGCTTCAAAAGGTCACAGACTTGAAAAGCCTATGGTGCAGTACTACTCTGCACACACAGGGTTGTCATGAGTCGGAATCCACTCGATGGCAACTAACAACAACACCAGAATGTTCTAGGAACTGTTTTAGGCATTTTAGACATATTATTTCTATTTTTCACAACAATGCTATGAGGTAGATATTAGTATCGCACTCATTTGAAGAAAACTGAGACTTTAATAGGTTGAGTAACTTGTTCAACATTACATAGTAAGTATCTGATCCTGGATTCAAAACGAAGTCTGTCTGAGTTCCAAGACTGTGCTTCTTTCCACTGCTCATATAAACCTACTTTTGCTCCTCTATAAACCTTTGAACACCTTCAGCCAAAACTAATAAAACTCTGACCAAAATACAGGCATATTATGTAAATGTATTTTTTATGTCTAAATATAAACTTACGTTTGGGTGGTATGTATATATACTTAAATATGCATTTATGTGCCTATATTTCAAATATACTTAAAAGATATACTGATAATTTTGGGAGTTAATTTAAGAAGCTTATCTATTACCACAAATTATTCAACTTAATTGTTACTGTTGACTACATAAAAACTGAAATCCTCCCAAATGCCTAGGTAGACACAGGCCTTTGATTCCTACTCGTATTAACTAAAAATAACTAAAGAAACCCAGGCACAATTGCAAATTTAGAAACTCAAAGCCTCTTCATTATTTGAAGTAATAGATCCTTAATTTCATTTCAATTTCAGAATTTTCACAAAAATCAATAATGTGAGAGAAAAGAATTGGCCTAAGAGAATCAGACATTGAAAGGCTTTCCAATTAATTTGATAACTGGATGAAGCCGGAGAGTCCATTCGTAGAGAGCTTTAATGGGAGTACATCTTACCTGGCAGTTCACAAACACTGCTTTCAAATTTTCCATGTTACCCACCTTACACCCAAAACTTGTCACTGCCTTCATCTATAGGAATTTGCAGGATGCGAGAAATCAATAACGTCTCTCTATTCTATAAATCAATTTGTTTTGGCATGGGTGAAATAATAGCTTTCAAAAGTCAATGATTTATATTTGGGAGGGTGGTTCAGATCTTTTTTTTATATGCAGAAAACTATCCCTGACTTGTCAGACAGAACATTCAAACAGTACCACATAGTTGTGCATTCTGCAGCTGTCAGGAAAGCACTCCAAGTGTTCCTTTCTTTTTGCCTTTTGTTTTTCACAGGGGGAGGTGGCAGATAGTCACTTCAACATATCAGCTAAATCATAGTTATGCATACTTGTCAGGGTTATGAAGCCATGTTGCATCTATTACCCATGCCGGGCCAAATAGCTTCTCTTGAGACAAATAACATCAGAGGTACATAACCTACTACCTTCATATGTGGATAAAGAATAAATAACCCAGAAGCATTCACTTTGCTCAGCTTCCTTTGCTAGTGTCCAGGGTGTCAGAAAGGCTTGAGACATCACATGTGTTCATGGCTGAGAGGCTTAGATAATATTATGTTAATAAGAGGAATTTCTAGATATCCCTGACTCCTCCCCTCTCTCTGACATTCCCCCATCCTACAAAACACAGGGTCTACTATCATTTCTAACATATTTGGAATCATTCCCTCCTCCGTTGCCGCTGGCAGAATTTAGTCTTTCATTATATGTCTTAAATGGCATATGTGTACCTCTCCTGCACCATGTGATATGTTTATCCAATATTGCAGTCAAAGTGATCTTTTAAAACACAAATATGATTATGACACTTCCCGACTTAAAATGTTTCAAAGGCTCTCCATTGCCTTCAGGATAAAATTTAAACTCCTTATTATGCTATCCCAGACATCCATGTTCTCAGCCTTTCAATTCTCCAGCCTGGTTTCTCTCTAAGTCCAGTCATTCTGAATTATGTGCAGTTCCTTGAGAATGTTATTTTTTTTTCTGTTAGGACCTTGAGCATTTGCACATGCTGCTCCCTGTCTGAGATGCTTTCTCCTTCCACTCCTTTTTCCATGATTAGCTTCTTCTCATATTTCATAAATCAGGTGAAGTTTAATGCCTCAGAGAAGTACTTCATTCTGGGCCAGGTATCCACAGTACTCCACTCTTCTTTATGGTTTCTGCCTATTCACTTGTCTTTCTCCTCTACTAGGCTGTAAACGTTATGAAACAAGGACTGTGCCCGGTGCCTATGTTCAGTATGCTCTTGACAAATAAATGTACATAAGGTATTTGTGGGATTCACTATGTATGGCAAGTGGCCAATGCATTTGACAATACTGCTGTAGATGTAGAATCATCAGCTTGTCCTCAAATTGTTCTATGACTTTTCCTTTTATTTTTTTTATGCCTCATGGTAATATAAAGAAACATATGATAAAATTCTTGCCCTCAAGGAATTCATAGGCCAGTAGAAGGGACAGATTTTATTCATTATTTAGTGTAATATGTCATCTACTTAAGAAGGGATACCATGTCCAACAGGGGAAGTCAAGAAAATCTTCTTGGAGGAAAAGACACCTGAGCTTAATTTTGAGGACAGTCTAATGCTGTAGTAAAGAGCTTGGATTCTAGCATCTGTTGGGCATGGGACTGAATCCTAGTTCCACCCACTAATAACACTGTGACTTTTGACCAGACTCAGTCTCCTAACACATAAAATGGAGTTAGTAATACTTACCTCAAAGGATGTTACTAGTTTGTTACTAAATATTATAGAAATTTTATATAGAAGAAGTGTAAACTCCTATACAGAAAGGACCATACCTTCTTTATCATTGGAGGCCTAACATCTAGGTTCATGGAAGCAGAAGTAAAGAAACCAAACAACATAACACGTCATGCAAATCTGCTGCAAAACCTCTTTAAAGTTTTAAAAACAAAGATGTCACTTTGATGATTAATGTGTATCTGACCCAAACTATGTTCTTTTCAAATTACCTTAAATACACGCAAAAGTTGAATAGTGAAAAAGTAAGGCAGAAAAAGAACTGATGAGTTAGAACTACGGTGTTGGCAAAGAATATTTAATATGCTATGAACTGTCAAAAGAGTGAACAAATCAGTATTAGAAGAAACATAACCAGAATGTTCCTTAGAAGCAAGGATGGTGAGACTTTGGCATGCTTACTTTGGACATGCCATCAAGAAAGTTCAATCACTAGAAAAGGACATGATGTTTGGTAAAGTAGAGGGCCAACGAAAATGAACGAAACCCCCAGTGAGATAGACTGACCCAATTGCCACAACAATAGACTCAAACATACTAATGACCATGGAGATAGTGCAGGACTGGTCAATGTTTCATTTCTATTGTACGTAAAGCTGCCATGAGTTGGAGCCAACTCAATGGCAACTAACATCAACAACAACAACATCTAGCAATGCAACTGAGGAAAAAAACAAAGGGTAAGGAAGAAGTTCTTGTTAGATAGATATAAATTGTTCATGAGACTTGGAAGTTATATTTTTAATAAGCTTCTTCAGTGATTCTGATAAATACCACTTGTGAGAACTACCAGATTAGTCCAAAGGAGATTTTAAGGAGTAACAACTATGCACGCTATTATAAACCTTTATATTAGTTAATTTTAATCATCACAAGGGCCCTATGAGGTAACTACAAAGAGTTTAGCTTCATTTTCAGATGTGGAAACTCAGGCATACAGAGGTTAAATATCTTGCCCAAGGTCATTGAGTCAGCAGTGGTAGAGTCAGGATTTAAACTCAGGCCACGGTTCTCCATGTCCCTACTCTTGCAGTGATAGAGTTCAGGTACAATCCATGCATACGGTAAATATTCACTGAGTGTTTACTACATTCCAGACACCTTTATAGGAAGATTGGATCTTGAAGTAACTATGTAGTTATACATACCATATTTTTAGTGGGGGAATAGATGTTAACAAAGTAAACAATAAATAAATAATAAACTTCATATATTGGTAAGTGCAATTAAAAAATAATAGGGCCACATAAACCAGAGACTCCATCAGGCTGAGACCACCAGAACTAGATGGGGCCCGGCTACCACCAATGACTGCCCTGACAGGGAACACAACAGGGAGTCCTTGATGGAGTGGTGGAAAAGTGGGGTGCAGAACTCAAATTCTAGTAAAAAGACTGGACTTAATGGTCTGACTATGACTGGAGGAACCTCAGAAGACATGGCCCCCGGACTCTCTGTTAGCCCAGAACTGAAACTATTCCCAAAGCCAACTCTTCAGACAAAGATTAGACTGGACTATAAGACATAGAATGATGCTCGTGAGGAGTGTGCTTCTTGGTTCAGTCTGATACACGAGACCAAATGGGCAGCTTCTGTCCAGAGGCAAGACGAGAAGACAGAAAGGGATAGGAGCTGGTTGAATGGATACGGGAGATCTGGGGTGGAAAGGAGAAGTGTGCTGTCACATTACTGGGATGGCAGCTAGGGTCACATAACGATGTGTATATAAATTTTTGTATGAGAAACTAACTTGATCTGTAAAGTTTCACTTAAAGTGCAATAAAATAATAATAATAAACCTGTGCACATTAGTTTTCTAGGGATGCCATAACAAATTACCACAAAGTTGGTGGCTTAAAACAACAGAAATTTATATTTTCACAGTTCTGGAGGCCAGAGGTCCAAAATCAAGGTGTTGGCAGGGCTGCACTCCCTCTGAAAGTTCTAGGGGAGAATCTTTCCTTGCCTCTTCTGGACTCTGGTGGCTCCATAACTCTAATCTCTGCCTTCATCTTCACATGGCCTTATCCTCTTTTCCCTGTCCTTCCCTCTTCTGTCTCTTATAAGGTCATTTGACATTAGATTCAGGGGCCACCTGGTTTATTCTGAAAGATCGCATCTCGACATCCTTAACTTCATTGCATCTGCAAAACCCTATTTCCAAATAAGGTTACATTCACAGGTACTAGGACATAATTTTTCTTTTTTTTCAGGGTGGGGGGACCATTCAATCTATTACACTGTGTAATGGGAAAGAGTGATGGGCATATTGGTACTAATTTAAATGGGGTAGGCAGGGACTATTTTTCTGAGGAGGTGACATTTGAGCAGCTATTTAAGCAATGTAAAGAGCAAGCTATGTAAAGACCCAAGGAGGGATTTTTCCAATCAGAGAGAATAGCATATATAAAACCGTGAGGTGGGAGAAACTTGGCTTTTTTGAGGAATAGCAAGGTGGTCAGTGTGGCTAGAGTAAAATATGCAAGGAGTGGGTGGTAAGGGCATAATGTTGGAGAGATAAACAGCAGTTGCATTTTATAAGGCCTTGTACGTTATGATAACGAGTGTGAATTTTTCTTCGAGCGTAATTACCATCCTTTGGAGGGGTTTAAAATGAAAAGTGGTATGATCTGATTTACGTTTTGAAAAACACTACTTTGGCTACTCTGAGGAGAACAGACTATAGTGCAGCACAAGTAGAAGCTATTGTAGTGGTCCAGGCACAGGATGATATTGATTTGTACCAGACTTAAGCAGAGCAGATGGTAATATGTGATTAGTTTTGTAATATATAGTTTAAGATAGCATCAGTAGGACTTCTTATGGGTGCTGAGGGAAAAAGAGGAATCAAGTAAGACTCCTAGATTTTTTGGTTTGAATAATAAGAAAAATTACAGAAACAATTAGCTAAGACAAGGAATATTAGGGTAGATGCAGCTTTGGCTCTGAAGGAAACAGTGCAAGGGAATCATGAGTTCTGTTAGGAAGATACTAAGATTAGGATGCCTACTTGATATTCAAGCAGAGACGCAAACTGGACAGTTAGCTATACACATCTGGAGCCCAGGGGAGAAGTTATGGCTTTATGGCTTTATCAGTTGACAGCTGATATTTAAATAGGCTTTAAATATCTCTGGATGAGATCACCTAGGGAATGAGCAGAGATTGTTAAGAGATCTGTACACTGGGTTTCTGGACTGTTCCAACATTTAGAGGAGGATCCAGCAAGGAAACTAAGAAGGGCAGCCAAAGAGGTGGTGGTAAAAGAACAGGAGAGTGTTTTGTTATGGAAGCCAAGAAACTAAAATTTTTGAGGAAGTAGGGAGAGATGAATGCACGAAATGCTGCCAAGAAGTCAGTTAGGACTGAGAATTCATGCTTGGATTTAGAAAGATGGAACCTGTGGTTGACTTTGATAGGAAGTTTTAGGGCTGTTGTGGAAATGAGAACATGACACAGGTTAAAATAAGAAAATTAGGTTATAAACTGGAGTTAATGAAAATAGAACGTTTTCATAGATTTTTGGTAAAGCAGAGTAGAAAAATGAGGCAATAGTAAGAGGTGGGCATTGGCTCAAAGGACAGCTCCCGCCCATCCCACCCCCAACAAATGAGAGATATTACATTATATCTGTATTAAAGTTATCTAGAAAAAAGCAAGAGAGACAATGATGTTATGTGGGAGAAGGAAAGAGAAGATAACTGCAGAACCAAAGTCCTTAAATGGACAAGACGGTATGGAGTCCAGGTCATCAGAGAAGAAAGAAGCAGGGAAAATTCCTTCATTGTGATGGGGAGAATATACCTAGTGGAGTTGCTGGTAGGAATGTGAGATGGTTTTCATTTGATTGCTTGTATTTTATCAAGGACATATGAAGGGAAGTAAACAGCTGAGTGTGAGGATGTGAGAGGGGATGTTTGAGTTTTGAGGGGAGAAAATAAGATATGAAATTGTTGTTCCAGAGAATTAGATAGTGATTTTTCTAAAGAAATGTATAAGAATTGCCAGAAAGTTCTGAGGGTCTGCTTGAAATCAATGGTTATAAATTTAAAGTAAGATGAGTGTTTCTCTAGCAAATTTGTTATTCAGGTTCTGGCGTGGAGTGAGTAGGAAGGTTGGTTTAACCAGGGTTAGGGTTTTGCTGGGTGCATGTAAAAAGAGAGTGAAGAGAAAAAAAGTTAAGAGCGTATGACAGAAAGAATTAGGGTGATGGACCAGGGAATATGTGATAGGTGAGGAGCCAACTGAGGACATGGAGAAATGATGAAATCAATGATGAGAGGTACCTGAGGTTGAAGAATTTTTGGACTGAGAGTACTAGAATAAATGATAGGAATGGAGAGGAGGTGGTGTTCAGAGAATTTGATGCTTGACAGAGAGATTGCAGAAGAGAGGTGGGTTTAAAGGCAATGAAAAGGTTCAGAGTTTGACCAGGAACTCTAGTGTGGAAAGTGAGGGAAGTGCGGAAAGTATAGGCAATCTGTATATATTTCTCTAGAAAAATCACTTTCTCATTCTCTGGAAGTGAGATGACTTGCTCAAGATCATGAAGTAAGTAAGTGTCAGAACCCAGACTAGAACCCAAAATTGTCTGACTCCTCCTGAATGTTCTGCCTCACACCTGCATTAGCTTCTAATTCTTTTTTGACCAATAAAACCACGGTAGCTAACTTGTGTTCTATTCAAGACATTTATGAGTGTGGTGGGAAGAGAGGACAGAGCTGGCTTCATGGGCATGAGAGCTGTGCTGCCACACAGCCCTGCGGTTAGAAGGCATTGCACTTGATTTAATGCTCCGAGGTCATCATTTTGAAATTCTTAATAATTTTTAAATAAAGCCCCACATCTTCATTTTGCACTGTACTCACAAATTATGTGGCCAGTCCTGAAGAGGGTGTTAATGAGTCACAAAAAGAAATATGTTCTTTTTGCTCGTTTGTGCTAATTTTCCATAGGCCTCACTTTTCTCCATTTAGCATGACATTAAAATTTTATCAGAGCTCATAATGTAAGTTTTAAAGAAACCATCTGCCAAACACTTGACATTCAATGTAAATTTCCTTTTAAAACCACTCACACTGAATAAAAAATCAGGCTGAAAGTGAGAAATTCCCTGACTCAGAAAAGCTAATAACCAGTAAACTGAAAAGGAGATATAAATTTGAGGGCAGATTTTGAGTCTTAATTCATCCTCATATGATGTCTTAAAATGATACTTACATTTTTATTTCTTATTATAAAGATATTACATGTTTATTATAGAAAGTTTAAGAAAAAAATATAAATAAAAAGAAGAAATTAAAAATTACCCTAAAATCTCTAAGGTCAACCACTTTTAACATTTTGGTATATCCTTCCAGGCTAAATTTATGCATGCAAGGATGTATGTATTTGTGTACAGAATGAATATAGATATTTATTTGTGCCTATTCAATCATATTTTAAATAACATCTTATAACTTGAACTGTTTCTTGATAGAACCTCAATCCTTATAAGTAAATATTTTTATAACATTTTAATATGATTTTCTGTTATATGGATTTATGTTGGTGTTGTTAGGTGCTGTCGGGTTGGTTCCAATTCATAGTGACCCTATGTACAACAGAATGAAACACTGCCTGGTCCTATGCCATCCTCACAATCCTTGCTATGTTTGAGCCCAGTGTTGCAGCCACTGTATCAATCCATCTCGTTGAGGGTCTTCCTCTTTTTCGCTGACCCTTTACTTTACCAAGCATGATGTCCCTCTCTGGGGACTGATCCTTCCTGACAACATGTCCAAAATACATGAGATGAAGTCTGGCCATCTTTGCTTCTAAGGAACCTTCTGACCGTACTTCTTCCAAGACACATTTGTTCGTTCTTCTGGCAGTCCATGGTACGTTCAACATTCTTTCACAACACCATAATTCAAAGGCATCAATTCATTGGTCTTTCTTATTCATTGTCCAGCTTTTGCACGCATATGAGGTGACTCAAAATACCATGGCTTGAGTCAGGCGCACCTTAGACATCTTTGCTTTTTAACACTTTAAAGAGGTCTTCTGCAACAGATTTGAGCAATGCAGTATGTCGGTTGATTTCTTGACTGCTGTTTCTGTGAGTGCTGATCGTGAATCCACATAAAACAAAATTCTCAACAACTTCAATCCTTTCTCTGCTTATCATGATGTTGCTCATTGGTCCAGTTATTGTGGATATATAATAATGTATTATTAAACACTTGTCTTTTTCAATTTTCACTATTGTAAACAATACCAATATGAACATCCTTATGCCTGTATTTTGTGCATTTGTACATTCCAGTAAGTAGAATTTCTGGGTCAAAAAGTGAACCTATTTTAAATGCTTTTGAGACATATTTCCAAATTGCTCTTTTAAAGTTGTGTCAATTTTTATACTCACTTATTGGCACTGAATATTAATATTCCTTTCGAGTCATTACCAACTGGATAGACAAAAGCAGTTTACTCCTGCTAGTTTTCTTTGTTTCTTAATCAGGTTGAACAGGTTTTCATGTTTGGTGGCCTTTTCTGTTTTGATGAATGTCCTATTAATGCTTTTTGGTCATATTTTTTCTAGATGGCCTTTGACCTTGCTCATATTATTCTGTAAACTGTCTATACATGTTAAGGCTGTGTTGCACATAGTTTTCCTAATTTGTCAAATGCCTTTGCTGAGGTCCCTACCAGCATTATTTACAGAACTCTTCAGGGTTCCTGTGTTTTTCTCTATGTGGATGTTTTAAAATCCATCCTTTTTTTTTACACTAAATAAGAACAGTATGGGAACTGTAATTATGATGATAGCATTAATATAACTTATATGAGAATAATTTATAAAAATTTCAAAAATGTACAGCAAAAACACTAATAATAAAAATAAGACAAAAGTAGTGTACAAGCTCACTGTACATTTCTGTCTTTCCGATTCATTGCTCCAAATCCTGACGCAGTTTACTTACTGAACATTCTAGTTATTTGTTCTACTTGTCTCCATGCCTTCTACTGCAAACATGTCATTAATATTTTCATTGTGAGTCCTGTGGGAAACTTTCAGGTTATAACACACAACTGAATAATTTCACAAGACAACCCATTAGGATGCAAAATGTGGAATGCAAGATTGGGGCTTTGAATTTTTTTAAATTTCTTACCCTTTCCAATGTAATTTCTTCAAATTCATATTCAATCTCTGTCCCATTGACCTGAAAATCAGAAAGAAAAAAAAAAAGAAAACATTAAATGCATATTGAGGAGAGAGAGCTTCATTTTTAAAAAGGATTGGAGGTTAAGTTTTCATTCTGGCAATTAATAAGCCACACTTTCTTGATGTTTGTATTTTCATCAAAATGAAAGATAATCCGAGTCATTCTAAAATATGTAAGAGGTGAGACTCCACAAAAGATAATCGGGGCAGGCAGGGGTTGGAAGGGACAATACAAAATATGCTTTGTAAGTTTACAAAGAACAAGCCATCTAGGGACACTGTTACAGTTACTAGAGAAATAACTGAAACCTTTTTTTTTAAAAAATATTATGAATGAACACTAAAATATGACCTTAAAAAGCACATGGTAAGGGCAGCACAACCCTTTCTTGCAATAAAAAATAAAATAAAAATTGAAGTAAAATAGCATCAAGAATGTGTCTAATACGGAATATCTTTTCTTTATTGGCTCAGGCTTAGGTAATTCACCCCTATTATCCTTGATATATTTATTGGGAAACTCTGGACCATGCAACCATGCTGATGTGCTTCAGCTGCATTAAGAAAAGCAAACTAGGACACGCTGAAATTCCTAGTGGGAAACGTTTTAACCATCTTACCAATTCCTGAAGTGCTTTAAACTTTCAGAGACAAATATATTTTAATTAGGTAAACTCACATGCCTTAGATTTCAACAGATGTCTATACATCATGTATAAAGAGTTGCTTTAAAATAATCTAACAGATATTCAATTCCTTTTTTTTAATCTATCACAGAGACTTAGTCAGGCAAAATCTTTGAGCAAGAAAATTCTCAAATTGGCTGTTTCTTTTTTCTGCTATGTGTCTCAGCAACTTCATTAGCATTTAGGAATGAGCCAGAATGAGTCATTTTTAACTGTAAAACTATAATTTTTAGAGTTCTAACTTCAGTTTACTCTTCCCTCTTCAGAAGAATTTAAACACAGTGCTGGCAGATTGAGAGCTCTACGGAAGCAAGGACTAGATAGCTGGACCGCCAAACATAGAGCCTGGCAAGAAAGAATAGACAAAGGAAAAAAAAAGAGGAGGGAATGAATGATTGACTGAAGTTAGTAATTCTTTTATTTATCTGACTTATAAACACAGATATCTGTAGATTTTATTCCATAAGGAACTGAATGCGGTATCAAATGAAAACATAATTATAGTCAGAAAAGTAATGTTAAATCACATAAACCATAAAATACCTGTTAGCTCCCAGGTATGACAATGACAATGGACTTTTGCATGTCCACCAGCCACTACAGAACATGTTTTCTATTTTCTAATTACATAAGCTAATTGGTGAATCACATTTTACTGTGTTACTACATTATCAAACAACCCTAAACTAAATTTGATTTTCTGGGCTTCAGCAACTTAATGATTCATAGACGAGGACATGATGATGTTAGAAATCTTTTGCAGCTTCATGGCGGTTTTTGTTCTTCACATGTAAAAATAAACACAAAACACAAACTCCCTGCGAATGTGTTTCCGTTTTTTTTTTTTTTAAACTTTTGTAGTTGCTAGAGAGATGATAAAAAGGAAAGGCTGAATTAATGTGATACGTTTTCATTCTCTCAGTATGGCACCGTGAAGATTTCTTTGCTTCAGTGCTTCTCTAGAGTAAGGCCCTTCATATCATTAAAGCGCTGCAAACTGCGGAGGGAAAAAAGAAAAAAAAAAAAAAAAAAACTTCAAAAAGAGGAAAACGAGCCTCTGATAATAAATATCCAAGGGCTCAGGTGAAAGAAATTCTGTTAAGAAATGTTTAAAAGATAAGAATATTGGAGTTCGGGAAAGTCATTTGAGAGTAACTTCCAAGTGACTATTTAAGGAGCCCTGGTGGCACAGTGGCTAAGCTTTCAGCTGTTAACTGAAAGGTCAGCAGTTGAACCCACTAGCTGCTCCACGAGAGAAAGATGCAACAATCTGCTTCCATAAAGATTTACAGCCTGGAAAATGCTATGAGGCATTTTCTACTCTGTCCTATAGAGTCACTGTGAGTCGGAATGGACTCAGTGCAATGGGTTTGGTGGTTTTTTATTTTTTTAGTGTCTATTTTCTCATCACTAGAAGAGGGTAGTCTATGTTCTATCTAAAGATCTTTAAGGCAAGAAATCCTACAACCTTCCTTGGCAAGGACTTTGGGGAAAAGATGTGATAAAAAGAAGAACTAAGAATACTTATATTTTATTTAGAGGAATGGGTCCATTGAGTGGTGAGGAGCCAAGAGATATCTACAATAATTGACTCCTGGCCATAATTTTTTGTATCCCTGTCAGTAAAATCAGAAGTGTGTTAAGGGATCAGCATCTGCTGAGGTGTTTACAGGAGATCCACTGTTGTCTGAACATGCCTTGGTGGTCTCACTCTACCCCTAATCAGCTTATCAAAATATGACTCTCAGCTCACAAAGTTCTCCTCCCGAAAAGTCTGGCAAATACTTTATTTACTTATTTTATCAATAACACTTCTTGTGACATTTAAGCATCCTGATAATATTTTATGCTCTTGATAGTTTGGGGCTGGGAGAGTTGCATGACTGAGGCTCCCGTTAACCCAGCTTTGGCCCTGATTGTGACTTACGGGCTCCTCTCCACCTAGATGACTATAAAACTGAGAAGATTATCATTTTTATAGAAGTGGAGGGTTGATAAGGTAGATTGAATTTCCTAGATTTAAAAAAAAAATTCTGTTTTTCTTTAAACACTTGATTTTTTGGAACCTAATGGCTCTGTGGTGACAGCTGGTAGATTTCTATGGTGGCCAGAAAATCAAATTGATGTCACATATTGTCCTGCTGTGTTCTGGGCACATAGGCTTCCTGGCATCATATGGCAGTTTAGTCAAGACAACGACCCATACATAGCCCACTCGAAATCAAAGTTGGTATTTAAAGTTATAATTTCATAAATTTTGAAAACTTTATATATTTTTATTCTTTCAGACAACCTTTAATTAATTACACTGCCTTTTTTTCTTCACTGCTACAGTAACCACCTGCCTAGATGATGATATAATTTGATTTTAAGATGTATTTTTATCTCCTAAAAAGAGATTTTTCATGAATAACACATGTGATCTATTCCATGTTTAAATGTTCTTTAATTGGAATCTTAAATACTGATTTCTCTGAATTTTTTTTTGCCACATTTCTAATTTCATTAAAGCAAACAACATACTAAACTCTGAGGTGAGTGAATTTTAAACATCCCCCCATATCATGCATTATAAAAAGGGCTGAAACCGGGATGTCAAAGCATTGCTTTATTTAGGCTAAACACAATTCAACCCAATGAACAATTTTTGAGAATGCATGATGTGATAGGTGCTGAGAAAATAAAAATTTTAAGATATGATCTCTATTCTCAAGAAAAATATAGTCCTTAAAGAGGCACCAAATACAAAAATAATAAGGCCTCAGAGAAATGTAATATCCAATATACAAAATGTAGAGGTGCACTACAGTCACAGCCCTACTGTTGCCACAAAGTATGTGTAGATCTATTTACTATTTGCTGTGTATATAGATTCAATTTCTTAGTAGCATAAAATATAATAGATGATGTACTAATTCTTCCTCTTATGATAAGTAATTATGATACAGTAAACAAGGCATGTGTCATGGATTGAATTTTTCCCCCCAAAATGTCTGCCAGCTTGGCTAGGCTGTGACTCCCAGTAGTGCGTGATTGTCCACCGTTTTGTTATCTGATGTGATTTTCCTATGTGTTGTAAATCCTACCTCTATGATGTTAACGAGGCAGGATTAGAGGCAGTTATGTTAATGAGGTAGGACTCAATCTACAAGATCAGGTTTTGTCTTAAGTCAATCTCTTTTGAGATATAAAGGAAAGAAGCAAGCAGAGAGAGAGGGGGACCTCATACCACCAAGAAAGTAGCACTGGGAGTAGAGTGCATCCTTTTGGACCCAAGGTCCCTGCACCTGAGAAGTCCCTAGATCAGGGGAAGATTGATGACAAGGACCTTCCCCCAGAGCCAACAGAGCCTTTTCCCGGAACTGGCACACTGAATTTGGATTTCTAGCCCCCTGGATTGTGAGAGAATGGATTTATGTTTGTAGAAGCCATCCACTTGTGGTATTTCTCTTGTAGCAGCACTAGATAACTAAGATAGCATGTCTCTGAATCTTATAAGTTTAGCATATACAGCTGCTGTTGGACTTTAGGAGGAGTGTGATGAGCATGGAGAAAAGGGCTTATGTTTCCCACTTCCTCTTGCCACTCTCAGAGCAATGCAAGGTTCATGCCACTCTGCTTCACTTTAACCTGTAGCATACAGCACAGTGCCTGGCACATAGATGCACAGGGATTACGGGAATGAGTACATAGATGAATCAATGAATTGATAAATGAGATTTGTTGGGTGGGTAAAATCTGATGTTCTCTAAGCCTCTGGTTGCTAATGCAATTCTCTGGATGCAGTTCTCACAGGGCCCAAGGCCTTTTGGCATTCCCAGCTTAGACAGCCTCTCCTCTGAGTTCAGCCTTTCTCAGGAACCCTGACTGCACAGGGTCACACCTTACCAAATGCCTGAGCAAGTTTACATGTAAGCACACAGGCATGCATGCCCTCCTTTCTGTTCCTCTTCCTCAGTAACTTGCCATCATTTATCCATCCCTCCCACTGGAAGATCTCTTCTAGCATACACCATGATGCCGCTTACTCCTCAGTTCTTTTACGTATACTCTAATATGCTCAGTAAGTAAGAATGTGAGTTCTGGAGTAAAAAAAATATACAGATTTGAGGTGTGTGAAGTCATTTCAGAGTTTAATATGAACAATTTCTTTCACTTTTCAAAGCCTCAATTTCCTCATGCGTAGAGTGGTACTAATAATAGCACTTCCCTCTTATGGTCATTGCTCTTCAATTGCCTTGCACGGACTTCCCTCAGGCTGCTTTCATTCAATTTCCTCATGTGTGAATGGTACTAATAATAGTACTTCCTTATATGGTCATTGTGAGGATTAAATTAGATAATTTATGTGAAACACTTAGTACACATCCTAACTGCTTTAGAAATTTTAGCTGTTACCCTACATAATTATCTACTCTGACCCTAGTTTGGGAAATTGGCAGAATAAATGAGATTACATGTGTTAACTGCCTAGCACATAGTAGGTACTCAATAAGGAGGGTTTTATTATCATTTATGGATAACAAAACTGCAAGGATCACAATTTTACTTGATGAAATATTGAACGTTTGCTAGTTTTTCCCAAAATATTAAACATAACCGAATAAGCAAACACACATGCACTCTTCTACAAAATCCACTATAAACGTCTCCTAACTCAAACTTCTCTTTTCTGAACCCATCTAAGAGGCACTTCTTTATAGTTAGATATCACTTAGTTTTCCACCAGGAGCCCTGCTGGCACAGTGGTTAAAGCACTCAGCTGCTAATCGAAAGGTTAGTGGTTCAAATCCACCAGTTGCTGTGCTCCATGTGTCAGTCTGCTTCTGTAAACATTTATAGCCTTGGAAACCCTAAGGGGTAGTTCTACCGTCCTACGGCGTCGCTATGAGTAGGAATCTACTTGATAGCAGTGGAGTGGGTGAACTTTCTCCCAGTCTTCTCTCCACTCACTCTTACAATTTTGTTTTTAACATTCTCTTGCCAAGACTTTGTGGTTATGCTGCTCTTCATGCCTGGCGCTCACTTTCACTGCATTTTCAACATGCTCATTTTCATGAGGGCAGAGACTGTATGTTACTCATCTTTGCACTCCTGTAGCTTCTGGCAGTACGTCTTCACAGTAGGTCTCCAGAAAAATCTTTAGAATCAAGTTTCCTATGAACTCCAAAAATTCAGGAGCTGTCATTTAACTCTTCTCCATCTTCCAAGTAAGTATACCAAAACCAAACCCATTGCCATCCAGTTGATTTCAACTCATAGTGACCCCACAGGACAGAGCAGAACTGCCCCATAGGGTTTCCAAGTAGTGGCTGGTGGGTTCAAACTGCCGACCTTTTGGTTAGCAGTCAAGTTCTTAACCACTGCACTACCAGGGCTCCAAGTGAGTATAGGTAGTTCCTAACAATTGCTGTTTCTTCCTATGAAATATGGCTTGAATTAACACCTTCATTTTAGGAATATCTTTACATGCATATTTGGTAATTTCTAATCTAAATACTGAATAAATGAATTTAAACATTAATCTAACACTTACTGAGCACCTACTATGTGCTAGATACATGTTAAGCCTTAAAGACATAAAGATGAATGAGATACGGTCCCTGGCCTCAAGGAACTCAGTCTAGTAAAGGAAGAAAAAGAAATGGAAACATGCAGCAAAATGATACAGGGGCTATGACAGGTACTTCTATAATGTAACAGGTGTAGGTGTGACATAGAGGAGGGAACAGAAAGAGGGAGCGAGAGAGAATCAGAAAAGGCTTCAAAGAGGAGGTAGCATGAGCTGAATGTATTCATGGGCAGGTATTCACCAGACCAGGCTGGGAGAGAGACAGGCCTACACGGACTATGGGAGCAGCATTTATCAGATCTACAGAATTCTCCACTGGAAGGAACCTTAGAATCAGAAGACTTGCATCTTAGTCTTAATTCTGTGGCTTAATATGCTGAGTAACCTAGGGTGGGTCATGGTGCTTCAATTTGCTCGTGCAGAGATCATCTCTGAGACCCCTCCCAGCTCTGACATTCTAGCACAGAGCTTTTCTCCCCATATCCTGCCTAAATCATATTATACTTTACCTGCCACTTTGACACTTTGATCAAAGTATACCTGGCAAAACTCTATTATAAATCTTTTTATTATTCCTTATTCTAAATGTCCCAAAGAGCAACCCATAATCCTAGCAGCTGGTAGCTCTCTAACCTCCATGTATTGCTCTCTGTCATGTCCCTCTTCCTTAATCTAAAAGGTTAGCCAGGGAAGAAGAAACTAACTGGTGGTATTACCTCCTCTCCTTGTTCCACACAAGTTATGCCACCTTCCCCATTTCTACTCCTCAAAGATCTCAAGGCTTCTTGGAGGCGGGGGTGGGGAGCATGTAAGAAAGTTTTGTTCTACCTCAATCCAAAAGAAAGAACCAGTGGAGAAGGCTAATAGTGTTCATTATCCCCATCTTTATTATTATTAGTACTTTTAACTCTAAATGTTTCTGCTGAATAGATGAGAAACAATCAAATACTGAAAAAGTAAAAGTCAATCTACCAGCATGGAAGCTCTAATCAGGACAAGAGCATCATTAGACAAAGCCTGGAGGTTTGCATGCACACAACTAAATAGTCCATCACCTTCTTCAGCTAATGTTGCTTCTAGATTATCTCCACTGCCTGAAAATAAGCCCTCTCTTCTTGTTAAGAGGCATTATCACACAGAAATCAAAATACTAGATTCTGGAATCAATAATTCCTCAGTTCCAAAACCACTTCTGTAACAAGCTGTTAGAATTCATCTTTGCTATATATTACAGTGAAACCTGCGAAAGCTGGAAACCGTGCAAGGCAGAAACCTGTCAGGGAAGGAATACTCAAATATTTTCCATTAAAACAAATGATAGAAAAGTGGTAAGACTGCACCATGTCAAAGGCAGAAAACTTTCAAGATCAGGAAAAACAAGGCTGTCCCATTGAGCTCCGGCTCTCGTGGATTTCAGCGTATATGCGTTTGAGTAAGTGTTAATATTGTCCCTTTAAACACTAAGTAGTAAGCAAAACATTTTCTGTTTAAGCTTTGTAGAGTCCCTGTTTTAACCTAAGGTATGCATGTGCTTATTTTATGAATATTATTCAGTTATAATGAGACTGGCTGGCTTAAAAATATAGTTTTACGAGAAGCTAATCATAGCTATTTTTCTTACTTTTAATAAACACACAACTATAAAAATAATAATTGACATTCTTAGTTAAGATTTTAATTTTGGTAAGAGTGTTATTCCTATTATCCACTAGTATTTGTTCTACCGGTAAACTGTTATTTCAAGTTAAAACTTCTTATCACAATTAAACTTCTGAGCTCAGCGAACAGCTAAATCATAGCTTCTACCGAACAGATAAAAATTAGTATCCTATAAATTGTTCCATTCTAGAACAAATTTCTTTTAGTTTTGTCATGTTCTCTGCCTTTGTTATTATGCATTTATAACACAGAGAACTTTGGGTCTAGAATAGTGATCCTAGACTCAATAATTACTTTGTGTGTGTGTGTGTGTTTTCTATTTAATTAGAAACCATAGAGTTTTGATTGTTTTTTGTTTGTTTGTTTAAGTACCTTTTCACCTGTAAAATTATAATAAAATTTCCCTAGTATTTGTGTCAGAAGAAATCAAGGAAAATGGTTTAGAGTTCTTATATGTGTAAAAAGTAATTTTATACATACAAAGTTGGCTTGATTAAATACTTCCGTAATGAAGGAACAATGTAGTCACTTAATAAATTCAGAATTGATCTGCCTCATATTTGGAAATGGTACATTTCTTCCTAGCTTTGTTCCCTTGCTTCACACCATGTGCTGGATGACAGAATAATAGGTGGTTTTAATGCATTCACTTGGCTTAAGTCTGATGCAGGCTGTTTTGTTCTTCGGGTTTAAGTACTCCATGAATTTGAAACTGCTGTCCAAGAGCAGTCAATAGCATTAAGAACACAGTTGATCGCCAGTTTAAAGGATCATGATACCCAAGGTTTTTATCCCACCAAACCGCCATCTCACCTCATCCCCCTCTATACAAACCACTTGGTCAGCCACAAGCAAAGATTCTGAGAGGATCGAAAGCTCAAAGCACATGGCCAAAAGATTTAGAGAAACAAAAAACGAAGTGAGTGCTGAATAATAAGGCAAGACTTCACAAATATAATGATATAAGTAGAAAGCCAAGAATATTTTCTCTTTCATTTGGGAATAATATAACTTTAGCTTGAGGCAGATTATCAGCGGCTTCCGTTTCTTCATCACCACCTTTGCTCAAACCCCTACAATTTGGTTAGTGTTCCACAACCATGCAAAAACTGAGCTGATAGGAGTCAACAAAGACCTTTACACACTTAAATAGAATGATCTTTTCGCAGTCTTCATCCTCCCTGGCTTTCATGCATTATTTGACACTCTGGAGTGACCACTGCTTGAAACTGCCTTTCTTTCTATCAGCTAGTTGATATCCTCTTATATCTTCTCTACTGCTCTGTCCATTCCTTTTAGGATCACTTCATTTTCTCCTGCCAGATACGAACATTCTTCAAGGTCCTCTCATTATTGTTCTCTGAACTTTACCTGAGTTTTCATCTGTTCACTCAGCTTTATCTTTCTAAGTAAATGTATAAAAGAGGTCTAAAGCAGAACTGATCATCTTGCCCAGTTATAAGCACCATTTCTTCCAGTCTACTCTATATCTCTGTTAAGGAAATCCTCTTTAACTTTGCACACATCCTTTGCTTTTGTTACAATATCCGCCATCCTATTTCAGGCCCTAATTATCACTTAAATATTTCTACCTCCATTGTTTATCAATATTAATTTATTCTTCATATCCTTTGAGATTTAGCTTCCTAAAAAGCAATGTTTTCATCTTGTAATTCTGCCACTCAAATTGTTGTTGTTGTTGTTGTTGTTAGGTGCCGTTGAGCTGGTTGCGACTCATAGCGACCCTATGTATTACCGAACAAAACACTGCCCGTCCTGCACCATCTTCACAACCGTTGTTATGCTTGAGCCCTTTGCTGTAGCCACTGTGTCAGTCCATCTTGTTGAGGGTCTTCCTTTTTCTCACTGACCCTGTACTTTACAAGCTGCTCAAATAACTTCAAATAATTTTTCTTCATAATTAAAGAACATTTTAGACTATCCACCAGTTGTCCCCAACCTATCTTTTCAGCCACGTATGCTATTTCTTATTTCCAAAAACCTTTTCTAGTCAAGTAATTGTGCTGAACTTATACAAAGTATTTCCTACCTTTTGTGTCTTTACTAATGCCATGTAATTTAAAGACACTCTGTCCTAAATGTCTTTACTCAATCTATGTTTATCAAAACCCTAATTCATCTTCAAGATATTTTTAAATACCTAGAACTTCCCAGGAACTGCGTTCAGTCATAAATAAAACAAAGCCTCGGTCCTCATTGAGCTAGATTTTATTGTGGGGGGGGGGGGGGAGCTTCCACCACTGTCAGACAAGACTCTTTCTAACATAAGGTAAAAAAGACTTTCTTAACCCACTGAAAAACATCACTCTGTTCTCTATATTCCCAATAAAAAATGCTAATAATAATAATAATAACTATTACTACTGCAGTTCGAACCCACCAACGGCTCCATGGGGGAAAATCTTGATAATCTACTCCCGTAAAGATTATAGCCTAGGGCAGTTCTACTCTGTCCTATAGGGTCACTGTGAGTCCGAATTGACTCGACCACATACAACAACAACAACTGCAGCTACTACTATTACTACTACTACTGATTTTTGTTATGTATTTACTCCATACCAGGTACTGTCTTATGTTGATCTAATAACTACAATAATCTTGAGGGCTAGGAAGTTTTATGCTAATTTACTAGTGAGGAAACTGAGTTTCTAAGGTAAGGAAATTCTTCAATGTTACACAGCCATAAGCAACATAAGACTTGAGCTATCTTGTTCATTAGGATGGGAAATAAATGCTGAAAACTTTTTCACTGATCAAATAGGAAATTAACAAACAGGAAGGAAGAGAAGAAGCTGGTGTTTGAATCAAGAGACATCTGATGTTAAAACACCTTTCGCCCTGGTCATACACAGCATCTCTTGTACTGTATTTCTGGTGCTCCTTGTGGTCCAGATCCTTGTATTGATTGTGCTTTGTTGTTCTTATGTTGCTGTTAGTTGCCTTCGAGTTGACTCGGACTCATGGTGAACCCATGTGTGCAAAGTAGAACTGCTCCACAGGGTTTTCAAGGCTGTGACCTTTTCAGAAACAGATCACTAGGCCTGCTTTCTGAGGAGCCTGTGGGTGAGTTCAAACCATCAATCTTTCTGCTAGCAGTCCAGTGCTTAACCATTTGTGCCACCCAGGGAATCCTGTACTGGGCTTTATCTTCTCTGATGCAGTTCTACTCTGTCCTATGGCGTCGCTACGAGTTGGAATTGACTCAACAGCAAAGGGTTTGGTTTCGGTTTCCCTGATATATTGTCCACCTGCTCAGATGAGGAACTGTGTTTTAAATTGTTTCTCTTGTGGCACCTACCATAGTGAGTTGCCCATAGTAGTCATTTTCTAAATAGTTATTAGAGAAATGAGTCAATTAAACTTTATGTTAAGGGACTCTTACTTGCTATAAACTTTTAAAAGTCCCTTTGTATTAAAAAATACTACTCATCATTCTCAGTGTCCAAAGGAAGGAACTGCCTTGATTTCTCTCTAATCATTTTACTTCAAACCTTGCTAACAATAAGCTGTCTCCCTTTTCATGTGAATATAGGTCACGCTTTCAGCAGCCTTCAAGATCAATTCATCAATCAACAAATATTTGTTGACTATCCCCACCTTCTTTACTAGCTCATATGATGTCTTTTCATCCCATTTTAAAAGCACATCACTATCTTTATAACCTTGGAAAAGAACTATAGAGCCACACCTTCCTGCTAATTCATCTGCTATTTCATCAAGATCACATGTAGAAGTTTAAGTTCTTTGATTCTGGAAAAATGCTTTGGGCAACTTGTTACAAAAAAGGTCACATCAATACTTCTGCATCAGACACTAAGGGGAAGCATATCTGTTTTATTTTCTCCATCTTTCTCAAAGCACCTTAGGACCATGGTAGGGAGTTAATTATTAATTGTGTATCTGACCCCCCCATAGTTGATAAAATATAGAAACTATTAGGTTTCTATTTGTTTATAAGTAGTCCTTTTTAGATTATGTTAACAGTATTAATCATCTACATACTATTTTTCACTTATATTATTGCATTTGATGCTCATAGAAATCCTATTGGGATAAATATATTTTTTCATTATGTCAATTTCATAGATGAGAGAAAGGCTAGAGACAGTAAATGATTTGCCCAAAATTGCTCACCTAGTACGTACTGTCTTTGTTTGTTTGTTTTATTCTGAATCTAGAGTTCTTTCCATTACATTATGCTGCACATGTAAGTTGTCTTCTACAAGTGAGAGAGAGTCTACGATTGAATCATACGAAATTGCTGAGGTTTGACTATTTGTGACTTGCAAAATGGAAACTTCATACGGTTCAACCTGATAGTATAATAACAACTTAACATGGTAGTTAGGAACTGCTTTCTAGAGTCACACCTACTTGGGTTCAGAATCTGATTCTCCCATCCTCCAGCTGTAGAACTTGGGGTGAGTTACTTAATTAACATCTCTGAGCCTTGGTGTCCTTATTTACAGAATGGGTAAAAATGGTACTTATTTCATTGAGTTGTATGAGGAGTGAATGACATTATTTTGTAAAGCTCTAGTGCTTAGAATACAGTGAACACTAACTAAAAACAAATAAACAAACAAAAAAAACACCACACAAACGTTAACTACAATTATTTTAAAGTTTTTCCTAGCACTGCTATTGACTTTCAAAATGCTATTAAGAAGTATTATAAGCCCAGAAGGGACATATCTAAATTCTGTCTATTCTTCTTTATAGAGAGAAATTATTTTGTGCACGTGTTTGTGGGAAGGAAGGATGTTGCTGGGAGAAGTTAATGGCTATTGTTTGCAGGAAATTTTATAAAAATCAGTTTACATATAAGTTGTGCTCAGTATTCCTCCAGAGGACTAAAATTACCCTGTTTTCCACTGTTAGATTCAATTAACTTAGAACAAATAGAAACCTACAGTTAACAACACGTGTAAACAGTATTTTTCAACTAAAAATTAAAAAGTCCATGTTTCTACATTTATATCAGTTTCTGAGACTGGATCCTGGGAGTTTAGAAGGGGTCATGCTGACTGAAGTTGTGGCCATGCCAACAGCTGAGCCATAGCAGGGTGCTCTGGGCTATGAACTGGAAGAACCAAGCCTTGCTCTCTCTCTCTACATACCCCTGCCAAGCCCTCCTTGGTGGCTTTTAAGTATTCTGCCACAGTGAAAACTGGGAAGCTGATGCTATAAGCTTCAAACAGTGCATAATTAACCATAAGTTACTGTTTCTACTACTTTTTTAACATAATATGCTCTTGTAAGAGAAAGAAAGAAAAAGGTACTAGCTAAATCCTAAATTACATTCAATTAAATGAATTACATGAACATTTAAGCATGGTAAACAAATGTTAATTAGACAGCAAATCTTGGGTGGAAAGCAACAAGGATGGAACGTAGTTGGTGAGGCAGGGAGGAGAAGAGATGGAAAGAAATTAAAATCATGCTTTCATCATACTATCACTTTTCCTAATGACCCCCTGCCTAAGATATCCTTGCTTGCTACGTATGTCTTGTGAAATTTGTATTTATCTTTTCTAAAAAACCTTCCATGATTCTTCTCACCTTCTAGCTATATACTACCACCATGAACCCTGCCTTCTCTTCCTCTGGCCCTCTTACAAAATTACACGTACCCATACACACATACATCCATGCACACACACACATACCCATGTCAGGCTTGCTAATGCCAGTTTCCCTATGCTTCCAGAGTATCTACGTAGACCTTTAACTTTGATCATATAATGTGTCAGTTATCAGCTCAAGCTTTTGATTCAGTCAGACATGAAAGCTAATCCTAAATTGGCCGTTCATTAGCTTTGTAACTTTAGGGAACTTAGCCTCAGTTCTTCCACAGAAAAATAAGAGATTATTTATACTTAATTCATGAGCATTAATTATGAGTATTAAATTAGGTAAGAGAGTATAGCACAGTGTTCAAGAGTACATATTCTAGACAGCCAGACTGCCTGAGTTTGACTCTGCCAGTTACTAGCTGTGAGATATATGCCTCAGTTTCCTCATCTGTAAAATAAGGTTAGTAACAATCTCATAGGGTTGTTGTGAAGGTTAAATAAATTAGTGAATTTTAAATATTTGGAATGGTAGCCTGACACATGATGAGTATTGTTGTTTTATCCTCCTCCTTCTTATTTTCATTATTATTACATAATGGTGGTGTGAGGAGCTCAACAAATCTTCTCCCCAAAAAGCAACATTAAAACCGGACAGCACCGTAAAACAAAGCAAAACAAAACATATATGGACTTTCAATATTGATCAAGACACACAAGTTCCTAAATACTGTTTCAAGAAAAACTACTGAACCCCAGATAAAAACAGTGGGACTACTTCTAACCCTCCCCCTCTTCCAGTTCTGTGGGTGCAGTAGCTCTACCAGGTCAGGGCAAGCTGTAAAAACCAGTATCTTCACTGCCAGAGGAGCTGACTTCATTTGGATCAAGATGTGGAAAAGTCTCATGCTCGGAGATGTCATCAAAAACAATAGTAATTTTGGTGGCAAACAATCAGGAAAGGCCAGCATGGCAGTAGCCTAAGACTGTAATATTGATTGGGGGAAGAATCAGACTGGCCAGACTAACCAAAAAGTTAACAGAGAAATCTGGGGAATAAGACAGCCATAGTGGACTTTGATAAACTCCTATGTATCCTGGTGGACTGGAAGGCTACATGATGTGCAAAGGTATACACACACTTTTGAGAGACCTGAGAAGGTCCTAGCTACCTACACATCCTTGACTGGCCTTGCACTATGCAGAGGAGATATAAGAAGTCCTGTCAGAAAATAAAATGCAAGGTGGATTTGTTAATTAACTGGATTAAAATTTATTTTCCAATCCACACACAAATCTAATAGCAAACTACAGAAGCCTTATTGACTTAACATGTTTAAGCATAACCTCTGGCCAATCACTGACTCACCACTAAGCTATGCTGATCTCAGGGCCACCCTAGGAAGGCAGGTTAAAAAAAAAAAGAGCAGCTACACACTGCTGGGGAAACAGACTCTACATAACTAGCCCATATAAGTTACTAAGCAAATAAACAACAAAAAATGCAACAACAACAATCCAGGGTAGAGGGGAGTATGAGATAAATCAGAATCCATAGCTGCTGCAACATATTATTCAATGCAACCAGCTTTCAAAAATAGTTAAAAAACATGCAAAGAAAAAGGAAAATATGGCCCATACACAAGAACCAATCAGTAAATAGAAACTGTTTCTGAGCCAGCCTAGATGTTGGAATCAGCAAGCAAAAACTTCAAAGAAGCTATTATAAACATGTTTAAAGAACTAAAGGACCCATGTTTAAATAATTAGAAATAAATTATGTCAAAATTATTAATCAAATAGAAAGTAGGAATAAAGAAATAGAAATGATAAAAGAAAATTTTGGCACTGAAAAGTATAATAACTGAAATGCAAACTTCACTAGAGGGGCTCAACAGTAAATTTAAGCTGGCAGAAGAAAAAAAATCAGTGAACTCGAAGATATATAAATGGAAATTATCCAATCTGATGACCAGAAAGAAAAAGAGAAAAATTATTACTGCCTTAGAACCCTGTTGGACATCATCAAGCATACCAATATACGTATAATGAGAGTGTTGACATAGAAGAAAAACAAAAACGGGCAGAAAAAAAATGACATAATGGCATAATTTCCCAAAACTGATGAAAAACATTCATTTACACATCCAAGAAGCTCAACAAACTCCAAATATGGTAAACAAAAAGCAATTCACACCTATACAAGCAATATTCAAATGTATAAAAGCCAAAGGCAAAGAAAAAATCTTGAAAAGAAAAAGAGAGAGAGAGAAAAAAAGTATCTCCACACAGAGGGGAATGACATAAGATTAACAGCTGACTTTGATCAGAAAAAACGGAGGCCCAGAAGGCAATGGGGTGACATATTCAAAGTACTAAAAGAAAATAAACAAAAAAAAACCTGTTGACCAAGAATTCTATATCCAGAAAGACTACTCTTCAAAAATGAATGTGAAATAAAGACAATCTCATATAAGCAAAGAATGACAGAATTTGTTGTTAGCAGACCTGAATTAGAAGAATGTCTAAAGGAAGTCTTTCTGGCTGAAAATAAAAGATACCAGATGTAATTCTAATAAGCATGAAGATATAAAGAGCAAAGTGAAGATGATTATGTAAGTAAATACAAAAGAGAGTATAAATCTTTTTTTTCTCTTTACTTCTCTTAAATTCATTAAAATGACAATTACATAAAACAATAACAACTGTTGGCACATAATATATAGGATATGATACATATGAAAATAATAGCACAAATGAGGGGGAGGAAATGGAGTTAAATTTGAACCAAAAAGATTTTGTATTTTACTGGAATTTAGTCTTAATATGAAGTAGAGTGTGATGTACTAAGATGAATATTATAATCTCTAGATAAATTACTAAGAAAATAATAAGGATAGTTAAAAAACAAACAAAGGAATTACAGTGGTACACTAGAAAATACTTATTTAACACAAAAGATGTCAGTAAAGGAGGAACAGAGGAACAAATGACATAAGACAAATAGAATACAAATAGCAAAATGTTACATGTGAATCTGATCATGTCAATAATTACATTAAGTATAAATGGATTAAACAATAATCAAAATGCAGAGACTGTCAAGTTAGATTTAAAAAATATTCAACTGTAGTTGCCTGCAAAAGACATGTATTAGATTTAAAAATACAAATGAAGTTGAAAGTAAAAAGATGGAAAAATATAAAACATGCAAACAGCAACCCTAAGAAACCTGGAATGGTTACACTATCAGGCAAAGTAGACTTTAAGGCAAAAATGTTATCAAAGACAAATAGTAACATTTTATAATAATACAGATAATTAATCAGAAAGATGTAATCATTATAATTTATAGTAATAATATGTTTATAAAGATATATACATCAAACAAAACCCAAAAACATTATTATTATTATTGCTATTATTTTCATTATCATTATTGTCATCTTCATAGTATAATATAGTTTTTATAATGCATTGTAATAGTTTGCTTACGCATTTCTTTATTCCATTAGATTATAATCTCCCTAAGAGGGGAATCTTATCTTATTCATCTTTCTATACACAGTACTTAGCAGAGTACCTGGTACATACTAGGTATTCAATAAATATTACTGAATTGAACTTTTCCAGACCCAAACTTTCCATATTAGGAAAAATCCAGAGTTTCTTAGAGCCATCTCTAGGGTCTCATAGTATTCTCCACATATTAGATAAGTAAGTATATGAACTGCCTATGGACACTGTTCATATCTACACCTCTAGCTGGAATTACAGTTTTCAAATATAATCAAAGTGATAGAGAATGTATTTTTAAACAGTATATTGATGTATTCAATTCCAACATTAGCAGTTTCATTAAAGTACCAGTGTTATGCTGAACCCTGCATCAAGGCTAGAAAAATCATTTTTGAAGAAGAAATAAATAAGCTTAAGTAAGTGAATGGCAGCTAAAAACTACCTGCTAGTAGCAAAACTGTAAGTATATGAACAGTAATTAATGAGAAATGTCTTTCTGGAAAGATTTAAATACTACTTAGTTTTCCATTTCAACTTGCTTTTAACCTTGTAACTAGGCAAAAGTATGGCATGTACTAAGAGCGTTACTTAAGTTCATCTGACATTGATGTCCAAAGACTTTGCAAAAGCTATACTTGGGGAAATATATGTTCGTGTGTATGTATACGTGTATATACAATATATGTTGTGTTGTTGTTGTTAGGTGCCATTGAGTCAATTTTGACTCATAACAACCCCATGTGACAGAGTAGAACTTCCCCATAGGGTTTTCTAGGCTGTAATTTTTAGGGAAGTAGATTGCCAAAATTTTCTCCCATGAAGCCGCTGGGTGGATTCAAACTGCCAACCTTTTGGTTAGCAGCCAAGCGCTTAATCATTGCACCATCAGGTCTCCTTATATATAATATGTATTATATATAAATTTAAGATGTAGATTTTTCCACCTGAATTAAAATGATAGCATTCTTTTTATTAAAAAGATTATAAGAACAGTACTGGCATATCCTTATTCATCACCTTGATAACACTTTTCCAAATTATCTAGGGTTACAAAAGAAGACAGATAAAGTATGGTTCCTATTTTCAGAGCATGCATTTTGTTTTAAAGTCCTTTTGAAGGTGGTTTCTCAATTTTCTCTGAAATCAAGGAGCTTATAAAGATTCAGAGGCAGTGTACTTGTGTGGATTTTCTCCGTTGTCATCATAAGGAATGAAAGAAGCCTCCCCCTTGTGTAAGCTATAAATCAAACCTGAACAACAACTATTCCACTCGATTGCTTTTTTGGAATGTGGACATCTTAGAATCAAAAGAGAAAATATATGTTAATCAATGAGAACTCACTTTCCCTATGTCTAACTTTAACAGAATTAGTTCTTTGATGCTGCTAAGTATTCCTGAAAACTTCATCAGCAGAATTTGCCCATCTGAGCATTATTCCAGGTAAAAAGAGTGGTGACTGGTAGCTGGCTTTACATCTCTTGTCGGTTAGACTCAATGAAGGGTACCTTAATAGAGGGCTTGTGTTAACAGTCTTTAGACAGCTACTTACAACTATTAATTAATGGAATAGGAATATTCTCTTGGTGATCTGTATGGTTGTTTTAAACATAATGTTAAAAAATAGAAATTATTTAACTCAAGGAAATTGCCTTCGCTGCCTAGTATGTATTCTTTAGAAAAGATCTTCAGAAACACTCTAAAATGTAACCAATACTGTCTGAAATCTTTGCAAAATGACCATAGCTTTCAGCTTTTCTCAGTATCAAGCTGGATGAAATTACTATTGGTTTCCAGTCAACATTCAAATTCATTTTAAATTCAGATTCTTATAAACTTGTCAGTATCTAAGTATGCAAAGCCCAGTCTTGTAAGAACAGTATTTTTCACCAAGGATTCAGCTACCAGAGCAGGAAAAACTTTAGGCATCTTGAGGGAGCCACTTAGACTTAAAAATAAAGCGCAGTTATATGTGTGCATATGTTTATATGTGGGTGTGTATAGAGAAAAGCATTTGAATAATTTATAAGCTTGCCCATCTGAAAGCTGGATTTTATGAAAATGAACAATTTGGAATTTATTTCAATCCTTTTAATTACAGATGCATTTTTAAGTAATAAATCATCAGATTTTGTAATAATATCTCAAGGTGCTCTTACATACATTAGCTTACCTATGAGGTAAGCAAATTTTTATCCTCATTTTAGGTATCAAGAAACGGAGGCTTAAAGAGGTTAAGTAACTTGACCAAGTTTAGCTAATGAATTATGGAGTTGGAGTGAGCACTCATATCTTCTTGACTCCCGGTTCAGGACTCCTTTTGAAAATGGGGAACTTTAACAAATTTTCACAAGTTTTCACCCACTGAGCTAATATTGGAGTAAAAACTTCAATCAAGACTCATTCCTTATAAAATCTGAATTCAAAATTGTAACTCCAAAGCCACAGCTTTCCCTAAATATTCCTTTCTGCTCCTCCTACTTCTCCAGCAGGAAGGAGTTGGCAAAGACTTGCTTATTCTTTTGCCAAAGTACACTCTTAAAGGAACAGGCCTTTAAGCCAAAAAGCCTGGACTCTTTGATTATTAAAAAAAAAGAGACGTCTGTAACAAAGCTTCAAGTATTCCTGCAATAATCATGCATAGTATTCTTCTTGAAAGATTTTTTTTTTTTTTTTTTGTACTTCAGGTGAAGGCTTACAGAGCAAATAGTTTCTCATGAAACGGTAGTACACATATTGTTTTATGACATTGGTTAACAACCCCACAACATGTCAACCCTCTAATTTCTCAACCTTTTTTTTTTCTTGGTGAAAATACACATAGCCAAAGATACACCATTTCAAAAATTTCTACATGCAGAGTTCAGTGACATTGACTACGCTCTTCCAATTGTGCTGTTATTCTCACTTAAGATGAAGGCTTACAGAACAAAATAGTTTCTCATTTAACAGTTACTACAAATATGGCTCTATGACAACGGTTAACAATCTCACAACACATCAACAATATCCTTACTCAACCTTGGGTTCCCTATCACCAGCTTTCTTGTCCCCTTCTGCCTTCTGGCCCTTGTCACTGGACTACTGTACCTCGTTAGTCTCATTTGGTTTTACAGGGCTGTCCACTCCCAGGTTGAATGGTGAACCTCAGAGATAACTTCACCACTGAGCTAAAAGGGTGTCTGGGGGCCATACTCTCAGGGTTTCTCCAGTCTCCTTTAGGCCAGTAAATCTGGTCTTTTTTTTTTTTTGTGAGTTAGAATTTTGTTCTACATCCTTCTCCAGCTCTGTCCAGAACCCTCTGTTGTGATCCTGGTCAGAGCAGTCAGTGGTGGTAGCCGGGCACCATCTAGCTGTACTGGACTCAGTCCGGTGGAGGTAGCTGTGGACAATTAGTCCTTGAAAGATTTTTGAAGTGTCACTTAGTTATCTGTTTCACTAGTTTCAAAGTTGAACCAAGGAGTAGTAATATATTCAATGAAGTTCATTAATTAATAAACTTCACACATTTCATTCATTCAAATATGTCTTGGGTGCTTACCATGTTCTGAAAATAATGTTGAACACTGCAGATAGAACAATAAGCTGGTCTATACTAATGTCTTACTACTTAAGCAACTTTCAATAAGCTTGAAGACTACCGTGAAAGACAGCAGAGTAGGGTAAGAATCGAGGTAAAAGTAGAAAGATGGTGCTATGGGAATCCAGAAAGGTTGCACGTAGCCCTGTCTGGAGTAGAAAAGGTACCCAGGAAAAGGTTTTCCAGAGGTGGCTGGCACAAGTGGTTTGCAATCAGCAGCTAACCTAAAGGTTGGTGGTTTGAACCTACCTAGTAGTGCTACAAAAGAAATGCCTGGCAAGCTGCTTCCATAAAAATTACAGCCAAGAAAACCCTATGGAGCAGTTCTACTCTGTAACACATGGAGTTACCATGAGTAGGAATCAACTCAATTGCAATGGATTTGGTTTTGGTTTTTTGGTAATGCTTAAACAGTCTTGAAGGATGAGTAAGTGATTAAATGGTGAATTGAGGAAAAGAGAAGTATGCTCTAGAAGTCTAGATAAATGACTCAACATAGAAAAAGACACAAAGTAAGAGCATCTGATGCACTCCCTAGAGTTTACCATGACTAGAAAGTGTTGCAAAATTTAGATTTTGTATTTCTCAAATTACTTCAGATATAATGTACCTTATTTTTACACAGTTGAACATGTAAACAGAAACTAACACAAACTAAACATTATTAGGTTTTTCTTTTCCCTAGAATTGTTGGTTATGATGTAAGGTGTTGAAAAGGCAAATCAAAGAAACAAAACACTTGGAAGGTCCTGCTTCATTATTATGTAAAATCATGTAAGGAATTCACACAATTTTTTTGAAGTAATGTTTTAGAAAATGAAAAAACTTTAATGCTTTTAGAACATGAAAGTTCCTCTTCCAGAAAAGAAAATTGGCTAGTATGTATATTCAGTGGAAATAGCAACTGCCTGGGCCCCTTCTAGAGGCCCACGGGGATTCTCACCTGGGAGATTCATGATGATCTGCAACATTCTGGAGCTAAAAGGAAAGGGCAATTAGGTAGACTTTAGGTCAACATTTCCTCCAACTCAATGACTTTCTTCCTTTACCCTCACTTTCTTGTCAACTGATAAGTCTTATCTCAGACAAGTAGGAACTAGCTCCATGCTACAAAAAAATAGTTGGATAGACTGGTTTATTGACAGAGAAAGAGAAAAATAAATACTGTTCAATTAGTGTTGTGCATATTAAAATAAAGACAAAGCTTAGTAAATATACACTGAGTTGCCTTTGATATGATTTAAGGGAAGGATAAAGAACATCAGACAAGAAAATAGGATTAAAAAAAAAAAAGTATCCATTTAAATTGCAGGCTGGCTTGTGGGTTAGGAATCAGGAAACCTAGATCCTCATCCTGACTCTACTGGCAACCACCTGGGCAATCCTGAGAAACTTAGATCTTCTACTTGGGCCCGAGTTTCAAAATGTATAATCTTAAGCAGCTGAGTTATGATCTCTAAGTTGTGTTTTGTCTTTTAGCATCTGTTTAAAACATCCCATGAAGATCAGGAATTTTAAGTTTTAGATAAAAGGAAACGACTTGTTCATGTGAGTTTTGCAAGACAGAACTCCACACAGACTTATTAAAACAGATTATCTTAGTCTTTTCTTTCTGGTCCTACTGTATCTGATTTTAACTGGTAAACAAACAGAGGAAAAAGTAATTTGGATATAGTTGCCCACAAAAGAAAAGACCACCAGATCTTTGGACATGGTGAGTTATTACTCTTTCAAGCATTACAATATAAACTGCAGTCGAATACATATCCCATTTCTTAAGAGAACTTTGTCCAAACTTCCTGAAAGCCAAAGAGCCACATAAGTGGAAGCTAGAAACGCCTGGTTTGTGAATAAACTATTACAAAAATCCAAGTTAGAATTTTCTGATATATGGTACCATACTACTCATGGTACTTTCTTAAAGAAAAACCTTAGGTGAAAGAAGAAGCTTACATAAAATTATTCCCGCAGGCATTCTGAAACAGATGGTTATTACCAGTTAATAAATCATCATTGACAACTGAATACAGTCTGTTACTGGAGCCCACAAAGTGGGCAGGAAGAACGTGGTGGTGGGGAAAGGACTGTGGACATTTAGTTCAGCTTAACATTCTGGCAGCCAAGAACAAACTGTAATTTGTGCATAGAACCTTCTGTTAAATCTGCCGCTGAAAGTTACCAAAAAAAGAAAGGAAAGAAAAAAAAAAGCTGAGCATAGAGAAATGCAAGCACAAAGTAACATCTTGGCATTTCTCTGTGCTGCCATTATCAACTACACCCATTTCTGTGTTGGAAGTATGTTATTCTAATACTACTATGTAGTTTTGCTAAAACATAAATGAAGACTTAAAAAGACAAAAAAAGGGTTATGTTAGTCCAATATACTACTGCTGGACACTGAAGCCCGAGTCCAGGAAAATTTGGGACCCTTTTTATTGGTATTTTACAAGTAGAAAAACTAATACAATCCAGACAGACAGAACGGAGGACTTATATTTCCGTGAGGAAAAAAAAAAAAAGTATGTTATGAGAAGGAAAAAAATAAATTAGCAGCAGTGGCTGAAAATTATAAATACGGCATTCTGGATAACATTAAAATCTGGCTCCACATAATGAATGGTTAAGACGTATCAGGGACTTGCCAAGAAAGAGCAAGATCTACAATATTTTTCTGAATAAAGTTCACAGCATCTAACATTCTGTCATTTTAGAAAAGGACACACATATAAAGAATGTATGGACCTGTTCTATACAGGGAGAATTTTCTTTTTTGATAGGAAGAAATTCAGAAAAAAGTGATAATTTTAATCAAGAATTCATTATGAATGAAACTATATTTACATCTCAGAGTACTCTAATGTAAACACTCTTAATCATGACAAATGTAACACCTGCTGCTATTTAGGTCATGTCTACCCTTCAGAAAATGTTTGGGAAAAGAAAGAAATATTCGCATTTTAACTCAGAATTTGTTCTACACTACAAATTACTTCACTGAAATGTTTGCTTTAAAATAATCATTTTTAATTCACTGAAGATTGATTTTTTATATCTGCTTCTTAAGTGAGTGGGCAAAGAGTTTAGTTGATTGGTTAGTTAATTTTCAAGAATGTATGAAACATCTTGTATTAAAGTTATTAAAGAATGTATTAAAGAATGTATGGAGCAGTGATACAGAGGGGTCTCTAGATATAAACACATAATTATTGGAATCCTAGACAAATAGTCTTCACTAAAGAATAATAAATTAGGGAATATTCCTGGCCTCAAACTCTGGCAGGAGCTTAGGAAGGGGAACACTTGCTACGATCAGGCATCTAAAGAGAGGCTTGGGAAGACCAATTGGAGGAAGAAAAAATGCCCTCAGCCCCATCACATGGTGTTAGACTACACCCAAGACTCATGCATGTCAAATTAACATATAAGTGGCCCAGAGAGAAGACACCTGGACAGAAGGTAATTAAAACAGGGACTTTTGGAACCAGTCTGTATGAGCTTGAATCCCAACTTCACCACTTACTAGGTGTGTAACTTTGGACAAGTTACTTAAACTCACCATGCTTTAATTTCCTCATCTGTAAAATAAATATAATGATAGTAACCATGCCTGAGGTTATTGTGAAGGTAAAATGAGTCAAGAAGTGAAAAGAGTGCTTTGAATAGTGACGGTTGTTGTTGTTAGCTGCTGTTGAGTCATTTCCGACTCAAAGCGACCCCATCTACAACAGAATAAAACACTGCCCAGTCCTGCGCAATCCTCACAATTGTTTTTATTCTTGAGTCTATTGTTGCAGCCACTGTGTCAATCCATCTTGTTGACGGTCTTCCTCTTTTTCACTGACCCTGTCTACTTTACCAAGCATGATGTCCTTCTCCAGACACTGGTCCCTCCTGATAACATGTCCTAAGTATGTGAGACAAAGTCTCCCCATCCTTGCTTCTAAGGAGCATTCTGTCTGTACTTCTTCCAAGACAGATGTGTTTGTTCTTTTGGCAGTCCATGGTATATTCAGTATTCTTACTGGCACTTAGTAAATAATGAATACGATTTCAGTGTTGTTATAAGTGAACCATGCATTCTCAGAGCAAAGTGAGTGTTACTAATTCTCTGTCTTCTATGGAATATTTTGTGATTTTTCTTCCCTTTTGGATTAAACCCACATAATAAATTTTATTTGAATTTCACCTGTGAAAGAAACACATCGGTTTCCTTTGGGCCCTCCACTCTACAGGGAATTGTTTATAGACCCTAATAACTCAAATTACACTATTCTGACCAGTTTAGCTGAAATTATGGTCAGAACTCTTATAATGTAGGTACTTTGTTCCATTGCACCCTCACTGTATTCTGTATAACTTTCTGATTTTCTATGATAGCCCCTGTAAAAGGGTAAGGATAAAAGTAGTAGCATCAGAACTTCTATAACTTCAGGAGGAATAATGACCAGGATCAGCCCGAGGCTGCTCCCTATGAGGTGGAGGTCAGACATACCTCCACTCTCCAACCTTTTTACCATTTCAGACACAAGCTATCCCTCCCATAGCACTCTCTACTTCTCTTCTGGGTTCGATAATCCGTTGCAATGACCACGCAGAACTCAGACTATACTTACAGTTAAGTGGTTTATTAAGGAAGCAACAGGGTACAACTCAAGATCAGGATCAAGAAGCACAAAGGCAAAGTGTGGAAGGCTTCCCTGAAGAGGTGAGCACATCCCTCCCTTCTTCAGTGCAGGACAGCTTGCTCAGCTCCTCTCGGCTGTGCAGGCCTCCTTTCAGCACCCTTAGGACAGGTGTCTCTCAGTCCCCTCAGAACCAGCTCCTCTTGGCTCTGCCATCTGTCACCACCAACTCTGTCACAGGGCCCCTTCTGGGCCTGTGGCCACCAGCTCTTTAGCTGTGCCCCTTCTAGGCCTGTTGCTGTCTTTAGTGCTACAGTCCTTGACCCGTGTTATAGATCTTTTAGGAGGCTCCTTGCCTCCACTCTCTTTCTCTGCTTCTTCTCTCTTCCTTCTGCTCCTTCCTGCTGCTTCTCTTCGTGCTTCTTTCTGTCTGAAAAACCTGTGGGATGCTGTATACATACTCAAACTCCACATTAATTTCAAGGTATGGCCCTCCCACCAGGATCATGAACTGACCAATGCCCTCCCTCTCAGTAAGCCACAGATACTTCGTTTGCATAGTAGGCTACAGATACTTCATTTGCATAATCTATTCACCAATCCCCTGCAAGGTGCATACCAATCACAGGGCAGGCTGCAGCCAGGACCAGACAAAAAGTATCAAAACTAAGTTGTTTACAGCTTACCCAAGAAATGTCCATCAACCTGAACAAAAGTAAATCCTCTGGGGGAGAAAACTAGGGTAAAAGCAATTCCTTGGAGCTTAGGGAAAAACTCTCAAGCTGTTTTTCAAAAAAACGGAGACAAAAAGCCACATAAAGGAACCAATTTCACCACAGCCCCTATCCAGTTGTTTTGAATTGGGAGTAGGAGGTTGTTATTTGTCTGCTTTCCCCAAAGTAAGAACCCTACCTTATTCATCACTGTAACTACTTATCCATCACCAACACACAGAAGGGTGCTGGCATGCAGAATGTGCACAGCAAATATTTGTGGAATGGACTAATTGGCAAAAGACCACAGACTCAGAATTGGAGGAACCATAGAGATGATATAATTTTATACCCTCATTTCATACATAAGGAAACAAAAATCTTACACAAGGTTGACCTAAGGTATGTTAAATATACAACAGAAAGGAACATTGACTTCCAAATTATTTCTACGTCCACATGTCTAGTATACTCAGTTCCCTTTTAATGAGTCCCTAATGACTTATTATATATTAAGTCACTTTTAAAAAGAATCAATATGGAAGGTGATATATATATAAGCAAAATATAATAAAAAAAGAAACTTCCCATGCATAAAATTATGATAGAGTACCGTATTTTTATGGCAGCATGTAAAAAAAATTAGCATAATACTGGGGAAACCAGCACAACTTGTACAAGGAAAGATCATGGAAGCTCCCTAGACACACCCAAACTCCCTGAGGGACTGAATTGCTGGGCGGAGGGCTGTGGGGACCATGGTCTTGGGGAACATCTAGCTCAATTGGCATAACACAGTTTATAAAGACAATGTTCTATATTCTACCTTGGTAAGTAGCGTCAGGGGTCTTAAAAGCCTGTGGGCAGCCATCTAAGATACTCCACTGGTCTCACCCTTTTGGGAGCAAGGGAGAATGAAGCGAACAGGATACAAGGAAAAGATTAGTCCAAAGGACTAATGGACCACAGCTACCAAGGCCTCCACCAGACAGAGTCCAGTACAGCTAGATGGTGCCTGGCTCCCACCACTGACTTCTCTGACCGGGATCATAACAGAGGGTTCTGGACAGAGCTGGACAAGGAGGTAGAACAAAATTCTAACTCACAAAAAAAGACCAGATTTACTGGCCTAAAGGAGACTGGAGAAACCCCGAGAGTACGGCCCCCAGACACCCTTTTAGCTCAGTGGTGAAGTCTCTTCTGAGGTTTACCATTCAGCCGGGGATTGGTGGCCCCATAAAACAAAATGGGACTAATGAGGCACAGCAGTCCAGGGACACAGACGAGAAGGCAGAAGGGGACAGGAAAGCTGTTGATAGGGAATCCAAGGTTGAGTAAGGACAGTGTCGACATGTAGTGGGGTAGTTAACCATTGTCTTAGGGCAACATGTGTACTGTTTAATGAGAAACTATTTTGTTCCGTACACCTTCATCTGAAGTGAGAATAGCAGCACAACTGGAAGAACGTAATCAATGTCACTGAACTGTGCATGCAGAAATTTTTGAAGTGGTGTATCTTTGGCTATATATATTTTGACCAAAAAAAAAAAAAAAGTTGAGAAGGGAGAGAGTTGACATGTCGTGGGGTTGTTAACCAATGTCATAAAACAATATGTGTACTGACTGTTTAATGAGAAACTATTTGTTCTGTAAACCTTCACCTGAAGTACAATAAAAAAAAAAAAAAAATCAGTATAGCAAGCTTACAAAAATACCTCGCAAGGGGAAAGCACAGTTAGCCAAAAAAGCGTATAACACACCCGTTATTTGAGTAAAAATATGGTAGGTGAAAACCCAATGAATTTACATTGTTGTTTTTCAAGTCGTTTTCTAGAAGAAATTAAAGATCTCCATTATACAGCCCAGGACCAGGGCAATAAAAAGAATAACATCATGATTCCCATGTTACTCAGGAAAAAGAATTACTAAAGAGATCCCAGAGAATTACTACATTTTTAAGAAAGTATACTCTAAGAATGAATATTTCAATATGACTGGGCTTAAAAGGAGACCTGGTGGCACAATGGTTAAGCGCTTGGCTGCTAACGGTAAAGGTTGGTGGTTCTAACCCACCAGCGGCTCTGTGGGAGAAAAGACCTGGTGATCTGCTCCCATAAAGATTACTCTACAGGGGCAGTTCTACTCTATCCTATTGGGTTGCTATGAGTCAGAATTGACTCGATGGCCCACAACAACAGCAACACGGGCTTAAAAAAGATTTAAAATGTGTTAGTGAAATTCCCTATATCAAAGCTAAATCAAAACCCAAATAGCAACAATAAAATCATGGCAAACTAATGATTGGAAAGAAAAAAAAATTCTAATGCTAAATTGTGTTCCAGCTATCTACTCAATTAAGTAACTAAAATAATAGCCAATATTTAGTCAGCATCTGCTGTGTACCAAGCAATGCTGCATACTTTTCCTGGGCCACCTAGACGTTCCCAAATTTTTTCACTAAAATACTTCTTAATGGTTACAAAAGAATTGAATTTAAGGATGCAGAATTTGGAGCTATAGCTTAAATATTACTTTCCCATCTCCCTAATAATTAATTATTATCTAATATTTTATTTTTAAACTTAAAAAAATAATAGTATTTTCTCCTCCAATCTTCAAATAATGATATAGGAAAATGAGCTTTGTTTTTCTTTCTGTTTGCGCACCTTCCTGGACCACTTTCGTATACCTACAGGTATACATAATCTGACCTGATAACTAATTCAAGGTTCACAACCACTCTATGAAGTATATATTATGACTCTCATTTTATAGGTGAGGACATGACTAGTCCAAGGTCATGTAGTTACAAGGGTAGAGGATATATATTAATCTCACCCCTTCTGAAACCAATGCCTTTGATGCTTTTTGCACTATGCCATAATGACTACACGGAAGTATGTAGGAAGTAGAGTGAAAGCCTGTAGTTACTGGGATCTTTTGTGTTAGTAATTCTCAGAAGAAGCAATGGCTTTAGGAAAATGCTGTTGATTAAAGAAAACAGATTTTTTTCCCCTTTATTTTAAAATAAATGGAAATGTACTGAATGGCCTCTAGCTGATGGTTTACTTCAGGTATGGGAGATCACAAGAAAATGAAAACTATTACAATAGTATATTTTACAAGTAATGTGACATGAAATACCAGAATAAAATTGGAATGTAATTTTCAAATAAATTGTGCATATTCTAAAAAACATAGACATAAAACTAGGACAATTATCAACAAGGTCAAAAAACTGATATATTTGAATTAGAGGCAAGATAAAAGGTATAAAATACAGTGTTATTCCTTTATCACTATTGAAGAAACAGGGACTTGTACAAAGACAGAAGAGAGGAAAGTCACGTAGGAAAAATTCTGCATGTGATTTAAAACATGAAAAAGCACAGATAACTTTGCACCCATGGTAGCACCAAGGAAAATCTGGATAATATAAAAATCATACATTTTATGGGACTATCAAGGAGCCAGAAAGCTTTGATTAACTGATTTTCAGAGGAATGAAATCCTTTAGAGGTATACAGTGAGTTGCAGCAGCTTCCAGGGGCAAATGACAGGTCTGGGTGCAGATAGGCAGGAAAGGAGTTCTGCCAATGACAAAGAAACTTTAACTGGTTGAAAAAGACTAGAACAGTTATTAGTCACTGTGGGGTCAGGCAGGAAAGATTTGGTCTGAAAGATTCAAATGCAATTTGCTCACCATAAAAAACTTCTCTACCTTACCCTTTCCAAAATTTGCCAAGAGCAGGGAAGTGAAGTTAGGCCCTAAAAGCAAAAAAGAACCCAGGCATGCTCTTAGTGCTAGGAAGCTCTGAGTCTGGGCTCAAAAACCAGTCAAAAAGACAATTTCCTAGGCAGCTAAAGTGGCAGCACCTGGGACAGCAGTGGACCTAGTAAGGTTGGGGCTGAGCTAATCAGAGGTGAATTTAATCTTCTAAAAGCTGAGGCTTAGTCACAGATCCACTCAACCCTAGTGATTTCCGAATTATTACTGCCTCAATTTAGTCACTAATTATAGGAAAAAGCTCCCACTCTCTGGGAAAAAATACATTTTCCTATTAAAATTGTCTACTATACAATTTTATTTTTTATGTTTTAAATTAAAACATACAACATATGCAAAGATGCAAGAAAAGTGACCCAACAGAAACCAACAACAGATGACCAAGACAGTGAACCTAGAAGACTAATAAACAATTTTAAGTAATTATAATATGCTCAAAATTTACAGAAAAATAAAGGATGAATGGGAGAAAAGATAGGCAATCACAGCAGTGAACTAAAAACTATAAAATAAAAAGAAATCCTAGATATCAAAATTTTCCAATTTTCCTAGATTCATACTTCATACATTCCATGTTCCGATCATTAATGGATGTTTGTAGCTGTTTCTTCTCTTTCGAGTCGTGCCACACCAGCAAATGAAGGTCCCGAAAGCTTGACTCCATCTACGTCTTTAAGATTGACTCTACTTTGAGTAGGCAGCTCTTCCCCCACTGTATTTTAAGTGCCTTCCAACCTGAGGGGCTCATCTTCCGGCACTATATCAGACAATATTATGCAGATATTCCTAAGGTTTTCAATGGCTACTTCTTTTCAGAAGTAGACTTCCAGATCCTTCTTCCTAGTCTTAGATTGGAAGCTCTGCTGAAACTTTTCCACTATGGGTGACCCTGCTGGTGTTTGAATACCAGTGGCATAGCTTCCAGGGCAACATGCAACATCACAGCAACATGCAAGCCCCCACAGTACAACCAAGTGACAGACACATTTGGTCTGGTCTTAGTAGTTTCTTATTAAATTTAAAAATACATCTACCTAATGGTTTAAAGTCAAGAAAGGTGCGCGTCAGGGTTGTATCCTTTCACCATACTTATTCCATCTGTATGTTGAGCAAATAATCTGAGAAGCTAGAGTATATGAAGAATGGGGCGTTAGGATTGGAGGAAGACTCATTAACAACCCGCAATATGCAAATGACACAACCTTGCTTGCTGAAAGTGAAGAGGACTTGAAGTACTTACTGATGAAAATCAAAGACTATAGCCTTCAGAATAGACGAAACCTCAACATAAAGAAAACAAAAATTCTCACAACTGCACCAATAAGCAACATCATGATAAACAGAGAAAAAATTGAAGTTGTCAAGGATTTAATTTTATTTGGATCCACAGTCAACATTCATGGAAGCAGCAGTCAAGAAATCAAACAATGCATTGCATTGGGCAAATCTGCTACAAAAGACCTCTTTAAAGTGTTAGAAAGCAAAGACGTCACTTGAAGGACTAAAGTGTGCCTGACTCAAGCCATGGTGTTTTCAATCACCTTATATGCAAGTGAAAGCTAGCCAATGAATAAGGAAGACTTAAGAAGATTGATGCCTCTGAATTATGGTGTTGGTGAAGAATAATGAATATACCACAGACTGCCAAAAGAACAAACAAATCTGTCTTGGAAGAAGTACAGACAGAATGCACTTTAGAACTAAGGATGGTGAGACTTTGTCTCAAATACTTTGGACATGTTATCAGGAGGGACCAGTCCCTGGAGAAGGACATCATGCTAGGTAAATTAGAGGTCAGTGAAAAAGAAGACTATCAATGAGATGGATTGAAACAGTGGCTGTAACAATGGGCTCAAGTATAACAACGATCATGAGGATGATGCTGGATAAGGCTGTGTTTCATTCTGTTGTACTGAGGGTCGCCATGAGTTGGAACCAACTGGACAGCACCTACCAACAATAGCAACAATGATCCAGCAATTGCACTTCTAGGTATTTACACAAAGGAAATTAAAACATATGTCCACAAAGATACTTGTACAAGAATCTTTGTATTAGAACTTTATTCACAGTAGCAAAAACTTATAAATAAAATCTATTAACAGGAGAATGGATAAATAAATCATGACATATTCGTACAATGGAATTCTTAGAAATAGAAGGAATGAGTTCCTCATACCTGCACTAATATGGATGAATATTTAAAACATGTTAAGTAAAAGAAACCAGATACAAGAAAGCACTTACTGTATAAATCTATTTATATAAGTACAGGGTCAATAAAATGAGGAAAACCCTCAATGAGATGGACTGATACAATACCCTCAACAATGGGCTCAAACTTATCAAAGATCATAGAGAAGGAATAGGACTGGGCAATGTCTCATTCTGTTATACATAAGGTTGCCATGAGTCAGAGCTGACTTGAAGGCCACTAACAACAAAAACAACAAAGGGAAGACAAAACTAATTTATGAAGAAAAAATCAAAATACTGGTTGTTTCTTGAAGGGTACTGAAAAGGACACAAGGAAACTTTCTAGGGTGATGACCAATGCTCTATATCTTGATTTGGGATGTTTGTTACATGGGTATAACGAATTAGTTTTGTCAAAACTCGTCAAGCTACATTTTAAGATCTGTGCATTTTGCTGTATGTAATTATACCCCAGTAAAAAATATTCAGGTATGAAGGACAAAGGCTCTGACTGAACCTTAAATTATGCCACTAAAGTATACCATTGAATGAAAAGAAGCAAAAATAACTATAGAAACAGAACTAACTAAAATTAAAGTATGATCCCTGTTAGCCCTCATTGAAGAATGAACTATAGGAAAATGACTACTGGCATACCTTGTTTTATTGTGCTTTGCTTTATTGTGCTTCATAGATACTGTGTTTTTTACAAATTGAAGGTTTGTGTTAATCCTGCGTCGAGCAAGTTGATCAGCGCCATTTTTCCAACAGCACGTGCTCATTTCCTATCTCTGTATCACATTTTGGTTATTCTCACAATATTTCAAACTTTTCATTACTATTATATCCGTTTAGGGTGATCTGTGATTAATGATCTTTGATGTTACTATTGTAATTGTTTTGGGGTACCACGAACCGTGCCCATATAAGATGGTAAACTTAATCAATAAATGTTGTGTGTGTTCTGACAGTTCCACCGACTGGCCGTTCCCCATCTCTCTTCCTCTCCTTGGCCTTCCCATTTCCTGAGACACAACTATATTGAAATTAGGCCAGTTAATAACTCCACAATGACTTCTAAGTGTTCAAGTGAAGGGAAGAGTCGCACATTTCTCACTTTAAATCAAAAGCTAGAAATGATTAAGCTTAGTGAGAAAGCCGAGATAGGCTGAAAGCTAGGCATCTTGCAGCAAACAGCCAAGTCATGAATGCAAAGGAAAAGTTCTTGAAGAAAATTGAAAGTGCTACTCCAGAGAACGCACAAATGATATGATGGCAAGATAGCTTTATTGCTGATATGGAGAAAGTTTTAGTGGTGTAGATAGAAGTTCAAACCAGCCACAACATTCCCTTAAGTTAAAGCTAATGCAGATCAAGGACCTAGCTCCCTTCAATTCTATGAAGGCTGAAAGGGGTGAGGAAGCTGCAGAAGAAAAGTTTGAAATTAGCAAAGCTTGGTTCATGATGTTTAATTAAAGAAGCTGTCTCCATAATATAAATGTGCAAGGTGAAACAACAAGTGCTAATGTAGAAGCTGCAGCAAGTTATCCAGAAGATCTAGCTATGATAACTGGTGAAGGTGGCTACACTAATGACAGGTTTTCAATGCAGGTGAAACAGACTTATATTGGAAGATGGTGCCATCTAGGACTTGCATTGCTATAGAGGAGAAATCAATCCTGGTTCCATGCTTCAAAGGACAGACTGACTCTCTTGTTAGGGCCTAATGCAGCTGGTGACTTTTAAGCTGAAGCCATTGCTCATGTACCATTCCCAAAATCCTAGGACTATTAAGAATTATGCTAAATTTACTCTGTCTGAGCTCTATAAATGAATGGAACAACAAAGCCTGGATGACAGCACATCTGTTTACAACATGATTTACTGAATATTTTAAGCCCACAGTTGAGACCTACTACTCAGAAAAAAAGATTCCTTTCAAAATATTACTGCTCACTGGCAATGCACCTGGTCACCCAAGAGCTCTGATGGAGAGGTACAATGAGATTAATGTTGTTTCCATGCCTGCTAACACAACATCCATTCTGCAGTCAATGGATCAAGTGTTTTCGACTTTCGAGTCTTATTATTTAAGAAATACATTTTGAAAAGCTGTAGCTGCCATAGACAGTGATTCCTCTGATGGATTGGGCAAAGTAAATTGAAAACCTTCTGGAAAGAATTCACCATTCTATATGTCCTTAGGAAAATTTGTGATTTATGAGAGGAGGTCAAAATACCAACATTAACAGGAGATTGGAAGAAGTTGATTCTAACTCTCATGGATGACTTTGAGGGGCTCAAGACTTCAGTGGAGGAAGTAACTGCAGATGTGGTGGAAACAGTAAGAGAACCAGAATTAGAAGTGGAGCCTGAAGATGAGACTGAATTGTTGCAATCTCATGATGAAATGTTAAAAAATGAGGAGTAGCTTCTTATGGATGAGCAAACATAGTGGTTTCTTGAGATGGAATCTATTCTGGCGAAGATGCTGGGAACGTTGTTGAAATGGCAACAAAGGACTTAGAATACTATATAAACTTAGTTGATAAAGCAGCAGCAGGATTTGACAGGACTGACTACAAATTTGAAGAAAGTCCTACTGTAGGTAAAATGCTATAAAACAGCATCACATGCTACAGAGAAATCTTTCGTGAAAAGGAGTCAATTGATGCAGCAAACTTCAGTGTTGTCTTATTTTAAGAAATTGTCACATCCATTCCAGCCTTTAGCAACCACCACTCTGATCAGTTAGCAGTCATCAATACCAAGGCAAGACCCTCCACTAGCAAAAAATTACAAATCACTGAAGGCTCACATGATGGTTAGCATTTTTTAGCAATAAAATATTTTTTAATTGAGGTATGTACATTTTTTTTTTAGGCATAATGCTACTGCACACTTATCAGACTATAGTATAGTGTAAACATAACTTTTTATACGCATTGGGAAACCAAAAAACTCATGTGAATCTGTTTATTGCTATATTTGCTTTATTACAGTGGTCTGGAACCAAAACCACAATATCTCTGAGGTTTGCCTATATACCCTTCTCAGAGTCTTCTGTTTAGAATTAAACCCTCCATATCCATGATTCCAAAGTGCTTTGTTTGCATATTCCTCTCTTATGGCATTTCCAGTGTAGCAAAGAAATGGATGCAAATGATAGTCTAGGGAATTGAGTATTATTCTATTTGTAACCCCCTTCCACCCCCCTCATCCCCTGAACCCAGAACAGACCAAGACCTGTCCATACCTTGGGGAAGAGAAGCTTTCAAAAAAATTACTGTGAATAACTTAAATTTTTTGATAGGTCACCAAAAAAAAAAAAAAAAAAAGCCTACAGGCATATATAAATGTATTATGCCCCACCTTTCAAGCTTTCCCTATTGTTTTAGGTAAAAGTGACACCGGAAAAAAATAAAGACAAAATTGTAATCAGTTTTATCACCTCCAAGAAACTCAAGCTATAAGAATCAGATTAAACTCAGTAGGAAATGTTTCCTGTTAAAGAACAAAAAGGACTAACTTTATTCAGACTTTGTTGTGGAGATAAGACATGTTTATCAAAATTAAGCAGAGGAGACAGCACCAACATTTCCAAACTTAGAATATATGCTATACTTCCATTCTGATAAAAGAGAATGAGGATGTATGTGTATAAATCCTTAGGTGTAAGCTTGAGGGGCTCAGTACGTTGCACATAGACTATTACACCAAGATGCCAGTTTCATTATGATCTATCTACACTAAGCCCTGTTTGCCTCATTCGGGCTGTTCCATGCTTTCTATTACTTTCAAATGAAGTCCTCCATCTGTAGAAAATGAGCAAATGGAATATTCATGAGTTAAGAGATAATTTTTTTCATCCCTAGAGAGTTGCTTTCTTTGGGTTGTTTATTACCTGCAGGGCTCAACTGTATGAAAATGATTAAATATAATTTGCCAATTATAGTGACGCCAGAATATATTCTTCAAAGCAAACACTAAAAGCATAGTAATCTTACAACAGAAAGTTTGCTTTCAGGGGTGCATCCAGGCTTTATGGGGCCAAAATCTTACACAATTTTGGGAGCTTCCTTTTAAGAAAAATATCACAAAACTATAAAAACAATATTGCTAAGATTTCCTCCCAGGGTCTTAGAAAGGGCTCTACAAATGAGGCGTCTGGAAATTTCATTAGCTTAAAGGTAAATCTGCCTTTGTAAAAATTTTTTAAAGGTGATGGCAATACATTAAAGGATATGTCTAATTGAAAACTATTTAGAAATTATCAAAGGTATTTGAATTTTCTCAAACTGATTTGGAAACATGTGGTTAATGACCATTTTCCAACAGGTCATTTGAATGAATTTAACTGATGTACCAACTTTGTCTTTTCTGGGGGGAAAGGAGGTAGACAGTTCCTATATGAAAGTCCATGCTGCCACATTGTGAGCCATGTTGTTATTCTTTACTTGTAGGAGGAGGCGCTCACATAGTTTACCAATTCCTTAGGTCGTGTTTTGGCAAACATAAATCCTCAAATTGGAAAGAATTCTTAGTCCTTAAGACTTAAGTCAGAGGAAGTCTTCCATTTCCCACACCTCTGCTTGTCACATCGTAAGAAAAATTAATCACACTCTATCTGATCTTCCACAACTTTTGTAGACATCTCGATTACATCACTTTTCTCATTTTCTTTAGTTATCTGTGCATGAGTCTGACTCTGTTAGAATGTGAGCTTCTTAAGAGCAAGGTAATGTCCTATCTTTGAACCTAAATGGCCTAACTCATATCAGGGGCTCAATAAAATGTCTACTGAATGAATGAATAAGTGCTTTAGACACAAGCTATTCAAAGTATGATCCAAGGACCAGTAGCATCAGCATTACCTGGGAACTTATTAAAAATTCAAAATCTCCAGACATATCCCAGACCTACTAAATAAGAATGTGCATTCTAACAAGATTCTCAGGTCATTCCTAAGCATATTAAAGTTTTAGAAACACTGTGGTTGTTATTCTACTACCTTTAAGAGAGGACTGTATCAAGCAGCACACAGCATTATACTTCACAACAATTATTCATTAATTTTTTCTTGAAACGTTTGCCTCCGTTGATCATCCCCACAAAGGGCAAAAAATTCAGTGGGTTACTATCCCACTTATTCTCTCTTGTCCCAAAACAATAAAAGAGTAAATCAAAAAGCACAAACTTAGTAAAATTGGTAGAAAAAAGGCAGTGATGAACAGCACAAATACTACAATGGAAGCTGAATTACCAATTCAGATCAAAAACTGGAGTCTTAGCATAGTTTTTTATAAACATTCCTCCAAGATCTCAATTTTAGTTCACTGGAGTTTTGTAGACCAATACTTCTATTTACCATGAGTTCAAAATGAAAAGGTAATCTTGGAAAATTAGATGAAATTAAATTTAGTCAGATTGCATTCCCAATTCATCCTTTTAAAAGTGTGTGCCTACAACTGGACTAAACCAAAAGCTAAGAAGCTTCCTGAATACAACCAAACACTTCGAGGGACAGAGTAGCAGAGGGGGGAGTCTGGGGACCATGGTTGCAGGGGACAACTAGGTCAATTGGCATAACAAGGTTTTTTAAGAAAATGTTCTGCATCCCACTTTGGTGGGTGGCGTCTGGGGCCTTAAAAGCTAGTGAGCGGCCATCTAAGATGCATCAATTGGTCCCAACCCACCTGGAGTAAAGGAAAATGAGGAACACCAAAGACACAAGGAAAGTATTGGCTCAAGAGACAGAAAGGGCCACATAAACCAGAGACTGCATCAGCCTGAGACCAGAAGAACTAGATGGTACCTGGCTACCACCAATGACCACCCCAACAGGGAACACAACAGAGAGTCCCTGACAGAGCAGGAGAAAAGTGGGGTGCAGAACTCAAATTCTCATAAAAAGACCAGACTTAATGGTCTGACTGAGACTGGAAGGACCCCAGAAGACATGGCCCCCAGTTAGCCCAAAAACTAAAACCATTCCCGAGACCAACTCTTCAGACAAAGATTAGACTGGACTATGGGACATAAAATGATACTCGTGAAGCGTGTGCTTCTTAGCTGAAGCAGATACATGAGACTAAATGGGCAGCTCCTGTTCAGAGGCAAGATGAGAAGGCGGAGAGGGTCAGAAGCTGGTTGAATGGACTCGGGAAATCCGGGTGGAAAGGAAGAGTGTGCTGTCACAGTATAAGGAGAACAACTAGGGTCACATAACAGTGTATGTATAAATTTTTGTATGAGAGATTAACTTGAATTGTAAACTTTCTCTTAAAGCACAACAACAAAAAAAAATGAAGTATGTGCCTATAAAATCTCAGTCTGAAAATTAAAACTCAGAAAGTTTTAACTCTACGAAAGAACCATAACTAGCATATTCAATTCAAAGACCCTCTCGCCACCCTCCCTGTTGAGATAAATCAGCTGACAGGACATTTTCCAGTTAAGCTGTGAGAGAAAATCATCTTTGCTCTATCGTAAGAGTGGCTATCTTTTCAGACACTTAGTTAATCTATTGAAAAGAGCGATCATATAAACGTGATTAAGTCGGAATAAGTATAAACATATTCATTTTAAGAAGATACATTTCAATGTAAGTCTTAAAGAAGAATAGAAAGATTGCAAAGAACTGTCATCTATGGCAGAAGCTATTAGTCATGTCACGGTGAAGAAATAATGACTGTCTTACAGTTGCTCAGTTCTTCAAGGTGAACTTCTTAAGAATGAAGCAACTTGAAAGAAAATCACAGGAAAAAAAAAGTATGAATCACAGTACAGATTCCTGCTTTAGTCAATACACAGTTTCAAACTTATTTTAGCTTTTCAAACATCATGCTCTGAATTTTCAATACAATACAAACCGAATCAGAAAAATTTTCATGTAATTGTAGGCAGTGTCTTGGTTTAATTTCTCTATAACAATGAATTATTCATAAACCTAGTAAAATGTTGTCTTTGGGCAGAATTTGTCCTTATTCCTACCTGGATTAGTTAGGATGGCTGAAAAAAATTAACCACTGTATCTCAGTGTCTTAATTCTACAAATATATATTTTTTTCTCAAGCAAATCTACAAGGGGAACAGTTCTCCAGGCTAGTCCATAAGAGCTGGTGGTCAAGAAGAGGCTTTTTACCGCCTCAGCTCACAGTGCATTGGCCACAATTAACCACAGGTATCCGCCTACCTTCATGGGGGGCTAGGAAATGGAGCCTTCTGTGAGCTCCTGAAGGAAAGGAGAATTACATATTAGGGACAATTTAATATCACTCTTTAAGTGAGCGTGGTAAGCGAAATGATATAAACAGATGACCCAGCATCAGTAGAGACAACAATCTCGGAGGAAATGAGGTAATAGAGGTATAATTCAGATGAAAAGATGGAAAATATCATAAATGGTCATGGAAAGGGTTATCACATGTTTAATGTATAAATAGTCCAGAAAAATGATGCATTGGGCAATACCTTTGAGTTGGCGTGTAACTTGTATGCATTAGGATTGCCCTCTGCTTACAAGAATCCCAAGAATGGCAGTTTTGAAAAGGAAAGAGCTGAAGGATTCTGTATATATTAGTTTTATGTTGCTGCACAACAAATTACCACAAGCATAAACCAAAAACCAAACCTGCTGCTGTCGAGTCGATTCCGACTCATAAAAAACACTCATTTGTTATCTCAGATTTTTGTAGGTCAGAAGTCTGACATGGCATGACTAGAATCTCTGCTCAGTGCCTCACTGGGCTAAATCAAAGCATGATCCAGGGCTGCAGTTCTCATTTAGGGCTGGAGGTCCTCTTCCAGTCTCACTGGTTTTTAGCAGAATTCATTTCCTTCTTATACTTTTTGTCAAGCCAGTAACAATGGTTATCATGCTTCCAGTCTCTTCAATTTCCTCTTTTCATTTTATATTCTGATTTTAAGAACATATGTAATTACATTGGGCCCATATGGGAAATGCAGGATAATCTCCCTATCTTAAGGTCAGCTGATGAGTAACCTTAATTACAACAGAAAACTCTATTTTGTCATGTAATGTAATATAACCATGGGAATAATACCAAACAGTAGAGATCATGGGGGCCAAAATTCTGCCTACCACACTAAATAGAAATCTTTATTCCTGATATTTCTGTTTTTGGTATAAGAATTCTGTTTCTCTAACAGGTTATGATAAAATAAATTTGTACCTGCCGTGGATCTGGGCTGGGATGAGTGATAAGTAAAAAAGAAAGATTACAGAGAAATAAAGAAAAAGGTTAATTTAGGAATTAGCAAAAAATGAAAACAAAGAGTAGGAGAATAGGAAAACCTATGATACACGTGGAAGAGCGTAGAGATAAATAAGGACGTAAAAGAGGCGAGGATGTGCAGCTGAAAGCATGAAGGAGACAACAAGGTTTAGACAAGCAATCAGTGGAGAGATGTTATAGTGGGCTGTAAGATGAGCTGTTAGCCGCAAAGAGAATGTTACATTGCCCAGAGTAATTCGGGTATTAATCAGCTTAAATACAGCGAGAATTTTATGATTCCCCCACTGTATAAATGAATTATGATGAATAAAGCAATTGTGTTTTTTTGAACTTCAACAGCTGACACTATGGGATCATGAAACTATAACAACAGCTGAAGGGGTCAGTATGTATTTGAGTGTTTACCTCACAAACAGCTGCTCAAAAAAATGAGTTCATGGTAAAAAGAAACCCAATTATTTAACAACTCGTCATCATTAGCTAATATCAAATCACTAAAAAGGATTAGGACGTGTAAGCATCTCCTAAAACTAACTGTTCAATGAATAGACTTACAACGTCCGTCACACTTAGGAGCTTCTCCCTGCCAATTATCTGGAGAGGTGCTGATTCCTCTGAAATGAACTAGGAATAAAATGACAAGAGAAAAGAGGAAAAGAAAGAGACATGATGTCCATTCTTCAGTGTTCACTAAAACATTGATGTTACTTCAAAAAACCAAACAAAAACTGCAGGAGAAGGGTTCTGTGGTCAAATAAGTTTCTGGCATGTTAGGTTAAATAAAGTTGAGCATATTTTAAACTGGTTTGTTCACCGACTTTAGGTGCTAAGGTGCATTGTAAATCTTTAAAAGAGGGATATAATCTGAAGAGTTTGCAAACATATTTGACTAGGAAAACTTCTTTTCATACACAATTTATGGCAGAGATGGCTGTCCAATAAAGTTTGTGCTTTATTTTCCACGGTAGAAAGTAGAACATGGGAAGTAGTTTCCAGCTAAAGAGTATATTTCCTGAACCCTCTCACATATAGGTATAGCTATGTGACCAATTCATGTCAATGGAACTTGAGGGGAAATGATGTGTGTCACTTTGTGAAGCAAGGCTTTTAAGAAATGCATATCCCTTTCTCCATGTTGTCTTACTCCTCCTGTCAGCTGGTAGAGAGGGCAGACTCTGAGGATGAAAGGAACCTGGATTTTTGTGAATCATTGTATGGGGAAATCTTTCTAGTAACCGTTGCCATGTAGTCAATTCCAACTCAAAGTGACCCTATAGGACAGAGTAGAACTGTCCCATAGGGTTTCCAAGGAGCGACTGGAGGATTTTAACTGCTGACCTTTTGTTTAGCAGCTAAGCTCTTAACCACTGTGCGACCGGGGCTCCACATATATATAAAACCAGTGGCTTTTCAATCTGGGGTGATTTTGACCTGAGGGGACATTTGGCAATGCCTGGAGATATTTTCAGTGATCACAACTGAGGTAGGTATGATACTGGCATCTGGTGGCTAGAGGCCAGGTATATTGCTAAACATTCTACAATGGACAGGACAGCCCTCCGCAACAAAAAACTATCCAGCCCAAAATGTCAATAGTGGAAAAGGCGAGAAACCCTTCATTAGACTGGACAGTGAGGGAAAAACACATTTCTATTGTATTTAGCCATGAACTCTCAGGGTTTGTAATAGCAACTACTGTTACCTTAACTTCTACATACATATTTAAAATTAGTATAAAAAACCAAAAAACCAAACCAGTTGTTGTCAAGTTAATTCTGACTCATAGTGACCCTATAGGACAGAGTAGAACTGCCCCCATAGGGTTTCCAAGGAGCAGCTGGTGAATTCGAACTGCTGACCTTTTGGTTAGCAGCTGAGCTCTAAACCACTGCACCACCAGCACTCCAAGAATTAGTATAATACTTGGAAAAAGGTCCCTGGCTGGTGCAAATGGTTTGGGCTTGACTACTAACCGGGGCAGTTTGAACCCACCCAGTAGCGCCGCCACAAAGGAAAGACGTGGTGATCTGCTTCTGTAAAGATCACAGTCTAGAAAGCCCTACGGAGCAGTTCTACTCTGTAACACATCGGGTCGCCATGGGTTAGAATCCACTTGAGGGCCAATGGGTTTTATAACACTTAGAACACGGTAAGTATCCATTAAAACATAAATTATTATTGGGAAAAAGAAATAAACATTGCCCTGGGATCTCTGAACTGTTTATTTCTGTCTCTCTAGGCATATGCTCTCTTACTCTGCAATGAGTCTATTCAGGGTGGTGGGAAATCTCTCAGATTGCTCAAGCACTGTCTCTCTACCTGAAACTTATATATGTGAGCATGCACAGAATACCTGGATTGATAGCTAGCCTTTTGTCTTTGTGTCATTCATGACCTGCAGGTACCTCACATTGGGTTTCTTCTGTAGTCATTCAGTCTTTTTAGTGTATTGATTTTAAAGTTGCTCTTTTGTGTTTTATACAAGTACTTTAACTTGGTTCTTATTTTTAGTTATATATTTAAGATACATTTATATTCTAAAAAACAATTAGGGGTAAACAAATAAAAAAAAAATAGGAAAAACTGCAAATTGTTCCTCCTGTCTAGAATACGTACACATCCAAATTCTACCTCTCTCCCAAATGCCTCACCTTTACCCTGAAAATCTCCCTGATACATCTGCTAAAAATAATCTTTTCCTCTTCTGCCTTTCTACTCTCCTTAGTTGGCACCTTCCTTCATTAGTTTATTCACTTCATTGATTTATTCATTCCAAAAAGATTCATCAAGTACCAGGCTGGGACCTATGGCTGTATACCTCAAACCTTGCTTATGTACTTCTCTCACCTCTCCTACTAGACTAAATTGCTGAAGGCAACAGACCACAGGTTACTGATTTATACACTCCTCTCACCGTACAGAGGCCTGCACATAGTAAATCTTAGGAAGTATCCCTAATACTTGCTCTTTCCCATTAAGCGAGACATTATTACTATTCTTTACCATATGTTTTCCAAATACCTCAGTGATTCCAAGGAGAAGACCCACAAATCACACATATACACAAAAACTTAATTCCTTTGGTACCTATGGTTTCATCTGTGGTGCTAACAAACTCAATTAAAAATTAGGACAGAGATGCATAAAACAAAACTATAACTTGGATAATGCAATCTATAATTTTGTATATTCAGGGAATAACACCAATCTTCTAACACATGTACAATAATTACACACTTAAGAAGATTTGCTAAAAAAAAAAAAAGAGGAATAAAAGCCCAATAACTTATACAAATTACATCAACAAAATGAGCTCAGAGGATTGAGAGTACTGTGTAGATTATACATAATTTATATTAGCTAAAACAGTATCACATGCGGTTTCTTGAGCATCCTGATTATGAGAAACAAATCAAAAGGCCTGTATCTATACACCCATTAAAATTTAACACTAAGAACCAACTATTCCCAATTAATGCTATTTATGTAAAATGCTGAATAGCAAAGTGTCTTTAAGTTTCTCCAGGCCATTTTCTATAACAAGTTTCCTTATGTATAGCTGCCGGGTTTGATGTTCATGTGTCATATTTTAAAGAAAACTTCTTTTACATGTCAGATCCTATTATTGATGAGAAGAGTCTCTTTGATTTTTCTAAGAAATATTTGAGAATATTTTCTTTCAAGGCAATTAGGAGGTGGGGTTAGCACTATCATTAGAAGACAAAGACTCTCTCTTTTCATTTCTTTATCCCCAGAGACTAGTAAGACTAATGTTAGAAACTGAGTGAATGAATGATGCATAAATTTGGTCTCCACATAAAATAAAATTTGAAATACATAGAAAAAAGTCATGTTCATCAAATTTGTCTTATTTATTCAAACATTTACAGATGTCATTCTGTTAATATTAAATAAATAGTTAAAGGACTAGCAGAAACATAACATTAGCGTAACAGTGCTATGCTAATGTTAACATAGCAGTGTGTTATAAATATTTTCAAATACTGGTGTTTATACATATATATACATGTACATATAAATAAATTCCTGGTGGCATTTCACAGAGATATTGTACTACAGTATCTTTTTTACTTTTTACTGTTGCTACACCTACAACTGTAATTTAGAATGTAAGAAAGGCATAAATGAGAAGAAAGGCCTATAATGCACAAGTTTCTCTTCCTTAGATAATTTATAATAGTAATATCAATATTCAGAATCTCTTCTGTTCATTAAAATTTACAATATTCTTTTCACACATTATCTGACGTCAACTCACCACAGCTTTAAGAAATAGGAATTGGTATTCTAGTCTTACAGACTAAGAACCTGAGCCTCACCCAGAGAGATCAACAGATGCGTATGAAGTCACACACCATGGCTTCTATCTACTCCATTCTGATCAATTTATAGAAATTAACTCTAGAGGTTAATGATGGATGCAGACATGAGTTTAAAACTAATTAAACAATGATTAAAAATCCTTACTAACTCCTATTAATGGAAAAGATACTAAAAGCAGATTAACAATTTGGTGGAATTGCAAATGAGTGATAAAATCCTAGGCTAATGCATTGCATAATGCAGATGTCAATGAGCTTAATCCTAGGGTGTATTTTGTGAAACTCATCATGTCTGTGTAATGGGAATCCTCATTGTGGCTCTGTGTTGTTAAATCTTGCATTCAATATGGTGTGACTACAGGAGGGTCAGGTTCCTGGGCAGGCGAAAATGTAGAATCTGTTATTGTTCAGTTCCCCAGTAATATCAAGTAAGCATTGATCAGAACTTATAAGGAATACTTCAATATCGACATGAGATGTAAACAGAATTTGTCAGGTTTTAATGTGTAGGGCTGTTCAAAAATAGGACATACTACCAAAGGAAAGATTCAAGAGTGGTCAGACCAAGAAGCACCATGGAACTGAGTGAAATGCTTTTGTCCTGGGTAAGAAATTGACAGATAGAATACAGCACGGAATGGTGTGCTTTTCTGGGTGGAGAAATCTCAACAATCGATTTTCTAGTAATTTAATCCCTTTTAAGACATTTCTCTGTATTTTCTAGCCACTAAGAGCCACTTTTATTGTCCTGTGTGCAGTATTCAGTGTGTCCTGTTATGCATGAGTGCACTGGGTCAGCCCACCACAGCCTCCTGCTCCTGTTCCAGGCTTTGGAGGCACAGAGGTCTTTCTCCGAATGGCATCTACTGGGGAAAAATTACAACTTTTCATCATGTATAGATATAGAGACCCTGTCTTCTTCCTCCCTCCCCTTCCAATATCAGCCTACCAGGAAGCCCAGTTTGGGGTGGGGGGAGATGTTCCATCCCACCTTCATCCTGGCCTGATTTCTTGTTCTAGGTCTCTAGGTCCTTGGCCGGAAGAGGTAGAGAATAGAAGTGAAAGGGCTTACCCATCTATGCAATACGCATCCCCTCAACTCCTACCCCATGCCCATTTCCACTACTCCCCTAGATACACTGACTTTATTTTGACATAAAAAAGCTTATGAAGACTTTAGGAAGGATGCAGCAGAGAGCTCTGACCTCCACCGGTAAAATTGAGAGTGGTCATTTCTGGACACAAGAGAGGTGTAGGTTTTCAACCAGGAATCATGATGTTGCCAGGAGCGAGGTTGGGGCAGTGAAAAGTACAGTCAGCTAAGCATCAGGAAACCCAGATGAATCCAGTCAGCTTAGGCCTCCTGTCTCTCACTGGCAAAGCCTGACAAACCTTGAATTCCTAAGAGGCTGCTTACTCTTTTAATGTCTACCTCACATTTTTGCTGGGAATCTTGAATAAAATAACAAATGGGAAAGTCAGAGTAAAGGATCAACAGCCACGCAGCTATATACATTATTTCCTAGGAATGCGCTGGGGAAAATCATGATAACAATGACAGCTGTGATGGTTAAGATTGTCTCGGGCTTGGCCATGATTCTCTTGGCTGGGCCTTGAGTCTCAGTGTTTTAATGTGATCACTCCCATGACTGAATATACTGTGAGCACCCAATCAGATGAAAGGGAGTCTCCTTGGGGTGTGGCCCGCATCTGAATATAAGCAGATTTTCTGGCTTTTTGCTCTCTCTGGATCCGACAGCGGCCTCCTGTGGTCTCATCTCTGGTTCTTGGGACTTGAGCTGTCAGCTTATCTGCCAAACTTGGGATTTGTCGATCTTCACAGCCTGTGAGCGGAGCCCTGCTCTCTGACCTGCCAATCTTGGGTTCACCATCCCCTGCACCTACATGAATCAGGAGAAACCTTGTGGTCTTGCCTGCCAGTCTTGGAATTCGTCAACCTTCACAGCCTGTGAGTGGGAGCCCTGCTCTCTGACCTGCCGATCTTGGGCTTGCCAGCTTCTTTGGCTGTGTGGCTTGGCAGAGGCCTCTACCCTAATCCAGACTTGGGACATTCTAGCCTCTACAAATGCACGAGCTGTTTCCTTGATATAAACATCTCTCTCTATATGTATTTATACACTTTACTGGTTTTGCTTCTCTAGAGAACCCAGCCTAAGACAATAGCTAAGACTTATATTCTATAATGTGTACCAGGATTATATTATACATTAACTGATCTAGTCCTTGAAACAAACCTATGAGATAGGTGCCATTATTATCCCCATCTCACAGATGAGGAAGTTAAAGCATTGCTCCAGGTCACACAGGTCACAGAATCAGAATTCAAACTGGAGTCTGGCTTGAGCCAATGTTCGTCACCACTATACCATGTCTATACTGTAGCAGTAACAGTCTCCTCTTCTGTATCATCTCCCACTCTTCCTCATCTTACAGACCTCATTCATGCTACCCTATGCTAGAAACAGTTTACTGGACTTGTTACACTCTATCATTTTCCTGAGTCTGTCTTGGTACATGATTGTACTTTACCCATGATTGCTATTAACTGTTGTCGAGTCAGCTCCGACTCATGACAACTTCATGCACAACAGAACAAAACATCGCCTGCTCCTGGATCATTCTTATAATTATTGGTGTGTTTGAGCCCATTATTGCAGCTATTATGTCAAATTTCTTTAGTACCTACTATATGCTCAATCACCTCATATGAATGTGAAAGCTGGACAATGAAAAAGGAAGATCAGAGAAGAACTGATGCCTTTGAATTATGGTGTTGGTGAAGAATATTGAATATACCATGGACTGCCAGAAGAACTAACAAATCTGTCTTGGAAGAAGTACACTCAGAATGATCCTTAGAAGCGAGGATGTCGAGATTTTGTCTCACTTACTTTGGGCATGTTATCAGAAGGGACCAGTCCTTGGAGAAGGACATCATACTTGGTAAAAGTAGAAGGTCAGCGAAAAAGAGGAAGATCCTTGACAAGATGGATTGACACAGTGGCTGCAACAATGGGCTCAAAGATAGCAAATGATTGTGAGGATGGCGCAGGACCAGGCAGAGCTTTGTTCTGTTGTACACATGGTCACTATGAGCTGGAACCAACATGACACTACCTAACAACAACAACAAATGTTTCCATAATAAGTGAATGAATAACAATATTTGGGCAGCACTTAAGAGTTTACAATTGACATGATTTTTATATATCTCTTGTTTATCAACAAACACACATATACATATGAACACGTCCACAAATTCTAAAGCAAGGATCATTAACCTCATTTGACAACTGAGAAAACTAGGAAAGTTTAAATCTTGCTCTGGGAATCTGGAGATGACAATTGTTCCCAACAATAGGAAGAGCTTGTGTCAGGATTTTTAATCGTCTTGATTGGCCTGCCCATTGTTGTACAGGGTATTCCAGCACTGATGGTTCCACTAGAATGATCAGTTCTACTGAGGGCGGTCTTCTGCTTTGATGGGCTCTTTGCCATCAGCTCTGTGCTACTGTGGGACACACACACAGTAATGGGACATTGGGGCCCACATTTCTCCTGTCCACATCCTTTCCCCCGGTGTATGTTTCCATTGCATTCTTTTAGACAGAGAAGGTGATCCAAAATATGTCATTAAATAAACATGTCAAGTTAAACACACTCAGTAAATACTCAATATATTACTCAATTTTTATTTAAAAAATTGTTAGACTTTTAATCAATCTTCTGAGAAGGATGTTGATGTGTTTTCAAGCCCTGAACAGAAATACATGTGTGCGATTAGGTTACTAAAGATGTTACTTGCTTAATTTTTAATTTATTAGTTTTGATTTGTTTGGAGCAGCAGACTACGTGTTCTCTGCTTATTAAGCTCTTCATAGCCGCCTGCCAGTGTGGCAGAGTGACCCATAAAGCTACATTAAACAGGAAACTCCTAAACACAAGCATAATGTCTTAAGAGAGTTAACGGATTCACACAGGTCTGGCTTGACACACTTCATCCTAATTCAGGGATGGAAGTGTCACATAATCTCTAACAATTCAAAAGTGGGTCAAATACAGATTTTTTAGCTAAATGGGGCTTTAAACCCCAAGTAGCTCAATGTAGGATCAATTAGAAACATTATTTTTAACAACACACATATTATAAAACATACAAACTGATTATCCATATTATTGGGCAAAAATGTAACTAGGTTCAAGGAGGACACAGATCAATTGATTTCATCATTTCTTCTATATCTATTATCTATCTATAAAGCACTTTTTACAAGACCAATATATGTCAGGCATTCTGTTAAATCTTGGGACAGATATAGAGACACGGTGTTTGCCTCAGGGAGTTCCAGGCATGTAACCAAATATAATGTGACACATGCTATAACAGATTCATCTTTAAAGTGCCTTGGGACATTGAGGAAGGTGCACTTAACAGGAGGATGGGGAAGGCTTCACAGAGGAGATGGCATTTCAGGGGGCTCCGCTCTAAAAATGAACTGAATTTTGTCAGATGGAGATGAAAGAAAAAGACATTCCAGGCATAGACAAGAGCAAGTGCACAGTCATGCAGTTAGGAAAGGGCATGGAATGTTTGGGAAAATCAGTTGTGTGTGACCAGAGGGTATGACGACTGGGAGAGCAGATATGCAGAGACATATAGTAGATATGGAGGAAGATTGGTGGTGGCGGGGGGAGGGGTGGCATCTGTAATGTCGTGAAGGATATGTCATGGAAAAATGCAAATAAAATTAACACCCCCATGTTTGTGCCCCCACTAAGCCATTTATGTACTTTTATCACAGCACCTATAACAATTTGTTATTAGCTCACAGCAGTTTAGTCTTCTACTAAATTATATACTACTTGAGGGCAGAAGGAAAGGAGCCTTGGTTGAGTAGTGGTTAAGCACTTGGCTACTAACCTAAAGGTTGGTGGTTTGAACTCAACAGCTACTCCACGGGAGAAAGACGTGGCAGGCTGCGTCTGTAAAGATCACAGCCTTGGAAACTCTACGGGGCAGTTCTGCTCTGTCCTATAGGGTCGCTAATGACTCTACGGCAACAAGTTTGGTTTTTGGTTTGAGGGCAGAGGCTATCTCTTATTTACCACAGTATTCCTAACATCCAGCTCTGTGCTATGCAGAGCTGGTGACGTAAAAAAAAAAAAAAAAGTATGCTGAATGAGTAAACTATGTATTACCAAAATGCAAAACCTGGACTCAAAGCTTGCATCTATGGCACTATATGGGAAGATTGTAAAATCTTGTGTTGGTTTCAGCTAAACCTGGATGACAAATTATTTCATGATTAGTTTTCTGTAAGCATCTTACTCGTCTTCTGGTTGACTTAATGACATAAAGATTTTTCTTACTCCTGCAATATCTCTTTTAGACTAAACATCCCCTCTCCATCCCACCTCTAGCCTCCATTGAACTTGCAGATTTGGGAACGTTTTCTAGAATTCTCCCATTGGCTTTTTATAAGATCCAGTCATGCTCTAGGCACTTTGAGGTTGCCTGTTTTAACTGCATTGGTGATAGACTTATGATTCAAAGGAATTTAGGGACGGATTGTCTTCGGTACATTAGCCCTTGACACGTTCATCTTGGACCTCTTTGGCATTTATTCAATTGGTGCTGCTTGGCAATTGCTCAGCTATTAGTTATTACGTATAGGGGACCAGACTTTAATCAGAGTTTTACTTTTAACTATGAATTGCTAATGTACCTGTGGTTCATGCCAGCCAATTTAGGGGAAAAGAATTCCAAGTGGTTCTCTGAGTTTTGGCCAAGTGATATTCAAAAATGAAGCCTAAACAGTCCTAACTGAACTCTGTAAGTTCTGATCCAATTTGACATATCATAGGAAAGGAAGTTTGAACATTAAGATGTTTGAACATGTATCATTTTAAAATATATATACAGTCTTGTGAAATCAAAATTATAATTCAGAAACACAAATAAGGTGATAACTGTCTTTTAGGATTCAGGGGAAAAAAAATGGAAAGCCTTCTACGGTTTAGTCAAAAAGCACATGCCCATTTCTCTACCCTCTGCTTGTAAAGAAATCATACATTGTTGGTTAGAGCACTGATAAAACTAGAGGGGTGCTCTGGAGTCATTGCCTGAGTTCCACTACCGCTTCAGCATTTAACAAGCTATGAGCCTTTGAGTATATGTATTTTGCTTTCTCTTGTTTGTTTGTTTTTAATTGTGCTTTAGATGAAGGTTTACAGAGCAAATTAGTTTCTCATTAAACAATTAATACACATATTGTTTTGTGACATTGGTTGCCAACCCTACAATGTGTCAAAACTCTCCCTTTCTCGACCTTGAGTTCCCTATTACCATTTTTCCTGCCCCTTCCTGCCTTCTTGTCCTTGCCCCTAGGTTGGTGTGCCCATTTAGTCTTGTTTTGTTATATCGGCCTGTCTCGTCTTTGGCTGAAGGGTGAACCGCAGAGTGACTTCAGTACTGGGTTAAAAGGTTGTCCAGAGACCATACTCTCAAGATTTCTACAGTGTCTGTCAGAACAGTAAGTCTGGTATTTTTTCATGAGTTAGAATTTTGTTCTACATTTTTCTCCAGCTCAGTCCGGGACTCTCTATTGTGATCCCTGTTACAGCAGTTGGTGGCAGTAGCCAGGCACCATCTAGTTGTGCTAGACTCAGTCTGGTAGAAGCTGTAGTAGCTCTGTTCCATTAGTCCTTTGGACTAATCTTTCCCTTGTGTCTTTGGTTTTCTTCATTCTTTCCTGCTCCTGAAGGGGTGGGACCAGTGTAGTATCTTAGATGGCTGCTCACAGGCTTTTAAGACCCCAGACAGTACTCACCAAAGTAGGATGTAGAACATTTTCTTTATAAAGTATATTAGGCCAGTTGAAACGTCCCCCAAGGCCATGGTCCCCAGCCCTCAGCCCAGTAATTTGGTCCCTTAAAGGGTTTAGATGTGTCTATGAAGCTTCCATGATCTTGCCTTAGTCAAGTTGTGCTGACTTCCCCAGTATGGTATACTGTCTTGCCCTTCATCAAAGTTACCTCTTATCTACTGTCTCTTTAGTGTTTTTCCATCTCCACCTCTCCCCTCCCTCGTAACCATCAAAGATTGTTTCTTTCTGTGTGTAAACATTTTCAAGAGTTTTTATAATAGTGATCTCATATAGTACTTCTCCTTTTGTGATTGACTTATTTCACTCAGCACAACACCCTCCAGATTCATCCATGTTGTGAGATGCTTCGCAGATTCATCACTGTTCTTTATCGTAGCTTAGTATTCATTCCATTATGTGTATGTACTATAGTTTGCTGATCTATTCATCTCTTGATGGGCACTTTGGTTGTTTCCATCTTTTTACTATTGTGAATAATGCTACAACGAATATGGGTGTGCATATGTCTATTTGTGTGATGGCTTATTTCTTTAGGATATAGTCCTAGGAATGGGATGGCTGGATAATTTGGTATTTCTATTTCTAGCTTTTTAAGGAAGCACTATACTGTTTTCCAAAATGGTTGTACCATTTTGCATTGTCACCTGCAGTGTATAGGAGTTCCAATCTCCCCACAGCCTCTCCAACATTTGTTATTTTCTGTTTTTTTGGATTAGTGAAGTACTGTTGGGGTGAGATAGCATCTCATTGTAGTTTTGATTTGCATTTCTTTGATGGCTAGTGATAGCAAGCATTTCCTCATGTGTCTATTAGCCACCAGAGTATCTTCTTTGGTGAAGTGTCAGTTCATATCCTTTGCCCATTTTTTTTACTTGGATTATTTGTCTTTTTCTTGTAGAGGTGTTAGATTTTTCTATAGATTTTAGACATTAAGCCTTTGTTGGATTTGTCATAGTCAGAATTTTTTTCCCAGTCTGTAGGTTCTCTTTTTACTCTTTTGGTAAAGTCTTTTGATGAGCATAATTGTTTAATTTTTAGAAGATTCCAGCTGTCTAGCTTATCTTCTGGTGTTTGTGTATTGTTAATGATGGTTTGTGTCCTATTCATGCTGTGTATTATGGCCTAGCATTGACCATATTTTTTCTTCTATGATCTTTATAGTTTTTGGCTTTTTTATTTAGGTCTTCAATCCATTTTGAATTAGTTTTTGTGTATGATGTGAGGTATGTATCCTGTTTCATTTTTTTTGCAGATGGGCATCCAGTTTGGCAAGCACCATTTGTTAAAAATACTGCCTTTCCCCTATTTAATGGACTTTGGGCCTTTGTTGAAGATCAGGTGACCGTAGGTGGATGGATTTACATCTGGGTTCTTGATTCTGTTCCATTGGTCAAAGTGTCTGTCGTTGTACCAGTGCCAGGTTGTTCTGACTACTGTAGCTGTATAGTAGGTTCTGAGGTCAGGTAATGCAAGTCCTCCTACTTTATTCTTCTTCTTCAATAGTGCTTTACTTATCCAGGGCCTCTTTCCTTTCCACATAAAGTTAATTATTAGTTTTTTCATCTTGTTAAAGAATGCTGTTGGTGTTTGGATCCAGACTGCATTGTATTTGTATCTGGATCACATTGTATTTGCAGATTGTTCTGGGTAGAATTGACATTTTCACAATGTTGAGTCTACCTATCCATCAGTATGCTATGTTTTTCCATTTATGTAGGCCTCTCGGTTTCAGCAACTTCATGATAAATGGAGAAAAAGCTGAAGTTGTCAAGGATTTCATTTACTTGGATCCACAATCGACACCCATGGAAGCAGCAGTCAAGAAATCAAAAGATGCATTGCATTGGGCAAATCTGCTGCAAAAGGCCTCTTTAAAGTGTTGAAAACCAAAGATGTCACTTTGAAGACTAAGGTGCGCCTGACCCAAGCCATGGTATTTTCAATCACATAACATGCATGCAAAAGCTGGACAGTGAATAAGGAAGACCGAAGAAGAATTGACACCTTTGAATTGTGGTGTTGGTGAAGAATATTAAATATACCATATACTGCCAAAAGAATGAACAAATCTGTTGTGGAAGAAGTACAACCAGAATACCCCTTAGAAGCAAGGATGGTGAGATGACGTCTTACATACTTTGGACATATTGTCAGGAGGGATCAGTCCCTGGAGAAGGACATCATGCTTGGTAAAGTACATGGTCAGCAAAACAGAGGAAGACCCTCAACGAGATGGACTGACACAGTGGCTGCAACAATAGGCTCAAGCATAACAACTATTGTGGTCATTGTGCAGGACAAGGCAGTGTTTCGTTCTGTGGTGCATACGGTCGCTATGAGTCGGAACTGACTCGATGGCACCTAACAACAAAAACAACTTGATTTCTTGCAGTAGTGTTTTGTCGTTGTCTTTGTATAGGTCTTTTATGTCCCTTTTACATTTATTCCTAAGTATTTTATTTTTTTAGGGGCTATTATACATAGTATTGTTTTCCTGATTTCCTTTTCCTTGTTATCTTTATTGGGTGTGTAGGAATTCAACTGCTTTCTGTATGTTTATCTTGTATCCTTGCTAATCTGCTGGATCTTTCTATTAGTTCCAGTAGTTTTCTTGTGGAGTCTTTTGGGTTCTCTATGTATAGTATCGCAGCATCCACAAATAGGGACAGTTTTACTTCTTTCTTACCAATTTGGATGCCCTTTATTTCTTTTTCTTGCCTTACTGCTCTAGCTAGGATTTCCAGCACAATGTTAAATAGCAGCAGTGATAAAGGGCATCCTTGTCTTGTTCCTGTTCTGAGGGGAATGTTTTCAGCCTCTCTCCATTAAGAATGATGTTGGCTTTTGGTTTTGTATAGATGCCTTTTATTACGTCGAGGAACTTCCCTTTTATACCTATCTTATTGAAGAGTTTTTATCAGGAATGAGTGTTGGACTTTATTGAATGCCTTTTCTGCATCAATTGAGGTGATCGTGTGATTCTTTTATTTATGTGGTGAATTAAGTTGATTGATTTTCTAATGCTGAACCATCCTTGCACACCTGGTATGAATCCCACTTGGTTGTCGTATATTATTTTTTTGATACGATATTGAATTCTATTGACTAGAATTTTGTTGAGAATTTTTGCATCTATATTCATATGAGATATTGGTCTGTAATTTTCTCTTTTTGTGGCATCTTTGTCTGGTTTTGGTATCAGGGTTATGCTGGCTTCATAGAATGAATTCAGAGGTATCCCTCCCTTTTCTATGTTCTCAAATAATTTGAGTGTGACTGGTGCAAACTCTTCGCTGAATGGTTGGTACAATTCTTCAGTGAAGCCATCTGGGCCAGAGATTTTTTTTGTTGTTGTTGGGAGTTTTTTTTATTACCTTTTCGATCTCTTCCCTTGTTCTGGGTCTATTCAGATTTTCGACCTCAGTTTGTGTTAGTTTAGGTAGGTAGTACGTTTCTAGAAATTTGTCCATTTCCTCTAGGTTTCTAAATTTGTTGGAATATAGTTTTTTATAGTACTATGTTACAATCCTTTTATTTCAGTTAGGTCTGTCGTAAAGTCCTCCATTTCATTTTTTATTTGGGTTATTTGTGTCCTCTCCTGTTTTTCTTTTGTCAGTTTGGCCAGTGGTTTGTCAATTTTGTTGATCCTTTCAAAGAGCCAACTTTTGGTTTTATTGATTCTGTATATTGTTTTTCTGTTCTCTATTTCATTTATTTCTGCTCTGATATTTATTATTTCCTTTCTTCTGGTGGCTGGGGGCTGCTTTTGCTGTTCTCTTTCTATTTGTTTGAGTTATATAGCTAATGTTTTGATTTTGTCCCTTTTTTTCTGATGTGTGCATCTATTGCTATAATTTGACCTCTGAGCACTGCCTTAATTGTATCCCAAAGGTTTTAGTATGATGTGTTTTCATTCTCATTTGATCTAGGAATGTTTTTATTTCATCTTCAACCTCTTCTATTACCCAGTGTTTTTTAAACAAGGTGTTATTCAGTTTCCATGTATTTGATTTTTTTTCTCTTGCTCTGTTATTAATTTCTACTTTTATCGTGTTGTGATTAGAAGATGTTGTGTATTATCTCAATGTTTTGGATTTTTCTGAGGGTTGCTTTGTTGCCTAAGATGTGGTCTATTCTGGAGAATGTTCCACATATGTTGGAAAAGAATGTGTACTTTGCTGTTGTTGGGTGGAGTGTACAGAAATATATGTCTATGAGGTCAAGCTGGTTGATTGTGGCCTTTAGATCTTCTGTATCTTTGTTGAGTTTTTTTCTAAATGTTCTGTCCTTTAACCGAGAGTGGTGTGTTGAAGTCTCCTACTCTTATTGTGGAACTGTCAATTTCTCCTTTCAGTATTGTTAGTTTGTTTTATGTATTTTGGAGTCCTGTCATTGAGTGCGTAGATGTTTTTTATGGTTATGTCCTTATAGTGGATTGTCCCTTTAATCATTATATAATGTCCTTCCTTGTCCTTTATGGTGGATTTTGTTTAAAGTCTATTTTATCTAAGATTAGTATTGCCTCTCTTGCTCTTTTATGGTTAATGTTTTCTTGATATATTTTTTCCATCCTTTGATTTTTAATATATCTATGTTTTGTTTTGTTTTGTTTTGTTTTTTCCTAAAACGTGTCTCTTGTAGACAGTATACTGATAAGTCCTGGGGTTTTTTTTTTTTTTTTTTTTTTAATCTATTCTGTCACTCTCTGTCTCTTTGGGTGCATTTAAGCCATTTACATTCACTGTGATTATTGATTGGTGTGAGTTTATTGCTGTCATTTTCCAGTGCTTTTTTTGTGGTGCTGATGTTTTCTTTGTCCCTTACTCTCCTGTGTGGAATTCCTTTTGTTTGTGGATTTTTTTTTTTCATTTTTGTAGGCTTTGTGTTTACTGAGACTTTTGTTTTTCTTCTTCCTTTCGATGAGAAAGTTTGTTAAATCTTTGTGGTTACCTTGAAACTTACCCCTATCTTCCTAAGTTTAAACCAGTCTTTTATTACTTGATATCACCTTGACTTCCTCTCCTTTTGAAAGTTCTATAGCTATACTGTTTATTCCCTTATTGTTCTGGTATTGTCATTTACAGATTGCTCTCTCTGATTCCCTGCTGTAAATTTTTAGTTTTGTTTTATCCTTGAGAGTTCATTACCTAGGTTGGTATCTGGAGCTGATGTTGTCCTGTGTCCTAGATTCAGGTTGTTATCTGATGTTGTTGGTTCTCTAACCTAAGGAGTTCTTTAATAATTCTTGTAAATTTGGTTTGGTTTTTACATATTACCTTAATTTCTGTTTACCTGGAAATGTCCTTATTTTGCCATCATATCTGAGTGAAAGTTTGGCAGGATATATTATTCTTGGTTGGCATTTTTTTTTTCTTCCAAGGTTTTATATATGTCATCCCATTGCCTTCTTGCCTGCATGGTTTCTACCAAGTAATCATTGCTTAGTCTTATTGTTTCCCCTTTGTATGTGACTTTTCATTTTTCTTGAGCTGCTCTCAGGATTCTTTCTCTGTCTTTGGTTTTAGTGAGTGTGATTATCATATGTTTTGATGATTTTCTTTTGGAGTCTATCCTATATGGGGTTCATTGAGCTTCTTGGATGGTCAGCTTTTTGTCTTTCATGATATTAGCGAAGTTTTCTGTCAGCAAATCTTCAATGATCCTCTCTGTGTTTTCTGTTTTCTCCCCCTGTTCTGGAATTCTGATCAATTTCAAATTTTTGCTTTTCACTGTATCCCACATCATTCTCAGGTTTTCTTCATTCTTTTCTCTGATTTTTCCTAAAACAAAGTGGTATTCAAGGCTTCGTCTTCAATTTTGCTTATCCTGTCTTCCACTGTTTCAAATTTACTCCTAAAATCTTCCATTGCACTGCCCATTTCTGAAATCTTGTTATCATTTGAATTTTTACTGTTTTTGTATGATTTCTAGTTGTTTGTTTATTTTGACATTTTTGTTCCTGTATTATTTTCCTGAATTCTTCCATTCGTCTGTGTTTTCCCTGTATTTTCCATGATTTTTTCTCTTTTTTCCTTATTTTGCTGCATTTTCCTTTAGCCTCTGAATATTAGAGTTTTGAATTCCCTATCAGGTAGTTCCAGAGCCTTTTCTTCTACTGGAATGTCATCTGGTGTTTTATTTTGGTTGCTTTTTGGAGCCATCTTGTCCTGTTTTTTTATATGTTTTGATATTGTCTGAATGTCTTTGAGACATTCAGGAATTATTTTCTTCATTTATTGATTGTAGATTTGTTAGTTTCATCCTGCTTTTTTGTTTTATTTGGTTATGTCTGGGTAGGTGGCCTGGGCATACTTTGCTGCATGCTCATCTGTGGGCACGATACTTCTCACCACCTTATCCGGGGGGGCAGGGCCAGCTGCTCAGCTATGGTGCAGCAGGGCAGACCCAGTTGGGGGGAGAGGCAGGGTGGGTCATCTGTGGAACATACTGGGAACAACAGGGTGAGGCGGGGTCCAGTGGTCCACACCAGTGTCACTCAGGGGCATGGAGCTTGGTGTTCAGTGCAGATAGGCAGAAGGGATAGCAGAGGATGTGATGTGTGGAGCTAAGTGAGTGAGAGAAAGAAGAGAGAGAAACAGAAGTGAAAAAAAGGAAATAAAATGGCAGCACAGTAGGATTTAGCAGGTGGGGGCAGTGCAGACCCATTGAGGATGTGTTCTGGTTGCTCACTAGCTGAGCAGTGTGGCATGGCTTGACCTGTTGAGAAGGGGTATGGATGGTGCATGGGGCTAAGTGGGCAGCAGAAAGAAAACAAAAGTAGGGAAAGCGAGAGAAGACATAAACAAACAAACAAACAATAAATATGGTGCTAGGGGAGCTGGCTATTGGGGTGGAGTGGAATTGAGGTAGAAGGGAGCTGCTTCTCTCACTGGGCATTGTGGCACATCCATCAGGTAGGGACAAATGCAGCAAAGGGCCTAGATGGGAGGGAGAATGGGAAAGATAAAGAAAAACAAAAAATATGGTGTTAAGGGATCTGGCCTGTAGGGGCAACACAGACCCCAGTGAGACCATGTGCCAGAGGCTCTCTAGCCAAGTGGTACAGCACAGCCCATCAAGAAGGGGTAGGGGGTGGCACACAGGGCTAGGTGGGTAGGAGAAAAGAAAGGAAGGGAGGGAGAGAGAGAAGAAACATCAACAACAAAAAAGAAAAACAAAAAGCAGAAGTAAACAAAAACAAAAAATGGCACTGAAGGAGCCAGCCAGTGGGGGCAGCGTGGACCCAGGGAGGCTGTGTGTCAATTGCTCTCTAGCTTAGCAGTGTGGCACAGCCCATCAAGAAGGGGTGAGGACAGCAGACAGGGCTAGCTGGGCAGGAGAAAGGAAAGGAGGGAAGGGAGAGCGAGAAGAAACTGAAAAAAGAAAAAGAAAAAAAATGGCACTGAGAGAGCCTGTTGGTGGGGTGGCGTGGACCCAGGGAGGCCATGTGCCGGTGGCCCTCCAGCCCAGTAGTGTGGTGCAGCCCATGGAGAAGGGGCAAGGACAACACACAGGGCTAGTTGGAGGGGAAAAAGGAAAGAAGGGAGAGAGAGAGAAGAAACTGGGAAAGGAAAAAAATGGCTACTAAGAGAGTGTCAGTGGGATGGCATGGACCTCAGGAGGCCATGTGCTGGTGGCTCTCTAGCTGAGTGGTGTGGCACAGCCCATCTAGAAGGAGCAGGGATGGCACACAGGACTAGGTAGGCAGAGGACAGGAAAGCAAGGAAGGGAGAGAGAGAGAAGAAACAAACCAAAAACAAAATGGCACTGAAGGAGCAGGCTGGTGAGACCGGGGTGGACCCAGATGGCAGTGAGCTGGTATCTCTCCAGCCTAGCGACTGTGGCCCACTGGAAAGTGGCAGAGGCCTCATAGAAGTAAGGGGGTGGGGGTGGGAAAGCTTGTATGCCTGGTTACCGGGTGCTCTGTCTCTTGCTGGGAGCCCCATGAAATTGTCTTCCCATACTCCCTATCTGCCATTCTTGGTGGCTGAGGTCTAAGATGGCAAATCCATGCCACATTAGCTGGTAGGGGACTCCATTCCATAGCTCTCCTCATTCTCTGTTCTCTGGCAATTTCTTATTCCATTCGGTTATTGGTTGAGTTCTTCATTCCTTCATTCGACGCTTAGGGTTCCAGGATTGACATTTGTATCTGTTTTACTTAGTTTTTCAGGTCTTTGCTGTACAGGGACAGCACGGTGCTTCTGTCTATAGTGCCATGTTGGCTCTGCCTCGTGGGTATGTTTTTAACCTCTCTGCAACTTAGTTTCCACATGTGTTGAATGAAGATTATAATAGTATCTCCCTTACAGAGCTGTGGTGAGGATCAACTAAAATTTTCTAAGAAAAAAAATTACTTGGCACAGTTTGTAGCACATCATACGTGCTCTATAGATGCTGAGGATTGTGATTACACCCTGGTATGTGCACTCAAAAAACTGTGAGACAAAATGATAAAGTACTGTAAGAAAGGTGCAGAAAAACTCTCTGGTCATACTGTCTTTAAAATTACTTTTTAATGGAAAGGTTATAAACCAGAGAAAGAAGAAAATGATGCTGGCAGGTATCCCTGTAATAAAAAAGAGCAAACACAGAGAAAGAAAATAAATGGCGGATTTAAAATGTCCTTTTTGCTTTGATATCTAACCTCCAGCCTTCAAATTTTTCCAATATCACAGTGTAATGGTATTTTCTAATGATGAGATGATATGTCATTTCTCTTAATCCACGACTCAAGTGGTTACAGAAACTGAGGTCAATGGTGTCCATATTTTTGACTAATATTTTAATTAAATTTCGACAACAAGCCAGATTTCCAGAGTGAATGTAGCATTGTGATATAGAATAAAAGAAATGGAAAGTAGAAACTCCCTGAGGGAGCACTAATGTGGCCTGGAGCATTTTGTATGTTACTTTCCTGAAGGTACAACTGGCCAGAGGAGAGAGGTACCTGACTGGCCCAGAGATACCAAAAACAGGTTGCAACTGAATTGATTCCGACTCATGGCGACCCCACGTGTGTCTGAGTACAACTGTGCTCCAGAGGGATTCAGTGGCTGATATTTTGGAAGTAGATTACCAGGCCTTTCTTCTGACGTGCCTCTGGGTAGACTTGAACCATCAACCTTTCAGTTGGCAGCCAAGCATGTTAACTGTTTGCACCACCCAGGGATTCCAGTCCAGAGACAACAGGAATTAAACATACATTCGACATTTGGTAGTATCCCAACATTTAGGCTGCTCTAAGGCAATATACCCTTGGTGGCATAGCAGCTAAGAGTTCGGCTACTAACCAAAAAGTTAGCAGTTCCAATCCACCAGGTGCTCCTTGGAAGCCCTATGGGGCAGTTCTACTCTGTCCTATAGGGTTGCTATGAGTCAGAATCCACTCGCCGGCAATGGGTTAGGGTTTTTTTTTTTTTTTTTGAAAGGCAATATATGGTAGCAGTTTAGAGCAGTGCTTCCTAATTTTTCATATGTTTTTGAATCACCTGGGAATCTTGTTAAAATACAGATTCTGATTCAGTAGATTTGGAATGAGTCTGAGATTCTGCATGTTCAATCAGCTTCCAAGTGATGCTGATGTTGCTGGTCAGGAAACTGCTTTTGAGTACTGAGGGTGTAAAGCACATACTCTGCCTGGGTCTGAGTGCTGGCTGCTTCTCTTACCAGCTAATTGACCTTGACCATATTAGCTAACCTCTCTTTAGATCAGGTTTTTTTTTTTTCTATTTGTAAAATGAGGATAAGATAAACATCTACCTAAGCTGATTGTTATGATGATTAAATTAATTAATACATGCAAGCATTTAAAACAGCACCCAGTAAGCACTCATTAAATATATATATATATATATATATATATATATATATATATATATATATATATATATATATACAAATCAATAAGGATTTCTCATTATAAACATTTTTCCAGTCAATAGAGACAAACACCCTTACAAATTTTAATCAAGTTTAATCCACCATAATAATTTATTTCAAGCCATTAATGTCAACAATCACATTAATCTCTACATTAGAAGCTTGGCAAGTTATAATTTTTCAAATCACTGAACTTAAAAAAGAAGGTAATTAACAATTCCCTTGATGGTAGTCATACTCAGAAGCATGAACCTCTCAAATATGACCACAAATTTCTTTATCTATGTTTTTCATAAAGTAAGCTATGGAAATCAGAACAAGACATCTTTTAAAAATAACTAAGATGTATTCTGCTAGTAGCCCTACACTATTACAGGTGGTTTTCCTTCCTCCATATCACCTTTTCACTCGCCTTTTCAAATCACATAGGAACATGATGCCAAACTCAATAATCATATCTCCTACTTGCATCTAACTTTGCATCCCCTCCCCCAGCTCCTTGCAATCTATTTTCTTCGGAAATGTCAGATGGAACTCACTAAAATGTAAATCCAATCATTTCTTCTCTGCCAAAGCCTTCAAAGCATTCCCACTGTCCTTAAAATAAAATCGAACTCCTTATTTTATAAGCCTATGATATCCTGAAGATCCTGTATTATCAGTCTTGTGCCTACATCTTTGGATTTACCTTACACCCTACTCTCACAAGTCTCTTTTCCACTTCTTACACACGCCAAGCAATTCACTGGGTCCAGGCCTTTGGTTTGCTGTTCCCTACACCTAAAACGTTCTTCCCGTCTTCAGTCTCCCTGCTGTCTCTTCACAAACAGGCTCCTTCTTACCTCTCAGTGACAGAAAAAATGTCAACCTTAATGAGGACTCACCCAAGCATCCTATCTAAATGTGGCCCTTTTTATTACTCTCTCTCACAACTATAATTATTTGTTTGTTTTAATTGTCTGTCTCCATGGATGAGGGACAAGATTTATCTCATTCACTGCTATATCAGTATCTGGTTTAGTGATGTCTGATAGATCATTAATAAATAAATTTTTGTAAAAGTATGTAATAAATAGCTGAATATATTCATCAGTTGTATAATTCATTCATTTATTCAAGAATATATTCAGTGTCTGCAATCTTTCTGGTCATGTTCTAGGAGCTAGGGTTTTAGAAATAAATTTAAAAAAAGGTCTGCATGTTTAAGGAACACATGGCCTAGTTTAGGGAACAGATATGTGAACACAGAATTTTAATACAAGATCAGTCATAGGTGGGTGGGGCACAGATAAGGGGAGATTTTAGAATAGAGGTGAGAGTAGGATAGAGCATGTTAGTAAAAGAAAAAGTTCATGCAATTTCACAAAAGCATGAAACAGACACATTCAGGAAACCTTAGGTAGGCTGTATCCTAAGGAGGAGGAATAGTGTGGAAATTTATATTGGAGGCAGAAGTCCAGATCATAGATGACATGTGTGTCTTCTATAGCAGGTATCAATTATATCAGAACAATGAGAACTTGAAAGATAAAAAATTGAAAAGAATGAGCCTCCTCATAAGGAATACTAATAATACTATCCACAGTGACTGTAGCAGAATCTGGTAACTTGCCTCTCAATATCTATTCTCTTCTCATCCTTAGAAACTGCCATCCAGCTAAAAAATTAAATACCCTAGCCTCTATCAGTTAGGTGTAGCTATGTGACTATTTGTGGTCAATAAATGAGTTTATTCTTATGAGTGACTTTTAGAAGCATCCTTAAAGGTAAGGAGCATGTCCTTCTTAATAGCCCTCCCTGCTGCCTGAAATGTGATGTAATGGTTGGAGATTAAAGACGTCATTTGAAGTATGAGGGGACCGCAAAAAAGACAGCCATGTGCTAGATGCTAGAATAGTAAGAAAGAATGACTCTAGGTGTTTTAAACTATGGCGTACTAGATCAACCACAGGTTATCTAGATTTCAACTTCATTTACATGAGAGAAAAATACTTTCCTTCCATTGATTTTGCCAATGTTAATTTTGGATTTGTATGTAGTTGATCCTAACTCTGGAAAGGGCCCTGGTTGTGCAGTGGTTAAGTGCTTGACTCTTAACCTGAAGATCGGCAGTTCAAACTACTAGCCACTCCGTGGGAGAAAGATGTGGCAATTTGCTTCCGTAAAGATTACAGCCTTGGAAACCCTATGGGGCAGTTCTACTCTGTCTTATAGGGTTGCTATGAGTTGGAATTGACTTGATGGCAATGGATTTGGTTTGGTTTTTGATCCTAATTCTACAGCAATGTGGAAGGGCTTCAAGAAGAATGTGGTATTTGAATTAGTTACTGAAGGACAGGTAGGCAATTAACAGGTGGAAAAGAAGAAACAGAGCTTCAAAGAAAGACAGGATGCACACGGATAGCCTCAAGAATACAGTATGTTCACAAAATTGGGATAACTTCTTTGTAGTGGGAACAGAGGGTATATTTTGGGGATGTCTGGGAGGGTGGATGATGGGCACCAGTAAAAAGCCTAAAATAGTATACTAAGAGTTTAGATTTTATGAAGAAATGCAGGGTTAATAAAGGTTTTTAGGTAGTTAAATGACATGATCAAAACTGTTTTTCAGAAAAATAACTCAGAGACCTATGTAGACTAGAAGAAGCAGAAGCAAGAAAGAGAGAGACAGGTTCAGAGGGAAGGGTGTCCTGGGGAGTAGCTAAGAGGCCTGGACTAAGGATTTAACAATGCAGAAGAAGATGGGATAGAGACAAGAGACATTTAGTAAAAGTAATATATAAGGCTTAATGACCATGTGGATGCAGGGAGAGGAAGCACAAGGGAGTTAAGATGACTTCCAGGTATGTGGCTCTGACAGCTGATAGTGATGTTATTCATCAAGACGGGACAAAAGAGGAAGAGAAACAAAAACTGCAAACGAAAGGGACGTTTTATGTAATAAAGCAAAACAAACCAGTTGCCATTGAGTCAATTTCAACTCAAAGCGATCCTACAGGACAGAGTAGAACTGCCCCACAGGGTTTCCAAGGCTGCAATCTTTATGGAAGCAGCCTGCCACATCTTTCTCCTGTAGAGCGGCTGGTGGGTTCTAACTGCTGACCCTTTGGTTGGCAGCCAAGTGCTTAGTCACTGAGCAACCAGGTCTCCTCTGTATAATAGGTAGGGGAAAAACAGGAAAGAAAAAGAGCAACACTGAAAAGACATTTGCATGGCTAGGTCTTTCTTGTATTCAGGTTATAACTTAAAAATCACTTCCTCTAACAGGCTTTATCTAAACTCCTCTAAAAAAGCTACCTCCTTCCTGCCCTCATTAGCACTATCACATCACAATTTTATTTTCTTCACAGCACTTATTACTCTACAGTTTCTTCTTCTTCTTCTTTTGGTCTACTTTGACTAGAATGTAAGCTTCATTAGAGTAGAACTTTGTCTTAGGCATGACTGAATCAAAATAACAGTATTTGACAAACAGGTGTCGTTTTTGTTAGGTGCCATCGAGTCGGTTCCGACTCATAGCGACCCTAGAAGACAGAGCAGAGTTGCCCCGTAGGGTTTCCAAGGAGTGGATAGTGGATTTGAATTTCTGACCTTTTGCTTAGCAGCTGAGCTCTTAACCACTATGCCACCAGAGCTCCAGTAGCAGACAGTAAGCACTTAAAAGTTTTGTAAGATGAATTTATCACAGTTCCTTAGAACTGCATGGACTTCAGAGATGTAAGGTAATAACTGTATAAACAAACAAACAAAAAAAACTGTAGGGCTACAATTATCATTTAGGAAAGTCCCTTCATCTGATGGACAACAAGGAAGCTGAGCTCCAGCAATGCCCAATAATGACTTGCCCAAGGAGATACAGCCAGTTAGTTGAGAGGAATCAGAAGACCAGAGTTCAAATCCAGTTTTCTCATTTACTAATAACATAAATAAGGGTACTTCATGACGTCAATTCATCTTTCAGTTTCTGTAACTGTAAAAAGATTGCTTACTCTGTGTGTATTCTAAGAGTTAAATAATATGTAATATACATGATCGGCGGTGGCGACAACCACTCGTGTACATTATGTATTACTTAACTCTCAAAACTCATCTGTCAGTTGGTCATACTGTGGTGGCTTGTGTGTTGCTGTGATGCTGGAAGCTATGCCACTGGTATTTTAAATACCAGCAGGGTCAACCATGGTGGACAGGTTTCAGTGGAGTTTCTAGACTAAGACAGACTAGGAAGAAGGACCTGGTGATTTACTTCTGAAAAATTGGCCAGTGAAAACCTAACGAATAGCAGAGGAATACTGTCTGATGTACTGCTGGAAGATGAGCCTCTCAGGTTGGAAGGCACTCAAAATATGACTGGGGAAGAGCTGTCTCCTCAAAGTAGAGTTGGCCTTAATGACGTTCACAGAGTCAAGCTTTTGGAATCTTCATTTGCTGATGTGGCACAACTCAAAATGAGAAGAAACAGCTGCAAACATCCATTAGTAATTGAAGTGTGGCATATACTAAATGTGCATCTAAGAAAATTGGAAGTTGTCAAAAATGAAATGGAACGCTTGAAGATCAATATCTTAGGCACTAGTGAACTTAAATGGACTGGTCTTGGTCATTTTGAATCGGACAGTCGTATGGTCTACTCTGCTGGGAATGATAAATTGCAGAGGAACAGCATCTCATTCATCGTAAAAAAGAACATTTCAAGATCTATCCTGAAGTACAACGTTGTCAGTGATAGGATGATATCCATACGCCTACAAGGAAGACCAGTTAATATGACTATCATTCAAATTTACTCACCAACCACTAAAGCCAAAGATGAAGAAATTGAAGATTTTTACCAGTTTCTGCAGTCTGAAATTGGTCAAACATGCAATCAAGATGCACTGATAATTACTGGTGATTGCAATGTGAAATTTGGAAACAAACCAGAAGGATCAGTAGTTGGAAAACATGGCCTTGGTGACAGAAACAACGGTGGAGATCACATGATGGAATTAACTTTGCAACACGAACTACCTATTCATTGAAAGTATCCTTTTTCAACAAAATAAAGGGAGACTACCATATTTTTATGCAAATAAGGCACACCTTCTACATTTGTTTGCCAACCACGCCCTCCCCTGTGAGGTATTTTCATAAGTACTGCTATGCCAACTTTTTTTTTACATGTTGCTGTAAAAAATTAGCATAATACTCTTAGAAAAATACCTCATAGTGTAGGGTGCAGTACTCACATGGACTTCACCAGGTGGGATATACAGGAATCAAATCAACTACATTTGTGGAAACAGACAATGGAGAAACTTGGTATCATCAGTCAGAACAAGGCCAGGGGCCAACTGCAGAACAGACCATCAATTGCTTATATGCAAGTTCAAGTTGAAACCGAAGAAAATTAAAACAAGTCCTTGAGAACCAAAGTACAACCTTGAGTATATCCCACCTGAATTTAGAGACCATCTCAAGAATAGATTTGACACATTGAACACTAATGACTGAAGACCAGGTGAGTTGTGGAATGACATCGAGGATATCATACATGAAGAAAGCAAAAGGTCATTGAAAAGACAGGAAAGAAAGCAACGACCAAAATGGATGTCAGAAGAGATTCTGAAACTTGCTCTTCAACACAGAGTGCCTAAAGTGAACAGAAGAAATGATGACATAAAAGAGCTGAACAGAAGATTTCAAAGGGTGGCTCGAGAAGACAAAATATTATAATAAAATGTTCAAAGACCTGGAGTTAGAAAACCAAAAAGGAAGAATATACTCTGCATTTCCCAAGCTGAAAGAACTGAAGAAAAAATTCAAGCCTCGAGTTGCAATATTGAAGGATTCTATGGGAAAAATACTGAATGACACAGGAAGCATCAAAAGAAGACGGAAGGAATACAGAGTCACCGTACCAAAAATAAATGGTCGATGTTCAAGCATTTCGGGAGATAGCATATAATCAAGAACTGATGGTACTGAAGGAAGAAGTCTGAGCTGCACTAAAGGAAATGTCTGAAAACAAGGCTCCAGGAAAAGGATGCAACACTAGAAGTACCCACTTGTCTTTGCCAAGAAATTTGGAAAACAGCTACCCGGCCAACCAATTGGAAGAGATTCATATTTATGCCCATTCCAAAGAAAGGTGGTCCAAAAGAATGCAGAATTTATTGAACAATATCATTAATATCACATGCAAGTGAAATTTTGCTGAAGAAAATTCAAAACTGGCTGCAGCAGTATATTGACAGGGGACTGCCAGAAATTTGAGCCAGACTCAGAAGAGGATTTGGAATGAGGAATATCATTGTTGACGTCAGATGAATCTTGGCCAAAAGCAGAGAGTACCAGAAAGATCATCACCTATGCTTTAATGACTATGCAAAGGCATTCTACCCAGTGAATCATAACAAATTATGGATAACATTGTGAGGAATTGGAATTCCAGAATACTCAATGGTGCTCAGGCAGAATCTGTACGTAGACCAAGAGGCAGTAGTTCGAATAGAACAAGGGGATACTGCATGGTTTAAAATCAGGACAGGTGTGTGTCAAGGTTGCATCCTTTCGCCATACTTATTCAATCTGTATGCTGAGCAAATAATCCAAGAAGCCAGATTATATGAAGAAGAATGAGGCATCAGGACTGGAAGAAGACTCATTAACAGCCACCTGCGATATGCAGATGTCACAACCTTGCTTGCTGAAAGCAAGGAGGACTTGAAGCACTTACTGATGAAGACCAAAGACTACAGCTTTCAGTATGGATTACACTTCAGCATCAAGAAAACAAAAATCTTCACAACTGGACCAATAAACAACATCATGATAAATGGAGAAAAGTTTGAAATTGTGAAGTATTTCATTTTACAATCAATGCCCATGGAAGCAGCTGTCAAGAAATCAAATAATTTATTGAACTGGGCAAATCTGTGGCAAAAGACCTCTTGAAAATATTAAAAAGCAAAGATGTCACTTTGAGGAGTAAGGTGTCCTGGACTCAACCTATGGTGTTTTCAATTGCCTCATATGCATGTGAAAGCTGGACAGCAAATAAGGAAGACCCAAGAATAACTGATGCCTTTGAATTATGGCGCTGGTGAAGAATATTGAATATACCATGGACTGACAGAAGAAACAAATCTGTCTTGGAAGAAGTATAGCCAGAGTGCTCCTTAGAAGGGAGGATGGTGAGACTTCATCACACATACTTTGGACATGTTATCAGGAGGGATCAGTCCCTTGAGAAGGGACGTCATGCTTGGTAAAGTAGAGGGTCAGTGAAAAAGGGAAGTCCCTCAGTGAGATGGACTGACACAGTGGCTGCAGCAATGGGCTCAAGCATAACGATTGTGAGGATGGTGCAGGACCAGGCAGTGTTTCTTTCAATTGTACATAGCGTCGCTATGAGTCGGAACCAGCTTGATGGCACCTAACAACAATAAACAACACTGTACGTTGTTTCAGAAGTTTCACCCAAGAGTGTGATCTGGGACAGATCTATCTCAACTCTCACTTACTTCTAAAACAACATCCCAGCTTGATTTCTAACTTTCACCACCTGTTTTCTCTGCTCATAAATCTCCTCTGATAAAATCTGGAACAATTTCCCTCTCTTTTTAGCTCCTCAACCTTTTATAAATGGGGTTTATAAAAGCATTATATTTGACCTTAGCTGTTCTTAAGTGTCTCTCTATATATCTTAAGTGAATAACTTAGCACATTTACTTTTATCACAACTACTGAGAGGCAGGGCAGCATAATGTCATTCTTACTGTAAGCCCCTCTCTACATGCTGTGTGACCTGGGATAAGTCAGTAACCACTCTTTGCCTAAGATTCTTCACTTCTTAAGTGGAAATTACAATAATGAACTTTGTAAAGTTATTGTGGGATTGAATAAATTGATGTATGTGAATAATTTTAATAGTGGCTAGTATATAGTTTTGTTCAATAATTATTAGCTATTGTTATTCCAATATTTATTATACCATGTATGAAGCTGCTCCAGTGATTATCATACAGTACTTTCCAATTTTACCAGATAAGAAACTAAGTCTCAGAGAGTTTAAGCAACCTTCCTCAAGTTCACACAGCTAGTAAAGTGGTAGTCTTCAAACTCAAGAGCCATTTCTGTTGAATGCCAAGTCTATGCTCTTGACCATGCCACTAGAATGCTGCATTTTAAGTGAGCCAGCTCATTTCACCATCAGAGCAGATATTTATTAAACCTAGTTGCAGAAAACAAACTTTTGACCAGCATCCTTCTCAAAGTAAGTGCAATAAGTATAAGAGAATGCAGAAAGAAAGCTAAGTAAGGAAAGTTGTCAGGGGAAGCTTCTAGAGGATTTGGGCAGGGCCTTGATATTTGGCTGTTTCTAATTACACTAAGCCTCAGGTTACCACAATGACCTACCTAAAGGTCAACCCTAGACCAGCTTTCAGCAGTACTTTGGCCTGCAAATTTCTTTTCTCAGTTTTGTCGGGGGCCCTTAGGCCTAACTGCTTAAGCACTGGCCATGCCTCTTTTTTCAATTAATCCAATTACAACTCATAAATGGTGACATGTGTCAGCAGGACAACCTTGACAACGAGCGGGGAGGGGGTGTCTTTCCTTAATTTGATCATGTCTGAACCTGGGGGCATGTGTTTTGCATAGACAGTTTTGCTATTAGTAGTATCAAGCTAGGGGGCAAGCTCAATTTATCGCCTGCAATGAGCCCACTAAAACAGCCATTCCATTGGAAGTCCCTTCTAAAATCACAATGGGTTAGAAAAACCAGATGCTTTAACATTCTTTGGTAATTTATGACACATCCCAAGCCAAGGTTACTATTTTCTTCCTCCAAATAATAAGCATACAAGTGCTGGCATCTAATTTTATATTTCCAATTCAAATACATCAACTCTCTCCATTTTACGGCTCTAAGTCAGTGGTTCGCAACCTTGGCTGCAGGAACGAATCACCTGGGGAGATTTTAAAAATCTCAATGCCTATGCCCAGGCTATAGACCAGACCCATTAAAAATGAATGTCTGTTCCTGGGGTCCAGTATTTTTAAAGCACAGGAAGTAATTACAATGTGCAGCCAAGGTTGAGAACCACTGCTTTAGGGCTAGAGAAGTATTATCAATGTGTTTAAAAAATAAAGAAAATCTCTAAGATTTGTCTTTAAAGAGAGATGCTGATTGCAATGGGCTATTGTTTATTTGCTCCTCTCAGCATGCCATTTAACCTATCTGGCTTTGTTATTTCATGAGTACTTTTCCTTCAGGTGACACTTCATTAGATGGCTATTTTTTGAGTTTTCTGCTCCTGAGTTTCCAAAATAAAACACCTCTGGGCAAAACATCATTTGGAGCACTTGGTGGAATCAGAATAATCAAAATGCATTTCCATTAAAGCCGCTCTTGAAGCAGCAACTGTATATTTTCACCAGAGAAAAAGCTCATGAAAGTCCATCCTACTTTTCAAATATTCAAAAAAAGCTGGAGTTTCAAAGTGACAGATGAGGAGAAATAATTTAGGGTGAAATATGGTACACTTGTTTGAAACCCTGGTGGTGTAGTGGTTAAGGGCTACAACTGCTACTCGAATCCACCAGGCACTCCTTGGAAACCCTACGAGGCAGCTCTACTCTGCCTCCAGTCAGAACCCACTTGATGGCAACGGGTTTGGTTTTGTGGTTTATGGTACACTCAGCCATGAGAACACACTAGGGGGAAGTCAACCACTGAAAATCACGTGGTTAGACGTTTCCCAGATTGCATATATGTGGGACAGTGCCCTTATGTCCTAGGTCCTGTGGTTATAGACATAGGAGGCTGAGTTTTTTTAATCGAAATGTTCATTATTCTTAAAGATGGATCTCTTCGACAAAAAATTGGGAGGGGATGAATGACTTCTCTGTGCCAGGTTTTTATTAAGTGCTTCATGTCCATTATTTCATTTAATCTCACAACAACCCATGCATTAGGTGATGTTATTATCCCTATTTTATAGATGAGGAAACTGAGGCGCAGAAGTATTAGGTAATTTTCCCAGTGCGATAGAGCTAGTAGGTGGACCAAAAAGAATAAGAATTGATGTCTGCCTGACAACAAAACCAAAGTAACTTTCACCACCATTATCACAGACTTCTCAAAAGAAAGACAATTAGCCACTAAGAGAAAAATAGTTCTCAGATGAGCCTGCATTCTGATGATGAGTTAAAAATGGATGAATGACAATGGAAAGAGTCTTTGAATGTGTTCAGATAATGATGTGTGGGCACAAAGGAAGGGTTCAGATAAGAATAATCACAAAAGAACAAGATGTCTGTTCAATTTCCCAGAGAATGAGTAGTTATAGTCAGCATCAAGAATTAGTCCTGAAAAACATCAATGTAGAAAAGTCATTTTAAAAGCCCAACAAAATTTAGCAAAGGAGAGATGAGATTATCAACTATTCTAAGTAACAAATACAATCCTGAGGTGTTAGGAATTGTATTACTGGTTTTTTCAGAAAAGAAGTCTGAAGCAGAGTTTTTTCAGTTCAGTCTAAGTACAATACCCTTAAAACTGAGGGAAGAGAATATAAAGACTTGAAGCCATTTTTCTTTGTTACCCTGTTCTCATTCCCTTTCCTAATGTTGCTTTTCACTCAACTGTCACTTTCCTTTATCTTTCATCTATTTCATTTCCACCCAAGAATGATATTCTCCTTTATCATATATGACTGCCTATATTTTCTTTAAAAATATATGTGAGAAAGAAAAAGCACTTTAAAAGTATTGTATTTCAAAAAAAGCGATTATAGACAAGCATGTAAAACTTTGCAAACTAAGCCAGTCACCTGGGTACCTGCCATTGGGTGGCAGCATGTGGTCATGAGGATCACCCATTTTTTCCAATAACAATTCACTCTTTCATAAAACAGCTGACTCTGAATAATACAGTTGAATGTAACAATGACAAATTAAACCTTTATTGCAATCTTACCATATGTATTGATCTGGGCTAGCTATTTCCTAGAATTTAAAGATAAATTAACTAAACACAGCTCTAATTTGGCTAATATCAAGTGATAAGAACTATTACAAAACGAGGTAGAACGTGTTAAACACTAATTTAAAACAGTAACAATGGCATCACTTGTTGAACATTTATTATGAGCCAAGCAATTTCTAAATTTTATCACTAATGCTTACAACCAGTGATCTCTAAACATTTTTATTGAGTGTTCCTATAGGTAAAATGTTTGTGAGTATGCAACCCTTATATGTAGCAGCTTGTACAGTAATTATATATTTGTATAAATGTAAAGATATGTTATTTATTATAAAAAATAATCAAAAGCCAAAATTTAAAATGATGAGAAAAATAGAGTTCTCACATTTTCCTCCATTACCTGATGGATCATTTTTAGCATTTTCTAGGAGAAAGATCCCCAAGTTGAGGAATACTAGTAACCACACTGTGTGGCAGACACCGCCAGATGTCCTCCAATAGTCATTCTCCTTTTCTTCCATAGTGATGAGACCTCCAATTTTCATCTAGGCACAGGGCAGCCCAGAATAAAGTCTCAGTCTATCTGTGCCAATAGCTGTAGCTTTATGCCTAAGTTTTAGCCCTTGGCATATGAGGGGAAATCATAATTTCCCAGAAGTGCCTTTAAATGAAGGAACCACACCCTTGTTTCTCCATTTCTTCCAACTGTTGCTGCATTTCTTCCAATGCCCTAGGATGGTGGAGCAAAAAGATAGAAGCTTCTTGGGTCCCTTTAACATCCTGTGGAGCAGAACGAACATTCTCACCTTGGATAACCCATTTATGAAGAGAAATAAACTCTTCTTCTTTTTTTTTTTTTTTTTTGTAAAAGCACTGTTATTTTGGTCTCTGTTATATGTGATGGAACACATATCCTAACTAATACACCATTCAAGATAGTTATTACTATCTCGCTTAGAGATGTGAGAAAAAGGTCAGAGATGTTCAGTGATTTTCCCAGGGATACCCAGCTTATTTTATATGGTAGACTCAAAACAGCCCAGAGTCAATCCTCTTTCCAAAACAGCAGACAACTTCTTGTGAGTGAAGTACTATCAAATCAAGGAGGAAGAAGACATTACTTTTGCCTAGACTGATTAATGAGGGCTTCCTGATGGAGGTGGCAGTTTAACGGGAACCTTAAAAGATGAATGTGGAAGATAACATAGGAGAAAATCTAGGTGATATTGTGTTTGATGACTTTTTAGATACAACACCCAAAGCAAGACCCATAAAAGAAAAAAATTGATAAGTTTAGGCTTCATTAAAATTAAAAACTTCTGCTCTATGAAAAGACACTGTTAAGAGAATAAAAAGACAAGCTAAGATTGGGAGAAAATATCTGGAAAATACATATCTGATAAAGGGATTGTATACAAAATATACAAAGAACACTTAAAACTCAGCTATAAGAAAACAACACAATTACAAAATGGGCAACATATTTGAACAGATACCTCACCAAGAAGATATATAGATGGCAAATAAGCACATGAAAAGGAACTCGACATTATCTGCCATTAGAGAATTTTGCAAATTAAACCAATGAGATATCACTACACACCTATTAGAATAGCTAAATTCTAAAACACTGATAACACCAAAGTCATTACTGGAGCTAATGCAAAATGGTTTAGCCAGTTTGGAAGACACTCTGGCAGTTTCCTGTAAAGTTAAACACAGGCATACTACAGAATCCAGCAATCACATTCCTAAGTATTTACCTAAATGAGTTGAAAGCGTATATACAATAAATAGCTGCACATAAATTTTGATAGTAGCTTTATGTATAATTGCCAAAAATTGGAGGCAACCAAGGTGTCTTTCAAAAGGCAAATTAATAAACAAACTGTGGTACATACATACAGTGGAATATTACTTTGTGATAAAAAAGGAGCTATCAAGTTACAAAAAGACACAGAGAAACTTTAAATGCATATTGCTAAGTGAAACAAACCAGTCTGAAAAAGTTACATACTGTATGATTCCAACTACACGACATTCTGGAAAAAATGAAATGACAGAGACAGTAAAAAGATCAGTGGTTGCTGGCGCTTGGGGAGTGGAGGGGGGGATAAATAGGTCGAGTTCTATAATAGTAAACACATGACATTATGCATTTATCAAGATCCATAAAACTGTACAATACAAAGAGTTAACTCTAATGTAAACTTTGCACTTTAATTATTAATAACATTAATATTAGTTCATCAAGTGTAACAAATGTACTAAAAGAATACAAGATGTTAATAATGGGAGAAACTGCAGAAAAAAGTGGATATATGGGAACTCTGTACTTTCTGCACAATATTTCCGCAAAGTTAAAACTGCTCTAAAAAATAAAGTTTATTTAAAAAGATAGATATGGAGGAAAAGACATTCTGGGTTAATGGAACACAGTGAACAAAGGCAAGGATTTAGGGAAGTATAGAAAAGGCTTAAGAAAAGCCTATGATACCTTGCTGTTAGGCAATTACTTTTTTTTTTTTTTTTTGGCTTTATTCAGTCAAAAATATTTCTGAATCCCTCAAATTGGATGGCTCCTTCACCTACCCCTTACAGTAATTTCTTCATATCTGCATTCAGTCAGTCAGTCAGTAAAAATGTACTGGATTGTAGATGTACAATGGTGGAAAATATAAAGTAAAATATTCCCTGTTCCTTGGAAACCCTATGGGGCAGTTCTACTCTGTCCTGTAGGGTTGCTATGAGTTAGAATCAACTCAATGGCAATGGGTTTGGTTTTTTATACTAGTCCTAAATATGTATGTAGAAGGTAACAGTAGCTACTATTACAAACCCTGAGATTTCATGGCTTAATACAATAGAAATATATTTTTCTCTCACTGTCTGGTCTAACGAAGGGTTTCTCAACTTTGTTACCACTGACATTTTGGGTTGGATAGTTCTTTGTTGTGGAGGGCTATCCTGTCCATTGTAGAATGTTTAGCAATATACCTGGCCTCTACTCACTAGATGCCATGTATTAAAGTCTCCTCAAAATACAATTTCATCACAACTAAATGTATTAATTTTGCTGCTTAGCAATTTGATTTTGGAAATAAATGTCCTTGTGGAAACCGTGTCTTGGCATACATGAACATGGTGATTGAATAACTAGAGGAAATCCGTGAGGTCAAAGGGAAGTTTTAAGTAAGTGTGTAATAAAGTACAAAAGATGGTTAAAGGGATCTCTTCCTTTTTTGGGAAGAAAAGTTAAGGGACATTAGAGCTCTTAAGGCATCTGCCCTTAAAGAAGAGCTCACAGGTCCTTACCTCAAATAAACTCATTCTTGTATGACGTCATGACATTTTAGGGTTGGGATGGGATCTTGCATGTGGTATACTCCAGCCTCTCACGCAAAGCAGGAATCCTCTATATGAAGATTTAATAATCACTCAACGAGATGCAAGGATCAAAAAAAAAACCCCACATTTTCCCATGTTAGCCCTCTCTAGTTTCTATTTTTCACTCAGTCTTTTTATCCCATTATATGTTGGATATTATGCCAAGTACTGAAAATACTCTGTTCTTCGAGAGTTCGGAGTGAATAGAGCCTGCTAATGACTTAAGTCCAGTTCCCTGAAAGCTGAGTTAGTGAAAAGATAGCATGTTGCCCTCTGGATACTGTGTGGCCCACTGACATGGTGCCCCTCCTCTCCAGACACGCTTCTTCTTTTCAGCACACCTTCAGAGCTCTGTCAATACACCATCCAAGCAAATCTCATCCTTTCTACTTTAGAAAAATAAAATGAATCAGATAGATTCTAGAATGCCTCTTTTCTTCATTGACCTCTAGCATTCACTTCATAGTTTGGTTATATTGTGACTTTTTTAAAATAGATTGTGAGAAGGGGTATACTCAAGAGTGACAAATTTTAAATCTCATTAAGGAACTTGAACTTCAATTCATATAAACACATGCCCTCATTTTGCAGATACTGGTATTCTAGTTCAACTAGTAAGTGGCAGAGCTTGGTCTAGAACCCCTATATAACAGTTAGTTTTTGGTATGTAACCAACAACCACAAAATCAGTGGCATATGACAATAAACATTTATTGGATCAGTTGTTTCAAGGCCACCTTGGACCAGCTGCTCCAGGCTGCACATCGGGTTCGCTGAAGCATCTGTGCTTCACGTTTCATTCTGGGGCCCAAAGCAGTAGGACAGTGGCCACTCAGGGTATGTTATTCTCATTGTCATGGCCAGAGTACTAGAGAACAAGCCCACGACACAAGTACAGTTAAGGTCTCTGCTCACATCATATCTGCTGACATGCCATTAGCCAACACAAGTCACATGGCCAAGCTCAAAGTGGAAGGAGTGAATATTTGTTAAACAATAACCTAATTTACCACACCGAGACCTTAAGTAAAAGAATCCCTTTGTAAGGGAAAACAGATACAAAAGAAGGAACTATGCACCTTAAAAATATTAGTAGATCAATACTAATAAATGATTTAAGTTTCAGAGAGTCCTGGTACAATGGATATGGGGAGCAGGTGTCTACAATATTAAGGGTGTCTAAGGGAAAATACTGAGAAATACAAAGAAGCATCCAGCAAGATTGGCAGAACAATGACTTTACTTTCCTATGAGACACACGGTCATCTGACACTCTGTTTCCAGAGACAGAAACAATAATGGACACAAGGGAATTTGTTTCAGAAGTTCCAGGACTGTATCCTAGAGAGAGATGTGAAGGAGGAGTCAGGTTACAAAGAAAGCGAAAAGGTTCTTACTATCTATCATCCACTAGATTTGACCACCAAGAAATTCATTTATGTAAAAGTTATTTGGAAACAAGCATAACATCGCAATATTAGCAAAATAATAGAGAGCTTTAACCATTAATTTCTGTGGAATATGAACACAGCTATGGTTCTGGGACAGAGGACAAGAGAATGGTCTAAAGTGAATAAAATGGCCCAAGAAAAGGTTGACAGTGTTAGTGGAGGTTACTAAGGTGGTCATTAAGTCGCATTCCTGCCCCCACAATAGGGACAGGCTATATTGGAGCTTCAGATCAGAGCTGTTTGACTAGAACTGACCATTTCTTTACTGCAGGCTATATTGGGGTTTCAGATCAGAACTGTTTGACTAGGATTGACTATTTCTTTACTCTACATTGTTTTAACTTCAAGAAATTCTGCAGATCAGGGTCACAAACAAGTCCCAGGAGAACCAGCACCAGACCACCAGGCATGCGCAGATAGATTGGAAAACTCATGCCAAGGAACCAAAGACTCACGTCAAGGAACGAAAAGTCACCGGACTTACACCATTGGGTGATAGCCGAGCCCATTTCAGAAGTGAAGGGTCCGTCAGTCACTTCCTGCTAATTCTTAGCCCTGCCCCAGTATGAATTATCAGCAAGGAATCGTGAATATGTATAACCTCCTGATTCTGCTAACTGTAACAGTCCCATAAAAGCTGACCCCTGCCCAGTTTCAGGGAGCCATCTTGGCGATGCAAGTCCCGGTGAGCATCTTTACCTAGCCAACTAAATAAACGTTTTTCACCTTGCCTTAGCAGCTGTGTCTGCTTCTCTGTTTAGACAGGCTGCGTCAGGCGGGATCTGGACCTAATCCACTCCTATTCTGGTTTGAGTGGTTACATTTCAGTGTGGTAAGAAAAGGGGACAGAGAAAATAAACTATGATGTGTGTTCAGGGACATAGAGAAGCAACTCAATTAGCAATGGGGTTCACTCAGGAGCCCAAGAATGGGCTTGAGACTAAAAGGTGTTGGTAAACAAGGCTTAAACGGCATTTCTGGTTGATTCCAGCAGCAGGAAACTGAGGATAAGAGCTCTCTCAGGAGGAAGTTACTGTATTACAGAAGTGGGATGACCAAGCACTTGGGTGTAGAGCTGGATAATTAGGCATTAATGTCTTGAGTCACTACACACAACAACAGACCCTTGTGATTCAGGCTACTATTCACTTTTAATTGGATAGCTTTCCAGAATAAGCCATGATAGGAGGGGAAGCAGAAGTATGTTTGTTTCTTTCAGCCGTCCTGACATGATTAATAATAGCAAGATATTTTGGAAGAATTTGCTGATTTTACTTCATTTATCCTTCAACAAACAAGTTGTTTCTTTTTAGTTTTTCCCATCAACACTGTTAAAACTATATTGCTGATATTTTTATCTGTTGGGAATGTAGTATTATCCAGAAACGAAAGATCCTGATCTGCCGAAAATAGCTTAACTTTGGTTTAACTACATCCATGAGACAATAGCATTTTAGGGATAGAGACAGAGCTATCAACCATTTGTGTGAGGGCCAGATCTGACCAATCTGAATCTATTTCTCAGCTGCCACGATCAACATATTCTCTACTCTTCCACTTCTATGTTACTTTGTACTAAAAGCCAAGAGGTGGAACAGAAGAGTGCTTTTCAAATATTAATATGATTATGGATTACCTGGGGATCTTAAAATGCATATTCTGATTTATTAGGTCTGGGGTGAGGGTCTAAGGGGAGGCTCTGCCATTTCTAGCAAGCTTTGAGGTGAAGCGAATGCTGCTCAATTGTGCAGCACACTTTGAATAACAAGAGAGTAAAATGTGAGGCTTTGGATTCGGGTACAACTAGGTTCTGAATTTACCTGCCAGCGAGTACTTGTGTGAGTTTTGGTGAAGTCAAATTATCTAGCTGAACCTCTGTTTCATTATTTGTAATATGGGGATAATAGTATCTTCCTTCCAGCGTTGTTATGAGTACTCTTGCTGATACATACCAAAAACCAAACCAAACCAAATGCCCTCGACTGATTCTGACCCATGGGGAACCCATGTGTTTCAGAGTAGAACTGCACTCCATAAACCCATTGCCATAGAGTCAATTCTGACTTATAGCAACCCTACAGGACAGAGAAGAACTGCCCCATAGAGTTTCCTAGGCTGTAATCTTTACAGAAACACATTGCCAGGTCTTTCTCCCATGGAGCAGCCAGTAGTTTCAAACTGCCAACCTTTTCAGTTGGCAGCCTAGCGCTTAATCACTGTGCCACCAGGACTTCTTACAAGGTGCTTAATACACATTCACCATAAGATTAGGCAGTGTACTTTTGATAAAATATAACATTCCTCTGACTTAATCTTGAACTATTGAGTCAAGAATGCAGAAGCCTTAGCCTAGTTCAGGGATAGGGGCCAATAGGAGTTATATGAATCCATCTATACCTTTGCTTCTTCAAGTATGGTCCACAGGCTAGCAGCAACATCATTAACAGGGAGCTTGTGGGCGATAGACTCTAAGGTCCAACTCAAAACCTACTAAATCAGAATCAGCATTTTTAACAAGAACCTCAGTTATTTGTATGCATTTTAAAGTTTGAGAAGCACTGGCCAATGTTACAGAAACTTATTTTTTGGGTTGGATCTTGCTGTCTTTGTTCTTTCACCACACCTGTTAGCCTTCCCTTGGGATAGCTGCCCTTTTCACTCTCTCTTTAAACATATGAATATTTGTTTAGTGTCCTAGTGACTTAAGACTGGATTATTTAGGAAAAGAATCAGTTCAACAAATTGAACACATATAATGAGTACTGGAGCCCTGGTGGCACAGCAGTTAAGAGCTCGGCTGTTAACCAAAAGGTCAGCAGTTCAAATCCACCAGCCGCTCCTTAGAAACCCTATGGGGCAGTTCTACTCTGTCCTGTAGGGTCACTATGAGTCTGAATCAACTTGATGGCAAAGGGTTGGTTAATGAGTACTTACTATGGTGTCCTAGGTTCTAGACCTGTGTGTCCAATATAGAAGATACAACCCACATGTGATTATTTAAGCTTAAATCAATTAAAATAATATAAAATTAAAAATTTAGTTTCTCAGTTGCATTAGCCACATTTGAAGAATTCACAAGTCCCATGTGGCTAGTGGGTATCATGTTAGGCAGTACAGATATAGAATATGTGCATCATGGCAGAAAGTTCTATTGGACAGAGCAGTTCTAGACAATAAATAATAATAAATAGAAGGGAGAAATACACTAATGTTTATCGAGGACCCATTGTATTCCAGGTATGCTTTATATATATTACCTAATTTGATCATCAAGATTATCCTCCTAACTTTTGTGATCGGTTTCATTTCCTCCATTTTAGACTTGGATATTTTCAAACCTTCTAAATAATCCCCACTCTCCTCAGGAATTGTGGGATATGCTCATGTGGAAGACATGGTCCCTGTTCTCACGACCCTTAAAAGCTCATTGACTTTAAAGACTCTCATAAACGACACACGTGGAGGCAAATGCAAGTGATTACTGAAAACTGTCTTAAACATTTTGTGATTCTTCTGTCAGTTTCTTATTATGAAGTTATAAGACTGCTGTTTAAACTGGATGAGTCTTAAAAACAAAAAATAAAAAAATACGAACAGAATCCTTGATCTACTTACTATCCACAAACCTCCTTCAATCTTTCTGAGCCTGTGGTGCTCTTAGAGGGGGCAGTTTGTGGACTACTCTACTTGTAACTCCTCATCCATGGGTGGGGAAGACTTCACTTTGGCTTGTCATACTGGACATAAAGTGGGAGGCAATGCGAAAATACTATAGCTGGAGAATGTGACTGGTGGACAGGGAGGACGGGGAAGTCACCATGTAGGCCCTTGTTTCTGGGAAGAGTTTCTCTGAAGGTGCTTGTTCCACATACCTGGGCAAAGAAGCCACTCTTGTTCCAAGGAGCTCAGCCTGGCAGATCAGACTGAAGAACAAGGAGGGAAAAATCTTGAGAAATATTTGTCTAGTTTCTCCACAGCAGTGCCACTCAAGGTGTGATGTGTGACCTGGCAGCATTGGCTTCACCTGGCAGATTGTTAAAATTGCAGAATCCCTAGCCCAACCCCAGACCTATGGAATCAGAATTTCTGCGAGTTGGGTGGAGAAATTTGTCTTTACAAGCATCTCGGTTGATCCTTATCCACACTGAAGTTTGAGAGACGGCACTCTGCAATTTATAAGACACTTTTACAAGCTAGTGGTGACCCTAAGCAGCTTCTGGATGCTGAATTGAAGTGGGGGTGAAGGGTGGGTAAGAAATACTTCAAACAGCAAGGAACAAATAAAACTATAAGGATTCACTAAAGTAAAACAATAAGACACTTAGTATGAATCTTGGCCAGTTTTTAATCCTAGTTTTTTTTCCCCTAAATCTCTTAGGATGATTTAAAAAAAAATAGCCTCTCTTGTAGTCTAGTGGACAAAAGACATATTAACAAAAGTGGATAATGCGTAGTGATAAGCACATGCTACTAGAACACCGTTTGCTGACTTCTGCCTGGCTCACTTCTACACATCTTACAGGCTCAGCTTAAATAACATTTCTTCTGGAAAGCTGAAGTTAGGTGTAGTGCTCCTGTTGTGTGCTCTGCAGGCTTCTCCTTTCCTTTCATAGAAGTTATCACACTACATTGCAACCATTTCTTTGGTGGTTGGTCTTTCTGATAGAGTGTAAATTCCAGAACCTCTTCCCCACCACCGCTCCCCCACCCAAAAAAAAGCTCTGCTATTTGCTAGTTGAACTAGAATACTAGTATCTGAAAAATGAGGGCTTGTGTTTGTATGAACTGAAGTTCAAGCTCCTTAATGAGATTTAAAATTTGTCACTCTTGAGTATACCCCTTCTCACAATCTATTTTAAAAAAGTCACAATATAACCAAACTATGAAGTGAATGCTAGAGGTCAATGAAGAAAAGAGGCACTCTAGAATCTATCTGATTCATTTTATTTTTCTAAAGTAGAAAGGATGAGATTTGCTTGGATGGTGTATTGACAGAGCTCTGAAGGTGTGCTGAAAAGAAGAAGCGTGTCTGGAGAGGAGGGGCACCATGTCAGTGGGCCACACAGTATCCAGAGGGCAACATGCTATCTTTTCACTAACTCAGCTTTCAGGGAACTGGACTTAAGTCATTAGCAGGCTCTATTCACTCTGAACTCTCGAAGAACAGAGTATTTTCAGTACTTGGCATAAATGGAATAAAAAGACTGAGTGAAAAATAGAAACTAGAGAGGGCTAACATGGGAAAATGTGGGGTTTTTTTTTTTTTGATCCTTGCATCTCGTTGAGTGATTATTAAATCTTCATATAGAGGATTCCTGCTTTGCGTGAGAGGCTGGAGTATACCACATGCAAGATCCCATCCCAACCCTAAAATGTCATGACGTCATACAAGAATGAGTTTATTTGAGGTAAGGACCTGTGAGCTCTTCTTTAAGGGCAGATGCCTTAAGAGCTCTAATGTCCCTTAACTTTTCTTCCCAAAAAAGGAAGAGATCCCTTTAACCATCTTTTGTACTTTATTACACACTTACTTAAAACTTCCCTTTGACCTCACGGATTTCCTCTAGTTATTCAATCACCATGTTCATGTATGCCAAGACACGGTTTCCACAAGGACATTTATTTCCAAAATCAAATTGCTAAGCAGCAAAATTAATACATTTAGTTGTAATGAAATTATTTTTTGCAGAGACTTTAATATATAAGCTAAAATTTGTTATCTAGGTAATATTTTTAAAGAAGGAAGCGTTCTTATGCAATATGACTAAAAGCCCTGGGGAACTCTGAAGTCGTGTTTTCATTAAATAGAGCTGAAATTAGACCAACCAGAACACGAGAAAAGTGAAGAGGAAACAAAGTAGAGAACACTGGGGAATGAGAAAATAGACTGCAAAAGTAACAGTGATTTGCTCAAGGTTACCCAGTGAGTCGGGAACAAAGGGGAGAAGTGATCCCAGCCAGGCCAAGATCCAAAGCATAGCCACCTTAATGGCTGTGTGCTAAATATGACATTTCCAACAGACAGTGTATTCATGTTTCTTCCACATGGGGAAAGACACTCATATTTCCCATCTCCCCAAAGTCTAGCATGTGATCTTTCAAATTTTTTTTTAAGTTATTGCTTGTTAAATAAAATGATGAACCCCAGTTAACCAAAAGTTAAGCATGATTTCACACACATAATCTCATTTGATCCCCACAGTAACCTCTGATGTAGGTATTATAATTTCCTCTTATAGATTAATTTAGGCCTAGAAAGGTTAAATGAATTGCTCAAGGACACAATGTCATGGAATTTGGAATATTTTCACCATACTGATGTACTCAGAAAACTCTAAAGATTCTGACTCTTAAGGAAGCACGAAGATGATTGAATTAAGTGCAAAGAGTTGTAGATTAAAAAAATAAAAAGTCCTTCAAAGAACTCAAGATCAGATACAAAGCTGGTATTTAGGGGAATGGGAGTAATTTGATTAATTTGTTATTTGTAGCTGATTTTATAAAATTAGTTAGGATACCAATTGAACATGTCTGTGCAGAATCCTTAGATCCTATTGATAACTTATTTGTACATGAAGGCATCTAGCAGTTAAGACATGGACAGACTAATAGAAGCCTTGTAAATAATACAGATCCACCACAAGGAAGTAGTCCTACTCATAAAACCAAGCCTCTCTGCTCCATGTCTACTTCTTCAAAGCACTCCTCATCAGCTTTGCTAACAGCTATCATAAAGAGATTTGTTTAGGTCACAGGATTCCTTAAAATATATATACAGGGATCCCTGCTATGAGAGTATCGAAACCTCTGTGGCAAGGTATGTGTCACCCAAATCCATATATATCCGAGGAGTACATAAGCAAACTTTGCTCCCAAGCTAAGAGGCAGAAAACAAGGGGAGGAAGAAAGAAACATACTTGGCAACATAATAGGAGTTAAGTGAGTCCTCAGACCATAGAGTCAGGCTATCTGTGTTCAAATCTTTGCTGTGTCTTTTACTGTGAGACCTTGACAAGCTACTTAATTTCTGTCTTATTTTCCACGTATATAAAATGGAGATATTACTAGTATCTATCTCATAGGATTGTTATGAGGATGAAATGAGTAAATATTTGTTAAGTACTTAAATAGTGTCAGGCATACAGTAACCCCAATATAAATGTTGGATAAGTAAAAGAAGGTAGGAAGAGTAAACCAAAAAAACCCAAAAAACTCATTGTCACTGAGTCGATCCCGACTCATAATGACCCTATAGGACAGAGTAGAACTGCTCCATAGAGTTTCCAAGGAGCGCCTGGTGGTGTTCAACTGCCGACCTTTTGGTTAGCAGCCATAGCACTTAACCACTACACCACCAGGGTTTCTGGTAGGAAAAGTAAGAGATAGAACTGTGGACACCATGTGCCTTTAACACATTGCTTTGCTTCCTTCTACATAGCCTTTTACATTCCACAGCTGGCCACTTGATTCTTTTTTTTTTTTTTTTTTTTTAATTTTCCAGACCCATCCCAGGCTCTGAGTCCTCTTTGCTTTATTTTAGAAAATTTGCAATTTTTTTTTATTGTGCTTTAGGTGAAAGTTCACAGCTCAAGTTAATTTCTCATTCAAAAATATATGCACATGTTGTTTTGTGACACTGGTTGCAATCCCCACAATGTGACAGTACACTCCCCCTTTCTACCCCAGGTTCCCTGTGTCCATTTCTCTAGTTCCTGTCCCTTCCTGCCTTCCTGCCCTGCTTTTGGACAGGAGCTGCCCATTTGGTCTCATATATTTGATTAAACTAAGCAGCACGTTCCTCATGTGTATTAATTTTTTGTTTTATATGCTTGTCTAATCTTTGTCTGAAAAGTGGGCTTCAGGAATGATTTCAGTTCTGGGTTAGCAGAGCTTCCCGGGGCCATAGTTTTGGAGGTTCCTCCAAACTCTGTCAGACCATTAAGCCTGGTCTTTTTATGTGAATTTGAATTCTGTTTCACATTTTTCTCCTGCTCTGTCTGGGACTCTCTGTTGTGTTCCCCGTCAGGGCGGTCATCAGTGGTAGCTGGGCACCATCTAGTTTTTCTGGTCTCGGGCTGCTGGAGTCTCTGGTTCATGTGATCCCTTAGTCCTCTGAGCTAGTATTTTCCTTGTGTCTTTGGTTTTCTTCATTCTCCTTTGATCCGGGAGGGATGGGACCAATAGGTATATCTTGGATGGCTGTTGGAAAGCTTTTAAGACCCCAGATGCTACTCACCAAAGTGGGATGTAGAACATTTTCTTTATAAACCATGTTATGCCAATTGACATAGCTGTCCCTCGAGACTATGGTCCCCATGGGCCACTTGATTCTTACCAGTAAATTTAGCTCCATTTCTGGTCTGGCCCCATACTGCTCTTATTCAGAAAGATTTAAGAAGTCCTAGTTCAGGTGATTCAGCATTCAGTTAAGCTTGCTGTTATTCTTGTCCTGATCTTATGTCCCAGTTTTAAGTCACTTGTTCCTGTAATCAAGTCCCAAGAACTTGTACTCCAGTTCTAGCATTCTTTTCCCCTGTGGCTGAGTCCCTGCTTGCAAACCTGCTTAGGACCTCCAGTTCCTTGGAAGCGGACATCTCCTGATGGGCAGCCTAAGGACTACACACATTTTGTTTCACACAGTGTTTGAACTCTTGTAAGTCAGTTACTTGTATTTAAAAATTCCCAACTCTTAGCGACCCTATAGGACAGAGTAGAACTGCCTCATAGGGTTTCCAAAGAGCGGCTGGTGGATTCAAACTGCCAACCTTTTTATTTGCAGATGAGCTCTTAATCACTGAGCCACCAGGGCTCTGAATTTAAAAATCACAAAATGTTAGATAAAAACACAAATTTCCAACTACTTTTGAAACACTGGATGATCTGACAACACTGGGCCCCATTCTTCACGGTAACAACCTGCCGGAAATGAGTGGCAGCTGTTCTTTAGAGGCCCATGTGCTCTCTACTCCCCATAGCCCTCACTCCACCTGCTTCACTTATTTCTGTGATTTACTTGGTCATTACAGGCATTGGAGGTTGGGGTCTAAGAGTGGGCTGACACTGAGCATTTTGTGCCAGGCATTGTTCTAAGTGCTTCACATATGTTTGCTCATTTAATTAAAGACCAGGAATCTGCTTGTTCTTGTTTTGTAGTACTTCTTGTTTCAAAGCCCCTGTCTGCATGGACCTATAACTGTCACATCGTCCCAGATCATCGTTCTCCCCCACTCACCCAAGGTCGACTCATAAAGCCCTGTTAAACTCCCGATAATGAAAACCACTCCTTCACACTGTGGTCTGTTGCCTATATGCGATCTGCCCTGCCTAGCCGGACTCTGCCTTCAAGAACTTGGACCATCATAGCAGTTGTAACACAGGTCCAGGATCCTAGGCTTTACTGATCTGGCTTATAGTACTATCTCATGAGCTCTATGTTTTTGTAAAATCATACATATCATTATATAGTCAGACTTTACCCCCACAAAACTTTTGTTCCAATTATTATTAGAAGCCTAATAAAATCCAGTATTTATTGATCACTTATGTTCTCGGCACTGTCATAGAAATTTGATCAGAATAACCCTTTAACAAGAAACCCAGAAAAGTCTGTCCATTGCTGCCATAAGCAATCTCTTCCTAATGAACCACCTAGAAACTAACATTTGAACAGAATCATCTTTGTATTGTTTGTTTATTTTTCACGATAGGTCTTTGTGTTTTACAAAACAATGGATGAAAAAGAGAAATATTTATATTAAGCAGAAGTTTAGCAAATATCAAAAGAAAACTCACAACACTAATTCTACATATCACTTCATAAGATTATCTGGATTGGGTGAAACTGAATATACATTGAATTTTAAATTCAACTGACTAAAATATACCATAGTTCTTAAAGAAAATCTTAATCAAACTGTTACTTACATAAGGAATCGTGTCCAAAGTATCTGTGTTGACAATTATAGGAGCAGGACTGGCCTAAAAAAGAGAAGTAGAAAAAAATGTTAAAAACAATCTGTTCCAAGATGGAATCTGTTAACTTATTTAACAAAGAGCTCAACTAGCATTTCTTGAGGACATGTACAGGTACCATGACAGGCTCTAAGGGGAACAAAAGAATTGGCTCAGAGCTTCCCATTCTCCTCACTCTGAGTACTTGTTTGCTACATTTATCACATAATGAAATGAAATAAGCAACAAGACTTGCAATGATTTTCTCTTAACTATTACCCAACAGCGCAGGAGGTGAAGATTTGTGCTATGTATGAAGCAAGGATTTCTAATAAATTCTGTGAAAGTTAAATTTTGCAACATTTCATTTTAAAACAGTAACAGCTTTGCTAAAGAAATTTGATTTCTCTCTCAAGGAAGCAAAAGTAAACCTAAACTGATATTTACAGCTCTTCTCTTTAAACTGCCTTTTAAGAGTAGGTCAGATTCAATGCAAAAGAGGAGGGTTCACTTATTGGCATCTTAAATATACATTTATGCATGTTGTGTCATATCTTTTCTTCATCATTTATGCACCTGCTGATTACATACATCAGGAATCTTCTGGTGGAAAATTTAAAAAATTAATCAAAGATGGCAGAAAATAGTACTGGATATATTAAACTTTCTTTTCTTTTTATTTTTTTATTGTATTTTATTTATTTTTCCCCGTACAAAAATTTATACATACATTGTTATGTGACTCTAATTGCTCTCCCCGTACTGTGACAGCACACTCCCCCTTTCCACCCCTGATTCCCATTCATCCAGCTCCTAACCTTCTCTGCCTTCCCATCTCACCTCTGGACAGAAGCTACCCATTTAGTCTCTTCTATCTACTTGAGCCAAGAGGCATACTCCTCACGAGTATCACTTTATGTCCCACAGTCCAGTCCAATCCCTGTCTGAAGAGTTGGCCTCAGAAATTGTTTTAGTTCTGGGCTGATAGAGAATCCAGGGGCCATGTCTTCTGGGCCATGTCCCTCTGGCCATGTCCCTCCAGTCTCAGTCAGACCATTAAGTCTGGTCTTCTTACTAGAATTTGAGTTCTGCACCCCATCTTTCTACTGCTCCATCTGGGACTCTCTGTTGTATTCCCTGTCAGGGCAGTCATTGGTGGTAGCTGAGCACCATCTAGTTCTTCTGGTCTCAGGCTGATGAAGTCTCTAGTTTATGTGGCCCTTTCTGTCCCCTGGGCTACTACTTTCCTGTGTCTTTGGTGTTCTTCATTCTCCTTTACTCCAGGTGGTTGGGACCAATTGATGCATCTTAGATGGCTGCTTGAAAGCTTTTAAGACCCCAGATGCCACTCACCAAAGTAGGACGCAGAACATTTTCTTAATTAGCTCTGGTATGCCAATTGACGTAGATGTTCCCTGAAAGCATGGTCCCCAGACCCCTACCCCTGCTACTCTGTCCCTCAAAGTGTTTGAATGTATTCAGGAAACTTCTTAGCTTTGATTTAGTCCAGTTATGCTGACTCCCTCTGTAGTGTGTGCTGTCCTTCCCTTCATCTAAGATAGTTCTTATCTACTATCTAGTTAGTAAATAACCCTCCCCCTCCCTCCCCCTACCTTGTAACCATCAAAGAATGTTTTCTTCTGTGTTAAAGTTTCTTCTAAAAAAAATATTTTGTGCAAACTGCAGTCATTCCCTTTAAAGTGGAGTAGGAATCTGAGTAACACCAAGTGCTACAAGCCAAGTCATTAGAAAATAAGAGGTTGCGATCTCTATTTGCATCAACCAATCTGACTTCATGAATATTGAGGAGACCTATCTTTATTTTTAGTTTCTAGAATTTTCACAGCAACTTTCCCTTTATCTCCCCAAGGATCTTTAATCTCCTCCCCAAATTACAGATTTCATTTAGATAGAGGAAATAGTCTCATCATGATTAATTGAGAGCTGTCCTATACGACAGGGTGGTTTTGGCAAGTGCTCAACTTTTGGGACATTTCATTAGCTGTGCCCTCTGGAGTAAACAGAGTTAATAGCTTTTTAATGCCCATGTGTGCCTGTGGAATCCTAATCGAGTGATACAACAAATGGCAATCCAGTAGATTCTACAAAGCAAAATGCCATGTTTTAACCAAAAACACATGGTGATCATAATCCTGGTCTACATATCTACATAGTGTGTCAACTACGTGTTCATGGTATATTCATAACTCCTGATGGGAAGTACCTTGTGGGTAAATAGGGGCTTTGGATAAAGACAGTTCCCAATGGATTCCATCGAAACCAAAAAAACAAAAACAGAACGGTGCTTTCCAATAGGCATGTAATACAGGGAGAACAATATGAGGTTTGAATTTAGAAGACCTGCATTCAAATTAGGCTCAGCAATCATCTGATTTATGATTTGGGGGTTCAGAAACTTCTTGGTGGTATGATCTGGGGGCAAGTCCACTAACCATTTCTGATTCATTTTCCCTCCCTTTTTCCTGTAGAATGGGAATGAATAGTAATAATCATCTTTCCAAAAGGTTGTTTGAAGATCAAATGAGGTGCTATTATTTGATCGTAGTTTGTAAACTGTAACTTTTTACATTAATTTATAGAATTAATGTTAGATATTATCAACAAATGTCCCTGAACATGGACTAGTGTAAGGATATTGCTGGATAGTTGTGAACTCTTTGTACCCACAAAATCCTGAATGCCTCCGCTAGTGGCTATGATTGCATTCAAGAGGCCTGATGAGATTGCATTAGATTAGACTGCTCTAAGACAACCGCTCATGTCAAAAGTAATAATAACAATAACTAACATTTATTACTTATTTCTCATGTATAATTATATGCATAAATATACTAAACTAATCTCTACAAAATTGTATTCCAGAGGCATTATCATCATTATCCTCATGTTATAGATGAGAAAACTGAGGCTCAGGGGAAATGAGAGCTGAGATCTGAACACTAGCTTTTCTGACTTCAAAATCAGTTTTCTCCCCACTAAGCTGTTGTATGATCCCAAGACTTAGATGGCTCCATCACAAGAGAGGAACTCCCAGTACTGCAGTATATGAGATTCCTACACTGAAGTATCATACAAGATCCAGACAAAACAAAGATCACCCCTGAAGGTGAGATAGAGATGTCTTCGGATTTTGCATGTTAGATGTTGAAAGCAATTTAGTGATGCCTTAAACTCTGGTGGTGGAGTGGTTAAGAGCTATGGCTGCTAACCAAAAGGTCGGCAGTTCGAATCTACCAGGCACTCCTTGGAAACTCTATGGGGCAGTTCTACCATGTCCTATAGGGTCGCTATGAGTTGGAATTGACTCGACGGTAACGCGGTAACGGGTTTTTGGTATTCTTTGCTTATTTTTGTTTTGATGATGTCTCTCCTATGCTTTCTATTTGGTTCCCATAACTCCAAAAATTTTGCCTTGCCTCCTTAACTGTACAGAAAACCCTCTGAGTGTTATACCCAATATTTGTATTTTCCCATATTGTCTAGTAAAGTTTTAATCAACAAATATTTATTGGTTTGATTATTGGGATTTCATTCATCTTATTTTTGTTTTTCCTCTTATGAATTATAATGATTTGTTTTGGGAATAAATTTTATATATAAACCCATGTCCTATATAACGCCATTTATCACTTGTCTATGTAATGTTGCTATTTTCACATACATACACGTACATCTGATGTTGGCAACTCCCTGGTGTGAGTGCTAAGGGGATGCCATGGTGGGCCATCCTGAATAACACGCGTTCCCACTGTGCTGTTACTCTAGCTATTACCTAGAACCAGGAACCCCACAGCCCTCTAACTCTTCTTTCAAAGAAGTACCTTGGAATCTTTTAGGTACTCAATGGTACATTTATCAGTAGAGAATAAAGATCTACAGTGGTAGCAATAGGAATTCAGTAGAATTCCAAGTACGGTCCATGAGTGTGTTCTCCTCACCAGTCAGTAATTTCATCAGAGCTCAGCCCGGCTCCTGTTTCTACGCTCACTTTTATAATCATGAGAATTCATGCCTAGTTTTATCGAGTTTGATTTCTGAGTCTTAAAACTGATTTCCCTGGTACTCTGACAGCTCTCTCCGTGCTTCTTCTGATTCCACAGTACCCTGCCATACATGCTCTCTCTCTCCATATTGGATACTCTCTTTTATTGGACCCCTACATCACGCTGGAGGCCTGGTGGTGCAGTGATTAAGAGATACAGCTGCTAACTAAAAGGTCAGCAGTTCGAATCCACCAGCCACTCCTTGGAAACCTTATGGGGCAGTTCTACTCTGCCTTATAGGGTCACTGTGAGTTGGAATTGACTCGACGGTGATGGGTTTGGTTTGGTTTTTGGTACATCACACCAGTGCCTCAGTAGATTCCAGTCTTCTGTCTTCCCTTCTTAGTCTGGGTGTATAGAGCCTATCATGTTCCATCCATATATAAGCTGCCCAAGTTCCAAATCCCTTGCACCACTATCCACTGTACAGCTACAGGTACCTGGGTAGTGATCCGTAAAGTGGGAGACACATTCAACATGCCTATCTCTATTAATTTGAAGAAGATTCATAACAAATCTGAAAAATCTCCCTTTAATCAGAAGTTTCAAGGCTTGTCTTCCTGTAACTCAAGGATTTGGGATCCTATAATGGATTAGAGAAATCAACTTCTCATGGCTGGTCCAAACTACAAAATGTAAAAGGTTTACCTTTTACATTATATACTCTTCCATGTGGAAAAAGCAAGTTTATAACGAGCTATTCACAGAGAAACAAGACACAGAGAGGATACTGATAAAATGTAAATTATTAGATCAAGTTATTCATGAAGCCCAGCCACATTACTGTCCTTGAGTTCCTTTGGACATCTGAATATTCTTATATTAAATCAACAATTTTAATTATGCCAGTAAAAGATTAGTTTCTGTTGCTTGCCACCAACAGAATCTAATAAATAATATGACATAGTGAATAAAATTTCCAAAGGAGTTCATTGATTGTAACTAATGTGGTTACAATTAATATTTCTGAAGTGCCAGATCTGCAAAACACCTCTGACATAAGTGGGCAGCTGGTAACCAGGCAAGCTGCAATGAGGAAGTCTGCTGCAGCAAGGGCGTCACTAGGGGAGTGTGAGGGGTGCAGACCGCACCAGAAGACAACAAAATGACTGTTTATAAAAATTTGTCCTGTGTTTCAGCATAGATTTATTATTTTTTATAAAAATATCCCCGTAGTTAGTTATAACAACAAAAAAAATTTTCATAAGGCCAGCTTACATGTATCAATATATCTACAAGGCTAAAACTCTATGCTAATTTACTTTTTGAACCTTCTAAAGCTGTCCGGTCAGAGCTGTTATTATTATCCAACTACAGTGACACCTAGAATCATACGGTTTCATCTGCACTCACTCACTACAAGCACGCACTGTTGTTTTCATCGCTTCAGATGTTCTTATAGTCACTGATTTTGTTAAAATTTCTTGTCTTTTAGCTGCAATATCGTGGTAATTAGTATTTGTGAACCTATATCAATAACTTTTTTGAGAATAAAATACTAATTAAAGGAAAAGAAGGAGTGATATATGGAAACTGTGATTTACAAGTAACACTAGTACAAAAACATTACTAAGGATTCTGTATGGTCTGATACTGGAGGAGGTTCATAGGAGGGTGACACCATGAATAAATGCAGTGGGTGACACCAACCCTAGTGACTTCACTACCTCCAGAAAGGTGTTGGCAGGGGAGGTACTGAAGCCTGTCATCCAAAGAACACAGTGTGGGAAGCTTAGATCTAACAAACACAGGTTCATCAGTGGAAAGGTAAACAGAAGTGGACCCAGGCCTCTACCTAAACTTTTAAGAGGCAAGGTAGAAAGGAGAAAAATCTAGGTAGTTAAGCGACATAGGTACAGCAAGAACTAAACAGTAACACTGATGAGGCTATGAATTGTGCAGGGGTTTCAAATGATCTGGAAGACAAAGGCAAAAGGGAGGTGGTTGTCATTAGGCCAAGTTAAATAGGAGGTAAAATAAAAGAATAACATATCAGCGGGTTTAGGGGTCCAGTGCCTTTGGTTTATCTTCCTAGCCTGAAAGGGCAAGGTTTCAGAATGGACAAGAAGTGACACAGGATTTTTGAATGATTTTCTACACAGGGTGGCACGCCAACTTAAAACAAAACGGAAGCAACTGAAAGTTTTTAAATGAGTCAGTATTGTGCTATTTTACCGAGAGAGCTGGAGATCAAGAAACTCAAGCTAAATAATAGCTAGTATAGATTGGCTGCTGCTAGAGACCATGTGGAGTCCTGGTGGCACAGTGGTTAAGAGCTCAGCTGCTAACCAAAAGGTTGGCAGTTCCAATCTACCAGCCACTCCTTGGAAACCCTATGGGGCGGTTCTACTCTGTCCTATAGGGTCACTATGAGTCAGAATTGACTCTACGGCAATGGGTTAATGGGTAGATACCACGTTAATAGTTTTTAACTTTACAGTTCACACAGAGGGCTATCATCAGGACAGAGGATGGAAGAGTTTTAAAGCGCCTAACAGTAAAAGCCTAGATTCCCTTGAAGAGACTGTTAGTGAAATTATGGACATCATAAGACAATTCTGGTAAGGACTCAGAAGGAAATGAGGAGAGGTGTTACACTGGAGATGGCACACATGGTGAGAGGCAGCAGCAGAACCAGGAGACCAGTGCGAGACATCACTGGAGCCAACCTACAGTGCAAGAGAGCTGAGTGCCTTTGCCCAGGAGGCTTCCTGACGGAGTGTGGTCCCTCCAGGTACTTATCTGTAGAGCTGCAGAGCTTTGGAACACTTTGCCCCAGCAGGGCAGACACGGGCAGTGAGGCCTGAGGGGCTGAGAGGCCAAGGAACCAGGAAGTAGAAGCTGAAGAGACAAGGAACACAGGAAGCAGAGCTGCCTCAGTCTCAAACGGTGGAGTAGTCACTCAGACGGACTAGGAGAATGGGGCTGCCCAAGTCAGAGGGAGCAGAGTTGCCATTCCAGTGGGCCTGGAAGGCAGAGCTGAACCCCAGGGCCGAGGGGCTGCTACTCAGAATCCAGGGAGTATGGCCTATACCTAGAGTCTAGAGGGCAGGGTCATTGCCTAAATGATCTCAGAGAACAGAAGATTATTTTCAAGGCTTGAGGGCTAATGTAATGTGTTCTGCTGACTTGCTTGGTAACTGTTATCCTTTCTTTCCCTCCCATTTCTCTCATTTGTAATGGAAATGTCTAGCATGTGCCTGTTCCACCATTGTACTTTGGAAGCAGATACCTCGTATTGTAGATTTCACAGAGAAGAGGAATTTTTGGATTTTGAACTTGTAGTTAATTTAAGACTTTTGCTAGGATATGATAGAGTGAATGTGTTTTACATGTGGCAAGGACATGAATTTTCGGGGACCTAATACCACCAAGAAACAAGAGCCAGGAGAACCGCGTGTCCTTTGGACCTGCGGTCCCTGCACTGAGAAGCTCCTAGTTCAGGGGAAAATTGATGACAAGCACCTTCCTCCAGAGCTGACAGAGAGAGAAAGCCTTCCCCGAGAGCTGACACCCTGAATTTGGACTTCTAGCCTACTAGACTGTGACAGAATAAACTTCTATTTGTTAAAGCCACCTACTTGTGGTATTTCTATTACAGCAGCACTAGAAAACTAAGACATAGACCATGTGTCAGTCACGACGAGGGAAGCAGCATACTGAGGTACCATCTCTAAATCCCATCAGGTCTAAAATGACCATTAAGTACTTCCAGCATTAAGTACTGAATTGGGTATGACAAAAATTGAATCCAAGCTAACTGCATTTTGTGTTAGATTTTTCCCCCTAACCCTCTATCATATTGGCCCATTCTGGAAATAAAAAGTAGAGAGGTTTGGAGGGCCAGCTTCTGCCTTGAATTCCTGAATAGCACTCTAATTGCCACCAAGAGAAATCCTCTTTTCCCTCCCCTCCTCTTCAAAACATGTTTGGCTGGACCTCTACATTCCTAAGTGTTGGGTGGGTCATAATCCAACCTGAAGGACTTCTGTGGAACCTTCAGTTGCCTTGCTGAGCATCACCACTACCTGGAGGCTCACTGCACCATGACACAGCTCCACCTAGATCCCCTTGTTTATTAACATTGGACTGGATAATAAGAGCAAGTACTTACATAACACTTCTTTATATAAATCAACTTGTTTAATCCTTACGCAATCCAGGTACTGCCTCATTTTACAGGTGAAGAATCCGAAGCTCAGAGTTTAAGTAATTTTCCCAAAATCACACAGCTGGTAAAGAGGACCATCTGAAGACCATGGCTTCAAACTCAAGCAGTCTGGTTCCAGAAGATAAACAATCTTGACAGTCACACTCTCAGGTTGGAATCAGACGTTACCAGATCTCTTTGTACTCTAAGCCTTACTGCTGAACAACAAGTCAGTTCTCTCTACCTTGATCTGGCTGGTCCCAGAATCCTCCTATCCTTGCTCTGGTCCAGTTACTGGGGCTCCAATATACCATGTGAACAGGCCTACAGAAGGCATAATCTAGGAGAAAGCAAATGACAAAGGCCCACCCAGGGCAACTCATTCAGGGGTTCTTTCAGAAAATGTTTGGTAAGTGACTGATTAAAGACACACTGATGGCTGTGTAAGAGAGAGGAAGAACAAAATAGGAAAAATGAATACACACTAGAAATATAAAACTAAAGCTGGGGCATTACAGATTATTTAATTCCACTCTTTCACTTTACAAATATGAAAATGGAGACAGAAAAAAGGAGTGGCACACCCCAGACCTCAATTGATTAGTATTAAAATTGAGGATAGGTAACAACAGTAAACAACAATAAAATACTAAGCATTTATTGAGTGATCATTATGTCCCAGGGATAGTGATGCACAATTAATACACCAATCCATTTAACTCACACAATACTCTAAGGAAAACATTATTGTTCCAAATAGAAAGAAGGGAAGAAAGTAGGAAAAGAAGAAAAGAGAAAGAGAAAGTGGGAGGGAGGGAGGAAAGAAAAGAAAGAAGAAAGGAAGAAAGAGAGAGAGAAAGGCAGGCTGGCTGGCTCAGAATGACTAAGATACTTGCCTAAAGTTACAAGTCTAAAAGGTGCCACAACCGGGTTTCAAACCCTTGTCTTTCTAGTCTCAGAGCCCATACTGGGCCTCATGATTTCCTCTCTTGAGCTTTTCCAGGCTACTAGACTGAAAAATGCAGTTATTTTCTGCCATGAAAGTTGCTAGTTTCTCTTCCACAGTCTGAAGAGAAGTTTGTCACTGTACTGACTCAGATTCAATTCCCCAATTCTCAGAGGGTTTCTAGGTGTCTTAATCTCTTGCAAATCCCACTTACAAAATAGGACAATGTTATTTTCCAGTTAACCTATTTCCTAAGAAGTTAGCTGGGGAAATAATGCATGTGAAACAAAAGGGAAGTACTCCATAGATGTAAAGTTATTTTACTTATTACTGTGGGTTTTTTTGCTTTCCTGGATTTTCTTCTCATTTTCATGTTCCCTCTCCAAAAGACTAACTAGGTGGGTGCAGTGTTGAATCTAACCTGTCATCACCACGAGTAGCACAAAGTAGTTCTGGCCTGGAATCAAGTTTGCCATTATTTGGCAGTGACATAGTTGAGGGCACTGCACAGGCAGGGCACTGAGGCAATAATAGGGTAGGCAGGTTAACAGGTTAAATGCCTGAGACCTTGGCTAGTTGCTGGTTAATAGCTACGACAGGATGTCTCAAGGGAATAACTTTGTAGGAAGCCAAGACCTCGGTCCATCTCCTTAGCGCTTAACAAAATGCACGGGTGATTACCTACCTAGTTCACCACCAACCTAGCTCAGAAAACAGAAAGAAAAAATGGCAGATTCATGTTTTGATTTGAACTTGATTTAACTACACTTGCCTCGACTCTCTTGATAAAAATAACATTGTCTTCACTTTACAAATAAGAAAGTAGACACAGAGCTGTTAAGCCACTTGTCCAATGTCATCCAGCTCATAATATAGCAGGGTCATGAGTCAAATCCAACCTGGCAATCTGGCTCAGAATGGTTAACTCTTAATCACTACAAAATATTTGCTTTTGTTCCCTGTCAAGATTTGGTAAGTACCAAGAAGTCTGTTCTAGCCCACATGGTTTCTTCCACTGATCCTTGAAAACCCACCATGAGTATTTCATTCCTTTGGATTGAAGAGCTACCCTCTTCCTTTGATCCTTCATTAAAATACACAATACTATAATATTTTGCAGAAAATGCATAATATTCTAAAGAACTCAGTTAGGATGAGTTGGTCATATCTCTTTTTCCCCAGTACAGAAAAGATGGGGTAGCCTAGAGAATAAGGCACATAGGAGGGGCCAAGATGACAGAGTAGTCAGATGCTTCCTGTGGTCTCTCTTACAACAAAAACTAGAAAAAACAAGTGAATCAATTATATTTGACAATGTAGGAGCCCTGAACATCAAAGGCAAAGTTGAGGAATCAGACTGACTGGCAGGGGGAGGGAGAGACGGTTTGGAAGCAGCAAGGAGTTGACCTAACCCGGCAGGAACCGGCATCCCGCAGGCTGGATTGGCTGGTGTGCTCAGTGAGGCAAGCAGTGGTGTTCAGGACACGTTTTCCACATTGGGAGAGAGTAAGTGATGGAGAGTCTACTCAAGCCTCTAGAGCTGGTGGAGAGTGGCGCTCAATTGGCAAAAGATAAGTACATGTGGCTAACCAACGCCATGGGTCAAAAAACACCCCATTTAGGAAGAACCTCTCTCCCATTTACCTGCCTCCTGCCCCCTCTGCACCAGGTCCTGGGTTGGCTTCAGCGATTGCCCCATCCTCTGGGCCAGAAGTAGGACCTGTCATGTTCCCTGAGCCATTCCCCAGGCCTTGGAGAAGGAACAAATTAACAAACAGGAAAAAATAACCTAACAGCTCCCCTAAGCCAGGAATTCAGGGCAGGCACAGCTCCCTTGCCTAGGCACAGGCATAAGGGGTCCACGGAGTTCGAATGCCTTTCACTCCTGCATAGACATGTGTGGGCCCATTTCAACAGCATAGGCCCTCATTAGCACAATACAACGGAGCATATACCTGAAACCTAACTTCAACTGTATCAGCTATAAGGTGGAGTGGCAGGTCCGTGACATTTGACACTGCTCTGCCCATTAAGCAGGGTCCTCACCTACCCACATCAAGGGCCTGAGGACTGGTGGCTCTACCCATATCACCTAACCACCTGCGACAGGGGTGCAAGAATAAGTGGTGCCTCCCAGTCCTTACAGCCAACAGCATTGGGTGTCCATAGGCCAGCTGCAAAACCCACCTACCGACATGCTCTAGGGAACAGGGACACATTTTCCTCCCAGACACTCAGGGGCAGCCATCAAGCCCCCTGCCTTTCTCAGTGCATGACCCCCTACGGTAGCCAGATACCTGTGCCGACTCCAATCACCCCTGCCTATCTAGGACTGTAGGTGAGAGACTACACCACACACTTGGTGACTGACTACCTGGACACCTAAGCTGCATCCATACAAGAAAAGTGAACAGACTCCTGGGCTCACATACCTAGTAACAGCTCTAACCACCTGGTGACAGGACGTTAGAGCTTCAGAGGCACCAGTAATCAAACTAGCTCACATAAGCAGCTTATTTGGACATACCAGAACAAAATTAAACAAGAAGCTAGGACACAGTAACCGAACATAAAATAAATAAATATAATAAATTATTGATGGCTCAGAGAAAACAGTCAATATCAAACCACATGGAGGCAGACCTTGATGGCTTCAGCAAGCTCCCAAAACAAAGAATCAAGAAATCTTCTAGAGGAAGAGAACTTCTTGGAATTACCAGAGGTAGAATACAAAAGATTAATACACAGAACCCTTCAAGAGATCAGGAAGGAGATCAGACAAAACGCAGAAAAATCCAAGGAACACACAGACACAGCAATAGAGGAACATAAGAAGATTATAGAAGAGCATAATGACAAATCTAACAGGCTGCAAGAATCCACAGAGAGACAGTAAACAGAAATCCAGAAGATTAACAATAAAATTTCAGAATTAGATAACTTAATAGAAAGTCATAGGAGCAGAGAATAAGGCACAGAAAGCAGAGACCAGGGAATGAAAGAAAGTTTTCTTTGTATGTAAGTTTGACCTACCATCAACCCAACTTGGAACAAGAGATTGAAATTACTTGAATTGTTACTTATGGAAGACTCTTCAGACCTCCATTCTACAACCTCACCATGCACCTCTCTGCACTTAGCATAAAGCTACAATAAATTACTTACCCATACTAAGTCTACAGATTAAGATTGAAGCCCAAATTACTAATTATATTGACCAGCAACATTATACTTTTTTATTTTCAAAGTGTGTTCATACACTCCACTGCCATTAAGTTGATTCCACCTCATAGCAACCCTATAGAACAGAGTAAAACTGCCGCATAGGGTTTCCAAGGCTGTAAATCTTTATGGAAACAGACTGTCACTTCTCTCTTCTGTGGAGCGGCTGGTGGGTTGGAACCACTGACCTTTCAGTTAGCAGCCAAATGCTTAACCACTGTGCCACAAGTGCTCGTTTGTGTTCATATACAGTTCATTTAATTTCCACAGCAAAAAGGAAGGGAGCTAACATTGGATTAAGCAAGCATCTACCGTGTGCCAGGAAAATACAGTAAACTTTTTACCTGTGCTTTCTTACTTAATCCTTACAGAACACCAGAGGGATCAGTGGAGTTACCCCTTGTCTATAGATAAGTATATAGAAGCTCAGAGTGATTCAGTGAATGTCTCCAAGTCAGACAGCCAGAGAGAAGCAAAGCTGGGATTCAAACCCAGATCTTCTGACTTTAAATGTCTTGCTTTTGCTCATTAGTCTATGAAACTTCAAGTCCCACTTATTCACACAAAACTTTTTTTTTTTTAACAAACCTGTTTTATTTATGCAAATGTTCTCAGAAGATCCCACAAGAAATGGAGTCATTAGCTCAACTCTCAGATGTGGTTTACTCAATACACCCCATGCCACAATAACCATACCTACTTAATTCACTGATTCACTCCGTATGGTGCTATTCCTGGAAAGACCCATGTGGATACCATCTGCTCCATGTCGCTAAGCCCCCACAGAGCTATAAAGATCTTATCAGTACAGTTGTATTTTCCAGCTTTAGGTGCCAGAATTCTAAGCAAACTATCAATAACCTGGTTCACCAAGAGAAGTTGATACCAATTTCATCTGTAGTGCATGGGTCAGGGCCTTGTACAAAATGAGTGATCAATAAATAATTGTTTTTTAGTTTCCTTCCCTCTTTTCCTATTCTTCCATCAGGTTAGTATCTTAGCTGGTCCAAGCACACATCTTCTTCATGCCTACCATAATGCTTTTGTTTACATTTCTCGCTTCTCCAGCATCCTGAATCAATCCTAGTTCCCTCTCTTATCTACCTAACCAAATTTTATCCATCCTGCAAAGACCATCTAAATTCCCAGGCTCTCCATGAAAGCTTCCTTTGTCATCCCTCCAGATATTAGTCTATCCATCCCATCTCCAAAATTTTAAAGCACTCATTCTCTGTACTCCTTCAGTTCACACTGAATTATACTCATTAAAGAAAAGAAGTTACATGAAAGCAACAAAACTTGATGATCTTAATAGGATATTTCCTTCTGTATATGTGTTGATGGCTAATTGGTTCAAGTGTGTTATTTGTATCTCCTTGATAAAATTATAATTGTTTTGAGGGCAGGACCCATGCCTTACTTTATTTCTTTACCAGCCACCCCTACCTACACTTTTAACAGTGTTTGGCATATAGTATATACTCAAAAGACGTTTTTTATTTGATTTTTAGGCCTATGTTCCTAGAGCCACAGTAAAAAGAGATTAAGATGCATGAGAAAATCCCTGAGGCAACAGAATTATGTGAAATGTGGAGAAAGGGGTAATTGCACACTGCCCTCCAGTGACTATTCTTTGGTGATTTCCATGTATTAACATATGAAGCCTACCATGCACTGCAGAGCATGCTATTCTGAACTGTAAAATAGAAATCTGGGAAAATAAATCTCTGCTTTCGTCATTCAGATAAAGAAAGTTAAAAGGTATGAAGCTAAGAAAGGCATGCAGAAATAAAAGGTAAAATTTAAATTGGAAAAAGAACAATGATATAAAATGGATTCTAATGAATAAGATAATGGGTGAAGTCTGTATGTCTTAGACAAGGCACCTGAAAAATACATTTATGAGCCTCTTGCTCTGTTAGTAGCCCATATTTCGTTTTTGTTGAGAATCAGTTAATTTTCTGGCTTCAAGACCAACTATCAGTGGCAAAGAGTTCTCTCTGATATTAAAGAGTCAGACAGATCTGAAATGAAGCAGAAAATTATCACCAAGCACTTTCCATTCATTCTTTCCTTTCTCCATGTTCTATAAGCTTTACCTTCTAGACTACCGAAACTGTGCTTTCATTTTTTTCTCTACCATAATTTGACAATAGGTCGTACACTCAAAATTTGAAAAATAACAGGCTAAACCACGAAGAGGGTCTTAAAATGTTTCACACCAGAACTGCTCTTGTGTGTGAGAGGGAATGGTAAGGAGAGGCCAAGAGGAGATGTAAGCTCAGTTTACTGCTTAACTAATAGTAATCTGTAATATGGTCATGCCCACAGTAGGCCTGGAAGATATTTCAAGACTTGCCTCTGAGAGATGGCACTTGGGTTTGGTTTAGGAAGGGACAGAGTAGAGAACAATTTGGATCCATTTCACTTGTTTTAAATTCTGACAACATCTATAAATCTATCTATCTACCCACCTATCTTTCCTTCAAAAATTAATGTGCTATCTGGATTCGTTTTTCAATGAATAGATAAAAGAATAAAAACGGAGAAGTAAATGAGGACTAGAAAATAGAGGTTAACTAAATACTGCTGGCATTTGCTGGTGCCAAAGAATATATATTCTGCAGATGTGTTTGTATATTGTCATTCACTAGACAATGAACTCTTTGTTCCACAAGCCAAGAGCCTACAAATCTCTGGGTCCAAAATGCCAACCAGTTCCTATCTCCACAGCTGCCCTAGTTTCCCAGATGGCAGTGTGCTTGTTATTCCTGGTTTCTTGGTTTTCTGGTTTTTTGGCTATTATTTTTATGCCCCAGTTAATTTGCAAAGCAAGGGTCCTGTTTGTCCATATAACCTCTTTCTGGGCCCAGGATAACGCTACAACTGCGTGCTCAGGTGTGTTAAGATGGAAAAAATACTACTTTGCTGCTGTGAGATAGAGAAAAAACAGGGAAACAGTAAAGAGAAATGAATGAAAGGAAGAGAAAGAAGGCAAGGAGGAGGTTGTTCTCTGGCACATGCCAACTCTGTCACAAGTTGGAGAGTAAAATGATGGTGTCCAGGCTGTTTCTCTCCTGCGTTGTCTCAGACCACTTCGTCCACTGGAATTGTATCCTCAGAAAGACTTGGTCCTCCATCGGTTTTAATAAAAAAAAAAAACTCCCTAATCAACTAGAAATGAGGTGATAACTTCCTTATGAATACAGTATTTGGAAACTTACATCTCATGTTTCTTCCTTGCCTACTCTAACTCACTAAAAACATTGGCATTTTATTGCTTTTACATTAAATCTCCAGGATGAGAGCCTCCTAGCCCTGCACTTGGAGGCAGCAGAGGAGACATCGAGGGCTGTTGTGTCCCTCTGGAACTTGGTCAGGTCACTTAACTCTCTAAATTATTTCTAAGGTTACATCCAACTATAAATACGGATTTTATGATTCCTGATTTTAATACTAACCTAATTTTGAATATCATAAAAATAGTAATGAAAAGAGTTTAGAATTTGGGTCATCTGACTAGGCATTTAGTCCTTTTCCTTCACTTATATGATGATCTTAGCCAATTAATGTAACTTCTCTGAAACTCTCTATGCAGGTACAAATGAAGATTGTATATTATTATTTGGTCAACCTCATGTGTTTTGTTTTTTTTTGTTTTGTTTTGTTTTTGTTTTTTGAGAAGCAAACGGGATCGTATACAAAAACAGTATGCAATTTGTAAAGGAATAGATTTGGGATAATAGTTAAAATTAGTAACATTAAGAATAACAATGGTGACTCTTATTAGACATTTTGTTTGGTCAGGTGTTGGGCTCAATTCACGTTATCTCATTTAAACATCAAACAACCCTAAAAGGTCAGTATAATATCTAATTTTACAGCAGGTGAAACTGAAGCTCAGAGAAGTTCAGTAATTCACCCAAGCTAGCAAGTGACAGAGCAGGGATTCAGGCCAGGTCCTTTGAGTAGCTGAAACTGAATGAGAGCGGAGCGCTTTAGCCTGAGATTCTTATTCTAACCCACTATGTCTTGACCATTTCTGATCCTGGCCACTTCAAGTCTCTGAACTTCGATTTTGTCATAAATAATATGGGGCTCTTAAAACCTGCCTTTCCTATCTTGCAAAGTTGTCATGAGAAAGAATCTAGTTTATACTACTTTGAAAATTTTCCCAAGATGGATACATCTAAGGAAGACAGCAGTAGGAACAGCAGTAGCCTCAGCAGCAGCAGCAATAATAAAAGCATTAGTATATATTTTTGTCTCCATACAAGATAAACATTAGAAGTTCCATTAACCTTAGGCATCTTCTTTCTAAATAGAAAGATCTAAATGAAGCTACAAGAGTACAACATATCTCATATTGGCTCATTAAAGGTTTAGAAGGTTTGATGTGTGGTTTTTATTGTGTTTTGTTATATGGAGGAGGACGGCTAATATTAACTCTGAACAACTGTCTACTTTCCTCTTCTATAACAAAAACGCTTAAGGTTTCCCTTTTGCCATTTCCAAAATGAGTGAGGAAGATGGCGGTGGCAGAGGACAGGCTTTACTCAGTTGTACAACAAGTATCTGCACTAATATCCCATTCTGATGAGTCAACGCAAACATTTTACAATGAGGAATACGGGAACAGAGAGAAGGCATCCTGCACCGGGTGCTGGTCTGTCTTGGACTTGAAATGCCTATGCAAAGGAATCACGAGACCAGCAATCAAAGAAAATGCAATCTGCACCAGGGAGGAAGATAAAAAGATAGCAGGCTCCTGCTTTTTGTTCAAAAACAAAAGTGACAATTCCATTCCATTTTACCAGTAAACTGCAAATGTAAATGCAGTCCCTGGATGTTGCAGTTATCCAGGTCACTTCTGGTATAGCTTTTCCCCCCTTAAATTGAATGTCTCTATAGATTATGGGTCATTTTTCTTCCTTTACTAATAGAAATTCCATTAATAGCCTCATTTGTATTCTTCAGAAGGAAACAGACTAGAACTGAGGTATTACTGGACAGAAATACAAAGTAAGGCTTAAAAGCTATAAAATGGAGAAAGGAATCCAGTGTGATTGAGGATGATGAGTCAAATAATATTTAGAATCCAGAAAGGACAAAATACACTTGGAACACAATGAACTGGGACTGAAACTCATCACTGAACAAATCCTATTTAGAGCTGACCTAAGCTTGATAATGGTTCAAACTCAACATCCGGAGGCTGGAGGCAGGGTCTGGGGAAGTAACGCTGCAGCTGAGAAGAGAGGTTTCAAGGATGTACTTGAAACACAAAGGATCACTTCCTCAGTCTCACCTCCTTACTGAATTCTTATTTCTTAAGTCATAATCAGCTCACATAGATGTATTTAGCAAAAGTCATATTTAAGACATTGTACTTGTCACTAGAGGAGCCCTGGTGGCACAGCGGTTAAGCACTTGGCTGCTAACGGAAAAGTCAGTGGTTTGAATCCACCAGTCTGCTCCCTGGGAGAAAGATGTGGCAGTCTGCTTCCATAAAGATTATAGTCTTGGAAGCCCTATGGGGCAGTTCTACTCTGTCCTGCAGGGTTACCATGAGTCTGAATCAACTCGATGGCAGTGGGATTTTTAGCTTTTGGTACTTGTCAGTGCAGACAGTAGGAAGAGGACCTCATTGTCCTCCCCTGTAAGGAGTTTATAGTGTTATGTGGAAATAACAGAAACCCTCAAATGCTTATAATGAAATGCCACGGAATATCACAAGAGAAACAGAGGCAAAGTACCACGGTGGGTATAAAGGAGAAAGGCAAGTGGGATTAGAGTCAGAAAGGCTGGGTTCTCTCCTGGTCCTACCAGGTACATGATCTTAAGCAAGGTATTTTACCCCACTGACCCTACAAAATATATGTATTAATGGGGCCATTTCATCGTGCTATTGCAATAATTAAATAAGAAAGTACAGGTGAAAGGAGTTTGTAAACTGTCAAACATTGGGTTCCCTACTGTCCTTTTTCTGCAGAGTATTAATTAGGGTTGAAGCAATGAGAAAGAAAGCATATCATCTGGTTGTGAGATGAGAGAGAAGACTTGTGGAAGGGGATGTAAATTAAGTTGTCAAGGATGGAATCTTGCCCTGAAGATCAGCATACTCAGCAAGTCTATCTCCTCTCCAGCTCTTGCTCTGCTCTTCCTCCTGCAGGACTGTATCCTGGTCCCTTTACCACTAGTCAGTAATTGGTCTTGTCTTAGTTAAGGTTCTTTTGGCTGCAGAGAACAGAAACCCACCTGTACTAGGTTAAGCAAAAATTGGAATTTGTTGTCAGGCTAGAGGGCAGGAAGGCAGCAGGTCAGGTTGTCTGCTGAACTGGGACTAAGAACTGGGAGTTATTAGGGACCCAGGCAGCCATCGTGCAGCCTTTCCCAGTTCCTTTCAAACTTATTTCTCTCAGTATCTTTCCTTGGGAACAGGTGGTTTGTCATCTCCATTTCTCATTCTATATTTGTTTCATTCTTTTATTTTTGTGTACACCAGCTTTCTTGGCTTCCATATGCATACCTGCTCAGCTTCATGCACAGACAGGTGTTAACCTGCGAGCCGGGCCACGGGTAGTGGGGATAGTGCAGTCAGGTATCTTTCCCTGCTGGAGTCCCTCCTCCACGGTCCCTGCGCCTTATTCTATTGGCCGGAACTATTTGGTGCTTCTCTCCTGATTGGCCCACAGAGTTCCTGACCTTAAGTGAATGACACAACTATCCTTATTGTTCCTGATCTAATGCTCAAAGAGGAAGATAGGGACCTGGAGGAAAGCTGATAACTTGCCCTCATTCCATACCACTCTTTCATGCCTCAATGCCTCTGCACTTCCTGTTTCATCCTCTCTCACCTCCCCAACCCCCTACTTTAAAGCCCATCTCAAGGCCTTTATCCTCTTTTCAGGCTTCCTTTATCATTTTTCCCCTCCACTGTAAGTGGGTGGATTACTCCCTCCTTGCTGCTTTTACTGTGGTTTATATATCCCTTGATTACTGCTCCTATCATACTGTATTACAGTTAATTTGATTTGCACCATTTCTCCTGGTGGCGCGGTGGTTAAATCTGCTAACTGAAAGGTCAGTGGCTCCAACCAACAGCTGCTCAGTGGGAAAAGGGTGTGTCAGTTTGCTTCTGTAAAGATTTGCACCCTTGGAACCCTATGGGGCAGTTTTACCCTGTCCTATAGGGTTCCTATGAGTTGGAATTGACTCAACGGCAGTGGGTTTGCTTTAGTTTGATCTCCTTATTCTAGTTAGTGGAGCCCTGGTGGTACAGTGGTTAAGAGCTATGGCGAACCAGGCTGCTAACCAAAAGCTTGGCAGTTCAAATCCAGCAGTCTCTCCTTGGAAACTCTGTGGGACAGTTCTACTCAGTCCTATAGGGTCCCTATGAATCGGAATCGACTTCACGGCAATGGTTTTCTTTTTTTAATGTAGTTAGCTGGTTAAGAAAATGGGCTTTGGGGTCAGATAACTGGGTCCAAGGGCTAGTCTTTCCATTTATTAGCTTCTCAACTTCTCTAAATCATATTTGTAAAATGGAGATGGTAGTGACTACATCAGAGCATTGTTGACAAAATTAAATGAGATAATAGGTATAAAGCGCCTAGAACAGTCCATGATATCAAATAGGTGCTCAATAAATATTAACCACTAATTTTCTACTCCCAGTACCTCATCCAGGGTGTGGCAAAGAGTATGTACTGTTTGCTCAAGAAATGAACTTGTATTTTAAGACTCATGAAATATTTAGAAATATTTTTGGTTTATTTCATTTGCAGTGTTTTTGCAAAGTATTTACTGTTGTTCCACTATTCTGATAATAGATATGTATCTGTGTATGTATATGTGCAATAATTGAATTGCAATTGTGTAAAATGCTATAAATGACTTGCACAGGATATCATTCAAGTATGCAATGTTGATATATACATAATTATTTAATGTCTGTTTCCTCCACTAAAAGGTAAATGCCTCAGGACAGAGTTTGAGCCTGTCTTATTTACTGTCTTATTTATTGCTCAGGCATATCATACAGTTTCTGACACATTAAATGTATTTGGTAAATACTGGTAAAATGAATGAGTAAGTGGACAAATGGGCCATCTTACACAATTAGTAAGTCCCTACTCTTCCCCTCCCTTGGGATGTCCTCTTCCTCCATCATCAGTGCATATCAAAATCCTATTTAGCTTTCATAACTTTGCTAAGCTACCACAATAACCATGAAGTCTTTCACCCTTTGGAAGGAATTTGCCCCTTCTCTGAATCTTTATGGTAAGTCATGGGTATCTCCAGTAATCATTACTTTCCATACGGTATTAGGGTGATTTTTGTGTTAATTTGAAAGTTCCTTGAGGACGGAATTCCATGTATGTTTCATCAGGGGTCCTCCTAATGTATTCATTTTTTTATCTCTTCCCAATGCTTAGCAAGTTGGATGACACATTCACATAAGAGTCATTCATTCTGTGATGAGTAAGTGAATAAGTGAATGAATGACTGGATATATTGAAACTGCTCTACAATTGGCAGAAGCCCAGAGTCCAACAACAGGATGAGGAGAAGAATGTATTGAGGGCCTACTGAATTCCAGCATGAATGTCTTTACCAAATCCAAATATTTTGACTAGCAACATACAGAAAACCTGCACTGTGCACTGCAGCAAGAAAGAGACAGTGCGGCACTGTTTGGACAAAGGGGTAATGTAGTCTCTCTTACAAAGTAATAGAGACACAGGACCTCATGTTCAGGACCTTATCCTGTACCTAGAAAAGCACCTGGCACATAGCAGGAAATGTAAGTGAAGTGAATTAAATAATATGTGAATAAAAACATATGCCAGTCTCTGTGAAAAGGACTACTAATTATGTGACTGTTTTTATAAGCATATCTGAGAGAAGACAGTTCTTTGCATGGCCCAAATGGCTATAATTACTCCCATTCCTTCCCCCTTGTAGCATCTTTGGGCTTTGGAACAAACCACTGCACCCCCTCCCCCTGAAGCTTAATGATTTATCTAAATAAGCAGCAGGGCTAAAGAGATACAATTCCAGGCTAACAATTCTCAGCTGGTGCCCACATGTCGGATTACCCACCTCTTCAGGTGATCAGGCAAGAAAACTTACACTGCACCTTGATACCCAAATATACTGAATGTCTAGAAGGATGTCCTTATGGTGCAAATAATGGAAGTTTGCAGGGCTTCATGAGAGAGCTCTTTATCATTCACTCATTCATTCATTCAGTAAATATTTAAGGGCTTCCTTTTGCCAGGCACTTATGCTAGAAGATATGGAAAATTCTGTGTTTCTTTTTTATACTCAAGGCTCTTGGGTCAAGTAGATAAAACTGCTTAAGATTCCAGATTTGATCTCCATCAGAGGACTTTATGGTTTGGTTTTCTCCTTTTCTGCAGAGACTCTTCTGGGCTGTATACCATCCAGGGATTGATTGTTTTAAGTTTCCTCTCACCAATGTGAATTTTAGGCTGCATGGGAAATTTCCCTGGAGCAGATTGGATCATGACCTGAGATTGTATGTCAGGTTTATTACTAGTCTACAGAACTGCACAGACTGAAAAACCATCTGTTGTCTACATATACCTGCCTGTGTGTGAGAGAGACGATCCAGACCATCTAGGTGGCTCTGCGTTCTAACGATGTGTTAGGGATCTATGCTAATAGCAGATGCACAGAAGAGCATTTACCCTCTCCAAGAAAGAAAAGAATCTTGCTTGTTAACTTTTCAGGTCAGTTTTCCTCAGGCCAGCAACATCAATATGCAACTATCCTCTGAACACATTTTCAAATATTTGATTTTAAAAGAAAATTAGGTTTATCTCAAGAAGGCAATTAATTGAGATGACATAGTTTGTCATTTTCCTTAATACAATAGAACACGGAATGGTAGATTATGTATGTTTTAGTATTTATTAAGATGTCCTAAGCAGTGAAGTTACCACTTATTAGTTTGTCATACTGTGGTGGCCTGCGTGTTTCTATGATGCTGGAAGCTATGGTGCCAGAATTTCAAATACCAGTAGGGTCACCCATTGTCGACAGGTTTCAGCAGAACTTCTAGACCAAGACAGACTAGGAAGAAAGGCCTGCTGATGTACTTCCAAAATTTAGCTAATGAAAACTCTATGGATCATAACAGAATATTGTCCAATATAGTGCTAGAAGATAAACCCCCTAGGCTGAAGGCATTCAAAATACACAGTGACTGCAACAATGGATTTGAGCACACCCTATATTAACAGATCACCACGCCTACCACTGCTCTACTGCTGGTTTATTGTTTTCTCCAGATGGATGTGAATAAAGTTTATGAGGGCAGTATAGACAAAGCTGGTGATGAAAACTGCCATGCATTTACTGGAAATGCCAGAATTAGAGACTCTTGTTATTTGATTCATTCATTCCTCACATGCTGACCAAACACTCTTTATTGTGCCAAGAAATGTGCTAGGCCCTGAAAATAGACACATCTCTATATTCAAAGAGTTCAAGAGGGGAAAATAATAAAACAAACATATATATGTTAGTTCCTTATATGTTAGTTCCTTTGACTGACTTACTTTCTTTTTCACCTTCACTCCAAAAGATTAAAATAAAATTAGAGAGACAGACAAGAAAACATTTACAGTAAAATATATTAGGTGATAAATCAGAAATATGTACAAGGAACCAAGAGTGGAGAAAATAACTTTGCATGGCTAGAGAAGGTTCCACAAAAGAGGAAATATTTGAGCTTCACAATGAGTATCACACTCTCCTTGATAAAACAAAGGAGCAGGAGCTTGATAAAGATAAGTGAAGCAAACTCTACACATAAGCTTCCAGTTCAAAGCATAAAGAGATCATTATAGCTTATTAAGATTTAGAGAGCTTCTCACCATTAGTTTTTTAAACTGCTTGCAAAAATTATATAAGTTCAATGGTTTCAACTGTCATGATAAACTTACAGAGATCCAAGTAGAAAACACTGGTTCAAGTAGAAGGACTTCAAATATTGCACAGTCTTTGAAAGATTTAGGTGATTCCCAAATCACAGAAAAAAACAGGATAGCATGTAACTTGAGTCACCAAAGTAATCTGAATTTAAAAGAATTATTCCCAGCTATTCACAGAAGCGTATGTCTTGGATTTCTATGTCAGAAATAACAAATAATTTTTAGCAGGGATTAATTTTTTTAGAATGTGTTTAAATTCCTAATAGATGATCTCAATATCTGAAAAGATACCTAATTTAAAGAATCAAAAATTTTAATACTCTTCTTCCAAGTCCCATTTACCTCATCTCAGCCCATCAAATGTAGCCTGAAGGTTCCTCCAGTGGGATAAATTATAATCACAAACATTAGTTTTGCAATATAAAACATAATGACCCCAATTCATTAATTCATTTTATATATCACACACTTCTAATCAGACATGTTTACAAATCCCTAAGTACTCTAGTAAAGGAACAATAATTATACTTCTCAAGAGAGTTTGACAGTAGATTTGACTTGGATAAGTTAAAAAGTGGATATTTAAAGGCTAACTTTTGGCTTCTCGTTTCACGTATCAAACCCAGCACAAAAGATATACAAGGCATTCTAAAGAGTTTTGGAGGAACCACTCAGAAAATAAACACTGCAGATTATTTCAAATATTAATATAAGGAATATCAATCTTGTGCCTTCTCTTTAGTACATGTTACTTTAGACACTATGATCTTCAGTGGAATGAGTCTGCTGGGACCACTGTTTACTCTTTCTCACTGATCAATATTTTGGCCATATTAAGAAGTCAAATTTCATACAGAGCAAAACATATATTTATCTCAAAGAAGAACTACAGAAATCCTACAATCTCTTTAAACACATAGACTACATGCCATTTCTCTGTAGATATAAAAAGGAAAATGGAGAAAAATAATCCCTAGAAAAATGAAAGGAAATGTTCCTTACCGGAATGAATGCGTGTTGCATGGCTTGCTCACACTGTTTTAAGGAAGCAATAGTATCCCACAAAAGCTGATAATTCTCAGCCCGGGAAGCACTTGGCCGTTGCATAGTGAAAGCTGGTAAGGCTCAAACTGAGCTCAAAGAACCCAGTTGAAGAAGGAAAAAACCCTGCAGATCTGTTACATAAACTTCTTAATTAGATCTGCTACACAAACTGCTATCTTAAGACTTAAAAAAAAAAAAAAAAAGTTAATGAGAACATTTCTTTTGGGGGATAACTGGGCATGACTTGAATAGAGACAGATGTTTTCATTGGGAAGGATTTTCATTCCCACACTTGTGAAAAGCAATCCCATCAGTGTTCTCCTGTCTTCACACGGGTCTCGCGAAACTACACATAGCATAAGTGTGTGGGGGGAAAGAAGTAGGAGGCAGAGAGATGTGAAAAATACATCTACCAGAAGATCTGGGTGGCAGGCCATGGAGATAGAAGTTGAGCAGCTTGTGATAAGTAGTAAAATTGAAGAAAGTGTGTTAAATACACATATAAATATACATATGCAGGTGTCCTCACTTGTGTGCTGTGTGAGATACACAACTGCATACATTCATACACAGGGTCATTGAATACTCTCCAGTTTTCTCTCGTTTTAGTTAAGACCTACATATTCATTTACAGATTATTATGGCCTTATTACATTACAGGCTTGTTTATTTGGGATTATCTGTTAAGACTAGCCAGAAGTTTCATGAGTATAAAATACAGTTTGTTATTTTAAAATTTAAGATTAATTAGAAGACCTTTGTATTGCATTATCTATTGGAGAAAAGTCACATTTACTTCTTGTTCTAGATACAATTTGTATAGATAACACAAGGAGAATCATGTCTTCAAACATTCTTGGGACCTGAGCATGGGTTGCCCAGCCCTGAACCTGTTAATTCCAAAGAAATGTGTTCACTTTAATGACAAAATGGCTAGTCTAACCACTAAATCAAATACGAACAACAGAATTTAGAGACAGATTCTGGATGTTCCTTCACCTAAGACAGGAGCCCAGAGAGCAAAGTGAGGCTCCACCCACCCCTACATTCTCTGTAGGATTGCTGAGGTGGGGGGACAGGGCAAGGTATCTTGAAAGAAGGTGCTGAACTCAGAAGTCCCAAAGGAATCTATACTCCCAGGGCTAGTTTCACAGCCAACATAGAGATATTTGTATATGAATATCTATCTGGATAGGTAAGGAGCAAACTGAATTAAATACACAACAAAATGAAGAAATTATGTATTTCATTGACCCAGAAAATCCAAGGGGTGCAAAACAATGTACAAATTGTAAGAAAGAGTTCGATAACATAAATGAAGGATTTTTTGTTGCATTATTTTTGGAAAAGCTGCATGATTTGGGTTACCTACTTTTTCTACATTTGTACCTTGGTGATGGAGGAAATCTGCTAGTTCATTCTAATGCCCTTGTGATGTGAAAGTCCCAAAGGCTGATACTAGCAAATTAATTTATTTGCTTTCTCTCAATTACTTTTCAATTTTAAATGTAAAGAATTGGAAGAAGAATTTCTCTCTTAAAATCCTACCTGGCTAATTTGTAAGAAGACTGTTTTTCCTTAATAATTCATGAATACCACCATAAGGTATTGCCACTAGACAGTTTGTTTTTCAATATCAATTTAACCAACCTTCTCTTTTTTTCATTCATGGTGTTCTGTTCAGCTTACACCCACAGTCCCTCCTCTGCCTTTATTCCTGCCCTTACACTCTCCCATCTGCCCCAGCCACATGCTTCTTCTTCACACACTGTCGACCAGCCAGCCCACAACTCCCAGAAGATATTCTGTGACTAGTAAATGTTCTGTATTTCTCAGCAAACAACAGGGGAAAGAAGTTTTTTTGTGTGTGTATTTTTTTTTCATAGCTCCAAAATCCTATGCTATCCCTTCTGAGTTCCTGGAGCAAATGTTCACTATTTTCCCATTACTCCAGGCTCCAACCTCTGCGTTTTCTATCATGTCTGAGACTTCTTCCATCTCTTCCATCAGGTCCCTTCATTCTTTCATTGAAGCAGAACCTCCTTCTTTTCCTTACTCTTTGGAAAAAGGGTAGAGAATTGATAGTCTCTACATGAATAAACACTACATTAAAAAATGCTCTTTGAATTATGCATTTATTCATTGATCAAACAAACATATCAAGCAACTCCCAAGTGCTATACTTTTTGTTAGTACTATGGGAAAATAGGATCCTTGGTGGAGCAGTAGTTAAGAGCTCAGGTTGCTAACCAAAAGGTCAGCAGTTTGAATCTACCAGCCAGCTCCTTGGAAACCCTATGAGGCAGTTCTACTCTGTCCTATAGGGTTGCTATGAGTCGGAAGCAACTCAATGGCAATGGGATGGATGGATGAATGAGAAAACAGATACAGCAAATGTTTATTCTGCCTTTTAAAATCTTACAGAAGGAATGATACGTAGGTAAAAACAACAAAAAGACAAGTTAAAAAAGGGTAACTGCCATAAAAGAGGTGGCATAAACAGTAAGAAAGAAGGAATTATATTGTTGGGGAAATTGGGGCAGCCTTATGGAAGATTTAGCACTTTGCTAGAGCTTGAAGTTAAGGTAGAATTCAAACATTCAGAGAAAGCTAGGGGGCATTTTTGAAGAAGAAGAAGAAAAAAAAAAAAAAACCCAAAACCGTTGCCCTTGAGTAGACTCCAACTCGTAGTGACCCTATGGGACAGAGCAGAACTGCCCCATAGGTTTTCCAAAGAGCACTTGGTGGATTCAAACTGCTGACCTTTTTGGTTAGCAGCCACAGTTCTTAACCACTGTACCAAGAGGGCTCCTGAATGAAAGGAAGAGCAAATAGGGTAGAAAAATAGAGGTCATTAATGGTTGATTTGGAAGGAACACACACGACACCAAGAAAACACGTGAAAACTAAAAACTAACCAGATTAATACTCAGATTTCGACTGAAGCCAAGGCTACTCGAGTAAAAACTCAGAGCTTTGTATTCCTAATACTAACCAATCTTAGTTTTAACAAATTCTGAGAATTAATGTTCATAAATTTAGTGACACTCTTCTTAAACCTCTTGAGGTGATTAATTCCATGTATTTATTCCCCACTCTTTCAAATAGGCATATTAGCACTTTTGTTGGCAAATATTTATTTATTTATTTAATGTTTTGATGGCATGTGTTTTCAGTATTGCCAATGCATGCTTACTAATTGAGTGTGTTCAAATTTTTAGTTGGTAATATGGATTTTGAGAAATATGATCTGGCAATACAATCCACCAATGAGGCAAGTGGCACTTAGGTGCCACTGATCTGTGGCATGACAGTATGCCACTAAGAATTATGTGGACAATTTATTGCTAGTGCCTTTCCATTAGGTTACGTGGGGAAACTCTGGTTTTCCAAACATGATGCGGAAAAATCAGAACAAACCCATCAGGGCTCCCTAACTATCACCCAGGAAAACCATAATTATTCTTCCCTTATCTCACAGAAATAAAGGAAAAAAGCAAAAGTTTACAAAACTAATACATCCAGGAAGCACCACCTAACAGAATGCTCAACCTACACAGCAATGAGGATTGCTGAACTTCAAGTATTTCAAAAGGGATCTGCCTTGACTCTAAATGCATTAGAACTGGAATAATGCCTTATCGCTGAGGTCCAGAGATATAAAAATAACTGGCATACCATTTAGGCCAAAGGTAATGAAATTAATATACTTTTGGAGGTTATTAAGTGGCTCAGTCACTTAGGTCATATTATTTAATGAACTAATTACTTAGCTTTTATTAAGTACATATAACATGTCTTGCACTCATGCCCAATCACTTTTGTAAGTCCTTAAGACTATAACCTTCAAAATTCAGGCAGGGTTTACCATGAATCTGACGTGATCAAATATTTGATCAATTTGGTTCAGTTTAAGAAACACTGATTGTCACTAAGTGCCAAGCACTATGGTAGAAACTAGGAATAGAAAAATGAATATAACATACTTTCAATCATCTGTTTCTCTTTATTACCATTCAACATATTTTTTTCTCTTGTCCACTAGTAGAGTATATGTATTTCTTTAATGTTAGCACAATGTCTGATATGTAATGGGGACCATTCTTCCGTTAAACACACCGTGATTAGACTATGTCTTTCATATTTAAATATATCACCAAGCTGAAACTTAAATCGCAAGCTTTAGTATGTCTAACAGTATGTTTTGTATGGAGGTCTTGCCATGCACACAGAGGTCTCCATTTAATGATTTCTGCTATTGATTGGTTTAAATATAATCTCAAGGCATTGGTGCTTCCAGTTAAGATGAAATAACAGGAGTTGAATTTACACTCCTACCTGAAACAACCAAAAAAAAAAAAAAATCAAAATATATGAAGCAATGTACTTCAATAACTGGACATCAGACAAGGAATAACAGTAAACTGTGAGAGACAGGAAACAAATAAGGTGAGTCCTATGATTGCCCATCTTACATCTTTCAGAGAATTTCCAGGACACTTTGCAGGGAGGGCGGATTCAAGTATATTCCAGTGGGCTTAGTGAGTAGAGGAGATACAACTGGTTGTCTGGAAAGACCAAGGCAGCAAGGAGAAATAGAGAAATCTACAACTATATCTGGATATTTCAATATTTTTGTCACAATGATTGACAGAACAATTAGAAAATACGTAAAAATATAGAAGACTTAAATAAAACTATACATCAATTTGAACTTATTGACCTTTATAGAACACTCTACCCAACAACAGCAGAATATACACATTCTTCTCAAGTGAGCATAGAGCATTTACCAAGGTAGAACGTACTCTCAGCCATAAATCAAATGTCAATAAATTTTAAAGGCTTCAGGTTATAGGAAGTATAGTCTCTGACCACAATGAAATTAAATTAGAAATTAAAAGCAGAACAATTTTGGATAATCCCCAAGTATTCAAAAATGACATGACACACTTCTAAATAAACCATGGGTCAAAGAAGACATCAAAAGGAATTTAGAATGTATTCTGAATTGAATAAAAATACAAATATAACATATAAAAACTATGGAGGAGGCGGGGCCAAGATGGCAGAGCAGTCAGATGCTTCCTACGGTCCCTCTTATAACAAAGACATGAAAAGACAAGTGAGTCAATTATGTATGACAATCTAGGAGCCCTGAACATCAAATGCAAAGTTGAAAAATCAGACTAAGGTGCAGGGGAAGGGAGGGACGATTTGGAAGCAGCAAGGAGTGGCCAGACCTAGCCCAGCAAGAACCGGCACCCGGCAGCCAGATCGGCTGGTGTGTGTGGTGAGGGAAGCAGTGGTGCTCAGGACGCGTTTTCTACATCCAGAGAGACAGAGCAATGGAGAGTCTACTCAGGCCTCCAGAACAAGTGAAAAGCAGCGCTCAATCAGCAAAAGATGAGTACATGCGTCTAACCCATTGCACAGGTCAAAAAACACCCTGTTTGGGAAGAATCTCTCTCCCATTTACCTGCCTCCTCCCTGCCCTGCACCAGGTCCTGGGCAGGCTTCAGTGATTGCCCCATCCCCTGGGCCAGAAGTAGGACCCCTCACACACCTTGAGCCATTCTCTTGGCCTTGGAGAGGAGATAAATTAACAAGCAGTGAAAAAATAATCTGTCAGCTCCTCTAAGTCGGGAATTCAGGGCAGCCACATATACAACTCCTTTGCCTAGGCACAGGGATAAGGGGTCCATGGACTTTGAATGCCTTTCACCCCTGCACAGACATGTGTGGGCCCATTTCAAAGCATGGGCTCTCGTTAGCACAATACAGCAGGGCATATATCTGAAGCCTAACTTCAACTGTATCAGCTATATGGTGGAGTGGCAGGTTCGTGACATTTGACACTGCTCTGCCCATTAAGTAGGGCCCTCACCTAACCACATCAAGGGCCTGAGGACTGGTGGCTCCACCCACATCACCTAACCACCTGCAACAGGGGTCCAAGAATAAGTGATGCCTCCCAGTCCTTACAGCCAACAGCACTGGGTGCCCAAAGTCTGGTTGCAAAACCCACCCACCTATGAACTCTAGGGAACAGGGACACAATTTCCTCTGAGACACTCAGGGGCAGCCATCAGCTCCCTGTCTTGCTCAGTGCATGACCCCCTACTGCAGCCAGATACCTGTGCCTACTCCAATCACCCCTGCCCATCTAGGACTGTAGGTGAGAGCCTGCACCACACCCTTGGTGACTGACTACCTGGACACGTGAGCTACATCCATACAAGAAAAGTAAATAGACTCCTGGGCTCACATACCTAGTAACAGATCTAACCACCTGGTGACAGGATGTTAGAGTTTCAAACATGCCAATAATCAAAACAGTTCACACAAGCAGCCTATCTGGGCATATCAAAACAAAACAAGAAGATAGGACACAGTAACCAAACATTAGATAAATAAATAAATAAACACAATAACTTATTGATGGCTATGAGACAAAAGTCAATGTCTAATCACATAAAGAGGCAAACCATGATGGCTTCAGCAAGCTTCCAAACCAAAGAATTAAGAAGACTTCTGGAGGAAGACAACTTCTTGGAACGACTGGAGGTAGAATACAAAAGATTAACATATAGAACTATTCAAGACAACAGGAAGGAGATCAGACAAAATGCAGAACAAGCCAAGAAAAAGCAATAAAGGAACTTAAGAAGATTACAGGAGAGCACAATGACAAATTTAACAGGCTGCAAGAATACATAGAGAGACAGCAAACAGAAATTCAGAAGATTAACAGTAAAATTTCGAATTAGACAACTCAATAGAAAGTCATAGGAACAGAATTGAGGCAATGGAAGTCAGAATTAATGAGACTAAAGATACAGAACTTAACAATAACTTATTTGAGGAAAAATTAGATAAAAGAATCTAAAAAATGAAGAAACTCTAAGAATCATGTGAGACTCTATCAAGAGGCATAACCTACGAGTGACTGGAGTATCAGAAAAGAGGGGGATAACAGAAAATACGGAGACAATTGTTGAAGATTTGTTGCCAGAAAATTTCTCTGATATTGTGAAAGAGGAGAAGATATCTACTCAAGATGCTCATAGAACCCCACATGAGGTAGATCCCAAAAGAAAGTCATCAAGACATATTATAATCAAACTTGCCAAAACCAAAGATAAAGAAAATTTAAAAGTGGCTAGTGATAAATGAAAAGTCAACTACAAAGGAGAATCAATAAGACTATGGTCAGACTACTCAGCAAAAACCATGCAGGCAAGAAGGCAATGGGATGACATATATAAAGCCTTGAAGGAAAAATATTGCCAGCCAAGAATTCTATATCCAGCAAAACTGTCTCTCAAATATGATGATGAAATTAGGGCATTTCCAGATACACAGAAATTTAGGGAATTTGCAAAACTCAAACAAAAATTACAAGAATACTGAAGTGAGTCCTGTGGTTACAAAATCAATAACATCAGATAACAAGCCAAGATTAGAACATAGGACAGAGCAACCCAATATCAACCAGAAAGGTAAGTCACAAAAATAAATTAAAGCTAAAACACTGTAAACAGGGAAACAGAGCCATAAATAGCTAAAAGATAACAACATTAAAGCAAAAAAGAGGGACTTAAAAATGTAGTCATAGATCTTTCATAAGGAGTGGAAGTAAAAGTGATATAAAGAAATAAAAGACTGGTTTAAACTTAGAAAAATAGGGGTAAATATTAAGGTAACCACAAAGGAAACTAACAATCCTACACATCAAAATAAAAAACAAGGAAAACATAAAGACTCAGCAAATACAAAATGAACAACAATGAAAAAGATGAAAAGAAAATACATAAAGAAAAACAACTCAGCACAGAAAATTAAGTGGAACAAAGAAATTGTCAACAACACACAAAAAAGACATCAAAATGATAGCACTAAATACATACCTATCAATAATTACACTGAATGTAAATGGACTAAATACACTAATAAAAGAGAGAATGGAAGAATGGATTAAAAAAAAAAATACATGATCCATCTATATGTTGCCTACAAGAGACACACCTTAGACTTAAAGACATAAACAGACTAAAACTCAAAAGATGGAAAAAAATGTATCACGCAAACAACACTCAAAAAAGAGCAGGAGTGGCAATATTAACCTCTGACAAAATAGACTTTAAAGTAAAATCCACCACAAAGGATAAAGAAGGACACTATATAATGATTAAAGGGTCAATACACCACAACGACATAACTATAATAAATATTTATGCACCCAACAACAGGCCTCCAAAATACATAAAATGAACTCTAACAACATTGAAAAGAGAGATAGACAGCTCCACAGTAATAGTAGGAAACTTCAACATACAACTTTCGGTGAAGGACAGAGCAACCAGAAAGAAGCTCAATAAAGACACAGAAGATCTAAATGCCACAATCAACCAACTTCATCTCAAAGACATATACCAAACACTCCACCCAACAGCAGCCAAGTATACTTTCTTTTTCAACGCACATGGAACATTCTCCAGAAGAGACCACATATTAGGCCATAAAGCAGGCCATAACAGAATCCAAAGCATCAGAATATTACAAAGCATCTTTTCTGACCATAAAGCCATAAAAGTAGAAATCAATAACAGAAAAAGCAAGGGAAAAAAAAAATCAAACACATGGAAACTGAACAACACCTTGCTCAAAAACTACTGGGTTATAGAAGAAATTAAGGACAGATTAAAGAAATTCACAGAATCAAATGAGAATGAAAACACATCCTACTAGAACCTTTGGGACACAGCAAAAACAGTGCTTGGGGTCAATTTATAGCAACAAATGCACACATTCAAAAAGAAGAAAGGGTCAAAATCTAAACACTAACCCTAAAACTCGAACAAGTAGAAGAGAGCAGTAAGGAAGCCCTCGGGCACCAGAAGAAAGGAAATAATAAGAATTAGAGCAGAATTCAATGAAATAGAAAATACAAAAATAATTGAAAGAGTTAGCAAGACCAAAAGCTGGTTCTTTGAAAAGATCAACAAAATTGATAAACCAATGGCCAAACTGACAAAAGAAAAACAGCAGAGGAAGCAAATAATCTGAATAAAAAATGAGAAGGGCTATATCACAACAGACGCAACTGAAATTAAAAGAATCGTAACAGAATGCTATGAAAAACTGTACTCTAACAAGGTTGAAAACCTAGAGGAAATGGACAAATTTCTAGAAACTCATTACCTACCTAAACTAATACAAACAGAGGTAGAACAACTAAATAAACCTATAACAAAAGGAGAGATTGAAAAGGTAACTTAAAAACTCCCAACAAAGAAAGCCCTGGCCCTGACAGCATCACTGGAGAATTCTACCAAACTTTCAGAGAAGAGTTAACACTACTACTACTAAAGGTACTTTAGAACTTAGAAAAGGATGGAATACTCCCAAACTCATTCTATGAAGCCAGCAGAACCCTGATACCAAAACCAGGTAAAGACACCACACAAAAAAGAAAATTACAGACCAATATTCCTCATGAACATAGATACAAAGATCCTCAACAAAATTCTAGTCAATAGAATTCAACAACATATCAAAAAAATAATTCACCATGACTAAGTGGGATTGATACCAGGTATGCAGGGATGGTTCAACATTAGAAAAATGATCAATGTAATCCATCACATAAATAAAACAAAAGACAAGAACCACATGATCTCATTGATTGATGAAGAAAAGGCATTTGACACAGTCCAACACCCATTCATGTAAAAACTCTTCAGCAAAATAGGAATAGAAGGGAAATTCCTCAACATAATAAAGTGTATTTATACAAAGCCAACAGCCAACATCATTCTAAATGGAGAGAGTCTGAAAGCAATCCCTTTGAAAATGGAAAACAGACAAGGATACCCTTTATCACCACTCTTATTCAACATTGTGCTGCAGGTCCTAGCCAGAGCAATTAGGCTAGAAAAAGAAATAAAGGGAATCCAAATTGGTAAGGAAGAAGAAGAAGTATCTCTAACTGCAGATGATACGATCTTATACACAGAAAATTCCAAAGAATCCACAAGAGATCTACTGGAACTAATAGAAGATTTCAGCAAAGTTTCAGGATACAAGATAAACATACGAAAATCAGTTGGATTCCTCTACGCTGACAAAGAGAACTTCCAAGAGGAAATCACCAAATCGATACCATTTACAATAGCCCCCAAGAACATAAAATACTTAGGAATAAATCTAACCAGAGATGTAAAAGACCTATACAAAGAAAACTACATGACACTACTCCAAGAAACCAAAAGAGAACTACATAAGTGGAAACAAATATCCTGCTCATGGGTAGGAAGACTCAACATTGTGAAAATCTCAATTCTACCCAAAGCAATCTACAGATACAATGCAATCCCAATCCAAATTGCAATGGCATTTTTTAATGAGATGGAGAAACAAATCACTAACTTCATATGGAAGAGGAAGAGGCCCCGGATAATTAAAGCATTACTCAAGAAGAAGAACAACAAAGTGGAAGGCTTCACACTATCTGATTTTAGAACCTATTATGCCACCACAGTAGTCAAAACAGCCTGGCACTGGTACAACAACAGATGCATAGACCAATGGAACAGAATTGAGAATCCAGATGTAAATTCATCCACCTATGAGCAGCTGATATTTGACAAAGCCTCAAAGTCCATTAAATGGAGAAAATATAGTCTGTTTAACAAATGGTGCTAGCATAACTGGATATCCATCTGCAAAAAAATGAAACAAGAACCATACCTCCCACCATGTACAAAAACTAACTCAAAATGGATCAAAGACCTAAATATAAAACCGAAAGCGATAAAGATCATGGAAGAAAAAATAGGGACAATGCTAGGAGCCCTAATACGTGGCATAAACAGAATACAAAACATTACTAACAATGCAAAAACACCAGAAGAGAAACTAGAACTAGATAACTGGGAACTCCTAAAGATCAAACACTTATGCACACCAAAAGACTTCACCAAAAGAGTAAAAAAAGACGACCTACAGACTGGGAAAAAAATTTTGGCTACCACAAATCTGATCAGCATCTAACCTCTAAAATCTACAAGATACTTCAAAACCTCAACAACAAAAAGACAAATAATCTAATTAAAAAGTGGGCGAAGGATACGAACAGGCACTTCACCAATGAAGACATTCTGGTGACTAACAGATACAGGAAGAAATGCTCCGGATCGATAGCCATTAGAGAAATGCAAATCAAAACTACAATGAGATACCAACTCACGCCAACAAGGCTAGAATTAATCCAAAAAACACAAAATAATAAATGCTGGAGAGGCTGTGGAGAGACTGGAACACTTATACACTGTTGGTGGGAATGTAAAATGCTACAGCCACTTTGGAAATCAATTTGGCACTTCTTTAAAAAGCTAGAATAGAAGTACCATGCGATTCAGTAATCTCACTCCTTGGAATATATCCTAGAGAAATAAGAGCCCCCTCACAAATAGATACATGCATACCCATGTTCATTGCAGTAGTGTTCACAATAGCAAAAAGATAGAAACAACCTAGGTGCCCATCAACGGATGAATGGATAAACAAATTATGGTACACACACACAATGTAGTATTATGCAATGATGAAAGAACAACAATGAATCCGCGAAACATCTCATAACATGGACGAATCTGGAAGGCATTATGCTGAGCGAAATTAGTCACAAAAGGACAAATATTGCATGAGACCACTGTTATAAGAACTCAAGAAAGGTTTAAACACAGAAAAAAACATTCTTTGATGGTTATGAGGGCAGGGAGGGAGGGAAAGAGGTATTCACTAACTAGATAGTAGATAAGAATTATTTTAGGTGAAGGGAAGGACAATACACACTACAGGGGAAGTCAGTACAGCTAGACTTAACCAAAAGCTAAGAAGTTTCCTGAATATAACCAAACACTTCTAGGGACAGAGTCGGGGGGGGGGGGGTCTGGGGACCATGGGTTTCAGGGGATATCTAGGTCAATTTGCATAACAAAGTTTATTAAGAAAATGTTCTGCATCTCATTTTGCTGAATGGTGTCTGGAGTCTTAAAAGCTAGTGAGCAGCCATCTAAGATGCATCAATTGGTCCCAACCCACCTGGAGCAAAGGAGAATGAAGAACACCAAAGACACAAGGAAAATATTAGCCCAAGAAACAGAAAGGGCCATATAAACCAGAGACTCCATCAGCCTGAGATTAGAAGAACTAGATGGTGTCTGAATACCACCAACGACCGCCCTGACAGGGAATGCAACAGACAGTCCCTAACCAAGCAGGAGAAAAGTGGCGTGCAGAACTCAAATTCTAGTAAAAAGACCAGACTTAATGGTACGACTGACACTGGAGGACCCCGGAAGACATGGCCACTGGACTCTCTGTTAGCCCAGAACTGAAACCTTTCCCGAACAAGCTCTTCAGACATAGATTAGACCAGACTATAAGACATAAAATGATACTCGTGAAGAGTATTTAATCTCAAGTACATGAGATTAAATGGGCAGCTCTGAGATGAGAAGTCAAAAAGGGACAGGAGTTGGTTGAATGGACACGGGAAATCCAAGGTGGAAAGGAGGAATGTGCTGTCACATTACAGAGAGAGCCACTAGGGTCAGATAACAATATGTGTATAAATTTTTCCATGAGAAACTAACTTGAACTCTAAACTTTCACTTAAAGCACAAGAAAAATAAAAACTTGTACACTGCAACTGTAAAACTTGACTAAAAGAAATTAAAGAAGACCTAAATAAATGGGAGGACATCCCATGAAATATATATATCCATATATATATATGGAATACTTCAAAAGAAGTAGTTAAGGAGAACTGTATATCACTAAACACCTACATTAGAAAAAAGAAAGGTCTCAAATGAATGACTTCAGCTTCCATATTCAGGAACTAAATTAAGAGCAAATTAAACCTAATAAGATGAAAGGAAATAATAAAGATCAGAACAGTAAAATAATCGAGAAACCAAAAGCTGGTTCTTTGAGAATGTAAATAAAATGAATAACCTTCCAGCAAGACTGATCAGGAAAGAAAGAGAGAAGATACAACTTACTAAAATCAGGAATGAAAGCAGAGTGTTCACTACAGATTCTACATATATGAAAGATATAACAGAGGAAACTTATGAACAATTTTATTCCAAAACTTTGACACCTGAGATGGAATGGACAAATTCCTTGAAAGTCACAAATTACCAAAGCTTACTCAAGAAAAAATTAATCAAAATAGCCATAACATATATCCATTAAAAACATCTAATTTATAATTAAAAACCTCCCTACCAAGAAAACTACAGGACTAGATGACTTCCCTAGTGAATTCTATCAAACATTTAAAGAAGAAATAACAATTCTACACAAACTTTGAGAAAACTGAAGAGGATTAAGTACTTCCCAACTTATTCTTTGAGGCAGCAGTACCCTGATACCAAACCAGACAAATATAAGAAAACCAAACACCAATATGCCCTTATGAACATAGATGCAAAAATTCTTAACAAAATTATAGCAACTTGAATCCAAGACTATATAAAAATGATAGTATTATAACCTAATAGGCTGTATCACAGGGAAGCGAGGTGGGTTTAACACTTTTTTTATTTAATCAAAAAACAAATAACCATATGATCATCTCAGTGGGCATATTAAAAGCATTTTGAAATATCTACTATATCTTTCAGTTAAAAAAAAAAAAACCTCTCAGCAAACTGAACAGAAGGGAACTCCCTCAACCTGATAAAGGGCATCTACCAAAAAACATAACTGCTACCATCATTATTTAATGGTGAAAGACTACATACCTTACCCCTAAGATCAGAACAAGACAAGGATGTTTCTTCTCACCACTTCTACTCAACATTGTACTGGAGTTCTAAACAATATAATAAGGCAAGAAAAAAATTAAGATTGAAAGATAGAAATAAAAATGTTTTTATTTACCCATGACATAAGCGAGTTTAGGAAGGTTGCAGAATACAATGTCAATATACAAAAAATCAATTGTTTTTTCTATATACTAGCAACAAATAAATGGAAATTGAAATAAAAAAATACGATTTGTAATAAGATAAAGAATATGAAATAAGGATAAACCTGACAAAAGATGTGTAAGATCTGTATACTGAAAACAACTTAGCATTCCTGAGAAAAATTAAAGATGATTTACGTAAATGGAGAGATATACCATGTTCCTGGGTAAGGAGACTCAATATTGTTAAGATGTCAATTCTCGGAAAATTGATCCATAGATTCAATGTAATACCAATCAAAATCTCAGCAGACTTTTTTTTTTGGAGCAAGCAATTTACGAGCTGATTATAAAATTCATACAGACATTCAAAGGATCTAGAATGCCCAAAACAAATTAGAAAATGAAGAAAAAAAGATTACCTGATTTCACAACTTATTATAAAGCTAAAGTAATCAAGACAGTAGTATATAGTGGCATGAAGATAGAATAGAACAGAATAGAATTAAGAAATACATCCATACATACATAACCCAAACCAAACCCATTGCCATCGAGTTGATTCTGACTCATAGCGACCCTGTAGGACAGAATAGAACTGCCCCATAGGGTTTCCAGGGAGCGGCTGGTGGATTCAAACTGCCTACCTTTTTGGTTAGCAGTCTGAGCTCTTAACCACTGTGCCACCAGGGCTCCCATACGTATATAGACAACTGATTTTTCACAAATGTACAAAGGCAATTCAATGGAGACAGGATAATTTTTTTTAACAAATGATGTTAGAAAAGTTGGCTATCCATATGCAAAATAACAAGCTTTGATCTACACCTCCTCCCATATATTAACTCAAAATAGATTATACCTAAAACATAAAACCTAAAACTATATAACTTCTCAAAGAAAATCTCTGCAATCTTAGGTTAGATTCATAAAATAACAAATTGATAAACTGGACATCATCAAAATTAAAAATCTGTTCTTTGAAAAACACTGTTAAGAGAATGAAAAAAGACAAGCCACAGAATGGAAGAAAATATTTGCAAATCGTTTATCTAAAAGACTTATTTCCAAAATATATAAAGAATTCCCAAAGTTAAATAATATGAGAATAAATAATTCAAATTTAGAAATTCGGCAAAAGATTTGCCCACTTTACCAGTGAAGATATACAGGTATCAAACAAGCACATGAAAGATGACAAACATCATGAGTCATTGGAGAAATGAAAATTAAAATTACAATGAAATACCATTGCACACCTACAAAGATGGCTAATATTGAAAAGACTAGCCATACTAAGTTTTAGTGAGGATGTAGAAAAATTGGAGCTCTCATACACTGCTGGTGGAAGTGTAAAATGGTACAACCATTTTGAAAACCAGTTTAGCAGTTTCTTAAAAATTTAAACATACACCTGCCATATGATTTAACCATTTCACTCCTAAGTATTTACCCAAGAGAAATGAAGACATATGTCTACTGAATATCAGGTACACAAACCTTCATAGGAATCTTATTTGTAATAGCCAAAAGCTGGAAACACCACCAACAGGTAAATATTATTATATATTCATACAATGGAATTCTATTCAACAAGAAAAAGAAATGAAATATTGATGCGTGAAATAACATGAATGAATCTCAAAACAATTATGCTGAGTGAAGACACACAAAAGAAGAATACATGTTGTGTAATTCCATTTATATAAAATTCTAGAAAATGCAAACTAATCTATAGTGACAGAAAGGAAAACAGTAGTTGTCTAGCAACTGGGAGGCAAGGCAGGGAGGGATGAGATGGAGGGATTATGAAGGGGCATAAGGAAACTTTTGGGGATGATGGATAGGTTCATTATCTTGAAAATGGTGATGGTTTCATGTGTCAAAACTTATCAAATGGTACATCTTAAATATATGGAGTTTAGTGGATGTCAAATACACCTCACTGAAGTTATTTTAAAAAAAATTCTTGAGAGGTGGTCAACATGGCGGACTAGTTAGATGCTTCCTATATCCCTCTTACAACAAAAGACCTGGAAAAACAAGTGATTTGATTCTATGTCAACATCTGGCAGCCCTGAACAAGGCATGGTTAAGAAATCCATCTGAGTCATATCAGAGAGGAATACTGTTTGGAAGAGGTGAGGAGCACTAAGGCCATGGCAGCGATACTGCAGAGACACAGCCATACCGGGCTGCGGTGAAGCAGGCAAACAGCTGTACTGTGCGCGTGCTGGAGAAGCAGTTTCCACATCAAGAGAGACCCGGCAGCAGACATTCTGCTTGGACACTCCGAACCAGTGAAGAGCAGCTCCCAAGAGGCTAGGATAAGTACATGCGTGCACCCTTTCGCGGCGATTTAAAAAAAAAAAAAAGCCCATTTGGGAAAAACCTCTCTCCCTCTTACCTCCTACCTCTGTGCTCTGCACCGGATTTGGGAAAAATTTCTCTCCCTTTTATCTCCTCCCTCCGCGCTCTGTACCGGATTTGGGAAAAACCTCTCTTCCTTTTACCTCCTCCCTCCCCGCTTTGCACTGGGAGTCCACTGGGCCAGAAGTAGATCCCAAAAGGCACCCTGACCCATTCTCCTGGCCTTGGAGAGGGAACAAATAAGCTGCTGGCTCCCCTAGGCCAGGAATACAGGGTCAGCACAGCTCCTTTGCTGGCCATAGAAATCAGGGGTCTGCAGACTCTGAGTGCCATACGCCCCTGTATAGACTTGTGGGGACCCATCTGAACAGCGTTAGCCCTCACTACCACAGTACAACAGGGCAAACATCTGAAGTTTAACTTCAACTGCTTCAGCTGTGAACGGGCAGATTTGTGATCCTTGAAACAGCCCTGACCCTCAAGTAGGCACTTTTATTGATCTGCAGCAGGGTCTTGAGGACTGCTGGTAGCTCCTAAAGTGCCTAGTCACCTGCTACAGAAGTTCAAGAAAAAGTGGTGCCCGCGAATCTTTGCAGCCAACATAGTGGGGTGCTCATGGTCCAGCTGCAAAACTCACCTACCTACTCACCCTAGAGAATAGAGACATGCTTTCCTTTCAGACTCTCAGGGGCAGCTGTCAGCCCCCTGCCTGGCTCAGAGCATGATCCCCTACCCCAGCCAGAGTCCAGATCTTGTACATAAAAAACCCCAAAGAATTCCAGGAAAACTACTGGAATTAATAGAATATTTCAGCAAAGTTCAGGATACAAGATAAACATACAAAAATCAATTGGATTCCTTTACACCAACAAAGAGAACTTTGAAGAGGAAATCACCAAATCAATACCATTTACAATAGCCCACCAAAAGATAAAATACTTAGGAATAAATCTAACCAGAGATGTCAAAGATCTTTACAGAGAAAACTACAAGACACTACTGCAAGAAACTAAAAGACACCTGCAAAATATACCTTGCTCATGGATAGGTAGACTCAACATAGTGAAAATGTCAATTCTACCCAAAGCAATCTACAGATACAATGCAATCCCGATCCAAATTCCAGCAACGTTTTTTGATGAGATGGAGAAACAAATCCCCAACTTCATATGGAAAGGGAAGAGGCCCTGGATAAATAAAACACTACTCAAGAAGAAGAACAAAATGGGAGGCCTTACACTACCTGATTTTAGTACCTATTATACTGCCACGGTAGTCAAGACAGCCTGGTACTGGTACAATAACAGATACATAGACCAGTGGAACAGAGTTGAGAATCCAGATATAAAGCTCATCCACCTATGAGCAGCTACTATTTGACAAAGGCCCAAAGTCCATTAATTGGGGAAAAGACAGTCTCTTTAACAAATGGTGCTGGCATAATTGGATATCTATATGCAAATAACTGAAACAAGACCCATATCTCACACCATGTGCAAAAACTAACTCAATATGGATCAAAGACTTAAATAAAATCAAAAACAATAAAGATCATGGAAGAAAAAATAGGGACAATGCTAGGAGCCCTAATACATGGCATAAACACAATACAAACCATAAGTAACAATGCACAAGCACCAGAAGAGAGACTAGATAAATGGGAGCTCCTAAAAATCAAACACTTATGCTCATCCAAAGACTTCACCAAAAGAGTGAAAAGACAACCTACAGACTGGGAAAAAAATTTTGGCTACGACAAATCCGATCAGTGTTTAATCTCTAAAATCTACAAGATAATCCAAAACCTCAACAGCAAAAAGGCAAATAACCCAATTAAAAAATGGGCAAAGGTTATGAACAGGCACTTCACCAAAGAAGATATTCAGGCAGCTAACAGACACATGAAGAAATGCTCACGATCATTAGCCATCAGAGAAATGCAGATCAAAACTACAATGAGATATCATCTCACCCCAACAAGGCTAGCATTAATCCATGAAACACAAAATAACAAATGCTGGAGAGGTTGTGGAGAGACTGGAACACTTATACACTGTTGGTGGGAATGTAAAATGGTACAACCACTTTGGAAATCAATTTGGTGCTTCCTTCAAAAGCTAGAAATAGAAGTACCATACGATCCATCTATCCCGCTCCTTGGAATATATCCTAGAGAAACAAGAGCCATCACACAAATAGATATATGCACACCCATGTTCATCACAGCACTGTTCACAATAGCCAAAAGATGGAAGCAACCTAAGTGCCCATCGATGGACAAACAGATAAACAAACTATGGTATATTCACATAATGGAATATTACACAACGATAAAGAACAATGATGAAGCTGTGAAACATCATATAACTTGGTGGAAGCTAGAACTTATTATGCTGAGTGAATTTAGTCAGGCACAGAAGGACAAATACTATATAAGACCACTTTTATAAGAACTCAAGAAAAGGTTTAAATACAGAAGAAAACATTCTTTGATGGTTACTGGGGTGGGGATGGAGGGTGAGGGTTATTCACTAACTAGATAGTAGATAAGAATGATTTTAGGTGAAGGGAAGGACAGCACACACTACAGGGGAAGCCAGCACAACTGGACTAAACCAAAGCTAAGAAGTTTCCTCAATACAGTCAAATACTTTGAGAGACAGAGTAGCAGGGATGCGGGGTCTGGGGACCATGCTTTCAGGGGACAGCAATGTCAACTGGCATAACAAACCTTATTAAGAAAATGTTCTGTATTCTCCTTTGGTGAGTGGTGTCTGGGGTCTTAAAAGCTTTCAAGCGGCCATCTAAGATGCATCAATTGGTTCCAATCACTTGGAGTAAAGGAGAACGAAGAACACCAAAGACACAAGGAAAGCATTGGCCCAAGAGACAAAATGGGCCACCTAAACCAGAGACTTCATCAGCCTGAGACCAGAAGAACTAGATGGTGCTCGGCTACCACCAATGAACGTCCTGACAGGGAACACAACAGAGGGTCCCTGATGGAGCAGTAGAACAATGGGATGCAGAACTCAAATTCTAGTAAGAAGACCAGACTTAATGGTCTGACTAAGACTGGAGGCGCCCTGGAATGCATGGCCCCTGGTCTCTCCATCACCCCAGAACTAAAACAATTTCCAAGGCCAACTCTTCAAACAGGAGTTGGACTGGACTGTGGGACATAAAGTGATACTTGTGAAGAATGTGCCTCTTAGACAAGTAGATATAAGAGACCAAAGGGGCGGCTTCTGTCCAGAGATAAGAGGGGAAGGCAGAGTTAGGAGCTGGTTGAATGTTCATGGGGAATCAGGGGCGGAGGGGAGGAGTGTGCTGTCACAGAATGGGGTGAGCGCTCGGGGTCTCTTAACAATGTATCTTAAAAAAAAAAATTCTGTATGGGAGACTACCTTGAAATGTAAACATCTTTTAATTACAATAATTAAAAAAAAAAAACAACTGTTGAAAAGTTCCTAGAAAACTCATCACAAAGCCTCGGACTCCTAGGTTTTAACCTAAGTGACAAGCTCTGGCATCATTTAATGTGATCATTTTATTTTACCCATCTTCCTGCGGGGGAAGGAGGGATAACTAGGAAGCACTGACTTTCCAGTAGGAAGCGAAGCAGAGAACATGGGTAAGTTTAACCAGAAGAAAGGTCTGAGGTTTCAAAATTCAGGAATTATTCTTGGTTTTGGTTCTTGTGGAGTCCCTTGGTGGTACAAAGGATTAACATGCTCTGCTCCTAACTGAAAGGTTGGCAGATCAAGTCCACCCAGAAGCACCTGGGGAGAAAGGCCCAGCGCTCTACTTCCAAAAAATCAGCCATTGAAAACCCTACGGAGTATATTTCTTCTCTGACACACATGGGGTCTTCATGAGTCAGAATCAGCTAGATGGCAACTGGTTTATGGTTCTTATTCTAATTATCTGTAAGTTCTTGACTCAGTCATTTTGCTTTGACACGCTTCTGTTTCTCATCTATAAAATGAAGGGGTTAGAATCAATCATCTCTTAAGTGCCTTTCAGAGATATAATTCAGTGATCTACCAAGACATGCTTTAATCCTCAATAATACCATTTTCCTCTCTACCAAGCACCAATTTATAGGCACGGCCCAAAATTTAGAAAAAGAAAAAAAGAAAAACCTACGCAATTTTGAAAATTTTGAATTATGCACTACAGCATGCACACTGGTAATCTCTCTCTAGTAAAATAAATAGTAAACCCTCTGAGGCTAGGGGCCTCATCTTAAAATTTCTGGTTTCCCAATAGTATAGAGACAGCACACATCATTGTAACAATGACATTAGAATTAGTGTTAAAATTATAACAATAAAATCTGCCCTATTACTGCTTTAAAAAGTACTTTCCTATGCGGTACCTCCTCCTCATTCCAACGAAGTATTATTCTCAATTTACATAATTTACATATAGAGAAATAGGCTGACAGAGGCTAATATAACTTGCTTCACCACTTATTAGCTATGGAACTTTGGGCAAGTTCCTGAGTTTATCTTCGCCTCGGTTACTCATCTGTAAAATAGAGATGATCATATCACTTATCTCATGTGATTGTTGAGGATTCAATGAGTTAATATTTGTAAAACTTTACAGCAGAGCCTCACATTTAGTAAGCACTATATTGTTGTTGTTTTTGTTATCTGCCTTCTAGTGGACCTTCAACTAATGGCTAACCCAAGCACAATGGAACATGAGCTGCCTGGTCCTGCTCCACCCCCATGACTGGTTGCGGATAAGGGTCAGACTATTGTGATCCATGGGGTTTTCACTGGATAATCTTCAGAAGTAGATTGCCAGGCCTTTCTTCCTAGTTTGTCTTAGTCTGGAAGCTTCACTGAAACCTGTTCAGCATCATAGCAACATGGAATCCATCACTGCCAGATGGGTGGTGGCTGTGCATGGGCGCATTAGCCAGGTATCAAACCCGGGTCTCCTTTACGGAAGGCAAGAATGCTACCACTGAACCACCGATGTTCCCAAGCACTATCTTTAAAAACAAACAAACAAAAAAAAAATCATTGCCATTGAGTTGATTCCAACTCATAGCAAACCTATAGGGCACAGCAGAACTGCCCCATAGGGTTTCCAGGTAGTGGCTGGGGGATTTGAATTGCCAGTCTTTTGGTTTGCAGCCCAGCTCTTTACCATTGTACCACCAGGACTCTAATCTCCATATTAGTGTTTGTTAAATTAGTTTACTTAATATTAATTCATTAAATAGAGGACTAAGATTAAATTCGTATCTATTGGCTCTAAAGTCCAACTGCATTTGGCCAGATGATCACCTTTGCTGACTACCCAGTCTAAGTATGTAGCCTCCTCATGTTCTCTCTCCCTGAATCCTGTTTGTTTCCTTCATAGTTCCCATCCGAACTTGAAATACATTAATTTTCTTCCTTTATTTTCTGCCTTCCTCAGTAATCAGTGAACTCACAGAACAGAAAGCAATGGACACCAGTACCTGCACAGTGCCTGGGATATCATAGCTTCTTTCAATATCAGGTTGCTATGATTATTATTAATGGGGCCTAAATAGCTAAAGAAAAACACTGATGGCTTAGTGGTTAAGAGCTACGGCTGCTAACCAAAAGGTCTGCAGTTGGAATCCACCAGCAGCTCCTTAAAAACCCTATGCAGCAATTCTGCTTTGTTCTATCGGGTCACTGTGAATCGGAATCAACTTGATGGCACCTAACAATAACAAACTAGCATTTAGAACTTTTAGCTATTTAAACCAAAACCAAATCCATTGCCGTAAAGTCAATTCTGACTCATAGCAACTCTGCAGGACAGAGTAGAACTGTCTCATATGGTTTCCAAGGAGTGCCTGGTAGATTCGAACTGCCGACCTTTTGGTTAGCAGCCATAGCTTTTAACCACTGCGCCACCAGGGCTCCAAATGATAGCTAGAACTTTGAAAAATGTATGTCAGAGTATTTACCAGGATATTTTGTATTTACAAAAATCTGTGGTAAAATTGGTCATGGCTTTTAATTACCCAAACCAGGCAACTGATCCATTTTCTCCTATTTAAGACAGTAACACTACTTTTTCAATGAGGAAAGACTCACATGACTGTACACCAGGGTTAAAGGCCAAATGAACATTTATTGTATACAATAGTTTTCCAGGTGCTTAAGAGAGCAGACTATTACATTAGAGTGATATTCCATGCACTCTGCACAGTCTTTGGAGTCTGTAAGCCAAGTAATCTAAGGGACAGAAGGCAAGTGACCCCAGCATAGCTGACTGAAGCAGGCAGGACACCGAGTCCTGTTAGAACACAATTCTATTGAACATTAGATGACAGCATGTTAAACCTCAGACTAGGGTTAAAGACAGGGCTAATGTGGAGAGTACTGTGAGACATGTGAAGTATATCTTCCTCATCTTCTCCCTTTTCCACAGCCCTCGGCCTTTCATGCCTAGACTCTCCTGATAGAAGAAAAGCTTCTTCATGAACTCTTTTAAAGGGCAGTATTAAGAATCTGGAGGTCCTGTGTGGTGCAAACTGTTAACACGCTTGACTGCTCACTAAAGGTTCAAGTCCACCTAGTGGCACCTTGTAAGAAATGGCTGGCAATCTACTTCCGAAAAATCAGTCAGTAAAAACCCTATGGAGCACTGTTCTACTCTGGCAGACATGGGGTCTCCAGAAATCGGAATCAACTTGCTGGCAATGCATTATGCATTATGCATTAAGAATTTAATATGTCCTCCTCCACTTGCTTTTTAGGCTATTTTTGAGGGCAAGCATCAATTTTCTCCATCTGTTTAAATCTCCAGTCCTAGGACACTGCCTAGAACACAAGAGGAGACAGCAGAAGTTTGTTAAATAAAGGGATGCATGGGAAAAGTATTATACTTGATGTTGATGACAACAGGAATTCCTTGTATTTGCAGAGCACTTTTCAACTGGCACTTTTAGAATTAGGTGTTCTTTTCTCTTTACCTTTTACCCTCTCCCAATTCACAAAGCTTTAAATATCAGTGTGTCAGTGGCTACCTCATTTATATTCCTGGCCCAGACTCCTCTCCTGAATTGGATGCCCTGCTGCCTGCTGGTCATCTTCACTAAGATATCTCACAGACATCTTCAAAATCTCATCTCTTACTCTCCTCTCCCTCAAATCTGCCTTTCCGTCAATCTCCCTCATTCGGTAGTCCAAGATCCTTCTGCATAGTTGCTCAAGCAAAAAATCTGAGTATTGCTGGATGCTTCCGTCTCAGGAACTCCCCATATCCACTTCATCATGACCCTTGGGCCCTACATGGTCTGTCCCTGACCGTCACCAACCTCATCTTGGCCATCTTCCCCTTCTCTGTTCCCCAGTCCACGGGTCTCCTTCTAGTCCTAAGGATATGACGAAGCCCATTCTCATGTAGATTCCTATGCAAATGTTGTTTCCTTTGCCTTGAATCTTCTCTAACTTCTCCAAAATTCTTTCCCATTTATCCTTCAAATCTCAGCTCCACTGTGCATTAAAGGAGCCTTAGCAGAATCCCTTTCCTCTGCTCACCAGATGCCAGTAGAACTCTCACCCCATCCCTAAACCTGTGACAACCAAACAAGTCTGCAGACATGGCCAAAGGTCCTCGGGCGAACAAAATCACCCCAGTTGAGAACCCTGGCCTAGACATTGATCAGGACCATCCTGCTATATCCTTTCATGACATCTACTTTGTAAATCTATTTTTTGTGATTTTCTGTGATGTCTGGATTATTGTTGGTCTCCCCACTTGATTACCCAGTATGGATAGAGGCCATTTTGTTTATCATTGCATCACTGGTGCATATATAGTGCCTGTATGAGATAGGTGCTCAATGAACATTTGTTAAATAAGTCAAAGAATCCGATTCTCACAAAAACCATATAGAGTAAATACATCCAGAATTAGCACCCCCATTTCTATATCAAGGTAACAGATACACTGAGTGGTTAAATGAAAGGCCCCCAAATCACACTGTCAATATATGAGAGATCTATGATGTGAAACTAGGTTTTTACACCCCCAGTCCTTTTCTCCTTACCCACATATATGATTTTACTGCCTTAACCATTTTTACCTTTCTCAGACGACTTTACCTCTGTCCCTTTCAAGATCTCTACTGCATTTTGTCCTTGCTGTCTATGCAAAAGTAATATTTGCCTAATTCTACCTGAAAGGCTTTTAAAATGCTCAGGGCCTCACGGCAGCTTCCAATGATGCTTCACTCTGATGCTTTTAAAAACTCACAACATATTAAATAAAGAGGGAGGTGGTATTCCTGTAATAGGAATACTAGAGGGGAAAAAAAAAATCAATAACTCTCTTGAGTGGATTTGCTTTTATGGTACTCTTAGCCTTGTGGTCCTTGTGGTAAACAGCCTGGAGAAAAGTAATCACAGGACAGGTTAAGAAACTCTGATCTTAATGAAAGCATTGCAGAATTGTTAACTAACTAGCACGTGAAAGAGCTTCTAAGGATGCCTGATTAAAATTGTCCTTTATTTCATGCTGCCTAAGTATGGCCAAGCAGAATTTCTATTGGAAATTGAAGTTTCCTTAAACAGCGCTTTGAGCATTGCTAATGTATTTATATTTTCCAAGTTTTTGAAAGACAAGATCTATACATCAGAGCAACACATTTGTTTTTCACAAACTATTTCTGAATTGCCTAAGTGTCACGATGACCAATAAGAAGATGGCTGAAGGAGAGGGCACACTACTGAGGAGAGGGAGAGCTGACACAGAGGTGTCACTAAGCGGTAGAGAGAAGCCATGGTAGTGGGCTTTGTGACTGACTAGTGCATGATGTAAAAATCCCCTTCCTGACAGCAAAGGGCTGGGGTTGAAGGCCTTCTCCTCTGCAAGCAATGCCTATAGTTTCCCATCTCTCCACAGAGGCAGAGAAGACAGATAAGTGTATAAGCTCTGGAGTCAGACTTCATAGGTTAGAATCCTAGCTTTACTGTTTTTAACTGTATGCTCTCGATCAGGTTACGCTACACTCTAGGCCCGTTTCCCCATCTTTAAAATGGGTATGATAAAGGTATTCACATCATACAGTTGTTGGGAGGATTAAATGAGTGGACTCATGAAGTCAGCATAAAATAAACACCCAATAAATAATCTCTAGCTATTATCTTTCTTCTGAACTCGTGCCAACGTCTTGTCTTGTGACCCACTAAACTCTGGTATATATGTCAGATGTTTATCATCTCACTGGTTCATAAGCACAATGAGAGACTGATCTCCACTGCATTTTCATCTTCATATAAGTATTGCATTTGATTCTCACAATAGTCCTGTGAGGCCGGGATGGTTGTATTTATTTTACAGACAGGAAACTGAATCCCATATTGATTAGGATGTGCCTATGATTTTGCAGCCAGATGGTGGCAGAACCAGGACTAAAGCATTAGACTTCTTATAAATACTCTTTCTTCTGCTTTTTTCACAGCATTAAATTTTCACAGATTGAACTTTTGTCTCAACTCTTTTAAGATATCAAAATGACTCTGGAGTAACGCTCCCTGGGATTTAGCCCTTCCTTTTCCGTCTTCAGATCAGTACAAGTCCACTGGGTAGCAGCCGTCTGTTTTAGTTAGTATTTGCGTAAGTCAGAGCTCCAGCCTCTCTCTCACCCTCTTTCTTCTCCTCTTTCCCTCTCCCCATCTTTTCTTCTCTGTCTACCTCTCCTCCCCCCCCCCCAACACCCCACCCACAGAGACAGACACAGAAGAGAGAAATATCTTATTGTCTGTTTCATATGGAAGGAGAAAGAAGCATTAATAATGACTTTGGGGTTTCCAATTCTTGTAATGGGACGACCAGGATCAGTTGAGAGTCTATATGTTAATAGGAGGTGAATCTGGACTACTAGGGTAGGCAAGGGGCATGAACTGTATGAAAAAGCAAAGGAATGGAGTTTGGATTAAAGAAAAAAATAGTATGCAGAGGGGAGAAAGACAATGCTTGATGCTAGTAAAAGTTAGAGGGAGCGGAACAACAATTAATAAAAATTCTTGCTGGGGAAGATGAACGGGTCCGAGTGCCTGTATCATTAAGTATGTACTGTGTGAATTTAGGAAAATTAGGTAACCTCACCAAGCCTCAGTTCCTTCCTTGTAAATTGTGAATAACAATAATTAGTAAGAATAATATCAATCTCCTAGGATTTTTGTGAGAATTGAACACTTAGACTTAACATTTCTTAGAACATAAGAGAATGCTAAGTAAATAATAATAAATAAATGTTAGCTATCAGCAGTATTATTATCATTATCAGTAGTTATGATTAATACTATCAGGAAGGAGTAAATATAGAACACCTCCAAGGTAAGAGTGATAACTTTCTATTTGACACTTTAGACAACAAAGAGCTACTTTGAAAGGATATTTTGACAGTTAAAAAAAGCCAAAGAGGTAAGCACGGTAGGTACAGGGAAATCAGCTCAGATGTATTTACAAGAACTACGTGTTTCTGGGATAGAACAAGAGATAAATTTAAGACTCAGAGTCATAAAAAGTATTTGTTCCCCATGCTCATGAGGTCTAGGCCATTCATCCCAGAAGGAAGCGGTGTATAGAATGTTCACCTACCAATAGCAAAACCCCAAATTAAACTAACTAAATCATTTGGGATTATACTGTGAAGTCAAGACAGTGACAAGCAAACTCTTCCAAAGTCAAAAGGCCAGCACCATAATCATAATAATGGTTTCCACCAAAATAAGCCTTCAAACTTTGATTTCACTGAACTGTGTTGGTGTAATTAAAGATCAGTTAACATAGGGACTATAAAAATTTATAACGGGTTAAAACTTTTGTGATATTCACCTAAATGTTTATCATGAAAAGAAATAGAATGTTTTGTGGACTTCACAACAATTCCTTTTTAATAAGCAGTTTTTTGCCCTAAGAAAAGTCAAAAATCAAAACACTTAATCATGTCATATACTTTTTGAAGTCCTTCTACTAAGCAATCATTTTATTTAAAAAAAACATTTCAAAGAACACTAATTGAGCAGAAACTCTCAACTTCCCTTTTATAATGAAAGGAAAGCAGCTATGATGAAGAGTTTCTAATCATTATGTCTAATTAAAAAGTTAATCCTAAGGTCTCTCGTTTTTAAGTTCTTTCAAATGTAACAAAAGAATTTCCCTTTCAAAAGTGGGAGACAAAAGCACAGTTATTAGGTAACATTATTTCAGTGGTAAAGCCATAAACAAAATTAAAGAATATCGTTCTAGGCTACTATGAGGGAATTAGGAAAATTATAAGAATCAACCAAATCTTGGCCTTCATTAACCTGTGTTTTCAATACAGGAAAAAAAAAATCATAGCAGTGACAGTGGGAGATACAAAAAGTAATCTTGATCTAAGTCTTTCCGTACTACAGAGAGAGAAATGGGCCTGGCATCCCAGCTCCTGAGGGAATTTGATGTGATTCACTCCGTTAGCATGAATAAGAACAATCTTCATAGGTCCAGAGGTAGAGCTAGAAGAAAGTTCTTCTAAATAAGTGATGATTTAATCAAAGATCTAGACTCATAAGAGACCTTTTAATGCCTCCTGGGGCCCAGTGGACACGGAAGGGGAAGATTCCTAGGCAAATATGGGAGGCAATTCATCCGGCACTGGTTGTCTCAGTGGCATGGTGAGCAAGGAGGGAGTGGGAGTGGTTTTGAAAGCCTTAATGCGAACTGCAGGATTATGAGCAGACTGCATCTACCGTCTCAACTTCTATTTCAGATATTTTAGGGGACTGTGGTGATCAAAGAAAGTTTTGTTTCAAAGTGCCATTTGCTGGAGGGCTAGGCCCCAGGGAGTGCTAACCAGATCTGTGATATAACAATGCATTTTATAAGGAGGCTTCCTGCTTTTCATTAACAAGGATACAACAGATCACTCTCAACAACTAAGTCCCCTCATTGTGATGTAGGCTGGTAATACGCAGCAAATTCTCCAACCTATGACAACACCAAGCAAAAAGCCAAACCCACTGCCATATAGAGTCAATTCCAACTCATAGCCACCCTATAAGACAGAGTAGAACCGCTCCATAGAGTTTCCAAGGAGTGGCTGGTGGATTCAAACTGCCGACCTTTTGGTTAGCAGTTCAGCTCGTAACCACTGTGCTACCAGGGCATCCTGTGACAACACAGTCCTCAGTAAAAGCTGACGATCTGAAGTTCTAAAATAAGCAAATGTGATTACATATCAACTCACTTTATGGCCTTACTGAACAAAGGGAACAATCTTCCTAATGGACCATATTCTTACCTCCTGGCAGAGTTGTTTCTACAGTTTTGCCTGTCTGGGAAGGGAGAGACAGAGGATATATTTTTTACAAAATTTTTTTTTCTGATAAAAGTCTTTTGATTTCATTGATATACTCTGCTTTCTGCCTTCACTTTACCTGTCTTCCCGAGAGGCACTTACTCTGCAATGAAAAGGAGTGAAAAACGTGAAGTCCTTGCTCTGCTCTTCTGAGGTGCATACTGTATTTTTACACAAATATTACACACCTTCTGTGTTTGTTTGCCAACTGCTCCATCCCCCTGGGAGGTATTTGTGTAAGTGCCTCTATGCCAATTTTTTTTTTTAACATGTTGCTATTAAAAAAAAAAACAGCATAGCATGTTTACAAAAATACCTCAAGGCGAGGGAGCGCTTGGCAAACATGGAAGGTGCGCCTTATTTATGTAAAAATATGGTATGACTAAGCCTCTTGACTTCTGTGAGCCTTTATTTTCTCTACTGTAAAACAGAAATAATAATCTCTGTTATCACAGGGATCTTGCGAGGCACACACACAAAAAAAGAAAAGTGAAAAGGCTTTGAAACACGAAAGGTGATTATTTTTTGTGTGTAAAGGAAAGCAAAAGGGATTTCGCATTTACTGAACACCCATTAAGTATCAGGCACAGCACTAAGCTCCTTATGTACTATCTCTTCTAAGAAAGTAACTCCATAATATAGGCATTGTGCCTATTAAACAAGTGAGAAAAGTGGTAGAGATAACTGAATATCCTCTGTAGGGGCTCAAAGCTTGTTATTTGTGGAGACAGAATTCAATTCAATTCTGTCTGTCTCCAAGTATACTGCTCAGCTTCCAAAAAGTAGGAATTGTATTTTTGGTAGTACAGTGGTGAAAAATGCAAGGTTTTAGGTTGAGTCAGCCAAGGTTTTAATTCTAATGCTGCCACTCGCTCACAGTGTTGCTTGTCATTGGTAAGCGGCTCAACTCTCCCTGTAGTTTTGTTGTCTCATCTAAACATAGGTTAAAAATAGTGAACAACTCATATAGCTCTTGAGAAGATTTCTAGAAAAATGGCACATATAACACTTAGCAGAGTCCTTGGCCTACAGTTAGCACTCAATTCATGTCAGCTATTATTCTTTCCTCATCATCATTATTTTTTAAATTTTGTTAGCAAGTAGCTCAGTAAATGATCCAAGGAAATTGTATAATTTCTTATAATTTACTCTGAGTACTCTGTGTATCCTGGACATGAGGCAGACTTTTACCACATACAACTAAACTCTGACTAGAACAACAGGAAGTCAGCTGGGGGAGCTCAGATAAATCAGATTAAGAAATAAAATCCAATCAGATACAAGGTGAAAAGTATGATTAAGATAATACAGAATGAGTAAAGTCAGGGGAAGAGGAAGGGATATTGCCAAATTAGACGAAATGGACAATGCACAAATCTTAAAATTACATGTCTTGACTGGCAGCTAACCTGTACTCTAACTTCTGATCTACCCATTAATGTGAGTTAAAATTTACATTATACTTATTGAATGATGTGGGGCACATGATCTCCTCATTGAAAATATTAAAAAGTCAATATTAAAATGCTAACCTCTAAACTTAAATTTCCCCATCTATTTAAAAACTTACTAACAAAGTTATAAAACTCTTGTTCATGAATTTGTTTTCACTTTTGCTTTTTACTTTAAATATTTCTCATGTAATTACCTCTACCTCTGATTCATTTACATTCTGGAAAAAAAAATGTAATTCCAGTTTACAGATGACCCAAAGATCAGGGAGATACAAGGATTCACCTAAGAATAGCAGGCCAATCTGGGTTTGAATATCAGCTCTACAGATAATTACCTAGTTAGGCCAGGTTCTTCCATGAACCTATTTCTTCATCTGTAAAATGGGAGTAATATCTTCAGTCTCACAGGGTTGTTGTGTAAGTTAGATGAGGTAATTAGAATAAATTTCCAGTCTAGTTCCTGGCACCTAGTAGGTGATCATCAAAGTAAGTTGTCTTTACTTAGTTCCCTTTTTCTGAAGTATTTTGGAAAATATCTCCTCTACTTATTAAGTGCCCACAAGGTTCTATATTCTGTGTCAGGTATTGGCGAAGCATAACATTGTCCCTGCCCTTGCGGATTTCACAGATTGCTAATCATTTCACTAAATGGACATCATATACTATGACAGAATGAATGTAGCGTATTATGGGGAAACAACAGGATTAAATCAGTTGGGGACCTAGGAAAGGGTAGGGAATGAAATAGACCAAGAAAATCTATAAACAAAAAGAAACATCATTGTGGCTGGATGTTTAGGATAGTCAGGATTCAGCAGAAGACAAGGGAGGAAAGTGTCCTCCAGGCTGAGAGTAATAGCACCTATGGTAGGTTATTCTTCATTCCTTATAGTTCCAAGTGGAGGAGATTCTCCAGTAATAATGCTCTCGGTCTCTTTCCCCAACCCCAGAAGAAGAAGGGCGTTTTATGTTGGCTAAGTTTGAAAAAAGGAACTGGGCATATTCAGCTCACCTTTCTCTTCAGATCCAGTCTGTCTGCTGTTGTTGTTGCTGTGTGCCATCGTAGAGTCAATTCCGACTCATAGGGACCCCACACAACAGAGCTGAATTGCCCCATAGTATTTCCTAGGCTGTAATCTTTATGGAAAGGGCCCTGGTGGCACAGTGGTTAAGAGCTCCGTTGCTAACCTAAAGGTTGGCAGTTGGAACCCACCAGCCACTCCACAGGAGAAAGTTGTGGCAGTCTGCTCCCATAAAGATTACAGCCTTGGAAATCCTATGGGATGGTTCTACTCTGACCTATGACTTCGCTTTGAGTCAGAATTAACTGGACAACAATGGGGTTGGTTTGGTTTTGGTTAATCTTTACTGGAGCAGATCACCAGATCTTTTCTCCTGTGGAATGGCTGGTATGGTCAAATTGCTGACCTTTCGACCTTTCGGTTAGCAGCTAAGCGCTTAACTATTGCATCACTAGAGAATTACCGGAGCCTCTGATTCTCTTTCCACTATGCGATAAGCATAACAAGGCAGGCTGTACCTCTGCAGGAGAAGAGGAAAATTATGGGGGTAAATTTAGTTCAGTGGATGTCAGCAAACCCATCTGGCTACATATCACACCGCAGCCATGTCCTCCAATCTAGCTTTTATCAATCAGTAATAAAACTGATCTATCAGAATTTGGCATCTCTATCTTATCTGGCTTTTATATTAAGGGAAAAAAAGGCAGTATTTATTGAGCCTCCCCAAAAGCGATAGAGAGTAAAGTTTAGAAGCAAGAGAGTGCATCTCAACAAAAAACCCATTGCCACTGAGTAGATTCCAGGACCTTAAAAGACAGAGTAGAACTGCCCCATAGAGTTGCCAAGGCTGTAATCTTTATGGAAGCCGACTGTCACATCTTTCCCTCATGGAGTGGCTGATGGGGTTGAACCACAGACCTTTCGGTTAGCAGCCAAGTGCTTAGCCACTGTGCCACCGGGACTCCTTAGAAAGTACATATTATGTCCAAAATGTGCTTTTTTTCCGAGGAGTAAGGTACTTGGGGAGGGAGACATGGAGAAATTCTTTTTGAGGTTTAAACTTAGGCAGTGCGTGGGTTATGGGGGTTTTTCTCTCACGCTAAAGAATTTAGACTTTATCCCATAGCAGTATGAAGTCACTGAAGGAAAATGATAAGGCATTTTGTGGGAGTAGGGGTGTTAGAAATATCATTCTGGCAGTTTGGGGTGAATGGATTTTATGGCTCATTGGAAGCAAAAGGCCAGTTTAAAGGATGATCTAATAATTCAGGCAAGATCTTTAAGAGTAGAATTAGTCACTGATTCACAATCCATCTCTAAAACCCCTTAGGTTCCAAGAAATACAAGACAGAAGACCACTTGCTTTGAAATAGCATTTCAAAAATATCATAAAGGCCCAGATTTAAAAAAAAACAAAACATATAATGAGAGTTCCAGTAACAGGGATGTGTTGAAGCTCAGATGTTGCTGAAATGAAGAGATAATGACTATGTGGACAATCTAGAACTCATCAGAAATAACCATACCTAATGTAAAAAACATTGTGTAAAAGATAAGCCAAATTTCACCAATCATGCAATAGCCAGATTTTCTGAAAAAGAAAAAAAAAATGAGGAAACTTCAAGTCTCCTGTCTAATACCACCTCCCTCCCCACTTTCTCCCCCATCACCATCATCAACATTAAAAAAATACACATGAAATAGCACCCTAGGGCATAAAGGTTCAGGCAAGATGATACATTATATGATTCATCTAATGACGCACCCAAAAGGAGGTAAGGGCTAGCAGCTACAGAGTAGAACTGGAAATTACAGCTGCTTGCCTAACTCTCCATATTCTGGCCCAGATTCATTTTGCTAAACAACTGCTTTGTTTTTAATTTATTTAGTACTGTAGGTTTATATCTTAACACTATTATATATAAGCAAAAATGGGGAAATTGAGCTAGCATTTTAAAGAGCATCTCTTGTTCTCTATTGCAGAAGTAAGAGAAGAAATTTAGGGATAACAAACCATATTTCTTTATTCAGCAATAATTTATTAGGGACTTATTAGATATTACCTGTTGCGTTAGGTGAGTGATAGACCTGTCCCTTGGATAGAATAGCAGCAGCCACACTGAGCCCTGAGCTGGGAAATGCCAGTTATGCTTAAATCATCTTCAATTGTCTTCCACATTTCAAAGGAGGTTAAAAAGATTTTCTTAGTTCAGAATTGGACACACTTACTCTCGTTACAAGATGATGAAATCCTAAGAAGTCCAAATTTTTGTTCTTTTTTTAAATAGAATTTCCAGAAGAGCTGTGAGTAAATTATTTTGAAAACTATACTGTTTCTACTCTGGCACTAAACCTGTTAAATTCCCAGAAGGGCCATCTATAATCATTATTTGTTGAGCTGTGCAGTGACCTAAATAAATTTCGTTTTCTGACCACTGCATGCTTACCAGTCTCTCATAAATAAAGCCAACATCAACAAAATTGAAGTTTACCTATGAATTGTAGTGCAGCCCAGTGGGAGGAGTAAGCATTTGAGATCAGAACCTGAGTTTCAACCACAAGTCTGGTCCTTGCTAGCTGTGTCCTTTGCTTCTAAAAGCTTATTTGCTCACCTGTAAAACGGAGACAAGATGACTCACCCCCCTGTGTTGTTTCAAGGGTTAAATTAAATTAAGATAATGGTATATGAGAGATGTCTGATATATGCCAGTATTACAATTATAATTATTATAATTATGCCATTCACATAAAGCACATGGCATCATTGAATGCCAGGCCTATAAGAGAAACTAGAGATCACCTTCTACAAGAATATATGGCTGAGAGGCTGCCGCTTTTTTCTCCCTTATTCATGGCTGACTGTGCTAATGTATCACTTTATTCTTTTCTGAGGGGCCTTGATGTAGCTTCAGTCTTTCTTAGCACCATGGTCCAGATAACCACCATCGCTTGGCACTTGCAACGAAACTTATTTATCATGCTTTTTCATCTTGTCTAACTTCCTCACTTTACAGCTGAGATGTAGACACTAAGATTCTGAGACTTGGCTAGGGCAGCTCAAAGCATCCCCAGTCGGCCAGGCGCTAGAACTAAGATTTCCTGATTTCCAGGTCAGTATCATTCTACTAGGAGCCCTGGTGGTGCAATGGTTAAGCGATCCAGCTGCTAATCAAAAGGTTGGCAGTTCAGATCCACCAGCTACTCCTCGGAAACCCTATGGGGTAGTGTTACTCTGTCCTTTAGGGTTGCTATGAGTTGGAATCAACTGGACGGCAATGGGTTTTGGTTTTTTATCATTCCCCTGGAGCTCTTGTGGCACAGTGGTTAAGCATTCGGCTGCTAACCAAAAGGTCAGCAGCTCGCATCCACCAGATCCTGGGGTCACTACAAGTCAGAATCGACTGGACAGCAACAGGTTTGGTTTTTCTGGTTAATCATTCCACTGTTATCAGGGAGGACCAGTCCTCAGAGAAGGACATCATGCTTGGTAAAGTAGAGGGTCAGTGAAGAAGAGGAAGACCCACAATGATATGGATTGTCGCAGTGGCTGCAACAGTGGGCTCAAGTATAACAACAATTGAGAGGATAGCACAAGACCCGGCAGTGTTTTGTTCTATTGTACATAAGGTCACTATGAGTGGGAAGCAACTTGACAGCACCTAGCAACAACATCACTCCACTGTAGCACTCTCACTCACTCTCCTCTAAGTCATGAAATTAAAGCATTAGTCCTAGTCGAGAGAGTCAGATCACTTCAAACAGCCTGCCATTATATGATTTCAGCTGAACTATAAATTAAACCATGGCCCTGCAATAGACAATCATAGAATGATCTGAAGCAAGGAACTGCTTAGGAGACTATTCATGCACTCTGTCAAGGCCAATGCTATAATAGGATTCCACTATACAGTAATTTTAGTGATGGGATAATGGACATTATGCCAAGCTGCTGCCACTCAAGCTACAGGCATCTCATGATGAGCGGACACTTTCAGATTACCACAAAATATGATTTATCAATTTCTATATCAATTTACTCAATTGGTGTAGAATGTACAAGGCAAATAAGGGTTTCCAGCAGCTGAAGCTTATTCCTAAAAACCCAGCTTGCTCATCACTGTCTTGAAATCAAACTGAAGTCTAAAGGAAGAATAACGCCTAGAAAAACATGTTGTTTTGTTTTTCAAAAACTCTCTTGGAATTTAATCAGGAAAATAACCAATGTCAACTCTTGAAAGAAAAGATTTGGAATGAACCCAATGGCCACACAACTGTGGTACTATTTTGTTGCTTGAAATTTAATCATGAGAAACTGAGCCAGGAATCCATTTTAAATGGTCCCAATCTTCTACCTTCTCTCTCCTTCATATTTGGGACAACTTCTAATAACCCCAATAAATGGTGTTCCAGGGATGTACTCGTAATTTCATATTTCAACTGAAAAGTTAAGAAATGGAAGGATAAAGAGAAGAAATCATACGCTTGAGCCATATGCTACAAAAAATTAAAAATACTTTTCAGTAGGGTCAAATGATTACTTCATTTCCTTCTCAGCACCCCATCAAAACTCTCTTTCTCTAGTAACTTTCCTAGGAAATTTTTAATGTCTTCATCCAGTGTTTTTAAATGTAGAGAGAGGGAAAGTTCAACATCAGATATTTGGTGGGTCATGATCTATTGCCCTGAAGTAAATATCTGGTGATTTTTCAAAAACACAAGGAAAGTATTAGCCGAAGAGACAGAAAGGACCACATAAACCTGAGACTGTATCATCCTGAGACCAGAAGAACTAGATGGTGCCCAGGTAGCACCAATGACTGCCCTGAAAGGGAACACAACAGAGAGTCCCTGAAGGAGCAGGACAAAGGTGGAGTGCAGAGCTCAAATTCTAGTAAAAAGATGAGACTTAAGGGTCTCACTGAGACTAGAGGAACCCCAGAAAGCATGGCCCCCAGACTCTCTGTCAGTCCAGCACTAAAATCATTCGAGAGGCCAACTCTTCAGTCAAAGATTAGACTGGACTATGGGACATAGAATGATATTCGTGGAGAGTGTGCTTCTTAGCTCAAGTAGATACATGAGACTATATAGGCAGCTTCTGTCTGGAGGTGAGATGAGGAGGCAGAGAGGATCAGGAAGTGGTTGAATGGACACGGGAAATCAGGGGTGGAAAGGAGGGGTGTGCTGTCACAATATAGGGAGAGCAATCAGGGTCACATAACAATTACGTACAAATTTTTGTATGAGAGACTAACTTGAATTGTCAACTTTCACTTAAACTACAACAAAAAAATAAAACTTGAAAAAAAAATCTGGTGGTTTTATTAAAATATTGTCCCAATTTTCAACTTAAAAAAGATGTAAATTACAATTGTCATCATAAGACAAAAACTCAGCTATGCAAAGTAAGCTTAAAGAAATGAAAAACACACCCAGGCCAGGAGGACTTGGAATATATTACCCTATCTAAAAATAAGTACATCAATCAGAAGTTTGGGAGTATGTTAGGGGTCAAGAAAGAAAGCAAAAAAAAAAAAAAAACAGCAGGGGGTGGGGGGAGTCTGAGAGGCAAACATTGTTCACTCATCTAGGAACTTACTAAGTGAGAAGAAATATGAACATTGGAGTTCAAACATTTATGCTGAATTAACAGTTTTGAAGATGTTTTGACTCCAGGGAGATAAGACCAATGCCTTGAAAGTTACTTTCATTTCCTTTATTTTTCTAATCTGCCCGTTCCCATATTCTGCCTCAAAGAAATCCACACCTTTTAATTCAAACTGTTTGCTCTACATCCAAAATATATCCTGAGTCTACATAACAATCGTCATCATGATTGCTGCCACCCAAGTCCATGCCATCAGTCTCTCTCCCTTGCAAGTACCACTATATAGCATTCTAACTAGTCTACCTCCTTCCATTCTTGCCTTCACACAACTTGTTTTCAATATGTACATTAGATCATGCCATGTCTTTATTTAAAGAAGTCCAATGGCTTCTCACCGTACTTGGAATAAAATTCAGACTCTGTCCCATGGCCTCCAAAGTCCTATAAGACCTGGTCCTACCTAACTCTCCAACCTCAACACTCACTCTCTTCACCTCACTTTCTCTTTTCCATGCTAGCTATCTTCTATTGCAGGAACATATTACACTTGTTCCGATCTCAGGGTCCTTGAACATGCTGTTCCTTTTATCTGTCACATTACTCCAAGATTGTCTCAAGGCTGCTCCTTTTTCATCTTTCGTTTTCAAGTATCAGCTCGATTGTCTCCTCCTCACTAAGCCTCTCCTTACTTTACTGTCTTATCTTATCTCCCATATGAGATTGCCTTATTTTATTTTTTAATAGTGCAGATCACTATCTAAAGTAATTTTATTTATTTGTTTATTTGCTTATTTTATACAGTGGGGAAAAAAAAAGCCAATACCCATGTAAGGCAGAAACTTGTCAGAGAAGGAAAATGCAAATATTTTCCACTAAAACAAGTGACACAAAAGTATTTAGAGCGCAGCCTGTCAAAGGTAGAAAACTTGTGAGAACTGGAAAAAGAAGACAGTCCTATCAAGTTCCAGCTGTCACAGGTTTCACTGTATATTAGTCTGTTAGAATATAAACTCCAAACCTTGCTTGTTATATTTATTGCTGTATTTTCATACCTCTAGAACAGAGTCTAGCATACAGTAGATGATCAATAAATCTTGGTTTAAGTGAATAAACAAATGAATCTAATGAACATAAGTATTCCAATCCATGTGACAATTATATATTTCCCTGAAAGAAATAAAGTAACTTTTTTATTTTTACACAATTTAATCTCATGTACAGTTTAGTCAGTCTGAGTTGGTTTCTTGATTTCTAGTTTCCCCAGACTCTAACCGGAATGATTATCTGGGCCTTCAAAGGGCCAAAACCTGGGAAGCAGCGACCTGATTATGATATTACCAAAGAAGGACCTCTCCAGCCTGCCTTGCCTAATACAACTCTATTTTCTACCCACCAATTTTTACAGGTTTCATTTTTTCAATCATTCATAAATTATATGAGGCCTTATCCTAGGTACTGTGGGGCATTGGTGGTTCAGTGGTAGACTTCTCACCTTCCATGTGGGAGGACCCAGGTTTGATTCCCAGCCAATCTACTTCATGTACAGCCACCACCTGTCTGTCAATGGAGGCATGTATGTTGCTATGATGCTGAACAGGTTTCATTGGAGCTTTCAGACTAAGAAGAACTAGGAAGAAAGGCCTAGCAACTTACTTCTGAAAATCAGTCAATGGAAACAGCCCTATAGATCTCAACAGTCTGATCTGCAATCGATCATTGATCTGCAATCGATGGTGCAGAGCTGGGAAGTGTTTTGTTCCATTGTGCATGGAGTCACCATCAGTCAGGGGCTGACTTGATGGCAGCTAATAACACCAAAAACAACCTAGGCACTAAAGATACGGAAATAAATAAGACATCGTTTGTATTCTCACAAAGCATCCAATATGGTAGGTGAAACAGATAACGCTAAGTGAAAAGCAGGAGTCTGTACAATATTCTATGAGAATGCAGAGGATGGAAGGTCTCAAAGAAGATAAAAATTGAGATGAGCCTTGAATGATAAATAAGATTGTATCAAACACTGGAACTGGGAGAGTCATTACAGAGGGAGGGAGGCATGAGCAAAGGGTTGGCAGGAGACTGCATATTGGCTTCCGGGAATCAGAGAAGAGTGAGTTGTTGACTGTGATCAGAACACAACGGGGAGTAACTGGAGATAGGTTTGGAAATGCAGGTTGGGGCCAAATTGCAAATGACTTTGAATGCTCTTCTAGGGATTTCAGTTATATTTCTAACGTTCCATGAGATATCTGTAAATAAGTATCCATGAAAAAAGGATTTCATTATCACACACATTTAAGAACCGTTCCATACACTATCTCCACCTCTGGGAGCCATAGAATCCCAAAGGCTTTGGAAAGTCCTATAACAATGTATTTAACCAAATATGGACCACTCATTAACATTTCCAGATATACTTGCTTTCTTCAGAAATCAGATTATACTTAAAGTGAAGCACTATTTCAAGTGATTCGGCATCAGTAAAAGATTTAAATCAGTGAATGATATGAATAGAACTGAGTATTAAGGTAAAAAAAAAGTTTGACAACATTCAGAATGAATCAAAGGGATCTGGGAGACGAAAAGCTACTGCAAATAGCTTCTGTGAGTGATAACACACGTCTATCCTTAAGCACTAAGAGTGAGAATGTAAAAAGGAGAAATATTTGAGACTTTCTGGCTATCAATTCTATAGATTCTCATGATCAGTTAGTTATTGAGGACTTCCTTCAAATGGCTTCCCCATTTCTGGCTGGGAAAACTGAGTAATGAGTAAAAACCCATCTGCTTTTGACTCAATTATTAGAAATATAATAGTTATAAGCCTACAGGAACTCCAAATTATGCTGGGTTTTTTTTTTTTTTTTTCATAAACTCCAGAGTTTCCCTCCTCAACCTACTTACAGTACTCAACCTATTTAACTGTCACTTTTCCATTCAGTCCTTTGAAAAAGATGTTCTCTCCTATATTAGAGAACAGATTGCCCTCACATTGCAGATAGTTTTTGCTTTTCTTTAGAACCGCCAGGGGGTGCCCAGCTTTGATAAGATTAGTCCAGAGTGTAGTTGCACGCATAAGTTTTATTCTAAATATTGACATCAGCATCGTAGGGATAGTGTAGGTTAAAGGATTAAAATTTCATACAATCACTCCAAGATATAATAGTTTTAACATTTAGAGACAGACTGCCTTGAATATGTCTATATACAAACTTAATAAAATTCTTATCCATATGAAATCATACTATATAATAGCCAGGAAGGTTTCATATTTCCCTTCCCCATTCGATTGTTTAGATCCCTTTTTTCTCTTCAAGATCTCTTACTATCAATTTAATGTCCATATTGCACTCCTCAGCAAACTCTCCATTAACACAGGCAGTAACCTGTCTACTTCTGTCTGCTGTACTAATTATCTTTTCATTTGCCACTCAGTTCAGTCTTGCTCACCTACATCAGTGTGAAAAGAAGAGCATTCAGCTCTTTTCCTTCCAGAGAACAAACACGAGGAAAGGGGTACAATGACAGGAAAGACAAGGGCATAGACCATTTACGAAGATGGTTAAGAGCTACCTTGCTATATTTAGGATAGGTGGAAACTTCTATTACTAGGACTTTCAAACAGGAACTATTTCTATTTGTATATTTGTCATCCATCTATTCAGCCAGTCAGCCATCCTGCCATCCTGTCACCCATTCGAGCAACAAATTAATTAAACATGCACAGTAAAACCTGCGAAAGCCAGAACCTGTGTAAAGTGGAAACCTGTCTGAGAAGGAAAACTCAAATATTTTCCACTAATAAAGAGAGACAGAAAAGTGGTCAGGTGGTAAGACTGCACCCTGTCAAAGGTGGGAAACTTGCGAGACCCAGGAAAAAAAGGCAGTCCCATTGAGTCCTGGCTCTCGAGGATTTCACCGTATTACATTGCCAACTGGGTATTACCACTGTACTAGGTGTTATAAGAAAACCCTATAATAGCACAACAACTGGCTATAATCACATGAAAAGTATTCATCCTCGTTAATAAATAAAAGTGAATTAAAATAGAAATGACATGCTTTTTAGCCTACCACATTCATAAAGGTTTTTACAAAGGTAAAGCCAGCAAGAATGCAGGAGAAAAGACATGTTCATTCACTTTTAGGATGGGAGAGGTGGTGGGGGTTATAAATTTATAAAGCCCTCTTAGAAGTAATTT